>CM057457.1:20610000-21860000 GCA_016271365.2 Neoceratodus forsteri | reverse complement strand
TGGGGGGATACTTGGATGTATAGGGAGAGGGATCACCAGCAGAAAACAGGAAGTTGTTATCCCTCTGTATAGACAGTTGGTGAGACCCCATCTGGAGTACTGTGTGCAGTTCTGGAGACCCCATCTCTGCAAGGACATAGACAGGATGGAGGAAGTTCAGAGGAGGGCAACTAAAATGGTGCAGGGTCAGCAAGAGAAGCCATATGAGGAGAGACTAAAGGAGCTTAATATGTGTACCCTTGAGGAAAGGAGGGAGAGGGGGACATGATAGAAATATTTAAGCACCTCAGTTGAATCAACAAAGTCCAAGAGGGTAGCATCTTTCAGAAAAAGAGATGTGCAAGAACAAGTGGACACAATTTGAAGATAGAGGGAGGATGGCTCATGGGCAATGTGAAGAAGTATGTTTTCACAGAGAGGGTGGTGAATACATGGAACAGCCTTCCTGAGGAGTTTGTGGGGTCTAAAACTGTGGGAGAATTCAAGAATGCATGGGACAGACAGAAGGCATTTTTTGTGGGAGGGTAGGAAGAAATAGGCTATTGGTTAAATAGGATCTGCAGCTTATCCTCTAGTTAGGGAAATGGGCAGACAAGGTGGGCCAAGCAGTCCTTATCTGCCATCAAAGTCAAAGTCTATCTATTTATAGTAGTAAAAGGAAAGTTTTCACTTATATTTCCCTCTCCTGGAAGGGAGTTCTTTATGTTTCATTTTAGTTTTTGCCTTTCTTTTCTGTGGCCCAATGTATTCCACTGACACCTCAGTATCAGTTATGTGGTCAAGGATAGAGGACGCCACTGAGGAAGAATCAAAATCTGCTTCTGAATCCCATGAGTTAGTTTTTAACATACATCCATTTTGAACAATATTTGACCAGAATGAACTACTGTCATGCACCTTCTAGTTGTCCTGCTGCTTGTCTTTTTGGGAGTAGGGGGTGGCATGTCATGAGTCTGAATTTGACTGTCTGATGTTACTGTGATAGGGTCTGGCTAGTATCCATGTTTCGTTCAACCTGAACTGGACGATTCTCCAAAATATTGGGATGTGGGGGCTGGGAGAGTGGGTTTGGAAGGGGTGGTTTATTAATGTTGAGGGGAAGGTACTGTCTGAGACCTGTCATGTTGAGATTTGTCTGTCATGGTTTGTGGAGGGTGTTCCTCTAGTCGAGACCTTGTTTGTTTCTTAAGGGCAGCTTTTTGTGCCAAAATGATTAATAATCTCTGCTCACCCTCACTCGCAAGATGAGGCTGAGTATATGTAGACCAGGGGCAACTTTGAGAAGTATGTTCCTATTCTTCACACAAATTACAGATACATTTATTAACACAATCTTTATCAGTATGTCCCAGCTCTCTACATACTGCAGACTTTACTTGATCACAGATACTACTAAGGTGGGCTACCGAACTGCATCTGTAACAGGTCTTCGGTTGGCCTGGATAAAAAAGTACTCCCTCTGTCTCTGCCTAACAAGAAAGAGTTTGCTAAATGAATAACACTAGTTTAATTTGTTTTTAGCATCACCTTAACCCTCCACCTGACAGTTCAAATATTTTCAGAGTCAATAATTGCTTCAGGGTCATTCAACACAGTACAATTTGTTTTTAGCATCACCTTAACCCTCCACTCAGCAGTCCAAATATTTTCAGAGTCAATAATTGCTTCAGGGTCATTCAACATAGCACATTTTTGTTTTAGCCAATATGTGAGATCATTCATACTAACTCCTTTATTTTGAAACAGGACTGTGACTGTTTTTTGTGTTGGTTTAGTCAGGGGGATTACTCTGAATGGAGCCATAGTGCTGAATTGTTCAAGTTATACTTGATCCAGAAGCTCTCTAGTCCATTTAGAGATTTAAAACTCACATCAAAAGTTATTTCTTCCAAAATGTGAATGAGGGCATGAATCGCATTTGCAAAAACTTCATGGAATCTTTTAAAAAAGTATGTGCCACAAAAAAACATGTCTGGTGCTTCTTCCATGCCACCCATACAGTATATGTTATTCTTTCCGCATGATGTCTTTTAGCAGGCTGGATTGGGAAATTTAAACAAGGAGGCAAAAGGCCATGAGTTTCTCCTTATACTTGTATGTAATGGGCACTGCGTTTCATTTCTTGTTATATTAGAAGGCTCAGAATGAGAAATCATGCTTTCTGTAATTGGAAAATTTAAGATCAGGTTTTGTGTCAGTGCAAGTTCGGCTAGTATTTCTAACTCAGTTGTTTCAGCCATTACTGGTACAGTTTTGTTTAAAGAGACATTTTGTGTACCTGTATTTTCTTTTTGAAAGTTCTCCGGTGATGGCATTCGAATATGTAACACTCCTGATTTCCATTTCCCCTTCTCATCATTTTTCTCCCAGCCCACTCCTCTCAAAGCATTATCAACTGACCGATTTGTGTCCTAAGATTCAGCATTTTGTATTATGAGGATCATCTTATGTCAGACTCTGCTTGATCTGTTCATGCCATTCCCGATATTTCCCCCATCATGGTAGCAACTGTCTCTGAATTATCCTTCATTATAGAGCTTGAAGCAGTCATACTGTTTGTTTCTGCGCTATCTACTGCCTCCGCCCAGCTGATCAGCAAAGCCTCTGATGCTAATATGGCAGCATCGTTCAGCTGGCCGCTGATGACAGGCTGATTTTTAGTGTCAGTTTTCAGGGCCTTCATTTGTTCCTGCAACTCATGTTTTCTTTTAAGAAATTTTTCTTCATCATTCTGTAATAAAGTTTGCAGAGATGAAACAGAATCTTCTGGTACAGGCTTACTTGCAATACTTACGTCAGTGTAGTTGGAAATATTCTCACTTCTTGTAAGAGAATCCGTCTCAACAGTCGGACCTGCTGGTCCATAGAACTCCGGTAAGGATACATTTCCACATGCTGATTCCTAAAGAATCTTTTGTTTTCCCATGTTGTCTTTCAGTTTTGTGGTCTCTAGAGCTAAGGAGGAGGGAGAAGGAGACCTGTTCCTCTACCTCCATGTCTTCCACTCTCTCTCTGGAGCCACCATCTTGGCTTCCTGCCTGAGAGTAGGGAAATTTTTCATTAGTACTGAAAATGTTCATAGGTACATACTGTAAAAGAATAAATCAAAACAACATCTATAACACAGAAACTCCATTCTTATTCCCCCCTTAATGCAGTCTACCCAGCCTCTTTATTACATGTAAACCAGCTCCACATTTATGGCAAACTACTTCCACAATGCACTGGATCCAATTAACCTGACATGCAAGAATTGCAACAATGGTATACTTGAATCTCTGGACAGTGCTTCATCCTTTGACATTAATGCATGTAATATAACATAATGAAACAGGTCATTGTCTACTTCATAGAACTGTTAGCCAGTTATTTCTTTGGACCAATGCCTCCACCAGAATTCGTATACTGGCATTGGGGTGTGTTTTTTGTCCTTTTTAGAAATACCCTGTAATTTAGCAGTAAGTTTTCCTATGAGACCTAATATGGTTGTATTTATCTGTCTGAGAACAAACTGGCATCGAGCTTGCCAGATAACCCATTTAATCATAGCCATAACTACTCTGAGTGTACCCTTATGATATTTAGCCCATTCCCTCCCACAGTGCCCATATACAAGGATTTCATATGTCATGTTTTTAAACTGTGACATTCTCCATTCTCTGGCAAGTGTGTCATAAAAAAGATTCATGTATGTGCAATCAAAAAATAGATGAGGTATTGTTTCTATCTGATTGTGACCATCTATTCTTACATACATTCTCTCAGGCATCTCCTTGTGGTGTTGATTGCCCCTCACATTAAGACGGTCATAGCAACATAGCCACAAAGTGTCCCACACCTTCGGGGGGAACCGGGCTTCAACCAATTGAGTTGTAACTTCATTGACACCAATATGACTAGGTAATGTAAAACAGGGAGCACGGTCCACTTCTACAGCAAGAATTCTTTTATATATCTCTTTCTGTGAGGAGTATCTCATGTTTTGTGGAGTAATGTGCCATGTTTTTAACTTTTTAAACAAATCTACTAAATGTGCTTGATCCCCAAGAATAGTTTTCCTTCATAGATTCCAGTTCTGTGTTTCCCACTGCCACAATAGTGGAGCCATACTCATTGCACCAACTTGTACCCAAGCTATCTGTTTACCTAAAATTATTGGCAGCAGGTTGGCATACACAAAGATTGAAAAAAAGAAAATTACAGGGTTCAGCATATCTAACCTCCCCTCTTTAATTGATCTATATGTTATTAGTCTTTTGACTGGGTTTAACCTACCACCCCAAAGTAATCTAAATACGATGTTATATATCTTAGTTTCTACTTTTACTGGAAGTGGAAAAGTAGTACCTACTAGCACAGATATTGGGAAAATGAATGACTTTAGCATATAAATCCTTTTTTTCCTCATCATTGGGTATGATTTCCATTTCTCTATTTTTTCTTCAGCTTTAATAATGCACTCTTACCAGTTAGTATATGCTGGGTCTGATGTTCCAAATGTGATATCCAAAATTTTCACAAGGGAATTTGTAATTGTTATTCCCAAAATGGAACCTGTCATCCCTGCTACTGGTCCATGTATTACTATGCCACCACATTTATTAATATTAAGTTTAGACCCTGAAAGCTCAGAAAACCTTGTAACCACCTCTAAGGCCTTTTCCCATGATACTTTATCTGCCACCACTATGATGACATCATCAGCATATACCATGGCAATAGGAAATGTCAGTTCATCTAAACCCATAATGGGGTGTATTTCTGGTGTCATTTCCAACTTCCTTAATAAAGGATCAATGGCAAAGACAAGCAGCAAGGGGGCTCAAAGGGCATCACTGCTGAACTTCTGTCCTTATTGGGATGTGCCTGCCCATTCTACCATTCACCACTGGGTGTGTGGATGCATATTGGTATAAGATGTTAAGCCAAAATAAAAATATATCTGGGACCCTATAATATTGTAATACTTTGAAAAGGTATTCATGCGGCACCACAGCAAATGCTTTCTCTTGGTCTATTGTAAGCAGGATTCCTATTGTGGCCTGCTGTGAAAACACTTCTCTGATGATTTTTATATTATCTAGCATGGTTCTTTGCAGAATAGCACATGCTTGTATGGGAGAAATAACTTGTTTTGTGGCTTGTGCCAATCTTGCACATATGATTTTATACAACAGCTTCCAGTCTACATTTATTTATTTATTTTATTTATTTGTAAGAATCAGTTTACAACCTTTGAGCCAGAGGCTCGTTTCCAAAGGTACTTCGTCAAATAAAGACATACATTGTGTTTTTGGTTACATAGCATAGATTTGCAAAACAATAGGCGTTCAACAGAGGCGCCACGTCACACTGTGGTCAGACAAATACAATTAGGTTACAGGGTACATGTAATTGATAACAGGTGTTACACAAGTTGGTATCAAGTAAGCAATCTAGTTGGTAAATACACTTAAGGGTCTCCAGTTGCTCAATATTGTCCTATCCCCTTTCTTATATAAGAAAATTAGTAAACTATCAGAGAATGATTTTGGCAAAGGTATTTCTCCCATCAGAATTGCATTGAACACAGACAGTAGATAGTCTGATAGAAGCTCAATTGTTTTTTTAATAAACTTCCCCAGGTTAACCATCTGGGCACAGGGACACACCAGATTTTACTGCTGAGATAACACGTTGTAGCTCAGCCTTTGTAATTGGGGTGGTCAGGGATTGTATTTCTTCTTCCACTATCTTAGGTATGTGCAAATCATGTAAGAATTCATCCAAATAAGATGTAGCAGATGCAGCTTTCCCAAACTTGCTATGCACATACTTATCTACAGTTTGTGCGATGTCCGTACCCTTCCTTGTATTAACCCCATTTGCCATTTGTATTTCTTCCATACATTTTGCATCCACTTTCTAACTACAACTAACATAGGGATTAACCTGTTGTGCCTTCCCATGTGTGCCAAACTTTTGTTCTATAGACAGAGACTGTGCCCTATCGTATTGATATTTATGCATATCTGATTTGATATCCTGTATTTGACCTGTGTAATCTACCCCAAGATCTACAGACAGGGAAATTACATAGAAACATAGAATTTGATGGCAGATAAGGACCGCTTAGCCCACCAGTCTGCCCATTTCCCTGCCTACTGGATAAGCTGCAGATCCTAGTTAACCAGCAGCCTACTTTTTCCTACCCCCATCCCCTAGAATTGCCTTATGACTGTCCCATGCATGCTTGAATTCCACCACTGTTTTTGACTCCACGACCTCCTCCGGAGGCGTTCCATGCATCCACAACCCTCTCTGTGAAAAAAATACTTCCTTAAATTACCTCTGAGCTGCCCCCATCTTCAAATTGTGCCCTTGTTCTTGCACACTCTTTTTTGAAAGATGCTACCTCTTGGACTTTGTTGATTCCTTGAGGTACTTGAAAGTTTCTATCATGTCCCCTCTCCTCCTCCTTTCCTCGAGGCTATACATATTAAGCTTCTTTAGTCTCTTCATATGTCTCCGTGCAGACCCTGCACCATTTGAGTTGCCCTCCTCTGGACAGCTTCCATTCTGTCTATGTCTTTGAAGACTGGGTCTCCAGAACTGCACTGGTACTCAGATGGGGTCTGACCAGCTGTCTGTACAGAGGATAATAACTTCCTGTTTCCTACTGGTGATGCCTCTCCTATGCATCCCAATATCCCCCAGCCCTCATTGCTGCCCTCTCTCCATTGCTTGCCCACCTTTGGGTCATCTGATATGACTACCCAGGTCCCTTTCCATTTTTGTTGTTGTTAGTATCTCACCCCCATTGTGTACTCTTCCCTGGGTTTTTGTTTCCCAGGTGCATTACCTTGCACTTCTTAGCATTGAATCTAAGCTGCCATACATTTGACCATTCTTCTAACCTTGCCAAGTCCCTTTTCATCCTTTCCACCCCACCTTGTGCATCAACTCTGTTGCAGATCTTTGTGTCATCTGCAAAGAGACATACTTTTCCTTCCAGTCCCTCTGCAATGTCTCTTATAAAGACTTTGAAGAGGACTGGTCCTAATACTGAACCCTGCGGTACCCCACTAGTAACCCCCTTTCATCAGATGGACTCCATTTACTATTACTCTCTGTGTCCTATTTTCCAGTCAATTTTTACCCAGGCTGTCATCTTGGGACCCACTCCCAGGCTAGCTAACTTGTATATTAATCTTTGTGTGGGACTGTGTCAAATGCCTTGCTAAAGTCTAGGTAGGCCATGTCCACAGCCCCTCCCTGATCTACTACTTTGGTCACCCAGTCAAATAAATCTATCAGATTTGTCTGGCATGACCTTCCTGCTGTGAATCCATGCTGCCTTGGGTCCTGTGCCCCTCTGGCCTCTAGATACTTGACAATTTTTTCCTTCAGAAGTGATTCCATCATTTTCCCTACCACTGAGGTTAAACTAACAGGTCTGTAGTTTCCTGCTTCTGCCTTGCTCCCACTTTTGTGAAGGGGAATCACATCTGCCCTCCTCCAGTCCTCGGGTACCACCCCATCCTCCCATGATTTGTTAAACAGGGTAGTCAGTGGTGTCACTAGTTCTACCCTTAGTTCTTTTAGAATTCTGGGATGAATCCCATCAGGCCCCATTGCTTTGTCCACCTTCAGTTTTAAGAGTTCTTTCAGAACCCTTTCTTCTGTAAATGGGTGGGTATCAACTTCTGTATCCAGTGTGTTTCTACTGTTTGTTCTAGGTACCCCCCCTTCCTTTGTAAATACTGAGCAAAAATATTTGTTTAGTATCTCTGCCTTTCACAGTCTCCCTCTGCCCACCCTCCCCCTTTATTAAGCCTCACTATCCCTCCCTTGGTCTTCCTTCGCTCCCTGATGTACCTATAAAAGGTTTTATCCCTTCTTAACTGAGTTGGCTATCTTTTCCTCAGTTTGGGCCTTTGCTGTTCTGACTGCCTTCCCAGCTTCCTTTTGCTTTAACTGATACAGTTCTCTGTCCTGCTCCTTCTGCATTCCTTGTACTTCCTGAAAGCTTTCTTTTCTCTTGAGCCTCACTGCCACTTCCTTTGAGAACCATAGTGGTTCTTACATCGCTTAGTTTTGTTTATTTGCTTCACACAGAGGCTTGTTGCCTCTGTAATGAGTTTTATTATTCCCATTGTTCTTCCACCTCCTTCCTGCCCTGTGCTAGTGCATTCCTTAGGCACTTACCCATTTTAGCCAAGTCAGCCCTCCTAAAGTCCAGTACCTTTGCCTTTGTATGGCTTGACTCTATTGCTGTGTTTATTGTGAACCATACTGTTCGATGGTCGCTAGTTCCTAGATGGCTACCCACTCTGCATCTGTGATCCTCTCTTCATCTCCATTTGAGAGAACCAGGTCTAAGATTGCTCCCTCTCGAGTGGGCTCCAATACTAGTTGTCTAAGGCATGCCCCTGTAGGGCATCTAGAATAACCCCATCAAGTGGCTGTGGCAACTGCACTCCAGTTAACATCTGGCATATTCAGATCACCCATCAGCAATATCTCCCTTTTTGCCATACTAAGTATACTTTCTATCATTTCCTTGTCCATTTCCTCCCTGAGAAGGGTCTGTACTAACCCCAGTGTGGATTGTGGTGCCATTGCCGGTCTCCAAATTTACCCACAGTGCTTCTTCTCCTCCTGTTTTCTTTTGTTCTGTTACTTTGATTCCTTCCCTTATGTAAAGAGCTACCTCCTCCTCTTTTACCCTCCCTGTCCCTCCTGTAGATAGTGTATCCTGGTATGTTTATGTCCCAGTCATGGTTTTGTGCGAATCCATGTTTTGTGACTGCCACGATATCCAGATGTTCCTCCTCCATCAAGGCCACTAATTCAGGAAGCTTGTTACTCAGACTACATACATTGGTACTCATTGCTCTCCATTTTTGATGGCTTTACTTTCTGTTGCAGCATCCCCACTGACCTTTCTACCTCGGTCTTTTCTCATTTAGTACCCTGTTTTGTAGGGAGAGGCTGGGATTTTCCTGCTGCTCATCAGTGCCTCCCCTTGACTAGTTTAAAAGCTTGCCAATGAAGCATTTAAACCGATTGCTCAAAAGACTTGTTCCCTTCCTGGACAGATGCAGACCATCCTGCCAGTATAGGCTGGTGTCCCTCCAGGTGGAACCCCAGTCCCCAATGAAGCCAAACCCCTGTGCTCCACACCATTTTTTCAACCACTCATTAAATTGCATGGTGCAAGTGGATGACTTAATGACTTAATGGAAATTAATGACTGAAGTTTGTCTCTCAGTTTCAGATAGTTTAAATATTGGTTGTTAGAGTTGTACTTAGCAAAATGACTACAATATAATTGTATGTCATCTATCGTATTCTGCCACCACAATAAAGGATTATCATACAGGTCATACACAGTGCTTCTAGCTTGTAATTCTTCCTGCAGACCTTGAAAAAAGCCTGGGTCCTCCAGAGTGGAAACATTAAGTCTTCATGTAGTGTTGGACAAGGGTTTATTCAGGAGGTCCCCAAATCTCGCAAACATCAACTTGTGGTCCAATGTCTTTATTGGGAGTGCCCACAAACTATTGACCTCCATCCACTGAGAAGCAAAAAAGAAATCTATTCGGGTGAATAACTGCCCCTTACAGAAAGTATGCTCTGGAATATGGGGCCAGATTCCAAGTCGAATGTTGCAACTTGCCAGCGTATGCGAGTTGCGACATTCACCACTACACCAAGTACCCTATGCAGCATTCCAAGAGTGGCAGGGTCCTGGCACTTGCAAAATGTGGGTTATGCCATGCAGAGGCTAATGCCCCGGGCATGGCATAGAAGCCCCACATGTTGCAAGTCATGGCCCACTACTGGCAGCCCCCCCAAAGCCTTCCAACCCTGGAACACCTAGGCACACACCATGGGAAATGGGGGGTTAGGACAGGTGGCACAGGAGTGTGGAGGTGCACTGGAGATTGGACCCTGTGGGGTCCCCGGCTTTCAGGGGGAAGGGACAGGGGTGTACTTGTGGGGGCACGGGGAGCACATCAGTGCCATTGCTGCAGCACTGCAGAGCAGACATCCAATGGATAGCAGCATCAGATACCCCTTAGAGCAGCTCTAAGCTGCTGTATCTTAGCCTTGCCACTGTGACTCTTAGAATCATGGCAGTTAGTTACGGCTGCCAACCTCTTGGAATAGGGTGCAGATGCTGCTTTAACCCACCCTTGCACCATGGTATTGTGGGCTGCAGCATAGTGGGTGGCATAACCTATGGTTGTCATAGCCTGCAGCCACCTTGGCACAAGGTGCCTGTTGTAATTGGGGCAGGCGTAATGCTTGGTGTAAGTAGCGAGATACACTAAGAGGTTTGACGTATCTCAGCTTATGCTGGCATAGGCTGACTTGGAATCGGCACCATAGTCATTGGTTGCAGTGCAATCCTTCAGTTTTGCCTGTTTATACAAAGTATTTAAAAAATTGTTATGTCCATACAATTTCTGAGTAAACCCAGATCTGTCTTGTAAAGTTAATATACAATTAAAATCTCCCCCAACATAACTGATTTAGAAGTATATAGATATGGTTGTATACATTTAAGTACTTCTATCCTTTTTTACTTTGTCTGAGGATATACACATTAATAAGTCTGAAATCTTGCCCTTTGTATCTGGGATCTAATATGAGAACCCTGCTAGGTATTAAGTCAAGTTAACCACGGGACTGATAGGCCTTCTACATTAATTAGGATTGCTAAGCTTGTACAGGATTCCTCCCCTAGCGACCAAAAGGAAGTGCCCATAAAACATTCCTTAGAGGCTGTAAACTGTTCCTTTAATGTATGTAGCCTGGTATCTTGCAGAAAAAATACATCTGCATTCAAGTCTTTCAGTATAGAGAATGTAGCACGCCTACAATTCAAGTTCTTGATACTCATAGTATTAAGTGACCCAAATGAGAGATTCCAAGCCATGATGTACAGAGCCTTAAGTCTCTATTTCCTCTTCCACGTGAGACTTGTTATTCAATTTTTTTCATTTTTTTTTCCTTTTTAAGGATTTAGAGTCCCCAGAAGTGAGTTCTGTGTCAGCGTGTAGATCTGGCTATGAGGAGGCCACAGATGATATATAAGAATCATCCTCCTCTTCAGTTCCACTGTTTACATTTGGACAGAGAAGAAAAATGGTTCCTAGTTGGGACTGTGATTTCACTAGGGGGTTTCAGTATAGTGACCCCCTCTGGGTGCTACTATGAGTAACTCTCTTAGGTTTATGGCTCTCCCAGTTTTCCATACATGGGGGTGGCATAGCACCAAGTTCATGTGATATAGAAGGTATGGGGGGACTGGACACTAGTAGAAGCAGCAGCTTCTTCTCCTATCATATCGATACTGTGCCATCCATCATCTTCCTCCATCAAAGTATTCCCCCTGGACACTGTACTTGATTCTGGTGCATGGCAGAATGATGCACTTGTGCAAGACAGATCCAGTCACTCCACTGGCACATGCCCCTCTCTAGGTCTGCTTGCCTGAAAATCTTGGGATGGGGGGGCTAGGATCTGTAGGGTTTGATCTTTGTTCTTCCTCTTCATTATTATCTGGGGTGTTGTGGAAAGCCCAGGGGCATTTCTTGAATGAATGGGTTGTCTCGTCACATAGGTTGCAACAGATGGGAGTAGGGCAACCAATGGCAGAGTGCCCTATGACACCACATAAGGAACATTTTAGTTGGTCACATGCATTGTTCAGGTGATTGTATGCCCCACACTGAAAGCACAATTTAGGCTATCCTGCATAAAATATGAATCTGCGGTCTCTGCCCAGGTTAAAACAGCTAGGGAGATGTTGTATGTTACCATTTGTTTGTGCAAGATGAACTCTGATACACCAACCCCCTGTCCAAATTTTTTTTCAGAATCTATTATTGGATTAGATAATCCCAGAACAGAGCATTTTGACCTCAGCCAATACAGGATATCTGCTATTGCTACTCCTTCATTTTTAAATAAAACAGTTATAGTATGGTATGCTGGTTTAGAAAGAGGGATAGCAATAAATGGGGCCAATTCTGGTGTCTGTCTGGCTGCTTGATAGTGCTACCTGAACAGTTCTGATCCTGATGTTGTTTTAAAGCTGGCATCAAAATTTGGGCTGCCAGATGTATGAATCAGAGTGTATATTTCCTGTGCTGAAAAACCCATGCTTTCTTTCAATAAAGTTCTCCCCACATATATTCTGTCCAGATATGTATCAAGCCCTCCCCAGTATTTAATACGCACAGTGTTTCACCTTCTGGCAGGCTCTGGCAGGACATGAAACAGGCAAGCGAAGGTCCTTTGATGAGTCCCCCTAGACTGTGGGTCTGTTGTTCTAATATCTGGATGGTCATTTTTAGCTGAATGCTCTGTGTTCACTGGAGCCCATGTGAGTGTGGTGTATTAGGGGAAAGAGGGATCCAAACTGTTAACAGGAGGGGGAGGATCCAGATTTCTGCCATTAATATTAACTGGCATTTGTGTATTTACTAGTTCTTCCTCTTTGTCAGCCTGTGGAATCTGTAATTGTGGGGAATTAATTAGCTAGAGTGAGGAATAAATCTCTAAGGGGTTCCCCTGTGTGTCAGGTTGTTGCACTGGGGATGTCCAAAGCTGATTTTTTGATAGTTTAATCCAGCATGCTTGTCTGAGAGCATCTCCCACTGTAATTCCTGATGCAGATACTTGCTCATCATAGTCCGGCAATTGTGGTGAAGGTATCATGCTTTCAACCGAGGTCACAGAATCACTTAAATTATTATGTTCCTGTCCCGACTACCCTTCAGATGTAACATCTGATATGTCTCCCTTATTAACCTTGCCCCGTTCAGTCATTTCCTCCCTCTCAGTTCCCCGGAGCTCAATACCTTCTATGTCCATATCATTTCCATTAGATTCATATACCGTTTCAGAAAAGCCGGTAGAATTACCTTTGGTCAACACTTCAGCTGATGGGTTTGCACTGCAATTAGACTCTCCATGCAAAATTTGCCCAGTCGCATCCCACTCCTGAAAACGCCAGTCTTCTTCTTTGAGAAGAGCAAGGAGGTAGGCTCTTCGTTCACTATGTGTTCCTGTTATACTCAGGACGTCCATAACAGGCAATGAGATTGCAGGCACAGCTGATACACCTACAGCAGGATTAGTCAGGGTCACCAAAACAGCATTTTCAATGGTATTCGCCATAATGGCTCCACAGGTCACTTCTGTAAATTGTGATTAGGCGTTCCATGACTAATTTGGAAGGCATTACATTTTTGACCAGTAAGCAACAATTCTTGTGAGCTGTGGTTCAATACCAAAAAGTGCAAATTCATGCACTTAAGTCATAGGAACCCAGGCGCTAAGTTTAAGATATGGGGCAGTGCTGTCAGTTACTAATCAGGAAAGCGACCTTGGAGTTATAATATCTGATGACCTGAAAGTTGCGGGGCAGTTGGCAGGACCAGTGGGATGCTGGGGTGCATAGAGAGTGGTGTCTCCAGCAGAAGGAGGGAAATAGTGTTGCCACTGTACTGAGCAGTGTTTAGACTCCATCTGGAGTATTGTGTCCAGTTCTGGAGGCCACGTCTCAGAATGGACTTAGGGTGGAGGCAGTCTAGAGGAGGGGAACTACAATTGTACAAGGGTTGCACAAGAACCCTATAAGAAGAGACTGTGGGATCTCAACATGTACACCCTGCAGGAGGGGTTGGGGACATAATAGAGACCTACAAGTACTTTACTGGTGTGCACAGGCTACAGGAGGGGATCTTATCTGAAATGAATAGGTGCACCAAAACAAGACGGCATGCAATGAAACTAGAGGGGAAGTTTAGGAGGGATATTAGAAAATACTACTTTACTGAATGAATAGTAGATGCTTTGAACAGCCTGCCATCTGAGGTACTGGGTGTGAAAACAGTGGGGAGTTTCAAGCATGCATGGTATAGGCATAGTAGAATACTGGTACATAAGAAGGGAGAGAGAGGGTCACTGGAGATAAGCTAGGGTATGTGGAGACAGAATAGGAAGAGAACATCTGAGCAGACTGAGTAAACCAAACATTCCTTCAAACAACATGAAGTCTTACTATATTATGACAATTGCAGTGAGTCCCCATCTTCGAACTGCTCCAGAGGTGAAATAGTTAACTTTCCATGCAGGCATGGAACTTTGAGCGCAAGCTTGGTTGGAAACTCTGTCTGTTGTTGCTCAAACACAAACTGTCAGATTCTTTACTCCGCCTCACTGAACAGTCGCTCCGGAGATTTCTCCTTCTGCTCGGTTCATTTTGTCGGTTAAAAGTATTATTTTATTGGTTTTTTGACCGAAATTAAACTGCAACCAGTCGATTCAAGCTCTGTCTGTGGTAATGTAAGTACTAGATAGGATTTACATTTTATTTTCTGTGTGGAACTTGTAAACGTATTATCAGTTCGGTTTGAACCGATCAGGTTGTTTTTAAAAACATTACTAGTCCTTTTAGAGTGCGGTTCCCGGTTCTTATCGGTTCTAAAAAAAACGGATTTCATTTTGTTTTTTTCTATGACCCTTGACACGGTTGGGAACCGATAAGAGAATCTTGTTAGCGGATTGCTATAAAAGGGCAAGTTTGGTTAGGCTGGCACCATGTCTGAGAAACCCAAAAGAAAAACCGGGCCCACTGGGTTTCAGCACTGTAGTGTTTGTGGGGAAGCCTTTGCTAAGGCTGACCCCCACACCACCTGTGTTTATTGTCTGGGGTTTGACCACCTCAATGCAGACTGCCAGATTTGTAAGAATTTCACTGCTGCCACCATAGAAAAGAGAGTCGGCAGGCTCAGGGAAAGGGAGGCCAAAAAGTCCGTTAACCCGGATGGCCAGCCCGATTCGGTTCCAACCGAACCGGAGGGAGTGCCCTCTGACCAGGGCGAGACTTCCTCGGGCAAACGAAGAGCCGGCTCTGAGGAGCCGGTTTCAGCAAAAAGGACTAGAAAGTCAGCTGGTTTGGAGCCAAAAGTCCTCTCTCCAACCACTGAGGAAATAGCTAAAGCAATTCAAATTGTACAGTCTCTTTCCCTGGTTCCGACCGAACCGACACCATCAGGGAGACACTCGGTTCAGCCGGTTCCACCGGTTCAAGATTATGATTTTGAGGAATTTTTTGAACCAGAGGAGGAGGAAGAGGAATATGAGGAGAGTGAGTGTGGCTTTGAAGGTCTGGATGTGCCCATTAAACCGGACATCTCTCCAGACAGACCTTTAGGGGTTTCTCCTCCCAGGCTGTCTGAGTCCCTTCTCATTTCATGTTTTATAAAAAAGTTGCTGAAACGCTCCAGCTCCCTGTTGAGGAAGCTGTTGATGACCAAGAGGAGCCTGATTATGTAGAAATGATGGATATTCCAGAGTCTAGGAGACTATCTATTCCCTTGCATAAATCTTTTCTGAAGCAGACAGTATAAGTTTTGTAAACTCCTAACACTATACCTCCTGTGGATAAAAGGATGGACAAGAGGTATACTTTATCAGGCTCTGATACAGAGTTCCTCTCACAACAATGCAGCCATGTAGGGGTAGTGCAGGCTGCAGCCTGTGACAAGGCAAATATTCCACTAGCTTCACACCCCCCTGAAAAGGACTCCAGGAGGATTGATGCTATGGCAAAGAAACAGTACATGGCAGCATCCTTGGGACTCAGACAGGCAAATTATATGGCTTATGCTGCTAGGTACCAGAAATCAGATGGGATACTGTGCTGGCTCTAGCAAAGCGGGTCCTGACCAGTTTGCCAGGGAGCTGGAACAGGTGGCTATGGACGGTACTGAGGCATCCAAGGTGCAATTTCATGCTGCAGTAGACTCTAATGATGTTTCATCAAGAGTCATGGCTACATCTGTGGCACTTCGCAGAATGGCTTGGCTCAGATGTGCTACCCTGTCACAGGATACCCAGTCTAAGGCCATGGATTTTCCTGTTGTGGGCAATTCTCTGTTTGGGGAGCAAACAGAGAATTACATGAAGAAGATGAATGAATATAGGACCACCTATAGGAGTGCACAGGCTAAGGAAAAGCAGGCCACTCCTCAAAAGCAGCTACCCAAGGGCAGGGGCAGGCCTTTTCATAGGCCTTTTTACCAAGCCCAGGCCTCCTCTTCTGCCTATGCTCAGAAGGGGTTCTTTAGAGGGAGAGGCAGATGGGGTTCAAGCAGGCCTGCTTCTACCCCTCAGCCCAAAGTCCCTGCCAAACAGGCACCCTGATGGGGTAGCCAGGGCCGATTCTCATCTATCAGTAGGGGGCAGGCTGGCTTACTTTGTCCAGGACTGGAAGTCTCTAATGTCAGACAAGTGGGTCCTGGAAGTAGTAAGCCAGGGACTGGTTCTCAGCTTCAAAAAATTTCCGAAGATGAGAGCCAGATCTTTTCCACCTGCAACTCCATCAGAGGCACTAGCCTAGAGGCAGAGGTCTCTACCTTCCTGGCTCTCAGAGCCATGGAAATGGTTCCACCCCTACACCAGGCAAAGGTTTGTACTCCAGGTACTTCCTTACCCCAAAAAAGTCAGGAGAATGGCGGCCCATCCTGGATCTCAGATACTTAAACAAGCACCTTTTAAAACCAAAATTCAAAATGGTGACTCTGGGAATTATTCTACCCTCTCCAAGGCCAGGGGACTGGTTAGCATCCCTGGACCTCAAGGATGCCTACTTCCAGATTCTCATCAGAAGCTCCCATCGAACGTACCTCAGGTTCGAGCTGCCCTCAGGCCATTACCAGTTCAGAGCAATGCCTTTTGGCCTCACCTCTGCTCCAAGGGTATTCACCAAATGCCTGGCAGTAGCAGTTGCCTATTTAAGAAGGCAAAAGATTGCCATCTTTCCTTACCTGGACGACTGGCTCATAGTAGGCCAGTCCCCACACCAGGTCAAATTACATCTTCAGATAATGCAGCAACTGCTTACCTCTCTAGGTTTCTTTCTGAATCTCTCAAAGTCAGTTCTAGAGCCTGTCCAGCTTCTCACCTTTATAGGCGCAGAGCTGAACACACAGGAAGCCAGGGCCTTCCTTCCCCTGGACAGGGCAAAGACCCTAGTCTCCCTGGCCTCCTCATTCACCCTGCAGGTCTCTCGACCAGCAAGACATTTTCTGCAGCTCCTAGGACACATGGCTGCTTCTACAGCAGTAGTGCAAGGAGCAAGATTTCAAATGAGGGACATCCAGTTCCATTTGAGAGCTTTTTGGTCTCAAAGAAGGGATCCTCTTACCAAGTTGATCCCAGTAACTCGAACCCTGATCCGTCTTACAGTGGTGGCAGGACCAGAGCAACCTGAGACAAGGGGTTCCCTTTCTCATTCAGTCTCACTCTTTAATCCTTACTATAGATGCATCCCTTTTGGGGTGGGGAGCTCACATGGGCGACCTCACTACGCAGGGACTGTGGTCCCCCCAGGAATCTCTACTCCACACCAACTTGTTGGAGCTCAGAGCAGTTTTTCTAGCACTTCAAGCCTTCTCCAAATCTGTTCAGAACAAGACTGTACAGGTCAGAACAGACAACATCACTACAATGTGGTACATCAACAAGCAAGGGGGCCCTCGGTCTATGGCCTTGTGCACCGAAGCCATGAAGTTGTGGTCTCTGGCTTACTCCCTGAACACTTCCCTTACAGCAGTTCACCTCCCAGGCAAGGACAATGTCCTGGCAGATGCTCCCAGCAGGATTTCTCAGGGTCATCACGAGTGGTCACTGGATCCACTGGTACTGGGAGTAATATTTGCCAGATGGGGCACCCCGCAGATAGATCTTTTTGCAGCCCCAGACAATCTCCAACTTCCCCTTTTTTGCTGCAGGCCCCCAGTGTTGGGCTCAGTCCCTCTAGATGCCCTAGTTCTCATTTGGGAAGGGAAGTTTCTATATGCCTTTCCTCCCTTCCCTCTCCTTTTCAAAGTGCTAGTCAAAATCAGATCCCAATCCTGCACAGTCATTCTGATTGCTCCAGATTGGGCCAAACAACCCTGGTATCCACTCTTGCTGTCCTTAGCAGTCCACCCTCCACTCTGTCTTCCCAGGAATTACAATCTGTTAACCTGTGCCCAGGGGAGGGTTTGGTATCTGAACCTCAAATCTCTCAATCTCAAGGCCTGGTTCTTGAAAAGTTAGAGTTTGCTGATCTGCACCTCTCTCAAGGTGTAATGAATATATTGAAGGCTTCTAGAAAGCCTTCCACCAGGGCTACTTACAATTCCAAATGGAAAAGATTTTCCATATGGTGCTCGGAAAAGCATATTTCTCCAAATTCTGCTGATTTACCCACAGTCCTGGATTATATGGTCCATTTAAACACTTTGGGGCTAAGACCAGCTACCCTGAAGGTACATTTGGCAGCTGTGTCTGCTTTTATTTCAGCAGGTAAACCCTCTTCTCTTTCAGCTCATCCTGTATTTTCCAAGTTTTTTAAGGGGTTGCTTCATACCAACCCTCCATTCAGGGATCCTGCCCCTGCCTGGGATCTTAATGTTTGCATTGCTTAGCTTATGCAACCCCCCTTCGAGCCCTTGTCTTCAGCTAAACTTAAGTACTTGACTTGGGAGACTGTGTTTCTGGTAGCCATCACTTCTGCCAGACGCATAAGTGAATTACAGGCATTGTCAGTGGAGCCGAATTTTATCTCTTTTCATAGAGATAAGGTGGTCCTCTGGACTTACAGGAAGTTTCTACCTAAGGTGGTTTCAGATTTCCACCTTAATCAATCTATTTCTCTTCCAGTGTACTTCACTGGCCATTCCTCCTCTGGTGAGAGGAGGTTGCACAGCCTAGATGTGAATAGAGCCCTTAGTTACTACATAGAGCGTACCAAGGGTCACAGGTTTGACTCCCTCCAACTGTTCCTTACTTATGGAGAGGTTGGTAAAGGGAAGCCTGCCACTAAAAGATCCATTTCCAGGTGGATTGTCTCTTGTATCCAATTCTGTTGTGAAAAGCTGGGAAAAGTTCCTCCCTCAGGCCTGAGGGCTCACTCTACCAGAGGTACAGCTGCTTCTCTGGCTGTTGCCAGGGACATCCCTATTCTAGAGATATGTCAAGCAGCTACTTGGAAAACAGTTCACACTTTTACCAAGCATTACTCCTTGGACATTCAGGCTGGGAGTGATGCTCGGTTTGGCATAGCCATGCTTCAGAGCCTATTCCCTAAGTAGGTTCTGTCCCTCCTCCTTGGAGGTACTGCTGTGTAGTCTGCAATTGTCATAATATAGCAAGACTTCATGTTGTTTGAAGAAAAAATTACTCACCTTAGTAATGTTGTTTCTTCTAATGGAGTCTTGCTATATTATGATCTCCCTCCCTGCCTGCCCCTCTCAAAACCTCTTTTTGGGACGTGGGTGGGCAGTACAGTGTTGGCACTTCATTTATGCCCACTTGGTTGTTTTTCACCCTTCCCTATTTTGGGGTGAATTAGTGTTGTGTTTTTCATTTTCTGAGTCTCCTGACTTGAGTTCTCATGTTGAGACCAGAAGATGTGTGTTTATGTTAGTAGCCAGTTGGCTAGTGTAGGTTTACAGCTTCCACACAGAGCCTTAGTGAGTTTTAGATCATAAAGATCTGACAGTTTGTGTTTGAGCAACAACAGACAGAGTTTCCAACTGAGCTCATGCTCAAAGTTCCATGCCTGCATGGAAAGTTAACTATTTCACCTCCGGAGCAGTTCGAAGATGGGGACTCACTGCAATTGTCATAATATAGCAAGACTCAGTTGGAAGAAACAACATTACTAAGGTGAGTATTTTTTTCTTTTCTGCTAACAAATTCTACATATATTATTATTGGAGTATGGCCTAATTATTTCTCATAAGATGGGCAGATAAAGACTTTGGGATGCTTAGCAAAGTCACACAGAAGTCCAAACATGTCTATTCAATTGATTTCAGAGCACAATAACCCATGTTTCCACCCCATATATGGCCACAGGCTGAAGTTTAGTCTCACAAAGTTCAAAATCCTCAGCTCCACACATGTGTGCCACCTTGCAAAAAGTCAGTATATGGTGAAACAGCAAAGGAACCACAGGTATATTTATCATTTAATTTAATAGGTGCATACAAATCACACAGCCGCCCAGCAGTACAGGGAAGAAAGCCTCTACTAGTTTTGCATACCGTGCATCATCAGGAGTTTAGTCTCAGCAGCGTTTACAGCCAGAATAACTATTTTTCTTCCATATCTAAATTTCAGCTTCAATAACGCTGTGGAACTTTGCCTGACTTTTTTTTGATTGTCGTGTACATGTTCTGTCCATTTTCCATTACTTGCAAAGGTGACCCCTAAATAGATAGAATCCTTGACAATTTCCACCCTATTTTCCCTGATGAAAAATTATGTTATTACTTCTGAAAATGACTATTTTTGTTTTCTTTAGATTTAGTTTTAACTTCTGTTCATCACACAAATTTACAAAGTGAATAAATTTTTGCTGACGCGTGAGAGGGAACAATGATGACAAAGTCATTCCATCTGCATAAGCTAGTGCAGGGCAAGCATTATTATTAAAGTGGAACACTTATGTACAAAGAAAGGTGACAATAATGCTGCCAAATGTTACCTATTACAAATACACTATTGGTCAAATCTGCAACTCTTTTAGAGCCAGAAAAATAACACATTTAGTCCCCCCCCCCCCTTTTTACAGTTCCAGGCATCCATTTTCTACTTCGTTATTACAGGAAATGGCATCAGATAAGGGAAATACAGATATTAAATACAGTGCTGTCAGTAATTCCTACTGAATATGTTCAGATCTTCATGACTTGGCATCATTTATAATGACTTTTACTGGTGGCATTTTCAGGCATCAGCACTACTCTGAACTTACAGATTTGTAAAGCACTGTTTCCTGGAAATAAATTTGGCAACATTCTGAGAAATGTTTCAAAGCACTAGTGCCACCACCAGTTTCCAAAACATTTGTGGTTTGTTTGCTTTGCACATTTGTTTTATGTTATCCCTATTCAGTGCATGGCTTTGTGCCTATGAGGTTTGCAAAATTTTATATTGCTAGTACTGTGCTATATCATATTTGTGCCAGTGCCACTTTACATACATGTTCACAATGATGCAGTTTTGCATAAGTTGTTATGCTCACATCATTTTGTATAATGTGAGGCACTGCAGACTAATGGTTATAACACTGGTTTGAGGACTGGGAGCTCACAGGTTGAGACCTCAGCAGTGTCAAATAATGACTGTGTGACCTTCAGCAAGTCAAATAACCTCTCAGTGTTTCAATTAATCCAACTGTAGAAATGAGCATATACAGAACCCAGTAGAAAATGAAAGGTTACATCTTAGATGGGCAAGCCTGGTTAAGTAGTTTGTATAAAATAATAACTGGTTTCTGGTAATGTGATGATTTCAAGAAAGCCTGACTTTACATTTTCACACATCTCTTTAGGCAATTTACCACTTGAGATTTTTAGTACAAAAGATTCAACATTTGCTGATGATAAAACAGTGTCAGGGCTTTCTTTTACATGGTCCATAACTACAATTCTTCTTTTAGCCATTATTTCTAAATATTTCTAAGAGGGGATTAATAGTAACTTCTTCACTATTTCTACTATTATTTATTGTAGGGCATGAGACTGATACTGATTACAATACGTAATCACTTTCTGTTCTCATACTAACATAACAATTTTCAGAATGATGTGCAAATGTTAGGACCGTTGACATCTAGTCTACTACACTGCATCCAGTATGACAGCAAAACATAAATTTTCTTGAAGAATCTTGAGAAGTTCTTTCATTTAGTACAGAGTTAACACTTATGTTTCCTTAACTACACTGTAGTTACAGTGCAACTACACTGTAACTGCATTGCAATTGCAATGCAGCTACTTGCAACAAACATGTAATTAGAGTGTAATTACCGCTGTTGCATGCAATTAATGATTACCTACCTTTCAGTTACTGGCACATTGAAACTGACACTTAAAGTGTGACCCAGTTGGACTGCATTTATCTAATAATGTTAAGAAGTGTTTGCCATATTCACTGAGTATCTTATCCTTTGAAATTCTATTGCACTGTAAGTGAGTTTGTACTGTATAAAATATTCATCTTCATTTATTACTAGCTATTCTACTATTAAAGTCACTTATTAAGAAAACTGCATATGGATATTTGTCTGAATTTTCCTTAATTGCCTCAGTTAGATCTTGCCAAATCAATGGTTTATAGTAACTTATAAAATGGTCAGGAAAAACCCAGTTATCTGATAAGTCAATAGCATTCCAGATCTGTGTGGTAATTGACCTACTGTGTAACTGCAAAGGTCTGGAAGGTGCCTTGTAATTCCTGTAACTACACTGCTTTGAAATGCTCTGTAACTGTGACAGTAAGGAACAAACTCTTGCCAGAGCCAATAGAGCTGTGAAGAGCTACCAAATGGCAAAAGTTATTTTCTTGTTGGTGCCATATAGTGCTGTTTCATCACAATCATCAAAAACGGGCATGCTGCTAATTCAGTCCTCTTGAATTTATTTAGTAAGGGTACATGCTTCTGCTGTTGTGTATGTGTGTGTGCGTGTATGAGTGTGTGAGCATGCAACCTGTCCTGTCCATAGGAATGAGATAGCTAACATCTGCAGCTGCACTGTCTGTAATCTGACACTGTAGTCTGACTTTTAGAGTTTCAGTAAATTCCAAAACAACATATAATGAGTTAACCCATAGGTTGCTGAAAGAAATAGAATAAATCTATTAGACTGAGCTGGACAGATAATAGAAACAGCAGTTGAAAAAGCTTTTTTTTGTTAATATCCTGAGAAGCTCTGAGGTACAGTACAGTACCACCCCTCTCCTTTCAGATGCCTTTAACATAGAGCAGCAAATAGCAAAAAATCAGAGGGGGTTGCACTATTTTGCAGCTGTGAGGGGAAAACTTCCAAAAGTCCAGAAATGGAGTTCCATGATCAGCAGTTTTAGAACTATAGTCTGATCACAAAAGGGCTGTAGCCTCTGCCCACAGCCCTAACAGTGAAAAAGATTCAACGAACAACATGAGTGACTTATCTGCCAGTCAGTTTGACCTCTTTGATGGGGCAAACCCAGCTGTCTGGTGCAAGAACTGTTTTAACAATTATGAAAATTTATTTACTGTTAATTTAAAGATTTATTTTGTCTTTTTTTTATTTTGGTGCCATTTTATAAATGCAGTAACACAGTTCAGGGCTTGTGGTTCTGGGGTAATTACCTTACATTACCCCACCCAGTGGCTACATACTAAAAGCCAGCAGAATAGGCCTAATGGTCTGTCATGTGTGCTCAGTAGCCAGCCACCTAGTGGGTGCTCACATTCCTGTCCCCCAGCCCCTGAGAGGGACTTCTTTGACTTGAGTTTCCCCTTCTAGCCTCCAGGGCAGCGCATTCCACAGCTCCACCACCCTCTCAGTGAAATAATATCTCCTGTGTTCCCCCTTCATCTTCCACTCATGCCCCCTGATTGTCCCCCCTTCTTTAGCCTGAACAGCCTCTTCATTCCACTTTTGGTTATTCCTTTTACGTACTTGAATACCCCTATCATGTCTCCCCTTCTCTCTTCTCCTCCAGTTTATACAGCTCAAGCTCTTCCAGTCTCTCCTCATAAGCCCCCCATGCCTTGAATCATCCTGGTTGCTCTCCTCTGGACCCTGTCCAGCAGTGCTATGTCCTTCTTCAGATGAGGTCTCCAGAACTGTACACAGTACTCAAGTTGAGGCCTGACCAAGGCATTTTATAGAGGAAGGATCACCTCCTTCCTGCTGGACATAATTCCCCTGGCTATGCAGCCCAGTATTATATTTGCTTTGGCTGCAGTTCTTCTACAATTTTCAGAGTTAGTCATTTTGACATCTACCACCACCCCTAGATCCCTCTCACTCAATATGACTTGCAATGCAACCCCCCCAGGTATATACATGGCCTGGGTTTCTGACCCTCAAATGAAGTACCTTGCATTTCCCAGCATTAAACTTCAATCCCCACCTCCCTGACCACCCCTCCAGGGTATCCAGGTCTATCTGGACTGTCTCTCTTGCTTCTTCCCTATCCACCAGTGCTCCCAGTTTGGAGTCATCCACAAAGAGACTCCACCTACTTTTAGCCCTCTCCCTATATCCAAGACATAGACATTGAACAGGAGTGGCCCCAATACTGTACCTTGGGGGACCCCACTGATTACCTTCCTGAGGGAGGAGACTATCCCACCAACCATTGCCCTCTGTATTCACCCCAAGAGCCAATTTTATACCCACTTGAGCACCTGCCCTCTCATCCTCATCTCTTCCAGCTTTGCTATCAGCCCATTATGGGGTATTGAATCAAATGCCTTGCTGAAATCCAGGTATAGGACATCCACTGGCCTATGTCTGTCCAGGGCCCCCGTCATCCAGTCATAAAGCTCTACAAGGTTGGTCTGACATGATCTCCCAGGGATGAAGCCATACTGTTTATCATCCCAGTGCCACAACCTTTCCAGCTGCCTCCCAAGCCTCTCCTTGATGATGCCCTCCATTGCTTTGCCTACCACACACATTAGACTGACAGGCCTATAATTCCCCATCTCATCTTTAGACCCCTCTTTGTTGATAGGCACTACATGAGTCACCCTCCATTCTTGGGGCACCCATCCTGTCTGCAGAGAGGTATTAAAGAGTGCAACCAGTGGAGCTGCCAGCTGCTCCGCCAGTTCACTTATAACTCTTGGTTGTAGCCCATCTGGCCCATGTGCCTTATCAGTTTTTAGCTTCCGAAGGGCCTCCCTCATCCTATCCACTGTGATTTCTCTCCCCCAGCCTTTCCCCTTATGCAACTGCCCCGCCCCTTCTGGGTCTTGCCCAGCCTGTACCCTAGCCTCTTTCAGTCCTCTAGTCTCAGACTGACCTCTCGATTTTGTTGGCTCCTCTTCCCTCCCATCAGGCTTCAGGCATCCCCTGTTTCCCTCTGTAAAGATTGAGGCAAAGTACTCATTTAGAACCTCTGCCTGTTCCCCTACTTCCTCAGCCCATCCCCCCTCCAGTCTTAATACTGCTGATCGGTGTCCTCTCTTTTCTCTTCTATCTTATGTATCTATAGAATTGGCTAAGCCTTGTGCCTCCAACCCATGGAGTGGGGGGCATGAGGTAATTAACCAATACCCACATGTCCTGTTGAGCGTTATTGAATACATGATGCTTACAGAGGAACATACAGTATGTATTTAACACTAATACACTACAGTCCTTACAATGTATTAGTGATAGTTTTAATTAGCCATACTATTAAGAACTGAATATTTTTGAAGTAAGATAACATTTGTAAAAAGGTAACCAGTTCTCCTTCAGATCACCACAATTTGTTATATTTGGTTGCTGGAATAGGAAAGAATACATAACCATTTACTCAGATATTATCTATTGATCAGGTCTCCTGTAGCCCTATTATTTCAAAATGTCTGATCAATTGAATTCATTCCTCATCAAATAATTTGTCATTTATGTCTACAATATTCCAAGACAGCATGTTAAAACTATAATCTCCTATTATATTAAAAAACTATAGAGTTAGGCTCCAGTTGCGGTCTCACAGCTTGAGCACCTTCTTGATCATAAAGACTGAGACTGCCAGTCACCCTAGCAGCATGTGCTACACAGCAGCAGAGAGAGTGCCAGAGGAAAAGGTGGTTGTCCAACCATTCTCAGTCTGACCAGGTAGTCCAGGAGAGCTATGGTGGCATTGATATTTGGTGGCAGCCAGTTCAGGGTGCAGTCATGTGCTAAATAATACAAGAGTACAGTCCGTGGTTCATGACTAAATTCACATACTTTTGCTTAAGGGAATAGCCATTTCACAGAGGGAAGCAATAACTTTTTGGGGGGAGCGATTGGCCAGACTGTTTCCAGTCTTTGTGCATACTACTGGTAAATAAAGATAGCAAAAGTGTTTGGGTGTGGGGTGTGACTACTTATTTTGTCAGAAGCATAGCAGAAGGGGCTTGATATGGCTGCAGCTGAACTGTTGGTGAGTGTTAATAGAAAATCTACTACAGGGCATACAGTTGTGCTGTAATATATGTATGTCCTGGGTGTGTTGTGAGGCATGAGGCCACAAACTGAGTGTGTTCAACCACCCAAGCCATGTGTATATCAGAGCATGACTGCACATTCTGTAGTGGATAATCTGTTTCATAAAATGCCAAGAAGGTACTAAGGGATGAAAAATAGGGCATGTGTGCAGTCATTATAGAATAATGAATTGTCATGTGGTGTATTTCATCCAATCAGGAGACTAAAATTTCACAGATTTTTTCTACCCATTTTATAATGATGCATACTAGACTGTGAAATTATCTATTTTTATCTTCTGGACCAAACTTGACAATCACAGTTTCTGGTTAAAGCATAATTTCACAGGAAGACTCCCTTTCTGAATTTAAAATCATTTTTTTTCTTCTCCAAAACTTCATTTTGCTAATGCCATGGTTATAAAGTTAAGCTGTGAGTTATTTATCTATTGACCTAACTAAGGGAACTACTATACTATGTTTGAAAATTGAGGTATGGAAATATTGCAAAACATCTGAAAACTCATCCTCTTTTTTTTTTATTCAAACTTTATTAAACATTTTCACAATATAGGAGGCGGCAATTGTAACACATACAACTGTTCACAATGCTTTACATAAGCTGCCCCCCATTCCCAGTACAGCAGTGTAACTGAAAACTCATGCTCTATTTTGCCTCCTGCTGTGTTGGGAGTGAGGGGAGGAGCTGCGGTGGAGGACAAAGATGCTAGAATGTGTTGGGAGCAAGGGAATGTACTGCTTTCCCAAGAATGTGACCATGGGGCCTTCTTTTCTAAAAAGTACTTCAAATGTAATAAAGGTACACTGATCCTTCAACAGCAGGGCTACTAAAGGGGGTATTTAGGAGGAAAAAGAGAAAAAAACTGAACAATCAGGCTGAGCAGAGTTGCAGCAGGCCTCCTGAACCAAGGCCCAGTTTTTGAGGCAGCTATTCCGGCCGAGTATTCTGTGATTCACCGCCTGAGATCGGATCGCAGGGGTGGGGGGGTTGCGGTCTGTTTTAAGACCGAATTGGACCTCACCAGTGTTCCAGTGGAGGAGACCAGATCTTTTGAGAATGTCATGGTGGCAGCTGGAGGTTATAGAATGGTCCTCATCTATCGTCCACCCGGTGATGAGAAAACTTTCTTAAAGGAAGTGGCGGATTTCGTCATTGACCAGGTAACTGAGTCGCCCAGGTTGATGGTGCTGGGTGATTTCAAAGCCTGGATCGATGATGAACTCTCACCGTTTGGTCAGCACTTCCTCCAATTGATGTGTTCATTGGGCCTCTCACTGGTAGTTACTTCTGCCACTCATAAATACGGCCACTCACTCGATCTGGTCTTCCTGCTGGGGTTGGAGGCCTCCGAGGTGGGGGTGGAACCAGTCGGTTGGTCTGACCACTACACGGTGAGATTCAATTTTGGCACCCCCTCGCGTAGACCTACCCCTGTGGAGATGGTCAAGTACCGCCCTTTACGGGATGTTACGCCCATTGGTCTAACTGCGGTTCTTGACCTATCAGAGTTTCCTGGGTTAAGCATGAATCCAGAAGAAATGGTGCAGGCCTATAATAAGGCTGTCACCTCTGCTCTGGATTTAATTGCTCCCACCCATGTGCGACCTCTCTCCTTTCACCCCCGATCCCCATGGTTTGACCAGGATCTGAGGGAGTTGCGGAGATCTGGTCGCAGGTAGGAGAGAGGTTGGTGGCAGTCCGGCTCTGATGCCGACCATATTAGACTTCTAGAGCATTATAAACTCTACCAGTCAGCAATTACTCATAAGAAGACAGTGTTCCTGTCTGGAGAAATTGCTGCTGCTCAGAATCGACCAGCCCAGCTCTTCTGAACTGTGGACAGGCTGTGCAACCCAGCCTGTCTGCAGATCCATCGAGCTTTTTCACAGTTACAGTGTGAGGAGCTTGCTCGATTCTTAGCTGGTAAGGTGGCCGACATCAGGGCCGAGATTCACGCCGCCTCCTCCACGGGAGTTGCTGTGGACCAGCCTATGGTTGCAAGCACCTTGTCCACCTGGAGTTCCTTCTCAAGGCCGGAATCAGGATATTATGAGGATTGTCCTTGTATACGCACTACTAGCTGTAGTTTAGACCCAGGTCCCACAGGCCTGATCGTGGGCTGTGGGGATGTCATCATCTCAGTTCTTACCAGGATAGTCAGGTGTTCCCTGGATACTGGTGAATATCCCCTCTCCCTGAAGGAGGCGGTAGTGACACCAGTGTTGAAAAAGACATCTTTGGACCCTGACTCCCTGGTAAACTACAGACCTATCTCGAACCTCCCCTTTGTTGGGAAGGTTATCGAGAAAGTGGTAGCTGCCCAGTTAGACAACCATATTACCATCCATAATATCTACGATCCTCTTCAATCAGGTTTTTGTAAGAGACACAGCACTGAGACTGCGCTGGTTCAGGTCCTCGATGATCTCTTGATGGGGAGAGACCAGAAAAAACGGTCCATTTTTGTCCTTTTGCACCTGTCAGCAGCTTTTGACACCGTAGACCATGGGGTGTTGCTTGAGCGCCTGAGATACATCTGTGGGCTGTCGGGTTTGGTTCTCAGATGGTTTACCTCCTTTTTCACAGGTAGAACTCAGGGAGTGGTATCGGGGATTTTTTCTTCTGAGCCCACTGCCCTGACTTGTGGGGTGTCTCAGGGCTCTGTGCTTTCTCCCATGCTGTTTGCAGTGTACATGCTTCCCCTCGGAGACATTGTAAGAAGATATGGGCTGGAGTTTCATTGCTATGCCGATGACACCCAGCTCTATCTATCTTTTGTACCTGACCAGAATAGAGCTCTCTCAGTGTTTAACAGGTGTCTCAGGGAGATCCAGGATTGGATGAGGTCCAGCTGGCTGAAGTTGAACTCTGGGAAGACTGAGGTGTTGGTTGTGGATCCCGGTCACCGGATTAAGGGGTTGGGTGGATGCTTAGCCTCCCAACTATTCTTGGGAGGTGTGGAGCTCCCAACCCCTGAAAGGGTGTGAGATCTGGGGGTGATTCTGGATGATCAGCCGACTCTGTGTGCGCAAGTGTCAGCAGTCGTTAAGACATCCTTTTACCATCTTAGGAACATCACCAGGATCAAGCACCTTGTTCCATCTGGCGACCTACCTACATTGATCCACGCCTTTGTGACCTCTCACCTGGACTACTGCAATTCCCTTTACTTTGAGCTGTCTGGGGTAGATATCCGCCGCTTGCAGCTAGTGCAGAACTCGGCTGCCCGGTTGTTAACGGGGACTTCTTGTTCCTCACATATCACACTGGTGTTCCGAGATCTGCACTGGCTGCCGATTCAGTGGCGGATCACCTTCAGAGTAGGTCTTCTGACTTATAAAGCCCTACACGGGTTGGGCCCTGACTACCTGAAAGAGCTCCTGGTGCCTTACCGACCAATGTGTCCACTCCGCTCCACCAATGAGGGGTTGCTAGAGATCCAGAGAGTTAGTTTAAAATCTTCTGGTGCCCATGCTTTTATGTTTGCGGCACCTACCCTCTGGAATTCTCTACTACGTTGGATTCGAGAATGCATGATGGTGGAGGGTTTCAAAAAGGGCTTAAAGTCCTTTTTGTGGAACAAGGCATTCTCAGCTAATGTTGATGTATTTTAATTGCCCATTGTTAATTTTAGATATATGAAGTATTGTATAGTTTTAGAATGTTTTTATTTGTAATTTATTGTAATGCGCCTTGGTTTTAGAAAGGCGAAGATAAATAAAGTTTATTATTATTATTATTATTATGAGAGCCAAGAGGGGAGGGATGGGACTCTGGAGAAGTGTGCTTGGGCATGGGTAGTGGGCAGATGAGCCATGATGTGGCAGTCTGTTAGTGTCCACTTTTGCCTTATCTTAGTTGTACAGCCCACATTTTTTTTTATTGCAGAACTATTATTTTAGCAGGGCATACAAATAGAAACAGAACTGACTTGAAGCCCCCTAAGATGTGATTTTCTTTGGGAGTTACTTTTATTGACTTATTTTGCAGGGCAGCAAGTGTGTGGCAACTGGCAGCAGGACAGTGCCTGGCCACTGATAGTTGGCACCTTGGTGGCAACCCATAAAATCTTTAAATAATTCTTCACCATTCATGTTCACAACTTCACATTTCATTTTGTGGTAGTTTTAAACTCTTTTTACAGTTGCTCAAGTTGCAGGCTTGCTTGCAGCAGTTACTTCTTCCTCCTCCTGAGTCCTGAAACAGCCTACACATGTTGTCCTGAGCTATGCTCTTGCAGTGTTGTCTGAAAAGTGTGCAGGATGTGTGCGTCAGTGCCTGGTCTGGTAGTCAGCAGTTAGCACCTTGGTGGCATTCCATTAAAAAAGGTAGAAAAAAAATAAGTAAATAAAAACAAATTCTCCACATTCCCTCAAGTTGCTGAAGTTCCTTCCACCTCCTCCTCCTGCTCAGTCCTGAATGGGCCTGGCGTGTGTCATCCTGAGCTGAGCTGTTGCAGTGTCATCTGGGCAGTAGGCTGCAAGTATGTGTCAGATGGCAGCGTTCTGGTGCCTGGTCCCTGTTCATTGGCACCTTGGTGCCATTCCATTAAAAAAGTAAAACAAAACATAAATTCTCCACATTCCCTCAAATTGCTGAGGTTCTTTCCTCCTCCTTCTCCCCTTCCTGAGTTTAAAAGTAGCCTGTGCATTGCCTTGAGTTGTGCTGTTGCAGTATAATCTGGGCAGTGGGCAGTAAGTGTGCACCAGCTGGCAGCATGCCAGTGCCTGTCCCCAGGAAGTTGGCATCTTGGTGGCATCCCATTAAAAAATATGCATTTTTTTCCTTTCTGTGGCAGTTTTCAAATTCAACCTCTTCACATTCCCACATTTCTGCAGTTCTTTCCTCCTCCTGAGTCCTGAATCAACATGTATGTGTGTGTTGTCCTGAGCCGTGCTGCTGCAGTGTGTCTTGGTAGCACTCATAAAGAGTGGACTAGATGATAGGAAGTCAGTGCCTGACCTCTGGTAGTCTTTGGTGGCATCCTATAAAATAACAAAAAAAAGGAAAAGAAAATCTCCACATTCCCTCATGTTGCTGAAGTTCCTTTCTCCTTCTTCTGTGTCATGAAGCAGTCTGTGTGTGTGTGTGCGTGTGTGCGTGTGTGTGTGTGTCATCCTGAGCAGTGCTGTTGCAGTGTGATCTGGGCACTGGACAGTTAAAGTAAGCCAGCTAGCAATTAATTAGTGCCCTGCATCTGGCAGGCCATGAGGCATTGCATACAAAAACAACAAAAACTCCACATTCCCTCATGTTGCTGAAGTTTCTTCCTCCTTCTCCTCCTCCTCCTGAGACCTAAAGCACTGTGTGTGTGTGTGTGGGTGTGGGTGTGTGTGTGTGTGTGTTGCCCTGAGCTATGCTTTTGCCCTGTGATCTTGACATTGGGTAGCAAGAGGGGGCCAGCTGACAATAAGTTGGTGCTGGAACTTTTGTAGTTCTTGGTGCTATCCCATAAAATAAACATAAAAGATAAATTAAAATAACAAAACAATTCCCATTATGCAATGAGTAAGTGTTGTAAACAAGGGTTTTATGGGTAACGTTGCCCAAATAAATTACTTATTCAGCCTATGTAGACCTACCAAAACTTCACAAAACATTAATCTGATGACTGAGTGAACACACCAGTGAAGCATCCTACAGCGTGTATTTAGGCTACAGGTTCCAAGAAACTAATGGACACAGAAGCCCTCCCCATCCAACTCATCATTCTCCTCTGTCTTTAGTCCTCCTGGAAGTGTATGAGATTCAGCATCCATAAGCTGTGGTGGGAACTAAATACACATTGTATGTGTAAAATATGAGTCACCAAAAATTACAACTGTACATGTCTCTTCTGATACTATTCTTATTTTAAATATGTTGTTTGTCATGTATATCAATTATTCTTCTGTGATTGATAAGGTACATTCAAACAGGACCACCTTGTAAAGTTTCCACCAAATCACTTCGACAATGAAGATGTTGAAATCCATCACAGCGACAGGCACAGTGGCAACAACTGGCGTTGTGCCCGTCAGAAAAACACTGTGTTTTTTTTAACCCCCCTCTCATTTTAAAATAAACAACTCCAAGTCAGAGTTGATTCAAAAAGGGGGCAAAACACTGACAAAAGCGGTATTGGTGCAACATAGAAACATAGAATTTGATGGCAGATAAAGAACCGCTTTGCCCACCTAGTCTGCCCATTTTCCTACCTAATGGATAAGCTGCAGATCCTAGTTAACCAAGAGCCTACTTCCTCCTACCCACACTAGAATTGCCTTATGTCTGCCTCATGTATTCTTGAATTCCCCCACTGTTTTTTGACTCTACAACCTCCTCAGGAAGGCTGTTCCATGTATCCACAACCCTCTCTGTGAAGAAATACTTCCTCACATTACCTCTGAGCTGTCTCCCCTCTGTCTTCAAATTGTGCCCTCTTGTTTTTGCACATCTCTTTTTCTAAAAGATGCTACCCTCTTGGACTTAGTTGATTCCCTTGAGGTATTTGAAAGTTTCTATCATGGCCACCCTTTCCCTCCTTTCCTTGAGGCTATACATCTTTAGTTCCTTTAGTCTTCCTTCATATGTCTTCAGATGCAGACCCTGCATCATTTTGGTTGCCTTCCTCTGGACAGCCTCCACCCTGTCTATGTCTTTGTGGAAATGGGGTCTCCAGAATTGTACACAGTACTCCAGATGTGGTCTTACCAACTGTCTGTACAGAGGGCCAACAAATTCCTGTTTTCTACTGGTGATGCCTCTCCCTATGCATCCCAGTATCCCCCAGGCTTCCTTACTGCCTTCTGTCATTGCTGGCCCACCTTTAGGTCATCTGATATGACTACCCCAGGTCCCTTTTTATTTTTTGTTGTTGTCAGTATCTCACCCCCCATTGTGTACTCTTTCCCTGGGTTTTTGTTTCCCAGGTGCATTACTTTGCAATTTTTTGCATTGAATCTAAGCTGCCAATCATTTGACCATTCCTCCAACCTTGCCAAGTCCATTTTCATCCTTTCCACCCCACCTTGTGTATCAACCTTGTTGCAGATCTTTGTGTCATCTGCAAAGAGACATACTGTCCCTTCCAGCCCCTCTGCAATGTCATGTATAAAGACATTAAAAAGGACCAGCCCCAGTACTGAACCCCACGGTTCCCCACTAGTAACTCTCCTTTCTTCACTGTGGACTCCATTTACTATTACCCACTGTGTCTTGTTGTCCAACCAGTGTTTTACCCAGGCTACCACCCAAGGACCCACTCCCAGGCTGGCTAATTTGTTTATTAATCTTTTGTGCGGGACTGTGTCAGATGCCTTGCTAAAGTCTAGGTAGGCCATGTTCACAGCCCCTCCCTGGTCTGCTGCTTTGGTCACCCAGTCAAAGAAATCAATTAGATTTGTCTGACACGACCTTCCCACTGTGAATCCATGCTGCCTTGGGTCCTGTGTCCCAATGGCCTCTAGGTAATCAACAGTTCTTTCCTTTGGAAGTGATTCCATCATTTTCCCTTCCAATGAGGTCAAACTGACAGGTCTGTAATTTCCTGCCTCTGTCTTGTTCCCACTTTTGTGAAGGGGAATCACATCTTCCCTCCTCCAGTCCTCAGGTACCACCCCATCCTCCCATGATTTATCAAAAAGGGTAGTCAGCGGTGTTACTAGTTCTTCCCTTAGTTCTTTTAAAATTCTGAGGTGAATCCCATCAGGCTCCATGCTTTATCCACCTTCAATTTTAAGAGTTCTTTCAGAACCCTTTCTTCTGTGAAAGGACTAATATCAACCCCCCTATCCAGAGTGCTTCTATTGACCGGATTAGGTAATTCCCCCTGCTTTTCCATTGTGAATACTGAGTAGAATTATTCATTCAGTATCCCTGCTTTTTCATTGTCACTATCTGCCCAACAACCTTCCTTTTTGTTCAGCCTCAGTATTCCTGCCTTAGTCTTTCTTTGCTCCCTAATGTACCTATAAAAGTTTTTATCCCCCTTCTTAACTGAGTTGGCTGTCTTTTCCTCAGTTTGGGCCTTTGTTATTCTAACTGGCTTACCTGCTTCCTTCTGCTTTATCTGGTACAGTTCTCTGTCCTGCTCCTTCTGTGTTTCCTTATACTTCCTGAATGCTATCTTTTTTTCCCTTACCTTCCCCGCTACTTCTTTTGAGAACCATAGTGTTTTTTTTCTTTCATTTTGATTTGTTAATTTGCTTCACACAAAGATGTGATGCCTCTGTGATTGTGGTTTGGATGTTGCCCCATTGTTGGTCCGCCCCACCTTATTGCCTGTTTGCTAGTGCTTTTCAGAGGCATTCTCCCATTTTGACAAAATCAGCCCTCCTGAAGTCCAGTACCTTCACTTTTGTGTGGCTTAACTCTACAGCTAAGTTTATCATGAAACACACTGTTTGGTGGTCGCTTGTTCCCAGATGGCTACCCAGTTCAAGATCAGTGAAACTCTCTCCATCTCCATTTGAGAGTACCAGGTCTAAGATTGCTATCTCCTGAGTGGGTTCCAAAACTAGCTGTCTGAGGCATGCCCCCTGTAGGGCATCAAGAATGGTCCTGCTCTTAGATGTGGCTGCAGCAAAAGTGCGCCAGTCAACATCTGGCATATTCAGGTCCCCCATCAGCAATATCTCCCCTTTCTGTGCCATCCCAAGGATGCCTGCTATCATTTCCTTATCCATTTCCTCCCCCTGAGATGGGGGTCTATATACAACCCCTGTGTCATTTCCTGTCTCCAGGGTGATCCACGGTACCTCCTCTCCTCCCTGTTTACCCTTTAGTTCTGTTTCTTTTATCCCTTCCCTTACATATAAAGCTACTCCTCCTCCTCCTCTTCTTCCCTTCCTGTCCATCCTGTAGATTGTGTACCCTGGTATGTTAACACCCCAGTCATGGTTCTCTGTGTACCATGTTTCTGTGACTGCAACAATATCCAGGCAACCCTCTTCCATCAGGGCCACCATTTCAGGGAGCTTTTTACCTAAACTATGGGCATTGGTACTCATTACCCTCCATTTTTATGGCTTTATTTCTTTTGCCCCATCCCTGTCCCTACTGCCTTTGTCTTTTCCTGCATTTACCCCACCCTTCTCCCTATTGACTGCTCTATTTTGGTGTTTACCTCATTAATTACCCTGATTTTTTGGGGGGGCTAGGATTTCCCTTCTCCTATTCAGTGCCTCCCCCTTGGCTTGTTTAAATGCTTGCCACTGAAGCATTTAAACCTATCACCTAGGATCCTGGTTCCCCTCCAGGATAGATGCAGACCATCACACCTGTATAGGCCTGCATCCCTTCAGGTGGAGCCCCAGTCCACAGTGAAGCCAAATTCCTGAGCTCTGCACTGGCTTTTCAATTGGTCAATGAATCCCATAGTGCACAGTACACTAGCCTCATCCATGCCATAGACAAGTAGCACCTCCCAGAAAGTTACCATGTGTGCTACCTGTCTTAGACCCCTCCCCAACTCCACAAACTCCTGTTGCACTGGTCTGATCCCATTCTCAGCCAGGTCATTCATCCCTAGGTGGATAATGACATCCAGCTCCTTCCTACTGGATGCTACTCCCATGATCCTAAGGATTTGTTTCCTGTCCTTCCAAGCCTTGGCACACGGAAGGCACCTTACCTCCCTTTCTCCACCCTCCCCCAGTTCTACCCCCTAACAATTGACTCCCCTACCAGGAGTTGTTTCCTTCCCCTGTGGGGTCCTGGGCCACCCTCCTGTGGGTTTCCATCATGGAGGTTTCCAGCATCCTCCTTGGTCTCCACTGCAGGTGCCTCTACAATGGAACCATGCTTCACCAGAGTGGCAAATGAATTGTGGAGAGGCACAACTGGAGTGATGCACCTCTGTTCCACCACCCTCACCCTCCCTGAGCCCACCATGGTCCAACCCATCCTCTTTCTTGGCAACCTCTGAGGTAGTGGCAGTGGCCTGGGTGGTCCCTGGGTGGGGGAGCAGGATTCCTGAATCCTTGCCAGGGTAGCATGGAGATGAACAACCTCCTCCCTCAGACCAGAGAGGTGCCTGCAAATAGGGCAGCAATGCAGTTTCCAAAATGTCCCTTGGAAGACTGCTGCTCCACAGCCAGTGCATTGCACCACTCCCCACATGTATGTGTCCTTTCCTGTTACAGATGCTTTTTTATTGTTTTATTTGTTTTTGTTTTAGTATGTGCAAGCTTGTGAGTGTCTCTACCACCTATTCAGTGTGCTGTGCCTTTAAGGACATGAACAGATGTATGTTGTTAGCAGTTTTGAGGCAGTGATGTCAGAAACCCTGCTGTAAAAGAAGTTATGCACTTGGGGTGGGTGGGTGGGGTGAGGGAAGGGTGGGTGGAAGTAAACCTATGCTGTCCAGCAACAATCACCTACAACCCTTACCCTCCACCCCAGGGAGTGCCTTACTTCCTTTCAGACACCTATTTCACAAATGCTAAATAACAGGTCTAGTCACAACTCACTGCAAATATCTCCCAGCTACAGTTCCTCCCAGGCAAATTATAGTTAAAACTAAGAAAAGTCCACCCCAAAAACAGAATCAGTACTAGTTGCTTACACAGGTCCAAAAAGTAATTATTCAGTTCAATATAGTCTAGAAAATTACCTCCTTGATTCAAGGAAGCTGTGGCTGTGTTCTCACTCTCCCTGTCTTCAATGTAAGATGGAGATTGCAAATACCTCTGAGACAAAAAAAAACTGTCAGAAAAAAAGCAATAAATAAAATAGGGGCAAACAGTAATTTTGCTTAGCCTAATGATAAAAAGTCACTAAAATTTCAGCACCACCTGTAATAATTTCACAGAAGATATACCCTGTAAGAAACACTTTGCTACAGAGAAAAATAGAGCAGTAACAGAAGATATACCTTGCAAAAGACAATTTGAATCAGAAGATTACAGCAGTAATCTGTTAGCATACACCTGTAGGCACACCTTGTAATAATGCAGCAGAAGGTATACCCAACAGCAGCAATTTGAATCAGAGAAAAATAAAGCAATAAAATGTTAGCAACAAACAGTAACAATTCTTGTGAGAACAAAATAAAAACAACACACAGTAAATCAGCCTGGCCAAAAGTCTTAATCCTTTCCCTTACTCAGGTAAAGTTCTTAGTTCTGTCATTTCATGCAACCTAGAAGGAAAGAGTTTAGGTGATGCTAGGTGCCTTGGCCAGCAAACCTAGCCTTCCACCTCCAATATGTCAACTATCCTAACCTTTTAACTATTCTTTCTGTTAGAAGTTGCTGGCAGTTTGCCAGCTCCACCCCAGATACACACCTAGTCCCCCGGAAGTGCTGTGGGAGGAAAGCAATTCACTCCTTCAATGTGAGAAGGAGTCTGCAACACCTCTGAGACAAAAAAAAACCTTTTTAGCAAAAAAGAAATAAATAAAATAGGGTCAAACAGTAATTTTGCAGAAAAAATGTAGTTTTTATTTCCTTGCATCTGACTGGCTAGTACCCTTGCCAGGGGGGGTACATTAACTTTTAATAGGTGCCCAGGAAATAAAAAGTGCCAGCCTAGAGTGGCACTTAACCCACTGTGATATCCAGGTGCCCACCTTGCATCCTAATTTGATAAAACCCCTTGTTTCATTTTAAATCAGCGCCATTTTTTTACCCTCGCTTAGCAAGAGAACTAATGAGAGCCCCCCAATTTTTAGCTCAGTCAGATACTAAGCTTAGAAGATAAAAATTAAGCACACCAGTACTAAAAAAATATTAAAAATATGTATTTTCTTCTTTCTGTTCCAATCGCTGATGAAGTAACAAAGAGAGTGTGTCAGTTCCCTGCCCCAGTTCCTTCTCTACCATACAACAGTATGTCCATGATGTCCCTGCTTGTTAAACTAAATGAAAAAAAAAAATCAGGTAAAAATTATCCTAAAACAGTACCTAATGTATACTGTCCACTACCACAGCTGTTGTTGCACCTGGTACCGCTGCAATCACTTCTCCCAATGGCACTGGCAGCACCGTTGTTTTCTCCTCTTGTTCTGCCATACTCGTGCCAACTGACTGAACGGAACTCCTCTTCATGCTCCCAGTCCTCAGGGTAGGTGGTGAGGACTGGAAAGCAATAAAACAACTTAACTGACTCCCAATCCTCAGGGTAGATAGCGAGGACTGGGAAACACAGCATAGAGATCAGAGTATGATTGCTCCACAACTATGCTCATCTTCATATTCCTGGTCCTCAGGACAGGTAGCAAGGACCGGGAAACTGTAAAACAACAGCTTTTTTTTTTAAAGAAGAAAACAGTAACAAGTGACTCTCGATCGCCAGTGTAGGCAGTGAGTACATGGAAACTCTACAAAAAAAACTTTATTATCTCCAGGACATGCAGCAGTTAAAAAGTTAAACAAAACGTGGTTAACGGCATTTCAGTTTATTTAAATGTCTCAAAAAGTGACTATTTTCTTTGTTTCACACAGTATAAATTACTTATTTAATAAAATAAAAAGAATTTACTGTTCAAACTTACAAATCAGACTCTGCTTATTTTTTTACAACAGGTGCCCATTTTCTAAGCATAGTAATGCCCTCCAGGGTGGACCATGTGGGCAATACTGGACCGGCCAAGGCCTATAAGGCCCTCTGTCTGTGGTGTCGGGCATCATTATGCCCCTGGCTAGTCTGGTGCTGCTCAATACTGACCACCCTGTCAGGCATTATTGCTTGTTTAGCCTAATGATAAAAAGTCACTAAAATTTCAGCACCACCTGTAATAATTTCACAGAAGATATACCCTGTAAGAAACACTTTGCTACAGAGAAAAATAAAGCAGTAACAGAAGATATACCTTTCAAAAGACAATTTGAATCAGAAGATTACAGTAGTAATCTGTTAGCACACACCTGTAGGCAGACCGTGTAATACTGCAGCAGAAGGTATACCCAGCAATAGCAATTTGAATCAGAGAAAAATAAAGCGATAAAATGTTAGCAACAAACAGTAATATTCCCTGTGAGTACAAAATAAAAACAACGACACATAGTAAATCTGCCTGGCCAAAAGTCTTACTCCTTTTCCTTAATCTGGTAAGGTTCTTAGTTCTGCCCTTTCAAGCAAGCTAGAAGGAAAGAGCTCAGGTGAAGCTAGGTGCCTTGGCCAGCAAACCTAGCCTAGACGGACCATTACAGCGAAAGTGCCGAATTTGTTGCTGTAATGGTCTTTGATGTAATTTTTTTGATGTTTCAATGGTATACCCCTTTTTAATAGTGCTATCCAGCTCTAATGGTGTTTTGTACCAACTTTTACCTCTATAAAACTAAAAGTTTCTGCTACTGCTAGAAAGTGATTTGTAAAAAGGGACAGGTTAATTTTTTTTAAAGTGGGCATCTCTACATTTTGGGTTGAAAGACATGTTCTCCTGTTAGTGGCAATATTGCCTGCAACACTGAAAAGTCTCTATGAGTGTGTACTTACAGGTGGGCAGCTGAGGTGTTCAACAGCTACCTGTGTCAAAGAAGCTCAAATGGTCATTTTTTTTTCTGTCAGTACAACAGAGGCTAGTTTCCTTCTGCGTGTGAGATGTTTTCATCCTGGCAATCCTGCACTAGTTTGTTTGCTGGCATCTTAGGCATCACTGTGTCAGAAAATGACTTATGTATTTTTAACCAAGCCATAGTCAGATAATTGTTCCCATAGTGGTTTGCCATCAATGGTTGTTTTTTCTGAGCAGTGCAGCAGCAGCAGCAGCAGTAGTAAAAGGTTGACTTGGAGACAAAAATGAGTGATTCCTGTGACATTTAGTAGTAGCAGTGGAAACACATTGGGATCCCCCTTCTTCTCTCACCTCCACCTGGCCTGTCATTGTGATTACAAGGGACGACGATGAATTATGTTCTTCTGCTCTATTTGTATTCCTGTTCCTAGTCTTGATTTGTGCCATATATACAGAGACCAGATTTTTTTATTATCTTATGATTTTTGCCCCTGCTCACCAGCCCTCCCCTTCTCAGGGCCACCAGACAACTTCTAATTCCTTCTACCTCCCAGCCATGACCACCTACGTCCATGGAGCCTTGGCTTCATCCCCAGGTTGGGTCAGGGTAGGGAGTTCCCCCAAACTTCCAGTTTTCTCAAGGAAGGCATGGCTTGTGCTGGCAAGATGGGGGACCCAGATATAATGGGGCCATCTTCATTGCAGAGGTGTTGGGATCATGTTTTTTTCTGTTACTGTGCCCCAGGGATGTCAAATGGAGGATGTCAAGGCATGCATATGTACACTGCGCATGCCTGTGCACACCATCATCTGCAATGCCCCCCACACATCTGTCTCCAGCTGCACTGCCACCCGTGGTCACCCAAATGACAGTATTACAGCAGAGAATGGAACCCTTCCTCCCCAGAGGAGGAGATTGTCCTGTGGGACACTCCATTCTCTTTTTTCTGACCCACCCCTAGCAACCCAGGCTCATTCCCAAACCTGGATTGCTGGCATTAGAAGCAGTAGCGCTACCATAGCACTAATGGGCTGCCTTCAGAGACCAGATAGATTAGCCAGGTTTTATATGACTGCTGATCCTTACTGTATTCTTGTGCATCAAAGAATGTCTCAAATGTACCTTTGAACTGAGGGTCCAAGAGAGTGGTCAAAATGTAGTAGTCACCTGTTCTCATTTGTGAAATGCATGTATCATTCCAGAAACATGATCTTATCTTTTCTACTAGATAGTGGTCATTAGTATCCTTATTGTACTTGTACTGAGTTTTCAGACAAAGAAACTGCAGGTTAATGAGGGCAGGGAAGGGAAGTACCTGGCTTAGACCAGCTGCATCATTACTAACTACCCTTGTGGCCTTCTCAAAGGGCTTCAGCACAGTGCAGAGGATCTCCATCAGGCACCACTGATTTGAGCTGATGTTTATGACTCTCTTGCCAATACCATGTTCAGCAGTATTCTGGTGGACAGCCTGTCGTTATAGCAGCTGTTCCATCATGTAATTGGTGGAATTCCATCTTGTTGCCACATCTTGTTTCAACTGTTGGAGGAGAAGGTGGTTCCATTGCTGAATGTTTTGTAATAGCTTCTGTACCTTTACAGAATGACTAAAATTATAATAATTATTTTTTGCCAGACCTACCCATGTCTACACAGTGGAATCTTCCTCATCTAGGAATTCCTGACCTACCAGATTTATACAGTGAGCAAAACATGGAACATGTGTATAATCCCCATTATAAACTGCCTTTACAATGTTCTTTGCATTATCAGATACTATGAAACCTGATGTAAATGAGTGTTGTGTCAGTCGCTCATCAAACTTCTGTTGAAAGAAGTATGACAAGTTTTCTGGATGATGTCATTGTCAAATATAGCACTACATAAAGCTGCCTGCTTGCAGAGGTTAGGGGGCCCCAGTGACTTGTGGCTATTCCAGCTTCTGGCACTTAAGCAAGAGGAGGAGAATGAAGAGAGGAAACTAACCCAATGGGTAGTCACTGCCATGTAATCGCTAGTCTGACCACTGGTCCACATGTCAGTGGTAACGTGGACCACTGGAACAAATGATGCTTTCAGAGCACACGACACAGTTTTTTAGACACTCTAATACAAATAAAGAAAAGCCCTGTAGAAAAGTAGGTATGGCTGGACACTTGATACCTTGGCACTGCAACTTGCATTAGTGATAGCATACCTGCATTGCTAACAAAGGCAATTGGCAGCAAGTTGATAGACAGTATTTCCACAATTGTTGTTATTACCTATTTTGTCTCTGATCTGTTGGCCTTATAATTCTGGACCATTTTCAGGGACTCTCCCAGTAAGAGTTAAGTGTTTTTTTCCCCTTGTATGTAACATCTGACTCCTATTTTGCCACCCATGTTGGTAGAATTGGCTGGGGAGTTTCAGCCACTCAGTGGTGTGGGAGTCAGTGGGCAATTGATCTGATGAATGGAAGATGTTGAAGTTGTGTATTGGCTACCACTTGACAGACTTTTTTCCCTTCTACCTGGTTTTGTAAGGTTCTCTTCCACCTGGCCATCTTCATTATCATCATCAGCAGCAGCTTCACTACATGGTGGTGCTGCTACTGACACCATGCATTGGCATACCTTTTTGTACTGAGATCTGTGGGACTTCAGCAGAGGCCTTTTCATAGTAAATGTTCCCATTGATGTTCTTCCTTATCCAGACTCAGCGTGTCTTTGCATAAAAGACACAGTACATGTGTCCATGATTCTTTGTCCACTCAAAAGAAATCCCACACCACCAATGTCACTGGTTTGGTCATTCCTTCTTTACTCACTGCTGTTGCCTAATGCCTGCTTCCACATTATCACCACCCCCTCCTCCTCCTCTTCTTCCTCCACTAGTATTTTACATTCAAGGAATGAATGGTTCTTCTTCCATTCCTATGTGTCCTGGGTCACCAATTTTGCCTGTATCTTCATTATCTGCTGTCATTTTAAATGTTTGTTTTTATTGTTGTATTTCCCATTATTTTTTTGTGGCTTTTCCCTTTTTTAACCACCACTTTTGTCTTTTTTATCTCTTATGTGCACCTGCCCAATGTCTGACTCCCACCTGTTCCACCTCCTCCGCAGAACTACTGATGCTGCTGCTCTGTCCCCTAGCTCTGCCAAATTACTTTGCTCCTCCTCTGCCTGTGACACTAACTGTCACATTCCTTTCTTATTCATCTTTTCCACAATGATTGCTCATGTTGAAAGCCTTGCAGTGACACTGTAATTCCTACAATGTGTGATACTTTATGGACTGTTCAACCACTACTGTCATCTTCATCTACACTTGCTGTCCCCACTGAGGCAGAGGGTCTATGACCAAGACCACTCTGTTTTGGTAGTTATTTGATGTGACAGGATGATTTCATGCCCTCATCTCCTTGGTCTCTTTGTTGCTCCAGGTCCTAATGCTTGATACAGTACTCAGTCACATGGATTATAAATGATTAATGTTTGGGAAATTTTTGTCAGGTCTACACAGGATAAATAACTACATTTGGGGGCATTGCTGCCCATGAAATCAGTGTGTACAACACACCCAAGTTACAATTGCATTATAGGAAGCCTTGTCCATGTGTGCCACTGTTCCAGTGGACGCACAATTTCTGGAACCAGTAACCTATTCTGTACAGATATCTTGTGAGCATATATAAGACTCATAATGACAACCACTTTATTTGAGCACTGTTAGCTGCATAGTCTTGTTTACTACTAGCATTGTCCATGTTTGGTACTGACTGAATAGATATAATTTTTGGAACCACTACCTTTCAGTGTTGCCCACTGCATCATCATTTTGTTTTGGGTTCTTCATCAGCCCAGTGCATTATGCTATTTCATTTTATCCCATTTCCTAATACTTTTTAATCATTGAACCAGTGTGAACTAGTCTGCCTGTAAAAAAAAAACTTTAGCGAACTTCGCCTGATCTAATGTTTAAAGTTTACATAGTTGAACTTTGGGAGATTCGCACAACTCTAGTGTAAATAAATAACTTGTGATTTACTTTGATATATTATAAGAAAAACACTACGTAAATTTAAACTCTATAGTATAAGAAATATAGTATACTATAACAGATTTAAAATGGCCCCATAGACCGATAGGTTAGTTGTCACAAAATGTCTAACCAGGAAGAATGTGGGGGCACACTCCATAAAAGTCTATGGAGTCATTTTAAAATTAATATGCTATTCTAGATAATTCTGTACTGTACTGTATCATATTGTACTGCATTATACTGCTATAATTATAGACTTTATATAGTGCTTCTCTTATAGTGTATCTCAAAGTGATTTACAAGCGTTATAAAAGGCTAGGAGTTATTTACACATTGGCCTTCAGTAACTAAGGGATCTGCCATACTGTACTATGTTTAACAGTTGAGCTGTGGAAATACTGCAAAACATTTAGACACTTTCCCACAGGAAATGAGAAGTAGCATCTCAGCTACCTTAAACTGTGTAAATAAATTGCTTATAAATGTTGGGACAAATATAAGAAAATCAGTATATAAATCTAAATGTAAAAAACCAAAATAAGATGCTGCGTCAGCATGTGGTCTAAAAGCAAAATAAAATGATTATATTAAATGCACGCTGAAAACAGAAAATAGAGTTAAAAATCTACATTTCGACCTTAGATCCTACACTAACTTTATTTTTTTTTCTCCTTTTGATGTTTCCTGAACAAAGACCCAAGGTCAAAATGTAGAATTTTTAACTCTATTTTCTATTTTCAGCATGCATTTAAGATAACCATTTTGTTTTGCTTATAAATCTAAATTACATATACACACATCACAATAATACAACAAATAAAAATAAAACAATGTATATATTATACTAATGCTCAGGCAACTATTGTTGGCTCTTGCCAACTCTTTTGTTTTTGAAACGTCTGAATAAAGAAATAATTTTCTTTACAAGTTAGAACTCATGGATATTCTAGTTCTAAATCAGAGCTCAAGCCCTTGGATTCTAGAAGGGTTCTAATCACTTTAGAACTGCATGAATTTTTTATGATGACGCTAATATTAAGCAGATGGGATCCATTAGGTAAGTGCAGCTTGTTATGTTAATTATTTTTGACTTAAATTAAATGCTGCTTGAATTATACAAAATGTAGTGATATCACCTTTAAGTGTTCATTACTGATGACAGTTGTTAAATTTATTATCATGTGGAAAAGTAAGGAACAGAAAAACTAGGCTATAACTCCTATGTATCACCTTGTTAGTGAGGCTGCATCAGGAGTCTAAATTGAAATGTTGCCTTAATAATGTAAAATGTAATGAAATTGCCTTAAAGTGGCCACTACTGATGCCAGTTGTTAAATGTATTATCCCATGCCTCTCTTTAAGTTGAGATATTACCATTAAAGGAAACCTGAAACAAAAATTACTATGTGTGCACAATGTATGGAATGAATGCTAGGGAAGTGGAAGTATATGAGTAAAATAACTCCACTGAAAGGACAAAAAGGTTGATAAACCACAAGACTGAGGGTCATTGGGTCCTATTGGCTTGTGTTACAATTATTATTGCAGGTGTACTACCAGTTTCTAACCTTTTATTTGATATAATTTTTTGTTAGACAAGAATGGCTTGATTTTATTGTAAGTTTTATTTTTTTGTAGATTTTAAAAAACTGGGCTGGAATAAAAGCATGCTAATGGAGTGCTAATACTTATTACAGTATTTTGTGTTTGTGGAGTAAGGAATGTGTTTATGGCTACCATGGTTGTTGATTGTTGCTTGTTAACCTTCAGTAGGATACTAATTAGTTATGCAAATGAGATGCCTGATGGGTTTGCAGGAGCCAACATAGAAACATAGAAACATAGAATTTGACAGCAGATAAGGACCGTTTGGCTCACCTAGTCTGCCCATTTTCCTACCTAACTGATAAGCTGCAGATCCTAGTTAACCAACAGCTTACTTCCTCTTACCCCCCACTAGGACTGCCTTATGTCTGTCCCATGCATTCTTGAATTCCCCCACAGTTCTTGACTCCACGATCTCCTCAGGAGGCTGTTCCATGCATCCACAACCCTCTCTGTGAAAAAATACTTCCTCACATTACCTCTGAGCCGTCCCCCCTCTATCTTCAAATTGTGCCCCCTTGTTCTGTCACATCTCTTTTTCTGAAAGATGCTACCCTCTTGTACTTTGTTGATTCCCTTGAGGTACTTGAAAGTTTCTATCATGTCCCCTCTCTCCCTTCTTTCCTCAAGGGTATACATATTAAGCTCCTTTAGTCTTTCTTCGTATGTCTTCTGGTGCAGACCTTGCACCATTTTGGTTGCCCTCCTCTGGACAGCCTCCACTCTGCCTATGTCTTTGCGGAGATGGGGTCTCCAGATAGAATCTGTTGTTTGGTAGTGTAACTTGTGAGTGAATTGTTAAAGTGGGAATTGTCTGTCTCAAAGCCCTTTTGTATTTCTAAGTTAAGAAATGACTGTGCCAGTTTAGAGACTTTTGGCAGGATTTTCAAACATATCAGATGCTGAAGCAGACAGGTGCTGTGACTACTTCAGCCCCATTGCATCTGAGCAGCTTTGCTGCTGTTTTCAAAATATTTATTTATTATTTATTGATTTATTGAATTTTGTTGACCCGGTAAGCCCACTGGTCCTTGAAGTCCCTTTCTCAGGGGTGACTGGGGGGAAGGGGATCCAGATGGTAAGCAACTGAAATTGAACCAGATTAAGCGGTGATGTATTTTTACTTGTACAAATTAAGCTGTTGGTGGTATTTTTGAGGTACAAATTTGCTGCAGATATGATGTAGGTTTCTTTTTTATGCAACTGCACCTTTAGTGGGTTCAAAATTAAAATTACAATAGTTAGGCCAGCTAACAGCTTGTGCAAGAGTACCTTGTGAATATAGTAGCTGACGGATCTCAAACAGATCCCTTTGAATATCTTGCCCTTTATGTGGTATCCAAATGTGTTTTGATATGAATCCTATTAGTTCTACTGAATTTAAATGTTTCTTTTCAGTTCTAATGATGTTTTATAGTAGCATAATTTAATTTAATTTAATGCTCAGGCTGGTGTGATGCCACACGTTTTGGGGAATCTAGATTTGTACCTATTTCCTCAATTAGTGTCATTCTGGCATTTCAGATGTTTTAAATCAATTGCTGTAATATCAAGATGTATCAGCATCACAGAAGTTTGCTAGGGGGTGACATTTTATTTGTTTGTGATACATTCTGTAATGGATTTACATCTTTTTAAATCTATGATATCCCTACTGAGATGCAAGATCTTATTTTCCTTGTATTTCTGTTGCCTGTTGGATGGACTGCAGCACTGGATGGTCGTGAGTTGGAAACAGTCAAACAGTGAGTATTTGGCAGGGCACTGCAAATGTGCTTTGGTTCAAAAGGAAATCTTGTGGTGCAAAAATTGTATCAATGATAATTCAGAGGTGGAGAGTGATTCAATTAATGTAATGGAGCTAAAAGGGTTGTTTTGTAAAAGTTTTTTTAATTCATTATTTGTTTTGTCACATGGTGAGCTAATTTGTACTATCATTAAATCATTAGCTCTGTACTTTAATATGAAAACTAATAAGCTGCACTATAAAAGAGAGACCACAATATTTTATTGCCTTACCTGCATGAAACAGAGTTTGTACAGGATAGTCAGCCATGATGTGAATCTATAACTTATAGTAAGTGACTGGCACCACAAAATACTGCATGACAAAAGGTCTGAATTGCCATTGAAATACATTGTTCTCTGTGGTATACTGCAACATTTTTTGACGTACTCTCAAGGCAAGGCAAGGCATATTTTATGTATCTGGTGCCCAATCTCTGAGGCTCTGGATGCCTTACAACAAAATAGGGTCATTACAGTACAACATAAAATTAAAATGATTAAAATACATAAAATAAATCTCAGCATGTCGAAATAAATCTATCATCTCATCCCGGTCAGCCATCCACATCAGGTAAGGCCAAACAAAAAAGACAGGCCTTTAGCCCTCATTTAAATTGTTCAACCATTGGGGGCCTCCCAGACAATAGCTGGCAAAGTGTTCCACAGGGTTGGCATAGCGACACTGAAGGCACAGTTGCCAGATGTTTTCAGCCTGACCCTTGGGAATGTCAAGGAGGCCCCAGGTTGAGAAATGGAGGGAATGGGCTGAATAGACAGGTGTTAGGAGATCAGCCAGGTAACCAGGGCACAATCCATAAAAGACCTTATAGGTGAGCAGGCCCACCTTGAAGAGGATCCTCCACCTGATAATCAGCTTGTGCAGAGCCCACAGAATTGGGGTCACATGACTGGACCTTAGCAGGCCCATCAGCAACTTTGCCACAGCATTCTGCATTAGCTGTAGTTGGTGGAGGGTCCCTCCAGTGACCCCCAAAGTAAAGAGCACTGCAGTGTTACTGCATTGCATCCTGGCTGGTGCCACTGCACATGAGACTGCTGATTGACTGTAAGTTACTTTTTCAGCATATGTATAGCTACATGCAGCACAATTTGATAGAACTGGATCTGCATTCCTAGCCTGGGTGGTTCTTTTGTGTTGGAGAAACTGGTGAGGGTGATGCTAAAATGTTATGGTGTATTCAGTGTGTATGGTTATGGTGGGTGCCACTGCCTTGGAACGGCTGTGGTGTGCTTATTTTAGTAATTAGAAGTCAAAAATCTTTAAGGTGATGTAATAAAATGTCTTAAACCAATAAGTATATTCAATTTGCATGGTGTTTTGTATGATGACAGCACATTTTTCAAATAGTTGCCAGTTATGGGTTTGTAAGTCTACAGTTCTCCCATGGGGAAAAGGCCCAGCTACACATTATGAAAACATATTTAGACAAACAGTACAGTTTAATAACACTAATACACCCTTAGGGCCTGGTGTACTAAGCACACCGCTCTATCTCCTTCCCATAGCCTGTACAAGCTCAACAGTTTGTTGGGTCAGCCTCAGTCTGTTGCAGACCTGGACCTGATCTTCTTAGTCCTGGGAAACATTAGCCCATGTACAAATAATGGGCATTATGCATGAAAGATGCGGGGTATGTGGAAAAGTCACATACCCCACCCACAACCCTGTGCCCCAAGGACAGGTGCACCCATACTGGCATTCACCAATGCCAGCCACCTGTCTGCAGTTCCTCCTCACCAGTGTGCAGAACTCTGCAAGGTGGCCTGGGACTGAGTTGTGGACCTGGGTGGGCATCCAATAGGATGCCCATCCCAGGTCCAACAGTGGATCCCTTAAGCTGCTGTGCATGGGACCGGGGTAATGCATGCCTACAAACAATATCTGCATAAATTTGGTAGTGCAGGAGTAGAATACTTTCATTAAAAAATCCAAATGTACAAACAAACAGCAAACTAAGAATATGCATAAGCACCGTATACGTACATGCACAACTGGAGAAAATCTGTACGGAAAACTTACAGTATAATTGGCACACTCAGATCGAAGAAATATTTACTAAAACAAAATGGACACCTGGGGTAGTTCCATACAGCAGCAGGTCTAGCAAGACCACCATTGAATTCTAGGAGCTGATTACTCAGTATCACTAACAGCCAGTTCATTGGCATCTGCATGCTAATTAGCACCAACTGCAGCCTAGCCAGCAACACCCTTGGCCACACTAGCGTCAACAGCAGCATCCAAAGATTCAGCTGCAGCAGCAGACACTGCACATGTAAAGTGTACAGTAAGGTCACCAGCATACCAGACAGTGGCATGGCTGTCTGTGATTCTACCTTTTGGACCATGCTGAGGAAGAGCCAGTGCCAAATTTGCATTCAGTGAATGTGCCACAATTAACTTTTTTGGATGCTAGTGAAGAAGATTCAAAGAAATGTAGTTTTCAGTTTCCCTTTGGAATTATAGCACTTCAACATCATAATGGAATGCTTTTTACAAGGAGCACATACCGAGCAAGTACAAGTTGCTAGCAAGTCACATGACCTGCAACACCCAATCAGAGACACTGGAGACTGAGAATTGCACACACCTCAGTAACATTTTCAACTCTTCTCTCCCCTCCTCCCCACTCTGTGCATGTCTCTCTCTCTCTCTCTCTCTCTCTCTCTCTTTCCATCTGTCACACACACACACACACACACACACACACACACACACACATATATACACACACCTGGGGAAGGACCTATAGCTGGAGAAAGCTTCTTTTATGTGACAGAGTGACTTTTGGTCAGAAAACTTTAGCAATCACCAGAAAAGAATGAGTTATCATTCTAGTTAATGAATTCTCACTACAGTAGATTTAACTGTAGTTTCCTGCAGGTAAGCAGGCAGTCTAGTCAGTGAAAAAGTGCTGAAGAGAAGAGGATAGCGTGCATAATGTGTGCCTGTACTGACAGCTACAGCCCTGCCTGCAGCAGGAGAGGTCAGAATTTATTTAGTAGACAGGGAAAAGGATCAGGGAGGATTTCTGAAAGATTTATTTGAAAAGTAGTTTTCACTGGGTGCTGGTGATGGTGGTGTAGTGTGCACAGTAATCCTTGTTTTCTTTTTTTTATTTTTTAATTTCTCACCTCAGCAGTAGCAGGGCAGATAATCATAGTAGACTGGAAAATACGCAGGGGGAATTTTGAAGGATGCATGGAGGAGGTAAAGAGCAGCCAAATGTGCCACCATGTCAGTTTTAACAATAACAGATCCTGAGGTAGAGGTTAGCCAGTCAGAAAACATCACTACTTAGTGTGAGAGATGCTGTTGTATTGTAAGCAGTGTCTGTAACGCTAAGCATTCCTTTATCTTGCCAGCTGATTTTGGCATCTCTTCTGCTTCTACATTTTTAAAACACTTATGCCCCTTCAACTCCTGTTTTTGTAGCAAAGCACAGGTATGCAAAACTCTCTGTTATTACTCTCTCTCTCTCAGTGCACAGATCAGCATGATATATCACAATACAGGTAACAAATATCAGTGTTTTTAAATGTTGAGAAAATGGTTAAAAAATGAAATTACAAATAAATATTTAGCACATTGCAGCTGTGAGTTGGCTGCTGGTTTCCACAGCAGCCACTTGAGACGCATCATCAAAGCAGAGCAACAATGGTAATGTGGTGCTTTCAAATAACTGTCTGAATAAAATGATGAACAAATTAAATTCTCTGGTGTCTAGTGGTCTCCCTTCCCCACTGATAGCCAGTCGCCGTCTGCCAGTTCTATTAAATTTCCTGGTGTCTAGTGGTTCCCCTTCTGCTGATCACCAACCAAATGAACAAATTAAATTCCTTGGTGTCAAGTGGTCCCCTGCTCCAACATGTAGTGCCCCACCACCCTGCTTCCCTCTGCAATGGAGCAGAACAGGACCCTGTCCCATTTGTTATGGAGAAAGTGTTTAAATGCAAGGATCTGTTCTTTTCTGTCTATTCTCTGTCTGGTTGCACAACCAAATTTTCCTGTGAGACTTCAGACTTGATCAACCCGACAGAGTCACAGTTCTTTGCCTCTTACTGTTTCTCAGTTTTCTCTTGCTGTCTGTTTTTCTCTCTTGCATATCTACATGTGCTGATATAAAAATATATGCAAATCATTGTATGGAAATGTAACTGATATTGGGATCCCTTTTTATTTGGAAAATGTATAGTGTTACTGTTGAAATGTATATAATTGTATTTTGACATGGCTGAAAAAAGGTATTGGGGACTTCAGAGGTTACCAGAATTCACACTTTAGGCCTTTCTGCAAAAGCTGTGCAGGAGTGGCCTCAGCTAAAGCACACTGTGTTCATCCTGCCTGATATTTATGAGGAGAGAACACTTTGCAAGAAACAGGATGCTTGAATTGAGTGGGGGTTGAAAAAACTTATAAGAGAGCTGAGCTGCAACTGCAAGAAAGATTAGGTGAACAAGGGACACAGAGACTGAAAGAAAACTTTATTTTATTTTGCCTTTGTAAATAGTTATACTGACCAAGTTTATTTTATGATACTGCTAGTGTAAATAAATATTTTTTGGTGAATTCTACAACTGCTTCTGGTGTTTCCTATGCTTCCTGACCTGTGCTTCAATGACACCCTCCACCCTGACCCGAGTGAGCAACTAGCATAGTCCTCCCTCTCCACCACACTGGCCACCCAACTGAGCTGTCAATGAATGAGTGTGTACTTGTACAAGCAAGTGCTCATTCTCTGACAGACCACCAGCTCAACACCATTCATTGAGCTCTTAGAGCTCTGTCGGGGGCACAGACAAGAGCAAAGGGTTGTTCTGGTCACTGGTGGAGGGGTTCACAATGCCCTTTCCCCATCCCCCCACCAGTGACCAGAGCAACCTTCTGATCTTGCCTGCACCCATGACAGAGCACAAAGAGCTCAATGAATGGAGGCAAGCTGGCAGTGAATGAGCACGTGTTTGTACAAGTACACACTCATTCACTGATAGCTCATTTAGGTGGCCAACATGGTAGAGTGCGTGGGCTGTGCCAATTGACCACAGTGAGGGGGAGTGGGATGGTGCAAACTACCTGCCAGGGCAGGGTGGGTGGGGGATCACCAGACACCTGGGAATTTAATTTGTTAATTGGACTGGCAATCGGCAAGGGGAAGGGGACAACAAGACACCAAGGAATTTAATTTGTGCATCGGGCTGGCTATTGGCAGGGGGAACCACTAGACACCAGGGAATTTAATACAGTGAGTTGGCAGTGATCAGCTATCAGCAGAAGGGATGACCACTAGACACCAGGGAATTTAATACAATGGGGACGGCGGTGATCGGTGGTGGGTTGGGGATCACTAGATACCAGGGAATTTAACTGATTTTGTTCATACCAGGAAATTGCTGGTGATTGGCTAAGTGTACAAAAGTTCACAAAAATAACAAACAGTTTGAGGGTGCTCTCAACCCTTCAGACAACTGGGGTTTGACCTTTTTTGTATTAAGATCAAACCTAATCTTGGCAAAATAAGAATGGATGGATTCACTTACAATCTTAGAGTGACAGAGAAGCTTGGCTTCCCTTGGCTGTTCTCTCACTCTGACAGTGTGCACAAAATCATTCTTATTTCACCAAGTGTCTCTCAGGGTGCTGTATTCACCCACAGTACAAGTTTCACAGGCAGTAGTGGTGGAGATTGGAGCTAGTCAATGTGAAACAAGGAATGGGAATCATAGTTTTGGGGCTGAGAGGACAAGGGTTCCTGGGCACATCATAGCAATACTGTACCAAATAAACCATGGTTCATTAGTCCCCAAAACTCTAGGTTCTTCTCTCACAGCAGTGCAAACACCCCACCTGATGGTCATCCAGTGCATCTGGTAATGAAATCATCTTGAGTAAACAAAAAATACACCAGTTTCCCCATATTCTTTATTTGAGAGCTTTTAGTTCCTCTACTTGGCATAGTAATGTTCCACGCAAAAACGTAAATTCTAGTTCCCCCACAAAATCATCTTGCATTCACTTCACAGTTCCACACACACTCTCATTAGTAGCTTCTGAAAACTGTAAGCAGCAAGCCCAAACCCTGAGTTTTAGATTTTTATTGTCATGGCACATAAATAAAAATAAATAATGATATTAACAAATACAAAATGATAACATAATCATTCATTAAATTATATCTTGTCATATCATATTATTCAATATCATATTATGTTGTTAGTTATCTTCTCATATATCATATAATTTTATAGCAGATTATAAGGTTTTATCATATATTATATCAGATTATATTATTGTGCTCATACAGTGTATGATATCATATTATCATGCTTTTAAGGCATATAAAGTCAGATTTAAGCATAATTATAACTAATACTAGTAATAACAATTACATTGTGATAAAAACCATTGGTGTTGAATGGCTCTGAAAAAAAAACACATCCCTTCATCAATCTCCTCATCCTTTCATTATGAATCTCAGTTTCCTCACAATGCATCACTGCAAAATGTTGTTGATCTCTCTTTCTCTGTACATGCACACTGCATAGCAAATGGTACAATAGAATTGATATCTCACTGTACAGGTGGTACTGTGTGCTGGGGCTATGGATGATTTGCATGTCTGCTTAAAGACACTGTACATAGTGGTAATAATTATCATCTCTATGGCTCATCATGTGTTTACTTGGAACAACATGACATCAAATTCCATTGCCAGTGTCACCACAGCCACCCATGCACTGTGGAAATGGACCATTGCCTGTCAATCTTGAAGCATTATACAGTGCTAATTGTTATCATTACTGTAAGTATAAATTATTAAAGAAAACCAATGTTTATATTATATTATTATTTATTATTTAATACATGGGAAAGCACATTAACAAGTTTTTAAACTAAATAAGTAGGAGAGAGACATTTTGACAACTGCCTTTAGTAAAGTGAAACAGAAATGAGTCAAAAAGATGTAAATAAAAATTTGTTTTAGCTAGGAAAAAGTTCATGATCATCTCACTAAATTCTAGAAGTCTTAACCTAATACAAAATCTGAATTAAAGTTGCTTATGCACAAAGATAGATCCTGATATCTGTGTGGTGTCTGAAACACAGTGGGACAAACAAATGGCATGAAATAGAAATATATCAGGATGCTAGTTGTTCCACAAGGACATATTAGACAGGAAAGGAGGTGGAGAGGCTTTGTTTTGTTAAAAATGATATAAAATGCTTAGTTTGTGATTCATTAAATACATTTATGTTTGTTCATGAGTCACTCTGGATCAACGTGTATGGAAGGCATAATAAAAAACTTAAATTGGCTATGTATTATATACCACCAAATTCATCTACTAGTATGGACTCTGGCATAAATCAGGAATTAATGGAAATGACTAGCAAAGGTGATACATTTATAATGTGTGATTTTAATTTCCCTAACATTGACTGGTAAAATATGGCACCAAAATCAATGGGTGAAAGATGTTTTATTGATATAATGCTGGATTTGGGCATGGAATAACTGGTCAGAGAACCCACCCTGGATCCTAAATCTCTGGATCTGGTTCTTACTAATGTCACTAATATAATAAAGGATCCACACACCAGGAAGACTTTGAGTAATGCAGACCACTATATGATTGAATTTACTGTAGGTTATGGTATTAAGATTAACCAGGGTAAAACTATAACACGAAATTATAACAAAGCAAATTTTCATAAAATGAAAGGTGAACTTAAGAAATAGGTTTGGAGGATGGAGTTTGATTCCAAGGGAACAGAGGAAATGGAGATAATTTAAAAAAATAAACTACTAGATATAGAAAGCAAATATGTACCTATCAGGGTCATGTACAATAAAAAAGGTAAAATTCCAATGTGGTGCACAGCGAAAGTCTTGAAGCAAATAAACAGGAAGAAATTAGAATATAAAAACATGAAAAAGAAATCAGATGTTTTTACTATATCATGTTACAAGGCAGAACTGAAAAAGTTTAACAAACTAATAAAATATAAGAGGAAGAAGTTGGAATTTAGGGTTACTCACATCAGTGATAATAATAAGACTTTTTTGTCCTACATAAATAACTTAAAGTCAGCAGATAGCTCGATTGGTCCAGTCATTTCAGAGAGTGTGAAAATCAATGATCCACTTGAAATGACAAATGTTTTCACTAAATATTTTTTCAAGGTACAGTATATAATAGAGAAACAGTTAAAAACCAAACAGCTTTCCATCATGATTCTTTAACAATAAATGAGGTATTTACTACTTCTAAAGTGTTGCAATTATCATCTATGATTAAACCCAATAAATATTTTGGCCCTGATATGTTACACCTCAAAATGCTTCTTGAATTAAGGGTAGACATGGGCTGAAGTTTAATTTTGCACACAAAGTTCCCACAAAACTGACAATTTCACCACGTGAAATATTTAGTGGAATTTGAACGTTCCATGAAATATTTTGTGGGAGTAAAATTCTACCTGTGAAATGCAGAACTTTAACTGTGAAATGTGGACGTTTGCCTGAAAGCAGAGGAATTTGACCCACAAGTGGCAAAATTCCACCATTCATGGGTGAAACTTTGCCATTCACAGGTAAAATTTTGATTTGGTGGCCGGAATTTTGCATCCGTAAAAACTTTTGCCAAATGTGTGAAATTTGCGACATTTTTAGCTGAGCGGAGTTTGCCAGCTTCACCCATCACTAGTTAAGGGATCTACTAGTAGAGTCATTAACAAGCATTTACAACTCTTCATTCACACTAGGTGAAATACCATCTGACTTGAAGAGGGCAACTGTGATACCACTCTTTAAAAAGGGGGATAGGAAAGTGCTGTCCACTTATAGACCCATTAGTCTAATAGCCATACTTTGTAAAGTTGGTGAGGAGCTTATAAAAAATAAATTAGAAGAAGAACTCTCAAAACTAGGAATTTGTAGCTGGCCCAGTGGTGCTGAGGGTTGAGGCACTGGATGCCACATCTCATGCCACGCTGGTGACCTGGGTTCAGCAATGGTCTCAGGTAGCTTAGGGGTCAGCTGGGGAGGTGAGGATTGAGCATAAGAAGGACTGCTCTCCTTCCTTTGGGGGGTCTGTGCTGTGTGCATCAGCACAACAAGAGGAGTTCAGCCTGCACCCAGGGTGCTTGGCTACCTCCGAAGAGCTGGAGACAGCTGTTGCACCCATTGCATTGGGCACAGGTGTGGGAGAAAAAAACAGAGGAAAAATACCAGGACATGGCAGGACCCTTGATAGCCCCAATGTGCTGAAGGACATACCCCTCTGGGGGGGGTCATAGCCCCTGCCAGGTTCGCGGAGCTGGCAAAAATACTGTTGTCATGAAAAACTAGGAATCTGTGACAATAACCAACAAGGATTAAAAAAAAAACAAGGCTAGTATCACAAATATGCCATGCTTCTACAAAAAGGTTAATAAAAGCATTAATGATAACAATCCTGTGAACATTGTATTGCTAGACTTTCAAAAAGCTTTCAGTAAAGTCTCCTACCCTATACTGCTGCAAAAGACTGAAAGCCTGGTACTGGACAAATGCATAACTCTGTTTTATTCATGTGGCAGAGTTAGCCTACACCCTTGGCTGTGACTGATGGACCACTTTTCTATCTCCTTATATCCTAGCAACAGTTAATGCTTTTCTCTTTGCTTTTCTTCATTTTCCCCCACCGTTGGCAGGCCACCATGCGTAGCTCTTTACTGCCCCTACTAAACTTCCTACTAGTTCTCTCTTTTCATTCTTTTTCTGTTTTCATCCATTCAGTACCTGGAATGATGCTAAACACCTGGAGAGGTGTTGTGTGACGTGCATAAGTGCATTTTGTATACAAAAACATGGACTATTTCAAACAGGAATAAATACAGTTAAAGTATTTTTAAACAAAAAGGACTCAGAAGCCATGTAAAACGATAATTTCATGATTAGTACAGTTATCAGAAATCCTTAAGGTATTTCATAAATTCACATTATAAACCTGTTACTGTATAAGTGCTTAGTCACTGTGGATCAGAAATATAGAGTCAATATTTGTAGAGAAATACACTGTACCTTTAACTGAACCAGGAAATCCCCTGAGACAACCCCCTCCCCCTTGGTTTTGAAACAACATGTTCAGACATGAAACAGCATGTCCAGACTTAAAAATAGAAAAGGGTTCAGTCAGGTGACCCCACCAAAATATATAAAAACCTCTTCACTGAGTTCACTTCAGTTCAGTCCAAGGGGGCTCAGCCCTAAAAGAGGAGGAGAGAGGTTCTACTGCTACTGTAGACAAGCTGTTAAACACAGAGAAGAAGGGTCTCAGGAGCGCTAAGATCTGTGTTATATGATAAACTACTGATGTTAAGTAGTGATTTTGTTTCTTTTTTTTTTTGTTTTCATTTATTATTTTTTGAACTTTTGAAAAATAAATATCACACCACGGTGTGTTTGAAACATGTAAATTTGCCTCATCTGAAGTTTATTCCCACATGCTGTGATGGTGCATAACTGGTTATGTGGCAGGCCTCAAGCTGTACGTATTAAGGGTGTATTGTCAGATGAAGGGGCAGTCACCAGTGGTGTCCCACAGGGCTCAGTCCTGGGCCCAGCTTTATTTGCACTATTTATAAGTGATATTAGTAAAACTATCAGTAGTTTTTTTGTGTGAACTCTATTTATATGCCTACACTGGCCCCTTAGACCTCTCTCCAGTGAAGTCTCTTGATGCAACCACATTTCACCCAACCTGAGGTCCTCTTCAGTCTGTTCTCCACTCCCAGGAGTGCTCCTCCACTGCCACCAACCCCCCCACCCCCTCTGAGTTCCCCCTGGGTGTGACCTCCCTTACTCCTCCTCCAGTGCTCTATCTAGAATCTAGAAGGGTGGATCGGAAGTGAAGGAGACACAGCAGGGATGGACCCTGCTAAGGGTGTGGGGGCCTACAACTGGATCCACCTTCACCTGTCTAGGTGCCAGGATCATTTTTCCTTGTTCCCAGAGGTGCAGATGTGCAATGATGTCCAGCTCGCTGTAGATGTGCTCCTTCGCCTGCCTGCAGGATGTCTGCTGCTGCTTCCAAATCCCTTTGTCAGCAACACTCCTGCATGAGGCAATGCCACCTGCTTCCACTGGGAGCCACAGTTACAGTGGGAGGCATGACCCCCCCACCTCTAGGAGAGGAGACCAGCCCTCCAGACACTCAATCCTCTCCTGCCCCTGCTGACCCCAAACAAGCTGAGTCTGTTCCCAAATCCAGGTCGCCAGCATGGCATGAGGTGTGGCATCAATCCTTAGTGCCACCGGCTGGCCAATATCAGCAGTTTTATAGTCAGATTTGCTGATGACTGTAAATTAGAGGGTCCTATTAAAACCAGTGATAATAGGTCTAAGTTAACACAGGACCTGCTCAAGATTCAACAACAGGCCTTAGAGAACAAGATGTGTTTTAATATTGAGAAATGTTCAGTGTTACACTTAGGAAGAAATAACAACCAAGTTTACCATTAAACAAAATCTTATTAGACAGGTAAATACAGAGAACGTTGTGGGAGTTATTGACAGGGAAATGAAGTTCAGCACTCATTGTGTAAAGTTAGTACAGAACAAATCACCTAGTAAACTGTGTGAAGAAAACTTTTATAATCAGGAATAGACAGTGTGGTATGCCTATCTACCAAATGTTTATAAGACTGCATCTGTATTATTGCATGAAGTCATGGAGCCCTTTCATGAGGAAGGATGTTGATAGGGTGGAGATGGTGCAAAGGAGGGCTTCCAAACTGGTGTCAGGTCTGCAATATGTGTCATATGAGGACAGACTTGAAACACTAGAGGTGTACACATTAGAACACAGGCATGAAAGAGGTGATCTGTTGATGTTGTACAAAATTCTAAATGACCAAGAATTAGTAAGGGAAATGGGAATAGAGATTCAAGCTAAACCTGGTAGACTACGATCACACAAAATACAAATATTATTAGAACACACCAAAATGAATGGCAGCTATATTCCTTTATTCAAAGAGCAGGTAGACTATGGAACTCACTACCCAAAGATGTTGCACATAGTGGTAATAAGGAAGTTTTGAAAAAAGACTAGATGAGTATCTACTAGGTAAAGGGTAAGATGGACCCACTGATGTGGGTGGACTGGCTAGATGGGCACTTTCACCTTTTTCTGTCCATAAACCAAGTCTAATACCAAGTGTAACATAAATTCAATATAAAAAAAATAATAGATGAGATAATTTAAAATAATAATCATAATATAAAAATATTGTAAAATTGATGTTGCTGCAAGGGAGAATGTGAGAACTGAACTGACATGAGGTAAAGTAGAGATTAAGGGACTACGGGGGGTGCCTTGAAGTCAGCAATGAATAACTATTACTGTAGTTCACAATGGGTCATGCCCACCTTCATGGATTTTGCTGTGTCACAACACAAAAATAGTAATCCACAGCAGATAAATACCTGCAGCACCTGCCACAAGAAATCTACAATAATTACATAGATACACAGAAGTTGATAATAGAAAAAGACTCTTGGTCCATGTAGTCTACCCACAATACCTAATTATTTTATCTTGCCCATGTGGCAATCCTCACCTTTCCTACTGTTGCCCCTTTCTCTATCAAACCCCATCAGTTTGTCCCATCCCTGTTTAAAGTTGCTGATCAATTTGGCCTGAACCACTTCTTCAGGTATCCTGTCCCACTTATCCTCCACCCTATCCATTAAGAACTACTTATGGACATCCTTTTTGAATCCCCCCCTGCCTGCTTCAATGAATTCTGTCTTATCCCTGTGTTTAAACTCAAGAAGAATAGTTCATTGGTGTATACCCTATTTATCCCTTGCAGGCTGTTGTATGTCTCAATCCCTTTTTCTCATTTTCTTGGGGGTGGAATACATGTTTAAGTCCCCCTTTCTCTCATGCTCTGAAAGGAGAGTACATGTTCAAGTCCTGTAGCCTCTCTTCATACATCTCATCCACAATGCCATGGATCATCTTAATTGCCTGTTCTATTCTGTTTCGACTTTGTTGCACTCATTTTTCAGGTGTGGACTCCAATACGTTGTACAGTATTTGAGGTGTGGTCACACTAGTGACCTGTACAGTGGCATGATCACCTCTTGTCCTTTATTGCTTAACCCCCTTCCTCTGCAACTCAGAATTTTGTTTGCTTTGCTCACCAACCTTTTACAGTGTGCAGGCATTTTTAGGTTCTCCGATATTCATTGTCCCAAAATCCTTTTCTTCCATAGTGATATCAATCACAGTCCCCTTGTTTCAAATTGCACCCTTGGTTTTTTTCTCCCAGTGTGCATTTCTTTACATTTTGTAGCATTAAAGTTCAGCTGTCAAATCATAGACCAGCTCTCCAGCCTGCCCCGATCTTCCCTTAGCTCTCTGCTCCATTTCTCTAAGTTTATCCTAGTGCAAATGTTTATATAATTTGCAAAAAGACCAATCTTATCCTTGATAACTTTGCTAATGTCACAGATGAAAATATTGAAGAGGACATGTCTGAGTACCCACCACTAAGGTACACTACTAGTAACTTCCTTTACATCTGAAAACTCCCCTTTTGGCTACCACACTGTGTGTTATATCTCCCAACCAGCTCTTCATCCAATTTGTCATTCTGTCCTCGACCACTAGGTCGCTAATACTTTTCAGCAGTCTCCTTGGCAGACTGAGTCAAAGGGCTTGCTGAAGTCAAGGTATACTCTATCAACTGCCTGCCCCTTGTCTGCTGCTGTTTTCACCCTGGTGAAGAATATGACCAATTAGTCTGGCAAGACCTTCCCCATAAACTCATGCAGTCTGGGGTTCTTTAGCCCATTCACTTCTAGACGTCCATCAGGTTCTTTCTTTGTAGAGACTCCATGATATTCCCCACTGTAGGTGTCAAGGTGACTGGCCTATAGTTCTCAGGCTTATCCCTCTTTTCACTCTTATATAACAGCTTGACTTCTGCTATCCTTCGATCTCTAGGGATAACCTTCTTAGAGAGAAACTGAAAATGTCCATTAGTAGCCCTGCTATAACCCTTGCAACTTCACATAACATCCTCGGGCGTAAGTCTTCAGGTCCGATAGATTTTTTTACTTTCAATCCTGCTAGCTTTTCCAGCACCTTTTCCTCTATTATCTGCACCTTTCCCCAAATGTCTTTGCTCCTTCCTTTCCTAACCCCACAATCTGGCAGTTGCCCTTCCTTCTTCTTGGTAAATACAGAGCACAAATGTTTGTTCAGTATCTCTGCCCTCCATTTGTCTTTCTTCTCTCACTCCTCCATGCTCTTGTCTCGCCATGCCCCTTTGACCTAGATTTCTTTCGGATGTATTGGGACTCCTTATTCATTGTTGACCTCAGATTCTCTCCCCTTTTTATTGTCTGCTTTACACTATGCCAATTACTGAAATGGAAGCCAAAGTGGTTTGGCAACATTCTTGAAGCTGTACTGAATTTATGGGTTCCAACATGAAGTTGAATGAAAGTATGCCGGTCATAATGTCATGCGGCAATAGCGTACTGCATTATCATAAACCCTGAACCTGTACTTTCATGTTGGACCCCCTGGAGTTAAATTCTAAGAGGGTGGTCAGGGGTGCAGTCCCCTGTAACAGGTGTGTGTGGGGCAGAGCCCCCACAGAACACAAGATTTAAAGAAATCGTGCAACGTAATCAAGTCGCATGGCAGAATGCCGTGTGACATTTTGACCCCGTGACAAATGAAAGTAGCCACCAACCCACTTCACTGTTATGCACGACTCTCAGCACCTTTTTATGTGCTCCTGGTATACATATCATTCTGTTTAGGAATCTAGACCCTCCCACTGTACTGTAACAGAAAATACCTAAATCTGAGCATAGTCTGTTTCCATGGAGACATATAAAACTACTGAGGACAGGTGAAATGAGTGACCACTCACCCATATTCACATTTGTCAATATTATTCATTTACATAGATATATACTTTGCCAACACACCACCAACATCTCGGGGATGAACCCCTTCTTCAGGGTGGAATGGGATACCCATATATATATATATGTTTGTCATACTGTAAATTCATTCAGTTGTTCTTGTTTCCTGTTTCTTAATGATTCTTGTCTGACTTCTGTTGTCATTTACAATTTATTTTACTTTATAACATAGCTCCCCCCTCATCCGACCAGCCAGGAGCCACTGATCCACTTCTCTCACCCTTAGGCAGAACCCTCAGAACCTTTTTATGTGTTCCCTGGTTTATACCCCATTATACTTGGTGTAGCACAGCTGCAGGTCTTTTTGTGCAGGTACTGAAAACTCAGTTTTAAGGGTTGTGCTATATATTAATATTGAGTTTTTCTCCTTATCTGTTTTTATTCAGTGGCATTTTTCCCATGCTGAACAGTTTTGTTTTTTTCACTGCACAGATGCATTACTTTTAATAATATGCAGCAACATTTTTTACAATTGTTTTCACAGCAGCACACTTTTGTTGACTGCTTTCTGTCCTTGTACCCTTTATTTTTTGAAAATTAGGCCCCTGCAATACCTGAATCACCTGGCAATGATGCCCTTAATTCACTTTTTCTATTAGACATGTTCTCAAGAAATCGCCTAATGTCTTTTTATATCAGACACCCTACATACTTTCTTTCTATATTTGGGAAGATAGATGGTCATTGTTCCACATCAAGTTCTTCTCTGCCACCAACTATGTTGTCCACAATTAAAACCCTGTCGATCTTCACTGTTTTCTTCAAAACAGGATTATCAAGTGTACTGTGAGCTTGAATGTCAGTACAGTTTTAACTGATATCACAAGATCTGTAACTCTATTCCTAGTTGTCACTACCCCCTACATGTGGAGAAAAGCTGGACATATCCTATGCACAACAGACAACATAACCAGTTGATGATGATAAAGTACTGTAGTTCTAAATGCAGAGCACAGTTGTAAAGGGCTGTATTAATCACCAATATCATATAGTAAATACTGTACACACCTAAATGTTGGAGGAAGGAATAAAGTTAAACTGCTTGCACATATGTCGCTGGTAGACTATAAGATTCACTTAACATAAAGCTTAATTCTCTCTAGGGAATGACTACTCAGAGATGGAATACAAGTCTAATGTCAGGCCTCTGGTAATAAAATGCATGATTGGAATGCAGCACAGTGAAAGGCCTTTTGTAAAAGGTTTCTGGTTCATGATTAAGTAATCAGAGACTATCATTTATTTGAAGCTAACTTTAAGTACATCTCCTCCATTGAGCCACATCATGGAAATATAAGCTGTCAGCATCAGAACCACCCAGAAACGTCTGATAGCTGTGCCTGTCTACGTGCAATTCAGTGATATACACATAATGGCAACACTACATCCTGCCAGAACTGATCAATGTTTATATGGGGGGGGGGAGCTTTGCCCCTGCACCCTCCTACTGAAGTATTATCAACTCCAGGGAGGTGCATGTTGGGAAGGGGGCAAGACCCCTGAAAAAGAACAAGAAAAAACAAGAGCCACAGGCAGTGGGAACATATTTCTCCCTATCCCATCCCCGAACCCAGATCCTCCTATATCGGAGCCAGCCACCCCTACCACTACACCACATGGACTAGTTCAGCAGCACAAGGGACACTGCCCCACAGAAACTCTCTATCCTATCCCTCCCCTTCCCCTCGCTATTCCTCCCTTGTGGTCACCCTTCTGAATGGTCACCTTTGACCAGGTCGCTACCCTTGTAGGGTAGGCATTAACCATTTTAGTAAATATGACTCACTTATTTGCAAGCCACCCAATTGTAGTCACCCTTTTGATGTGATGCCCAGCTGGGGTAACTGTTCTTTACACATATAACCTTGTGGAATGCTTATTTCAGTCAGATGATGATGCATGACAAACCACTTTTCAGTACATTGTTTGAATATTAGCATTAATATCAAATTCACAAGTCTGCTCCCACCAAAGAGGAGCCACCTGACATACTATACATAAAAAAGGTATAATACTGGCTGCCCCAGTTGCCAGTGGCAGTATGCCATGCTTCTCTGTAGGTAACATGGGTTTGGGAGGGATCTCAAGTTGCCACATTTGGAGGCTGGCTGGAGCAGCTGTCACATGGCAGTGTCACTTGGTCAGATAGGGTTGATGGTGAACTCCAGTGCCACAGTGACCCCTGTAGCTGGGCAAGGGAGCCTACTACTCCTGCAGGCCTGTGTTGTCTGTATGCGCATAGCCAGTCAGATGGCTGTGCTCACACTGTAGGATGGGAAAGGGACCCAAAGGGCAGAAAAAAACATGTCCATCTATATCATATTTTGGGCCACTTTAATCCACCTGGGTCCTAGTGCCTACTGGATATGGGTCCTAGTCTACACAGTGGACTGTCTTGGTGGGGTGGTTGAGAAGACAGTCCTTGCCAGGAGCCTCTGCCCTGAAAGGAAATCTGTAGGGGTGACCAGTGGTTTACTGGGAGTGGGGAGACTCAGAGGTCAGAGCCTGAACAGGTTATGTCCCTGAAATAATGAGAGTGGACAGGGAGAAAAATGTGAATAGAAATAAAGATATACAATATGATAAATTATTAACATGGTCTGATCTATGATTTGAAGAACAGGTAATACAGAAGACCTCAGTAATAGAAGGAATATGCACATGGACTATTAATCAAATTAAGAAAGCCAGATTATGAAGTCAGTTCTGATCCTATTAGATCAGAAGGCCAAGTTTAGCAACATTTTTATTTATTTTATTTATTCATTTTTGCATTACAATACCTTTGCACACATAACAGCTCTTTTATAAAGGTTCCACATCAGTGGGAAGAGTGACAGACATACACAGGATGGTATTACATAAAAGTTTGACAAGAAAGTATTTAAAATGACATTAACATTGCAGCTAAAATTAAAACTCGGTAGGAAATCAAAAATAACTTAATAAAAGGATAGAGCCAGACACAAATGATTTGATACCTTTTAATGGACCAACATAGATGTAACAACAAGAACAAAGTGCTTTAGCCTTCGGACCAACCAGTCCTTCTTCAGAAGCTCAAGCATGATCTTCTGAAGAAGGACTGGTTGGTCAGAAAGTTAGAGCACTTTGTTCTTGTTGTTACATCTATGTGGTCCATTAAAAGGTATCAAATCATTTGCTTCTGGATCTGTTCTTGCAAGGACCAATACGGCAACTACTAAATGTAGATCTTAATAAAAGGAGGCAGGCCAAGGTGCTTTGTCAAATACCTGTAAGTATAGGTAGTTTTGGGTGAACAAAAGTTCAGGTCAGTAAAGATAAACAGTGGAAAGAAGGTGGAGGGTGAGGTGAAAGAAGGAGCGGGGAGGGAGGCAGGAAATATGGCAGAACAGTTAGGGTGAAAGTGATCATTCGCAGAGAAAGTAGAAGTAGGTGCACTAGAATGCATCAATACTGCTGAGGTAGTGTCATGTCAGTTGAAACAGTCACAGGAGCTGTTAGCTGTAAGATGTTGATGAAGAGTGCCTTTAAATGGTCCAAATTTTGTTAAAGAAGAGATATTTCTGGGCAGTGCAATAAACCATTGTGGTGCTCTATATGCAAACGATCATTGCCCTTGTGTAGCCCACCATCTTTGACAGAGAAGAGTTGGTTGACTGAGCTACGTGTGTGCTGGGAGCTGCAAGAGAGGTTGAGTAAGTTTGTAACACCAGGAGGCAGGAGCCTGAGAATTGCCATTTTAGTTAGCAAGCAGGTTTGATAGTGAATCCTCCCATTTAGCTGAAGCCAACCTGTTTGCGCATACGGTTCACATGTGTGGGCGAGGCGTGCTGCTCCAGTAAAAAGTCAGCATGCTTTATTGAGTGCCACTGATATTCTGCAGAGGGTAGTGGTGGAAGCTAAGTCATAGATAACCAGACCATAGTCAACAATGGATACTATGGAGCTATAGATGGCTTCAGGCATTAGAGTGTGTTTATATCTATGGAGTAACCCTATCTTTATACTGGCAAACCTGGCAACATTCTCAACATTTTATTTATTTTTTATTTATTTCTTTATTCGGACATAACCTTCTAGCAAAATGCTCTTTTTCAAATATTCCACGTCTTGACAGGAGGACAACACAGAAAGGTAGTTACAGAGTATGGGTGCACAAGTACAGAGACAAAAAATGCAAGAAATAACAGCAATTGGTCTGACTATTTACAATTGTAAGCTATCTCATATAGAAGTACATATTGCAGTTAGTACAGCTGAAGGTACATGGTATGTGCTGTGGGTTTAAGGAACTAATTTATCAGGAGGTAAAACTGGGCATACAATAGTGAGCTATCCATGGTTACCCCTAGATACTTGAAATGTTGAATTTGTTCAAGTGGGATGCCAGAGGAGTTCTAGATGGCTAGGACACTGGATCTGTGTTTGCTGCGAGCACCACTGAACAACATGACTTTCATTTTTTTGTAGTTCAGAATCAGTTCAGCATGTTTTTCCTAAGCCAGTACTCCACTTCCTCAAAGCTGAGTTGAAGTTGGTGTTCCAGTGGTTCAAGGTCAGTGTTGCTTGTGTATATAACCATGTCATCTACATAGAGGAGGATTTGCTGGTGTCAAGAGCAATGGAGATTGTTAAGAAAGATGCTGAAGAGAAGTGGACCCAATATGGAGCCCTGTGGTACTCCAGAGCAGACATGTTGATGGTCAGAGGCAACATTATCTATCTTCACCCGTTGGGAGTGGCCTACAAGATAGATTTTGAACCAGGACACAGTATCTGCTGAGAGGCCTGTGGAGGACAGTTGCTTGAGAAGAAGAATGTGGTTCACTGTATCAAAGGCTTTTGTGAGGTCTATGAAGGCTGCACTCACCAATCTACCTTGATCCAGAGATTTGTGAATGAAACCAGTGAATTCTAGCAGTGCTGTGGTAGTGCTATGTTGCTTTCTGAATCCTGCTGCTGGGGGCACTAGATTGAGTATTTTTCCACACACTCTACCAGCTGATCCACAACTATGTGCTTGAGTGTCTTAGACAGAGGTGGAAGTATAGAGATAGGTCTATAGTTTGTTTGTATAGTGTGGTTTCCACTTTTGTGAACAGGGGTAACAAGGGCTGACTTCCAGATTTGGGGGAATTGTGCTAGTCTCAGTGAGAGGTTTAGAATCTTTGCAATGGGCACTAGTATTTCTTTAATGGTAAGGGCAACTAATTTGAGGTCTAAGGAATCACCGCTATGCCTTGACTTCCCTAGTGCTTTTACTAGGTATTTCCTGACCATATACTGTACAGCGGGATTTCTTTGAAGTAGAAAGGAGGTGGTGCAGGGAGTGAATTATCTGTCTGCTGTTCAGTTTCTTCAGTGGTGTCCTCCAAGAAGTTTGGTGGGAGGACACTGCCCAGGTCAGTGAATGTGTTATTAAAAGCATTGGCTGTGATCAGTGGGTCAAGGGTAGGGGTTCCATTAATATTTAGCATGGTGGGTGCAACCTTAGCATCTTTACCTGTTGCATCTTTCATATTGTTCCAGATGTTCTTACTGTCACCCCAAGTGTTAGAAAACTGTTCCCTATGATGAAAATAGGCCGGGGTACTTATTCCTGGGAGTTTTACATTCTTGTACATCTACATGCTTGCCAGTAGCCCTTGCAGACACCAGAGGTATGCAGGTAACCTAGTTCCGTCTACTCCAGACATATTGGTCCTCCATCCAGTAGACCAAGGTGATGTGTCTGGGCTGTCATCCTGTAGCACAGACACAGCCATGCATGTATCCAGTAGTACTGTCAGTAGGCAGCCCCTGACCTCGGCCTCTGTGCAGGGCCTTCCATTTGTATCCAAGATACAGGGATCATGTTTCTAAGGAACAGGGTCTTGAAGTCAATGAGGTCCACATCCGCAGCTTCTCCTGCAAGGTGCTTTCCTGCTCAGTAGGCCATCCAGAGCCTCTGGTGGAAGGTCGCTGGACTTTCCTTAGCATTCTGTTTCACAGAGTATGCGAGTATCACTCCTACTACATCTGGATTGTGTGCAGTGATGAGTTCAGATGCCACTTCGTCAAAGGTGGCATGGCCATCCTGGCAGAGAGCATCAGGGAGTTTCACCCAAAGGCCAGGGTCATTGGTCTGGCATAGAATCTGGACCTGGTATTCTACAGCGAGACTAAGCATTTCACATTTTGCATGTACCTTCTCCAAGTGGCAACTGAGGCTGTAAGATGGGCTCATCCAACCAATACTGTCAGCTATTTGCTGAACAGAGTGGGCCATTTGTTGGGTATTATTGGGGCAATCAAGTTGAGGTAGATTACCTTGGACACCATCCTAGGCTGTCTGAACTATGGCTTCAGTCACAGTATGGATCATTCCCTCCTTTGTACCAGCCTCCTGTAAGAGCTGCTTAATCTGGGTCCAGAGGACCCGTTTGTTTTTCTCGGGGATGGTCACGTTGCCTAAGGCATTCTCAATAATTTTCAATATCTCCTGCCTGTCATCCACATTAATAACAATGATTGGTGGTGCCATTAGGGCTAGGCCTGCACCCCCATCATGGGGGTCACCATGTTGGTATCGCCCATAATTAGCGTTGTGCTGTCAATGACATAGGAATGTGGTGTCATGTGACAGGGTCCACCATGTTGTGGATGGCAGCGTGGGGTTTCTGGGCCATAGTGGGGTGTGACTGGGTGTTGTACTGAGAGATGTCATCATCTGACTCCTCCTCCTCAAGTTAATGTCAACAAGGCAGGGCCTACACCTCCCATTGCCTTGATGTGACCAGCCAGCACCTCTCGCTGATGGCACAGTTTCACCATTTTATATTCACAATCCTCATGACTCACTTTTGCAACATTCTGATCCACATCATCCTGCATCTACTGCTGTAACACTCTATACGCGGTGCTCAATTAACGATTGTCGCTAGTAGCTACTCGTAAATCATTATGTACCTGGTTTATCTCATCCTGTAACTCTCCCAACTCCTCACGCATCTGATTATTTGTTCTACTTAACAAGTCTTTCATTTGCAAAGCCTTTCCCTTATCCTGTCTCAAACGTTCACACTCCTGCTTCAACATACAAAGTTTCTGCTTGCTTGCATGAGCAGAATGATGCAAAAGGGAATCCTTTTCATTCCACAGAGTTTGAAGTTCAGACTCCAAATCCTGCTTACGTCTTACACATTTGGTTTCCTGCAACCCCATCTCTTGCTTAAGAGATGAGATTTGCAGTTCAGAGATTCGAAACCTCACTTCATAGGCTTCCAAAGCAGTGTAGAGAGCCATGACCAACAGCTCTTTAGCTTCTCGCTTTCTGGCTGTTTGTATGGTCTCTGTGTACTGGGTTGAAATCCCCAGTATGGGGTTTTCTGATTGACTTGTATCCTGCACAAAGCCAGCCCATCCTTCGTGAGAGGCAAGAAAGTTCAAGACATCGAGTCTCAGTTCTGCGCAGATATTTGATATGGTGGCCACTTTGTGGGAGGGAGCGAAAAATCAAACTGTGAAAAGGTACCATGCTATGTATTAATCCAGAGCAGGTGCACTAGTTCACAGGTGGGCTACTGTGCACTTGTAAGCTTGTAATTCAAAACTGCCATGGGGTGAGGTCAATAGGAATCAACCACACCCAGTAAGCAGCCAGACTTTGCAAGTGATTGCAAAGTTGGTGAAAAATGGGAGAGGTGATGTGGGTACGCACACCTACTGTCCCCGTTGGGAAGGGAAAGTTGTAGCAACAAGTGAAAACTTTGCAAACACCAAATATTGCCTGCATGTGGTCGCCAATTGTCAGGAGGTCTAAACTTCACTCTCAGGTTCTTGGCAATAACAGGTATGCAAGAAATCACAGACACATTGCATAAGAGTAATAAAGCTTGTTTATTACTACCAAAAGGAAAATCACAGTTGCCCTAAGCAGTTCTTACTATTAGGAACTGGGAGCCAATGCTAAGCATTCCCTATACCTCGAGGAATCTCCATGTCTCCCGGGGTCTCCAAGGTAGAAGACATAATGGCTTACATTATATAACTAAGATAATTACCATGGTTACTGTAAGATAGAAACATTTCTAATTAGAGAGATGAGCCCTATTGGCTAAATTAGAGGTGGCTCCTCAATCCAAGATAACATTATACAATTTTGTTATAGTCTTAACTTTGTGGAAACAAAGAGGTACAGTTTGTACATAGCCATGTAGTAATACAAATCATCAGAAGATGGCAATGCCGACTCATATATCATAGTCATTACAAGGACACAGGTGTCCTAACATCTTGGAAGCAAGAAATACATGTGTACATTGGAAAGTAACGTGTATAGCAATAATGTGCATATGTATCCTGACATCTACTCTTATACGGTAGATGCCGTTAGCCCTATATGTTAGTATAACATATACCTAAATGTTAGCTGTCTACAGTGTACCTCTGGAGGTACCAATTAGGGTGCTTGTACCTCATGTAACAATGGTTTGTAATTTAATGTCATGGAATCATATGCTTTAATTCACATATCAGGGGAATCCACCTTTGATGTAAGTTTTAAACTAAGCAGTGATTTGAAAAATTCTGGGAACAGTACAAAAAAGTTAAAAATATACCATATGAGGTGACACCTTTAACCTAGCCAGCACACAGTGTAATACTGTGCTATTCAGAAATTAAGGAGTGAGTGTGACAGAACTCATTTACTGATTAAGGCAAAAATATACTGTGTTGGGTAATCCAAAAGCAATATTCTATTCAGAAAGCATTTGGACAGGGTGATGGAGGATTAGGGTGATTCTATGGTCTACAGACCAGGGCCTACGGAATTTCCTTAATTCCTTGTTCTTAGTAAGAGACAGAGGGGTGTTATTCTATCAGAGACAACCCTGGACCTGTTATAGATGTGGGGCCCCATGGCATATTAGTAACAATTGTGACGATCTGCATTGCACCTTGTGTAATACATTGAGACATTCCAGTGGGCAATGTAAGTAGGTTTCAGTGTGTAACCTATGTGGAACAAAAGGACATTCCTACACAAAGTGCCCTAAAGCTGCACACAGTACTTCTGTCTCTGCTGATCATGAGCACCAAAGGTTAATGATTATCCTGGCTCAGAAAGTGCACAATAAATAATACAGATCCAAGGGGCCTGAACACCCCAATTTCATCAAACCAAGAAGACCTCACAATAGTAGGACAGCCAGATACATCTCCTACAGTCATAGGCCCAGACCCCATGAGGGATACAGGGACCCCTCCATCTGTTGATTTGTAGGTTGCATCACAAATTGTAGGACCAGAAGAAGGAGCGAGAATACAAGAGGTAATGGAGGAACCCACACATTTTAATATAGAAAAGAATTTGGATAATGCCACTATGCCTCCTCCCCTACACCCACCAGCACAAAATACTGAGTACAAAAAAAATGATAACAAGAAAAAGACAAACGGGCCTGCAACTGGCTTCTAAGATACCAACAATTTCAGTAACACCAGTCCCCAAGTGATATCAAATGATAACAGAACACAAAGATTGGTCAGATAATGACTCTGATTGCTGCTCCATAGAGTCAGTGTTTGTGGAGGGATGTTCAAGGTCAGAAATGAGTGAGTCAGAGTCAAACACTAGAACAAAAAAAAACCAAAAACGAGCAAACCAGTGCAGACTAAAAGATCTCTGGGAGTTAAGGTAAAACACAGGAAAGGGGAACCACCTTGACAAGTAGGTGGTTAAGACTGAATACACTTTTTCTTTTGAATGTAGCCTTCCTTGCAAATGATTACAGTTAATGTGAATAGCATTAAGAATCATGTAAAACATGGGTGTGTTCATTCACATTTATGACTGAATAATGTGAACATTATTTTCCTGCAGGATACAGCATTACATACTGTTACAGAAATCACGAAAGCTATAACAGAATGGTATACTGGAGTGTCTTACTGGTCCATGGGTCTAGAAAGCTGTTCTGGAGTTGGTATCTTATTTCATAAAGCAGAAGCAAAAGTAATAGAACTTATTGATGTAATTCCAGGAAGAACTTTAATTCTAGACATCAAAGTTTGTAACACCTATCCCTGATTAATTTATATGCACCTCAAACCAATGCAAATGATAGCTACTGTGTCACGGATAAGGCCATATTTATATACTTCACAAAATATAGTGTGTGGGGGGGGGGCAATTTAATTGTGTCCTAATGCAGAGACAGGGGAGCAGCTACAACTACACAAAATATTTTTTGTGACATAACTTATTTGCAAATAACAGAATAGACAGCCTCATTAGTTGATGAATATTACCAATAAAACAAAAAAAAAATAGGACAGATCCCACTTTTCAGAAAGGAAATTCAGCAACAAGGATAAATATCATTTTTATAAAACAAAAGCACTACAAATACAAGAAGCTTCAATTCAGAATGTAGAATACTCAGATCATAAATAATTATATATTAGGGTAGAGCCTTCTAGGCATACTCACGGCCCTGGTATCTGGAAGTTCAATTAATTGTTATTACTACAAGAAATCATTAAACAACAGATCTTATACATTATCATTAGCAAACAATCCTTAATTAACATTTATGAGAACCCTTCTCTGTGTTGGGAAGATCTCAAAAGGGAACTCAGAACACTACTGACTACTCTTAGTAAGACCAATAGAGATAATGAGTGTTTACTCACCTGGTAAAGGTGATTGTGTTGGTTGACATCCGTGGCAATCCAGACCTGACATCATGGGTTTTAGCCCACCTGATAGGCTAATGATGCACATGGCCTAGGATCAAATTTCTAGACCTCAGGTCCCAGAAGCCCCTGCTCTCCAGTTCGAATCTTCCATAGTTGAAAACTAAGGTCAGTAATACCACAGCATGCTTTGAGATAACAAACACACATGCACACTGAGATACTTTCTAATTATGGCTTATAAGACCCATTTTATTTACCTATTGATACAATACTAATACTCATCCTGCTAATGGCCGACGGGGGACATCCTAGATGTTGACATTTCCCTAGTGATGGTCCCCTATTTTCTTGATATTGTTCTGTCCTACTCCCAGTCACTCTGATTGCTCTGTAGGGTGGGCCGTGGAGTGCCATGGATGTTAACCAATACAGTCACCTTTACCAGGTGAGTAAACACCCATTGTGTTGGTTAACCATCCATGGCACTCCGGACCTTACATCATGGGTTGATAAGAAGTAGTGCTGTACCCAATCAGTCATGACAACATTATCTAAGAGTGAGAGGAATGTGAACTGGCCACCGAGAGAACCTGAGTGGCAAATGGTGGCTACAGCTTGGTAGTTGATTGCTAGGTGGTCCAATCTGTAGTGCCTAGCAAAGGTATGGATGGAGGTCCAAGTAGCTGCCTTACAGATGTCCTCTGTAGCTACATTGGACCTCTCCATCCATGAGGTAGACACAGCCCTGGTAGAATGAGCCCTAATCCCCTCTGGGGGTGTTAGGTCTTTCGCCATGTAAGCCTCTTGAATGGTTCTCTTGAGCCAGCCTGCTATAGTGGTCTTGGATGCTGCTCTACCCTGTTGTTGCCCATTTGAAACAATTCAATGAACAGTCTCTCAGTTTTACGTATGGGATGTGTTCTAGATATGTATTTGGCTAGTGTCCCCCCCACATCCAGGTGATGAGGTACCCTTATGTCCCCTGTCTGTGATGTATCAGAGAACACTGGCAATTAAATGGACTGTTCCCTATGGAAAATGGACATGACTTTTGGCTGAAAAGCTGAAACTGTCCCTAAGTGTACCCCTTGCGGGGTGAACATGGTGTAGGGCTGTCTACATGACTGTGCCCCAGCTCACTAATCATCCGAGTGGAGCAAATGGCCACCAGAAAACAGGTTTTGAGACCTGCCCAATATAGGTCTATTTCCTGTAAGGGCTCAAAGGGAGTGGTGCTGAGGGAATCTAAGACTAAAGTCAGATCCCAGGGGATGATTAGGGTCCTGATCCTGGGGTGAAGCACTTCCACTGTCCTGAGGAAACGTACCATGTCAGGATGGGCCCCCGGGCTGTGTTGGCCTATGGGTCCAATGACAGCACTGATGGCAGACAGCTGCACCCTGAGGGATGAATGGGATAGCTCTTTATCTACCCCCTGCTGTAGGTACAGCAGTATGGTTGACATGTCAACTTCCTGAGAGTGGTGCTCCCTGTATCTGGAAAAGAACTGTTTCACCTGGGTGTTGTCTGCTGTTGCCATGAGGTCCATGGAAACAGGACCCCTTGACTCCTGTATCAGCCAGAACAGGTTGGAGTGTAGGTGCCACTCTCCTGGGTGCACCTGCTGACAGCTAAGCCCATCTGCTTGAATGTTGAGCTTACTGGCTAGATGGATCATGCCAATGTGAACAAGATGGGTCTGAGCCCAGTCCAGTACCCTCACGACTTCTCTTTGCATGGTCATGCTTCTGGTTCTCCCTTGTTTGGCAATGTAGGCCACGGTGACCTGGTTGTCAGAGCGAATCAGCACTGACTGACTGGAAATGGTCATTTGAAACAATCTGAGGACATGGTAGACTGCCCTCATTTCCAGTATGTTGATGAACAGCTTGACCTCTAGAGTCATCCAGCTGCCCTGAGCTGACTGAGGGCCCAGGCATACTCCCCACCCTAGAAGGCTTGCATCTGTCTCAATGGAGACATTGTAGGTTGCCTGTAGTGGGACCCCTCACATGATGGATTGTCACGCTGTCCACCAGCCTAGGGAGTGTCACACCATGGCAGGCAGTGGTATACACACCCTCAGGTTCTGCTCATTTGGGGATCCATGGGACAGCATATAGTTCTGTAGGGGTCTCATATGCCACCTGGTCCATAGTGTCAGGTCGATTCATGATGCTATGCAGCCCAGCATCCAGGCTATCTGCCCAATAGTAGGTAGGTTGTTGTCCTTTAGCTGACTGGATAAGGTTATCACTGTTTCTACCCTCTTTTTGGATGGCCTGGCCCATCCCTGGAGCATGTTTGCTTCTGCTTCCAGGTGTTTCAGCTGTTACATGGGTACCAGATAGCTCTTGACTTGGTTTACTACTGAGCTGTGTTCCTCGAGCTCCTGCAATACTATCATGGTAGATCTGAGAGATTGCTCCCTGGACTGTGCTCGGATCAGCCAGTCATCCAGGTATGGAACAATATTCACTCCCTGCTCTCTCAGCCTGGCAATGAGAACTATGGACACCTTGGTGAACACCCTTGGTGCTGAGGTAATACTGAAGGGTAAGGCTTGGTATTGAAAATGCTGGCCAAGGATGTGGAACCCCAGATACTTTCTGTGGCATTGCCAAATGGGGATGTGAAGATACGTGTCCTTCAGATCTATAGAAGTGAGGTAGTCTCCTGTTCAAATGCTGCAGAGGGTCAGCTTCAGTGTTTCAATCTAGAACCTCTGGGGAACCACAAATCTGTTAATATGTTTGAGGTCCAGGATGATCAGAGTTCCCCTGTCTTTTTGGGGATGAGAAAGAAGACTGTTCTTGCTGGTGTGAAGGCACTAACTGGATTGTCCTGTTGTGCATCAGGTCCTGCAGTATTTGTTGTACGTGATGGGGTGATGCCATTTTTCTTGATATGAGGAGCTTATGAACCTGTGTGACACCTGACAGCTGGGCAGTTCTACAGAGTACCTTCTGTACACTACCTCTAGTACCCATCTGTCTGAGGTTGTACTTCACCACTGGTGGTGGAACAGCCTGAGTCTTTTGCCCATAACTGGACCAGGGCCCTTCGTGGGTGTTGTCTTGTGAGGATAGAGTCTGTAGTCATTGTTGTTTGTTTCTGTTTCCTCTTCCTCTGCCACTGAATTTGGAGCCATGGCCCCAGAAGGTCGAGAACTGGTAACTAGAGTTGAAGGAATTATGGTGTCCTCCTTGACTCCCTCTGCCTTGAAAGGAATTGTTCTGGTAATAAGTATCTCTATGGGCTTGCTGCTTGCTTCACCCCCGAAATCTCCATCCTCCTGAAAGCAGGTAGGTTGGTCTGTTTTTGTTCTTGAACAGGTCCTTTCTCTCTTCCTTCTGTTTCAGGTAGTTTTGTAGATCTTCCCCGAAGACATGCTTGCCCTTCATGGGTAGGTTTTGTAGCAGTGTCTTGGACTCAATGTCTGCTTCCCATAGTTTTATCTGTAATACTCTTCTGGCCCAGTTTGTTAGGGCTGTGGCCCTGGCATTCAATTTCAGAGTGTCCACTGCCATATCCACCAGATACTTAGCTGCATCCAGTGTGCATTCTAATAGTTCAGCCTCCCTGGTCTTGGGAGCTGCTTTGTCTACGAGCTCCTCAAGCCAGCGTATCTGGGCATGCACTGTGCAGACGGCAGTAGTCAAAGCCTTGGAAGCTGTGCCTTCTATCTCAAGCAACTTTTTCAACATGTCCTCCACCTTTTTATCAGCTGGGTCCTTCAATGATATGGCACAGCATGGTAGGATCATTTTCTTGCTGAGTGCAGCCACTTGGATGTCAATCGTGGGTGCAGCGCACCAAGCGCTGCCCTTTTCTTCCTGGACTAGGTACCTACAGTCTAAGTTCCTTTTGTCCGACATTCTGCTTGGTTCTGTAGACTCCCACTCTTTAATGAATATGTCATTTATTGCCGGGCAGACCAGAAAGGTTTCCATGGTGGCTTTCTTTTGATGAATCATAGGATCGAGCTTCGATTTGGGTTGGCCCTCCTTGAGCTTGAACCCAATAGTGGTCTTAATTATCCTCATAAGACCTGGAATTAAATCAAAGGAGCATAGTTTGGATGTGAGAGATGGAAGGGACTGCGTTTCCATCTCTTCTTCATCGGACAGCATAGGTTCCTTGTCCTCGAGGGGCTCCTTATCTCCACTATTATCCCCATTGTCAGGGAATGAGGAGTTTGGGGGTGGATCAACTGGGTCCGCACAGATCCCTGATGCCTTCCCTGGGTTCTCTGACTCTGGTTGTGGTTTTGGGGTTGGTGCCAATCTGGGATTCATCATGGCTTCCAACTTCTCCATGATCTTTAGCATAAAGTTTTGTTGACTCTCCATCATGGCCACTGCTACTTGCTGGTTCTGTAGGAGAATAGTTCCTGGGTCCATCCAAGTATTTCCACTGGGTCCAGGGGTATCAGATCCAATCACTGGAGATTGCTCCAGAGATGATTCATCCTCATCATGAATGCACGCAGGGCAGAGACACCTTGTGTTATGTGGCATCAGGGTGGTGCTACATGTAGTGCACTTCCTCGCTTTCACCATCTTGGGAGAAAGAGAGAGAAAAAAGGGGTGGTTAGGGACAGGAGAAAGGTGGGCCTCCAGAAGAGAAGCTGGATGCCCCCAGCAACATGATAATACATCATCTTCCGAAAGCATTAGTGACCACAACACTTAACATCCTGTGACATACCTGGTAACTGTTTGAGTCCTCCTTACCCCCCCCTGCACAACCTGGTGTTGAGCAGGCAGGGTAACCCTCACTCACTTCAAATGGTGGCCAGGCTTCAGACAATGGAAGGATCACAATCCCACTCAGAGAGAAGAGAAATAATTTCTTCTTCTTCTTCTTGTTCCTCCATCAGAGGGCCGCTATTGTGAGGTGCCCCAGATGGAAGGTAAGGTGGAGGATCATGATAAATGTGATCGAGAGGGTGAATGAGGGACCCAGTCAGGTAGGCCACTGAGAAAGGGGCCTAGTCTGGGGAATCTCCCCCCAGTAGCAATGCTCTGTGTTACACCAATGGCTTAGTGGTCTCCGCTTGGTAGGGGAGATGGTTGTGGCCCATGGAGGAGCCTCCTGCTGAATATGACCATCTTCCGGACCCCTGAGATCATGAGCATACCCCCTGTTGCAGGGAGTCTATCCTGTTCCCAATAGATAGGGTGCAAAGGCCTTGAGGGCCTGAACCTAAATTATAGCTTTTTATTTCTCTCCCTTCAATCAGGGCCCACCCTGGATGATGGGCTGCCAGGACAATGTAGGATTCCCTGCTGAGCTGCACCTTGGTTCTCTCCCTTACTCCTTAGTTGCCCTGATAGCATAGGAGCAGGAGCAATTGTCATTTGAAGGTTGGATGGCAGCCTGAGGGAGAAATAGTGAATGGGCCTGACTGTGAAGACAAGCCAATTCCGATTGGCCGCACACTGCGTGGGAAGGCTGCCTGAGAAGCACGGCTGCTTGTGCATATGGCACAGGAAAGAAAGCACTGCCATGGTTTAGAGGCAAGGGAAAAATTCCGTAATGAGCTGAATGCAGCTAAAAACAATGGCCTGTTGTGATGGGTGTGGGAGGAGGGGTCGTAGCAACCACGTGATCCTCGATGTGCTCCATCAGGCTATCGAAGCTATCCTGAGCAGCTGTGCAGCTGAAGCAATGCTAACACCAGAACTAGACCAAAAACCAAAGAAAACATGCAAAGATCTCCATATTAATTTAAACACTTGGTTCCCAGAGGAAACTGTATAGCTGCACTCTCGGGGCTGCGAGCAACAGGCATTGGCAGGCCTGTTCCTCACTAGGCCCCAAGCAAAAATCTTTCAGAGTAGGCAATAACCATTCAAAGTGGCAAAAAACAAGGCAAGGATCACATTAAATGAACAATGAAGCAGCACAGTCTGCTCTGAAATACACGACTAAATTAAGAAAAATGAAGCAGCACAATCAGCTATGTCCAAGCTCATAATGCAGTACTCTAAACTGCTACAAAACATAAAATAACACAAACTAACATTTTTAAATAGCTCTAGATCCTCATTGTTCAGCATTTACAGTAGGCAGGCTCACAGGCAAAACATTTTATAAAGTAATATGATTCTGTGGACTCCATACACCTACCTTTCCTGGCACAATACAGGGACTCCTGGGGTGCTTGTAGCCTGATCAGATGCATGATTTGAACTGGACAGCAGAAGCTTCTGGGACCCGGGGTCTAGAAATTTGATCCTAGGTCATGTGCATCATTAGCCTATCAGGTGAGCTAAAACCCGTGATGTCAGGTCTAGAGTGCTATGGATGGTCAATCAACACAATGAGTACCTACAATGCCAGTAAAAAATAGGAAGCAGTTGCAATATCTTATGAGTCTAGAACAAACAACAAAACATTATACAACACAAATGCAAGTGGTCAAAGCAAAACTACAGGAATATTACTATAAACAAATGGATACTTTAGTTGTGCAGCAAACGTATGGTACCCAAGGTAAAACAGATATTGTATGTCCTTTTATGACCTGTAAAGAAGGGGTGAAAAAAAGAACTATTGAGGGTATTTTTGACAGTGATAATAATTTACACATTATAAATCATGAACTATTGAAGGTAGTCTCTAATTATGTTGACTCTCTTTTTCAAGCAACAACACTTGATAATCAAGTAACAATAGCTTTTTTTAATCAGATAGATGTACCAACCTGTACATTAGACAAGGCAAAAACAGGATCATGCCCATACCACCCATGGAAGTAGAAATAGCATTTTCATCTTTGAATACTAGAAAAGCTCCAGGGAAAGCTGAACTATACAAATTCATAGGCTTGGAATTATACCAAGAATTGGCTAAGGTCTTTAATTTTTTATTGAACTACTCTGGGTTGCCCTTAAATTTGTCATTGGGGTTACTAACTTTTTTGCATAAGAAAGGAGAAAAAAGTCATGTCAAATTGGAGATCCATTAGTTTGCTTAATATTTATTTTGAGATATTAACAAAAATCTTGAATAAAAGATTATTAGTGGTAGCTCTTGATTGAATTACAGAAGCAAAGTCATGTTCAGTGCCAGGAAGATCAATCTCTGACCAATTAATATTATTAAAGGAGTAGTCCACCCAGAATGTGCAAAAAACATATGTTATGTAGAGTGTTTTGATAAGTCCTAGTGTGTCCTTCCCTCTGTCTGTTATTAGGGTTTTTTCCTAAATTAGCCTTCTAGCTGTATGGTAGTTTTATGACCCCTGGGGATCTCCATCACAAATAGGTTTATTAGCTTTCTTTCTCCTGCGATGCACCCTGTCTCACATGACAGTGATGTAGCCATGCCCTTAGATTTAGCATGTGTACTGCTTTAAAATAAGTTCAGCAACAGCAGTGCTTTGTAACTGTTCTCATCCAGGGAGCACAAATGGCAACAGTTAGTTTAGCAGATACCTGAGAGCTAGCTATCTGGGGTTTCTGTAAGAAAACTGCTGCTAAATAGCTCTAATACATTATTTGTGTTTTGTTGTGTGTTGGATCTAACTAGCAATAGTAAGTGTTTTCATTTTAAAATGTAATTTCATCAAACTATATACAAAAAAAGCATAGAAATTGGTCAGATCATCAATGCTATAATTAGCAAGGACTGTAGCTGTTTTCTTAACACCTACTCAGCTCTCAAGTATTTGTTAAACCATAAATGTACGTACCATCATTCTACCAGAAGGAACTGGGAGTTAGGGCTGATTTTCCTCTGTGACATCACTTTCATTTATTTATTGTTTTGTTTATTTTTTGTTACAAATGGGAAGTGTCTTTTTAATAAAGTATAAAAATATGTATGTGTGAGTTATTTAGTTTGGAAAATATTTCTTTCATCATTTGAAAAAGTGTGATACACTAAATGTGTAGTGAAGTGAACCATTGTAAAATGGAATCAAATGTGTAGCTGGAATAGTCACTGTCATCATGTGCTTTCATGCCATACCATAGGCAGGAGAAAAGCTGACTTCAAAGAATTTTCTAGGCTGTAGCTTCATACCATACACGTCATTTGTAAAAATAAATAAATATGAAAATCTTGTCACATAGCAAAATCAGCACTAACTGCTAATAGAATGCTGATACCTACATTTACAGTTTAGCAAATACTTGAAATCTAACTGATTGTGCTTTCTGTAAGAAAACAGCTAGAGTCTTTATTAATTGTAGCACTGATGATCTGGTCAGTTTCTGTGCTTTTATGGTTGTGTATAGTTTAATAAAATTAAAACTTTTGAAATTAAAACACTCCTGCTGGCTAGACTTGATGCACATAGAAAACAAAAATAGTGAATTAGAGCTATCTAATAACTGTTGTCTTACAGAAACCTCAGTTGACTTGCTCTCAGGTATTTGCTAAACTAACTGTTGCCATTTGTGCTCCCTGGATAAGAACAGTTGCAAAGCTCTGCTGTTGCTAAACTGATTTTAAAGCAGTACACATGCTAAATCTAAGGCCATGGCTACATCACAGTTACATGAGACAGGGTGCATCATAGGAGAAAGAAAGCCAATAAACCCATTTGTGATGGAGATCCCCAGGGGTCATAAAACTACCATATAGGCAGCAGGCTAATTTAGGAAAAACTCCTAATAGCAGACAGAGACACATGTTTTTTTTTTCTTGCGCATTCTGGGTGGACTACTCCTTTAAGGGATATTATTCAAATGGATAATATTATGGGAATGGATTGGCTTTATTTGTTCCTGGATCAGCAGAGGGCCTTTGTCTAGGTATGTCATAAATTATTGTGGCATAGATTAAGCAAATATGGGATACCAGATTTTTCTATTACATGGCTGAAAATTATTTTACATAATGCACTGGTAATTCCACATGTTAATGTATTCTGTGGGCCCATGGTAGCCATTAAGAAAGGTGTAAAATAAGGCTGCCTCATCAGTCCTCTTTTATATATATTCTCTATAGACCCTATTCTATGTATATTAAATATGCATCTAGGAATTTTCCCTATACAAGTACAAAAGCAGATGGCACCTTTTACAGCTATGGCTTATGCAGATGATATCTGTTTGTCAGTTAAAAATTTATCTCATCTGCAGAAACTGCAATAAATGAGTGTCAACAGTATGGGAAGATGTATGGAGCTACATTAAATATGAATAAATGTGTAGGAAGAGAACTAGGTAAAAAAGAGAGCTTCCGAGCAAATAAAGCAGGAAAAATTTAACAAGGGACACTATTAAAATCTTAGGAATAGAATAAGGAACTGGCCACTTAAATATTATAGGGAAAAGGAAAGGGAACATTGTTTGACCAGGAGTAGCACACTAAGCCAATGCTTGTTACCAGATGCGACCTGGGAGCACAAGGAAGTTAAGTGACTTGCACAGGATCACACAGTATGCACCTAGGTGGCTGTGGGATTCAAACTTATACATTATTGGACTATCTATCTATTGGACTTACTTGATTATCAAAGGTTGTTGCTTGAAAAAGAGAGTTAGCATAATTAGAGACTGCCTTCAATATTTCATGATTTATAATGTGTAAATTTTCACTGTCAAAAATGCCCTTAATAGTTCTTATAAATTGGGATACTAAATTACAAATAGGGACACAGATGGTGAAGAAATTGAATAACTGGAGCTTTAGTAAAAATAAAATAATTTATTTAATTAAAACCTACCTTCTTCCAATATTTCTTTTCATTAGCAATATATTTCACCCACTTAGAATAAGGGAAACAATCATTTTGAATATTTTTTTCCAGGATTTTGGTGCAGTCGTCTCAATCTGATTAAAATAAATATGTTATATTTACCACTGAGCCATGGGGGACAGAATATGGTAAATCCAGTACTTTTTTTTTTATTGCCAATTTTTACATATCAATTTTAGACCTTTGTTGAATTTTTGGAAAGAAATTTTTCTCTGCACTATAACCACTTGATTCCCTGCATGAAAAACAGGGAATCTGAGAATTATCAAAAAGAATCCAACTGTCCCAGAATGCTTATGAGATATTTTTGTAGGAGGCAGTGCTGGCTGGGTACTCCATGATACACAACATGAGGGAGGATCACAGGAGTGGAGTTATTTTAAAACCTGCTTGAACCTCAGTGCTACCTGTAGGTCACATGTGATCTTTTGAGTATGTGATGGCCTGTGGTGGTGTCATGGCAGGTTTCAGGGTCCTTGTGCTCTATCACCCCCCCCCCGGTGTGGATGGGGATTTTTTTACAGGAGAATGAAGAACTCATCACTGGCCTGGTGTTGGAGTCTCCCAGATGGTTAATTCTGGGGGACTTTAATGCCTGGGTCAATGGTGGGCTCTCAGGTTTTGTGAGTGATCTCTTGGGGAGCATGGGGGCCCTGGACCTGTCACAAAATGTAACAACAGCTACACACTCAGATGGCCGCTCACTGGATTTGGTCTTTTCTTTAGGGTTCGATGTGACTGACCTCAGTATTGAGCCTGTATTTTGGTCAGATCATAGTACCATGAGGTTCACACTTGGGGGCACCCCCTAGATGGTCCCACTTCTGTGGAGATGGTCCAGTACCACCTGTTAAGAGGAGTTTCCTTGATGGGACTATTGGCAGTGCTAGACCTATCTAGTGATGGGGGCGGCTTGTGCTACTGGAGTGGAGGAAGCAGTGGCAGCCTATAATGGGGCTGTTACTGCAATCGATTCCATTGCACCCATTCGTGTCCATCACTTGTCTACTTGCCAGTGGCCTCCTTGGTACGATGGGAATCTCCAGAGTTTAAAGATGAAGGGGCATAGGTTAGAGAGTTACTGGAGAAGATCTGGCCTGCTGGAGGACAAATTGGCCCTGAAGTCACATTATGTTGACTATCAGGGGGCAATTTCCCGGAGGAAGGTGGAATATTTTTCTAGGGAAATTGCTTTGATGAAGAATAGACCAGCTCAGCCCTTCTGCACAGTGGATGGGCTTTTACATCCTGCCTGTCTCTGTGTCAGAGGAGCAGGCTGTAGCACTAATTGTGAGAAGCTGTCTGGGTGGAGAAGGTGGTGAAAATAATTTTGAAGCTGTAGCCAACCCAATGTGAGCTGAACTCTGGTTCAACCTGGCTTTTGGTTGGATGCTTGGACCTGATTGGACCTGTGATTGCTGGGGTTGTCTGGAGCTCCTTGAGGTATGGGGTCTTCCCATTAACTTTGAAAGAGGCCTTGGTTAGAACCCTCTTGAAGAAACCCTCTTTGGACCTAGACTGTCTCAGCAATTACAGGCCGGTCTCAAACCTCCCGTTTTATGGAAGGTTATTGAAAAGGTGGTGGCCATACAGCTTGAGAGACATCTTGCCTCTTCCTTCACCTATGGGCCCTTCCAGTCTAGGTTTTGTGGGGTGCATAGTACAGAGACCACCCTAGTGAGGGTGCTTAATGATCTTCTGATGGTTAGGGACAGGAGAGACTGGGCCATCTTGGTCTTTTTGGAACTTTTTGGGGTGCTTGACACCATGGACCATGAGGTGTTACTTGACTGCCTGTGGTTCTGGTGTGGCCTGTCTGGTAATGTCATCAACTGGTTCGGTCATACCTGAGAGGCAGAGTGCAAAGGGCGATGATGGGGTTAGCCTCATCTTACCCAAAGCCTCTGTGCTGTGTGGTCCCGCAGGGTGCAGTCATGTCACCCTTGCTGTTCATGGTGTACATGCTGCCATAGGGGACATAATCAGGTGGTACGGGCTGGGTTTTCACTGTATGCAGATAATACTCAGCTGTACTTGTCCTGTGCACCTGAACCCCAGATGTCAGCACTTGTATTTAACAGCTGCTTCAATGAGATCCAGTCATGGATGAGTCAAAACTGGCTTAAACTTAACTCAGACATGACAGAGGTAATGGTTGTGGATCCAATTCATTGGGGCAGGGAGGTGAGGGGTTACCCCCTGGACTTGTGTTTGGGGGCATTATCCTTGTCCCATCTAGGCAGGTGAAGGATTTGGGCATGATCCTAGGTGATGATTTGATACTTGATGTGCAGGTGTCAGCCATTGTCAGGAGTGGATTTTACTATCTCCGGAACATTTCCCAAATCCGAGCCCTGATCCCGCCTGAGGACCTAACTATGCTGGTACATGTGTTTATCACTTCCAGGCTGGACTACTGTAATGCCCTGTACCTAGGGTAATCTGGAGGCAATCTTCACAGGCTACAGCTAGTGCAGAACATGGCTGCAAGACTGTTGACTGGGGTGAGACGGTGTGAGCATATCACCTCTGTCTTTCACAGACTGCACTGACTGCCAGTCTTCCATGTAGAGCCTTTGACCTACAAGACCCTATACAAAAGGGGACCTGGCTATCTGCAAGATCTCCTTGTCCCCTACCGTCCACCCTGGGTACTCCATTCTGCTGGGGGAAGTCTCCTTGGAGTTCCCAGAGTTAGGATGAGGCACTCTGGGAACAGGGCTTTCTCAGTGGTGGTACTTACTTTGTGGAACTCCCTTTTTGGTTATCAAAGGGAGGCTCCCTCAGTAGATGCCTTTAAAAAGGGGTTAAAGACATACCTGTTTCAACAGGCTTTCATTGACTGATAAATTGGTTTTAGGGGATGGATAGAGTAATTTAAAATCTGTTTAAATGATGAATTGCTGTCTATATGTATTATTGTTGCTGGTTTTGTGTTGTACAGTGCCCAGAGGCATACTTCTTAACTGGAGCCGGCCCGTCGGCGTAGCGGTGGGATTTCCGCTTGCGGCCTTGGCGACCAGGTCAGGAATGGATCCGGGTCGTCAGAGGGCAGCCGGGGAAGTAGGATCAAGCATCCGATGGGCAGCTCTCTCCTACTCCGGGGGCTTGGGCAGCACTTGGTGCAATAGGGACCCCTGGTGGGGCAGGAGTTCCACGCAACCGGCGCTCGATGTGGAGGGGAGGAGGCTGGGCAGGGCTGGCATCATTGCACGTCCCGCCTCCTCTGAGAGAAAATCTGGTGGAAAAAGAGGCTGGCAGGACCACCGATCTATGAAACCCTCCTGGAGAGCCTCACATTGCCCGCCATCGCTGCAGGACCCGACCAGTTACAGTTCCGGGGTCGAAGGTGACCAGCCCCTCCAGGGGGCAAGCCGGGGGTGACTGTGGGTCCCCAGCAGCAATTGATGGAGGTAGAGGTCTCCGGGGCCATGACCAGGGCAGATGGCCCCGGTGGTCCTGCCAGAAAAAGGGGCAAATAAAAAAAAAATACCTCTCAACTGTACCACATTACGAGGAATGTTCCTCATTTTACTTCACAAAAGCTCCCTGTTCCACATTGTAAGGACTTGTTCCACATTCAAAGTCAACATTTTAAAGCAAAAATCCATAGTAAATGATGCAAAAAATATATTATTCAATTAATAACAAACTTTCTGAACATAAATGCAACATGTTAACAGTGTTTTGAGCTTCTTAGGTAAAGATTTGATTAAGTGTTCCATATTTTGCCCATTTGTTCCACATTTTGACAGGCAATGTTCCACATTTGGGAGACAAAAGGTTGAGAGGTATGCCCAGAGGCCCTGGAGACAGGTGCTTTATAAATAAAATATCAATCTACCTATCTATCTATCTATCTATCTATCTATCTATCTATCTATCTATCTATCTATCTATTTATCTATCTATCTATCAATAAATGAAAATATGGAACATTACTAGTACACTTATTAGCACTAAAACAAAGAAACAGGTTTATACACAGATCATAAATACACACTTTACAGAGTTAGAAATTTTCCCTAAATGCCCACCTGACTGTACACAGGCCTTACAAACTCTGATTCAAGAAACCAGGCTTCTGCACAAGTTTAGAGATGCTCAAAGGCTATGCTGCCAGGAGGGCAGATTTCAGTGAAATGGGTAGATGTGTAAGAGCAGCACTGGAGAAGGGAGAGGTAATGGAGGGTGTGGAAGAACAGTGGGGGAAACTAAAAGGAGCCACAATGGAGGTAATGAACCAATGTCTTAGGATAGTAGCCAAAGGGAAAAGAAGAAGGAAACCACTATGGTTCTTTAAAGAGGTAGCAGACAAAGTAAGGGCTAAAAAAGCAAGTTTCAGGAAGTATAAGAGAACCCAAAGGGAGGAGGACAGTGAGGTGTACACCGAATGTCTAAGGAAGCAGGGAAGGCTGTTAGGAGAGCTAAGGTACAGACAGAGGAGGGTTTAGCACAGACTGTGAAAAAAAGGAGACAAGACATTCTATAGGTACATCAGTGATAGAAGAGAAAATTGGGGGATTGTGAGGCTCAAAGGGGAAGAGGGAGAGTATAAGGAGGGGTATCTAGACAAAGCAGAAATACTGAACAAATACTTCTGTTCAGTATTCACTGAGAGGAAAGGGTCAAGGACCACTGTTGGGGAGAAGAGGCAGTGGGGGGGGGGAAGTGGACACCAGTCCATTCACAGTGGAGAGAGTTCTGGAGGAACTCACAAAGATGAAGTTGGATAAAGCCATGGGGCCAGACCACATACACCTGAGGATATTAAGGGAGCTGAGAAGGGAACTAGCAGCGCCTCTGGCCACCCTGTTCACAGAGTCACTCAACACAAGCATGGTTTCAGAGGATTGGAGGAGGGCCCATGCATTGCACTGCACAAAAATGGCAGTAGGGAAGAAGCAGGGAGCTAAAGACCAGTCAGTCTCACCTCAGTGGTGGGGAAGATCATGGAGACACTGCTGAAAGAAATGATAGTGGCACACCTGGAATCCAATGATGCCCAGTATCTGAGGCATCACAGATTTACAACAGGAAGGTCTTGTTAAACAAATCAGATAGATTTCTTTGATTGGGTGACTAGGGAAGTGAATCAGAGAGGGGCAGTAGATGTCACCTGCCTAGATTTCAGCAAAGCCTTTGATACCATCCCACACAGAAGGCTGGTTAACAAGATGAGTAGTCTGGACATGGGGCATAAGGAGGTACATTGGGTTAGAAACTAGCTGATGGACAGAAGACAGAGGAAGGTGGTAAATGGGATCCATTCTAGGGAGAGAGAGAGAGAGAGAGAGGTGACCAGTGGAGTACCCCAGGGATCAGTACTGGGACCAGTCCTGTTCAATGTCTTCATTAGTGACATTGTAGAGGGGCTGGAAGTAAAGGTCTGCCAATTTGCAGATGACACCAAGATCTGCAACAAAGTGGATTCTCCAGAAGGGGTGCAGAAAATGATGAGGGACCTGGAGAAGTTTGAAAGATGGTCAGAGGTGTAGCAACTGAGGTTCAATTCAAAAAATTGCAAGACAATGCACTCGGGCAGGTGGAACCCTGGGAAAGCTACAGAATGGGGGAGGGGAGGTGCTGACTGTTACCAAAGAGGAAAAGGAACTCTGTGTTTTCATACCTTAAGGTATCAAAGCAGTGCACAAAGGCTGCAGGGAGGGCCAGTGGCATGCTGGGGTATGTAGGCAGAGGCATTACTAGCAGGAGACAGGAGGTGTTGATGCCATTGTATAAAACATTGGTAAGGCTTCATCTGGAGTACTGCATGCAGTACTAGAGACCACACATGCATAAGGACATAGACAGGGTGGAGGTTGTCCAGAGAAAGGCGACAAAGATGGTGCATGGTTTGCAACACAAAACATATGAGGAGAGGCTAAGAGTCCTCAATATGTAGTCACTGGAGGAGAGGAGAGAAAGGGGGCATGATAGAAACATTCAAGTACCTCAAGGACATAAACAATATGCAGGTAGGGGACCTTTTCCAATGTAGAAAAGATATCAGAACAAGGGGATACAATATGAAATTGGAGGGGGTAGATTAAGAGGTAACATGAGTACATTTTTCTACTCAGAGAGGGTGGTAGATGCTTGGAACAGTCTGCCAAAAGAGGTGGTGGGGAATGCACAGTAGAGGGGTTTAAACATGCCTGGGACAGGCACAAGGGAACATTAGGTGGTGAAGGAGTGATGAAAAACCATTGATCACTTAGGGTCAGTGACTGCATACAAGTTTAGGGCTTATAGGCAGACTAGATGCACCTAGCGGTCCTTATCTGTCAACAATTTCTATGTATGTATAAACATTTAAATGTGAAGGCTAATCAAAAGCATAAGAGGTTGGATGAAAGGGTATGTTCAGGACCAAATTGTATTAATGAATGGGAGACCATTGTACATTGTTCTTTTCCTCCTCGTATATTGAAGGTTTTTGGGACCTGGTAGCAGAAGAGTGGAATGAAAGTGTGTTTGCATACACAGACTACAGGAATGTTATCGATCAGAAACATTCTTTAAGGTGGAGGAGATGGGAAAGGCATACTTTAAATATTATTTTGCAGTCATCAAGTGGTATACAGTATATGGAACATGAGATGTATATTTATTTTACAACAGAAAAAAAATTCTTGTACAGGTATGTTGAAGAAAGTAACAAATGAAGTTAGATTAATTTATTCTAGTGAGATGCAAATTAAAAACAGTGTATGGAAAAAATATGGAGAAACCTTCCTTGCATTATGGACAGTGATGTTCTGATCACTTAACAATGCATACATGAATTATTTTTTTTTCTTTTTCCTTTTGGATTTTTTGGAGAAACATGAAATGATAAATGAATCAGGGAAGCAGTATAGTTCAGTGGTTTAAGGCTCTGAGCTGCAAATCTGGAGACCTGGGTTTGAATCTCACAGCCCCCACTTGCATACTGTGTGACCCTGAGCAAGTCACTTAACTTCCCTGTGCTCCCAGGTTGCACCTGTAAACAAGCTTTCTGCTTAGTGTGTCTCAACTGGTTAAAAAATTGGAAAAAAAATGTTATTCTTTGTATCATGTACAGTATATGTATGTTCATGTATGATTTTCAATAAAAACAAATTGCCCTACTCTTTTCAAGAAGTGCCATGGGATCTTTATCATCCACCTGAACAACCACCAGAACAGGCAGACAGGACCTCAGTTCAAACGTCTCATTCAAAAGATGGCACCTCAGGAGTACAGCACCCCCCCTCATGCTGCACTACAGTGTTAGTATTAAAATTTAAACCAAGTGCCTGGTGTGGGGATGGAACCCATAGCCTTCTGATCTTCAGGCCTCAAAGGTGACTATGCAACCTGCTTAGCCACTGACACTGACTACAATATGTTAGAGGAAATCAAAAAGGAAAAAAAAACACACACACACACTACAGTTTACAGTTTAGTTCACAGATAAATGAGGCAAAACAAGTTATAAGAGCGGAGTTAGCAGTTAAGATGGGTGGGAAAGGTACCATGTTGTTGGAGATTACCCTGGAAAGCACAGGCATTTACCCTTACTCAGTAACCAGGGTTTGAGCTGGTGTTTGAAAAAGCTGTGGGTATCAGCAGACTGGAATGAAGTAGGGAGCCTGTTCCAGAGAGTGGGAGCAGCAACAAACAGTGCTCTTCCACCCATTCCAGTGGAAACCATAGGGGTTTTGGTATCATGTTAATATGGCACAGTGATTACAGTGACTACTTTTGAATGACTGCAATACAACATAAACAGTATCGGCGAAGGAATAGTATGCTCAAATACCCTTTAAAATGATTATACATTATACACAACTAACTTAATTGACAGACTCACCAGACTGGTGACCAGACTTATAGCAAACCCCTTGATCCAGGAGTGCCATGGATTTGGAATCCTTCAGATGGGGGGATTGGGGGGCACAGCCCCCCATGGGAGGTGCAGGGGGGTGGAGTCCCACTGCATGATATTGGTGGACCTGTCTGATAAAGGTGGGGTGTGATCATAGGGTTAGGTGGTTCAAGATGGAAGCTCAGCGGATAGTAGCAGTCACGGGCAGTACCACAGTTTGACTAAGCAGATGGATCAGGTGGTCACCCAGTACTCCAGACTTATGTGCCAAGAATATCTGAGAGGTATCACATACAATCTGCAGGTGAATGTTTGAGCTGTGTTATGTCTGCTGCACTTAGACATTCACCTATGTTCTAGTAGCACACTAAAACATGCACCTGGATATTTGATCATTATAATTGCATTCAGTGTTATAAATTCACCCAAATTGCACTTGCCCAGTAGTATTCGCTGTGCTGACATGGAACTGGGATTTCCATAGGGGGGACTGAGGACACGCTTAAGCATCGGAGAGGAGCTCTGGCCTTCAGAAAGGTGGTGTAAGGTGATGCATTGTCATTTTTAAGGGTGTTGTCAAGGATACAACCTAGTGCATAGTCATAATAAGTGAAGAGTTGGAGCCACCCTAGTGCCTGGTAGCGGTCACAGTGGTGAGTGGAGTAGGATGCAAGGAGTGTGAAATGACATACGTTAGTGTATACTGCATTTAGACACAAGTGCAGGGCAGAAGACATATGGGAATACAGGGGGAAGCAGTAGTCAATAATAGGGAGCAGGTTGCCTTGGGCAATAGCTAAGCGGGCCTCACTGGTCAGGAATTGTTGTAACCTATATGCAGCCCCAAGCTTCTGGTTAACCCATGAACAGTGGAGCTGATGTGATCCATAAAGGAGAGAGAGGGGTTGAGAGTTATGTCCAAGTATTTAAAATCTTGAACATTCTGCAGCGTGGAGCCGTCAGGTGAAAGTATCAAGAGGGAGGTGCTGGCTAGGTATGGTTTGGAATGTAGAAGTGTTGCCTTAGTTTTTTTTTTTCATTGACCAGTAGCATATGTGACTGGTACTAGTTATAGGCCAGGCCATAGTTGATGGACAGGGTAGAAGATATGTTTGTCATGGACTTATCACTGCAGAAGAGAAAAAGATCATTTGCATACTGAAGGGCATCACGGGAGTGGCAGTCAGAGTGGAGGGAGTTTATAAAGATAGAGAACAGTAAGGAGCCAAGAATAGAGCCCTGAGGGACACCCATATAGACAGAAAGGTCAGGACAGATGGCAGTACCAAAACGCACTGACTGGGATTGGCCAGAAAAATAACTCTTGAACTAGTGCAAGGTCTCCATGGAGCAGCCAAGTTGAAGGAGAGTAGAATGTACTAAGGGGTGGTTGACCAGGTCAAAGGCCTTGGTCAGATCCACAAATACAGCACCCATGACTGTCCCTTGGTCTATGTTCCTGTGGACATGATTGGTAAACTGGGCTAGGGCAGATGTGGTACTGAGGAACTCGCGGAACCTGTGTTACTGGCTGCACAGCAGGTTTTACTTCTCCATGCAGTCTGATAGCTGGCAGTGGATAATCTTCTCCAGAGGTTTGATCAGGTGAGGGAGCAGAGAGATTGGCCTAAAATTATAATAGGATGGGGGATCACCTGCTTTGAAAATAGGCACTACCTTGGCATGCCTCCAGGAGTCTGGCATGGTAAGGGAGTTCAAAGCCAGATTAAAAATGAAGGTGATGGGCTTGGAGATGGCATAGGAAACCAATTTAAGCATAGCGGGGAAGAAACTATCACTACCAGGGATACTGTAGTTCAGGAAACCCTTAAGGAGCTTGGTAGTATTCTTGATGGAGATGTCCCTAAAGTAGAAAGGAGGGGGGAGTGGTGTGTGCCAGTAGGAGAAGAGGAGGAGGACTGGTCACTAAGGAAAGGTACAGGACAGGTGGGTAGCTGGGTAGGTAGTTTACTTAGGTGGACAAAGAGATCTGTTAACTTTTTGTTGAAAGCTTGGGTGACTGCTATAGAATCTGTTAGAGTGCCACAGGGGGAATTTCAATGGATGGTGGAGTTGCGAGTATGAGGGTTAAGCAGGGAACCTAAAGCACCCCAGAAGTGGTGGGAGTCCCTGAGGTTATCCTTCTGCTGGTTGCAGAGGCAGTTACGCTTCAGGACCTGGATGGTCTGCTTACACCTGTTTACCTGTTTCTCAGACACCTGTATTCATGCCAAAGAGCGGGGAAGGGGGTCTTTTTTTCTAGACAGACTACTTTTAGTACCTATCCTTAATCATGGCCAAAAGTTATTTCGAGATCCATAAAGTACAACCACCATTCACTCTCCTGGTAGTGAGAGGGAAGTGTTGATTTTGGATTCAAAGGAGGGCATTCATGAAGTAGCCCACTGCAGCAGTCATATCTGAAAGGGAGTAAACAGCTGACCAGTATACATCACTTATGTCATTAAAGAGGGGAGGTATCAAGATAGTTAAAATTTTGGAAGAATATGTGTCAGGATTTGGTTTTGGTGGACTAAACGATGTATGTGGGGAAGTGATCACTGATGGAGTCGGATAATGTCCCTGCCTGGAGTACCTTGTCCTCTCTGTTAGTGATCACCCAGTCTAGAAGAGAGTGATTTTGCATGCAAGAGTTGAGCCTCATAGGGACAGAGATGACTTGGACTAAATTGTGCTGTTTTAATAGGTTTGAGTAATCAGTTTCTAGTGCACTTAACCAAGTAAGATTAAAATCTCCAAGGAGAATAGTATCCTGGGGGGGGAGGTTTCCCAGAACTGCCAGGTGGTTACTAAGACTTGTAGTGCCCCCTGCTTGGGGGTTGCAGCAACAGCCCACATGGATTCTTTTTGCAGAGCCCAGGATCAGCTCAGCTATGAGCCATTTGCTGAAGGATATAGGATCAGAGTTTAGGATGGAAGAAGCAGAGAGGGATTCTTTCAAATAGAGTGCTACTCCACTGCTTTACTTTTTGCCTGGTCTATCCTGGCATAGCAAGGAGTAGCCCAGAAGGAGGAAAGTTGTGTCAGGGATATGTGGTCTTAGCCATGTTTCAGAGAGTCCTAGGATATGGGGTGTAGAGTGTTAGCCAGGTTTCCAAGTAGGTAAATTTAGATGGGAGGCTGCATATATTTATATGGGCAATTTTCAGACCTGGGGAGCTAGTCCTTTTGTAGTTGGAGTAAGTGGTAGGAATATTTGTGGGTCCCAGGTTATGTTCGGGCATCTCCTGTTAGCAACAGAGAAATGACTAGAAAGCAGGGGCTGGGCAGAGAGCAGGGAGTTGGTGAGAGGGAGAACAAGAAGAAGCTAAGTTGGTGACACTCAAGGTTAAAGAGGAACACATAGAAAGTGAGCCCATAGGAGTGAGTTCCCATCTGCTAGCTATGGGGGGGGGGCATGGGGTTTAAAGGCAAGCATGTAAGAGGAAAGGTGTTCTTGGTCTATAACAAGTACTAATGTACTGAGATCAACAAGTAGCAGAGTGCATTGCAGAGAGGCTATCAGCAGAGGGAAACACAGCTTGTTTCATCATTGTGGGCTATTGGTATAAACCACATGCAGCAGCAGAAGAAGGCAGAGTTGGCCTAAAGGTTAGGGCACCAGTCTGCAGCAGTGGGCTAGCCATAGAGCAGGTTCAGATCCCACAAATGAGGCAAAATAGTCTATTTTCACCTTATCCAATATTGTGGAAACCGAACAAAACTCTTAACAAATATTATATAATTGTCACCTTGTAAACAATTGATCCCAATAGCCCAGATAGCAGAAACCTAAACAGAACAGGACAATGTAAACGTAAAACAATGGATTTAGAAAATCAGATATAACAAAACAAACATTTCAGAAAAACCTTAACAAAACCTTTAACAAAGTTCCTTATTGTCCCTAGTTTACAATTGTTCTCTATAGCCCATCTACATCCATTCCCAGATTACAAAAAGTTAACAACACTTCCCCATTTCACATTTCGGTTGCTTATGTCTACAAAGATAGTGACCCCCCTTCCTGAAGAAGCATATAACAGACAGGTTTCAGCAAATAGTAGACTGCAACCTATCCCATAACCCTAAGTTCCTCCTTCCCCCAGTTGACCAATGAAAAAAGGCCAGCCTCAAGCAGTGTTTTCCAACCCCACACACGCAGCATTTAAAAAATGGAGGAGATGGAGGGTGGAGGAGAGGGCCAAAAATCTTACACAGAAGAGAAGCAATCAGGTCCAGGAAAGCCATGATAAACACAGTATAATGTTCTTACCTATTCAAGTCCATTTGCAGACACAAATCCAGCCCACATAAGGAGCAGGGTGTGGCAGGACAGCTTACTGGAAAACATCCACTCAGACTCCTGATATCTCCTTGAACAGCAGTTAGCAGCTACCCAGAAAATAGCTTAGTTTATAGTCTCTTGAGAACAACAATATTTAGTACCTGGAATGCACTTCTCCCATAGGCTGTACCCAGAAAAAAAACCTTACACAGAAGAAAAGCACTATAAGAGAAAAAAATATGTTTTGTTGTCTTTTGTGTGTGCAGTTTTAAACTCCCATCTCATCCTTTCCACCTTACTAAGTTTTTTTTACGATATTCATTAATGGTTTTGTATTTAACCTTGTATTCTTCTGTAGGAGTCCTTTTGATTTTTGTGTATACTCTTGCCTTTTTTGTATTTGCTTCTTCAAGTTGTTCATTAGCCATATTGGTATTTTACCCTTATGAGCATACTTTTTTTTATTTAGAAGAGTGTTGATTCCAATTCCAGTTCCAGTAACTTATTTTTTAATTACTGTATGTTCCAATATTCATCCACCTGTTTACCCTTCACTTCTTTCCTTCATTCCCATTATTTCATGTTGTCATTGATTCTTCTAAAAACTGCTTTGGAATAGTTCCTGATGATACTAGCTCCATTTTCTCTAAATTATTTTGTTTCAATATTGAATTCTAGCATAGTGTGGTCACAGTTTCCAAGGTATTCAATGGCCAAGATATTGGATATTTCATCTTGAAAGCTGGTAACAATTAGGGCAAGTATTTTTGTTACTTTTTGTTGCAGCCCCAGTAAAAAGACAGTATCTATGAATTCTGTCTCAGACAAGAAATTTCCATTTAAGTGTCTCCAATCAATATCTGCTAGATTAAAGTCTTCTAATAGTGCAACATTATCAATTTTTTTTAATTCCCTTTATGCTCCTTTCTTGGGGAACTCTGTTCAGCATCCTCTACCTCACCCTGAGCGCTACCTCCCACCTGAGACCCTTCCATCTCCGCACACCAACCCGGTGAAACCCCCCTGGCTCTGAACCCCCCCGAGGTAGGGCCGCCCTATCCACCCAGGGTGCTCTATCTATAATCTAGTGAACCAGGTTGGATGATTAAGCCCTGGAGTGGAGAATCTGTGTCAGAAGTGTGGCTCAGTGGGGGCAGAGGTGCCTTTGCCTATCCCCGAGGATAGGGATTTTCCTTGTATTGGTCTCTCTCCTTAGGCTTGGATGTGCAATACATCCAGCACAGGTGTGCATGCTCCTGTGCGCACCTACAGGATCACTGCCACAGCCAATCCCCTTGGTTACTGGATCACATTCTTGCTGTGCTCCCAGTCACTGCCAGGAGCCACCAAAGCCCAGGATTTGAACCTCCTCCCTCCCAGGAAAGGGGAGCAGTCTTCCGGATGCTGAATCCTGTCCTCCCGTGCTGACCCCCTGCAGCCCAAGCTCACTCCCAAACCCAAGTCACCAGTATGGTGTGAGGTGTGCCATCCAGTGCCTCAATCCTCAGCATCACCAGGCAGGCATAATATTGCCAAATTTTGATGATCACGTTATTTCTTCTAACATATCCTTGTTATATGCGTGATCACTTGCTTGGGGCCTAAAAATGGTACCTGATATGTAGAGCTGTGCAGAATATAAAACTCTGCCTGAGAAATGCCTGTCAATTACCATTCTGATTCCATGGGAGTCTGCAGAATTTGCATGAAAATTCTGTGGAATTTTGCCAAATATTAAATGTTAGTTATTTTGCTCTGTATTTAACAGTACGCATCAAATTGTCACCAAATTTGGTATGTATACAGTTAGTAAAGGCAGACATACCTCTGCCATATCGCAGAGACATAGATGTAAAGAGCATGGAGTTATGGGTAGCCAAACATTTAATCAAAATTAAATTTTCAGATATTTAAATCCAATTTTAACATTTCTTATTCAACTTTCTCCATAGTTTCAGGATTTAGAGAAACAAACAACATGGGTATGTGTGCCACATTTGAAGTCTCAGTCTTGAAATTAGGCTGCATTATAGGTAGCCAAACATTTTGCCAAACTTTAGATTTCTATTTTAATATACTTTTGATAGTATTCATTGAAATGTTTTAAAACTTTACAGGTATACAGGATTTCAATACATTTATATGTGTTCATAGGTTCAGATTTTTAGCTTCAAATGACATTGAGTTATAGCCTGCCAAACATGTTGCCACAATTTAAATATGAGTTGGTTCCCTCTCATTTTAAAACAACATATCCAAATTTAACCAGATTGGAAACATTTAAACCACTATAGCACTTAGTTATTTTTGACAAAGTTCATATCTATGGCTTTAAATGCAACTACGTTAAAAGTAGTCAAACTTTCATAACATTTTAAAATGAAATTTTGCAAGAATGTAAACTGCAAATGTATAAACCCCTGAAACTTTAAAACTAGAGAAGGTGATGTCATTACATTTGGCAGGTTCTTAGACCTTACAAGGAGACTGTGTGTGTCCATTTTATTAATTGTATATGTACTTAAAGTCAAATTCCATGAGTCTTTGGTCAACAAAAACTAAATAAAAAAAAAATTGCTAATTTTACTAATCCTTATCTTTGGGATTCAAATTTAAGGATAGTGGTATGAGAGACAGCTAGTTCAGGAGGTCAACAGGTTCAGGAGTTAGGTGCATAGATTCACCAAGAAATGGACAGCTGAGTTGGGTAGCACACCAGTGGTAGACCCCCCAGTTGGAGCAAGGAAGCACAGTGCATCAACAATTCCAACCTGAATGCAGGATATATAAGGATCACACCCAGTAAATTGATGATCCAGCGAGTCTGATGTATGTGCAAGTCTCTGATTTAGCGGTACTCAAAAAAGATATAGTGGGGGAAGACAATGTCTGGGGCACCAGGAAGGAAGAATTATAGCTATTCCAACAGGATAGGTTGATAAGAAAATGATTAGATAACTTGTTTTAAGGGAGTTTGTCACTGTAAAGAACAAAGAGGATATTGGTGGGATCAGTAGTTTTACTGAGTCCATCTGGCTATGCTAAGAGAGAAGGGGGAGGGGCAAAATAGCCACCCAGAGATGAACAGCAGGACTGCATAAAGCTCAGTCCATCTTTTCAAATGAAGTAGTGATATGTGCATTGTTAATTCTAAATTCCATAAAAAGAATTCTGAAGCCTTCGTTAATATGTTACCATAAATATTTTAGAAAATGTTACCAATAATTTTTTTGTTCGTTTGTTTCCACTGTAAATTAAAACTGCTAAGCCAAAGTATTCAGTTGAGTTAGACACAAGGATACACTGACATTGGATATCCATGTCAAATATTAAAGAGCAAGTGCTTAATAAGGGTGCATAATTACCTTATAAAATGGATAAAACATTTTGGCTAACCTGATTGGTCAACAACCTCCCAGACCCGTGTCTTTATAGACCCATATTTTGCCAACCTGCACTACACTTCAGCCAATCGCCTCACTACAAGTCAATATCACTGTGCCTGCATTGCCAAAGTCAACCACTGTGAACAGCTGAGCAGGCATCCTGACAAAAAACGCACTATCGCAAAACAGCAGTGAGAAGCGCGGCACTTCAAACAGCTGTTGTTCCTGACAGAAAACTGGTGATTTAATACAAAACAGCTACTGAGCTGAAACCTAAAAATGTCTGATATACCAGAAGCCAACTTTCAACTTAAAATTGATGAAGTACTTACCCAGCTGGAAGACAAAGCGGCTGCCACTGAGGAAATCCAGTCAGCACCTAGAAAAAAGAAAGTGAAAACAGAATCGGTGAGTAACTTTGCCCAGCTGACAAAAGAACAGATTGACAATCGAGAATGAGAAAAAGACAAAGTCAATATGCAAAAAACAACTGTTTGGGAAATGACAGTATTTACCAACTGGTGTCAGGCTAGAGATGTAGCAGTAGACTTCCAAACCATAACAGTGCCAGAATTATGCCAAATACTAAGACACTTTTATGCCAAGATACGGCAAAGTGACAGGACCTAATACAGTCTTGCAAGCCTACTTGCCATTCGAGCAGGGTTAAACTGGTACATAAACAGCCCACCAATAAACAGACCATTAAACTTGCATGTGGACCTCCAGTTACAGGCAGCCAACAATAAATACAGCAGTGTGCAAAAGGTATAGGCGAGAAGGCAAAGATACCTCAAAACACCACCCCATATCTAAAGCTGACCTGACTATCTTAAAGACATCTCCGACAGTATCAGTAGACACACCAAGGGGGTTGTTGTTGAAAGTGTGGTTGGACATCCAATTATGCAATGCCTGCTGAGGGCAAGAAGGCTTCCGTCAATTAAAGCCAGACAACTTTGAAATTAAACAGGCTGACAACAGCACCAAATTTATCACAATGACTTTTAACCAGTTTACCAAAAATCACAAAAAAGTGAGCCAGAGAAGCATCAGCATTGAGTCTTCAAATATGCCATCCCAGATAATCCTCCCTGCCCTGCAGCATCATTTAAGAAATATATCTCTAAGCTCCCACAAGACCCTCAAGCCTCCTACTTGCAACCAGTCTGCAAGCTTATGGTACACACGTGAACCTCTTGGAATTAATTATCTCTCAAATCTTATGCCCAAAATTAGCAAAGAAGCTGGTCTATCAGCCTGATATACAAATCATAGTGTTTGGGCCACAGCCGTACAGCTACTTTTCGAGTCTGGTCTAGAATCATGCCAAATAATGGCTGTGGCAGGTCACAAGAATGAATGCAGCCTCCGATCTTACTGGGCAACTACACAAGAGGACTGCAAATGATGGAGCAATATCTTGGCCCTTAAACAAAAATAAGAAGCCAAACAAACAAATACTCTGGAGAATTCTTCAGATCCTCAACCCTCCACCAGCACTTGCATCCTGCCTACAACGCAACACTCAAAGACCAGCAAGTCCTGCAAGAAACGAGATCTCAATGATGCAAACCAGGAAGAAAACATCCACCAAGAAGAAAGCACCAAAATGATGACAGTCTTGCAATCATTCACAAAAGAGACCACAAACACACCATTTATTATTCAAAACTGCACTATGAAAAAGTGCAGTTCATCAACTACAACAAATGAAATCATAAAAATGGGAACCAGTTCCATAAGTTACTGATCTCTTAAGTTATTTGTGTTACAAAGCAAGTTCTGCTACTTTTCAAAACAGTTTTAAAATACACCATAATGAAAACAAGTTTCAATTTGGTAGTTAAAAACTAAGTTTCCTCATAAAAGCTTTACAGTTAATTGCAATTCATGTTACCATAAAGGGTCTATTTTTCGAAAACGTTATAAAAAATGAAATGGGTTTAAAAAAAATAAACTACTTTCAACATTCAACTAAATGTTGTCTAGACATTTTTTGTCCATTTTATAAGCACAATAAGACACTCCAAGGTGTGGGTTATGGCCTGATAAGAGCACGTCCAGGTGCTAAAGGCACTCAGTGCAAGCGCCTCATGCCTTATAGTGCACCTGGGGAGTGCTCTTTTCAGGCCATAACCCACACCTCATCGTGTCTTATTGCTGGGTTAAAGAACAAAGGTTCGAGGCCTTCAGCTGCATCTGCAATCATTGAGTTTGCTTTTATTTATTTACTTACATTTTCATCATTTTAGTTGTGTTCACCAACTGCTAGTAAAAAAATAATCCAATTGAATTCTTGTATTATGATGTCAGAAATTATTTACTGGCAAGGCTGGCAGTGTATGTCAGTGGGAAACTGCAAGTCTGTTTTCGGATTGTTATGGAGAAATAACACTGTCTACCACCAAAATATTATGTATTTAATATAATTGTGCAGTTTTTGATATCCTGTTTATTTTTATTTATCAAGTCTAGGATTACAAATATCTAAGAGCCTTGGCTCTTTTACAAAGGTTCCACGTCAGAGAAATACAAATTATGGTGAACATCAAGACAGACATTGCAAACAGAGTACAGAGTAATACAATTCAAAGGTAGCATTGTAACAAGGCAGCCAGAAGCATTTGTCAGAGAAACTAGACAACAGATAAGAAGTGTCAGAGTCATAGGTGAAAGGGAAGAGGGGAAGGGGAGAAGGAATGTAGGAAGGGTGGGGAGAGGGTGAAAAGTGCAGCACTGGGTATACCAAGATGTGAGGGTAGAATCCAGTGAGGGGGAGGGACAACTAGAGCAGAAAGGAAAGTGGAGAAACAAGGTTAAGTTGGGCAGTCACAGGAGCTGTTGGTAGTGAGATCGTCCCAGAGCCTAGTTGTAAACATACCAATTGTTGGGGCAGAGGAGATGGTTGGGCTGAGGCCATTGAACCAGAGTGGTGCTCGATAAGCGAAAGAGTGTTGTCCCTGTGAAGTGTGACAGTGGGGGACTTTCAGTAGTTGTAGCATGGATCTCCTAAGGCACCATTTGTTTAATTCGGTGTTGTAACAGAGTTGAGACCCCAGAAGGTGCAAGGCCAAGGTAGATTTTTTTCACCATGGAGCAGGTGAGAAACTTTATGCTGTTTGATAGTTGGAGCCAGCTGGTCTGAGTGTACAGGTCACATGTGTGGGTGAGACGGTGAGCACCAGTGATGAGCCGACAATCTTTATTTAAGGCAGTTGAGAGGCATCTAAGGGTTGTGGTTGTGGCCGAGCCATAAATGATGAGACCATAGTCTATTACAGAGATCACAGAGCTCAGAACTGCAACCTTCAAAGCTTCTGGCATGAAGTGTGGTCTGTGGTTGTAGAGGAGACCAAGCCGTGTATTAGCAGCTCTAGCTACATTATCTACATGAAGTCCATAGGAGAGATTAAGGTCAAGCTGTATCCCTAATTACTTGAAGGACCCCACCTGATCTAGAGTGTTCCCCTGGGTGGTGGAGATAGCCAAGTGGTGTAGCTTGTGTGGGTTATGAGAGCTGCAAAAGAGCATAGATTTGGTTTTCTTGTCATTGAGGACCAGTTTATGATTAAGAAACCATGCCTCTACAGAACAAAAACCAAGTTGAAGGTTGTGTTTAAGAGTTGCAGGATCTTTGTGAGTGGAGAATACAACAGCATCATCGGCATACCGTGTGATCTTTTGTTATAATTTAGCAGACTGTATTTTCTTCATAACCAGATTTAACTTGGGAAGAAGAAAAGGGAAATCATTTATTGTTTTACAAAATGGTAAAATCATACAGACCACAGCAGTGAAACATATAAAACAAAAAGTTTACTCATGAAAGAAGTATCTATTTATTTAGAAAATATAGAAAAATATCTTTAGTTTCTCATTGTAATACATTGGGATCCTAAGTAGCTGGCAGTCTCTGACATCACAATACCAGAAATATATTGTGTTTTACTAACTGTGTGAAAAGCAAAGGTAAAAATACCCCTTATTTCACTGCACTAACAAATATTTGATTATAAAAGTAAAAAGTAATTACTAACACATCAAGATACAATATATAAAATGATTGATTTTTTATTTATTAAAAGTAAATACAGTACCTGTTAGTGAAGGAGGAATAAGCTTCTAGCCAGAGGCTGGGAGAGTAAGTAGACTTGAAAGATTTTCTTAGCTGGTATTCTATGTGTTTGTAATTGTATTTGAGGACTGGTCTTCACTGCCATTTATTGTGCTTTTACATTTAGTTTGGGCAGCCTTTTATTGTGCTTTTACATTTAGTTTGGGCAGGAGGAAGGGATTCAAACAGACAATTTGATGTTTGTGTGTGTTTAAAAGTTGCTATCTGGCCTGTAAATGCAGGCATCATATTACAGAAGATTAGTGCTGTTTTTTTTGTGTTTTTTATATTTATTGAATTTTGGTGACTGGGTAAGTCCACTGAGACAATTGCTGTCCCTTTTTCAGGGACAACCCGGGAAAGGTAGAAAACAAAGCAGAAATAATAGAAATAGGCTATAAAAGGTATCAAAGTAAGGTTTCCATTAAATATGAAGTTCAAGGTACATAAACAATGATACAAAGGATGGGTTAGACAATATCAAAGAAGGAAAAGCATTATTTACAACAGCCTTAAAACCTGTCAGGCAGTATAGTACAGAGTAAAAGTAACAGCGTACAGAGGCAGGCTAGCAGGAGAGCTAAGCATTATGACACAAAACATTTTATACAAAGTACAGGCTGGTATGAACATATATACAAGTTATATTTGGTAGGCTGGTATGTACAAACTGTATAAACAAATGATATTTGGTAGGCATGGCATCCATGCATGACAAACTCACTCTTTAAGCAGTAATCTGATGATAGGAGGCAGGTGTAGGAGAAGCTATATTAGGTGAGACAGGAACAGATCATAGAGGTTGAGAGAGAGGCATGTAAGGTGGATTGGAATGCAGGGAGAGAGGAACAGGATAGAATGGAGGGTGTGAGCAAGTTCCAATTGGAAATCATGGTGAAGGAGAAATACTTGCGTGCAGTGGCAAGACTGATTTTTTTTGGCTTAGATAGTAGGGGTAGTGTGGCAGATCTGAGGGAGTTAGGAGCCTGTCTTAGACATACCAGCTCCCTGAGGCTGGGAAGGGTAAATTTGTGCACCAGTTTAAACAGGAGACTAAGGGAATGGTACTATAACTTAGATGCATAGGGTAACCATCTTAGTGTGGAGAGGATGGAACAGTGGTGTTGATGGGAGCTAACCCCTAGAGCAAACCTACTCACCCTATGATAGACATTGCAGAGTGTAGACAGGGTTGAGGGAGACCGAGAGACCAGTAAGGGCACACCATAGGTAAGGAGAGGTATAAGGGATAATTTGGCAATCTTGAGGCAGGAACCAGATAATAGAAAAGGGTAAATCTCGTAGAGCAGGCCAAGGTGCTGGTTCAGAGATTTTGAGACATTGGTGGTATGTATTTTAAGGGAAAGAGATGCATCTAAGGTAATACCCAGATATTTAAAGGACTGGACATTTTCAAGAATATCACCAGAGAGGGAAGTGATGGTGAGGTGTGGCAGAGTGCACTGGGAGGAGGGTAGGTGGGAGAATATCATAGATTTTGTCTTTTTTATATTCAGGACAAGTTGTCTACCCTGGAACCAAGTCTCGAGGGCCGAAAAGTCAGAAGCCAACATGCGGTTAACCCAGTCTGCATCTGGAGAGGAGCAGTTTGAATGCAAGGTGTGACTGCCAGTTCAGTCAGTCTTCAGTTAGTGAAGGGAGAATAAGCTTCTAGCTAGAGGCTGGGAGAGTAAGTAGACTAGAAAGATCTTCTTAACTGGTAGTGCTTGAAGGTGCAGTGAGGGGCAGACACAGGGCTGATACAATCTCATGAGAGTTGAGTATAGACCCTAATCCCACCCTCCCTCACCCCTCCGTCCCCAGAGCTCAGCTTATTTATAGGGGAATGCCTGCCCTGCAATTGGAGGAAAAGACTTCAGGTGCAGCTCATGTAGTTCTCGCCTCTGGGGGTTGGGTTTAAGGCTGGGACAGAGGAGCTTAGGGAGTTGTACACCTCTTGGTACTTGGTACTTGGTAGAATGGACAAAAGAAGGTCGTAGCCCATCGAGATTGTCCTCCACAAGTGTGGATCATTGAGTTTGGGGCTCTCCTAATAACCATATGTCAATTTTATTTTTGAATGTCATAATAGTGGGAGAATCAACAATATCATGTGGTAATGAATTCCATAACATTGGGGTTCTAATGGTAAAGAAATGTTGTCTTTTATTGGTATTTCACTTTTTAATGTCAATTTGTTTATTATGTATCCTAGCAACAATTTTTCTGTTAGATAATGATAAGCCACATTGTTTCATTAGAAAAGGAGATTTCATAATTTTGTATATCTGTAAGAGATCACCTCTTATTCGTCTTTGTTTTAGTGAATATAGGCCTATCTTCTGAAGTCTGGTGTCGTAATCTAAATTTGCATAACGTGGAATCATTTTTGTCGCCCTATGTTGAACTTGTTCGATTCTATTTATGTCTGATGCTAAGTAGAGACTCCAAAAGGAGGAGCCATAATCCTGGTGAGGTCTGACATGGGATCTGTACAAGGTCATAATACAATGTTCAGACTTTGAAACAAATGTACTTTTAATCTTACGCAGAAGAGCATTAGTTTGGATTGCTATTTTATTACAATGGGAAGATGACGAAAGTTTATTATTTACTAGTACCCCGAGATCTTTTTCCAGAGAGGATACTCTAATGGTTGTGTTATTTAAGGTATATACCTGTCTGGGGTTATTTTTTCCCATACGTAAAACTGCACATTTTTTTACATTGAAATCCATTTTGTTTATAGCGGCCCAGTGTTCGATAGATGCAAGGTCTGATAGTAGTGTTTGGATAGTACCGGCATTGTTAATCGTACCACCTAATTTGGTATCATCAGCAAATTTCATAAGTATATTAGGGGAATAAATTTTCATATCACTGGTGAATAAACTAAAAAGTGTGGGGCCCAAGACAGAACCCTGAGGAACTCCGCTCATTACCCTTCCTAAATCTGACAAGGCACCATTAACTCACACCCTTTGAGTGCGGTTACTCAGCCAGCTATTAATCCAAGAAATCAATGGTAATGAAAATCCTAGGTGAATAAGTTTTTTAATCAGAATATCATGTGATACTCTGTCAAATGCTTTACTGTAGTCCAATAGAATAACATCAGTTGGTCTGTTTAAATCGAGCTTCATGCTAGTATAATTATAAAATGATAGTAGGTTTGTAGTACAAGAAAAAACAGTTTTAAATCCATGCTGGGTTGTATCGAATATTTTCAGAGATTCCATTTCTATTTCAAGAAGAGTTTTAATTGATCTTTCCATTAATTTACAAGGAATAGAAGTTAGACTGATTGGATGATAATTATCTACTCTAGAGTAAGAACCTTGTTTAAAAATGGGAGTAACTATTGCTGTTAACCAATTGGAAGGTACCCTAGATTCATGTAGTGATTTACTGAAGATTATAGTAAGTAGTAAGACTATAGTTTCTTTAACTCCTAGTAGAAATTTAGCACATATGTCATCTGGACCAGGACTGGTAGTTCCCTTTAAGGTTAATAATAAATCATAGACCTCATTCAGTGTAATTGAAGGTTTTATATGACTAGGAAAACAACTATCAGGAAGAATTTGAGGTGGATTCTGCACGAAAACTGATGAAAAGTAACTATTTAAAGCTGTAGCAGTATCAGAGTCTGAAGTGATTGTTGTATTATTTATAATTAATGGCCCAATTTTTCTGTTTTTCCCTTTTTTGCTGTTTAGGTAAGCATACAAAGCTTTATGGGAATCCTTAGTATGTGCAATACGAAATTCTAAATTGCGTTTTGCTAACAAAATTGAATTTTTAAATGTTCTAACCAATTCCCTATATTTAATTAATATTTCATCTTTTTGTGTTGGTGAGCATTTTTTTAATAGTGAGAATAATTTTTGGTTTTGGGTAATTTGTTTTTTTATGGTACTATTAAACCAAGGGGAATTTTACCTTTGTTATTGTATTTATGTTTTACCGGAACAAACTGATGTTCAAGATCATGAATTTGCTTTTTTAAGAATTCCCATGCTTCATTGATGGTAAGGAGGGAAAGAATATCATCCCAATTTAGTGCTCCTAAACAATGGTTTATTTTTCGAAAATCGGCCCAGTCGTATTGTTTGATTTTATACTTATTCCTTATAAGGGGTTGAGAGAAAGGGATAGTAAGGAATAAAGATAGATGGTCATTATTCCCAAGTGGTTCTAATAGTGATAAATTGTTTGCCGGAATTTCAATGTTGGTTATAACTAAGTCTAAAATGTTATTACCTCAGTTGGCTCTTTAACCAGTTGGTAAAGTCCTAAATCGATAATGGTTTCGAGAAATTGTTGGTCCTGATGGCTCGAACCAGTTAAAGTATCCCACTTTAAACTGGGAAAATTGAAGTCACCCAGGATTAAAACTGAGCCACTTTTTGCTAATTGAGATATTTTGTTGGTCAGCTGTAAGTTTTGATTGTAATCCAATGACGGTGGACAATAGAAAGTCCCAATCAAGAACTGGGAAGAACCTTTAGGCTGTATATATACCCATACACTTTCCAACATGATGTTCATAGAAGATTGAAATGAAGGGATGCTATCTCTGACATAGAGGCAGACTCCACCACCCATTTTATTATCTGGTCTATTTTTGGAATAACAGCTAAATCCTGGGATTTCAGTTATCCAGGCTTTATCTGTGTTGCCCCAAGTTTCAGTTATAGCTATTACAGATAAATCAAGGTTTTGTGCTTTAAGCTCCAACTCTGCTAATTTGGGAATATATAGAGAGTGAGCATTAAGAGACAATATTTTTACTTTTTGTTGATCTGAGTAATGAGTACCAGCAATAAGATAATTTATATGAATCCCAATCCACCCCTTTATTATTAGTTTAAATGGGACTGAATGAAAGTAGCAATTTTGTGGCCCAGTTATGTACTTCCTTGCCTACTAAGGTGTAATCCATCCCAACAAAAGAGTGGTGGATTTTGGTGGAATTCTTCCCAGTGTGTCAGACAAGGAATATTTTATCTGAGACACCATTTGCGAAGCCATTCATTTAGGGCTTTTATTTTAGCTGTAGTGTGTTCTGAGGCTCATGGGACTGATAGAATTTCAGATAAACAATATGTCACAACCTTTTTCAACTAGTAAATTGCACAGGGATACATAAACTTGTTTTAGTTGCTGCAAGGATTGTTTAGTAATGTCATTGGTTCCTGCATGTATAACCACCAGTGGATTGATACCGGCTGATTTAAGGATAGGTGTCAACATAAAGGAGGTATCAGAAATCCTTGCCCCCCGATAGCTGGAACAAGTACGATGTTCTTTATCTGAGTTACAAATCACATGGTCAATGTATTTAATGATTGAGTCACCCAATACAAATACTTCCTTTTTAGATGCTGTCTCAATGGTAGGTACAGGATGGAAGTTATGAGAATAGGTCTGGGAGTCAAGTGATAGCCCACTCGATTTACGAATAAAATTTACTATGTTTTCATCGTTCTTAACATGGGCTGGACTCCTTGACACAGTTTCATTTACCGCTTGTGATAATTGTTCAAAGGAGTTGTGTATCGGAATCTGAAATGTTGTTGGAAGGGGAAGGGTGTCTTTTGTAATTTTTTTCAGCCCTGATTAGGGTACTACAGTCCAAGAGTCATTTTTACTTGTTTTTAACTGTTGCCAACTAGTGGCTGTAGTTAAAGGTGTAGAAGTAATGATTTGATGTTTTAATACAGGGGCTAGTAGTGTATCTAAATAAGGCTCTTGATAATTAGCTTCATCCACATTTTTTGTTGGAGATTTATTTGTTTCTACCAGAATAGACATTTGGTCAATATAGTCTTCTAATGCTTTTATTTCTCCCCTATAAGTTTACTGTGTTGTACTGCACCTAGTAATAGGGGTACCTGTTTACTGTGGGACTGTATCTAGGATTAGTGGGTGACCTGATTAGTGGGTAGGGGTGTATCTTGGACTAGTGAGGAACCTGGTGGTTCTCCAAGGAAACCTACTTGGAGGGGGATGGGACCACACATTATTAGGGCCAGCATTTATGGGAGGGTGGTGAGGTCACAGGGTGTGAGACGGCCATGATACTGGACTGGGCTTGGAAGTTTGGTGGTTGCCCAGTGTGCTACCAGCTGGCACAGCTTAGGGAGGAGGCTGAGGGGATTAGGAGTCAGTTGGAGGGAGAGGGGGTTATGGTTGGGGAATAGGGCAAGGGTTCTCCCACGGGGTTGCACAAAGCACCAGGTGTGGGGGCATAGGGAAAAGAGTGCAGGAGAGTACTCTGGGGTTGCATATTGACCCTGACAGATGGGGCCCAAAAGAAGGACACTACCAAGGAAGCAGGCAGATATCTGGGGACCCTCACAGAGGGGGGCCAAAGGCAGGACATTCTCAGGAAAATAGGCAGATGGCTGGGGATGGACAGAAGGAAGCAATGGGGGGAGGTGAATCAGACCTTAAGCTCAGTAACCACTTAAATTCTCTTCTTCTGCTTGAGGATGAGTGGGGTGATGTAGCCATGAAAGGAGCAGTTAGAGATGGAAAGGGAGTGGGGGGCAGGAGGTAGGGGCCGGATAGCAGGAAGTACCTGGGGGGAACTTGGAACTTGGGAAAATGGGGGGAATGAGGGATCAGAGCAGGAGGAGGAGGAGGAGGGTGTAGAGGGAGAAAAGCACAAGGAGAAGGACCAGTTGTAAGGAAAGAGCAAGGAGAGAGACCAGAAATACAAGGAGGATACAGCAAAGGGAACTGAGGGTTTAGGTCAGGAGAGCACGACAGGCAAGGAGGAGCTGAACAGAGATGGGAAGGAAGGGAGGACAAGCCGGACAAGTATAGCAGATTGGGGGGAAGGACCAGTTGAGATCAGTGATGGGGGTAAGCGGAGGTACAGAAAGATACTCGGGAGGAGGACAGGCATAGGATAGAAGGGGAGGGAGTGTCCAGGGTAAATAAGGAGGGGGTGGCAGGTGGCACCCAGATAGGTGGAGGAGCAAGGAGCTGGCTGAGGGGAAGGGCCTGTAGAAAGGATGAGGGACATGGAAGGGGGGAAATGGAGGAAAAGGGGTGGTCAGAGTGCTCCTGTTGGGTGATTCCATGATCGGGGTATCAAATGGGATAGGGAGGGGGAAGCCTGCCCAGTTAGAACAAAATGCTTCCCTGGACCAATGGTGCATAGGGCCAAGCATGAGGTATATCAGCTGGCAAAGGATTGTGGAGGTTCCCTGGACATACTGGTCCACCTGGGTACCAATGACATTGAGGGAAATAGTGAGCTAGAGATACAGGCAAAGTTCAGGGAGCTTGCTAGGGTCTGTCATGACATAGGATGCACAATTTCCTTCTCGGAAATCCTGCCAGTGCCAAGGGCTAGTGGGGAACACAAGAGGAAGATTAGGGAGATAAACCATTGCATCAGGGAGTGGTGTGGGGCCAGAGGGTGTGGGTTGATGGGGGATTGGGGGAGACCTGGGAGGAAAGGGGCTATATGAGATTGGCTCCATCTCAGTTTGCAATGGAGGGAAATCCTTAAGTTGAAAATAGAGGGGTTCATTGGTAAAAGGTGAGGTTTAAACTTGTGAAGGGGGAGGGATGGGAGAAAAGGCTGTCAAGGGGGGTCTGATAAAAGAGGGAATCTGTCTCAACCCACCCTGGGGAGCTGGAGGAATGTGGGAAAATGCCAACTGGTAAGGTGCTGACTAGGGGAAGTTGGAATCCCCATGGGAAAGCAAGCAGGGGAAATGGAAGTATACAGAAAGGGTGGAAGGTAGTCCTGCTAAATGCCAGGAGCTTGGGCAATAAAATGCCTGAGCTCCAGGTGATGCTAACTGAGGGAGAGATGGATGTGGCAGTGGTCGCTGAGGCCTGGGCCACTGCAGGGCACAACTGGGACCTGAACCTGGAGGGTTACACCATGTTCAGGAAGGACAGGGTGGAGGGAAGGGGAGGAGGGGTAGCAATAATAGTCAAAAACTGCATTGCCATAGGAGGAGTGGAGGAGGCGGAGGGAGCTGTGGAGGCAATTTGGATCACCTTGGTAACAAGGGGGGGCAAGAGAGTAAAAAATAGGAGTAGTGTATAGACTGCCCACACTGGTGAAGAAGCTGGAGGAGAGTCTGGTGGCAGATGTGGGGAGACACTGCAATTTGGGTAGGAGAAGGGTGGTGGTGTTTGTGGACTTAAACATGCCAGGAACAGACTGGGAGACTATGACATCCTCAGTGGCCAGGGAACAGAGATTGTTGGATGTCTTTCAGGACGCGTTCCAAACTCAGCAGGTGGGGGAACCGATCAGGGAGGCATGGATACTGGATGTGGTCCTGGCAGACAGTAACCACATTGGGCACCTGGAGGTACAGAACCTGTTGGTGGGGAGCGACCATGCCATGATCTGGTTCTGCCTTGATCTATGAAGGGTAGAAGGCTGCACAAAGATGGAGGTAACTGACTTCAGAGGGGCAGATTTCAAGGAAATGGGAAGGATCCTTAAGAGACATTTGGATGGGATTGGGTCAGACATGGATGCTGACAGTAGGTGGGAAACCATCAGGAGGGGGGTGCAAGATGCTACCAGCACCTGTACAAGAGTAAGACAAAAATGCGGTAAGGCCTGTAAACCCTTCTGGTGGACCAGGGAGGTTCAGGAGATGGTGAGGGGAAAGAAGGTAGCTTATAGGCATTTCAAGTGCTCAAGGAGTGAAAGGGATCAAGGGGAGTATGAACTGATGGCCAGAAGGACCACTAGGGAGATAAGGGCAGCTAAGGCAAGGAAGAAGCACAACCTGGCCAGGGAAATTAGGAGAGAGAACAAGGGGTTCTTTAGATACATTGGGGAAAAATAGAGGGTGAAGGGGAAGATTAGCAGGATTAAAACAGTGGAGGGATGGGAACAAGACCCGGGGCAGCAGACTGAGGCACTAAATGAGTACTTCGCCTTGTTTTCACAAAGGAAAATGGGGGGGCCGCATCATGCATGGGAGGAGACAGTGAAACTAAGGAGGGGGGCCCTTACTGATCGGTGGGTCTGGAGAGCGGGGCCTCACTGGCAGGAAGGGGGAAGGCAAAGTAGGGGGACGAGGTAGTGGAGGTGGAAATCATGGCAAAGAGAGTGAGGGAAGCCCTCAGTTCCCTGAAGACAGAGACAGCACTGGGGCTGGATAAATTACATCCCAGAGTGCTGAAGGAACTGGTGGATGTCCTAGCAAAACCCCTGGCAGAGCTTTTCAGCATCTCTTTGAGGACGGAGTGGGTGCCCCAGGACTGGAAGGTGGCACATATAGTGCCTATCCACATGGGGGGATCAAGAGAGGTGGCAGAGAACTACTGGCCCATCAGCCTGACATTGGTGGTGGGCAAGGTGAAGGACGGCATTGTCAAGGAAAGGCTAGGGGAGGACCTGGAAAAGTTGGGGTGCCTGGACGATAGGCAGCATGGATTCATCCTGGGGAAATCATGTCAGACAAACCTTGTGGAGTTCTATGACTGGGTGACAAGTGCCTTGGACCTGGGTAGACTGGTGTACATTGTCTTTCTAAATTTCAGCAAGGCATTGGACTCTGTTCCTCATGGAGGCCTGTTGGATAAGCTGGGAGAAATGGGGGGTGGGGAACCAGATGATCAGATGGATAGGAAATTGGCTCCAGAACTGGACCCAGAGGAACGTGGTTGGTGGGATAGTATCATCCCCAAGGAGAGTCATTAGTGGGGTCCCTCAGGGATCGGTCCTTGGGCCCCTCCTGTTCAACACCTATGTCTCTGACATAAGGAAGGGTATCAGGAGTGAGATAAGTCTCTTTGTGGATGACTCAAAACTGGGGGTGGTGGTGGATGGGGAGGAAGGGAGGGTGACCCTACAGGGGGACCTGGAGGCTCTGGAAAGGTCATCTAGAAAGTGGAAGCTGAGGTTCAATGCAGGGAAATGCAAGGTATTGCATCTGGGAGCCAGAAACTGGGGTCAAGTGTACACCCTGGGGGGGGAGGATGCTTACAAGTTTCAATGGCTGAGAGGGACCTGAGGGTGGTGGTGGATGTCAAGATAAACAACTCTGAGACTTGTAGGAGAGCAGCACCCAAGGCCAACAGAATGCTGGGATGCATCACTAGGGGGATCACCTCCAGAAGGAGGGAAGTGACACTCCCTCTGTATAACTGCTTTGTGAGGCTGCATCTTGAGTACTGCATGCAGTTTTGGAGGCCACACTTAAAGAGGGACATCGAACTCCTGGAGAGGGTCCAAAGGAGGGCAACTAAAATGATCTTGGGCTTGGGGACAGGACTTATGGGGAAAGGCTTGAAGAGCTACATATGTACACATTGGAAGAGAGAAGGGACTGGGAGGACATGATAAAGGTCTTCAGGTTCATGAAGGGGGTAAATAGGTGAGGAGCAGTCAGGGTGCTCTGAAGGAAGGAGGGCATGGGTGGAAGCTGCAGGGGGGAGATTCAAGGGATAAAGGAGGAGGTGCTACTTCACTGAGATGGTGGTGGAGCCCTGGAATGTGCCGCCCAAGGGGCTAGTGGAGGCAGAGATGGTGGAGGGGTTCAAGAGGGGGTGGGACAGGTACAGGGGAAGGATTCTGGAAGCAAAGTCCTGTGCAGTAAGAATATCCAGGACTGGGAAGGGAGAAGCTAGAGAGGGTGAGGGGGGCAGCAAGGTCAGCTCTCAGGATGGAGGCTGACCAAATGAGCAGATACGAAAGATCATTAGGCCTATTCTGCTGGCATTTTAGTATGTTAGTATGTTCGTACCTGTTGTTTAAGTATGTGTCTGCAACAGCAGAGGAGTTACAAACATCCACAGTTTTGAGAATGTCCACAAAAGTTTGCAAATATTTACATAGTAAGATATTGCATGCTTGTAACTTAAAAATACCTAGTCCTATTCTTTCCATATTTAGAAGCTTCTATAACCATCCCAAAATGGTTATTCATGCTTATTTACACATGTTTAGCTTCAAAGATGCCTGAGGTATATGCAGATAAACATTTTCATGAAATGTCCCACAAAAAATAAAATGACAAATTTTGAGTACTATAATTTTGAGACAATCCATTCTAATTTCCTGCTATTCAGCATGGCATTAGACTTCCTCCAGAAAAGTAAGCATGCCAAATGTCAGAGCTCTAGCTCAATAAATGGAAAAGTTATGATAACATAAATACATTTTAAAACTTCCACAAAATTGTAATGAAATTCCACCAGATTTCATGGAATTTTGTATAATGTCATCAAAATTTCACAAATTCAGAATTTTCTCATTCTGCACAGCTCTACTAGAATGTTTGTTCTGTCTTGCCTCATTGCTACCTGTAGCCACTGACTATCAATATTTCTGTTAGTGTTTTTTTTTGTTATTTAACTCTGTACATTCAATGTCATCCTTTTTGTACAGTATATGCAAACGCTACCTCCATTTTTGCCTATTCTGATTCTAGAACTTATATTGTACAGTAACCCATGTTACATGAACAGTCACTGCTAACATCCCACCATGTCTCCTTTTCAGCTGCTAAGTTGATGTTATCTCTTCTTGATGTCAATTTTTACACCCTTTAAAAAAGAAAATGGTCCATTGATGTCTGTTGCCACAGATGCCCCTGCCACCATTACCCCCCATCTGACCCCATCAGCACCCCCTACCTTACACCCCCACCCCTTACTTACCTAATGGGGGTCCAATGCCATAATCCTTTCTGGACCAGAAACATGTTTTCACTTCTTAACATTGGACCAGGAACCGAGGAAATCAGGTAAGCTGTGACCAATGTAATTCAATGTGATTTGAAGTTTTACTCATAACTTGGTCATCTTGGTCATTTTTTTATAACCCCCCCCCCAAAAAATTTTCAACATGACCTTTTTGGGACCACACCTCATGAACAAGGTAGGTGATTTTTTTCCAATCCAACTAGAAAAGTGATTTCACACCCACTTTGTGAAATCACTTTTCAGGTGGAATTTTAAAACTTACACCTACCAGGTTCATGAAGTGGGGTCAAAGGAAGACTGTTAAAAAATTGGGTTCAACATATTAAAAAACAACAAAGTTATGAAGATATCTTGCAATTTTTCAAAGTTTGCTCATAACTTTGGTAATTTTGTATATATTTACACCAAATTTTCAACATAGCCATTTTTTCACACCATCTCGTGAACATGACAGGTGTTTTTTTTTTAATCCTGGCCAAGAATGTTTTCGCATTGTGATGTGAAATGACATTTCAGACAGTATTTTATAAATGACACCAGTCATGTTCAGAAGGAGGAGTAATAAAAAGACTATGCAGAAAATTTGGGGTCAAAATATCAAAAAACAGTTAAATTATGAAGAAACAAATGTTTTCAATATTTACTTACTACATTTTGATGTGTGCAGATTATGGCCCCCAACACATGAACATGACAGCTGTTATTTTTCAAATCTCTTCCAAAACATGTTTTGCATTTGCTCCATGAAGTCACCCTTTGAATGGGATTTTAAAAATTCCACCTACCATGATCATAATGTGGCATCATAAAGAAACAGTGTTGAAAATTTAGGATCAAAATGCAAAAAAAACAACAAAATTGTGAAGAAACATAAAATGTTTTCACCATTTACTCATAACTTTGTGATGTTTGCAGATTTTGGTCCCAAATGTGCACATAGCCCTTTTGGTACTCCACCTGATGAATATGACATGGCATTTTTGAAATTCCCTTTGAAACACATTTTCACAGTCCCTCTGTAAAACTACCTTTTGGACAGGATTTTAAAAAAAATCCACCTATCCTGATCTTAGCATGGGTCATAAAAAGACTTATGTTGACAATTTGGGGTCAATATGTAAAAAAAAAAAAAAACTAAGTTATGAAGGAACATTGAATTGTTACAATGTTTAGTCATAACTTTATTTTTGAATATTTTAGCCCCTAATGTTCAACATATCTCTTGTGTTACCCCACCTCATGAACATGATAGATGATATTTGTATGTTTTTTTGTGCATGTGAAGAAATGTCTTGTGGTAGAATGACATTTCAGAGGTGTGTCAAGGATGAGTCCAATGCAGAGTACTCTACAGTGGGTTCATCCCTGACAGATCAATGAGCATGCAAACAGACTGTGACACTAGTTCAGAGTTTCATAGATGGATGCATTCTCTAGTTAAAAGAAATGAAGTGCTCCAATGAGAGAGCTTCAGTTCTTTCATTTGCATAGTCCCGGGTGGCAACATCCAAGTAACTTCAGTTTTTTGTTCTCTTTGTCTCCCGGCCCCTTGATGAACTGTCAGTCCATTCACTCCTTTCCTCGGCAAGATTTTTTCCAGTCCCACACACTCCAGACCCTCTTCCCTCCACTCCTATGCCCTGCTCTGGAGGGTTCCTCCGACATGCGACCAGTTGCTCTTGCAAAAACAATTAAGCTCCTTCTCCCGATCTGCCTCCCAGTACCATGACTGTCTTGACCTCTTTTTTTTGTGTGTGTCCAGTAGTGCTATCTGTGCAACCCCCAGTCAGACACTGTTTCAGTAGCCATGGCCATTCCTGTATGTCTGCACAGGACAGTGGTCACCCATGGATCTCCATGAATGGTTGTCTGTAACAGCAGGAAGAAGGTTCCTGTGTGCCTCCGCTGACATGCTCTAATGACAGTGGTCTGGTTTCCCACCCATCCACCATGCAGACCCTCAGGAATGTCTGTCCCTGTATCTGTCCAGCTGCACAACAGAGTTACTTCTCATGTATTATTCTGGTGCCCTTAGATGCTACCTCCCTCCTAACCCACCCACCCCTTGGACCTGAGGAATCAGCCATTCATGTTTGTGTGCAGTGCACAACAGGAAGATTGCTCAACTCTCTCTCTTCTGTACCCTTTTCTGTTATTTTTTGTCCTGAACCTCCGTCACCTCACACCTGTGTAGACCAGAGCAGTGCACAGTACAAGGAAATCCTGGGTGCAGTACTGCTGCAGTTGCACCCACTGAAATGTAATGCTGCCTTCTGTCATTACCAAGACTCTGTCATGAAATTTACAGAGCACAGTAACACAGCAGCAGGCTTTTAAGATAGCTAAATCAGTGATCCTAGTGTCATATGGTAGCCATTTAGTCCACTGAGAAGTGATCACAAGTTGCAGGACAGATCACATGGATGATCACAAGTTGCATCACAGACTACAAACATGACTAGCAAGTTAAAAGATAACTTTAACATCTTTGGCCATCTCACCTTGAAACAATACTGACAATCCCTGTAACAGTGTTGTTCATGAAGCTGACATCCCTCCCTATATGTGTAGTAATTTTGTCTCCTGATCAGATACGAGGAGAGAGCAGAGTGGTGAAGGCAACACAGACACAGTGAGAGCAGTTACTGGTGTACTGAATAGCATGGATGTTGGAGAGGGAGACGGAGGTAAAGAGAGAGAACTGAAGGTTGGGTGCACCTCCCTTCCCTTGTTCCTTTCAGAATGAAAGAAAGATCAGGAGATCTGAGCAGCAGCAGCAGGACAGAGGTGGAAAACTTAGCTGATAGTGAGGTACAAGATATAGATGATAATCAATGACCAGCGGACAATAACCACACTGTAATCACTTCTTGAGGTTTCCATGACAATCCAAGAGGTTTACCATTGCCATGGAAACCGCAAGAAGTAATTGTGGTGAGGTTATTAACTGCTGGCCATCCATTATCTTTTATAGTGTATGGGCTCTATACATTACAAATGCTAATGGGACTTCCTTTCCATCTTTGACTGTTGCCCCACAAGTATGCAAAAAGGTGGGGGTGACAGAACAGCACAATTCATCCCTAATGGACATGGTCCCCCCCCCCACAGAGTGCTGTACAATTAAAGATTTTGGTACCTGAGCAGTTCCCTTAACTTGCTGGTGGGTCCTTTTTTTCCTTTTTAGGCAATGGTCTGCTCTCCATAGGGGCCAACACTCACAGCTGCGATCATTCATTAGGAGACGCTAAGAAAGGTGTGCACAAGCACAGATTGGCTCCGGCTGTAATCCCATCTCTATGATGTACTCAAGAGGGGTTAACAACCCCTGATATCATAGCAATGGGATTATCAAGAAATAATCTTGCCACTTTTTGGCAGTAATAAGGGCACCCCATACATTATACAGTATTCCCATCATTTGCTTATACCAGGAGAAGCAAAAAGCATTCCGAAGACAGAGAGAGAGAGACTGGTGAGAGACTGGAAAGATACACAGTGTTTAACAAACTTGCTGATTCTTTCCCCCCTTCCCCAGTGTGTGCCTGTGTAGTAAGTGCAGTGGGTGTACAGGGAGGCAAGGCTTGGGGATATATCAGTTATAACAAGACAGAGGTAATTGAATTCAAGTGAAGTTCCTCCTGCCCCATGTGATCTACAGTTTCCCTGCCCCAGTGATCTCTGAGTTCTAAGTGCCCTACTCCTCCCATTTGTCACCCTGGTGTCATTCCTCATTGCTGCAGCACAACACAACAGATAGCCAGAGAGAGGGAAAGAGAGACAGGATTTGCTGCTGACTGTCTCTCTGTGTGAATGTCCCAGGAGAGACAAAGTGGAGAGAGAGATTTGCTACTGACTGTGTCTCTGTGTGTGAGAATATTGCTGCTGACTCTCCCTCTCTCTCTCTCTCTCAGTGTTGCCAGAGGTGTTCTTTTTATTATTATTCTTTGGTAACTGGATAAGGCCCAATAGGTACAAGTGCCTGTTTTCAGGGGCAGCCCAGGAGTATGGAGGAGGTTAAGTGACTTACTCAGAGTCACACAGAATGCAGGTGGAGATTGTGGGAATCAAGCCCAGGTCTGTCTGCTGAATGTACCAAGCTCATTCACAGCTCATTACTCTAACCTCTAGGCTATACTGCCTTCCCCTGATCAGCAACAACAAAAACAAACTCTAGCCGGAGCTGACAGGGCTGTGAAAAGCTACCAAATAACCAAAGTTACAAATATGCGTAGAAATTGTGCAATGCCCAGGTGTAACTTGACCATTTTTTGGATGTATTGCACCAACTTTTCAACTTGATCTTTTTGGAACCCCTCCTCATGAAGAGTGCCAGTGTCAGTTTGTTCACTTGTCCCAAAAGGTGATTTCACAGAGTGAATGTGCAATTTTTTAATATTCAGAAATTGGTAGTGAACTTGATGAGGTTGGGGAACTTTGCAAAGCTTTGAGAAGTGTGACATTCCCAGATTTTTACCAACAACACTGGCAAACTATAAATTTACAATATCTCTATCTCCAATACAAACACATTCCCTTTTTGAGTTGTTATTTTGAAAGAGAATATTTTTGCTGTTGTACATGACAAGGTCATAACAAGTATAAACAGTATTTACAAGTTAAATATTTAAAATGCACACTACATATTGAAGTAATATTATATGACTATTAAGAAGCAATGGTCAAATATGGAAAACATCTTTTATTATTTTTTTTCCATTCTTTCACTCAAATATTATTTTGGATAAACATTTCAGATAGCAATTTATTATTTTCTTGTTGGTGCCATGCAGTGCTGTTCAGTCACAATCATCAAAAATGGGCATGATGTCAATTCAGTCCTCTTGAATTTATTTAGTCAGAGTACATGCCACTGTGTGTGTGTGTGTGTGTGTGTGTGTGTGTGTGTATGTGTGTATGTGTGTGTGTGTGAGCATGCAACCTGTCACTATAGATAAACAAAATGCTATAGTTCCCAATTCTGGCAGTCTCTCGCCATTCACCAGAACTAAATGCAGACAGTGTGGAAACCGAGCACTTACCCTGCCCCCACACTATAGCTGTCTCTATGGATAATCCAAGGGTTTAAAGCCCAAGTGGTGTCAGTCCCTTACCCCTTACCAGCACTAAATCCATCACAGTGTTTGTTTGTTTGTTTGTTTGAAACTTTGTTTTTATACAAGAACAAATGATTAGCACCAAGGACACTGTTTACAATCAGAGCCTGTGAAGTAGACCCATAAATAAACATCAACAACTTACATACAAACAACATTAAACATACAATTTAAGATTAACCGAAACATACACATACATTCCACACATATTTAAGTATTTTACCTTTAAAACTGGACAGGCTAGCTATATTTTTTTAAATGTTTAGGCAATTTATTCAAAGAAGAGGCAAATCTATTTTATAGTTTCATTTCCCCTATATTATTACAATATTTAAGTTATGGAATGTTATTTTCTGAATTCCTTGTGCAAAAACTTTGATTATCAGGAGACTGAAATTTAACATACTTAGCCAAAGGATGAATATTTTTCACATATTTAATCTTATGGCAATTAATTAACCATATATAGTTCCTTTGTGAATTAGGGTGCAGTCAACTTAATTGATTACATAATGTGCAATAATGCATTTTATATTCACCCTTAACAATAAATTTACCCAATCTGTAAACCATTTTATTAACTTTCTTTAACACTGTCTGAGAGGAATTCATATAAATCAATGCACCATATTCAAGTACCGGCATCAGCATTTGCTTAACAAGTTTCTCTCTAGCTGATTTAGGCAAAACACCTATTAATCTTCTAAGGGCACCCAATCGTTAGTTAACTTTTTTACCTGGATATCAACATGATTTTCAAATGTCAAACCAGAATTTATATACAATCCCAAATACCTATAACCTTTTACTTCCTCAATTTGTGTACCATTAGATAAGTGGATGTGTAACTGAGGCTCAGTTTTTAACTTATGCCCTAAACAAAACTTCTTACATTGAGTTTTCTTTGCATTAAGTAAGAGACCAGAGTCTCCCATTCACCTCTCTATTTGAATTAAATCCCTCTGCAACTGTTGTTCCACAATTTTAACATTCTCTGCCAAGGCCAAAAAACCATATCATCAGCGTATAATCTGATCTCTCCGTGGTTTATTTTTTTCACAAGTTCATTTACATAGACGTTAACATCAGTGGGCCAAGTATCGACTCCTGAGGAACACCACAATTTATTTCCTCAAGGCTTGACACTGAGTCTCCATTAATAGTACATTGCCTACGATTTGCCAAATATGATGCCATCCATATTAATGGTCCTTCATCTACCCCAACCAGCCAGAGCCTTTCTAACAGTTTTCTGTGCTGAACCAAATCAAAAGCTTTGTTGAGGTCCATGAACACCACCCCAGTGCTCCTCCCCTGATCCAGTGATGTTACTGCCTGGTTATGGAAATCCAGTAGGGTGGTGTTCGTGGATCTTCCCTGCCTAAACACATGTTGTCTATCTGTAAGAATTGCATTTGATTAAATGTAATAACTAATTTAGGAATGAACACTATGTTCTAAAATTTTTGATAATATAGGGAGTATCGTGATTGGTCTATAATTAGATGGTACAATACTATCTCCTTCTTTATGGATCGGTATTACTTTACCCATTTTCTACACATCAGGGATTATAGAGCTATTAAGACTCCAATTTAGAAAATAAGTTACTATTGGTGCTAAAATATCAGCACCAACCTTAACAAATCTTGTCTCAATTCCATCTAATCCACCTGCTTTACTTACATTTAGGTTTTGAAGCTGTAGTTGTACTTCATGTGTACTTAAAAATCTAAAAGTAAACCTAGCTGTATGCTGCATATTATATTTATCTTTTAGTTCAGCAATCATTTCCATTACAGATATATCAGCTGTTTGCTCTTTTGGTAAAGGAATATTCAAATCAGGTAGATTGAGAAAATGCGAATTTAATGTGGAGGCAATTTTAGCTGAATCTTCAATTATACAACCCTCCTGTAACAAACTTTTTACTTTAGTAGTTTTGTCACAATATTTTAAATTGGAACTAAATTTCCAAAACATTTTCAGATCTTTTACTTTTTGTAGCCTATTCAGGTGATATTTTCTCTTTGCTATCTTGATGTTCTTTTTACATTTATTTCTCCATAATTTAAAACTTTCCAACTTCTTTGATTTCCTAGCTTTTTGCCATACTCTATTTCTAATTCTTATTTCTTTTTTAGTTTATCTGTTATCCATGGGTCTTCTCTATTTCTCCTTCTTCTTCGTACTACAGGGGCATGTTTATTTATCATTATCAATAGAGAATCATTAAATTCCTGTACAGCTAGATTAACTTCAGGAATCAAAAATAATTTATTCCAATTACAATTTCTGGGTGTATCTCTAAACTGAGTCTTGTTAAACTTTCTGTAATCCCTCTCCCAATAATTATTCTCATGATGAACAGACAGAAGCTGATTCCCTATATTACATATTATAGGACTGTGGTCACCAAGATTTATAGGCAGTACATCCCAATACTCAATTTCCAAATCCTGGGAAATGGACAAAAGATCCAAAATAATTCCCTCATTATTATGATAAGTAGTTCTGGTTGGCTTTTCAATTATCTGTTTCAATCCCAAACACTCGAAATCCTTTCTTAATCTAATACCCCTAGCCTGCTTCCAGTCTGCATTAAAATCACCTGTAAAAACAACCTTTTTATCTTTTATTTTATCCATCAGAAAATCTGCAAAGGTATCAAAATGTCTAAGTTTTGTTTGGGGGGAGCATAAAATACCCCCACAATTAATTTAGTCTTAAACAAATCAATCATTAAACAATCTATTCCTTCATAATTATCTCTTAATATCACCTGATAGGGACAAGATTATCTTTTAAATATAGCACGACTCCTCCACCCCTCTTTTCCCTATCTGTTCTCTCAACTCTGTACCCTTTTAAATTGATCTCATCATTTCCAATTCCTGAATGAAGCCATGTTTCTGATACTGCAATTAAATCATATTTCTTATCTGATACCCAGACTCTAAACTCATCCATTTTATGTCCAATACTTCTTGCATTCTCATGGAATAAAGTAATACTTCCAACATTCTTAGGACCTGGGTTAATTTCAACGTCCCCACTCTGCAACAGCAAACACATGCAAACTAAACTTCCAAAGCCAACATTATTTAGTTTACTTTTAAGTTTTATTGGACTTACCTATCTTATAAACCTGCATTTTTCATTAGTAAAACAATCCCTCCTTACTTTAAAATTATTTATTTCTGGATAGAATTCCCTCAAAGTTACAAACTCCAAGCCTTTACTAACACTGTTACGTTCCTTCATGTTTCCTTTAATATTAACTGCACATACTCCCCACATCAACCAACCCCCCACAAGCAAATATAAACACATTCTCATATTTACTAATTAAGTTTAACTTATGCTTTGCTTAAATTTCTTGCGAGTAGTGCTGCTTTTTGAAAGGCTCACTTAGACCCACCTCCTAGATGACCTCACAGGACACTCCCTGAGCTCTCCTACATGCTGTGCAATTAATTAAACAGACTTAAATTGTTAATTTATCAACAGTCTCTCACACTGTGCAGTCTTTCTTAGTTGCAATGCAGGGGAATCTTCTTAGGCAGCTGTGTACTATGCAGGTTTTAAAGTGCAGCGATTGCCACTTGTGAACTGCATGGCTTTTTGAAAGGCTTAGACCCACCTCCTAGATGACCTCACAGGACACTCCCTGAGCCCTCCTACATGCTGTGCAATTAATTAAACAGACTTAGATTGTTAATTTATCAACAGTCTCTCACACTGTGCAGTCTTTCTTAGTTGCAATGCAGGGGAATCTTCTTAGGCAGCTGTGTATTATGCAGGTTTTAAAGTGCAGAGATTGCCAATTGTGAACAGCATGGCTTTTTGAAAGGCTTAGACCCACCTCCTAGATGACCTCACAGGACACTCCCTGAGCCATCCTACATGCTGTGCAATTAAATAAACAGACTTAGATGGTTAATTTATCAATAGTGTGGGTAAGTTTGCACTGAGCCTGCCCCTGTGGTACTGTACCTGTGGATAAACTGAGGGCTTTGTCTACTTTTTATCAGCACTAAATTCATCACAGTGTGTGCATGGGTGGGGGCTGCATAGTACCTGTCCCTGTGGATAAACAAAGAGCTTTAGTTTACCATCTAGTGCTATCTCAACTGTACCTTGTATGAGCATTGAGAAGAAAAGTCAGCAGTGAACCTGATTCTGTGGATAAACAGAGGTGTTGTAAGTCCTCACCTTTCAGTAGCACTAGATAGCAAATATACAAAGACTGAATAGAAAAATATAAAAAGAACACAGAAGAAAAGGGTCTCAGATCCCAATAAATGCCCATAGGAACAAGGGTAAAAACTGAATTTTGTCAGTAAGGGGCAAAAATATGCAGCTGGACTGTCTATAATCTGACAATGTAGTCTGCCTGACTGTTTCAGAGCTTCAATAAATTCCAGTGCAACAGATAATGAGTTAACCCCTAGGTTGCTGAAAGAAATGGAATAAAGCTATTAGACTGCGTTAGACAGATGTTCAATCTGCAGCGCTGCAAATGTTCAATTGAGAGGCTGAAAACAGCAGTTTCAAAAGTTTTTTATTTGTTAATATCCTGAGAAGTTCAGAGGTACAATACAGAAGCCCCCCCCCCCGCAGATGCCTTTAACATAGAGCAGCAAATACCAAAAATCAGAAGGGGAGTGTACTGTTTTGTAGCTGTGGAGGAATACTTCCAAATGTCCAGAAAGAGAGTTCCACAATCAGCCATTTTTAGAGCTACAATCTGATCCCAATAGGGCTGTAGGCTCCTCCTACAGTCCAAAAAATGAGATGATGAAACATAAAAACAAAGCCAGGCTTTCAGACCTATGGGTCTCACCAGATGGCCCAGCATCAATAAGCCCCCAAGGGCACCTCTGCATCCCCTTCTCTGAGCTTTCATGTTGACAAGTTTGCTGTTAATTGTACTCAACAGGCTGTAGACAGCTTACAGTACTCCACTACTACTCATACAGCATGTGAATAAGTGCCAAATTCCTTTAGTAACCTTAAGTTGTGATTCAAGTGACATAGTATGGCCCTGCCACATAAACCATACAAGGAAACATTCAGCATTGACAAATGCTTGTTTAATCCCCTCCAAAACCTGTTGTTACAGTCGCACTACAAAATCATCTACTATGGTTCATACTAAGGCCGTTCAGAGCAAAGAAGGCATTGGCCCATAATAGCTTCTGTAGTGTATAAGTAATACTGCAACTGTGCTCTATTTAGAATATAGTCATCCCATACTAGCCTTAAACTTGTCTTATTTTTGCTCAAAATAATGTCCACAGGCAGTCTATTCTAGGGGTGTATAACTCTGAGTATAGAAATATGTTCTGGTATTAGTGCTAAACTTGTGCCTAGTAAATTGAACAGGATGTCTTTGAGTTCCTTTACTATGATTTTTGAGTTCTAGTTACAGCTCATTTATAACATATGGATCTTCACAGATGCCATACATAAATAACAAGTGTCCTGTTAGTTTTCTTGTCTTGAAGGAGATAAGCTTTTGATTTTTTACTTGGTTTTCATAGGGTTAATTTTTCTGTATGTGAATCATTTTTGTTGTCCTTCACTGGACACATTCTACCATAAGAACATCCTTTTTCCTTTTAAATAAGACACCACAACTGGCTTCCATGGTCGAGAAATGGTTTGACTTTTGCCCTATAAAGTGGCATTATCACTTCTGCTTTCCTACTTCTAAAATCCCTTTGTATAGTCCCCAAGACCCTGTTAGCATTTGTAACAGTGGATATGCACTGGCCATTACATTCAAGTCTCTTATCTATAACTACCCCAAAGTCTTTTCTTTATCTGCAAATTTTAATATAGTATTGCATAGTGTATAAATATGTGGGCTTTGTTGGTGCCCAAGGTGTATGGCATAGCAAATAGCAGTGTTAACCCTTAGACTGCTGATAGAATTAGAACATATTGGAGTTTTGGACTGATATATCAGTTCAAGGCCCATCCCCCATCTATAGGCCCATCTTGAAATGTAATCAAGATCTGATTGCAATTATTCAATTTTCCTTTTGGATGGGATGTAAAAAGCTCCACCTGTCTTGATTGTAATGTCAGGTCATAAAAAGACTACTTTGGAAATTTGGAGTGAAAATGTGGGAGCCCACTAACAATTTAGGTCTTGCTTCTCAGCTGTTCTATCTTGGGCAAATACAGTCTATAAATGTGTAAAACCAGGATACCACTTAAAAAAAAGATATTGCATCTCAGATGGTCTAACCTGGCCAAATATATATATACTAAAATGTGAAAAAGCAGAACCCCAGTACAACAGAGCCCCCATTAAACTGTGCATCTATGCTGCTCTGTCCTGGGAAAAAAACATGTTGTAAAAGCTGGACCCCACTGAAAATGTAACTTGTCTTTCAGCTGGGCCTTCGTAGGTAATTAAATACAGTATAAAAACCTGGGAAAAGCAGGATTCCACTGAAAACAAGATGGCATCTGAACTGTGCTATTCTGGGCAAATAAAGTACAAAAATGTGTCAAAGCAGGACCCCATTGAAAATGAAATTTTGCATCTTAGCTGGGTTGTCTTGGATAACTATATTGCAAAACTGTGTAAAAACAGAACCCTACAGCACTGAAAATGGGATGCTACATCTAAGATGATCTGCCCTAGAAAAGTACATTATGAAGGAAGGATCACACTAAATATGAGCTATCACATCTCACCACTATTATCTTGGCTGAATACAGCTAAAAACTGTAAAATCAGGACCCCATTGCAAATGACATATGACATCTCATCCCTTATGTGGGCTGTCTTGGGTAAATATATAGTAAAATTGTGTACAAGCAGGACCCAGTACAGCAGCATTGCAAAGGCGAACATTCAGCTTTGACAAATGCTTATTCATTTTACTGTGCTTTCCTTTGCAGACCTCTTTTAGTCAATGTATCTGAAGAAGGCCTTTTCTCCTTCTTTAATCCCTTTTGCAGTTTGTAGCTCCTTCCTAGCCTTGGCTTGCTTGACTGCCCTACTAGCCTCTTTAGCAATCTCTGAGTAAACACTGTCCTCCTTTCAGGACTTCCTACATTCTGTGTATATAGCTTCCTTATCCCTTTCTGTCTGACTCACCTGCTTGTTGAACCAATGTGGTCTTCTGGCTTTGGATTTTTTCACCTTCTGCTTAAGGCAGGTGTCATTGGCCTCCTTTATCCCTTCCCTGATCACTCTTCACTTTTGGTCCACTTTTATACATTCTGTAAGTCTAGCTAGATATCCCCTCAATATTTTACCCATCTTGCCATAGTTGGCTTTCCTGAAATTCAATGCACTTATCTTTGCACTTGATTGTTCTTTACCCATATCAATGTGGAACCACACTGTCCAGTGATCAGTTGTTCCCTCAGGGCTCCTTCACCCACACATGAGTTTAGATTTTGTTTTGCAAAGGGTTTGGGTTTGCCTGGTCAACTTACATTATATGTATTTCTAAAGGAAAATAAGGTATTACTGGGAGAAAATGCCATGCAATGTAAAGAGACAGTGGCATAACAGAACAGAATACACAATTTGAGATACTACTGTAGCTGTTTAAGAAGACCTCTGGCCAACAGGCTTACAGCATTCTGCTGGGCAAAGGGGCATCAGCTTTACAGGGTGGCAGAGATGCAGAAAGATGAATAGCAGAATGCTGAAAATGCTAGGGAGTTTGTAAGTAGTGGTGGGCAAAGTGGGCTAAATTTGCTCTGCGAAGTGATTTGCTGAGTAACGCAGAGTCCACGAAGTGCTCCACAATGCGAAGAGGAGTACTTCATGTTATAATGAATGTTATAATGAGCAACGTTAAGTCCATTGAAAACAATGACTTTGCGTTACTCCGCCTTCCCCAAACCACTTCTCCACCAATTTTAAGGCGAAGTAACACTGAAATCAATGTACTTCACATCACTTCACTTTGTTATTGAGTTCCAAAGCAAATTTGTAGTGCTTCACGGGATTGCAGGTCACATTGGGCTCTAGAATGTTCTGCACAGCCTCAGTTCTGTGTAGTGTGTGTGTAGTGGAAGATGGAGACAGTTTCCTCTCAGAGCTCTGCCATTCAAATTCTCTAAAAACTGTTACAAAAAAGCCTTTTTGAGTCATTTTTTAGGAAAACCCTTCTGTGCACATATCACCGAGTGTTTATTGCTTGTGTATGGATTTTGAATGTTAATTTAGAACAGTCAGTCTGTGTACTGTGAAGTGTGCTTTGGGGGAGGGGCATATCTGTAGTGTAGGTAGATTAACTGGGAGAAAAAGGCAGTCTTTCTGTTTTGGTTATATTTTTCTTGTATAACTGTTAATGTACACACAGTAATATTTTCAGTAATTCTTGGTATTTTTGTGCTGATTTGCTGATTGTTGTGGTACAGGAGTGTATAATTTCAGTTTGTTTAAAACATTTGGTTATTATTACTAAAGGTTGTCAATTTGCTATGCATTACTTGTGGTGTGTGTGAATGTGAGTGCGATGCATGAGTGCCATTAAATCAGATACCATTTATTGTGTCACAGAATAATTTCAGCAGCGTGAACCTGCTTCCACTGCACCTGCATGAATTTTTTGTACTGCTTGTGGTATCTTTACTGATAGTAGTGGACTGTTACTGCCATGCACTACCCCTCCCAACTGGCAAAAGGTATTCTTTTCCAAATTTGGTTTTCTGATGGTGAGCACTGGTTAGGTGGTGTTGTTGTGCATTTGCATCAGCATCTCTTTAGTGCACAGTGCAATCTTAATCTGTCTGTGCATTTGCATCTCTTTAGGGCCCAATCTCCATCTGTTACTTAAGTCACAGTTGTTTCTTTGGCTTCCCTTCAGAGTACTGGTGTGATGCACACGATTCAAAATCACATCACGAATCACAAAATTAATGTTTTGTAGTGTCTCTCCTGGCTTCACCATTGTACCCATTGATTTGAGTTTTCAAGCTGGTGAGTTTTGTGAACAGCCAGGTCATCAGGGGAATGCAGCTGTAGGCATTTGCATTACCAATACGCTTGTCAGCTCAAAATCCAAGAAAAATAAATTCATGTTTTACGGTCACAAATGCAGCCACGATTCACGATCACATCATGAATCACAAAATTATTTTTTTTTACTAGTTACTTGCATCATGTAAGCCTGTTTTGTAGTATGTCTCCGGACTTTATCTCTGTACTCATTGATATAAATTTTCAAATTGGGGAGTTTTGTGATATAGATCATTGCCATCGGGTAACTACAGACATAGGCATTTGCATTACTGTCCAGCATGTGAGTCACAGTACTGTAAGCCGTGTGATGTGTGAGGGCCCAGTAGCTTCCAATATTGTTGTCACTCTGCCTTACTTTGGGTTAAGGTTGAATGACAATGAGAAGTCACAATCACAATGACAAGGCGAAGTGGGCATTTCATGCTGGCCACTTTGCGGGCACTTCACCGTTGGAATTTAAATTTGCTGCATCTCTAAGATGGGAGACTTTGCATGTCTTGTTACACTCTCATTTCACTTCATCAGCACTGGGGAATTTTCTGGACTCGAGACAGTAGCATTTTGGGGATGAACATTAATTTTGGTGACTTTGTCTGACCACTGCCCTGATGACTGAGTGTGCCATTAATTCTGGGAGACTTGGCATTTCTTGTTACACTCTCATTTCACTTCATCAGCACTGGGGAATTTTCTGGAGACAAGACAACAGTAGCATTTTGGGGATGCACGTTAATTCTAGTGACTGTGTGTGTGGGGCTGCCAATATTGTTGTTTCTCCACCTTACTTCACTTTAAGGCAGAATGACAATGCAAAGTAATAATAACAAGGTGAAGTGGACATTTAATGCTGGCCAGTCTGTGAAGTGGAGTGACAATGTGAAGTGCCCACTTCGCGTTCACTTCGCCGGTGAAATTTTAATTTGCTGCATCTCTATTTGTAAGCAAACAAGAGTATTTGAATTCAGATTAACATTTGTTTGGCAAAAGAAGCTTGATAGCCCAACAGGTTTAGCATGTCACTAGTCAAAAGGCTTCCACAAGGTAGTTGAGACAAGAAGATTTGTTAAACAGTAGGATTCAGAGAATGCTGGTGAGTTTGAAAACACACAAGACTATTTGAATTACAACTGAAATTTTTGCCAAAAGTGGCTGGCTACAAACCAAGCAGGATTACACCACATGGGCAGAATGGAGCAGTGAGCAGCAGCAGCTGACAGTTGCTTAGCTTAGCCCCCCCCCCACACACACAGTTTCTCCCTTAGGTTGCTTTTTTTACATCTTTCTTGTTTTGCTTGCATTGTATTTGGTATTTAATACTTTATATTTTTGGTGCTTCCTCTTATTCTTGTGTTGCTAACATGCTTGGCTGGCCTATTGCACCTAGCCCCCAACCCCCACCCATTTCTTCTGGCAATTTTTTCTGTTTATTTTCAGTATCAGATGAATCAGCTGGGCTACTCATTTTTTACCACCATCCCTAGCCCACAGGGACACCACGCCTGTGTACCACAAGTCACAGCTTGATCCTATTCTTCCCTAACCTACCCACACTTCCAGGCTTTTGTTTTCATTAAATCCGTTCTTTTTTTTGTAGACTAGTAAGGGTGATCATGCTGCTTCTGGTGCTCTTTTCCTTCTTAACCGACAGGTCCCTTATATTGGCCTGAGGCTGCCATGATCTGATTCCGCCCACTACCAAAAAGCCATCTTCCTCCCATTATCACCTAGCATGGAGCAGCTGCACTGTCACTGCACTGTAACTTTTTATAGGTTGGTCATGTATACACGTGCCACCCACGAACTGCCCCACACAGCTCAGAGCCCCACCACCCACTTCACCAAGCTTGCTCATGTGCCTGACGTGTGACCAAGCATACACAGGGGTACAAAAATTAAATAAAACAGCTGCAATCCAAGCCAAAAGTGAGTTGTACCGGCAAAGTTTGGCTCAGATAGCAATAAACTGAGCTCCATGAATTTGAGGCAGATTCATTTAACAGAGGGGTTTTTGGCACATCCCTAGTTTAAAACCCACATGGCTGCATAGCAGAATGATCTGTGAAACACAAAGTGTGTTTGTGTCTCACAAACTGGCTTTGCGAGTGCTGAGACAGCATTTTGGTGGATAAAGGCAATGTTATTAGAAGCCTGTGATTTTTGAGCAAAACCCAATTTGCTCAAACTCACAATGTTAGGGCCATAGCAGATGCAGCTGAGAGGTGAAGCCATGTGTACATGGTACAGAGTCACAGTGGAAGAAAAAGTGAACACACAAACTGTTTGCTTTCCTAAAATAGGTAGTGCTAAAAGTCAACCTTAACCACTCGTAAGCAACTGTGGGTCACTTGTAAGTGCAATCTGCTCTATAAAAGGCATGTGTAAGTAATGCATTCACACACAATTGTCTATTACAATACACTCCAGAGGTGTTGTTGGAAAGTGTTAATGAAGATCACAGGTACAATCCCCATTATAGCTAAATGCTCAGTGTATGACCTTGAGCAGGTCACTTAGCCTCCCAATTTACCCTTTTTGTACTGTGGTTTCTTGTAAAAAACTGTTGGTAGCCATGTACAGACATGCTTATCAAACTGCTCCTTGAATAGTGGTACCTAAACTCAGCCACACAGCATTTTACCACATACAAATGAATAGATATTGCATCCCAGATCGATCCCCTGGTGCAGTAACAGTCCAGCTAACTCCAACAAGCATTTTTCAATGCTGAATGTTTGCTGCTGTTATGCATCTGTTGTTTTAATTTTTTTTTTCAATTTTAACATTAAGTTTTGAGGATATTTGTTTTGTTTTTCATATAAGAAGAGACTAGAGTTCCTCACTATGTATTATCTGTAGAGATGTTGCAAAATTAAATTTCACTGGGGAAATTGCTGTGAAATCGGCAATTTCATCACATGAAACATTTTGCAAAATTCTGCCATTCTGTGAAATTTTTTGACAGTGCAAAGTTGCAAAATTTCACCCATAGAACATGGAATTTCACTGCAAAATGCACAATTTCACCCAAAATGGCAAAATCTCATGTACATTTCACTGTTCCATGGGTGAAATTTCACACTTCACACCCACAAAATATTTTGTGAATAGCACAAATGTTGCAAAATAGTGTGCGTAACAATATTTTGTAACTTTCACATCTCTAGTGCTGTGAAAGAGAGGAGAGAGAAAGGGGATATGATAGAGACCTTCAAATACCTCAGGGACACAAATAAGATACAAGAGGGTAACATCTTTCAGAAAAAAAGATGTTCAAGAACAAGGGGTCATGATATAAGGTGGGTTTTAGACTCAGGAGTAATGTAAGGAAGTATTTTTTTCACAGAAAGGGTGGTGGATACATGGACCAGCCTCACAGTGGAGATAGTGGGGGCAAAAATGGTAGGGGGATTCAAGAATGCATGGGGTAGGCACAAGAGAACACTAGCAATAGGAAAGAGAGGATAAAAGCTGGAAATCAGGTAGGATCTGTGGTTTTGCAGTATATGCTGCACCCCCCCATGGTGCAAGCCCCATTACATCCTGGTGCACCACCTGTTTTGGCACAAGGGTGGTGCAGGGTGGGTTTGGCACATGGCATCCTGATTTCAACGTAGCCTGTATTCAAAAATCAGAATTGCTGCAACATTTGGTATATGATTCAGTTACGTTAAACCCTTCTGGTGCAGACACCTTGTGTAAAATGTCAGCATTTGAAAACTGGACCCAGTATTGTAATCTTTGTCACAGTAAGTACTTAATGTACCAAGCTCTAATGCTTTTGATACTATCAAATGTAGCTATAGCTTTGATTCTCAGCACTGCCACTCAAGCTGGTATTTGAACTACAGCATGTTTTCAGAGGCTTGATTTTAAAACAGTAGGCTTGATTTTAAAATCCAGTTTAGCTCAGAGTGTTGTGTGGAAACCATCACCTGCTGCAAACTTGGGTGCACTGGAGTTCATCTTCCAGATTTTACAAGAACAGGGTTCCAGAACCAAAGTCCCCAAATTTGCAGTAAGCCAACCTGTGCATTGACCAAACATTGAACAGAAGGGAAGTGCTGCAGGCTGCGGCACAGGCCTGTAGAATCAGTTGCCAGTGATGGCAACTCACTGGCCAGTCATCCTGGTAGCTGTTGGGTCATCTGGAGGATATCCTGGCTCATGGGGGGGATGGGATGGGTCCATCTGGGGGATGGCAGAGACAGTGCAGGTTTGTGGTGGTTGGGGTGGATGCACTAGTACCATCATGGAGGGGCTTGCAGGCTCTCATTTGCTGCAGATCACCAGCCACTTCAGTGGTGGTCTAGCAGATGTCAGGGACTTTCTGGGTACCTTACCAATTGGGGCACATGGTCACCCCCACCAGCAAGAACTGCAGTAGTGGTTCATGGCAGCTTAGACCAGTTCTGGGCTGGTTTAACTGCAGGTGTGTCTGCCCCATGGAGAGGCTTGAAAAATTCCAGTGTAAGGGATATTGCAGCCCTGCCCCTGCACAAGTCCTCTTCTGCTATGGCACATCAGTGCATCTGTCTCAAGGATGACACAAGTCCAGTTGATGCAGGCAGTCTCCCCAGTGGCAGACAGTCCCTTACAAAATTGAGACTGGTGGAAGGAGCCCTTTGCGCCATTTCTCCTAGTCACAACCCCCCTGTGCCAGTCCCAACTTTTTGAAAATAAGTCCCAGTGTTCTAGTTTTTCTCAAATGAGGCCACCATAGATGCATGCAGCCACCAGTACAAAATTGCATTGCCACAGAGCTCTCTGGAGCCACAGTTGCAAAGGTAATGAAACGGAATGCAAAATTTCTTATCTTTACATAAACATGGGAGAAACACTTCAAGTAAAAATACACTAGAGACTTGATTTGATGTATGCTGTGTGAAAAGAAATGTGTTATAGGATCTTTAGTGTGTATCAGGGGGTCTGGGGTAGAAAAATAAGGAGTGAGGCCACCAGTAGGTTCTGGGGGCTATGTTTTATGGCCTTTTCAGGCCACCATAATTTGGGGCTTGAGACCCACTATGCTAGAACATACTGTGAAACACAAATGTAGTTAAACAACACTGACACATTTTACATCATGTGCCACACTTGTGGCATTTTGGTGTTAGTAGCAGTGTAGAAAAAAGGAAAAGCCTACCAAATGTATCCATTTCAGCTACTTGCAAGCTATTAGTCGAACAGCTCAAGGACAAAGGTCCTTTGCTTACCATGCACTGCTGTGGTTCAACTCCCTCCAGGAGAACATTGCGCGCCTACACACGCTGAGTACTTTCAAAATGAACTTGAAGCTCCTCATGATATGCAAATCTTGATGTGCCTGCCATCGCTAGCACCACCTTTTCACCCCATCACTACTTCCATCCCATGCCCCCCTCAACTCTTCCCTATCTCCCTTGAGTAGGTCCTCCTGTTCCCCCCACACACCCAGCACCCTCTCCCTCTGCCTCCAATCTAGCCACCTCCCTCTGATCCCTACTGCTATACTGATATTGCGCTCTCCTTTTGCACGTTGTACTTGAGCTCCTCCCCTTCACCCCCTTTTTTCTTTTTTTCTTCAGCACTTAGCAACGCTCCAAACAACCCCTTGTTTGCCGACAACTGACTGGTTTCACCATTGGGCACTGTAAATTGTCTGTTTTCCTGTGACCTGCACTGTGTTTGCTAAATAATCCCATTTGTTTACCTTTGCATTTCTGCAATCCTTTGAATCATTTTCACCTATCTGTTGTACTGAAATGTCCTGACGTGGAACCTATGTAAAGAGCTCTGAGCTCAAATGGTTTTCCAAGTACTGAAATAAAATAAACAAAAAAATAAAATAAAACTATTACAAGAATTTGTCAATGCTGAACGTTTGCTAGTGGTGTGCATCTCTTTTTTTTATTATTATTTTGATCTCAACTTTTTAAGATACTTGTTTTAGGATTCCTCTTATAGACATTACAGGTACTATTTATGGTATATTGGCTGAAATGTCATTTTGTACCAGAGGTGCGAAAACACATGTGGTCTAGGATAAAAAATGATGCATGTCACATTTACAGTATGTGGTTTTGTGGAAAAATTGCTATGTTGAAAGTTAAGCATCAAAACATTCAAAATCAGTGAAGTTATCAGTGAACAATGAACCAGTGAATTGTTCAGTCATAACCCAGGCATTTTACCATATTTGTACACCAAACTTTCAGCATAGCCTTCTTATTAACCCACCAAATGGGTTTGGCAGGTGAAGAGTTTCATATCCTTACCAAAACATCATTCTACAGCACCAAAACATCATTGTGCACCACATGTAGGAAAATATGTTTTGGCAGGATTTAAAAACTAACAGCTGCCACATTCATGAGGTGCTGTGAAAAATGGTTATGTTTAAAATTTGGGGTCAAAATATTGAAAATTACCAAATTTACAAGCCTGTGGTCATAAATTTCAATGTAGGCTCTTAACTTTGTTGCTTTTTAATATTTTTGCCTCAAATTTAAAACATAGCCTTCTTATGATCCCACCTCATGAACAAGTGCAGAGAAAATATTCAACTCCTGCCCAAACAGGTGATTTCACGCAGTGACTGTGAAATCACCTTTCCGGGCATAAAAACACATTTTGATCATGATTTGAAAAATGTCAGCTGTCACATTCATGAGATGCTGTAAAGAAATGGCTATGTTGAATATCTGGGGTCAAAATATTGAAAATTATCAATGTTATGAGCCTGCATTTGCAAATTTAAATGTAGGCTTATAACTTTGTTGTTTTTTAATAGTTTTAAACCAAATTTTCAACATAGTCTTCTTATGATCCCACCTCATGAACAATGGTAGAGAAAAGTTTCAACTCCTGCTTGAAAGGTGATTTCATGCAGCTACTAGGATATCACCTTTCAGGACACATTTATTTAATGTCTCTTATGCTGTTCATGAAGTGGTATCCCAAAAAAGAAATCTTGAAACTCTGGGGCAAAAATATCAAAAAATGGCCACGTTATGCCACTGAGTTCAAACCCCCATTGAAATACATTGAGACACATACCTGATTTCCTTAGTTTGCTGTCCGGCTTTGAAGAGTGAAGATGTGTCTGCAGTCCAGAGAAGATTATGGAATTGGAACCCCAGTGGGTAAGTAAGGGCTTTTGGGGTGTGAGGGGATGGGTGTTGAGTGGGACGGTTGGGTGTGGAGGGAAACTAATGGCTCAACATACATCGATGAATGATTTTTCTTTTTTATAGGCCAAAAAAAACAGAAATGCCAAGGGAAGTTTTTCTTTATTTCAGGTTTCTACACTGGGGGATTGTGCACCCCCAGTGTCAGTGTTATGTTTGGAGAAGTGTGGGGTGGTCGGTGCAGAGTGAGAGGGTCAGGTGGGGGTGACAGTAACAGGGGTGCCAGCAATGGAAACTTGGAGACTGGGAACCCCCATTGTCAGTGTTATAAATGGCAGAGGGGGTGTAGTTATGGTGGTGCAATAGACATTGATGGATGATTTTCTTAGTTGCTGGCTAAAACTACTAGGTAAAAACTGAGAGATAGGGCATCCCAGTGTCAGCGTTATGTTTTGGAGGGGGTGGCATGGTGGGTGCTGAGATGGAGGGTCTGGTGGGGAGAAAGTTACAGGGGTGCCATAACAGGCACCAATGGCCTTTTTCTGTTGTTACAAGGCTTGAAATTGCAGCTGCACTCCAGCAAGGATTGTAGAAAACTTCTGGTGTGCTGCTGCGACTAATATGAAAGCTGATTAGCTGTTTGCTGATGCTGCTTCATGCACATCAAAGAACCGAAGCACTCTCCGACTGGAGCGACTTCGGTCTTTTGAAGTATACAAAGTTTCAGCCCACCGAGCTGAGAATTGCATCAAAACCATAATGCATGGTCATTGGTCTAGACTGACAAGCCCCTTGCAGTTGCAACTGCAAAGGGCTCAGCAGTGACACACCTCCCAAATACCAACGTACTAATCTCAAAACAGTTTTGCGTAGGTGCAGCAGAAGCAACAATGACACACATCACATTTATGAGGTTTTGTGGAAAAATGGCTGTGTTGAAAGTTTGGAGTCAAAACTGGAGGAAAGGAGAAACAGAGGAGATGTGATAGAACCTGACAAATATCTGATGGGAATAAATAGGGTACCGGAGGGTAGCATCTTTCAGAAAAGGAGATGTCCAGGAACGAGGGGGCATGACATGAGGCTGGAAGGGGTAGACTAAGGGGTAGTGTTAAGAAGTATTTCTTCATGAAAAGGGTAGTGGATGCATGAAATAGACTCCCAGCAGAGGTAGTGGGGGCACATTCATGAGGTTCACCCCCAGTGTCAGCGTTATGTTTGGAGGGGTAGTGGGTGCTGAGTGGGAGGGTCGAGTGAGGGTGACAATTACAGGAGCACCAGCAGTGGACATTGGGGGATTGAGCACCCCCAATGTTAGTGTCATAAATGACTGGGGGGAGTGTGTGATACACTGTAGTAGATATCGATGGAATGTTTTCTTTTTTACAGAGTAAAAAACAGAGGGAAGGTATTCTTTATTTCAGGTTTTGACATTGGGGGTTGGGCATCCCTAGTGTCAGTTTTATGTTTGGGGGTGTAGTGGGTGCTGAGTGGGAGGGTCAGGTGGGGGCATCAGTTACAGGGGTGCCAGAAGAGGACACTGGGAAATTGGCACCCCCAGTGTCAGTGTGATAAATGGTGGGGGAGTGCTGTTACAGTGACGCATAGACATCAATGGATTGTTTTCTTAGTTGCAGCCTCAAAAAAAACTACTGGGGGAAGGTTTTCTTTATTTCATGTATTGACACTGGAGTATTGGGCACCCCCAGTGTCAGTGTTATGTTTAGAGGGGCATAGTGGGTGCTAAGTGGGAGGGTCTGATGGGGGTGACAGTTACTAGGGTGCCAGCAGTGGACACTGGGGGACTGGGCACCCCCAGTGTCAGTATTATGTTTGTTAGGGGAGGGGTGTAGGGTTGTGGTCAGCACAAGAGGGACGGTCTGGTGGGAAGGGAGTAGGAAGAGAGTTACAGGGGCACAAGCAACAGACATTGATTGATGTTTTTTGTTGTTACAGAGTTGATATTGCTGTACATCAGTAAGGTACATAGCAAACTTCCTGTGTGCAGCTGCAACTATTTTTAAAAAGCCTGTCAATCAGCTGTTTGCTGACATGGCTTCATGCCTCAGTAAAACAATTTGCAGTGGGGGGGAGAGAGAACTCAGCTCCTCTAGTTGAACTTGGATCAGCTGCTTGCTGATATGGCTTCCTGCATATCAAAGGACCAAAGCCCTCTCTTATTGGAGCAGCTTTGGTCCTTTGGAGTACAAGACGTTGCAGCACGAGTGATGTCAGGACCTGTGTGTGTGTGGTTATTGGTACAGAATGTTGAGCCCCTTCCAGTTGAAACTGCAATGGGCTCGGCAGTATCACACCTCCTGAGACCCATAGTACTCATCCCAAGATGTTTGGTGTGCAAGCGCCTGTGGCGAGCACTCTTGTTTTAACACTAATTCCTGAAGGCAGACTATGAACTGTTGCTAGGAGTGAACCTCTCTTTACTTAGACCATGAATGAGTGCACATTAACATTTTAATTTATTTCCTCCTGGTTTAAGAGATTTTGAGAGTGAGTGAACCCGACTGCATTTCCAGGTCACGTGACGGCTATTTAAGGCTTGGTCTGCAGTGAGCGGGGCATGTAAGCATCTGCCGCAAGTGAAGATGCGCACAAAGACACATACGTCTTGGCACATGTTTTGTGTGTTTTTCATGTGGTTGTACCAGAATATAAGAGAGTTGTAAACATTAAGGTAAACATCACCTTACAATATTAGACCAAAAGCTGTTGTAAATACTTTAGTAACAATCATCAACATTTTATCTGTAATAATCTTTTGCTTGCTGGTATTCTGTTTGTGAGCAAAGATAATCTATTATACAAATGCACTGTATACTACCATGGCTGAGGCATTACAACTGATAAACAGGAGCTTTGCCTTTGAATGTACATCTTGTGATATGTATAAAATCACTAGAGACATTAACAATATACCAGAATAGTGCAGTAACTGTGTTTAAATTAAATTCCTTACAAGTGAAATAAATGTATTTGGCACGAGGATGATTGAGCTGGAAGAAAGCCAAAAAGCTATGGCTTCCCAACTATAGATTGCATTTAAAGAAGCAATCTCTCCCTCTAGACATCCAAATACTAATGGTCAATTAAGTACTAATTTAATGAATAAAACAATTGGACAGGTACCATTAAATTGTATCTCCTCCATCATAAAAACACCACTTACAGAGTTACAAAGGAAAATGGCTAGGAACCAGATACATCATATGGCTCAGATGAGGACTGGTACATGGTTCAGAACTCCAAAGCATCAAAAAAGAGTAGGAAGGAAGCCCTGTTCAATATTCCATTATTTAATCATGTTGATCCCCTTTAACAAAATGATGATCTTAACCAAAATCTTGACTTATCTGGAGAATGCCAATTATTAAATCCTATTAATGAACAGAATAATAATATTACAATATTACCAGAATCATGTAATCCAACACAGAACATGAACACAAATTCAACCTTATTTTTGGATCAAGGACCAGGAGAGATAAACTCAGACACAACAGATATAACTATGACTGCATCATTATCTACTAATATACATTGAGAAATCCCAGGAACCAATCATCAAGCATCCTCACCAGTATATGTGCTTTGAGACTTGTTAGCAAAACATCTGGACAGGGCAATCTGCAACCCAGATAAAGTTAATCGAACCCTTTCCAGTTTCAGTGGTGCAAAAATTAAAGATGCCACACTTGTGGTTAATGATATAAATGAAAAAAGTGAAATACCTCCTGTGGTACTAGTGCACCTAGGTGCTAGCAATGTTTTTCACAATTCCTCTCTAGAAATAAAACAAGACCTTGTAGCACTTCATAATAAACTATCAGAAATGGACTGCATGATTGCTCTTTCTGAAACCCTTCCAATACCTAAAGCGTCATGCTATGATAATAAAAGATTACAAATATGAACCTTTGGCTATGTATTTGGTGCTATAAACAAGAAGTAAAATGCATCATGCACTGGGAAGAGTTTATGGACCATCCTGAACTATTTAGTGGTGATGGTTTGCATCTGAGCAGAAAAGGCAATCTCCTTCTGGGGAAACAATTTAAGTCTTGTTTAAACACTATTTTAAACTGAGTAATTTGGGGGAGAAGCAGTCAGTTTCTGTATCTCTTAACAAGGTTTTAAATAACCTACCAAATATATCAGAAATGGTTAACATTTTTGAGAAAATTAATATATTATTAATCAATGCTAGAAGTTTGTCAAACAAAATGGGTGAACTACAATATATTCTAAAAGAGCAACATATAGCAGTTTGTGGCATTACTGAAATATGGTTTAAGGAAGATGACTGGGGTATGGATATACCGGGTTACATCAGGAACTCCAAAAACAGACAAAATAAGAAAGTGGGCTGGATAGCTTTATATTTATTAGAAAAATATAAATCTCATAGGCTTGACACAACCATGGTCTACTGTCTGGAAACCAAAATATTATGGCCCAAATTATTCTCCCAGGGAAACAGATAACAATTGGCATAGTCTATCATGCACCAAATCTATCTCAAAGTGACAACGATCGATTTCTGTCAACTCTGGAGAACATGGGAATATACTCTAATTATATCTTGATGGGTGATTTTAATTTCCCAAAATTGACTGGTCTACACTAAATGCTATGGGGGTTACAGAAAACAAATTCCTTGACTTAATGATTAATTCAGATTTACAGCAAATAGTCATGAGTAAAACCAGAGGAAATCACTTACTGGATCTGGTCTTGACCAACCATAAAGAAGATATTTCTACTTCATGTGTTCTTGAACCCCTAGGTACCAGTGACCATAATATGATTAAATTTAGTATTATTACTTCTAAACAATACTTAAAAGATTCTACAATAATGAAAGACTTTAACAAAGTCAATTATTCTAGTATAAAGGACTACCTTGCTAACGGGAATTCGGAAAAATAACTAAATGGAAGGTGTCTGACTTCACAATGGAAGTTAATTTCGGAAAAACTTCAATATTGTATTAATTCTTGGGTTCCAAATAGAACTAAGTACATACATAGTCAGAGAATTTCAGTATGGTGGAACAGGGGTGTTGAAAATGCCATCAATAAAAAGGAAAAACATTATGGGAGATATAAAATCCATCCAACTGATATAAATTGGAAACATTATAAAAAGAGTTTTAACAAAGTCAAATATCTAATTAAAAGATCGAAAAAGAATACAGAGTACAATATGGCAACAGATATTAAAGATAACAAAAAGAGTTTCTTTAAGTATATAGGTTCCTTATGTGGCAACAAATCTAACCTGGGTCCTCTTGTTACTGATGGTAAAACTATTAGTGACAAAACCAAAATGGCAATTCACCTAAATAACTTTTTCTCAAGTATATTTAATCCTAAGGACTGAATACCCAGCCACTTAGATCATAGTACTGTAGAGTGGATTCCTTTTAATGAGACTGACACGTTGGAATTCTTCAATCATTTAAAATGTACTGGGTCACCAGGTCCGGACGGATTACAACTGAAATTTATTAAAGAGTTGTGTCTGGAATTAATAGGACCATTGACCATGTTATTTAACTTTTCCTTGAAAGAAGGTATTACTATCCCTATTTGGAATGAAGCCACTATAACCCCTATTTACAAATCAGAAAATAAAAAAGATGTTAATAATTATAGGCCCATAAGTATGACATCAGTCATTTGCAAGATGCTAAAATGATTAATTCAAAAAAGGATTGACAAACACATTGGTCTTAATAATTTAACTGATCTCAATCAGCATGGTTTTCAGCCTGGCAGATCTTGTCTAACTAACTTGGATCATTTCTTTGAACTAGTAAGTGCAGCTCTGGATGAAGGTTTACCTGTTGATGTTATTCATCTCAATTACTCAAAAGCATTTGACTCAGTTTCACATAGAATTTTGATTGAACAACTTATTATTGTTAATTTACAAAATAATATTATAAAATGAATTACCTCCTGGCTTTCTAATAGAAAGCAAAGAGTAGCCATTAGGGGACACTATTCAAACTGAGGACTTATAACAAGTGGTGTTCCTCAGGGTTTGGAACTGGGACCCACATTATTTAAACATTTTATCTCATCTATGCGAACTTCTTGTGGTACCTGGGCAGTAAAGTATGCAGATAATTATAAATTAGGATGCATAGTAAACAACTCTGTATCTACTCAGGACACGCAAAATAATCTAAATCAGTTAGTATCATGGGTAGATAATAACAAAATGAGTTTTAATATTAAAAAATGCAAAGTAATGCATTTGGGGAATAACAACATTAAAACTATTTACAGGATAAATAACATGCAGTTAGAAGAGATTGACTCTGAAGTTGATCTGGGAGTTATAGTTGACAATAAACTAACTTTTGAACTACATAATAAAACAACTGTTAAAAAATGCCACAGCATCATAAGTTGTATCCTGAAAAATATTAAGAGCAGAGACCCCAACATTATAATATCACTTAATTCAGCATTAGTGCATCTCCATCTTGAATACTGTGCTCCATTATGTACACCAATTACTGTTAGGGGTAACAAACTAGTTGAGGGAGTGCAAAGGAGAATTACTAAACAGATAAACGGTGTCAAAGATTTGAGCTATGACCTTAGACTCAAAAAACTAGGACTTCATTCATTAAAATACAGATAGCTAAGGAGGATCTATGTTTTACTTATAAGGCAGTTAAAGACGAATATCTTTTTGAAACATTAGGATTGGTTAAATATCATGGCACCCCATCCACGAGATCCCATAATCTAAAACTAAAGGGTCATACAAATAAAACTAATAAACATAATCACTGGTTCACTCAGAGAATGACCTCTGCTTGGAACTCATTACCCATTAACGTAGAACGGAGTGAAAGTATGGCTGAATTTAAAATTAATCTTGACCACTATATGGGTCAAAGTAAGACTTCTTTCTTAAGTATTCCACCAGTGTAGGTGACAAGTTTCTTGTGGATTTAAATGTCCCCTTAACTGATAATATCCTATGATCCTATGAAGATGCAAAAATTAGTAAAGTAAACACATAGTTGCATTCAAAAGTTGGCAAAGATATAGCAAGAAACCATAAATCTTTGCTAGTGAAATTTATTGTGACATTTGAAACAAAATGTTTGAGGATGCCTACAAGAGCACCAGTGTCTTGTCAACAATTGGTCTTTGTCAGGGGACTTGCTCTACAGTGCAAGAAACCATCCTGAAGTACAACAGTTTTAAAGTAAGAGTGCTGAATAAGTACACAAAAGCAGATCTCATTGTGCCAGTATTATCATTAGCAAACACTGTGAAATGTTCAATGTTTTCTACAAATAATGAAGCACAAGAGAAAATACATTTGTTTATTTATTGAGACTTGCTGTTTGAACTGTGCTTTCTCTACTTGTGCTGAGGTATGTTCAAAGTGTTTCTGCAGTCACAATGTTTCCTTTCTGGCTGATCAAACCTACCTACTCTACCTATCATTGACCGTTTAGAGCCTGCTATCTCCAGTTCATTCTTATGACTGTGAGTGCTTCAAATATGCTGCCCACAGCAGTGTACATGGGATTACAAATGTAGCAGGTTGGGCCAGTCTGCCAGTGCAGTGGTAGAGCTACCGCTTGTTGCATCTATGACCCAGGTTTGGAAGTGAACTCGGGGCATCAGAGGGTTAGCTGGGGGGAAGAGGATCGAGCATCCTCCTGAGGTGGGGGAATATGGAACCTGGCACATGCCTGTACCCTAGCGGAGGCTGGGGGAAGGCAGTCAGAAGCAACCATATGTGCATGGAGGTATGGTGACCATCAACACATGTCATGTATGAAAGTGTGCTGTACATTGTGATGGCATTGCATGTCCACATCTCCTCCTGGGAGAAGAATAGAAAAGTCTGACTGGTGGGATGACACCAGTTCTCACAGGCTCTGACCCAGCAATCCAGGCTCTGTCCAGTGAAGCTAAGCCTGGATCAATGGCAGGGATTGGGGAACGCTGCTGACCCACTTGGGGGAAAGCCCTGTGGGTAGACACAGGACAAGGTAAGCCTTTGAGGATGCTGGAGTAATGGGGCTGGGGGGACCAGCAGAAGAGGGTCAGTCAGAGGAGGAAAAAAAGAAATGTAGCAGGTTTCTGTGAGCTAAGAACAGAATCTACTCTTACTTTACTGTAGGCATGTTGTTTCATACCCCAGAAGTTCATTACATGTTTTTGTTTTACTTGTGTGTGCCTCACTTATGATTTTTGCCAGTGTTTGGAAACGTAATATTTTTATCATGCCAGCACTTTTCTGGCATGTGTAGTGTTGTCATTTTCTCAACTCTAGTGCCAAAAATGTTTACGAAGACCACCACTGCCTGTTTACTGCCTAACTCATTACAACCTTCCACTTTAACTTCAACTTTGTTATGTTGCAAAAGAACATGTTAATCTAAGACATATGTTTCTAAACTGAGATATGATCCAAGTTTGACATTTAAGGCTCCAGTCTTGCCTGCTAACTGTTAGAAATTACACATTTTCAGTGGTGAATGTTGACATAGAAACAGGAAAAATTTCATCAGATAAAGCCGTAGTGGGCCATCCAATTTGCCCAAGCCTGTCTGATTTTTGAATGACTAAGAGTTTACAAAATTTTGATTGGTTTGTGCTTTCTTAATTAAACACACTGGCACTTGTAGTTAAGAATCAACATGTACTATGCTTAATAAAGCTCCCTGCTACTCTGTATTTGACCACCTCCTCCTTTGAAGTTAGTGACAAAGCCTTGTATTTGTTCAAGAGTGGTTAAATCTTTAGGCCTTCAGGTAGATGGTGACTTGATTCTGTGTGGTATTAGAACTAATAAGTGCTATGGGATCTCCACCTATATGGGGATCCTTACTACATGTAACCGCCCCACTAAATGGGGGCTTACCTTAGACTTGCAGCTCCTGTTCCTCCTCTCTCCCAAGCACCTCCCGATATGGCCTGCATTGTTTTTAGTCCCCCGGGTCCTCTTTCTGCCCTGTCTGGTGCCCCTTCCAACCCCCTGGTGAGATTCCAGCCCTGCAGGGCTCAAAACATTTAAACCGTAATCACCCACTTACAGCCATGCCCTTGGGGCAGTGGGGATTGCACAGGTGCGAGCGGCTCCTTTGATCTGCAACCACTAGATTTTGCTGTCAAACCGGAAGGTATTCCATTGGTCCCAGGATCCCTATGTGGTGAATGAGACCTGTGACCGTGGACATGCCCCTGCAAGGCCGCTCTCTGTAAAATTAAAGGAGGTCCGCGAGACGTGTTATATCAGGGCCCATGAATATTGATGAGCTGGAGCCCAGATCATATTTGCATATTCATGAGTGTCTGTCTGCCCTCGGGGCAGCTTGTTCTCAGCTGCAGCAGAAAAGGGGGGGAAAGAAAAGGAAATGTTATAATAATAATATAACTGCCTTGTATGTTATGGAAAAAAGCTGCAAGGGGGAGAGTGTTTAAAATAAATAATGCTTTACTCCTGGCTGCACCAGTCATATTTTGGGACTCAGGATAACAGTCTGTCTGCTGCTGCATGTCAGGGAGCTAAAATATCAGCAGCAGTGACAGAAAAATTGACTGAGCAAATTTAAAAGATCTGTGCAGCACCAGCAAGGACACACCCAGGGCTAATGGACTGTGTGGCATTGGGGCCAATATTTAATCATTTCTGGCTGCACCAGGATTTTGATTCAGTACTGTACGTGATCTGCTAAGGGACTATGTATTTCAACAGCCATTGCAAGCAGCCACAACCAATTGGAAAGCCAGGATGAGGACATTCACCACAGCTCATGGGTAAATGCCAAGTGTTCAGAGTCATGGGGAACTGCAGGAACCTAATTATAGGCACCAAAACAGCAGACCAACTGTGCATTGAGTGAGAGTCATGCACAATTCATTTTTTTGATTGACAGGCCCTCCAGCTAATCAGAGCCCCATGCAACCAAAAACTTCAACCTATCAGGAGCCTCAGGAGAGCTTTATAAGAGACTGTTTCTCAGCATTTTGGCAGATTAGAGAGAGGGAGATGAAGAGAGATTCGAGTAGGAGACCCTCACACAGGGTGGGGGCTCAGGCCCCCAGCAAAGTACATGAGCCGGCAATCCAGATAAGCCCCTCCATTCAGGAGAGGGTTTTCTTGTTTTGTTACAGTTAAGTTTAAAGTAAATTAGTTAATGTTGAACTGCTAGCCTGGGTCTTGCCAGAATGTCCCCTAGGTGCTTGACCTTCCTTCCACGTCAGGGCAAGATGTGGACCTGAAGCAGATGACATCAAGTAACTGTGAGAGAGCTGAACAACCTCATTTGAGAGAGAACTGAAGATCTTCAGGAGCCTTTATTGTGGGTATTGACCATGAGGAGCCTGAGTGAGTACTCTTGTATCCCCCATGCAAGAAAGAAAGTGACCATGCTGAATTGCTGAAATGGGGCAGCTTTGCCCAAGTGACTGTTCGATGTAAGATAGTTCTTTGGTTCGCACCTTACCCTACTGCCCTGTCTGGCCCTGTGTGGGTGGATCTATTCAAGCTGTTTTGCTGATTGTAACCATTGCTTGGGGACCTAAGTGAGCCCAAGCATCATACAGCTGTTCTGGAGGACCCATAGTGAGCCCAGGACAAAGTAGTAACTTTTGCTGACCATAACTGTTTGTGGGGATCCATGTCAGCCCAAGCAGCTGCCTAATTATTTGGGGGAGTATCATATAAACGTGCTGAGATATACCTATGTTGATTATCAGGTTGAGATGTCCTGTGAAGTTGCCAGCAACAGCCGCACTGCCATGCTGATGGACTGAGACCTTGAAGTTAAGTCGGACTGGCCGATACAATCTGGAAATGACAGTTTTCCACCTTTCTTGATTATGTCTTAAGGTATAAATATACTGGATGTGACAAACACATGAGTGTGCTGAATATTCAGGATCACCAATCCATGTTCCTGCCAATGTAACCAGTCTGATTACCTCTCCTAAATTGTTCAGTCTGCTACATGCAGGGCAACCCCTGCTCCACTGCCAAAAGCAGGGCAATCCCTGCTCTTCTGCCAAATGCAGGGCAACCCCTGCACTCTCTACAGAGACTGTAAATAGTTTAAGCATCGGTTGTTTACAGACAAGTTCCGAGATTTAATTTCCAAACAAATAAAGCCAGCTATCACCACCAGCTGCAACATCCACCAGGCCTGCAACCATCCAGGACTTTGGTAACTGGGTACCCAGGGTAAAGTGTGAGATTGCAGGGTTTCGTATAAGTCTGGGAACTGGTACCAGTGGTGGGGAAATGAAAGGTGTTTCATCTGATTAATGCAGTTTAGATAGCCAGGGCACTGGGTATCATTTCTGGTTGGTAAAATGTGATTTATTTCTGTTTTATCTGGTACTTACCCAGCTGTAGGGTTTCACCAGAACAAACCAATCAATTGTACATTTTGTAAATAATAGTAATCAGTGCATAATCTCTACTCCTCCTGTTTCCCCTTCCTAACTCTTATGTCCCCTACATAAATATTATTGTTACTGTTTTTGCAAATGGTTGTCGTGAGCATATTATTAGTGAGAGTCTTTAATTATGAAGTGTCTGAAATGTGGGGAACTGTATGTTGGGTTATGTGCTGGGGTGGCAAAAGGTAACAGTGGGTGGTACAACATCTCAGGGGGGGTTGTACCAGGTAACAGCTAGCCCACTTTAAAGTTAGATTCTGAGTGGAGGCACTGCGCATTCTAGAACCTAATGGAAAAGCACTAGTCTAATGTAAGTTTTGGAACCCAAACCCCTCAGCCTACATCCAAAGTAGTAGGCAGGGGTGTAACTCTAGGAGTAGTGCTGCCTAGGGGTTACAAACAGAAACATCCAGAGTACTTCCCCATAGAAATAACAGTCCCTTCCTAAGATGGCAAGGGACGCAAATAATATGTTCATGATCCCCCACTAAATCAATATGCAGTCTACCAGGCAATATAATAAACAATTTACCCTATCCTGCCCTGGGACCTAATGTCTCATTAGAGTTATTGTCCTCACCTCCACTGCTGCCTACTCTCTTACTGATTTCCACCTGTATAACTATTAAGCCTTTTACCACATCTCAGTTGTGTCTGAAGCCATTAATGGTTCTTGCATCTACCACCGCTGCTGATAGGCTGTTCCACAGCTCTGTCACTCTCTCTGTAAAATAAAACTTTTTCACATCTCTCCTGAATCTCCCTGCTGCCAGCTTCCACTCATGTCATGTTCTTGATTTGCTAGTCTTGCTGAATATTGTCCCACAATCCACCTTGTTAATTTTCTTCAGGAACTGAAAGGTCTCTAGCTTATTGCCTTAAGCCAATCCTGATGGGATCTACCCTGCTGGCACCGAATCATTTTGGTTACCTTGTGCTGTGCCATCTCTAGCCTTTCTCTGTTTTCTTAGGTGGGAGCGCCAAAGCTGGGAACAGTATTCCAAATGCAACCTCACCAGTGATCAATAGAAAGGCAATATCACCTCCTTCCTCCTGCTGTCAACCACCCTCCTGATACAGCCTATAATCCTGGTTGCCTTGCTGTAGGCCTTATTACACAGGCTATATTGTTTTAGAGTGTACAGTAGCTTATAATGACTATTTGTTTTTTTTCTCAGTAGTAGTGTCCAGTTTATCTGATCCCATCCAATATTCCTTCCTGGGTTTCTTGTTCCCTATGTGCATTGACATGCAGGTTTTGCCACTGAATTTCAACTGCCAAACTTTGGACCACCTCTATAATCATTGCAGGTCCCTCTGCAACTCCCTAACCTTTACTCTCTATCTACCCTGTCACAGAGCTTGTAGTCATCTGCAAAGAGACACATCTTGCCTTGTATTCCTTCTCCTATGTAACTGATGAACAAATTGAAAAAGGACCGGCCACAGGATTGAACCCTGCAGCATCCCACTCAAGACCTCCCTCTTCCCTGACTTGACTCCATTTACCAGAACACTATGCTGTCTCCCCACCTTCAACCAGCTTCCCATTCATCTAACTAGATCATTTGCTGTTTGCAGATTCTCTATCAACAAGGCCCCTAGAATTCTGCGGCCGCAGAATTTTGTGCAGAACTTGCAATCTACCGCAGAACTTCTGCGGTGCCGCAGAATTCACTCTTCTTGATGAGTTTTTATTAGTATTTCAGTTTATCCATAGAATCTGGTTCCCTTCCCCTCTTTTTATATCCAAAACCCCCCCCTATATGCTCAGAATGTGATGTTATCATTGCTATAACATCATACATTAGCTAATGAAATGGTTGCATTCTGCAACAGAAATGAACAGTCACTTATCCACCACAGCTCCCACTGCCAGAGACGGTGGCACAGCACATCATGCATGGTGATAGTTGCTCAACCTGCACTACAACCTACTGTAGTTTTCAGTCTTACATTATTGCACTAGGGCCAACTTAAACAAAAACCTTGTCAATAGCATAGACTTGTTAAGTCCACACCTCACTTTGTACAAACCTATTTGTGCCTTTAAGGTATAGAGATGCCATCTGAAATGAATAACTGGTAAAATGAATTTAACTGTCATTTTTAAGAAAATAAATTAATTATGCCCAAAAAAGTGAAATATAATAATGTGTAGACCTGCTGAAAGAATAGCCTGTTAAATCAATAATTGCACTGTATGCATTTTTGCCAGGGTTCTTGATTACATATTGTCATTTGTTGATAGAATCACCTAAAGTTATGGAGAAATGTTTGTGCATTGCAGGGACAGCTGTTGGGCCAGAGGGTAGCATGCTGTGTTTCTGTGCCGGCAACTCAAGTTCAGAGATTAGCTCTGGGAGCTGGCCGGGCAGCACAAGGATTGGTGGAACACATCACTGCTCGGAGCCTGGGAAGGTATGGTGCAGTGTTCTGTCACATGGTGGACACATTGTGATGGGCTGGAGAGCACTATCTATCGGTTCACATGCTTGTCATGGCCTGATGGTGTTACGTAGTGTGTCAGGGAAAGCAGGTGGACATGAAAAATGAGTTTTGCAATAACTCCTCTATTCCATTTCCAGGGGGACCTGTATGAATGAGGATGCAAGTTCATGGAAATTAAAAAAAAAAAAGATATATATATATACACACACACATACACACAGTATCTCTGTCTTTCTCACCACACACACACACACACACACACACCTGTATGTATGTTACAGATTGCATATAAATATATAAGTGATGCACAGTGGGAACCTCATGAGTGGTGTAGAAAGCACATACAAATATATTAGTGATAGACAGTGGAAACCTCATTAGTGGGATAGATAGCATGCATATAGGAATACAATTATTTATCACATAAGATCCCCTCTGCATATCTCATTTATGCAACAGGCTAGGACCTTAAGGGAGAGACATTTGTTTTGCTTTTTTAGGCATAAAATTATTTTTATAAGTCTGTTATTTTTGAACTAGTGTTACTGTGCTTTCCACCATCCTGATTGCTATAACCACTGTCATGAAAGTGAAGTCAGGATGACAAGCTGACACTGTGATGTGGTTGTTTGTTAGTGCCGCAGAACTTCCGCAGAAATTACAAACCACCGCCGCAGCGGCAAATGGTAGTCTTGCCGAAGAACTTGGTCCCACTGTGCCGCAGAAAAGTAGGGGCCCTGTCTATCAACTTCGACAACCTTCTTTATGGCGCAGAGTTAAACAACTTGCTGAAGTCAAAATAGTAAAAATCCACTGCTTGTCCCTTGTTCACTGCCTTAGTCTCCCAAACCATCCATGGTGGCATTAATATGATGGGTATAGGGCTTTATTATATCTTCAAAAGTCAAAATGAATCTCAATCAGGTGTGTGAGGATTTCTCTCAATGCATCGTTACATTTAGTAGTTGATCAAGTGCCAGAAGGCCCAGTGGTCTTGTTGTAGTACTTGACAGGCTTGTCCTTCTAATTGGGGTCCCCTCTTTCATGGTTAACAGATACCCTTGTGTTAAATTGCAAAGTGGTCTCACAACCATTAAAAAGTCCTTCACAAAACATCTGTAATACCTGCAGAATTCAAGAAAAGATTGTGCAGCTTTTAGATTATGAGGTATGGGCTAGGTGGTGAGGGCATCAGCCTTGGCAGGATCACAACTTGCTCAGAGACCCCGAGACCCATGTACAGTAATTCGCTAATGTGTGGTAGAACTGGTACTTGTTTAAAAAAAGCTTTAGACCATACTCCACCAGTCAATCCAAAACATTAATCAAGCAGTCTTTTTTCTTTTCCAGTGTCTGTCTGAACACAATGTGATTATCCAAGTACACAAGAATCTCTAAATGATTCATGTCTCACACTGCCTTCTCCATCAGTTGCCGAAATGTAGTGGGGCACTGGAGATTTGGACATGCACTAAAACAGGTAGAATCATAGAGGGAGAAGATAGCTGAAAGATGTTTTCTCCTTGTCCATCCTGGCCATTGGAATCTGTTAGTCACTGCTGCACATGTCCATTACAGAAAACCACTTGCTTCCTGTAAGGCACTCCAATGCATCCTGTACTCTGGTCATTGTGTAAAATAGTCCTTTTGTTTAGAGTTAAGTAATAAATGCACATCCAGATGGTTCCATTTTTATGTTTGCTTGCACATAATGTATGTGCAAGAAACATAGTGCCACCATACGAGTTTTCGTAGGTGTGCCACTCCGCTTCCAATGGCCTGATCCTTTTTGCCGGTGGGGCAGCACTGTACCAATGAATGCCCGAGCTGTCTATGACAGCAGTTCAGATGCAGTGGCATATAGCTGAAAGAGAAAAACCGCTACAATCAGCGGTGGTAACATGTAGCAATTTGCATACTGCTGACCCTACACATCACTACCACTGAATGTAGTGGTCATTTTCTTTCATCTGTAGGACACTGTATATGAACTGCTGTCATGACAGCTTGTTTCCTTATAGAGCTGGTCCTACTGCAGATGCCAATTTCTTTACCAAAATACCGCTAATCACTTTATTTTTATCTGCAACTGTGCAACTGCGTGAAGGATGTTAGATTTCATGCCTATGTGATCGCATCCCCACCGTAGTATGTGGAGTTTTCAGAAAAGCACACGAGCGGTCCAAAACACACCCATACACACCGATGCCTGTGACCCCCACCATGAAGTTTTAAGGGATCAAATGCAACGAGTTTAAACAGATCGACTGACAACAGTAAACACTAACATGAAGCACCACAACACAGGGGTATAAATGACTGATCAGTCTACTGGCCCCAGTGGTTATTGCCCAGCAGGGGATGGAATTGGATATCTGTGGTGCATTCCTCCTGCTGACTTCACAACATTATAGCCAGCAATAGCATAGTACAGGATTCTACTACTTCATCATTCGCCCCAAGATGGGTAAAGAAAGTTTTAGACCTTTGCTGGAGCAGCAGATCCTCCTCAATATGTATTCTGAACGGAAAAAGAAATAGTCTCTAAGTGCCAGCTATCTTCTTTCCACCAGGGTAACAGCCCTTACTAAGTAGCTAAAATTGCCTTTCCAAACATTTCCCAGATTGACTGAAGGTCATGATTAATAACCTGGCAACACCGTAGAGAACAAAAACTGCTCTGCAAGCTAGCTGTGCCCTATGGATTACCCCTTGCAACAAATGCACAGCTGCTGCGTACCTACTGCTGCTCCACTCCATTTGCATGCAGCACCAGCATCCCCTGGAGCAACATTCTTCACAAAAATAAAAATGCAGTGAAAGTGAAACATTTACTGCTACATTCCTCGTTGGCGCAGCTCTTATATTCCGCAAACGTCTTGTCTGGTGCTGTTGTAGCCACTGTCACCTTGTGGCCCAGGTGAAGCAGCAGGGCTAGAAAGTGCATGGTCATGGTTTTAAGGACAGCAGCCATGTCAATTGAGGTGGCGGTGGTAACTTCCAGGAAAGACTGGAGCTCCTTCTCAACCTCTCTTGCTGTATATATGTGCGTGTGTACTGTATGGTCTCTGGGGACCCTTTCAATGTGACTGTGTACAGTACTGTGCAGAGCCAGACCATGACTCCTACTGCCAGTGGGGGGGCATGAGCAGTGAGCAGCAGACAGGTCAGCAAGAGCCAGTTGTACACAGAGATGGAGGAGGATGTAAGGAGGCCAGCGCCAAAAAGCTGGGCACTGGGTGGGAGTCAAATTACAAAAAAATTAATAAAACACAAGAGGGGAATGTTATTCCATCTCCAGTTTGGAGATGTTCTTGGGGAAAAAAACAGTCTTGTGGACTGTTATGGGAAGGAATAGAAAGGCGTCGGAAATGGGGGGGGGCATGGGGTGATGAGAGCCCTGTCACTTTTCTGGCCCCAATGAGACTGCCCCTTTTCCCGAAAAGAGCTTGCCCTTTAGACGTAAAAAAAAAAAAGCGCGATCTATTGTTTTGCTGTGTCTGAACCTTTTACACTTCAGACACTGCATGCAAGACTCAGCAAAACAGTATGCAAATGGTTAACAACAGCAGAAGGACTTCAAATTCCAGCAGTTCTCCACTGATCCTGCAAGCCTGGAAAAAGTAAATGTTCCACTTGAATAAGCATGTCCCGTTCTGCCTGTCACACAAAAAGAATCCAAAGCGTTACTTGTTATTGCTTTGCTGTCTGTCTCCGGAAGGGAAGTCCAGAAGTGTGAAGTGCTTTTAACAGATAATATAACATCTGTTGACTTCCAGCTCCCTTTCAAGTGCCCCACAACAAGTCTAAAAAATGTCCCTTTACTTCTTTGAATTCGTCATGCACCACCCTCCCTGACAAAAAAAAAAAAAAAGAAGGTGCTCATCTGCTTTGCTGTCTCTGGTCAGAGAGAGAAGAGGTGTCAAGTGACCAAGCAGAGTAGCTAGTATAGGGACTCAGCTCCTAGTAATACTGTTTTCAGCTCCTCTCTGTCCTAAGCACCCTAGTATACATCTACAGTAACTGGGGACTTGTTGTTTGATGTGCCCTGCATATCTGCAAAGCCTGGCAAAACAATGGAAATGTCAGAAGCCAGAGGCTAACAAGGGGATTTAGGAAGGTATAAAAGTAAATACTCACAGCAGCTCCTTCCTCTTAGCTAACAACCTGACTTTTTGGGGTTTTGGTTACTTGCTAAATAGTTGCTGCTGACTTGTATTGCTCCTCTCCTGTTGTTTAAGCCAGGAGCTCTCAAGTTTGGTTTTGACTTGCCTTTACGTTTTCTTAAGGACTTGGTGGCATTGCAGACCTGCATGGACATGGTGTCAGTGATAAATTAATCTGACCACTGTTCATTGTTAGATTTGGTCATTCCTCATCACATTCACTTTGCTGCTGCTGCTGGAATCCGATGCACTTTTAAGGTAATGCTGGCAGGCTGCCAATTGTTTTTTTGTTTCTTTTGGGAGGGGGGGCACTGAAGCCAGGATATAGTCTGTCATATATTAAATACAGTATATACTACTTTATGGCATGGTAGCGTCAGTTTACAGAGTAGGAAACTGTTCAATCCGGGGTAAACATAACCTCTCTGAGTAAATAATTTTTTAGAACAGTGCCTCACTGAGTAATCCACTTGGAGCAGCACATCTATGCTGTTATAATGTGAAGGTGAAGGTGAAATTGTTTAACCAGGAAATTGTTTAACCAGGAAAAGCACACTAAGACAAAACTTGTTTCCAGGTGCAACCTGGGAGCCCAAGGAAACTAAGCGACTTATTCAGGTCACACAGTATGCAAGTTGGGGGCTGTAAGATTCAAAGCCAGGTCTGTAATGTGAACACAAAGGCTTTCTGTTTTTCCTTTTGTTAAAAAGACATTCTACATGGGAAAATCAAGGAAATGTTTTAAACTAAGAATACTAAAACATCTGAGGCACATAGCAGAGAAAAATATGTAAACAATGCACTTGGTCACTGGCTGTTTATGTCACATGGACATAACTTTTTATTCCAAGGCACATAACTGATTTTCCCAAATTTGAGGAGAGAAGATTTTGATAATAAACTCCTCAAGCAGGTGGGGTTTGGTAATATGAACACAGGGCACACTGCCCGTGCCCACCTAGACAAAATGAGATGTGTAGCCTACAGCTTTTCTTGAAGTGATAGCTTCTCCTTTGTGTATAGGACAGCTTCTCCTATGTATACATGCTATAGAATTTTACATGTCTTTCCAGGTACTTTTTGAAATAAGGATTTTTTTTAAATGACTTTACTTTGTATGTCTTGTACTTTGGTGCTGAAGTCTGTTTTAGGGTTAGTTGTATGTCAATTTTTTTACAGCTTCTATATATGGGAAACATATGAGTTTTAGCTTGACAGAGTGGCTGATTTTTTTTTAGCAATAGTCTTTTCAGGTGGCAGGGTTAGTATTGCTGTATGGTTTTAACTAGTATGTAGTAATACATTTGCATTTTTTAACTTGGCTACTTGGTCAGTCTCTTTATATGGGGTGGGTGGAGCTGTTAGCCCAATTTTTGATGTTTTGTGCTTTGATTTTCCTTGTGGCTCCAGCCTTCTGTTGTAGAATAACGTGTACTCAGTTAAACTCTGTGGTAAAAGTAACTACTGCAATATATTTCTTGTCCTTAATTTGGAAGCTATGTTCAGATTTAAAAGTATACCATTCCTTTTCTCTGTTGAGAAGCTAAGGGAACCCACAGAATAAACAGTGTAGGAATACATGGCTAGCTTGTGGGACTGCTGGGCTTAAATTCATTAGTCTTTTGAACCTCTGATTATCTTTCATTCATCTGGCTCATCACAGGGGTGGTGGAATGCTCTGGCTTATGTAGTGTACTATATGTTGGAATGTTGTAAGTAAAGGGTTCATGTGGTTATCTTCCAAATGTTTAAGTAACCTGGGTGTTTGAAAAAGCAATTGTGGTAGCCATGTTAGTCCAGTGTACAATGTAGAGAGAGCAAAACAACAAATGTGTTGCAGGTGATACCTTTTATTGGACTAACACAATTAGTTCTGAGACAGTCTCACTCTCAGAAATAATTTTGTTGGTCCAATAAAAGGTATCACCTGCAATATATTTGTTGCGCTCTCTCTCTATCTCTTTCAATAGGTAACCTGGACAAAACATTTACCCTAAACCATCCTCTCATAAATATGTTGCCCACTTCATGATGTAAAATGTATTTACTGGATGATATTTGTAACCTGGTTATTAAATAATAAAGACATTTGAAAAAAAAAAACCTATCAGGGCAGGGTTGGAACAAAGTTTAAGTCCCAGTTCAAAAAAATATGTTTTTTCTTCAGCAGAACTACCTTAAGTATGTGATCAATTGAGTTTAGAATTTGTTTTGCCTTTTCAGTTTTAGTTTGCTGTGCATGCTTCTTTTTGTTACAGCTTGGTTTCCCTCACCTCCCCAATGGTTTTTCATTTTTTGAGTTGGAAATTTTATTACCCATTTGTTACCCTTTTATTGGTTGTTTGATTGGCTGTTCATTTCTAAGCTTAGCTTCCCAGCAGTATTATTTTTGTCCATATAAATTACTTTGATCACTTGCTTTACTTAATCTGTGATTTCTATTTGGTGACTATTCTTATGAGCTTCACTGACTTTGGCTACCTGTTTTCATTACTATACATTTTTAAGTTAAATGAAGATGCAGCACACGTACTTTACATACTGTACATTGTTGTTTTTTGAATTGCACTGTTATCTGCATTCTCTGTCCTGTTCATCAGAAATATGGTATCTCAATATCAGCAGTCATTGTTTTACCTGGTACTCTCGTATCCCTTTTTTTTTTACTTTTGTTATTTGTATGTCACCCCCTCACATTGCAGCCCCTACATCCAGTGCTTCTAGGCACAGGCTGGATCAGACATATACCCCCTAGCCCTTTCACTTGCTGACCAGATCCCTTCCCCACTCTTTGCAGTCAGTCTCATGCTTTGTTTTGTTTTTGTTTGTTTCAAATTATTTCTTGTCACCTGAATACCCAAAGCCATAGCCATATTAGATGTTGCTGTGTTACTGCCCCTGCCTATCTGAGTCACTGTGGTCCATCAACAATCTCTTGTGTATAGGCTATGTTGATTTGAAACTAATACTGCAGTATGTACCCTGAGTGGAAGGATTGAGGACTAAGTGGGTCAGTGTTGACTGGAGCCAAGCAAGACTGGAAAACTGATGACCATCAAACATGTCAAGTAAGGCTGGGACACAGTTAAGTGATTAATACTGTGTTCAAAATGCAAATTTGTGCTACCATGAAACTTTAATAACAATAATAGTCTGTAAAAAATGCAGTTAGATCTAGAGATGGTCATTGTATGTGACCATGCCATCTTTCATTTTCACCTCGGCAGCCATTGTATTAGGTTAAGTAATAGATGGTCCAGACTTCATGCAGAGTTATTGGAGGAACTGGGTTGACAGCTGAACTCTTAATATTCTGTATCAAATATTCCTGTATGGTATAACTGCATTTTTAACATTACGATCTTCTTCATAAATGTGCGTTTATTGTATTTATGTTTAACAAAACCTGGTTTAGAAAAAGTGCCCTTTGTATCCTACTAAGTGCCCTTCTGACCCTCAGCCCCCTCACCTTTTATTATCTTCCGGTACCAATGAGAAAAGTTATAAACAGTCAGTCATCTTTTTCATATAAAGAGAGAAAAACAGGCTAACTATAGCACTTTGGGCTAATTTATTATGTTTGCTTGCATGCAAGAATGCCCAAATCATGCAAACATGATTCCTGGTGTCTAGTAGTACCCCTGTATACCTCGCTCATCCTGTGTTAGTTTCTTCCCTGACATTTCCCTTGAAAACTTCCTCCTTTCACATATATATATTGATTATCCCCTTGTTTCTTATCCTTGTACATCAGAAAAAGTTGCTTTAGGTATAATAGTGTCATCCCTTTCAGATGTCTGAAAACTAATCCTGTCACCCTCTAGCTCATTCTTTTCCATGGAAAACAGTTCCACTTTCCCAACTCTGTTAGTTGGCTGTCGTGACCTATGATTTTCAAGCTCTTGGCTACCTTGGTTGCTCTTCTCTGCACTCAGTCCTGTGGCTGTCCTTCCTCTGCTATGTGGCCCAGAAGTGTACACTATACTCAAGTGTTGGGGCTGTGACTTGGATTTCTCGTCCGTAATGCTCACGCCCCCCTTCAGCCACTGACAGGCATCAAGGTGTGCCTTGGGGTCTTTGGCCCTAATGTTCACCCCATTCTTCTATACTGCACCCATCTCAGCTTATTTTCTTATGGAATGGTGTGAGTGTAAAGGCCGAAGACCCCAAGGCACACTGCAACACTTATTGGTGTCTGCAGGGTGGAGTGAGGTGGAATGGCATGATTGTTATGCCCGATGACACAAAGGCACACCCCCAGTGCCTCTCAGTCTTTGCAGGGTGGGGGTGGGGATTGGCGTTAGTTCATTACTTCACTGGCATTCCTTTTATGCATCTCTCTAACTCCTGCACTACCAATGCCAATGACAGCAAGCAAACATTTGGCATTGACAAATGCTTGTTATTATGAGCCACTATGCATATAAAAGCATAGAAACTTTGGGACACCTTGATAATTCTCACAGACATCAATTCTTCAGGGTTTTACCTGACATGTCCAACATCAGCTGGGGATAACGTTCAGGACCTCTCCAGGAAATGTCAGTCATTGTTCAGGCATATCTACTGTCCTCCTTTGGCACTTCACATACTCCACTCAAGCCATGAAAATACTTCTGACTCATTGGCCAACTTTCTGTGCAGCCACCTATTTCACAGGGCTGGGATAGGTGAAGAGCCAAAGTCAAATGCTTCCTCCTACTGTATATTTAAGCAGTCACACCCCTGAGGAATGAAGTCACCTCAGCGTCTGTAGAATACATATTAGCTAGGCTAGTTCCAAGTTGCAGTATCATTATTTTGCTTCACTGCTACCATACCCTCTTTATGAACATGTGCACATAAGGCATAATTTCTATGAGCACCATCAGTTCTCCAGGCAACTGTTTTGTGGGTGACTCACTCGTCAATACCTCATCCAAAATCTTTGAGTTGTTCTCAGCAGTCCCCTCATAAAAATCACTTAGTTCTAGGTGGTAAAATCAAGTGCTCCTTCCCATCTCTTTTAATGTTTCCAATAATCCCATTGCAGCTGCTCCAGGCTTTGACCTATTTCTTTAAATAGGAAGTAGGCTCCATTACCTGCATGGGCAAAGTCTTGCAGTACTCGTCACTGGCCCCATCATGTCCCATTTAAACCAACTTCCCAAAAATGTTGGCAGTGGTCCCAGTAAGGAAGGTTTTGGCTACATTGGGGACTGGGGTACTACCTGGGGGGGGTAGAGGCCTGTACAAAGGAGATGGCCTCCATCCATCCAGGAGGGGAATAACAGTCCTGGCTGCAAGACTTAGATGCTACTTGGATAAGCAGTTAAACTAGCCAAGTTGACAGGCAGACAAACTGGGGAAGGAAGAGAACCCCTACCCCCCCCCCCCAAGAATAAAGCAGCAGATAGGAGAAGCCCAGGGCCAATTAATTCTTCAAGGGTAGCGGAAAGTAAGGACAAGGGGAGGGTAGGACAGGTGGGTCAGGAAGAGGAACTAAAGTTGAGAGAGGTTAAGGATGTTAGGCAGAGGCATAGTGAACGATGGGAGGATAGCACCGGGAAACAAGAGGGGCAAAATATAGAAACAGGAAAGGAAGGTAGAACAGGGGGAGAGACAAAAGGAGTGGAGAGCCTTGTGTGCCAATGCAAGGAGCCTAGGAAGTAAAATTTCTGACCTTGAGGAAATCATTGCAGAGGCAGACCTGGATCTGGTGATCATAACTGAGTCACGGTGCATGAACAACCACAGCTAAGAAGTGGCCATTACAGGTTACACCATGTTCCAGAAGTAAGAGGACAGGGAGGAAAGGTGTGGGGGGGGTTATTTTGTATCTGAGGGATGGTATGAAAGCCACAGATATGCAGAGACATCAAGGGGATAAGGAAGGGCTGGAGAAGCTATGGGTCAGCTTAGAATCAAGGTCTGGGGCCCCTATCCACACAAGGTTTGTGTACAGTCCACCAAAGCATGGAGAGGACTTAGACAAGGATTTTGGTGAGAAGATTGACAGACTGGAGGTGGGCTGATGTGGTCTGTCTGCACAAGAGTGGCAACAGAGAGGAGGCTAACAACTATAGGCCAGTCATTCTCACATTAGATTTTGGGAAATGAATGGGGACTCTGCTGAAGGAGAGACTGATGGAGTACCTGGAGGCATAAGGGTTACAGGATCAGTGGCTGCACCATTTCACTGGGGGGAGGTTATGCCAAGCAAATCTAATAGATACCTTTGACTGGGTGACTTGGGAGATTGATCAGGGGAGGGCAGTGGATGTTGCTTATCTGGAATTCAGCAAGACCTTCAACACTGTGCCATACATGAAGCTAGTAAAGTAACAAAGTAGCCTAGGGGGTTGGGGAGAAAGTGGTAAGCTGGGTATCAGACTGGTTGATGGACATGAGGCAGTGGGTGGTGGTAAACGTCAGACACTCAAGGACAGGAGAGTGACTACCAGGGTGCCACAGGGATCAGTACTGTAACTGGTCCTCTTCAATGTCTTCATAAGTGACATTGCTGAGGAACTGGATGGAAAGATATGTCTCTTTGCAGATGACGCAAAAAATCTGCAACAGTGTGGACACTCATTAAGGGGCACAGAGAATGCAAAAGGTTCTGGAGAGACTACAGTCCTCTAGGATGTGGAAACTGGGTTTCAGTGCCAAAAATTACAAAGTCATGTACCTGTGGTGGGGAAACCGAGGAGCTGTGTATAAGATAGCGGTGGGAAGTACTGACAGTTAGCAAGCAAGAGATGGACATTGGGGTGATTACAACAGATAATCTCAAGGTAACAGGTTTATAGGTTTATAGATTGTACAAGTTTAAGGGACATGCCCATATTTGAACTAGCCATCGTTAAAAGTTAACGACGGTTGTAGAATTTCTTTTCACCTATATAAAGATCAAGTTCTCATTTGAAATGGTCCATATTTTGACTCATCACCATTCCAACTGGGAGTAAGTTCCATATTGGGGAGGGGTCTCAAGCAAGTAGCTACTTCTGTCACTTTCTCAGAAGTACTACCTTCGAGAGGCAAGGGAGAGCATAGGAGTGTATGCACCAGGAACTTTAACTCATGGTTGAAGAACTGGTGCTGTGAGGAAGGGTTTGGATTCATTGGTGACTGGAGACCCACCTGGAGGGATGTTGGTTTGTTCAAGCCTGACGGCCTGCATCCATCCTGGAGGGGAATCCAAGCACTCAATGATAAGTTTAAATGCTACATTGACAAGCATTTAAACTAGCAAAGGGGGGTGGCAGGCCAGCAAGGAGGGTACCTACTTGCTCACCCCCCACAGACAGTAGTGGAACCAGTGAACTGGAGGAGTGGCTATCTCTACAAAGCAATGTGCAAAAGATGGAGATTAGTGCCCAAGAGATGGATAGGCAGAAAAGGGGCAAAATTCAGCAGAAGGGTGGACAGCAAGGAGAACCAGGGATAAAGGACAACCAGGGAAGGGGCTGGAGTAGAACAGCGAAACAGTCTAGGGAGGTCAAATCATGGAAAGCCATGTGTGCCAATGCCAGGAGCCTTAGCAACAGGATGGAAGATCTGGAGGCTGTCATGTTGCAGTCAGACCTGGACACTGTGGCTATCACTGAAACCTGGTGTAATGATAACCACAACTGGGAGATGGCCATACCTGGCTACAACATATTCAGAAGAGACAGGACAGGTAGGAAGGGAGGAGGAGTGGCACTGTATGTGAAAAATGACATAAGGGCCACAGAGATCCAGGAGGAACAAAATGGGGGAGCGATACTGTGGGTTAAGCTGGAAAGGAAAATGGGGCCAGCCATCTGCACAGGTGTGGTCTATAGACCACCAGCACAGGAGGAAGAAACAGATAGAGAGCTGATGTTAGCCATCCAAAGGATGGCAGACAAGGGTGAGATAGTACTGATTGGAGACTTCAATATTCCAGATGTGGACTGGAGCATCCCAGCAGCAGCATCAACTAGGAGCAGATTTATCCTGGACTCCTTTCAGGGTGCCTTCCTCAAGCAACTGGTCATGGAACCAACTCGGCAGAAGGCAATACTGGACCTTGTGCTCACAAGCAGGGACAGTGTGATAGGGGTAACAGTGGGGAGCACCTGGGGAACAGTGACCACCAGTCATTGTGGTTTGAAATCACAGAAAGAGCAGAACCAAACTACACAAAAACATGTATCCTGGATTTTAGGGGGGCAGACTTTGGGAAAATGGGAGATACTTGAAAGAGGCATTAAAGGAATGGGCAGGAATCAGGGTTGAGGAACAGGACAGTATTTAAAATGGGGATTACAAGAGCAACAGAATTATGCATAAAGCAGGTTAGCAAGAGGAAAAGGAAGAGAGACCATTATGGTTTTCCAAAGAGGTAGCAAGAAAGTGAAAACCAAAAGACTGCATTCAGGCAATACAAAAGACACAGGCAGAAGGGGATAGGAGAAGTACCAGGAGAAGCAAAGGAGGCAGGGAGGTCAATAAGGAAGCCAAAGCTCAGACAGAAGAACACATTGCAAAATCAGTGGGTAGAGGGACAAACCTTTACAGGTACATAAGGAAAAAGAAAGGCAAAGGGAGGGATAGTGAGACTGAAGGGGAGGATGGGGGCGCGTGGAGGATGACAACAGTAAAGCTGACATATTGAACAGGTATTTCTGCTCAGTCTTTACTGAGGAAGAGGAGGGTAATGGGTCTGAAGGGAGTACAAAGGGTGAGAATGGTGCAGAAATGGACACGTCCCTTTACACGAGAAAGGGTCCTGAAGGAACTGGAAGTAATAAGAGTTGATAAAGCAATGGGGCCAGATGGGGTGCACCCCAGGGTCCTTAAAGAACTAAGAGAGGTGGTGGCTGAGCCTCTGGCTATCATATTTAGCCAATCACTGGAAACAGGGAAGGTACCCAAAGACTGGAGGACAGCAGATGTAGTCCTCTTATACAAAAGTGGGAACAAAGAGGAAGCAGGGAACTATAGGCCAGTCAGCCTCACCTCAGTAGTGGGGAAGATCATGGAAGCACTACTGAAGGAGAGATTGGTGGAACATCTGGTTGTCAATGGACTACAGGACCCAAGGCAGCATGGTTTCACCAGGGGGAGGTCATGTCAGACCGACCTAGTTGAATTTTTTGACTGGGTGACTAGGGAGGTGGATCGGGGAGGGCAGTGGACATGGCTTATCTGGACTTCAGCAAGGCCTTTGACACTGTGCCACACAGAAGACTATTACACAAACTGGGGAATATGGGTGTGGGCAGGACAGTAGTGTGGTGGGCAGGTAACTGGCTGTGCAGCAGGACACAGAGGGTGGTGGTAAATGTCTGTCACTCCACAGAGGGAAAAGTGACCAGTGGGGTACCTCAGGGATCAGTGCTGGGACCGGTCCTATTCAACATCTTCATCAGTGACATTGCGCAGGACCTAGAAGGCAGAATTTCACTGTTCACTGATGACACAAAGCTCTGTAACAGAGTAGACACACCAGAGGGTGTAGACAGAATGAGAAGGACCTGCAGAAACTTGAAGAATGGTCAGGGGTTTGGCAGTTGAAATTCAGTGCAAAGAAGTGCAAGATAATGTATATGGGGCACAAAAACCCTGGCACAATATATCAGTTGGGGGGTGAGGATATAGCATGCACCAAGCAGGAAAGGGATCTTGGGGTTATCATCTCTGATGACCTCAAGGTAGGGAAACAGTGCGACAAGGCAGCAGGTAAAGCATATAGGATGCTGGGATGCATAGGCAGGGGCATCACCAGCAGGAAAAGGAGGTCATAATTCCACTATACAAGACACTAGTGAGGCCCCACCTGGAGTGCAGTGTACAGTTCTGGAGACCTTACCTACGTAAGGACATAGACAGGATAGAGAAGGTTCGGAGGAGGGCAACTAAGATGGTACATGGATTGCGTCACAAGTCCTATGAGGACAGGTTGAAGGAACTGAACATGTACTCCCTGGAGGAGAGGAGGGAGAGAGGGGATATGATAGAGACATACAAGTATCTTACAGGGAGGAACAGGGTGCAGGAATACACTATTTTTAAGCGAAAAAGATGTTCCAGGACTAGAGGACATGGGATGAAGTTGGAGGGAGGGTGATTCAGAGGAAAAGTGAGGAAGAATTTCTTCACATAATGGGTGGTGGACAAGTGGAACACCCTGCCAGAGGAAGTGGTGGGGGCTGAAACAATCACTGGATTTAAGAATGCATGGGATAGACATAAAGGAATTCTGGAGGTCAGGGGTAAGGGGCAACAGACTTCTAGGAAAACATAAACTGAACTTACAGGCTCAAATGGGCAGACTGGGTGGGCCATAGGCTCTTATCTGCCGACACTGTCTATGTATCTATGTATCTATGTATGTACCTCTGGCTTTGTCTGCCTTTCATGGCCAGGTTCCCTTATACCCTTTACTTCCCTCCCATCTACTTCCTCCTGTTCTACCATCTCCATTAAGGGCCAATACCTGTTTGAGCCTGTTGTGTATCTATGATCATTTACATTGGTATTCGTACCCATTGTGCCCCTGACTCCTATCCTGGCACCTCCCCCAAGTCCCCAGAGTATCTTGCTTGCTCCACCTCCTGTCCTTTCTGTCATCCTACCTCCTGTCCTCTACCCTTATATCTTCTGTGTTACTCCTTTCCATTTCTCTTTTTGACCGATACATTACCCTTTTCAGCCATGATAGCTCAGCCTCCAGCCTCCCTAGCCTTTGACAAACTGGGAACTCCCCCAGCCTCCACAGAGTACTCATGAATATGGCTGCACCACAGTTGTTATGCCCCACAATCCTCCCTCCTCTGTGCCCCCAATCTCCCTCCTCTAGTTCTCCCACCCCTTATGCTGCTCCTGACCCCCCGGTGTGCCATTCTATGCTGCCCTTCCACCAACTCCCACTGCCCCTCCCCTGATCCGTCCCCCCTCACTCCTGTGCCCCACTCACTCCATGCTCCCAATTAGAACTAAAGACCTCAGAACAAGCTGAATCCCAACCTTTCACCCCTAATGATCAGCTCTCTGAAAAATAACAACTCAGAAACAAGCTGTAGCATCAAGTTCACAGAAGGGATAGATACTTGCCTGCTTAATAGATTTAAATTATATTTGCACAACCTTTAAGATGGTCACCTGCTATGCACATGCTTTATCTACTGTCCTTCTTTCCTACTTTGTCATATCCATAAATTGTATTTGCACACATTTAAAATGACTACTATGCTGCACACACATTTAACCTACTGGTAGTTAGCCATCATTCCACATTACTTAATCTCACCAAATCAGTCCCAGTTCAAGATCTGCTTGCCATTGTGAAGAGCTCCTTACTGCATTAATACCTCCCACCACTATTTAGCCATTCCAAATCAGTTCCCTCAGTCCAAGATTGGCTTGTAGCATTGATCAGTCCTTTTCTGCACTAAGTCCTACCCTTGTAATAGTGATCAGACCTTTTCTACAAGTGATCAGCCCTTCTCTGCATTAAGTCCTTGAGTCTTCCCCCCAGAGGGCAGCACCTTCCAGCTCTCCTTGGGATTCTACCCTGTTACCTCCTTCAAGATGGCTCTGCCTTCTTGAGCATTTAATAGAGGTTAGGGCAGGGGTGGGGGTGGGAGGTGGTGGGGTGGGAAAATTTCCCTCTTATGGAAGTGGCTCCGTGGAAGTGGCTCCAGATGCTGGTAAGCTCTTTTGTGTGAAGACTAGTAGCTGCAGGGCCTTTTAAAGCCCATCTGCCCTTCAGATCTGGTGCTATTCCTGATTGGATCCTCAGGGAACCCAGATGTCCTCACCCTGATTAGCACCTCCAGGAGCCTGAGACTTCTGGCACTGCTGGCCACAGGACTGCTGCTCACCAAAAACGTGCAGCACTTCCAGCCATAGATTGCTGTTCCAGCCTCCCATGAAGTGCAGCAATGGCCACAGGACCTTGGCTGTGGCTCCAGTCACAGGAAAGTTCTCTCTTGTAGAAGCAGCTCTGTGGAAGTGGCTCTGGCCACTGGTCCCCCCGCTTCAGCTGCGAGTATGCTATTTTGTGTGAAGGGGAAAACTGTGGTGGTGTGGAATTTAACACAGGGCAGGAGTGGGGACCTAGCTGGCTGATTACCAGGATGGTTAAGGCTCGACCATGGAGGTTCAGGAGGATGGGTAACAGAAACAGGTGGGAAACAGCTGGAGTTTCAGCTGGTGCTTGAGGGAGCCAGGGGAGGTGGAGAGGCAGAGGAAGGAAGAGGGGTGTTTTTTCCAGAGTGAGGGAAGTCTATAGGAGAAGGCAGATTGCTCATCAGAGGAGTGGGAGTGAGGAGTGGCAAAAGTGTAATGGTGCCTGGAATGGAGGGAACATAAAAGGAGGGGGAGTTGTGAGAGGAGAGAAGGGAGGCAAGAGCAAAGGGCACCAAACCAATATTTGGATGTGAAGGAGGTGCATTCAGCCTGGTGATGAGACGGCAGAAGGAGGATGGATAGGGATAAATACAATGAACAATGATGGGTGTGAGGGGGGAGTCTGTAGCAAAATTGAAGAAGGAGTTGCAAAGGGTGTCCAGTCTGGTGAGGGAAGTGGAAGGGGTGGTGCTATAGACCACATCTACATAGTCAAAGACTAGGAACACCATTTTAGTAACAAGCTCACTGGGGACATTCAGAGATAAGCAGTCATTGCTCTGATATAGAGCACTAAGTTTGGGACAGAGTTTTGCATGGATGGCATTGAATGGCTTGCAGGGGGCTTATGCACCAGCTCACAACAGAGACAATAATTAAATATTCTATGACATGAGAAATAATCAAAGGTCAAAAACAAATGAGCAGTATTATCAGTTAATCCCCGTAAAGAGTAAGTACAACACGAGCAATTGCACCCATTGTTCAGAAAATCCTACAAGGCAGATTTATTTTTTGTTTATTTTATTTGGAATCTAGGATAAACCTTTGAGCTTAATAGCTCTTTACATAGGTTTCACGTCAAGATATTACAACAACAAGTGAGCTAAGTAGTTATACAAGGAATTGCAAAAAACAAGGGATACAATAGGGTATGCAGTTATACAAGGAGTTGCAAAGGTTATACAATGAATTGCAAAAACAGGTATACAATAGTGTAGATTATGCACACAATCAGGTTTCAAACAAGGAGAGTGGAGCTACAACAGACATAACAGATACAAGCCCAACAGTGCTAACCTTAGTTGTCAAAAAGAAAAGTTGCTAAGTACTGAAAAAAAAGGGGGAGGTTAGGCCCCAAGTGCAGTGAGCATACAAAGGGCAGTCAGAAATTAGTTTATCGGAAAGCGGAGAAACTCGAGGGGAGAACAGGGGGTGAGAGTACATAAAAGCTTTGAGTCAACCAAGTCCTCTGACACTGACAAGCATACATGTCTAGCTAATGGGAGAAGTGTTCATTGGCAGCCAGTGATAAATAGCACTGTATCTAGTTATATCACAATACATCCTATTGGAATGAATGAGAATTCTGAAGTGATATGCCTATGTATATCTACTGCTTTTGCTTACCATTCAGGCCAACAACAGCCACCAGAGGTTGCTATCAACTGTGAAGCAGAAGTCTCCCGCCAATGCTAGGAGCATGTTTTAGAGCCAGCATCACAAGGTGCCAAATGGCTTTGCAAATTTCTGATGCAAAACCTTTGAAAACTCCTGCCTTTTCTCTTGGAACAATTCAGAGAGAAGCCAGTGAAATGGGAAGCTAATCATGCTGAACCTAAGAGCTTTCTTTCCCTCCCTCCCTTAAAGGAAAACTCCATGTTAAAATCAGAAAAATATATGTAGTAGTCTTTTTTTGTGTTCTAACCAGTTCCCAGTATTTTCTTTTCCTCTGGCTGTGAGAGAAGTTTTTTCTAACTTTCTCTAACTGTTTTATTGCCCTTGGATGTTGCCATTCTGGTTTCTTTTATGGCCTCTAGTCTTCCCAGAGTGCCCTTTGGTGTGATGTCTAATGTCCCTGCAGGAAGCCAGTGCCTTGTTACAGGGTCTGTCACAGCTCAGCCACAGAGAAAATACTTCTTCCAGAGAAGACACACTACTAGATGTTGGGTGAGTGTAATCATTATTAATTTTTGATATCAGTACCTTGTCCTGCTATGTTCTGCTGTGTGTGTGTGTGTGTGTGTGTGTGTGTGTGTGTGTGTGTGTGTGTGTGTGTGTTTGAATCATGTCACTGTTTACTCTATTTCTCTCAGTCACTTTCAGTTTTTGCACCAGTACTAAGTAGTAAAAATTAAACATCACCTTATAGGTTGTAACATAGCAGGACAAGGTACTAATGTCAAAAAATAATGATTACACTCACCCAAAATCTAGCAGTGTGACTTCTCTGAAAGAAGTATTATCTTTGTGGCTGAGCTGTTATCGACCCTGCTAAATCTAAGGGCATAGCTACATTACTGTCATATGAGCCAAGATGCATCGTAGGAGAAAGAAAGCCAATAAACCTATTTGTGATGGAGATCCCCAGGGGTCATAAAACTACCATACAGCTAGCAGGCTAATTTAGGAAAAACTCCTAATAGCAGACAGGGGGAAAGACACACTAGGATTTAACATACATATCAAAACACTCTACATAACATATGCTTTTGCACATTCTGGGTGGACTTCTACTTTAAGGGTGATAGGACCAAGCAGGCTTTTATGCAGTGAGCTGGAGTGCAAGAGAAGGAGCATAAGCAGCCATGTACCTTTACTAAGTTTGTCTTACACTCTTTCTGTCTACCTACCTTATTACAAAATTGTATGAAGTTGATCTAGCCTATTTATTTGTACTTGTTCGACTAAGTGGTACTTTATTGACAATTCCACTGGAGCTCACTTATTGCATTTGTTATATTGCCTGATAATCTTTGTTATTGACGTGGAACCTTTGTAAAAGAGAACTTGCGCTCAAAAGTATTGTTCAAATTTTTCAATAAATAAAGGCATCAGTCTTGGGGGGAGTAGCTTAGGACGTGGCCACTGGCTAGCTGTTCAAGCCCCCTAATTATGTATCCTCTCCTGTTGTGCTCTGAGGTCACATGTAAAGACTCTAGATAATCCTCTGCTTCTTTGTCTTCTTGTTTTGTAAGTGTATTTCACTCTTCTTGATTTTCATATGTGAGGCGATCTGTTTCCATTAAATAGGGACCCTTAAAACCTGGTCACTGCTATACCAAGCATTGATATAGTTATGGTACTTCTCTCAAATTGTCCTAGTCAAAACATGTAACTAACTCCCATAACAGAGTTTGTACTTGACTAGAGCTACTGAGTTAAACAATTATAAGGTAATAGAGACAGAGCAAAGTTATAGACAACATGTGGAATAGAAATTTGAGCAGGCAATGTATACAATCCATGGCAAAATTCACAGTGGGGAAGTGTTCATTGCCTGCAGCAAAGTTGAGTATTTAGTCATTTAATAATGATGAAATCTGAGACCCCTGTGAGCTGTAATGGTCTTGAACCAATATTGATCAAACTACCATAGCAGCTCCAGTCATTACAGCCTCTCTCGAAAGGTTGTATAATACTTCCTTTTTTCCAAGGTATTATTTTGGAACATTGGCAATTGGCACTGGTGACTCCTGTTCACAAGGGTAGACCAAGAAATCTGGTTGACTACTACAAGTCAAATTCAACACTGTATCCTGGCCAAGATACAAGAAGAGATAGTAAAAATCTATATTCAGAAGTATATAAATGCCCATAGGTTGCTTACCAGTGAGTAACTTGGCTTCAGGAAAAAAACTGGGCAGACAAACAGTAGTTCTAGTCATGTTCAGAAATGCTGTATCCTGTGCCATGGATACGTGTTGAGTGATAGGAACACTATTTGTGGACCTGGTGAAGGAATTTAACCTAGTTAATCATCCCTTATTTCAGAGAACACTGAACAGCCTATCTAGGTCTAGTTTAGGCACCTGACCTATGAGGGGGACACATTGTTGTTGGTGATCAGGCTAATCATCATTTGGCTGTATCATGAGACCAAGACCCCGTTTAAAATTATGGGATGAAGACAGAAAGTGAGTAAGAAAATGGGATTAATTTAAATGATGTGCAGGCTCCTTTGAGCAGCATTTTGGGGCAATGTTGCTATAACTACTTGATTCTGATGTTGGCTGCACACCAGTAGCTCTCCTACATCATTTAATAACAATGCTATAAAAAAGGTGATTGCAGTTCAGTGAATTAGCCAGGGTTGAGCTTGATATATCCTACTGATACTTAGAATCTAGCAAACCCTTAGTCACTAACAGGTTACAAGAATAATCTGGTTGCAATTATTTAAAATCTAAAAATTTTAATATAGGACATTCCACCTCCTGACAAAGCCTTGATGATCATACATAGGGGGGTGCCTATTTCTGTTGTAGCCACTTTTATGATTGGAAATATCCTTGTGTTTAAATACATCCTATCTCCATGCAAACTGGTGTGTGTACTATCCTTTTTCTGTGAACTGCAAGTTGATTAAGATGTTGCACAGGTATACTGTGTATTTACTTTAGATTACTTGTTGCACAGAAATCAGTATTATTTCCCTTTAAGTGTAAATCTCATTAAATGCTCAGCATGGAGAAAAGTGTTGTGTCTACTGGCCCTTGTCTCACTGTGATGATCTCTAGTTTAAACAGAACCCTATTTCTGTGAAACTACACTCTCACTGTACTCACCATCTGATGTAAACAGAACTCTGTTGTCATGGAAACAAACATATTTGAACTTTTAAAAACAGTTTTTTTTTCCTGTCAACAGGGAAAGATTTTTCTTAATAGGAAGATTAAAAGAGCAAAAAAGACCTTAGCTTTTGTTCTTCTCTCAGACGTAATGACCTGTTGAAATTGTAAGCACCCATGGCTGTGCCTGGGATCCTGTGATGTTCCAACAGTCCAATAGTTCCCAGACAAAGACTGAAGCTGAGGTTCTTACTGCTTAAATAATACATAGAACAAAAAAGGTTCATGTCTCTTATTTTGGCTTGGGGATAATAGTACAGAAAACCTAATCTGAAATGCAGAAGTACTTTCCTGCCTTGGATAATGTTTTGCTGCTGACATGACATCATAAAAAGTGTTGGACCACAGCTCTTCTCTATTGGAATCATCATTCTCTTTGTGATGCAGTTTAATTTATATGCAGTAATTTCCCAGAGGTTTGTTTTTTAGTTAATAGTTTTATTGGCATTTGTTTTACATACATACATACAGATAGACCATAAGCAGACATGTGAAAGGACATGTAATAATGCAAGATATGAGACCAAATCTACCTACATATGCACTAAAAGGGGTATACAAGTCTTGTCATCCATTTTGTACCAATAGGAAAAGGATGAATAATAGAATAAAAGTACCTACCATTTGTGTTTCTTGCCACATGTAGGAGGGGCAATATGCAAAAGCCTGGCTTTGCTGTCTTGCTAGGCTAAGTCCCTTATCCTGCATGCAAACACAGAAAAAATAACACAAAGAACCAAGCAACTTCATTAAGTAACAGATAGTGTGTTCAAAAGAAGTAGTGGATATCGTGGTCGTGTTAATAGTCCAGACCGAAAACACTGGAAGATAGCTGATTTAATTCATACACCCCATCTGTGGGCCTCACCCAATACCAGTTCTAGGCTTTAGGTATGCAAGGAAGGGACTCCAGCAGAGAAGATACTTTGGGAGGTAGTTTGCAATTGTATGAGAAAGGCAATCCAAGGATGCCAGAGTGGACAGAGAGTTCGGGAGTTCTATTAAGGAGGGTGTATCCGAAGTTCTCCACTTACACAGAATAAGCCTTTTCACTTGAATACTGAGTAAAGCCAGCCATCTGGTTTGTGAAGAACTAAGATGGGAGGATATCAGGGGTGCCTAGAATCCACAATTGAGGTTCTAGTGGGATCCCAATGCCCAGGACTTGCTTAACTAGATCTCTGGCAGAGCTCCAGATTGGGGATATTAGAGAGCAATCCAGAGTATGTGCTTTAAGTCTCCTTTTTGAGCATGACATCTCCAACACAGGTTGTTATCCAACAGCTTGTGTTCATGTAAAAAGGCTGGGGTCCTGTACCAGTGGTGTAGTATTTTATTTTGAATGAGTTTGCTTTTAGTGTCAGGGTATGCCTTGTGTGCTTGTCTCCAGCAGTATGCCCATTGGTTGGGTATAGTGTTTTGCAAGGCTTTCTCCCATTTCACCCTGGAGATTTCCGATTGTGAGGGAAGAGTGTCTCTCAAAGCTGTATAAATTTTGCTTGCCTGCCCTCTAGAAAGTGTCAGTGAGGATGAAAGGGTCTCTGGAGGGGCTAGGGAGGGAGTTGTTCTCATAAAGGCCTGGATTGAGCTTCGAAATTGACGATACCTCCAGAAATCTGATCTGGCAATTCCAATGCCTTGGGACAGATCTTGGAAGGATTTTACGCAACTGCTGTTGTCTATCAGCATATCCTGCACTTTATTAACTTTTGCCTTTGCCCAGTGGGGCTAGTAGATGGGTTTATTGGCAATTCGTATGGCATCATTATTCCATAGAGGGGTCATGTCACTAGGCAGTGGAGCTAAGCCTAATTTCCTGTGGGCTTTAAACCAGTATTTTAGAGATGGGGCGATGGTTGGGTGGAACTTTAGATTTTGTGGGGTGTACTGTATAGCAATAAAGACAAGTGGGAGACCTGAGATAGGGTGCTCTCGATACTCAGCCATTGCAGAGAGTCCTGTGTTGAAGTATGAAACCACTGCAGGGTCTGCATGATGGAGTAGGCCCATTTACACCCCTCCATCCAAGGAAGAGACCACCCTCCCTGCTTCCAATGGAAGTGCAGTTTATTCCTGCTGTATCTGGGTGATTTCTGATCCCATAAGAAGGAGCCAAACATAGTATCTAGTTGTTTGTGCCATTTGAGAGGGAGCTCTATTGCAGTATGGGAGATGATACATAGTAATTTGGGCGCTATGACCATTTTGAGAGAAGAGATGTTCTCTGCTAGGGTGTGTTGCAAAGCATGCCATCTGTCCAGCTCAGTTTTAATTTCTGCTATCAGTGGTTTCAGGTTTAGTTCCCATATCCTTGTTACGTCAGGGGTAATATAAATCCCTAAGTACTTAATATCTGCCGGGGACCAATTCAAGCCATATGGAGAGACTAAGGCCAGTGTGCAGGGGGCATTGCGAGGGAGCACCTCTGTTTTGGATTGGTTCACCTTTAGGCCAGAGATTGTTGTAAATTTCAATAAAAGAGTGAGCAGAGGGGGAAGGGAGGACCCTACCTTGTCTAAAGGGACCAGCAGATCATCTGTGTACATAAGCTTAGCATATCTCTGGTTCCCAACTGGGATACCATGCCTGTTCTGATGCTGGTGTATAGCCACCGCAAGGGGCTGTACAGTGATCATGAACAGAAGGGGGGAAGAGGGCAGCCCCGGCGTGTTCCCCTGCTCAAGAGGATGGGGTCAGAGAGGGTAGCATTTATCAGGAGCTTTGCTGCTGGTTGATGATATAGTGTGTTGATCCAGCCAATTAAATGCTTCTCAAACCCCATATAAAGGAGGACTTGTATCAAGTAATCCCACTCCAGGGAGTCAAATGCCTTTTCAAAATCTCTGGTCACTGCTGCCACTGGAGTGGGTAGGGTTTTAGCTTCATATAGCAGGTTGATCAATTTGCAGATATGGTCCTTGCTATATCTTCCTGGGACAAAGCCCACCTGGGATGAATGAATAATACCAGGGAGGAAGGGGGCCCAACCTAGTGGCTAGGATTTTGGCAAAGAGCTTACCATCAGTATTAATTAGAGATATTGGGTGATAACTAGAGGGGAAGGTGGGATCCTTACCTTTTTTTTGGAAGACCATGATCACTGCTTCCCAGAGGGTCAGTGGGAAGGAATCTTGAGACAGGGCATTATTATATACAGAGCTGAGCAGGGGGGCTACTTGAGGGGATATGATTTGCCAGAGATCCAAAAGGAACTTTATTGTTTTAAGTGCCTCTTCCACCTCCAGGTTGGTGATGGGGGCTTCCAAAACCTCCCATTGGTGTTGTTGGAGCCATGGGAGAGTCAGGGAAGAGAGGAAATCCTGCATTTTCTTGAGGTCTGGAGGCCCAGAGGAGGTATATAATTGACTATAATATTGTTTCATTATTTTATTGATCTCCATTGGGTTCATTTGTGTTTTCCCCTGGGAGTCCCTGAGCCCAGCTATATGGTGCTCCACCTGTTACTTCCTTAATCTGTAAGCTAACAGCTTCCCTCCTTTCTCCCCCCTTCTGCAAATGTGTGTTTCAGTCACAGAATGGACACTTCTGCTTTCCTAGACAGAAGGTCATTAATCTCCATTCTGAGTTTAATGATGTAGTTGCCTAATGGAGAGTGTTTGGCATGAGTAAAGGAAGCTTTTGCATCCTGCTCGGCCTGCTGCAACTGTTTCTCAAGTGTTATGAGGAGTTGTTCCCATTTCTGGCATCTCCTGGAGGCATACCCCATGATCTCCCCTCGAAGAGTGGCTTTAAGTGCCTCCCATGTAGTCCCTGGGCTGTATCAGAAATGGGGTTTTCTACCAGGAACTGGGACACCTCCTCCCTGAGCAATTTCAGGAAGTCCGGATAACGTATGAGAAGTGAGTCCAGCCTCCAGGTTGTGGGGGATGAGGTGGGGGTCCCCATAACATATGGAAGTGGATAGGGGAATGGTCTGAAATAACTATGGAGAGTATCACTACATCTATAGCTTTCTGTGTCATTTGGTTAGAAATTAGCCAGTAATCAATTCTGCTGAAAGTACCATGAACAGGGGAGTGGAATGAGTAATCCTTATCTCTGGGGTGTAGCACACGCCAGATATCTATTAATCTGGCATCCTAGACTAGTTGCTTCAGGGCGGGCCGAGCTTTGGAGTGGTGATCTGGATGATTTGAACTATGGTCCATAAGGGGATCCAGGGGCAGGTTAAAATGCCCCCAATGATAGTAGATATAAGGTCTATGAGCATAGCATCAAGGGCAGTGGAAACCTCCTGAAAGAATTCCAGAGCATCTTCATTAAGACCATACACATTCCCTTATCAGGAGAGGACCATCCAGGGTGTCCATATGAACAAAAATCAACCTCCCCATGGCATCCCATTTAGTGTGTATTGGTGTCCACTTAAGTCTCTTATGGATGAGGATTGCTACGCCTTGTTTCTTGGTGTGAGCAGAGGAGGAGAAGAGCTGGCCCACCCAGTCATTCACCAACTTTTTATGATCCTGCTTACTCAATTTCATTTCTTGTAAGAATGCCAGACTGGACCTAAGTTTCTTCAAATGTGAGCTCACCTGTTTGTGTTTTATCAGGGTGTTTAGTCCCCACATGTTCCAGGTGTGGCAGTGCAGGTCAGCCATAATCTGGTTGAGAGTGAAGTGTAATGATATATAGATGTGGTAGATTTAGGATTCTCATTGGGGTCCAGTCTGGCAACATTACACGCTCACCTAAGCAGTACCTCCCTATTCTGTATATCCCAAGACCACTAATACTTCTATTAACATTGATATTCATTGTTGCCCAGTTCAAATCTATACAACTTAATCTACAGGAGCTTAATGCTTCAAACATTAATAGTAAACTGTTATAGCTATTTACAAAGACCAATGCCTTAGAGAAAGAGGAGTGGAGCAGGTGTATAGCCAGCTGCCTGAAAGCCAAGGTTGACCTGAACACTTATCGGGGTAAGGCATCCTCAGCTGAGGATGCCCGACATGGCAATTGCAGGGGGCTCTGTAGGCAACCCTGGGACCCAAGGAGTCCTGCTTTGGACAGTTAAGTCCATTGTCTTATTCCTGTTCAGATGGAAACAAGGATTGACTGTAAATTCTGCCCATAATAGCCAAGCAATAGAAGAGGAATGGTAAGATGGATGGTGGCCTCGGGGGCCCCATAAGGAGACTATTCAAACTTTGTAGCATGATGTCACATCACAGCCCTTGCTGGTTACATGGCGCGGCTTATCTGCTTATGCCCTGAGAGGTAACAACTATGGAGGGACAGCGGGGGAGGGTTAAATGGACATCTGTGGATGGTTTGTGATACCCTATTGAGCAATGATCTATCCAGAATCCTCATGTGGTCCGCATCGGGCATCTCCACCCCCAGTCCCAGGAATAGCCCCAACAAAAAAAAACCTTGGGTTCTAAGCCTAAGCAATGGTTATAACATTCCCAAGGTAATTAGTGTTTCTGCCATCTAGATCACCCTCACAACTTTGCATTATGAAAGCATATACAAATAATGTCCCATGCAATATCCAAGACCTGTTGCTAGTTGGCTCAGACACTGGAGAAAGTCTAAGGGAGCCATCTTGAAGTCTGCCTGAATGGCAGTGGGAACAGGAGGTACATATAGGCCCCCATGTTTGAGGTGTCCTGGCCCTCCAAGAGTTCTGCTGCATGAGCTGCAATGCATGGGGGGGAGGGTTTGCAGCAGGATGAAACAGTTCCGGTCACACTGAATCACAGCATCCCGGTATAACTTAGCACATCAATCCCCACAACCCAGCACCCTTCCATCAATCAGAAACTCAAATGACACTAATCTGAGTTCAGCCTTGGTCCTTCATTGTGGCAGCTGATGACTTTGGTGAAGAGATTTCAGTTGGTATGGGGGCCTCCAGGCTAGAACTGATGGTTTGGCAAGTGTGGATGCTCTGTGGGGGGATAAGGTCCATCCCTGCGACCTCTGCCCAAGATTTCCCTATATCGGGCTATGCGGTGTCCAGTCCCTGTGGATCCTGTACCTGTAGATTCTGCTCGGTGTCTCAGGGGTCTTGCTGTTGTAATGCCACATACCTGTTAGGGGGGTGAAAGGCCTGTAGGTCACTTATGTTCTCATGTACATATTGGTTGCTATACGCAGGGCTGGCTGGCCTGACCCTCTCTGATGGATGCTCTCGCCTGCCGTGTTTCATTGAGGTCTGCCTTTTCCTAGTGTGAGGCGGCAGTGAGCCCACAAATATCAGGCATTCCAGTATCTTTTGCTGAGATGAAGGAGGAGTTTGTCGGACCATCTCTGCATTTTCGTTTGGAGAGGTTCTGCAGATCTTGGAGAGGCTTCCCATTCCCCGGAATTCCTTGGGGTAGGATCAATGGAGGAAGTCCATTAGATTATTCAGATGAGCAAAAGTCAGTGGAGCACCATTGTAGATTACCTGCATTGTCCCCGGGTATCTTAAGGAGAAGGATAAGTTCAGTTTATGCAGTATTTTGTGGCACTCCTTGTAGGCCTTGCGTCACTCTGACAGGTCTCTGGAATAGCCCTGATAAATTTGTATGTGCGGCCCTCGCCAACTGAGTTGTCCTTTATTCCGGGCAGCTGTTGTAACCTGCTCCTTCTGCCTGAAGTTTAGGAATCAAGCCAGTAAAGGTTGTCGACATTCTCCGGGCCTGGGAGGTGGAGCAAGGCAGCGGTGCGCACATTCTGTTTGTAGCACTGTCTCTTGAGATAAGTCCAGAAGTTGAGGCAGCGAGTGCTGTAGAAATTTAAATGCATCCCCTTGTTCTGATCCCTCAGGGAAGCCCAAGAAGTGCAAATTATTACGCTAGCTGCGATTTCCAGGTCGTCAACCTTATCCTGCAACTCATGTAAGGCTCAAGATTGTTCTCGCATAGTGCTGGTTAGTTGCTGAATCACCATTTCATGCGATGTGATCCTTCATTCTGTCTGAAACAGTCTCACCTCCATTGATTCTACTGCTTGTGTTGTGGTTTGTGGTGATTGTATGTTGGGCCATTTGCCCCATCAATTGTGCAAACATGATTTCAATACACACTAAATTGCAGGCAGGAGGAGTAGGAGAGGCCATGATGCTGGGCCTACCGCACGCTCTGATCTTCCACTACATTGCTGTGGGGTCAGGTCCTGGCAGACAATTACAGACAAAATTAAACCAAAATGTTCTCTGAGTCCGTTTGTATCCCTTTTTTGGCTGGATGAAGCACCCAAAGAAAGATTCTGATGGATTTTGTCCCAGGCCGTACAGAGCTACAGATCTATGCTGCCATCTTCGATTCGGACTAAACCACACCCCTATTTCCTAGAGTTCTGAAAGAGCAAATAACATGGCAAGGAACATCACAATTCTTACTGAATAATAAACAGACCGCATAATATTTCCACTTCCTGCCACCAATGAGAAGCATGAACATTCTATGGAATTATTTCTGCTTTTTGACAGATGATTATGTAACACTTCTTAAAACACAGTGATGTAGTTTTATGTGTACACAATTAACACCTTGCAAAAAATGTCCTATCTTACAGTGAATAACACCTCAAAACACTAGCATGGAAATAATGTTTCCAGAGTATGCAGAGTATACAGAGAATACAATACAGTAAAACAAAACAAACATTAACCTATAAAGTCTGTATTGTAGGGCTATAAAAGTATACTGTTAGTTTAGTTGTTATTTCACAGAAAACACTTTAGACAGTGTTTTTTTTTTAAAGGTTTAGAATCAGGTACAACACAAGTTACACAAGTCAGGTACAACAAATTTACATGATGACAGTTGTAAATTACAGATATGCAACAACATATACATGGTGATATACACAGATACATGTAGCTGAAACAAGAAGTGCTAGTTCAATAACAAAGTTTCAAAGGTAAATGCACTCCAAAATTAACCACAACGCCACAAGATTTAACAACAAATTAGTTGCACTTAATGTTCCACCAGTGTGAGCCCCTAGCACCTCTGCTAGAAGCCTTTAAGGGGGCTTGTAGCCGAGGTGCTAGGGACTAGTACTGGTGGAACATTTAATACAACTAATTTGTTGTTAAATCTTGTGGTGTTGTGGTTAATTTTGGAGTTCATTTACCTTTGGAACTTTGCAAGTATTGGGCTGGCTGCCTGTCTAATGTGAACCACCTCTACCTCGAAATGCAGGATTTGAACTTGGAACTTCTAGTTCAATAACATACACTACACAGGTATAGAGGTTGCTTCACATTTTGAGTAAAGTGCATTGAACATCAAATGCAACTGAGGAAGGACAGTTGGCTATTGGTAACAACTGCAAGTTTCAGATGGAGTGAGGGAGCTTAATAGCTTTGAATTAAACACTTCAGCAGAGTTGGCAGTTTTTAGAATTTCCAGCAGTTCATTCCATTGTTTTGCAAAATGGTATGAAAAGTAATTTTGGCAAAGTGAGTTTCTTCTGCGAGGAGGCAGTAGGGAATGATGCACCATGCCCCTGTTGCCATATCTGTTGTCAACATAATTAAACATAAACTGTAGGCCAGGGGATAGCAGGCCTCTTAGATCCTTATTGCCCATAAGCAATGTTTGGTACAGCAACCTAGAGTTTAGGTCTAGCCAGATCAGGCTGCTTTATAGGATACAGGTGTGTGTCATTTTTTAGGCCAAGAATGAATTGACAGGCCTGTTAAGGAGGCCCTTGACCCTGGTCATCACATTGTCATTAGCAGAGTCATATACCACAAGCTCATAGTCAATAATGCTTGAGATGAAGCATTGCACAATAAATGTTTTAATCTCTGGCAGGAAGTTTCCCCTATGCTGTAGAGTAGCCCTAGCCTTGAGCTGACCACCTTAACTAAGTGGTCATTGTGTGCACTGAACGACAAAGCACTGTCAGGTGCAACACCTAGGTGTTTAAAGGTTTAAACTTGCTCAAGGGTGGCTCCAGATGTAGAGGTAAGAGTTAGGGCGAGGGAGGAGCGGGCCTTATTGCTGGTGCCAAGCAGCATACACTTGGTCATTTTTTGATTCATGACTAACAACTTTATTGTGAATCATACCTGGATGGCAGTAAAGTCTGACTGAAGCCTCTGCCTCAGCTTCTCGAGACTTTTGTCATTGAGAAGGTGGCCGTTTCATCTGCATAAAGTATTGTGTTGGTCGATTTGCATACGTCAGGTAAGTTATTAATAAACAGACTGAACAGTAGGGGTCCTAAGACTGACCTTTGGGGTACACCTATCCTGACAGGCTATGCATCTGAAAGTGTACTGCTGCATTTTACAGTTTGTGATCTGTCTGCAAAGCAGTCTTCAGACCAGCACACTGTTTCTTCAGACAGGCCTAGGTTTAGTAGCTTGTAGCAGAGGAGGACATGGTTAAAAGGTCAAAAGCATTGGTAAGATCTATATATATATATATATATATATATATATATATATACAGATCCTGCAATTTCCCTTTATCCAGAGTACAGTGGAGTGAATCTGTAAACTCAAGGAGCGCAGTCACTGTGCTCAAGTTTTTTCTGAACCCATGTTGCTCATTAGCCAGGAGCTAATGCTGACTCAGGTAGGCTACTAGCTGGTCATTTACTATTCTCTCTAAAGTCTTGGATAAGGGGGACAGGATGAAGATCGGGTGGTAGTTAAATGGCAAGTTTGCATCTACCCCTTTAAAAACTGGGGTAACGTACCTTTCTCCACAGTTCAGGGACTTGCCCGTAGTGAGGGACAGACTGAAGATCAACTACAGGGGGTAGGGGATTTTGCTAATGACTAATTTGAGCAACTTCATATTAGTGTTGTCTAAGCCAAGTCTGGTTTTGAATTTTGTCCTAATAAGATAGCCATGTACCTCCGCCCACATGAGTCTTTTAAAGTAGATCTTAGGCCTAGTGGACTCATCAGGTGTGGTGGCTACTGGGGCAGTGAGGTTATCAGGAGCAGGTATGTATGCTGTTATGTTGCTAAAGTTACTGTTGAAAGCATCAGCAGTATTCTTTATCACTTTCAGTCATGTCTCCACCAGCTATAATGGAGTGGGGCAACATTTTTTCTGAGTTTCCTATACTTTCATGGATACTTCTCCAGAGCTCTTTTTGGGTGATGAATAAGGTTTTTTTTTTTTTTTTGCTGGTTCCTGTAGAACTCGGCCATGACCTCCTTGATGCAGATTTTTACAGTGTTCCACAGCTCCAAGTATTTTTGGAGATACCTAGAATGACCCTCTTTTTTTATATAGTGCTCATGTTCTGTCACATTCCTTGGTCAGTGACTTGATGGCTGGAGTAAACCATGCTTGAGAGTTTCCCTTCCTAAGGAGTGTCCTAAAGGGGGCAACGATGTCTCAGACCCTGTTAAATTGGAGAATGAAGCACTCCTGAGCAGCATTAACTTCACGTGTGATAGTTAAAAAGTTCCGATCAACTTGCCACAGTAAGGCTTGAAAATATGATAACTTCTGTGTACAGAACACTCAAGCTTTTGAGGTGGAGGATTAATTTTTGTTCACCTTGGTGGACCATCTACAGGAGACAGGGTAGTGATTAATGAGGATGTCAGGGAAGATGGCACTAGAAATTATCATATCATAGTTGCTGATTATGATCCAGTCTAGCAGGGCGGCAGTGCCTGTCTTATAGTTTATTCTGGTAGGGGTCATTATCACTAGGTCAGGTGCACATTGGCTAATTTGTTCCTGTATACCTTGTTTTTACTTGCATGCCAGTTGCAGCTAAAATCTCCAAGCACATTTTTTTTGTACTGAGTATTTAGGCCTGGTATAGCTTTTAAAAAGCAGTCAAAGCCCTCCAGGCCATTTTTTTTGTGGGATACAGGCCAGCAGTATGAAACATTAGTGGAAGTCTGCAAGACATAATGAAGGATTTACCATAAATGAGGCACCCACCCCTCTTTCTTTTTTTGAGCCTCTGTTGTTTCTAAACAGTGTGTAGGTGTCAATTTCAAGTTCCCTTTCATGGATCCTTTTTGTGAACCATGTCTCAGTGACAGCCACAACATCATACTGGGAGCTGGTTACCCAGATCTTAAATTCATTGAATTTAGGCATCAGACCCCCCCCCCTATGTTTACATGAGCTAGCTCCAGGAATCCTCAGTAGGATGATCCTGCTGTAGCAGGGCCAGGATTAGGAAGCACATTGCCACCAGTGATTAGCGGCAGTAGTAATACTTGCCTGATCGCAAGGTACAGTTTAATGGATTTGGAGGGTACTCTGCATCAGCCTTTGACCTTCTGTGTCAAGCACTGGGATTGTTTAATAAACTGTAGTAAGGTACCACAAGCAGGGCCTTGTAATAAGGTATCACCAGCATGGCCTCTAATTCAGCAAAGATGCACAATACCACTTCACAGGATCAGCTTGTACTATGGGCTGTACAATGACATGGGTCTATGCATTTCTACGGAGGCAAGGCTTTCAAACCTTGAACAGGTGTGGAGGAGATGAAGCAGGCGGGTGGACATAGGAAGCAACTGTGATGTTAACTAATGCTCAAAGAACAGCTAGCTCCATGAGGTCTGTAATATTGGTCAGCATTTTTATGGTAGCCATTTTCTATACCTATAGTCAAAGGGGACTTCAGGGACACAGGCCACCCAGCTGGGGAAAGATGCTGTCTAGCTAGGTAATTAACATGTATTTTATGTAAACTATCTAGCTAGGTGTAACCAAGCACTTTATAAACAGAGAGTGACTGTACAGTACTTAGGCAAGCAGAGTCTCTTGCTAGGCACTTACCAAGCACATTAAAAAATGGAGATTGATTACAACACTTTAGCAAGCAGAGTCTCTATGGTGCACAGTTTAAAAGTATGGTACTACAGTAATGCTGCAGAGATAAATCATGGCAGAGTAGTACATTTCACTAGATTAGGAACTACCTGTGTTACAGGAACTCCCTTCAAGTGCTCTTCTCTTAGAAAGAGTAAGAGAGAGAGAGAGAGAGAGTAAGGCAGAAATTAAACCAGGGCTTAGCTGATTCCTTGCACACTACTCCCACCGGATAGCAGTAGGCTAGTACTGCTGCCCTAGGGTGTCTGAGTTGGAGGGGTTTACAGTTATAAACAAATGTCCCCAAAGCTGAAGCAGAGTCAGAAAAGTTGTGCAGTACTGGAATATAACACATTAGAACATGCAATGCAATAATGCAGGCTGCATAGTAATAGTAATAGTAAGGAACATTGTTTAACCAGGAGTAGCACACTAAGCTGAAGCTTGTTTCCAGATGTGACATGGGAGTACAAGGAAGTTAAGTGACTTGCCGTGGATTACACAGTATGTACCAAGGCAGTTGTGGGATTCAAACCCAGGTCTCCAGATCTGCAGATCAGTACCTTAACCCACTGCACTATACTGCCTCCTTAAGACTTTAAGTATGACCTGTTGTGGGGTTTACTCACATTTGGCTAGATAATCACACTCCTGATGTCCTTTGTGCAGGTCCTTAGTGCAAGGACCTCTGCAGACTGGTTGGGGGCAGTGAGGAAGTATGCACAGCCGCCCTCCAATTGGTCCACTAGAAAGGAGGAGGGTTGGCAGAGCTGGTCTTGGGAAGGAGCCGAGATTGTCCGGTCCTGCAGTGATCATTGGGGGAGGAGGGAGTATTCAGGCTGAGAGAGCCCCCTCATGACTCCTGTGGCTTGCTGGATGCTGGTAGCATCTGCTGTATGGCTGTGCAAGCTGAGTCCTTCAGCCCAAGTCAAAGGGCTTCCTGACTCATGTCCTGCTGCCCTCAGATTGATCCGGTGGAAAGGAGGATGGCTGGCAGAGCTGGTCTCAGTAAGGAGCTGAGATTGTCCAGTCCCATGGTATTCATTTGGGGGAGGGGATAGTCTGGCTGGGAGAGCCCCCTCATGACCCCTGTGGCTTGCTGGATGCTGGTGACATCTGCCGCATGGCAGTGCAAGCCAAGTCCTTCAGCCCAAGTCAGAGAGCTTCCTGATTTGTGTCCTGCCACCCTCCGAATGGTCCAGAGGAAAGGAGGAGGGTCAGAAGACCTGGTCTTGGGAAGGAGTCAAGATTATCCAGTCCCACTGGAATCATTTGGTGGAGGGGGATAATCAGGCTGCGAGAGCCCCCTCATGAGCCCTGTGGCTTGCTGCATTTTGGCAGTGTCTCAGTATATTAATGCCTATATTCTTATCATTGTGCACTCATCTTAATATTTCCCAGATAAAAAACAATTTTAAACTTTTATAAATGTAAAAAAAAAAATAATAATAATAAGCAGCATTTTAACTCACATTACCCAGTAAATCACAGCATGCTCTAATATATTATATGCAACAGAACCATACTATGTTCCATATTCTCATCAGCTGAATACTCAAACATGTACTGTACATAAAGGATACAGTAGTTTGTTGCTGCATTGGTCATTGTACAAAACAGTTAACAAAATGGGTGTTTTGATACCTTGTACTGTACCTGTAAGAGTCCGAAGTAGCTGAGTCAAACAAATAAAAATACAAATCCCCTTCAAGTGAGATTTAGTAGCCTAAATACACATAAGAATGCCTCTGTAGCTCTGTAAGGGGCTTGCCAAGTCTGGTTCTCAAATTTCCTCTCAAATTTTTTTCTTTTTATGTAAATAGTTTCTGTTTACTGGAAAAGGAGGGATACACAATCCTGCCTATTATCAGCACCCTTCCTGGGTGGGGAGGGATATAAAGATGGAAACCAACTAAAATTGCACCAGATTAAGCTGTTAGTGCTGTTTTTAATGAATGGGGAAATTTGACCATGATACGGGGAAATTCCCCCTACTATTTTCCATTAAAGCCATGGGACCTTAAACGTCCATCTGAACAACCACCAGAAGAGACAGGCAGGAGTTCAGTTTAATGTCTTATCCAAACGGTGGCACCTCAGAAATGTAGCACCTCCCTCATGCTGCAGTACAGTATTAGTATAGGGATTTGACTGAAAGCCTCTGGTGTAGGTCTAGAACCCATGACCTTCCAGTCTTCTGACCTCAGAGACAAGTGTGTAACATATTGAGCCACTGACATGGCAATAATAAAGTCATAAATCAACACAGATTACAGTTCCTAGGAGGAAGAGATAAATGAAATATTGACAATACATTACAACTAACTTTAATGTTTATAGTGGACACAACACATATGAAGTCATTAAGAGTCCATGATTTTAAAATCATAACCCTACTGTGATATCTATTTTCATACTGCAAGTCAACACAGTTGAAGCAAAAGACTAGATGATGCAGTGTGCCAGGATAGCATATCATTATTTTCCTCCCTGAACTGAATTTCTACCTTGCATAGCTTCACACCAAATGTTAAAACAAAGAAATATAGTTCCCCAGCATTATTTATATGTTCCATATGTTCTATATTTTTTTCTGCCAGAAAACAGTCTTGCAGCTTGCCTGCATATGAATTCATAAACCATTGGTGTTGATATCATACTGTAATTGTATCCATGGTCACAGACTGTGTTATCATAAACAGGATTATGACTTCACATGCAGACAGGAAGGAGGAAGAAATGAATTCCAAATTAAAATGGTTGCACTATCTGGTGACATAGTGGGTTTTGTAAGCTATAACCCATGACATGGCATGGAGTTGTGCAAAATGAATATATGCCACTAATGCATTGTGAGGAACATGGCCAAAGGCTAAGTGCCTTAAACCACCAAGGAAGTGCATTTATTCAGCACAACCATGTGCTCTGGAGTCAATTACTGAGCTTATAAAATTATTTTAATACATTAAAAAGGAAAAAAGAAAGTAAAATCTGAACAGTGTAGTTATAAATAAAGGATGCACTGTCATGCAGCCAGTTTCTACCAATCAGAGTGCTTGTTTAATTCAAGTTATATTAAAGAAGACAGGCTATGGATCCTTAATATAGACTTGTTTACAGTAGCTGCAGTATGAGTTATAGAGCTACTTTTAACCAGGTACAACATTACGTGCCATTTAGCATCACTATAATACATTGTTTTTTTGTTTTCCAGGAGGGATGTTTGTAGTTCATTAAAGTCAATAGCTACAGTTAATTCTAACAAGTTCATGCAACTTGGTATATGTCCTTCATCTGAGACTTGAACTGAAATGAAATGGAGTACCTCTTAATTAATGGAATATGTCATAACATGTAATTTTTAACAGTCTCTTTGTAGAAAGCAATCTTATTAACCTCATTATGTTTCAAAATACATTATGATTACTAGCCAACATTTTTAATAGCTACAGTAAATAAATGTGTTGTAATATTTAGTTACAACTGGTCATGTGTAACCACAAGTCATCAATTAAATGCACAATGCTGAATCTGTGCACCCCATCAGCACCGTTATGTCTCATTTCAAACAATTAGTGGCCTTCGCAGAAAAGCAGCTAAATTATTATAGTTTAAAAACAAACAAGTTAAAATTAACATAACTGAACCATGAGTTCCACAGTGAGTTTATATAACTGAACAGTCTCTATGTCCCTTTAAAGCCCTCCCTTATTAAAATTGCTGGACTTTAATGTTATGAAACAAAACAAGGGTAGTTGTGTGTAACACAACATTTTTATAGACACCCTCAGTGTTGAATGCCTTTATAAGCCCCTAAAGCTTTGCTCTCAGGGTTTATGTAGCATCCCACAACTTAGGTGTGTATAAAATTCTGGGTTATACACACCTACCCATGGACTATTTACTATTTGTGAACCTGACATGGGACCATAACATGAATACTGAGATACTGTAACACAAGGTACTGTTTTGCTCTTTCAAAAGAAGTATCATCCACTACTCCAGGTGGAGCCTAATCAAAGGCTTGGAAAGAATCACAATTATGTCCCCTGATCTACTGGTCACCTTTTTGATGCACCCCAACATTCTGATAGTCCTCTTAGCAGCATTTTTTCATGCTTCTGACCCATGTCTCTTATCACCCATATCCTTTTATTATTCCACTGCAGCAAGAGGAGCCAATCATAGTGTACTGTTGCTTATTTATGTTTTCTCCCTAAGCGTAGCACCTTGCATTTGGCTACACTGACTCTTGTGCCCCAGTTTTAAAAAGATGAAGTTTGGCACATGGTGCCTGCGCCAAAGAGCTTTGATACACCTTGCATCACAGTTTGCAGCAATCCCAATTTTTGAAAGCAGGCTGCGTTGAATTTGAGATGCCTTGTGCCAATGCTGTCCCCTGCCAACCTTGTGGCAGGAGCGCCTTTGTGCCAGGCTGCAAGGGGGCTTGGGGGTGCACCATACCCTTTTATGGAATTTTAGAAACCCCACTGTGGTTGCAACAGGAGATTGATGTTAAACCAACTTGGAACTGGTCTAAGGGCCCTGCACCACTGCCGGGCAGGGAGGTGACTGGGGGGGGCCTGAACATTCAGGACCAGGGGCAGAGGGAGCAGTGAGGTGCCATGGGGATGACAGGGGCATGATGGCAGTATCAGGGGGCTAAAATGGCACCCAGCTACTCTACCCAGGCTTTCCCATTCCACTGTACAGGGCACCCCAGCCAGATGCCACCTCAGCACCCTAAGACTGCTGCCATGCCCCCATTGCCCCCTATAGCTCTCTCATTGCTCCCTCTGCCCCCATCCCCTCCTTGCAAGCATCTTCACACCCCCACCTTTGTGGCTTCTCTAAGATTTCTGCAGGTGGGGGAGTGACATATCCCTCTGTCAAGCCCCGCGGGTGCACGCAGTGTTTGGCACAACTCTGCAGCTGCACCAACTCTCAGGACTTGGGTGCAGGGCCCCCAGTTTTATATAATAAGGCACAGGTTCCCTGATGCACCAGGAGTTGGCCTCAACCATAGATTGACATAGCTTTGCATCAATCTAAGGGCCAATTGAAAATCGAGCCCTTGGACTTCAGAAGTCTGATCAGTCCCCAGCTTACTGAGGTCCTCATGAAGTTTGTTCCCATCCTTAAAGGAGATCACCATTCTGACTGTTTAGTGTAACAGGCACATTTATGCAGCCTGCTGGAGACCTCAGCTTCCAGATCATTGATAAAAAGGTTGAATATCAGTGTCTCCACTGCTGATTCCTGAGGGATGTCAATGAATACTTCATTCTATTTGAAGTATTATGTAATGAGTAGAAAAGAACATGTATTGGATGATACCTATCTGGTAAAAGTACACGCAGCACAACAGACTGTGACTTCCCTGATCTAGTAGAGCTAAAATACATTGGCAACAAAATGTTTCTTAAACGTTTTTGCCAAACACATCTCTGAGCTTAAGAAAATGCAAACATTACATGTGGATTAAAATTTCTTACTAAGTTTGAATATGGCTTTGCTGGCCTTGAATGAAATTTGAGCACTGCCACTTTAGTTTATGTTGAATGTAAGTCTACTTTGCAAAAAACACCTGAAAATAAGTCAAAAGGCTAGACACATTATTATTATTATCCTATAGTGAGTATTAAATTGTATGTTTTTCAAAGCATTCTTTAAATAGTGGCAAAGGTAATTAAATCATTGCTAGCAAGATCAGTTGATATACTAACATACTAAAATTGCCAGCAGAGTAGGCCTAATGATCTTTCGTGTCTGCTCATTAGTCAGACTCCATACTGGGAGCCAACTTTGCTGCCCCCTCCCCACCCCCTTGGGTTTCTCTATCCCCAGTCCAAGATATTACCCATGTATTGGACTTCCTCAGCTCAACCCTCCCCCCTATACCTGTCCCAGCCCCTCTTGAACCCCTCTACAGTCTCTGCCTCCACCAGTTCCTTGAGCAGTGCATTTCCATGGTCCCAACACCCTCTCAGTGAAGTAGAACCTCCTCCTCTCCCCCTGAGTCTCCCCCTTCCAGCTTCCACCTGTGCCCTCTAGTTGTCCCCCCTCTTTACTTTGGAACACCTCGGCTGAGCCACCATTATTAATCCCCTTCATATACTTGAAGACTTCTATCATGTCCCCCTTGTTCCTCCTCTCCTCCAGAGTGTACATGTTGAGCTACTTGAGCCTCTTCCCATAGGGCCTTTCCCCGAAGATCCAGTTCATTTTGGTTGCCCTCCTCTGGACCATCTCCAGGAGTGCAATGTCCCTTTTAAGTGCTGTCTCCAAAACTGCAAACAGTACTCAAGGTGCAGACTAACCAAACAGTTAGGGAGGGAGGATCACTTCCCTCCTTGTGGAGGTAATCCCCCTAGCGATGCATCCCAGCATCCTATTCGCTTTGGCTGCTGCCCCCCCATACAGTCTCAAAGTTTTTCATTTTGACATCTATTACCGCCCCCAGTTCCCTCTCAACCATCAAGACTTGTAGTGTTTCTTCCCCCAGGGTATACACTTGATTCAGGTTTCTGGCCCCCAGGTGCAGAACCTCTGCATTTCTCTGCATTGAACTTCAGTTTCCACTTCCTCGACCACCTCTCCAGAGCCTCCAGGTCCTCCTGCAGGGCCACTCTCTCCTCCTCCCCATCCACCACCACTTTCAGCTTTGAGTCATCTGCAAAGAGACTCATTTCACTCCTGATACCCTTCTTTATGTCAGAGACATAGACGGTAAACAGGAGGGGCCCTAGCACCAATCCCTGGGGTACCCCATTAATTACCCTCCTTGGAGATGAGACTAATCCCCCAGCTACCACCCTCTGCATATGCTCTGAGATCCAGTTTCCTATCCATCTGCATATTGCTAATCCAGCGCTCATACTACTTGCTCTCAGTTACTCACAACTCTCCATTACTCACAATGCAACTGCAGCCATTATCTGTGTGTTCAGCTCAAACCATAGCTGCTGTCCATGTTCCACATTCAGTTGTTTTCACCTGATTCAGACTCACTCAGAACCCTAGCTATGCAGCTCAATCATGCTCTCTCAACTCATTGTACCAACCTCATTGCTGCAGTTTCATTGCACTACCTGGTGATAGCTGCTTTCAGAGCATTGCGCCTTCCTCCATTCTATGTTTATCAAAATCTACAACTCACAGTTACTCAGCACAGATGCTGCTCTCTGTTTGTACTCTGCTATTATACTCTGAGGTCAGCTAAGCTACTGCTGATGCTGTAAACTAGTTTCAATATCTGCATATGGATCTTGGCCCCTTCCATCACTTTCTTGTTTTTCCTATGGCAGGGACTGGGAAGTGTTTTGGGAGTCATGGCCCTGTGTGGCTATTTATGTTTTAAATCTGCCTCCACCGCTAAACATCCTCAGAGTATTTGTCACCTTCATTGACTTTCTTGAATGCCTGGCTGGCTTGCCCCACTATTCAGAGTGCTGATCCTCTGACCTACGTGCAGATTCCACTACTGCTACTATGTTTTGCTTACCTATGTGAGGTCTGACTATTGCTACTGCTTACTGACCTATGTGCAGTTCCGACTATTGCTACACTGCCTTACTGACCTATGTGCAGGTCCACTCTTGCTTACGCAATCACTGCTTAATGCTCACTTACTGCATCTGACCTCTATAAAGTCTCAGCACTTAATGCTCATTCAGCTCCTCATCAGTTTCTGGGGCACGCCAGCCATACCATTCTTTTGCAGGGTTCCCCTGCAGCTGATAGTCTCACTCTACATTTCTGAGTCCACATCTTGAGCGTGCCTGACTTGGGGAGGGGTCCTTCTCACCTGGCCCATAGCTGGGAATGTTCTTGCTCTGGTCCTGGCTTTAGCAGTTAGAGACTTGATGGCAGCTCCTTGTGTAGTATTTAAGATTAGCTATGAAGGGTGGAAAATTATATCTCCTTTGGCTCAGTAATCATACTGGCAAAGCACCTTCACTGCATTCTCCCTGTGACTGCCTTTGATTCACCTGGTTTGTTTTTAGGACAAGTAGGACAGGTGAGTGTCTCAGCAGTCACTCCTCTCCTCCTCCTCCTCCCACCTTGATTACCTCCAATGTTGCAGACTGCTCTCGCAACCTTCTTGGTGTTCCTGTTAGAGGGACTGAGTGAGTGCTTTCCTCCAAATTGGAATATTTTCCACCTCCCTTTAATTGGGTTTCCAAATTGCAGCAGCAGAGCCATCACTAAATAAAATATCCCAAGCCTAGAGGGAAGGTGACCTAGGACTTGGATCCCCAGAGATTTCCTCCTCAAAGGGTTTTTTTCTCTCCTCTATGCCTCAGATCATAACTGTTAGTGTAGTTAGTGTTCCCTAGTTCCTTTAGGTAGGTTCTGCTGTTGGATGGATGTGGATGGTGTCCTGCCATTCCCTCTCTTCTTAGGAGGTCCTCTAATTCTCTAACATAACCTATCAAAGTCATGCCATGCAAACCTGAGCATCCCATTACGTTATTGAGCCGCCTGATGCTATATCTACTACTACTACGTCTCACAGCTACTGCTTGCTAATCTGCTTTGTACTACTTTATTTCTTTTTGGGGATCCTTCCTTAGGTATCTTTAGCCAAGGGAATCATCCCACGACACCTCTAGGGGTGGAACCCTCTCCAAGGGTTCCTTACCTTTCATACCCCTACAGGGTGGTAATTCCTCTGGAATAGAGAGTGTGAACAGCCAAAAACCTAAGTAACACAGTTGCACAAGCAGAACACTATACTGGCTGTGTAGGCCATTGAATTGGAAGGCTAGACCTGTGTTTCAATGGACAAGCAGCAAGCTACTACCACTTCCTGAACTATATAAGCAGTTCCTCTCAGCCTCCTTCTGAAGCACTTTTTCTTTGCCCCACCATCCTCCCTTCCTCCTCCAGCTGCAATGCCTCTCTCCTTGGGATCCTTCCTAAGGTACTTTTAGCCAAGAGAATTGTCCCATGGCACCTCTAGGGGTGGAACCCTCTCCGAGGGTTCCTTGCCTTTCGTACCACTACAGGGTGGTAATTCCTCTGGAATAAAGAGTGTGAATGGCCAAGATCCTAAGTAACACAGTTGCACAAGCATAACACTACTGGCTGCATAGGCCATTGAATAAGTGCTACATTAGGTTGTTATTTTGTAAATATATCATACCACTGCTGTTTGGCTACCTTTATAGTACTGTATCATTATGTTTTTGTCTAGCTTTATATTTTGAATGGCATGACAAATTCAAAGTGAGAGAAACAGTCATGGATATTCCTACATGTAGAAATGGAACATAATAATTGATGTTTTCTTATTTGCAGAAAAAGCTACAAAGTATTGTGATGAAAATGGAAACTGGTTTCGACATCCTGACAACAATCGTACCTGGTCCAACTACACACAATGTAATTTATTCACTGATGGCAAGCTAAAGGTTGGTTTCTGTATTTTATTTATTTATTTATTAAACATCTTGGAGCTACATCTTTGAGCCTGAAGCTCCTTTACAAAGGTTTCACATCAACAATTACAAATACAGTAAATGATAAACAGATTAGATTATACAATAGAAACTTGTAGTGTTTCCTGAACTTATTGTTACTTATTCATAACTACAATGCTTCCCTGTTTGGATGGCTTAATTGCCATGGGTCTAGGTCAAAACCTCTAATAAAATACAGTGCAGTCAAAAACTGAGCACACAAAACACTGCAGTGAAAGATAGCGAAATGAAAAAAATTTTAACAGTTCAATACAGCACTAATACCACTGTATCAGCTCTACACACCCCAGCATACAAGGAATGTTAAGAAACACAAAAAGACACACAACAGCACTGCAAGTTGAGGGGTGGTGCAGTTACTGTTGTAACTCAGGAGGCACAACTTGAGGGGAGAAAGTCGGGGGAAAGATTTACTGTTGCAGCTCCATGGTGGACTCAACTCAGGAGGGGGAGAAAGTGGGGTGGGTGGGCAGATTTACTATTGTAACTCCTCAGGTGATGCAACTTGGGGGTTGGAGAAACTTGTGTGGGAACATTTACTATTGTAACTCCGGGGGGGGGGGATGCAACTTGCTGGGGAACAATGGCAAAAAAACCAAAAGAAGGTCTCAGAATCTAACCCAGGAGATCTGAATTTAGCATTCCCATTCGCAGCTTGTCACTGTAACCTATGTGCTATGCTATGCTGCCAGCATGGCTAGGCAGCACACAGAAGTGGACTTACACTACTTGGCTTGAGTGAAAACAGCAACATGTACAGTGTTATAATATCTTCACTATTATATCCATGTAGCTGTTTCCACTCAGGCTGTTTTCTCAGTGTGCATTTCACCACGCTAATATTCCCACGTGTTCTTGACCAGATACCAATTGTCATCAATTGGATAAGCTCATCCAGTGCACTTTGTTTAGCATCACTAAGGTTATGATGGTGCCTTTTGTTCATATGATTGTGTAAACTTGACTCACATCTCTGAGGACAACTTGTACTGTAGACATTGATGCCCTGAGTAAGTGCCCTGGGTAAAAAGTGGATTTTGCTCAGAATGGTGGTCTTTTAACTACCCCTTCCCCAGTTTCTGGAAATGTGAGAGCAGAATTTATATAATGTAGGTGGAAGACTGAGACTAGGATACCATTGAGAAGGATCAGGAAGTGGGCAATCTAGCTTGGACTCCCCCTGAATAGGAGGCTAGAAGCTTTTTTTTGGGGGGGGAGGAAATGCATAAGTTCACAAAAGAGTAGAGAATTATGCCAGTGAGGAGGGCTCACTAAGCCTTAAAAATGTGAAGAACAAGAAATTAAGAAGGCTAAGGAAAAATGAAGGGGAAGGTAATGTAAAAAAGAAAAGGGGTGTGGACACAAGATGGAAGGTAGTCTGCCTAAATACTGGGAGCCTGTGAAATATAAATTGATGATGATAGCAGATGCTGGATGGGATCTCATAGCCATTACAGAAACCTGGGCCACAAGAGAACAATAACTGGGACCTGATAGTCCTAGGCTATGCTATGTATAGGCACGAGAGGGGGAAAGGTAAAGGAGGATGGGTAGCCCTCTATGTCAAGAAAGTGGAGGAAGGTGGATGTGATTCCCCTTCACAAAAGTTGGACCAAGACAAAGGCAGGAAACTACAGACCTATAAGTTTGACCTCTGTGGTAGGGAAAGTGATGGAATCACTTCTGAAGGAAAGAATTGTTGATTACCTAGAGGCAAGTGGGGCACAGGACCCAAGGCAGCATGGGTTCACAGTGGGGAGGTCATGTCAGATGAATCTAATTGATTTCTTTGACTGGGTGACAAAAGTAGTAGACCAGGGAGGGGCTGTGGACATCGCCTACCCAGATTTTAGCAAGGCATTTGAGACAGTCCCACACAAAAGATTATTTGTCAAATTAACCAGCCTGGGAGTGAGTCCCAGAGTGGTAGTCTGGGTAAAACATTGGCTGGACAACAGGACACAAAAGTAAATTGTAAATGAAGTCCACGCTGCAGAAAGAGGGGTTGCTAGTGGGGTACCGCAGGGTTCAGTACTGGGTCCAGTCCTTTTTAAGGTCTTTATAAGTGACATTGCAGAGGGACTGAAAGGAAAAGTATGCCTCTTTGCAGATGACACAAAGATCTGCAACAGGGTTGATACACAAGGAGGCATGGAAAGGATGAGAAGGGACTTGGCAAGGTTGGAGGAATGGTCAGAAGTATGGCAGCTTGGATTCAATGCAAAGAAGTGCAAAATAATGCACCTGGGAAACAAAAACCCTGGGGAAGATTACACAATGAGAGGGGAGGGTAGTAACAACAACAAAAATGGAAAGGGACCTGGGGGGTAATCATATCAGATGACCTTAAGGTTAGCAAGCAATGTGAGAAGGCAGTAGGGAGGGCTGGGGGTATACTGGGATGTATAGGGAGAGACATCAGCAGCAGAAAACAGGAAGTTGTTATCCCTCTGTACAGACAGCTGGTGAGACCCCATCTGGAGTACTGCATCCAGTTCTGGAGACCCCATCTCCACAAGGACATAGACAAGACAGAGGCAGTCCAGAGGAGGGCAACTAGAAAGGTGCAGGGTCTGCAAGATAAGCCATACGAGGAGAGACTAAAGGAGCTTAATATGTATACCCTTGAGGAAAGGAGGGAGGGGGGGCATGATAGAAACTTTTAAGTACCTCAGTGGAATCAACAAAGTCTAAGAGGGTAGCATCTTTCTGAAAAAGAGATGTGCAAGAACAAGGGGACACAATTTAAAGATAGAGCGGGTAGTGGTTCAGGGGCAATGTGAGGAAGGAGTTTTTCACAGAGAGAGTGGTGGACACATGGAAGTGCCTTCCTGAGGAGGTTGAGGGGTCTAAAACTGTGTGAGACTTCAAGAATACATGGGACAGACATAAGGCAATTCTTGTGGGGGTAAGAAGAAATAGGCTGTTGGTTACCTAGGATCTGCAGCTTATCCTGTAGGTAGGGAAATGGGCAGACTAGGTGGGCCAAGCGGTCACTTATCTGGCGTCAAAGTCTATGTTTCTATGTTCCATGTTTCTATGTAATTGATGCAGTAGAGGATGGATCTAGCAGGGGAAGAAACGGGTAGGAGAATCACCATGGGCTCAGCTCATGGAGGCATCAGGTAGGTTGTTGTGCATGGGGGTGGTCTACAGATTGTAAGGGCAGGGAGTTGAGAGCGATAGCAAACTATGAGCAGAACTAGAGAAGGGGCAGCAAAGGAGAGGTAATAGTAGTGGTGAATTGACAGACGTTGAAAGATGGGGAAAAATTAAAGGGGCCCTTCTCAAGGTGTCAAAGACATGGATGAGAATGGTTACCAAAATAAACAGGTACAAGACACGAATATTGTTCTCTGAAAAGGTCAGAGGGGCTATAAGGGCCAGAAAGAAGGCCTTTATCAGGTACTATAGAAGGAAAAGCAGGGAGACAAAGATTAAGGGGAGTACCAAGTAAGAACTAGGGAGACCAAGAAGGCAGTCAGTAGTGCAAAAGTAGACAGAAAACTGTATCTTGCAGCATGGGTTAAGGGCTGGGAAAAGTGTTTCTCAGGTATATAAAGAGGAAAAAGAGATGTGGTGGAATTGTTAGGTTAACAGTGGCAGGTTGGGCAATAGAGAAGGATGAGCAGAAAGCAGATATTCTGAAGGATTACTTCTGCTCAGTATTCAGTAGGAAGGAAAATGGGCCTTTGCCAGAGAGTGCCATAAAGGCTGCTGAAAGTGGAGCCCCAGAAATGGGACAGCAGATATTTACTAGTGAAAGGTCAGGAAGGGACTAGCAGGCCTGAAGATAGATGTGGCCAGGAAACTGGCATTGGAATTAACTGAACCACTGGCAAGGCTATTTAATAACTCTCTTCAGATGGGGTGGTTCCAAAAGACTGTAGGGTAGCAGATGTAGCTCCACTATACCCGGGGTTGGGGGCGGGGGGCAAACAGCAGTAGGGTTACTACAGACCAAAAATCACCACAAAACCTCTTGCTCCATTGTGGTAGATGGTGCTTACTCAACTAACAGCCACAAAAAACACAAGTGAGAGCATTCAAACCAAGGTTTGCAAAATTCAACAGGCAGAAAAAAATGCTAAACTCAATTTATTCAGAATGTTGTGCAGAGAATGCAGCTCAAAACCCCAACACTTCGGGATGACAATGAGTCCCATCATCAGTGGGCATGGCTGCTTCACACACACAAGTAAATTTATTTGAACTATTTAAAGGTATGTTACAGGTGAAGCAACAACATCAGAAAAAAAAGTTTCAGTAATAAAAAGGTGAACCAACTCCAAGAGTACTAGAATGAAATATCAGGCAGGGGATCAAGTGGAGGAAGGTGGAAGGAAGACAGCCAGACAGTGACAGGCTGTGCATGGATGCAATATGGAACAATATGGACTTCTTTAAAGGAATTAACAAAGTGAACTGCAGGGAACTATTTAGCCTTTATACCAATTTGCAATCACATGGACATGAATGGAAATTAACAGGAGGTAGGTTCATGAGGGGTGTGAGGAAGTAATGCTTTACAGAAAGGCTGGTGGTACCTTGGAACAGTCTGTCGGCTGAGGTGGTGGGTGTGAGAACTATCAGGGGATTCAAGCAGGGCTGGGACATAATAACGGGAATAGTGGTTACCAGGGGTGACAGGACCAGGGAGGAGAGTAGAGAGATGATGGTGAGGGTCTGTATCCTGGAGAAACAGTAGGTTCCAGGGATTATACAGAACTTGGGCACACTGGATGGACCTCTGGTCTTTTTCTGCCATTATTGTCTATGTTTCTATATTTCTATGTTTCTATGTTTCTAAGAAAAATGCAAGTGCTAGGGGAATGCAAACAAATGATTTTTGATTTTTTACCTCCATAGTGGGTAAATTGATGGAGACACTAGTCAAAGAGGACCTAGTGGACTACCTAGAAAGAATGGACACCAGAATAGTAATCAGCATGGGTTCAAGGCAAGAAGGTCTTGTCAGACCAACCTGATAGTATTGTTTGACTGGGTAACTAGAATTGTGAATAAAGGTCATGCAGTACATGCACTCTTTTTCAGCTTTACTGTTTCAACTTCAGCAGGGTAGTTGTCTAAGTGCCACAAAGTAGGTTGCTGAAGAGCTAGAGGATCTGAGTACAGCAAATGACATAGTTAGATGGGTGGGAAGTTGACTGTAGGAGAGGCAACAGAGAGTAGTGGTAAACGGGGTCTGAACAAAGGAAATGTCGGTCACCAGTGGAGTGTGATAGTTATCGATCCTGGGTCCAGTCCATTTCAATATGTTCATTGGCAACATAGGAAATGGAAAATGGCAAAATGTGTCTTCACAGATGCTGCAAAGCTCTGAAGTATGGTAGACAACAAGGAGAGGGTACGCAAGAAGCAGAGGGACCTGCAAAGGCTGGAGAGGTGGTCCAATATTTGGCAGCTAAAATTGAATGCCAAAAAGTGCAAGGTGATACACATAGGGAAAAGGGATCCCCAGAATAGAGTATTGGATGGAAGGGGTTAAGTTGGACTCCACATCTGAGGAAAAGAGCCTAGCTATAAGGATCGAGTTAGGGCACTTAACATATACTCGCTCAAGGCTAGTCAAGAGAGGGCTGATATGACAGAGACCTTCAAGCTCCTGACAGGGATGAACAAGGTAAACTGTGAGGAGCTATTCAGCAAGAGTAGTGCTCTAGAACATGAAGTCATGCATGGAAGTTGATGCTGGAGGTTCAGAAGGGACTTGAGAAAGTTTTATTTTAAAAAGAGTATGGTTGTGCCAGTGAATAGTCTGCCAGCAGAGGTGGTGGGAGCCAAAACCATTAAAGGTTTCAGACATGATTGGGACATAGTGAAGGGCTTAATTGTTACTCAGAGGGATAGTTGTAAAATATGGAGAAAGGTGGTGGATAGTGCAGACAAATACCCCACATGGCAAAATGTCATGGGGTATGATAGGGTGTTAAGGGCAGGTCAGAGGGACCATTTGGCCCAATATTCCATCAGCCCGTAGAGCAACACTAATTGCATTGCTCTACAGCTGCAGCAAAGTCTCAACTTGTCAGGGACCCTGTGCCCTATTTTGTAAAACATGGGGTCCCTGTACCAAAGACCCAGGAGTTGCCACTGCCACAGGGTTGAGCCAAACATGTGGCACACCTGCAGGGCTTGCCACGGGAATCCGTCAACCCATCCCCCACATGGCACAACCCAAAAGGGGCAGTGAAGGTGGGGGGGTTAATATGCCAGAACATAGAGGAACAGGGTAGAAGAAGCATGAAGGATTCCCTGGGGGCATTGGGAACACATCATCAATGTCAGAGTGCTAAGGTGGCACCTGATAGGGTTGATATTGGCAATGGCAGAGAGCCAGTCAGCCTGGGTAGAGGGGGTCAAAAGGGATGGGAGACGTGATCCACCTCAAGTGGGTACAGCCTTAGCACTTACCCCATAGGTGCCACAGTCCCTAACTCTGAAGTCAGAAAGCAGTCTGCCACCACGCATGACTGCTGTGCTGTCCGGGGAACATTCCTCTCCACCACTGGCAACCTGCTGCCACTGTTTCTGGCCTACACAGTAGGGGACTATGCTCAGCCAGGGCTGGTCATGGTCCATCCCTGCAGACTCCCCTCTACCTGGGCCGATCGGCTCCCCAACATTGCCCATGTCAACCCTACCAGGTGCCACCTCAGCACCCTGGCATTGCCAGTGTGCCCCCAACACCCCCTAGGGTACCGCACTTGCTCCTTCTGCCCCTGGTCCCCTACTTGCATTCCCCCCCAATCACTGCCCCATTTGGCAGTGGTACATGGCACTTAGACCATCTCTTGGCTGGTCTAAACTGAGCTCCCAGTTACATCCATGTAGGGGCTTTTAAAATTCCCCAAAAAATGGATAGTGTAGCCCCGCCATGATGCAAGGGTAGTGCAGGGTGGCTTATGCACAAGGCATCCCGATTTTGATGCAGCCAGCGTTTGCAGATTGGGATTGCCACAAACTTTGATGCAATGTTCCATTTCCATCATAGCCATTTGGCACCTTCGACAGTGTTTCCTCTTTTAAAATTAGGCCGGCGGTCTTTTTCTGCCATCTTTATCTATGTTTCTATGTTTCTTGGTCATTAATTCCTCCTAGCTGTATTGTTCAATGAAACTGGTTCCTGAATCAGGATTCTGTTTTTGTGCTGGACTCCTCCATGCATCCCACAGTGCTGGGACCTCACACAGATTTGCAGTGGCAGCATCAGTAATAACCCTTCTCATAGTGTAGGGTTTTTCAACCAGGGGTCCATGGCCCTCTGAGAGTCCCTGAGCAAGGCATAGGGGGTCCGTCAAGCAAGCAGGAAAAATGCTAAATGTGGAACTGTAGAAATGGCATCTCAGCATTTTGAGCAGTCTTACTATGCTCTACTGTAGCAGCCCCAGCTGTGATAATGCTCCTTTTCATAAATAAGTACTTGGAGGCCAGCAGTTGTAAAGAAAAGAGTCCAGTCAAAACCAGTTATTTGTTTTAAACTGAGTCGCGTTTCACTGTAGCATGTATCAGCCTAGCTGATTCACATACTGACTACACTGTTCAAAACCCCATCAATCGGGAGGATCACGTGATGCCTCTGTGAGACTTGCAGCTCCTTGGACCGGCTCCTGCTCCAGCTGTCAATTTAAAGCTAATTATACCAGACTAGCCACATCCTTTTGTTTCAACTTGGGCAGCCTTTACTTCTAATAGCTTCCCGACGTGTTCAAGGCGAAGTTTACATGGCTGGATACAGAGCACAGCACTAAAGTATTCATCGTTTACATTGCGGCCTAACACTATCATGGAGGCTGAAATGTGCCAGTTTCTGCCAAGGCATACTCCCCCACAGACTCCTGAGAAGGGGATGAAACTACCCAAGTGCCAATCCAGTGCCTCCTCAAAATCTGCCGCTTCTGCAGCAACAAAACAAACGCTGACTCCTTTGTCCGAACAAAAGTTTATGAAAGAACACCAACCATTTAAAGAAGCCTTGCAAGAAATTACCATGGTGCTTAAAACACTCAGAGGGGAACTGGCTGACACAAACCAAGCTATCTCTGACGTAGCAGCCCAAACCACATCCCTGGAGAACTGGAAGGGCAAAATTGAGCTTGACATGGTTAGCCTGAGACAACGGCTTCACAAAATGGAATCCAAATTAGAAGATCTGTAAGGCTGAAGTCACATGAACAACATTATAATCTTTGGCCTTCCAGAAGAAGCTGAGGGATCTGCTCCTATAACCTTTCTACAGAAGATGCTTATGAAAATCGCTGGGCCCTCTCCTAACAACACCACTTATATTATAGAGAGGGCCCATCGCTCGCATTGTCCTAAACTGGCAGCTGGAAAGCCCTCTAGACCACTCATTTTAAAATTCCTCAGTTTTCTTGATAAATCACATGTCCTTGAACAGGTTAGAGGATTGCAGCAAGTTCTATGGGAGGGGTAGCAATTAAGATTTATGCAGGACTTACAGGCATCAGTTAGACAGAGAAGATCGGAGTACCATCCCCTAGTCTCCAAGTTAATAGCAGTGGGGATCAAGTATAGAGTAGAATATCTGTCCTGCCTGGCTGTCTTACAAGCTGGTACCTGGCACACCTTTGACACCACGCAACAAGCTACTCCAGTGCTACAATCTCTGCTCCCTGGCTTATTCAGCACTCACTGATACTCTGCAGTTGAGGATCTCCCTGTTTTTCTCCCATTTAGCTTGCTGCAAACGTGTGCATGTTTACCTGTGAAACGTCTTGTAATTTCATCACACAGTCACAAGAGGGTGGCAGATTCCTGCAGCACTGATCGTGTGCAGTCTTAGATTCTCTTGTACAACAAGCCAAATTTTTATTTATAATGGTTCTAGTGGCTTGCTTTTTGTTTTTACTCACTTCCACCATGGATGTGATGTTGGCACGCGATCATGTTTGTTTGCTGAACTTTCAGACTGATGGAAAAGACGTTTTCTTTTTTTGTTGTTGTTGTTTTGTACGCCCTACCTGTGACTTTTGACATTTGAATTACGGCTATTCTTGTTCTTGTTGCTTCTTAAGTAGAGGCAGAAATTACTGGCTTTCTCACCATGTTGGGGGTTGGGGTGGGAAGTGGGGGGTAATGGGGGTTTTAATCTGCAGTCTAAACAGGGCACTACATGCTGGAATAGGGAGGGGAGGGTTCCCACAACAGTCCTATGTGCATGTTCCTGGAAGTTATTGTTTTCAGTGTTTCTATTCCAGGGGCTGCGAATTGTAGCAGTCTCAGCATTATGTCAACTCATTAGGGCGCTATTCACCTTGTTGTTGATTGTGGGCATAGGGAAATGGGAAAGGGGGGATTGGGAGATTTGGGATATTTCACTATCTAATTTCTCCCATATCGTTTCTCTCACACATAAAAATTGCAGTTTTAAGGCTTATGATTGTGTGGTGCATTGGTTTTGGGTGGGCATGTCTGCACCCTGGTCCCACATGATTCTTTTATTGTTTCAAGCACTGTTACTTCAGACTGTTGTTATTTTACGGGGTTCCTCAGCTCTTATATTGGTACCTTCCCAGTGATTAACTTTTCAGTTACATTGCTACCTCAAGACCATGCAGACTGGGGGGTTTCTTAAGAGGATTATTGTTCAAATGGATTTTGATGCCCACTTTGCACACTTGGGGATAGGTATTAATCTTAGGGAGGGGGGATTGGGGAGGGACTTATATTTGACACCACTGAGTTTTCACAAAATAGCTTACTGGGGACTTAGTACTTTCTGTTACAAGAATGTTTTATTTTGCAGGGCAAATACAGTTACATTGCTTGGTTATGGCATTAACATTGAAATTCTGTTCTTGGAATGTCAAAGGTGCTCAATCCCCAACCAATAGAGTTAAGATACTTCTACATCTCCATAAACTTAATACTGATGTGGCTTTCCTTCAGGAGACCCATCTGCCCACCTCCCACTTTCTCTGCTTAAGATGAACATGGGTGGGGCAAGCAATGGTTGCTGGCCTGGACACCCAAAAATGTGGGGTTGCAGTGCTGGTAGCAAGACATGTACCTTTTAGGCTGCTTCATTCGGTAGTTGATCCCCAGGGCAGATACATATTGTTAAGATCTATTTTGGATCATACTGAGATGGTACTGGGGTTTGTTTATGGTCCTGTTTGTGAAGACCCACAATTTTTTACTAATCTCATGACCAACTTGCCCCCCCGGTCCACCTTTCCTATACTACTTGGTGGGGATTGGAATTTAGTTCTCTGCAATGCTCTGGATAGGTCCAACCCCAGTGCTCTCCCCTTACTTCTGTACAACTGGCCTTGAGAGATTTGATGGACACTATGGGCCTTGTCGATCCCTGGAGGGCCCTTTTCCCCTCAAAGAGAGACTACTCATTTCATTTTCTGCCCCATAATATGCTCTCAAGGATTGACTATTTCTTTTTGTGGGGTGAGCACCTATCAAAGGTTCAAGCTTGTAATTACTTATCTAAAGTGATATCTGATCACCATCCAATCCTTTTACACTGGTCCATGCCTGCCTCAGTGGATTATGATAAAGTTTGGAGGCTTAATCCCCAGCTTCTAAAATCTACATCTCTGGAAGATCACCTTCAACAGTTTATAGATAATTTTTATGAGTTTGATTCTCCCTCCATGTCAAAGCTTGATGTATTATGGGGTGCGTTGAAGTGTTCCCTGAGAGGAGAAATTATTCATCTGGCTTCTATTAGGAAAAGAAAGATCTCCCATGAATCTTCTTTGTTGTTGCAGCAAATTAGAACCTTAGAACAATCCCTTTCCTCCTATTCCACTGCAACTGAATTTGAAAAGTTAGAAAGCCTCCGCTTCATTTATAATATTCTTCTTAGTGATAAAGCCAAACACCTTATTCTTAGATCAAAAATAACCTATTTTGATCAGGGAGACAAGGCTGGAAAGTTATTGGCTTTACAGCTCAGAGTGCAGGTAGCAGACAGAATTGTGCCATCTCTTCAGGACTCTACTGGTAATTTACTTACTTCCCCCAGAGACATTGTCTCCTGCTTCCAAGCATGCTATCACTCTCTCTACTCATGCTCTCACCTACCTTTTAGTGGCACCGACTTAGATCACTTTCTCCATGATATAGACCTTCCCTGTTTGACACAGCATCAGATAGCCCTTCTTCAAGCCCCTTTGACTTTAAAAGAGGTGCATGAGACTATTGATGCACTTCCACTTGATAAAGCCCCGACCTAATGGTTATACATCAATTTTTTATAAAATGTTTAAATCTCAGTTAGGTATAACTCCCCTAAATACCTATAACTATATTTATAAACAAGGTCTCTCGGACCACAGATTCACTGCTGCCACCATTGTGGTACTCTCAAAGCCTGGCAAAGACCCCTCACTGATATCAAGTGATCTACCCATTTCGCTTATAAATGTTGACCTCAAGATTTTAGCAAAAATTCTTGCCAATAGATTGGCTCAGGTTTGGCAGACTCTGTTGAGCTCTGAACAGGTTGGTTTTGTGGCTGGATGCCTTTCCGCGGATCACCTGAGAAAACACTCTCATCTTATTTCTGCATCTAGGGACTCCCATATTCCCTCAGTTTTGGTGCCCCTGGATACAGAAAAAGCTTTTGATCAGGTGTACTGGGATTATCTGTTTAACCTACTCCCAAGATATCATATCCCCGTGCAATTCATTCAGTGAATAAAAATACTCTACACTCAACCCTCAGCCCGTGTATTATGTAATGGAGTTCTTTCTCCATCTTTCATACTACAACAGGAAACTCGACAGGGATGTCCCCTTCCCCTTATCTGTTTAACTTATTTTTAGAACCTCTTATTAGAAAAATTAAGATCTCTCCATTAACCTCTGGTATCCCTGTCTGTCATCACCAATACAAACTGTTGGTGTATGCCGACAATATAATGCTACATATCACCCACCCTTCTATCTCTATATCTGCTACTGTGGGTATCATTCAGGATTTTGGGTGACTGTCCAATTACAAACTGAACCTGTTAAAGACAGAAGTAATACCCTTAAATGATCAAACTCTAAAATCAGACATCCAACATCTTGGGCTTTCTTGGATAAGAGACAAGATGAAATATCTTTGTATATATCTATCCCAATCTACATCTAAAATGAAGCAATACAACTTAGATCAATTAGTAAGACATATTAGGACAGATATGAACCATTGGGTTTAACTTCCTATTTCTCTGTGGGGTTGTATAAATGTAGTAAAAATGAATGTATTGCCTCACCTGTTATATCCCCTTCAAATGCTTAATCCTTTTCTCCCTAAAGTCTGGTTTAACCAAGTCCATGGCATTATCTCTAAATTTATCTGGAGAAATAAACTGTTTGAAGGGCACTTTCCAAACTACAGAGGTCAAAAGGGCTAGGAGGGCTCAAGGTCCCCAATATCTACCTTTATTATCTCTCGATTAATTGTATGGTCATTTCGCAGTGGATGAGACCTACCTTCGATCCATGCTCAAACTACTACTCCCTACTGTTTTTGCAAATAGATCAGTCCCTTTGTACTCTGTCTGGTGTGGATATCATGGTATTAACCTATCTTTCCCTTAACAAAATTCTTCATCAGCTGAAAACCACGCCCATTAATGCATCCCTTCAGATGCATTTGCAACTCAGTACTATCGCAGGTTATTCCCTGGAGAAGGATACTTCCCAACCCATTCTGGGCAATCCCAATTTCAAAATTGGAGGTCGAGTCATTACTACTTCCTTCTGGCCTCATGGGTTAGGGAAAAGAGTTATACAGGGTAGATCTGACTGAAAAATATAAATTACTAGCCTTCTCTGACATAACAGTAAAATATGGTTTACCTGTTTCTTTCTGTTTCAAATATTTTCAAATTTCCAATGCTCTCATTCAACACCTCGGTAATGGCCTTTGAGACCAATATGTGGTGGATCCCATCCTCAGCACAATCTCAAAGAGGCCTGTTTCTCATTATGTCTCCTTTTTCTATAAAGAGCTTCACACTCAGATAGGGGAACTAGAAGGCCTGCCTCATTAGGTATGGGACAGAGTTCTTCCCCCACCTCCTACAGTCCCCCGTCAATGGTTACAAATTTGAAGTAGGTTGTACAAGGATGTCAAGTGGGACCGCTATCAGTTACTCCAGTTTCAGATCCTACATAATTTATATTATATCCCTGCAAAGCTTTGAAAAATGGGAAAACTTCAGTTTGATATGTGAATTAGATGTGGGTTTCAATGGGGCATGCTATTTCATATTCTTTGGAAATGAGACAAGGTATCCCCTTTTTGGAAAAGTATCCACTCAAGACTTGACCCCCTATTAGGGTTGCAAGACACCTTTCACCCAGAAATTTGTGTTCTTGGGGACTCGGAGGATAGGCTAATAGGGAACCAATGGAAACACATGACCTTGTTCTCACTCTGTGCTAAGAAAGTTATATTACATCATTGGCTGGACCAATGGGTCCCTACATAAAGAGTGGCTCCAAAAGATCCTTTTTGCCTTGCAAGCACCTCTTGGCAAGCATTTTGAAGTGTAGTAATAAATATCAGAAAATCTGGTCTTCTTTACATACCTTATTGTCCACCTAACTTTATTTAAGCCATCATTAACGCTTAGATTATTGTATATTAATCTGAGCCCTGCATACCTTAGTAAGATTTACCAGTCTTATTGTTTTCATTATTTACTACCCCCAGTCTTATGTGGTGCAAGTTTTAGTTTTTGTTATTATCAATTGCCTGGTGGTGGGGGAGGGAGGGTGGAATGGGGGAGGGAGGGATGTTTTTTTTCTTTTTGTTGTACTGTTGTTAATTGTTGTCAATTACTACCAGGTGTTTACTGTATGTTACAAAAAACAAACAAAATGTATAGGCTTCATGTTTTATGTTTACATCTGCTATTGATACTATAGGAGCTTTAAGTGTATGTGACTCGTTCTGCTGTTTTCTGGATCCCACTTTCTCTACATACTGTTGCTTGTTCACAAATATGTCAAAAATACAATAAAGCATATTAAATTAAAAAAAAATCTATCATTCTGCCACTCTCAACAGGTAAACAGCTCTGTCTTAAAAATCCTTTCTGTACTTTTTAGGGCTGCAGTGGGTGGAGCCCTGCATATCTCCTGCTATGAAAAAAAGGACTCTGCATCCCTTGTGAATAAATAACATGTTGGATTTGCTTCACAGTTGCCTCTGTGTGCATGAAGTAGTCTGCCCATGTTGTTCTATTGACACAGTACTGCACTATTTTATAGTGCTTGTGGTAAAGGCAGAACACAGCACATTCTGTAATGTCCAAGATGGCCACTGCACTCTACTGCTCATGCACTTGCAGTTGCGCATGTGCAGTAGCATGCAGTGGCCTTCTTGGTCACAGCAGAGTGGGCTGTTTCTGCCGTGACCACCTACTGTTTTTTTTACTATAAATATTCCCCACCCGACCCTCCTCTCACCACCTACAACCCCACCCCAACCCCAGAAACATAGTAATGACATTGAGGGTGCCCACTCTCCAGTGACGGATCATGTTCTCCATGATACTGGCCCTTTTTCTTTAAATAAAATGTTTCTCCCCACCCAACCCTCCTTTCAGCACCCACCAACCCTCCCTCAGAAATATAACTGACACTGTGGGTACCCAATCTCCCAGTGTTGTGGTCAGGATCCTTGGTCCTGAGTTGTTTTTTCCACTTGTAAAAAGAAAAAGTTTTCAGTGTCTTTGCAGCCATTCCTTACCCCCACCCAACCCTCCCACTGTACCCACCACCCACCACCCCTCCAAGCCATTACTTACCCATCGGAGGTATGACACTGTAATCCTCTCTGGATCACAGACACATCTTCACTCATCAAAGCCAGACCATGAACTGAAGACACAGGTATGCACTTCAATGTACAGTATTTCAATGGGGATTTGAATTTAGTGCCATAAATCAGGAACTTTTACATATTTTTGGGCCAGATTTTCAACATGCCTTTTTTGGGACCCCACCTCATGAACAATGGCACTGTCATTACTTTGCAGTCCCTGTGGTAAATCACCTTTCAGGCAGGAGCTGAAAAGTTTCTCTGCCCTTGTTAATGAGGTGGGGTTATAAGAAGGCTACGTTGAAAATTTGGTGTAAAAATATTAAAAAACAACAGTTACAGTATGAACCTACATTGAAGTTTGCAAATTCAGGCTCATAACTTTGGTACTTTTCAATATTTTTACCCCATATTTACAACATAGCAATATCTTTGCAGCACCTTATGAATGCGATAGCTGTCATTTTTCAAGTATTAACCAAAATTTTTTTTTTACTTCCTAAAAAGTGATGTTGCATTCTATGCATGAAATCACCTTTTGGGCAGGAGTTAAAATTTTCTCTGCCCTTGTTCATGAGGTGGGGCCTTAAGAAGGCTACATTGGAAATTTGGTGCAAAAACATTAAAAAACAGCAAAGTTATGAGCCTAAATTGAATTTTCCAAATGCAGGCTCATAAGTTTGGTAATATTCAATATTTTTACCCATATTTTAGACAAAGCCATTTCTTTACAGCACCTCATGAATGTGACAGCTGTCATTTTTTAAACTCCTGCCCAAAATGTGTTTTTGCATTCCAAAAGGTGATTTTGCAATCCCTGTGCAAAACCACCTTTAGTTTGTTGACACTCTGTGCTTCCTAGCTCCAATTGGTGGGGGGGTCTACCACTGGTGTGTTGCCCAGCTCAGCTGTCCATTTCTTGGTGAAACTATGCATCTAAGTCATGAACCCTGTGATCCCCTGCATTACTTGCCTCTCATACTCCTATTATTTAATTTGAATCCCCCCAGATAAGTTGAGTGAAATTAGCAAATTCCAATTCTATGGAATTTTCATGAAATTCCACAATTTTCACAAAAACTCATGGAATTTGACTTAAGTACAGATATTATTTTGCAATTTCTGGCGGCAAGCAACCAATAAAATTGATACACACAATTTCCTTGTAAGGTCTAAGAACCTGCCAAGTTTAATGGCAATGTGTTCTCTAGTTTTAAGGTTTCAGGGGTTTATAAATTTGCAGTTTACATTCTTGCAAAAATGTAATGTTTAAATGTTGTAAAAGTTTGACTACTTTTAATTCAGTCCCATTTAAAGATGTAAATACAAACTTTGTCAGAAATGACCATGTGGTGTAGCAGTTTAAATGCTTCAAGTCTGATTACATTTGAAGATGTTGATTTAAAATTAGAGGAAAATAACTGAAAATTAAATGTTGGCAATATGTTTGGTAAGCTAGAAATCTAAAAACTATGTACATATATAAATTGATAAACTGTTTACCTATAAAAGTTTATAACATTTCAATGAATACTATAAAAATTATACTAAAATAACAGAAATCAAAATTTTGGCAAAATGTTTGGCTACCTGTAACTTAGTCCCCTTTGAAGCTTGAGACTTAAAACATTGTGCTCATACCCATGTTGTATTGTTCTCTAACTCCTGAAACTTAAGAGAAATTTGGATAGGAAATTTAAAAATTAGGTCAAAATAACTGAAAATAGATTTTCGATTAAATATTTGGCCATCCAATAATTGAAATAAAAAATATGGCAAAATTCCACAGGCTTTTCACACAGCATCCATGAAATTCTGCAGAATCGGAATGGTAATTCTACAGGCATTCTGCAAGTGGAATTTTATATTCCACTCAGCACTATTTAATTGCCACTGAATTATACTATACACAGTCTGTAATATACTGTAACATTACTGCATTGCATCCTGGCTGGCACCACTGTGTATATATCTGTTTCTATATACAGTATGTGTATATTATATTCTATGCAAAAAAACTTAGTTAATGCACCAGGTAGAGTACCTTAATGCTACAAAAGTAGGGGAAATGTGGTGCTAGGGTTTCCAATCCTAACTTCCCACCCCCAACCCCCAAGGAAAAAAACATTAGGGTTTTGGGTCTCCGGAGTCTTGGCCAATCAGTGGTGGGGTCTTCCTTGTAGTTGTCAATCCTAATGCTCACTTCCATAGCCCATAGCCTCCAGTAGAAAGCATAAGGCACAGCTACAAGCCAGTGCCCCATAGTGATACACTCTTCAGAGGTAGAGAAGTATGTCTTGCCATATGTTGCCAACACAGTGTGTTGTAGCTTTCTTCATGAAGGGCTCTGCAGGCTGAGTGTAAAGAAAGGAGATCATTTGAGACATTGTTTGCTCAGAGAATGGGGTGAGCACTAGGGCTGACAACCTCAAAGAAGGCATCACCACTGATTCACCAAGACTCTGGAGACATAAAACCCTAATGTTTTTTCCTTTTGTTACCTGGGGAGTTTGTTTGGGGAGTTAAAGTTGGAAACCTTACATTTCCACACTTTTGTTGAATTAAGTTACTGTAACTGGTGCATTAACAGTCTTTTGCAAAGAATGTCATTTCTTTTTGAGATAGTGGATTTGTATCCAGATGCAGATGTGTAGAGCCCTTTCAGGTCCTGCACCCTAGAAAGACTCTGTCTGCCTACAGAAATGCAGTGCCTGGCACATTCACTCTATATATTCATTCTTTACACATTCATTCCTCACACATTCACTCTTCCGTTGAATGGAGCAAAGCTATTAAGGTGCAGATTTATGGGTTTAACATTAATCAGCCTACTCAACCTTAACCTTAGTGGTACAACCTTGTCATTATAATACTGTATGTAGATATATATACTGGCCCAGATATTCAAAAGGGTTGCTCCATGCGCAACAGGGTTGCGCATGTGAAAGTCCTACATTGCGCCATTCTGCGATATTCAGCAGGAGGCAGTTGCGCCACTGAAAACAGGCTGAGCAACAGCGCAATGCAAATGAATGCATGCTCAACATGAGGGGGAGGAACCATGCATAAACTGCACAACCCGATATTCAGTCGGGCTGTGCAGAGCTTGTCAGGCGCAACCCCCAACCTGCGCCTGCACAACTTTGAGCCAAAAAAAAAAGGATCAAGTTGAGGGCCACCCACAGGTGAGCTGCTGTATTGCAGGGCGCAACACAGCAGCTGCCACCCCTGGCTGGCCCCCAACTCAGTCCTTGTGCCCTCACTTGCCCCGATCAGGCACAGTAGCATGAACTCCTCAACAGACGCTGGCTCGTCGTACACATGCCCTCACACATTCACAGCCGACGGCACAGTATCCTCAACTCATTGCTGCCCGAAGATCAAGGCAGAAAGAACGCAGAATGTCTTCAGTGCTCCGCAGACTCCCAGCAGAATAAGCTTCATCTCCAATATTTTTCGAGACCAGTGACGAGCAGCCGAGTCATAGAACAAACAAAGAGGCAACCCTCAACATCGCTTTCAGGTTTGCGTCCCCCACCACCACGGCTCCTTCCACCGCTACCCCGCAGCCGCGGGCAGCATCCCACCGCTGCCGCCCCGCCGCCATGACTGACGTCGATCGTCCGCTTGCTAGCGGCCATAGTTACATGGAGCGTAGTTTCCAGCATGATAGTCCAGTTTGTGAATGAACATCATTCACAAATCTGACTGTCATGTGGCGGTAGCTGCACGCCCATTGGCTGTAGCTCTGGCACCAATGGGCATGAAGCCCTGTCGACAGTCAGTCGGTATGCAGGTGGTGGGAGCTGTCACCGCCGCTGTGGGGGAGGGTGGAGGGGCTCGGGTGGGTGGGGACACCAGACACCAGGAGATGTTTGGGGGTTGTAACTTGACATTCTGCCCACGATCGGTATACGGTCCACTGACCACCAGGAGATATTCGTTGGGGTTTACATTCTGCCCGCGATCGGGCACTGGGGTTGATACACGCCTGCCCACGATCGGGCTTCGGGAGATGTGTGGGTTAGGGGTTCATGTTACTTTACGTTCGCGATCAGGCTGTGGGAGATGTGAGTGGGGGCATGTTACCGTATGCCCACGATCGGCTTCGATCTGTGTGTGGGGAAATGTAGACACAGAGATACGTCTACCTATCGGGTTGCAGGGTGTATTGGTCCTCGACGGCTGCTGCCTGGCAGGGAGGCCAGGCGCAAGTCCTCGGGATTCCACATCTACATGCTAATGGCATGCAAATGGAGAGAAATAGATGCAATGGCCCCTGCACCTTGTATAATGTATGGCCCCATTTGCATGTCACCTTTTGAATATCAGAAATTTGGCAGATGGCGCATGGTACTTGCACCACCGCAAGTTTAATGCTCAACTCTGAAACTTGCGTGGCACAAGTTCCACTGCGCGCTACGAGCAGTGGTGTGTTGGGGGTGATATTCAAAGGAGTTGCTCAATAGCGCAACTCCTTTGAATATCACCCCGGCCACACCCCTGCGTAACTATTTTGATCAGCGCAGGGGCTTGCGCCTCAGAATGGCACAGTGTGAATATCTGGGCCACTGTATATAAATATACTAATAGCCTTGCCCCTGTTAAATGGAATTGCACAGAATTTTGTACAGTATACACAGTCTGGGGGGAAGGAGTCTAGATTTTCCAAGATTTGTTCTACTCAACTGTGCAGATTGTAATATCTGGATAGTGCATTTTTAGGAAAAAAGTTGAATTTTTGCTGCTTTTTGTGTCATCACCTACAGCCCAGATGGTTTGGAATTTTGGTCTGACATTTTCTGGGTGGAAGGGGCATGTCTAAAAATGATGCCTTTCATTGATTTGGAGAAAAAATATTAATCTGTTCCCAAGATATAAGGATTTGAAATTCTGATTCTGAGCATGTTCAGTAGGGTGTGAAATGTCTATCCAAAAGACTCTTATGAGCACGCTCAGAGCCAAAATTGTATATCCTTAGAACTTGGGAATGGATTACTATTTTTTACCAAACCAACAAAAGACACAATTCTGGGGCAAACTCTTTCAGCCCTGAACATTTCAGACCAAAATTCCAAACTTTCTAGGCTGTAGGTGATGACAAAAAAAAGGAAAAATCCACACATCCAGCTGTAACAAAACTTGGCAAATCAAGATAACTTGCCCCCAGACTGGCTATGGGAAATTTCTTGCAGTTCTGTTTAACAGGACCAAAGCTATTAAGGTGCAAAGTTGGGGTTTAACATTAAACAGCCTACATGACCCTAACTATAGTGGTGCTACCACATTACTATGATACTGTGTGTGTGTGTGTGTGTGTGTGTGTGTGTGTGTGTATATACATATATATATATATATATATATAATGGTAGCACGGTAGTGCTACCATAGTTAGGGTTGAGTAGCACCTTTAAGATTAAAGGGTCAAATTGTGCACCTTAATAACTTTGTCACTGGTCAATGGATTTGCCTGAAATTTAGTATAGTCGATTGGGCATGGTAGATCTTGGGATCTGCCAAATTATGTACCAGTCAGATATACAGCTACAGAGTTATTAAGTGACAACCAATTGCACAATTATGCTCTTTTGCAATGTCTTTCCTCTCACCTACAGTTCGCACGGTTTCTGCAACTGGTCCAAAGACTTCAGGGGACATGTGGCCATGGTCCCCAATGTGCCTTTTGAAGATTTCATGAGAAAATATTGAACGGTTCAAAAGTTATTCAAAAGACAAGTTCCCATTATAAGTCAATGGGAAAAGTTAACAAAAAGTTCGACAGTGTGGCAAATGCACTTTTTAGTGTCGCAAATGGCCCTAGTAGTGTCGCAAATCCACCATTTTGTTTTCAGTTGGTGATCAGAAAAATGCTTGCCATTTAAATTTGGGACACTTTAGCAACACAATTATTTTTGTGTTTACCTAGTCGGATGAGGATGATAGGCATGTCTTTATTTTTAAGTTAAACACCCTAGAAATATGTTTTTCCAATTTCTGGAAAAAGTAGTGTCGCACTCACGAAAGTGTCGCAGATTTTTGCAAAAGCTTTCGCAAATCATGACACTACCTTTCTAGGCTGTGGCAAAATGACTGCAATTCTTTGCCACCCTGCTGCAAAACAATTGTTTGGTATTTTGGGCTAACATTTGGAAGGAATGCAGCCAACATCTCACACATGTGCCTTTCAGTGTTTTAGTGAAAAAATATTACAGGGCATCAAAGTTACGGCACTCCAAAGTTGATGCTTTTTCCCATAGGATAACATTACGGTGTCTGCCGCATTACAGGAATCTTTTGCTGCCCTGCTGCAAAATAACGGTTTGGTCTTTTGGGCTGAAATTTGGAGGGGAGAAAGTCAACATCCCACTGATGTGCCTTTTGGTGGTTTGGTGAAAAAATATTACAGGGTGGCACAGTGACGGCACTCTGAAATTGATGCTTTTTCCCATTGGATAACATTATGGCGTCCGTCGCGCCTTTCGGGGCCTGTATCTCGGAAACGGTGCGAGATACAGACTTTTCATCACAATAATTCTTAGCCCTCTAACTGGGGGCTAAGTGCAAAACTAGCCACAAAAGTCATAATTCATATAAAATTTACATTTTTTTCTACGTCGTACGGTTCCTGAGATATAAGCAATTTAATATTCCAAGTCCTCATTTTCTGCTCCGAGGTCCATTGTTATGTATACATTCTTTGTTTTCACTGTGTTTTCCAATGCATTTTTTGGAGAAAAGAAGGGTGTGCTCTTTCGTTACTGTGCCAGTTAGCATTTCCAGTTGCATGTCCGTTACCGTTTGCGGCACCGTTACCGTCTATGCCACCGTGTGCGTTACAGTTTGCGTTTTCGCTTGCACTTGTATTTGCATTTGCATTTCTGTATCGTTTGGCATTATTGTTGCTGTTACCATTACCACTTTCATTTGCAATTGCAGTACCGTGCACATCTGTTATGGTTTGCGTTTCCGTACGGGCTTGCATTTCTGTTTCCTTTGGCATTAGTTTTCCTGTTACTGTTACTATTTGCATTTGCAATTGCGGTACCATGACCATGCATGTAATGGTTTGCGTTTCTGTACTCGCTTGCATTTGCATTTCTCTTTCCTTTAGCATTATTGTTACTGCTAAAGTTATCATTTGCGTCAACAATTGCGGTTCCATGACCATGCATGTTACAGTTTGTGTTTCCATACATGCCTCCATTCCCATTTCCATTTCTGTTTCCCTTGGCATTATTCTTCATGTTAACTTTACCATTTACATTTACTATTATGCTACCGTGGCTGTGCACATTACGGTTTGCGCTTACGTGTGCGCTTGCGTTCGCATTTCTGTTTCAGTTCCCTTTTGCGTTCTTTTTGCTGTGGCACTTAACATTTCCATTTAAAATACCACTACCATCACAGTTTGTATTACTAGTTGTGTTTTTGTATGTGCTTCAGTGTCCATTTGTGTCACTGTTCACTTTGGCGTCACTTTGCACTTGCGTTTCTATTAACATTTCCTTTACCATTTACATTTCTGTTTCCATGTGCACCACTATTGGCACTTCTGTTTGTGTTGCTGTTCCTTTTACTATGTCACAAGACATCACGGGACCCCACACTTCTGCCACTGCATTACATTCACCATTTCTCGTCATCATTCTCAAAAAGAAGGAAATTGAGGCAAAAACTCATTTAATGCATTAGTTAGGTTGTTCCACAGCAAAAAGTGACAAAATTGTGTTAGGTTGAAAGCTCCTTGACCCCAGTCCAGCCTCCGTCAGCATTAGTGCTGCCAGGTCATCGGTCCTAACTCACACCATTCTCCTATACCTCTGCTTCTCACATGTGATGGGGTGAGTTAGGCCAATGACTCCAACATGCACCCCGATGCTGGCCAGGGGAGGGCTGGAGTCCAAGGGGACTTTCAACCGTAACACTGAATTTCCTCACTTTTGTCACTATGGAACAACCCTAACTAATGCATTAAATGGAGTTTTTTGCTTCTAATATATATATATATATATATATATATATATATATATATATATATATATATACTGTATATAAATATATTAATGGTTTCACCCTCATTCAAGTGAATTGTACAAAATATTGCAGGTGCAGTCTGGGGAGCAAGGTGTCTTGTTCTGCCAAGTTTCATTCCAGTTGGATTTGCAGATTCCAAAATCTGATAGTGCATATTTTTTTTTTTTTGCAATTTTGTCATTCATCTACAGTTAAGACAGTTTGAATTTTGGTCTGAAAGTTCAGAATACAAAAGGCTTGTCCCAGAATTGTGCCTTTTGTTGATTTGCTGAAAACATATTAATCTGTTCCCAAGTTATAAGGTTTTGAAAATTTGGTTCTGAGCATGCTCAGTAGGCTGTCAAACATCTATCTAAAAGATCCTACTGAGCATGCTCAGAACCAAAATTTCATATACTTATAACTTAGGAATGAATTAATATTTTTTCACCAAGCCAGCAAAAGGCACCATTCTGAGGCAAGCCCTTTCCACCCTAAGCATATCAGACTACAATTCCAAACTGTCTGGGCTTTAGGAGATGACAAAAAAAAGCAGCAAAAAAAACCTCTAATTTTGCCTAAAAACACACTACCCAGATCTTGTAATCAGCACATCCAACTGGAAGAAAACTAGGAAAATCAGCAGACCTTGTCCCCTATACTGTGCATGCAAAATTGCATGCAATTTTGTTTAATGAGACCAAAGCTATTAAGGTGCAAAGTTAGGGGTTTAACATTAAACGTGTCCAAAAGCAAAAACAGCTGCACTGTGGAGAGTGTACCTGATGTAAAGGATGAGCCATAGAGAAACACAAATGCCAGCATCACTCAGTTATTCAGAAAACATAGGCTTTTATTGATAAAAAAGGCCTAACCATCCAACAGTCCATCAGACCGGGTCGCCACACATCCAAAACCCTGACTGGTTTCACAAGTTACTGTGTCATTAGGAGGTAAGACACCTGGTGACCAGCATGGACTTTAAAGTAGAACACTCTTAATGTGGCAGTGCGTATACAACATACCAAACAAAACAAAATGCAAAGCAGTGCTATTGTGTCCAATAAAACCAGGCAAAATCACCCAAATAGCAAAATTCAAGGCAGCAGAAAAGAAATATTACAGAAATTACTAAACAAAATAATGTTGACATCCTAAAAAGTTCAATCCATGATTCGACAGTTACTCTCTGCCCCTGTCCCCAGGAGTACCTGTTGGATCATGGATTGGACTTTTTGATCCATTTTTCTTGCTTTTCCACTATATGACATCAGCTTATATTTACTGCAGTAACTTATTAAAAAACATATATATTTGTTTATGTCTGTTTACACATCTAGGATGTGAACATTGTTTTGTTTAATAATTTCTTCCCAAAAAGGCCATGGGGAAAGTTGGGTGGAAAATAATAAAACATGATAAAGTTATAAGTAAAAGTTTAAATCCCATTAAAATACATAAAGCCAGATTTATCTTATTTTCTCTAGTCACAGTCACCAGTTCCAGCAGCAAGATATGCCATCAACTAAAGTCAGAATCTACATCATGGGGCATGTTCAGGTGAGTGAGGGCATGTGGGTGTGGGGTGGTGGGTGCTGAGTGAAGGATCAGGCTGGGTGGGTGTGTGTGTGGGGAGATCAGACCAGGGGGGGACTGACAGGGTTATTAAAAAAAGACATTGAGGGACTGTTTTCTTTCTTTGCAGGTTTCAATCAGTATTTGGATCTGACACAGAAGATTGGGCATCCCAGTGTCAGCTTTACTCTTTGGCAACACCTGGGTTGGGTACCTGGGTGTCACCACCTAAGCATTTTGGGTGGTGGGTAACCTGGAAGGGGTGTGGGCAAGCAGTACCAGGGGTGGGCGACCTGGTCCTCCTTTTACTACCAGTACTATTACTATTGGTGGAAACATGAGGAAGGGCTGGCTGAGCTGGCTGGGTGAGGGTTATCCACTAATCTTACTGAGCATACTCAGAAAAACGCATTTAAATCCTTGTAACTCTGGAACCATTTAATATTTTTTCAGAAAAACCTTCAAAAGGCATTACCTTGGCACAGGCCACTTTTACCCTAAAAGTTTCAGAAAATAATTCTGTTCTGCTAGCCCCATGGCTCTGAGGGTTGAGGCACTGTGCGCCACACCAAGAGCCATGCTGGCAATCCAGGTTCAGGAACAGACACGGGTTGCTCAGGGGTCAGCAGGGGTGAGGAAGGATTGAGCATCTGCTGACAGCTCTCCTTCCTCGGGGGAGGGGGACAGTGCAGCATGCTGTAGACTGACATCCAGTGGTGACTGGGTGTCAGCACAGGCATGCTGCCAAGAACAGGAAGGGTCCACTTCCAGGTCATAAGGCTGCCTCTATGGAGGAGGAGGAGATGGCCACTCCACCCATTGCATGTTCATGTGCCCTAGGGAGAAAAAAAGGGTGGAAAATGGAGCTGGCAGGCTCCATGATGGCCTGGCTGCAACTGCACTAGCCCCCCTGAGAATCCAGATCTTGGCTTCTGGGGAAGGAGGAAAGTAAACGCTAATTGCCCCCAGCCCTGTCACGGGGGGTAACCCATGGGGGATTCACTGAGTGGGACTGGTGCAGGGATGCCTGGGCTGGAGAGATGAGCCCCTCTGAGGGAGGAGCCAGAGTTGCCTGCCAGCTACACGGAAGGAGGATAAAGTGTAAATAAAAAAGGAAAATAATTCTATTCCGTCTAGGCTGTAGGTAAGAGAAAAAAAGTGTATTACATATGGGGAAGAAAATTAGAAATTAATATAAAAATGTCGTATGTGGATATCAAAAACTGTACATGCTGCCGTCACAAAACTTTCCACAAACTGAGACCTTGCCTGCTAGACAATGCAAGCCACATTTTGGGTAATTTTGGAAAATGGCAGCAAATCTATTAAGGTGCAAAGTTAGGGGGTTAAAAATGATACTGATGGTACCACACCAGTATAATTAAATATATATATATATATATATATATATATATACATATGTGTGTTCATATATAGTCATGGCAAAAAAATGTATTTAATGTATTAGGGTTAAAATGACAAAATTGAGGAAATGAAACATTAGGGTTGAGCCACTAACCCCCCATGTAACCCACACATCCATCCTCCACAGACTGACAGATGCCAGGGTGTGCCATGGGGTCATCAGGCCCAACTCTCACCCCATTCCATGTGTAAGCAGGTTGACATGCTACAGTAAAGGAGAATGGGGTGATAGGCCTCATGACCCCATGGCACACCCTGACATCTGTCAGCCTGTGGATGATGGGTGTGTGGGTTATGTGGGAGGGGTTAGGGCTCAACCTCAACCTTTCATTTCCTCGCTTTTGTCACTTTAACCCTATCTGATGCATTAAATGCATTTTTTTGCCATGAATTTCCTTATTTTTTGGAAAAGTGTAATATAACTAGTAAAAAACATGTATTGGTGGGAGCGCAGGCCCCACCAAGTTGCCCATTTCCATTTCCACATAACAATATGCATCTGTGGGAGCACAGGCTCTCTAGGACCGTGTGCCCACTTACACATAGCTACAGAGCCATACAGCAGCCCTACAGGGCAAGGAACCCTTGTAACACAAATTTCAATATCACATTAACCGTGCAACCCACGGAAAAAATTCCACTACAGGCTTACTGTATGGTTTTAAATCATGTTCCAGTGGCATAGATCACCTAATCTGCCAGTAGCAAAAACTCTGTATCTCGCTTCGTTTTAGTGATAAGGGCGCCGAAAGGCAAACAGACCTCGCTGTGTAATCCTATGGGGAAAATCTCAACTTTGTGATGGCATATCTATGGAACCACTTAATTCCCTGACACCTAAACAGTATAATTCATACCTGTACGGCATCCCCTCAGCATCCCGTCAATTTCAAGTAAAAAGACCAAACCGTTAATGAGCTATGCAATTCTAAAGTTTTTGCATCGTTAAAAATTCTTCGTCCATGAGATAGCAAAATCCTGGGCTGCCAGATCAATCCTATTCCGTGAGCTAGCAAAATTCTAGTCCACAGGGGGACATCTGGTCATGCCATCAGGGCCAGCTGGTTGTCCCCAGGGACATCCGGTCATGCCCAGGGACATCTGGTCATGAAATTCTGGCTATTTGGTTGTCCCCGATGGACAAAGCTTGTGGACCAGGATTATCTGGTGGACCAGGATTTTGCAGGCTCGCAGATTAGGATCGTTAGAGAGTCACGAAAGAAGAATTTTTAATTTATAAAAAGATATTTATTTACAAAAACAAACCAAACCAAAGGCATGGCTTTGTAGAGGGCATCACCCTAAACAAAACTCATACCTCATTTAGCCCAAAAATCACCCATAGACAAAGCTATGACATTTTGTTTGGCTGAAAAACTGAAAACAAGATGGTCACTCCCGGACAAGGAATTTTTCTGATGGACTAGGATTTTCTTTCGTGAGGCAGAAAAATCCTTGACCGTGAGACAATTCTTAGGTGGTAAAATATACATATACATTTATGGGTGAACTGAGCATGCTCAGAATTCAAAAATTTTACATTTAATAACTTTTGAACGGATTAATATTTTTTTACCAAACTAATGCTGGATTGTTCCTTGATCCAAACTTTTTCTACATTCCAAATTTCAGACCAAAAGACCACATGGTGTGGTTGCAGCACCATGGGCAAAAAATGCATCAAAACTGGTGAAAAGTGCATTATTTGGCATTTTGCTGTGCAGAAACCATATATCCAACCAAAACACAACTTAGTAAATCAAGAGATCTACAATACCAGACCACACATTCCAAATTTCATGCAAATCCGTTGAATGGTTGCAAAGTTATTAATGTGCAAAATTTGAGGTTTAACATTAAAGTGCCTACTCTACCTTAACTATAAGGGTGTGACTGCACCCTTGTAATATATATATATATATATATATATATATATATATATATATAGAGAGAGAGAGAGAGAGAGAGAGACAGAGAGACAGAGAGCTAAAGATATAGAGATATGCATATATGGATATATAATATATTATAGTGGCACGGTAGTGCCACTATAGTTAGGGTTGAGGAGCCATTTCTATGTTAAACCCCAAAACTTTGCACCTTAATAACTTTGCAACTGTTTCACAGATTTGGCTGAAATTTGGAATACATGATCAAGAACCATAGGCCTTGGGATCTGCCAAGTTTCGTACTGGTCAGATATACGGCTACAGAGTTATTAAGCATGATCTGTGTGCGTGTTTACGCTTTTTCTGGAATACTATGGTCATGCCTACAGGTCGTACAGTTTGCGCGACTGGCCCAAAATCTTCAGGGAACGTGTGGCCGGGGTCCCCGATGTGCCTTTTGAAGATTTCGTGAAAAAATATTAAACGGTTCTAAAGTTATTCAAAAAACAGTTTCCCATTATAAGTCAATGAGAAAAGTTAACAAAAAGTTCAACACTTTCGTAAATGCATTTGTACTTTCGCAAATGGGCCTGTTACTTTCGCAAATCGGCCATTTTGTTTTCAGTTGGTGATCAGAAAAATGGTTGGCATTTAAATTTGGGACCCTTAGTAACCTAATTCTTTTTGTATTCACCTAGTCGGACCCTGAGGATGCTTGCCATGTCTTTATTTTGTAAAAGACCCCAGAAATATGTTTTTCAAATTTCTGGAAAAAGTACTTTCACAAATTACTTCATGTGCTCATGAAAGCGTCGAACGTTTTGCGAGCTTTCGCAAATTCGCGACAGTAGTTTTCCATCTGTGGGGAAGTAACAGCGATTCTTTGGCACTGCGCTTGCAAAAGAACCGTTGGGAGTTTTGGCTGAAATTTGGAAGGAACAGAGCTGACATCTCACAGATGTGCTTTCAGTGTTGTATTGAAAAAATATTACATGGCGGCAAAGTTATGGCACTCCAAAGTTGACGGTTTTTCCCATAGGATAACATTACGGCGCCCGATGCATTACAGAAATCCTTTGGATCCCTGCTGCAAAATAACGGTTTGGTCTTTTTTCCTGTCATTTGGAGGGAAGACAGCTGACAGTCCACGGATGTGCCTTTCAGTAATTTGGTTAAAAAATATTACACGGCGGCAAAGTTACGGCACTCCAAAGTTGACATTTTTTCCCATAGGATAACATTACGGCGCCCGACGCATTACAGAAATCATTTGGATCCCTGCTGTAAAATAACGGTTTGGTCTTTTTTCCTGAAATTTGGAGGGAAGACAGCCAACAGCCCACAGATGTGCCTTTCAGTGGTTTGGTGAAAAAACATTACAGGGAGGGAAAGTTATGGTGCTCCAAACTTTTCTTTTTTTCCCATAGGATAACATTACGGCATTCGCCGCGCCTTTCAGGGCCCGTATCTCGGAAATGGTGTGAGATACGAACTTTTCATCCGAAAAATTCTTAGCCCCCTAATTGGGGTTAAGTACTAAATTAGCCAGGACAGTTGTAAATAATATGACTTTTAAATTTTTTTTCTACGTCGTACGGTTCCTGAGATATAACGTATTTAGTATTCCAAGTTCTCATTTTCTGCGCTGATACTCATTATTATGCATACATTATTTGTACTCACTGTCTTTCTCTATGCAGGTTTTGGGGAAAACCAGCCTATGCGCTTACATTACTGTTACTGTTGCCCTTTCCGCTTGTGGTTCCGTACCCGTTTTACTTACCGTTGATGTCTGCACCACTATGTGCATTATCCTTTACGTTTTCAGTTGCGCTTGCGTTTCTGTTATTTTTTGCCATTTCTGTCTACAGTACTGTTTATCTTTCTGTTTCACTTTATATCACCATGCCCATTGATATTTCTGTTTGCAGGCACCATGTTACTATGTGACAATACATCACGTGGCTGACCGTTCCCGTCTACGCCACCATGTGCGCTACCCTTTCTGTTCTCATTCACGCTTGTGTTACCATGTGCGCCACTGTTAGCATTTCTGTTTGCGTTGCTGTCCTTGTTAGTATGCACAAGACATATGGCGGAGTGCGGGGCCCAAGGGGCCCCGCCCCGCCCGCTGCATTACATTCACTATTTCTCATTATCATTCTCAAAGAGGAATTAGAGGCAAAAACTCAATTTGATGCATTATTAGGTTTTCACAGCACAAAAGTGAGGAATTCGCTGTTAGGGTTGAAAACCCCATGAACCCCTGCCCTCCCCCAACCAGCATTGGGGTGTGCATTGGGATCGTGAGTCCCAACTCTCACCCCATTCTCCTATACTTCTACACATGTCATGGGGTGAGAGTTAGGGCTGACGATCCCAATGCACACCCAGTGCTGGTTGGGGAGGTGGGTAGGGGTCCAAGGGGGTTTTCAACCCTAACAGCTAATTTCCGCACTTTTGTCACTGTGGAACAACCCAACTAATGCATTAAATGGAGTTTTTGCTCTAATATATATATATATATATATATATATATATACAGTATATATATTATGGTAGCACGGTAGTGCTACCATAGTTAGGGTTGAGGAGCCATTTCTATGTTAAACCCAAAATTTTGCACCTTAATAACTTTGCAACCATTTAATGGATTTGCCTGAAATTTGGAATACATGATCAAGAACCATAGACCTTGGGATCTGCCAAGTTTTGTACTGCTCAGATATACAGCTGTGGAGTTATTAAGCGTGATCTGTGCGCATGTTTACACTTTTCTGGAATTCTACGGTCGTGCCTACAGGTCGTACGGTTTTCGGGACTGGTCCGAAATCTTCAGGGAGCGTGCGGCCGGGGTCCCTGATGTGCCTTTCGAAGATTTCGTGAAAAAATATTAAACGGTTCAAAAGTTATTCAAAAAACAGTTTCCCATTATAAGTCAATGGGAAAAGTTAACAAAAAGTTCGACAGTGTCGCAAATGCACTTTTTAGTGTCGCAAATGGCCCTGTTAGTGTCGCAAATCCGCCATCTTGTTTTCAGTTGGTGATCAGAAAAATGGTTGCCATTTAAAATTGAGACCCTCTAGCAACCTAATTCTTTATGTATTCACCTAGTCGGGCCCTGAGGATGCTAGCCATGTCTTTATTTTGGGGTAAAACACCCCAGAAATATGTTTTTCAAATTTCTGGGAAAAGTAGTGTTGCAAGTAGTGTCGACTTGCGTAGTAAACACAATTTTATGTAAAGCTCATAAATCACTTAATTACTTTATAATTATTCTTAAAATAACAGTAATTCTTTGGCACTCCGCTGCAAAAGAACGGTTGGGAGTTTTAGGCTGAAATTTGGAAGGAACGCAGAAGACATCTCACAGATGTGCCTTTCAGTGTTGTTTTGAAAAAATATTACATGGCAGCAAAGTTGCGGCACTCCAAAGTTGACAGTTTTTCCCATAGGATAACATTACGGCACCCAACGCATTGCAGAAATCCTTTGGCACCCTGCTGCAAAATAATGGTTTGGTCTTTTTTCCTGAAATTTGGAAGGAAGACAGCCAAAAGCCCACAGATGTGCCTTTCAGTGGTTTGGTGAAAAAACATTACAGGGAGGGAAAGTTATGGCGCTCCAAACTTTTCTTTTTTTCCCATAGGATAAGATTACGGCATTCGCCGTGCCTTTCAGGGCCCGTATCTCGGAAACGGTGTGAGATACGGACTTTTCGTCAGAAAATTTCTTAGCCCCCTAGAGGGGCTAAGATCCAAATTAGCCAGGACAGTTGTAAATAACATGAATTTTAATTTTTTTTTCTACGTCATACGGTTCCTGAGATATAAGCAATTTACTATTCCAACTCCTCATTTTCTGCTCCGAGACCCATTATTATGCATACATTCTTAGTACTCACTGTCTTTCTCTATGCAGCTTTTGGGGAAAACCAGCCTGTGCGCTTACATTACTGTTACTCTTACCACTTCTGCTTGCTGTTCTGTAACCGTTTCACTTACTGTTCCCTTCTATGGCACCATGTGCGTTACCCTTCGCATTTCCATTTCCGCTTGTGTTTGCATTATTTTAACCATTTCTGTCTACAGTACTGTTTATCTTTCTGTTTTGCTTTGCGTCACCATCCACATTACCATTTGCGTTTGCAGGCACCGTGTTACTATGTGACAAGACATCACGTGGCGGGAGCGCCGCCGCCGTATTACATTCACTATTTCTCATTATACTTCTCAAAATGAAGGGAAATTAGAGGCAAAAAGCTCCATTTAATGCATTAGTTAGGGTTGTTCCACAGCAACAAAAGTGAGGAAATTCAGTGTTAGGGTTAAAAGCCACCCTTGGACCCCCCGGCCACACCTCCAACCGGCATCAGGGTGCGCGTTGGAGTTGTCAGTCCTAACTCTCACCTCATTCTTCTATACCTCTGCTTCTTCACACATCTGATAGGATGAGAGTTATGGCCAATGACCCCAATGTGCACCCTGATGCTGGTTGGGGGTGTGGGCAGGGCGTCCAAGGGGGGCTTTCAACCGTAATACTGAATTTCCTTGCTTTTGTCACTGTGGAACAATCCTAACTAATGCATTAAATGGATTTTTTTGCCTCTAATTACATATATATACACATATATATATATATATATATATATATATTATGGTAGCACGGTAGTGCTACCATAGTTAGGGTTGAGGAGCCATTTACATGTTAAACCCAAAACCCTTGAGGCAGTATAGCACAGTGGTCTAAGGCTCTGAGCTGCAAATCTGGTGATATCCAGCAGACCAGACCTGGGTTTGAATCCCACAGCTTCCACTTGCATACTGTGTGACCCTAAGCAAGTCACTTAACCTCCTTGTGCTCCCAGGTCGCTCCTGTAAAAAAGCTTTCAGCTTAGTGTGCTATACCTGGTTAAACAACTAAATAAATAATTTCGCACCTTAATAACTTTGCAACCACTTGATGGATTTGCCTGAAATTTAGAGTAGATGATCAAGACCAAAATGCCTTGGGATTTGTCAAGTTTCATACCAGTTGGATATACGGTTGTGGAGTTATTAAGCATGATCTGCACATGGGTTTAAGATTTTTTGGAATTCTATGGTCGCACCTACAGGTCGCATGATTTGTGCGATCAGTCCGAAATCTTCAGGGAACATGCGGCCGCGGTCCCCGATGTGCCTTTCAAAGATTTCATGAAAAAATATTAAACAGTTCAAAAGCTATTCAAAAAACAAGTTCCTATTATAAGTCAATGGGAAAAGTTAACAAAAAGTTCGACAGTGTCACAAATGCAGCTTTTACTTTCACAAATGGCCCTTTTACTGTCGCAAATCCACCATTTTGTTTTCAGTTGGTCATCAGAAAAATGCTTGGCATTTAAATTTGGGACCCTCTAGCAACCTAATTCTTTTTGTATTCACCTAGTCTGACCCTGAGGATCCTAGCCATGTCTTTATTTTGGTGTACTTTCGCACTTGTGACACTGTTGAATGAATTTGCGAAAGCTTTCGCAAATTGCGACAGTACTCTTCTAGGCTGTGGGAAAATGACAGCAATTCTTTGGCACCCCACTGCAAAAGAACGGTTTGGAGTTTGGGGCTGAAATTTGGAGGAAACGCAACCAACATCTCACAGAGGTGCCTTGCAGTGTTCTGTTGAAAACATATTACACACCGGCAAAGTTACAGTACTCCAAAGTTGACGCTTTTTCCCATAGGATAACATTATGGCGTACAACGCATTGCAGCAATCATTTGGTGCCCTGCTGCAAAATAACGGTTTGGTCTTTTGGGCTGAAATTTGCAGGGACGACAGCCAACATCCCACAGATGTGCCTTTCAGTGGTTTGGTGAAAAACTATTATAGGGAGGCAAAGTTATGGCACTCCGAACTTCTGTTTTTTTCCCTTAGGATAACATTACGGCGTTCGCCGTGCCTTTCAGGGCCCATATCTCAGAAATGATGTGAGATACAGACTTTTCGTCAGAAAAATGAGTAAAAAACTTGCCAGGAAAGTTATAATTCATATGACTTTTACATTTTTTTCTATGTCGTATGGTTCCTGAGATATAAGCAATTTACTATTTCAAGTCCTCATTTTCTGTTCCGAGAGTCATTATTTTGCATACATTCTTTGTACTCACTGTCTTTCTCTATGCAACTTTTGGTGAAAACCAGCCTGTGCGCTTACATTACTGTTACCATTACCATTTCCTCTTGCGGTTCCGTACCTGTTTCACTTACTGTTCACGTCTACGACACCAAGTGCGTTAGCCTTTGCATTTTCATTTGCGTTTGCGTTTGCGTTGTTTTTAACATTTCTGTCTACAATACTGTTTCTCTTTCTGTTTCACTTTGTTTCACCATGCGCATTACGATTTGCATTTGTGGGCACAATGTTACTATGTAACAAGACATCACATGGCGGGAGCGTGGGGCTCGCAGGGCCCCGCATTCCCGCTGCCGCATTACATTCACTATTTCTCGTTATCATTCTCAAAAAGAAGGGAAATTAGAGGCAAAAAACTCAGTTTAATGCATCAGTTAGGGTTGCTCCACAGCAACAAAAGCGAGGAAATTCGATGTTAGGGTTGAAACCCCCTTTGCACCCCTCCAGCCCACTCCCAACCAGAATCGGGGTGCACTTTGGTGTCATCGGTCCTAACTCTTACCTTATTCTCCTGTTCCTCAGCTTCTTTCCACATGTGATGGGGTGAGAGTTAGGGCCGACGACCCCAACGTGTGCCCCAATTCTGGTTGGGGGGCTGGGCTGGAGGGGTGCAAAGGGGGTTTCAACCCTAACATCAAATTCCTTGCTTTTGTCACTGTGGAACAACCCTAACTGATGCATTAAATGGAGTTTTTTTGCCTCTAATATGTGTATATATATATATATATATATATATATATTAATAGTGGCACGGTAGTGCCACTATAGTTAGGGTTGAGTACCCCATTTAAGGTTAAAGTGTGAAATTTTACACCTTAATAACTTTGCCACTGTTTGACAGATTTGCCTGACATTTGGTAAGCATGGAGTGATAGGATAGATCTTGGGATTTGCCAAGTTTCGTACCAGTCGAATATACGGTTGCGGAGTTATTAAGCAACATTCTGTAGCGCATTTACACTTTTTTGCACATTCTTTGCTCATGCCTACAGGTCGCACGCTTTGCGCGACCAGTCCAGAAACTTCAGGGAACATGTGGGTCTGGGTCCCCAATGTACCTTTTGAAGATTTCATGAAAAAATATTGAACGGTTCAAAATTATTCAAAAAATAATTTCCTATTCTAGTGAATGGGAAAAGTTAACAAAAAGTTCAACAGTGTTGCAAATGCAGTTTTTAGTATTGCAAATGACCCCTGTAGTGTCATGAGTCAGCCATTTTTTTTTCAGTTACTGATCACAGAAACGCTAGGCATTTAAAATTGGGACTTTCTAGGGACACAATTTTTTTGTGTTTACCTAGTCGAGCCCTGAGGATGCTAGCCATGTCTTTATTTTGGGGTTAAACACCCCAGAAACATGTTTTTGAAAATTTTGGGAAAAGCAGTGTCACAGCTGTGACATGTTTGTGATTTTTTTGTGAAAGTGTCGTGATTTGTGACACTACTATTCAACACTATGGGGAAAATAACAGGAATTCTTTGCCACCCTGCCGCAAAACACTGGTTTGGTCTTTTGGGCTGAAATTTGGAGGGAAGAAAGCCAACATCCCACAGATGTGCCTTTCTGTGGTTTGGTGATAGAATATTGCATGGATGGAAAGTTACAGTGCTCTGAAGTTGACGCTTTTTCCCCTAGACTAACACTGTGGCATCCACCGTGCCTTTCGGGGCCCGTATCTCAGAAACGCTTTGAGAAACTGACTTTTCATTGGAAAAATGCTTAGCCCCCTGCCTGGGGGCTAAGCACAAAACTAGCCAGAAAAGTTATAAATAATATGACATTTTTATTTTTTTTCTACTTTGTACGGTTCCTGAGATATAAGCAATTTAGTATTCCAAGTGCTCATTTTTGGGTCTGAGGCCCATTATTATGCATACAGTCTTTGTGCTCACTGTGTTTCTCTATGTAGCTGTTGGGGAAAACCAGGGTGTGTGCTTCTGTTACTGTTACACTGAGCATTTACACTTGCGTTTCCATTACCATTTGCGTTAGCTTTCCCATGTATGCCACCGTGTGCGTTACCCTTTGCGTTTTCATTTGCACTTGAGTTTGCATTACTGTTACCATTTGCCTTTGCACTACTGTTTGTGTTTGTGTTTCGATTTGCATCACCATGCGCATTTGCATTTGCATTTGCAGCCGCCCTTCTGTTTGCATTTCTCTTTCGTTTGGCGTCATCTTTCCTGTTACCGTTACCATTTCCGTTTCCTATTGCGTTACCATGACCGTGCATGTTATGGTTTGTGTTTCTGTACACGCTTCTGTTTATGTTTCTGTTTCTGTTTCCTTTGGTGTTATTGTTGCTTTTACCTTTACCATTTGCATTTCCAATTGCATTACCATGCTCGTGCGCATTACGGTTTGCATTTCCATACGTGCCTGTATTTGCATTTCTGTTTCTGTTTCCTTTGGCATTATTGTTGCTGTTACTGTTACCATTTGCATTTCCAATTGCGGAACCATAACTGTGTGCATTATGGTTTGCATTTCCACACATACTTGCATTTGCATTTCTGTTTCGTTAAGCGTTATTGTTGCAGTTACCATAATCATTTGCATTTCCAATTGCAGGTACCGTGACCATGCACGTTACCAGTTGTGTTTCCATACACGCTTGCATTTCCATCTCCGTTTGCATTACTGTTCGCTTTGGCATCAGTTTGCGCTTGTGTTTCTCTTACCATTTGCGTTACCATTCATGTTTGCGTCACCATGTTCATTACCATTTGCACTTGCATTTGCATTGCAGTTACCATTACTATGCGACAAAAACATTACGTGGTGGGGGCGCGCACTCCCACCACCACATTCCATTCACTATTTATAATCCTCATTCTCAAAAAGAAGGGAAATTCATGGCAAAAAAACTCTGTTTAATGCATCAGTTAGGGTTGTTGCACAGCAATAAAAGTGAGGAAATTCCATGTTAGGGTTGAAAACTCCCCTGCACACCACCCCACCTCAACCAGCATTAGGGTGTGCATTGGGGTCGTCCGGCCTTAACTCTCACCCCATTCTCCTATACTTCACCACCTCAGCTTGTTTACACATGGGGTAGGGTGAGAGTTAGGACCAATAACCCCAATGCATACCCCGATGCAGGGGCAGGGTGGGGTGTGTGCAGTGGGGGTTTCAGCTCTAACATTGAATTTCCTCACTGTTGTCGCTGTGTACCAACCCTAACTGATGCATTAAACAGAGTTTTTTGCCATGAGAATAGATAGATAGATAGATAGATAGATAGATAGATAGATAGATAGATAGATAGAGAGAGATATATATTTATGCAATAGGGGTGAAATGATATGCCATTCTTTATTTCAGCATAAAACCACCACAATGAGATGGCTGACATCACCAGACTGTGATAACAAATAATAAAACCACTGTGGTTACCTTATCAGAAATTAGAAAATGGGTAAAGACAAACTCGTATCCTGATTGGCTTAAACAGCCTGGCACCCGGGCTGTTATTTTTTAACAACCCCCAGTTAAAAGCAAGTACCAATTCGGGGTGCCCTATTATTAACAATATCCTTGGGCACCCTGAATTTTGAAACTGCCTGCTTGCCATTTTTTATCCGCTTACAAATTAGCCCGTTTTCATTTATGTGGAGCAAAAGTAAAACTGACCCAACTACTCCTCAGCCCAATTCTCAGTCCATGTACTAGCCACACGTTTAAAATCCTGGCTCAAGCTCATCAATCCTGAAACCACTGAAAAAAAAAACAGCAATGTACCTTTTTTCCACAGCATTACATTTCCTTTCTGCCTCCTCCATCTTAAGGTTCAGATGTTCCATCTGTCCTCAGCAGCCAGCTAGTGCGGCCGCATACCCACCAACTATCCAGCTTGACACACAATCCACACCTCAACCAAAACCCTTCTCCTGACTCATGATGACAATTAAAAAAAAATACTACTACTCAGACGTGTGGAGAAAGACAGACCCATAACATTGAAAAATGAAACACTGACAGTACACACTGCTACTACACAGGATAGCATGATATGCAAATCAATACGTAAACACAAAATTCAACAGTGCCATCTATTGATAAAGGGAATACTTTACAGACACATTAATTTATTGATAAAATTAAGCATTTAACCTATTTGTTAACATTTTATAAACTATTTTTTCTAAATTAAACCATAAAAACCCATTTTCTAAGTGCAATAATACCTGACAGGGTGGGCATTATGGTTTATAATGGACCTTCTGGGGCTAGAAGGCCCTCTCATTATGCCCCTGGGCAGTCTGTTATGTCTCAATAACGCCCACTCTGTCAGGTATTATTGCTTACATAAAACCGCTCTGGCTACCTCATTAGCCACCTGCTGCTCTCTAGTTCACATTTTCCTGGAGCTGCATTCACAGCACCAATTAAACCACTTTAGCTTTGTCATTAAGCACCTGTTGCTCTCTTCTGCACTTTTTCCTGGAGCTCTGTTCCAGCACTGCATTTCACACAGAAAGGAGCACAGTACTACACAGAGCACAGAAAAATACAGCAGTTATTCTGGCCAAAGTAAAATAACAAAATGTTTTTCAATTCAGCAGGACAGATTTCTAAATTGAAACTACCTACTAAAAATAACAAAAAACACATACTTAGAAACAACAAAAAGCACAGAAACTAAGTGGAATACATACTGCACAATCACTCACACCCCTATTGTACTGTATAAATGGTACACATGATGGGAAGACCATGGGATCTGGAAAATATTCTCCTGCAGAGTGAGCTCTGGATACTCTCACTTGTGTCTTCAGCACTTGTGAGTATCCAGAGCTCACTCTGCAGGAGTGAGAATATTTTCCATATCCCGCTCCTGCCCATCATGTATCCCCCATGTATATATGAATAGATAGATAGATAGATAGATATAGACATAGATATAGGCATAGATATAGACATAGACATATAGACATATATATATATATTTATAAAATGGATAGGAAAAATTATGTCTGCCGATTGATTGAAACACATCACATGATCATGCGTATATTAGAGTGAGATCGCACGCCTGCACTTTCACCCCCCCAACACAATTTTGACATATTATAAGATAGATAACCCACTCCAAGGTGAGCGTTCATGCTCTGATATATGCACACCTTGGCATTTGATGCACTCGGCCTGTGGCCTCATGTATAACAATGCACACCAAGGCATGCGTATATCAGAGCATGACAGCGCACCTTAGAGTGGGTTATCTATTACATATATATGTGTGTGTGTGTGTGTGTCTGTGTGTGTGTGTGTGTCTGTATATGGATATATAGATAAAGATATAGATATATATGTGTGTGTGTGTGTGTGTGTATATATGTGTGCGTGTGTGTGTGTGTGTGTGTGTGTGTGTATGTATGGATATATCTTTGCAAATGTAGCAAAAGGAAAAATCATTAGGGATTTGGGTCTCTAGAGTGTTAGCGAATCAGTAGTGGGGTCTTCCATGGGGTTGTCAACCATGATGCCCACCCAGGCCCCCGAGCAAATAAGGTCAGATTGATTGCTTTTGTTCATGGAGGGCGCTATGTGAAGAAAGCTACAACAGATTCTGTTGGCAACATGTGGTGCATTATGCTTCTCTACCTTTGAAAAGTGCATCACTATGAGGCACTGGCTTGGAGCTGTACCTTGTGTTTCAGACAGGAGGCTATGAGCTGAGGGGGAGGTGAGAGCATTAGAGTTGACAACCCCAAGGAAGACCACACTACTGATTCACCAAGACTCTGGAGACCCCAAAACCCTATTTTTTTTCTTTTGGTGCTTCAGGGGTTGGGTGTAGTGAGGAGTTAGGATTGAAAACCCTAACACCATATTTCCCTACTTTTGTGGCAATATGTTGAACTCTGACTGGTGCAATAACATAGCTGTTTTGCAAATAATTTCCTTTCTTTCTGAGACACTAGAATAGTATCCTCATTCACGCAGATCACTACGGATCTGCATGAACAGATGCAGTTGCACAGGGCTCTGTGTCATCGCAGATGGACACATTCCTTAGTGCAAGACCCAGAAGGCCCTGTTCATCTGCATCTGTTTGCATAGGTTCCTGCATGAATGAGGATACAATTCCACTGTCTCATCTAGAAACAGTTGTACGTTGTTTGTCTAACCAGATGATGGCTGTCTGCAGTTGCTTGCGTGGTCTTGTCCTTTTGCTACATGTTGGGGTGGGTGGCAAGTTAGGTTTGGAAACACTTTTTTTTTTGCAATAAATTAGACAGACACACAGTCAAACAGATAGATATGCAGTGGGATGAACATAAACAGAGTGTGATAAATCCATCTGTCTGAGCTACTATGTGTGTAAATGTAAAATCTTACCTTTATACTGTACACAGTGTAGACATGTCATGCTTTATTTACGTACACAGTAGACTAGTTATAGTTTTGCCCCAACACCAACTGGGGGTGCTACAGCTCAGGCATATCAGGAAAGTAATGGAAAGCAGAAGTGACTGCATTCTCAACAAAAGGTATATAAATGCAACTGAGAACAAGAAAGGCAGGATGCACCCATAGCTGGCATTACTGGTGCAATACTATACTTTATTAGTGCAATATCACAAATCATTGCCACAGCTTTATCCTTCAAAAGTGCACAGTGCAGTTCAGTGTAAAATACAAAACAGAGGGAAAAATGATGACAAATATCAAATTATGCAACTCTCTCTAATGCTGCAGCACAGTGTTTTTTGCTGAGCCTTCAGTTGGGGGTCTGAGTTTGGGAAGGCAGTCTTACTTTTAATTATAGCCCTGACTTAAAGTCACAGTGATACATTTTACTTATAATTAATATCAGGGTTTAGTGAATTCTAAAAATCATTTTCTAACAATGTAGTGACAAAAAGTGTATATAAATACTCATGTTCTTGTATTTAAAAAACAGTATTGTCAAAATAATATATACTTGCAGTCCCTTAATCAAACTCTCAATAGGTAGAATTCCTTACCTGTACAAACCAGTAGTTCAGTATGCAATCACTCAATATAGTATAGCTAATAGTAGGGAGAGAACCACAACACTATGATGATCTCATGGGGGGGAGGGGATGAGAAGGGACAAAGCATCATATAAAAGTGGATCTGTGGGTGTAGAGTGAAACAAGTTTGTTATATGAAACTAGCACTCATGTGAAAAATACAGAACTGCAATATTATAAGAACCTGTTCATTAAATTACAAATATGGCCCTTAAAGCAGCAGTATTTGTTTGTTACCATGCATCTATTTTAAGCAATAATGTATTTATGAGAAGAACATCAATATACACATTTTTCTTTTCATTTGCTTAACTTCTTAAACTAAGATACAGTATTTTCAAGTTTTTAAAAGTTCCCACTCCAGTGCCACAACTGCCCTGATAAAATTAAATATCTTGGTGTCATACTAAGCTTTTTACCATCAGAAAAATATAGTAGCATCATAGTAATACTTCCACAGTATTAATCTAATATATACATTAAAAAGATAACCTCAGCAGAAAAGATTTCCTTAAATTGTAAGTGGTGACCATCTTTAATGACTTGAGTCTTTAATTATAAAATTGGTTATAATAGCTGTTTAATAATGTTTGAATAAATTAAAAAAAAATCTGTTGATTAACCAAAATATGTCCGAGATAGATTTTATGGTAAAAAACTATATGATGAATTCTTTTTGATGAACAAATACTACTGTTTAATAAAAAAAATGGCAAATCGTAATATGGAGAGTTATAAGAATAGTTTGAAGTATAATTCCTGATTCAACCCTCCTGATTTCAATGATTTAAGAGCATAAATCCATTTACTGTACTCTCTTTTTGCAGGAGCTTCTTTTGTCCAATTCTGATCTCTTTTTAAGGGTGCCACACATTCTATGCCTTGAATGTGATGCATGTGATAATGTTTTTATGCATTTTATGAAAATGATCGCCCAAATGAGGAGTCTGGTATGTTACTCATGGTATTTCTCAAGTGTTCCTGTATCCTAACCTTCAGTTGACATAGTCTCCTCCCTACTGTACAAACTGTAGATTTTGCCACCAGGGCATTTGATGACCCAGACACCAAGTGTGGGGTATAGAGACTAAATTCCTGGATTTAAATTCAAAAAGATGTCAGTGAATGAAGTGACAGTCTTAGCATAGGTCCTTCTTAAATGGCAGAGAGCAATCTTTAACAGTGAAAAATGTCCTGTCAAACTTAATAGCCCTTACTTGTAGCGTACTCCACGGCTCAATCTTATCTGCAATGTTATTCTCCATGTATTTGAAATCCAAAGTAAGCACTTTAAATTTGACTGAAAAATGGCTCACATATTTTCCTGTATAGTGCACTGTTTAAAAAGGTTCAAATAATTTAAGAATGAGCATTGTGTAGTGTGCCAAGAAGTGATAAAAATGGATATTTTTACTTTAATACAAAACAGTGAAATTTATTCAAAATGATTGCGCATTAGAAAGTACATTAAGTTATTTCAGACATAGAGTAAATATGTACAAAAACAGTGAAAACAAAGAAAAATACAGTACACACAAGCTCATTTGTACTATAAAAGAGAAGTACAATCAATTTAAAATTCTGTAAATATTATATAATCTAAGCATTGTTTTGTATACACAAATGTCTACGAGGCAAAAACATCCGCCTGATTAACACCCTAGTTTCCAACATCTACCACTGTAGTAAAATAATTAAAACAATTATAAAAAATCCAAATAAAATAAAATTAGTAAGGACACTTAGAACTGTGCAATACTGATGCGTACGGCATGGTAGACATCTTTATTCTAAATAATGGAGAATTCAATCTCTGAAATCAGCTTTTTCTTTCTTGTGTAAAAATCACTTTCCTGTAGGTTTTGGACTTCAGAAATAGAGTAAAGCAGTAAAGGTTTTTTTTTCTTCCTTCTGCATTAGGCAGTGTTCTAAACGAGAGGATGCACTAAATTGTTTTCTATGATTCAGGTACCCAAATAGGCTTGGAGTTTACAGCACCTGGAATGGGTAAATTCTGAGCTTTTGGACACATACTGCAGCCTACATTATATTGATTATGAAGTCACTGCTTACAATGTTATGACTAACACATTTGGTGAAACTAACTGGATACCTGAATCAAAGGGTCTAGCAACTCTGAACCTTTAGCTTACACCTTAAAGAGGGGGTCCATTTCAGGCATGTGTCCTCAAGTTCTTATTTTGTTCAAAATTCTATATAGCTTCATAGCTTCATAGCATTTGACAACATAGTCCCACACTAGTCACTGCTTACAATGTTATGACTAACACATTTGGTGAAACTAACTGGATACCTGAATCAAAGGGTCTAGCAACTCTGAACCTTTAGCTTACACTTTAAAGAGGGGGTCCATTTCAGGCATGTGTCCTCAAGTTCTTATTTTGTTCAAAATTCTATATAGCTTCATAGCATTTGACAACATAGTCCCACACGAAAAACAAACACAGTTCCATAACAGTAATTGTTGTACCAGAGGGACAATTTGAAGAGTGCTGGATTACTGCAGGATTTACCATCACAGAGAAATACACTCCCTTCAATAATTCAACAACTTCTGTTCATAATGTCTCACTTTTCAAAAACAAATCAGTTGTTACTCAGATTTCTTTTACACACGACAAAGTAAGCATGATCATTGTAACTGTAATAGTTTTTCATAAAACACTCTTTAAAAGTTTTCAAAACTCCTTTCCATTGTCTGAGCACGTTAAACTCAGCTACAGAGTCAAGCCATACAAAAGAAAGGGTACTGGACTTTAGGAGGGCTGACTTTGGCAAGATGGGAGAGTGCCTCAGAAAAGCACTAGCAAACAGGCTAGAAGGAGGTGTGGAGCAACAATGGGGAATTATCAAAACTGCCATCACAGAGGCAACAAGCCTTTGTGTGAAGCAAATAAACAACTCAAAACAAAAGAAAAAGCCACTATGGTTCTCAAGAGAGGTGGCTGTGAAAGTCAGGAAGAAAAGATAGCATTCCGGAAGTATAAGGAAACACAGAAGGAGCAGGACAGAGAGCTGTACCAGTTAAGGCAGAAAGAAGCAGGAAGGGAAGTCAGAATAGCAAAGGCCCAAACTGAGGAAAGATAGCCAACTCATTTAAGAAGGGAATAAAACCTTTATAGGCACATCAGCGAGAGTAGAAAGACAAAGGGAGGGATAGTGAGGCTGAATAGAATGAACGGTGGGTGGGCAGAGGGGGACAGTGAAAAAGCAGGAATACTGAATGAATATTTATGCTCAGCATTCACAAAAGAGGAGGGGGAAGTGCCTAATCCAATTAACAGAAGCACTCTTGATAGGGGGGTTGATCCCAGTCCTTTCACAGAAGAAAGGGTTCTGCAAGAACTCCTAAAACTGAAGGTGGACAAAGCAACGGGTCCTGATGGAATTCACCCAGAATTCTAAAAGAATTAAGGAAGGAACTAGTGAAACCACTGGCTACTCTTTTAATAAATCATGGGAGGATGGTGTGGTACCCAAGGACTGGAGGAAGGTGGATGTGATTCCCCTTCACAAAAGTGGGACCAAGACAGAGGCAGGAAACTACAGACCTGTCAGTCTGACCTCTGTGGTAAGGAAAGTGATGGAGTCACTTCTGAAGGAAAGAATAGTTGAGTACCTAGAGGTCAGTGGAGCACAGGATCCAAGGCAGCATGGGTTCACAGCGGAAAGGTCATGTCAGACGAATCTAATAGATTTCTTTGACTGGGTGACCAAAGTAGTAGACCAGGGAGGGGCTGTGGACATGGCCTACCTAGACTTTAGCAAGGCATTTGATACAGTCTCACACAAAAGATTGATAGTCAAATTAACCAGCCTGGGAGGGTCCCAGGGTGGTAGCCTGGGTAAAACATTGGCTGGACAACAGGACACAGAAGGTAATTGTAAATGGAGTCCACTCTGAAGAAAGGGCGGTTACTAGTGGGCACCGCAGGGTTCAGTATTGGTCCAGTCCTTTTAATGTCTTCATCAGTGACATTGCAGAGGGACTGGAAGGAAAAGTATGCCTTTTTGCAGATGACACAAAGATCTGCAACAGGGTTGATACACAAGGAGGCGTGGAAAGGATGAAAAGGGACTTGGCAAGGTTGGAGAAATGGTCAGACGTATGGCAGCTAGGATTCAATGCAAAAAAGTGCAAAATAATGCACCTGGGAAACAAGAACCCAGGGGAAGAATACACAATGAGTGGGGAGGTAGTAACAACAACAAAACAAGAAAAGGACCTGGGGGTAATCATATCAGATGACCTTAAGGTTAGCAAGCAATGTGAGAAGGCAGTAGGGAGGGGCCAGGGGTATACTGGGATGTATAGGGAGAGGCATCAGCAGTAGAAAACAGGAAGTTGTTATCCCTCTGTACAGACAGTTGGTGAGACCCCATCTGGAATACTGTGTCCAGTTCTGGAGACCCCATCTCCGCAAGGACATAGACAGGATAGAGGCAGTCCAGAGGAGGGCAACTAAAATGGTGCAGGGTCTGCAAGAGAAGCCGTATGAGGAGAGACTAAAGGAGCTTAATATGTATACCCTTGAGGAAAGAAGGGAGAGGGAGGACATGATAGAAACTTTCAAGTACCTCAAGGGAATCAACAAAGTCCAAGAGGGTAGCATCTTTCAGAAAAAGAGACTTGCAAGAACAAGAGGACACAATTTAAAAATAGAAGGAGGGTGGTTCAGGGGCAATGTGAGGAAGTATTATTTCAGAGAGGGTAGTGGATGCATTGAACAGCCTTCCTGAGGAAGTTGTGGGGTCTAAAACTGTGGGAGAATTCAAGAATGCATGGGACAGACATAAGGCAATTCTTGTGGGGGGCAGGAAGATATAGGCTGTTGGTTAACTAGGATCCGCAGCCTATCCTGTAGGTAGGGAAATGGGCAGACTAGATGGGCCTAGCGGTCCTTATCTGCCATCAAAGTCTATGTTTCTATGTTTCTATGTTTCTATAAGGCAAGTGACAGGCTGTAGTCTCTGAAATGTGCAGCAGCAACACTCGACAGATGCTGTAAACCTTGATGAAAATCCTTTGAACTTAAAATTGCAGAAATGTGTTTTGTTTCATTTTGTTTTTATTTTACACTGAAAGGCTTGTGAGCAAGATGGCCATTTTTTCAAGTGTCCAGTTACAATAAACACAAAAATACATAGAATAATACGACAAACAATTACATCGACTATAATCAATTAAATCGATTCAATTAAATTGACTAAAATCAGTTAAAACACATACAGATTTGGCAAGTAAGTAACTTTTAAGTGACCTTTTAAATGCAGAAATCTTAGTATAAATAACAATGGAATTTGGCAGATTGTTACAAAGTATTGTAGTCAGAAATGTGATGGACATTTTGTCCCAACACAGTATGAAAAAATGGAACCTGAAAAGAATATCTACATTGAAGCCTAGATGAAACAGCATTAGGCATTGTAGGAAACAGATTAGCAGTAAAATCTGGTAAGAGACCCAAGTGAATGTTTATAAAGAAGTAAAAATGATCTAAAATTAAATTTGTTAACCAGGGAGAGACAACCAAAAGACCTATAAAGGTCACAATGATATGTTCTTCTCAAAAGTCCAGTGGCAAAATGAATAATGATATGAAAAGTGGATTTAAGCTTATTTTTAATTTTTTTCTTCTTTATCCTGCAGTTCCATGGTGGCATTATCAACCCTGGTCATGGCCCCTGGGACTTCCACTACCATCTACTGCCTCCATCCCCAGTTATCCCCGGCTTCCCCCCAGAGAGCAGGGCCACGGCATCAGTCTCCTTCATCCGTGCCGTGGAACTAGTTTCTGGTTGGGAATGCGGCGATGGCAGCTAATTGAAGCCCCAGGGAGGGCTTCACATAGACAGCAGACCCGCCAGCAATCTTTTTCCTGGTTTTCTCAGAGGCGGGATGTGCAATGACGCCAGCGTCTGCCCCACCTCCCTGATACCGAGCGCCAGTAGCATGAGTGACTCCCAGCCTCTGCCAAGGGTCCTCATTGTGCCAGACACTGCCCCACCCTCCCCCTAGAGAAGGAGAGCCACCCATGGGGCACTCAATCCTTCTCCCCCTGACCTGTCCTCCTATGACCCAGGTCCGTTCCTGAACCTGGGTCACTGGCGCCGCAAGCAGAAATCCAACTGCTGCACCAGTGGGCTGGTCTGAATTTAAGCTTATTAAACATCCTTTCTATAGAAAATGAGCAGATTAAAGAGCCATAGTCAATAAGAGAAAACAGAAAGCTGTGTGTCAAAATTAACCTAGTCTCTGATGTTAAGTGTTTATTTAAACAATATAACATCCCCGACTGCTGATGTAATTTACCAGTTAAACTGATAACATGATGTTCAAAGGACAAATGACAATCTAGGATTAAACCAAGGTATTTAAAATCTGAAACCTTTTCTATCAAATTATCAGCATTATCAGAAAGTGAGAAATCTGTGACAATGGCTTTTCTAGGGTTTGAGAAAACCATGACTTTAGTTTTAAGAGAATTAAGTACTACTCTATAAGAGTTAAACAAGGCATATAATATGTTTTTCTCCCAAATGTCCATAACTCAACACAGCAGCAATAATTATTCCTAAAAAATCAAATTTTCGGACATTTCAATTGCAGTGTATCATTTAAGTGCTACATTGATGGATGCACTGCTTATTGTTTATGAGATGTAGATTCTTGTCCACAACTGTTGTTTTAGATGTCACTCAGTTTTCAAACTTTGTTAATTTAAAATATGAAAGTTCACCACACTGATTGCAATAAGGTCTCCATAGATTTGTTGTGCTATCTGTAATATACCCCCACCTGCACTGAAACAAAGAAACATGGAATTTGTCAGCAGAAAAGGACTGCAAGGCCGACCTAGTATACCCAAAGGTTCCCTTCATATCATACACTAGCAGACCCTAACTAGTCTCTGCCCCTTACCCTGTTTCCATACTAATATGCCCATGTGTATATCCAATGCATGTTTGAAGTCATCCACTGTTCTAACCTCCACAACTTCACTTGGCAATCAGGTCCATGCTTCTACCACCCTTTCTATAAAGAAGTATTTCCTCACATCCTTCTTGAAATTCCTCCCCCCCCCCAGTTTCATTGCATGTCCTCTAGTCTTGGAGTTCATCTTCCTTTGGAAGAGGCTCCCTTCCTACAGTCTGTTCACCCCTGTAAGGTTCTTGAAGGTTTCAGTCATGTCACCCCTCATGCTCCTGTCCTCTAGAGTGTACATTCTGAGGTCCCTCAATCTCTACCAATAGGGCATCCCTAACAATGGCTGCACCAGATTGGTTGCCCTTCTCTGAACCATCTCCACCCTGTCAGTATCTTTCCTGGGATCAGTCTCCAGGACTCATACTCCAGGTGAAGGTGTACCAGAAAGCAGTACAGTGGCAGCACCACCTCCCTTCTTGGCTAGTGATGTCTCTTGCTATGCACTCCAGCATCCCATTAGCCCATCCCACGGCCTTGTCATGCTGCACTACCACCTTGAGGTCTTCTGAAATAACCCCGAAGTCCCATTCTTGCCTGGTGACTGCCATTTCTCCCCATTCTATTCTCAGCACCAAGGTTCCTGAGCCCTATGGTAGGTGCATGATTTTGCACTTTCTGACCTTAAATCTTCAACTACCATGCCTTCAACCACTCCTCTGATTTCCCTAGATCCCTGCACATTGACTCCACTCCTTCCTCAGTATCTAACCTCATGCAAATTTTGGTGTCATCAATAAAAATACATAACTTCCACTCTACTTACTCTGCAGTGTCACCTACAAAGATATTAAAAAAGACTGGTCCCAGCACTGAACCCTGCAGAACAACATTGATAATCCTTCCATCCTCAGAGTATGTGCCATTTAATACCACCTTAAGCCTCCTATCCACTAGTTAGTTGTGACCCTACTCTACTGTCTTGGCCCCCACACCATCTGTGGTCCAATCTGGTTTTTATCATCTTCAGAATATCAGCAGGATCAAGACATATCCTTCTCACAATGATCTAGCAACAATCATCCATGCTTTCATCACTTCTAGTGTAGTCTATTGTAATGCTCATTGCCTTGGGTTATCTGAAGGTTTGATGTGACACCTACAGCTAGTCCAGAATGCTGTAGCCTGGAAGATTGTGGGCTCCTCGTGGAGTGAGCATATCATGCTGGTTGTGTGTTCATTGCACTGGCTGCCTGTGTGGTGGCACATCAACTTCAAGATCTGCTTGTGAACTTACAAGGTCCTATGTGGTTTGGGTCCTGACTACTTAAAAGAGCTCCTGTTTCCCTACCACCTAATTCACCCCCTCAAATCCAATGATGTAGGCCTGCTTGTTGTTCCACATCTAGACTGAATTTATCTGGGGACAGAGCTTTTGGAGTGGCTACTCCAGTGTTTTGGAATACACACCATCTGAACAGTGAACACAGTGGAGGCCTTTAAACAAGCACTCTCTGATTAATTATTGCCTCTACATACTTTGTAGTGTTTTAATATTTAAGTCTGCTTTTTGTTTATTCTGTACAGTGCTCAGAGCATTTCTGGATTGGATGCTTTATAAATAAATCTTACATTGCCTTGCATTGCCAAATTGATCAACCTCCTATTCAGCCTTCTGGGCAGCACAGCTGAAGTCTAGATAGGTTATGTTCTCTGCCCTTCCCTGGTCTATTTCCCTGGTCACCCAGTCAAAGAAATAGAAGATCCATTTGGCATGATCTCTTCCACTCTTTATGAGCCAGTGCTGTTTGTGGTCATGCAGCCCATTGGATTCTAGGTAATCAATCAGTCTCTCTTTTTGTAGGGTTTCCATTAGCTTCCCCACCACTGAAGTTAGACCGACTAAACTGTAGTTACTGGATTGTTCCCTACTGCCACTTTTATGCAGAGGGACCATGTCAGCCCTTTTTTAGTTCTCTGGAACCACTTCTGTTTCCAGTGATCTTTTAAACAAGGCTGTCAGTGGAGCAGCTAGCACTTCCCTGAGCTCCTTCAGTACTCTGAGATGTATCCCATCCAGTGCCATAGACTTATCCACATTTAGGCCTACAAGTCCTTTCGGTACTCTTTCCTCTGAAGATGGTGCAGTGTTCATACCCTCACCACCTCTGTTCTTACATCTCTGTGATGGCCCATCACCACTCCCACTCCCCTCTGCTTTGAAGACTGAACAAAAGTGTGTGTTCAAAATGTCAGCTTTCTCTTGGTCTCTTCTGCATTGCCTTTTCCTTCCACCCTTTTTTCCTCACTATCCCACCCCTAACTTTTCTCTTCTCACTGATCCCCATTCCTCACCTCCCTTGCATTGTTTTCTCTCTGTATGCCTTAGCTCTTCTAACCTTCTTTCCTCCTTCCTTCTGCCTGATCTGGTACACTTCCCTGTCCTTATTCCTTTGAGTTTTCTTGTACCTTTTAAAAGCTGACCTTTGTTCCTTCTCTGCCTTTGCACCCTTTTTAGAGAATCACAATGGTCTCATTTTCCTACTGCCTTTTTTAACCTCTTTCACATAGAGGCTCATAGCCCTAATGACACCCTCCCTTATTTGCTTCCACTGCACCTCCACCCCCAGCTATCGCTTGCCTAGAGGTATTTTCTGAGGCACTCACCAATTTCCCAGTAGTATGGGGACTACCCACTATGACATTTGCAGTGCTGTTCCTGTTTTGAGTACCAGGTCCAGCATTGCCCCATGTCTAGTACTGTGAATTCTTTTACAAGCTTCCTTTAGGAAGCCTAGGATAGCTCTGAACCATTCTGATGCTGCGGCTGGTAGTTTGGACTCACAGCTGGTAGATTGAAATCTTCAACTGTCAGCACCTCCCCCTTCCCTATCATCCCAATGATGGCTTTGCCCAGAGTCCTGTCTATCACTTCCTCATTACATAGATACATAGATACATAGACACTGTCAGCAGATAAGGGCCTATGGCCCACCCAGTCTGCCCATTTGAGCTTGTAAGTTCAGTTTATGTTTTCCTAGAACTCTGTTGCCCCTTACCCGACCTCCAGAATTCCTTTATGTCAATCCCATGCATTCTTAAATCCCATGATTGTTTCAGCCCCCACTACTTCCTCTGGCAGGGTGTTCCACTTGTCCACCACTGTCTGTGAAGAAATTCTTCCTCACGTTTCCTCTGAATCATCCTCCTCCAACTTCATCCCATGCCCTCTAGTCCTGGAACATCTTTTCACTTAAAATAGTGTATTTCTGCACCTGTTCCTCCCTGTAAGATACTTGTATGTCTCTATCATATCCCCTCTCTCCCTCCTCTCCTCTAGGGAGTACATATTCAGTTCCTTCAACCTGTCCTCATAGGACTTGTGATGCAATCCATGTACCATCTTTGTTGCCCTCCTCTGAACCTTCTCTACCCTGTCTATGTCCTTATGTAGGTAAGGTCTCCAGAACTGTACACTGTACTCCAGGTGGGGTCTCACTAGTGTCTTGTATAGTGGAATTATGACCTCCCTTTTCCTGCTGGTGATGCCCCTGCCTATGCATCCCAGCATCCTATTTGCTTTACCTGCTGCCTTGTCACACTGTTTCCCTAACTTGAGGTCATCAGAGATGATAACCCCAAGATCCCTTTCCTGCTTGGTGCATGCTATATCCTCACCCCAACTGATATATTGTGCCAGGGTTTTGTGCCCATATCCATTATCTTGCACTTCTTTGCATTGAATTTCAACTGCCAAACCCCTGACCATTCTTCAAGTTTCTGAAGGTCCCTTCTCATTCTATCTACACCCTCTGGTGTGTCTACTCTGTTACAGAGCTTTGTGTCATCAGCGAACAGTGAAATTCTGCCTTCTAGGCCCTGCGCAATGTCACTGATGAAGATGTTGAATAGAACCAGTCCCAGCACTGATCCCTGTGGTACCCCACTGGTCACGCTTACCTCTGTGGAGTGACAGCCATTTACCACCACCCTCTGTGTCCTGCCGCCCAGCCAGTTACCTACCCACCACACTACTGTCCTGCCCACACCCATATTCCCCAGTTTGTGTAATTGTCTTCTATGTGGCACAGTGTCAAAGGCCTTGCTGAAGTCCAGATAGGCCATGTCCACTGCCCTCCCTGATCCACCTCCCTAGTCACCCAGTCAAAAAATTCAATGAGGTTGGTCTAACATGACCGCCCCCTGGTGAAACCATGCTGCCTTGGGTCCTGTAGTCCATTGACAACCAGATGTTCCACCAGTCTCTCCTTCAGTAGTGCTTCCATAATCTTCCACACTACCGAGGTGAGGCTGACTGGTCTGTAGTTCCCTGCTTCCTCTTTGTTCCCACTTTTGTATAAGGGGACTACATCTGCTGTCCTCCAGTCTTTGGGTACCTCCCCTGTTTCCAGTGATCGGCTAAACAGGATAGCCAGAGGTTCAGCCTCCAGCTCTCTTAGTTCTTTAAGGACCCTGGGGTTCACCCCATCTGGCCCCATTGCTTTACCAACTCTTATTACTTCCATTTCCTTCAGGACCCTTTCTCATGTAAAGGGACTTGTGTCCATTTCTGCACCATTCTCTCCCCTTGTACTCCTTTCAGACCCATCACCCTCCTCTTCCTCAGTAAAGACTGAGTAGAAATACCTGTTCAATATGTCAGCTTTACTGTTGTCATCCTCCACATGGCCCCAATCCTCCCCCTTCAGTCTCACTATCCCTCCCTTTGCCTTTCTTTTTTCACTTATGTGCCTGTAAAAGGTTTTGTCCCCGCTACCCACTGATTTTGCAATGTGTTCTTCTGTCTGAGCTTTGGCTTCCCTTACTGACCTCCATGCCTCCCTTTGCTTCTCCTGGTACTTCTCCCTATCCCCTTCTGTTTGTGTCTTTTTTTATTGCCTGAATGCAATCTTTTTGGCTTTCACTTTCTTTGCTACCTCTTTGGAAAACCATAATGGTCTCCTCTTCCTTTTCCTCTTGCTAACCTGCTTAATGCATAATTCTGTTGCTATTGTAATCCCCATTTTAAATACTGCCCACTGTTCCTCAACCCCTGATTCCTGCTCCATTCCCCTTAATGCCTTTTTCAAGTATCTCCCAATTTTCCCAAAGTCTGCCCCTAAAATCCAGGATACATGTTTTTGTGTGGTTTGATTCTGCTCTTTCTGTGATTTCAAACCACAATGACTCATGGTCATTGTTCCCCAGGTGCTGTCCCACTGTTACCCCCATTACACTGTCCCTGTTTGTGAGCACAAGGTCCAGTATTGCCTCCTGCCAAGTTGGTTCCATGACCAGTTGCTTGAGGAAGGCACCCTGAAGGGAGTCCAGGATAAATCTGCTCCTAGTTGATGCTGCTGCTGCTGGGATGCTCCAGTCCACGTCTGGAATATTGAAGTCTCCAACCAGTACTACCTCGTCCTTGTCTGCCATCTTTTGGATGGCTAGCATCAGCTCCCTATCTGTTTCTTCCTCCTGGGCTGGTGGTCTATAGACCACACCTGTGCGGATGGCTGGGCCCACTTTCCTTTCCAGCTTAACCCACAGTATGTCTCCCCCATTTTGTTCCTCCTGGATCTCTGTGGCCCTTATATCATTTTTCACATACAGTGCCACTCCTCCTCCCTTCCTACCTGCCCTGTCTCTTCTGAATATGTTGTAGCCAGGTATGGCCATCTCCCAGTCATGGTTATCATTACCCAGGTTTCAGTGATGGCCACAAAATCCAGGTCTGACTCCACCATGACAGCCTCCAGATCTTCCATCTTGTTGCTAAGGCTCCTGGCATTGGCACACATGGCTTTCCATGATTTGATCTCCCTAGACTGTTTTGCTGTTCTACTCCAGTCCCTTCCTTGGTTGTCCTTTATCCCTGGTTCTCCTTGCTGTCTGCCCTTCTGCTAAATTTTGCCCCTTTTCTGCCTATCCACCTCTTGGGTGCTAATCTCCATCTTTTGTACACTGCTTTGTAGAGATAGCCACTCCTCCGGTTCACTGGTTCCACTGCTAGCTGGGGGGGGTGAGCAAGTAGGTACCTTCCTTGCTGGCCTGCCACACCCCTTTGCTAGCTTAAATGCTTGTCAATGTAACATTTAAACTTATCATTGAGTGCTTGATTCCCCTCCAGGATGGATGCAGGCCATCAGGCTTGAACAAACCTCCATCCCTCCAGGTGGGTCCCCAGTCACCAATGAATCCAAACCCTTCCTCACAGCACCAGTTCTTCAACCATGAGTTACAGTTCCTGATGCATGCACTCCTATGTTCTCCCTTGCCTCTCACAGGTAGTACTTCTGAAAAAGTGACAGAAGTAGCTACTTGCTTGAGACCCCTTCCCAATTTCCTAAACTCTTCCTGATCTTCCTCTGGCTCCCCATTTGCCAGGTCATTAGTACCTAGGTGGATAATGACATCCAGATCACCCTCCCGTCTTGCCTTTCCAGTGATCCCAGGATCTTCCTTTCATCCACCCATGCCGTGGCACCTGGTAGGCACCTCACCTCCCTGTCCTCATTGTTAGTTGTCTTTAAACTACCCATATTCAGATAGCAGTCAAACAGTTCATCTCTAGGGTGACCAACAGCAGCTTGTGGCATCCTCACTTAAAGTACCCACACGTCAATGGCTTTTATTCTCTCACACACATACAGTTTCACCCATCCTCCCTTTCCCACATCCCCGTCTTTTCTAAAAAGGGTGTATCCTGATATGGCCATGTCCCAGTTATGGTGTGTGGTGTACTACATCTCTGTAATGGACACTAGATCCAAGTGAGGCTCTGCCATGATAGCATCCAGGCCACCAATTTTGCTTCTGAGGCTTTAGTTGTTAGCAAACCTGGCTCTCTACTCCTCCCCCTATGCTCTGTGCTTTCCTACCCTCCTTGCCCATACTACAATCTGCTGTCCCTGCTGACTCACCCTCTCTGCTTAATTGCAGATGATCTTTATGGTTCTTAAGTTACACGGATGTGGTAATGGCAGGCTTGGAGTATATCTGAGGGAACTGGGTGGTGATAGCAAGATGCTTTCTTTTATTCAACCAGTGTGGACTGACATGGCTGGGGATCAGTCTCGAGGTTTATGGGTAATCACACACCTCAGGTGTGTAAAAAACATCCATAACATCAAACGTACCTAGTCTTTATTTGTTATAATTGCTGGTGTGGAGGTTTACACTGTATTTCTAGCAGTTTGAAAGAAAAATAATTTTTTTAGCTAGAGTGCAGTTTTATTTTTGAAGAAATTGAACTGTACATGAATAAAACACAGTTGAGAATACTGCAGTTGAAAAACATTTTGTGAGACAATGGAATGCAACAGTTTTAAAGTCGTTTCTTTAGGGAATGTCATATCAACCGGATTTCAGGTTATTATTGCCTTTGGAGCATAATAACCTGAAATCCAGTTGAAATTCATGTTTAACAAAACAATAATCTAGTTGATATTTATGGTCACCAGTAATTATGATATGACATGATATTCAGGTTTTCATAGACTCACTTAATTTTTAAAAATGAGCTTCACAAGTTTCTGTCATTCGATAAGTTTTCCTGTAACTGACTATTTCTGCCAAATTAATCTGTGCCTCATGTTTGCCTCTTTGTAATTTGTAATTCCAACTGCAACTCAATGCTGCTCAAATTGTTGTCAAAGGACTAGCCATTTCTTTTATTTGTTTTATTTATTTATATTCTAGGAAGTACCTTTGAGCCAAAGACTCTTTTACAGATGTTTTACAGAGGTGTAACTGCTTCATTGGCAAGTATTTAAACTAGCCAAGGGGGAGGCACTGAAAGGAGCAAGGAAATCCCAGCCTTCTCCTACAAAACACAGTAGTTAGTGAGGTGAACACCAAGGCAGAGAAGTCAATAGGGAGGAGGACAGAGGTACATGCAAAAAAAGGCAAAGGCAGTATGGACAGGGATGGGGCTAAAAGGGTAAGGCCTTCAAAAAATGGAGGGTGATGAGTACCAATGCTCATAGTCTGTGTAACAAACTTCCTGAACTAGTGGCCTTGATGGAAGAAGGCCACCTGGATATTGTGGCAGTCACAGAAACATGGTACACAGAGAACCATGACTGGGATGTCAACATACCAGGGCACACAAGCTACAGGAGAGACAGGGAGGGTAAAAGAGGAAGAGGAGGAGGAGCTCTCTATGTAAGGGTAGGGATCAAAGCAATGGAACTAAAGGATAAACAGGGAGTAGAGGAGGCACTGTGGGTCACCCTGGAGACAGGAAATGGCATCACAATCTGCACAGGGGTTGTATACAGACCCCCATCTCAGGGGGAGAAAATGGACAAGGAAATGATAGCAAGTATCCTTAGAATGGCAGAAAAAGGGGAGATATTGTTGATGGGAGACCTGAATATGTCAGATGTTAACTGGACCACCTTTGCTGCAGCCACATCCAAGAGCAGGGTTATTCTCGATGCCCTACAGGAGCATGCCTCAGACAGCTAGTGGTGGAACCCACTCAGGAGGAAGCAATCTTAGACTTGGTACTGTCAAATGAAGATGGTGAGAGGGTCACAGATTTAGAAGTGGGTAGTCATCTGGGAACAAGCAACCACCAAACAGTGTGGTTCACGATAAACACAGCCATAGAGTCAAGCCATACAAAAGCAAGAGTACTGGACTTTAGGAGGGCTGACTTTGGGAAAATGGGAGAGTGTCTCAGAAAAGCACTAGCAAATGGGCAAGAAGGAGTGGTGAAGGAACAGTTGGGAAAAATTAAAAAAGCCATCCCAGAGGCAACAAGCCTTTGTGTGAAGCAAATCAACAAAACAAAATGAAGGAAAAAACACTATGGTTCTCAAAAGAGGTAGCAGGGAAGGTTAAGAAGAAAAGGGTAGCAATCAGGAAGTATAAGGAAACACAGAAGAAGTAGGACATAGAACTGTACCAGTTAAAGCAGAAAGAAGTGGGGAAGGCAGTCAGAATAGTAAAGGCACAGACTGAGGAAAAGATAGCCAACTCAGTTAAGAAGGGGGATAAAACCTTTTCTAGGTACATTAGGGAGCAAAGAAGGACCAACGGAGGCATAGTGAGGCTTAATAAAGGGAAGAGAGGGTAGGCAGAGGGTGACAGTGAAAAAGCAGGGATACTGAACAAATACTTCTGCTCAGTATTCACAAAACAAGAAGAGGGGGAGGTACCTAAATCAAAGAATAGAAGCACTCCAGATAGGGAGGTTGATACCAGTCCATTCACAGAAGAAATGGTTCTGAAAGAACTCTTAAAACTGAAGGTGGACAAAACAATGGGGCCTGATGGGATCCTCCCAAGAATTCTAAAAGAACTAAGGGTAGAACTAGTGACACCACTGACTACCCTGTTTAACAAATCATGGGAGGATTGTGTGGTACCTGAGGACTGGAGGAGGGCGGATGTGATTCCCCTTCACAAAAGTGGGAGCAAGACAGAGGCAGGAAACTACAGACCTGTTAGTTTGACCTCAGTGGTAGGGAAAATGATGGAATCACTTATGAAGGAAAGAAGTATTGAGTTTCTAGAGGCCAGTGGGACACAGGACCCAAGGCAGCATGGATTCACAGCAGGAAGGTTGTGTCAGATGAATCTAATAAATTTCTTTGACTGGGTGAACAAAGTAGTAGACAAGGGAGGGACTGTGGACATGGCTTACCTAGACTTTAACAAGGTATTTGACACAGTCCCACACAAAAGATTAATATACAAGTTAGCCAGCCTTGGAGTGGGTCCCAAGATGGTAGCCTGGGTAAAAAATTGGCTGGACAAAAGGACACAGAGGGTAATAGTAAACAGAGTCCACTCTCAAGAAATGGGGGTTACTAGCAGGGTACCTCAGGGTTCAGTAATGGGACTGGTCCTTTTTAATGTCTTTATAAGTGACATTGCAGAGTAACTGGAAAGAAACGTATTTTTTTTTTGCAGATGACACAAAGATCTGCAACTGGGTCGATACAGAAGGAGAGGTCAAAAGGATGAGTAGGGACTTGGCAAAGTTGGAGGAATGGTCAAATGTATGGCAGCTTAGATTCAATGCCAAGAAATGCAAAGTAATGCACCTGGGAAAATAAAAACCCAGGGGAAGAGTACACAATGGGAGGGTGAGATACTAACAACAACAAAAATGGAAAGGGACATGGGGGTAGTCATATCAGATGACCTAAAGGTGGACAAGCAATGTGAGAAGGCAGTAATGGGGCTGGCAGGATACTGGGATGCATACAGAGAGGCATCACCAGTAGAAAACAGGAAGTTGTTATCCATCTGTACTGACAGTTGGTGAGACCCCATCTGGAGTACTGCATGCAGTTTTGGAGACCCCATCTCCGCAAGGACATAGACAGGATGGGGGCAGTCCAGAGGAGGGCAACTAAAATGGTACAGGGTCTGCACCAGAAGACATACAAAGAGAGATTAAAGGAGCTTAATATGCATATCCTCTAGGAGAAGAGGGAGAGGGGACATGATAGAAACTTTCAAGTACCTCAAGGGAATCAACAAAGTCCAAGGGGGTAGCATCTTTCAGAAAGAGATGCGCAAGAACAAGGGGGCACAATTTGAAGATGGGGGGAAGCTCAGAGGTAATGTGAGGAAGTATTTTTTCACAGAGAGAGTTGTGGGTACTTGGAACGGCCTTCCTGAGGAGGTGGTGGAGTCAAAAACAGTGGAGGAATTCAAGAATACATGGGATAGACATAAAGTAATTCTAGTGGGGGGGTAGGAGGAAGTAGACTGTTGGTTAACTAGGATCTGCAGCTTATCCGTTAGGTAGGGAAATGGGCAGACTAGGTGGGCCAAGCAGTCCTTATCTGTCATCAAATTCTATGTTTCTGTGGTTCCATGTCATAGTAATACATGAGCACAACTTCAGGTTATAGAGGTTACATAAGTATAATAACAAATCCACAGTTTACAGTATGGGCTTGGCTGGTGAGTAGTTTGAGTTACAATTGAGAAGTACAGGATACAGAGCAAAAAAAGGTAAGGAAGCTAAAGATGAAATTGGCTGTGAGGATACATTACTAAAACTGTACTCAAAGCGGCGAGAACTTGTTGGGTAACAGTTCTTTTGTCTGGAGTGCTAAAGGGGGTAGTCATCGGGAAGGACTAGGCTCGTTGGGGGAGAAGTGCAGTGTAGAGACCTGGAGCCAACATGGCGTGTGTGAATTAGTAAGATGACAGGGGAAGGTAATCACAAAAAGAGGAGAAAAGGGGGGGGAATCAAACAGAGTGGAGGAAGAGGAAAGAGGGGAAGGGGTAGGGGAATGGGAATAGGATGGCCTGTGGGCAGAGGGGTGGGGGGGAGGAGGAAGAGCCAATTTGGGCCAAGGCAGAGAGTGTGGGTGTGGAGGGATGGGAGGCAGTGGTAGAGAACAGGAGGAGGTGATACAGGTAATGGTTAAGAGAGGGAAGAAGGATAAAGGAGTGCCACTGTGGGACAGGCCGGGGAGAGAAGAAGGAGGGATGGAGGGGGAGGAAAAGCCAGGGTGTGACTTCAGTGAGTAATGAGGGGGGTAGGGAGGAGGAGTGGGGGAGAGGTCAGGGTGGGAGATATGAGAGTAGGGAGGTGAGAGGAGCAGGCCAGAGGACTGGGTGGAAGGAGGGTAGCAGAAAATAGGAGGGTAGAGTGGGGGAGGGTCAGGTCTCGCAGTCGCAGTTACTGTTTGTAGCTAGGGCCACATGGAGTTTAGATTTAAAGGGTCCTAGTTTATCCTTTTTTGTGATGTCTAAGTCAAGCACATTTAGCCATAGCAGCACCCGGTATTCATAGGACCACTTACCTTGTGTGGTTCTGCAGAAGGGGACACTTAGGGTTGAGTTGTTTGTACCCCTAGCACACCTGGAAGTATTGGGCCAGCTAAGGAGGCTTTGCAGGCCTGGAGTTGTAAGTCCAAGTGTAGATTTCTTGGTGAGCAAGCATACTTGATAATGAAGGCAGTTGTCAACATTGAACCAGTTTGTTTGAGTGTGCAACTCGCAGGTGTGAGAGGATTGAGAGGTAGCCCCATATACTGCTAGCCCATAGTCTATCACTAAGAAGGACTGAGCTGTTTACAGCAGTTTTTTAGTGCTTCAGTAGTCAGGCATTTATGGTGTCTGTACAGTAATTCTAGTTTTGCAATAAATGATTTTGTGACTACGTCTTATGTGTTGGTCAAATGATAGGATGCGGTCCAGTGTCATTCCCAGGTATTTAAATGTTTGGACCATTTCCTGGGGAGTGTTCTGATTGTTAAGAATGCGAAGTTGGTGGGTACGGTGTTTGCTATGTGATGATGTGAATAACATAGTCTTGTTTTTTTTAATTAAGGAGTAATTTAGGTTGAAGTTCAGCTGTGGACAAATTAGCTTGCATTTACTTTTCAAGCATATTGGGGTCGGCATTGCAGGAATATAGGACTGCGTCATCTACGTAAAGTAGTAGCTGGTTGTTTACTGATAGTGGAAGGTTGTTTAAAAACAGGCTGAACAGTAAGGGGACAAGGATAGATTCTTAAGGAACCCCTTTGTTGACACTGCGGTTGTCAGAGAAGGTGTCAAGGATTTTCACTTTTTGGACCCTCCCGGTGAGGTAGCTCCTGAACCATGCTACTGATTCGGAGGAGAGGCCGGTATGGGAGAGTTGATCCAGGAGCAGATTATGATTAACGGTGTTGAAGGCCTTGGTTAGATCAATGTATGTTGCCCCCACCAAGAGCCCTCTATCTAGTGCATTGTGAATAAAGCTGGTAAACTCTACTAGTGCGGTTGTGGTACTGTGTTGTTTTCGAAAGCCATGTTGTTGCTGGCATTATAGATGATATCTGTCTAGATATTCTGTCAGTTGGTTGGAAACTATTCACTCTAGGGCCTTGGAGAGTGGGGGAAGGATAGATATTGGGAGGTAATTTGAAAAATTGGCCTGTCACCACTTTTGTAAACAGGGGTAACCACTGCCGCCTTCCAGATCCATGGGAATTTGCCCAATACCAAGGAAAGATTAAGGATTTTGGTGAGGGGCTTGAGAGTTATGTCCAGGGTGAGCCTAACTAGTTTAAAGTCAAGTTGATCATTGCTTGTTCTGGAATTACTAAGTGCTTTTAATAGGTACTTTTTAGCCTCTTGAGGGGTGATAGCTCTGATATAGAAAGGCCGATGCAAGTACTGGATTGGTGTTGGAGGAAGCTAGGGGACAACACTCCTCTGAGGTCGGTAAAAGCTTTGTTAAAGACATTTGCTATGTGATTGTGATCCTGCGTGGGTTGGCTCTCTGTGTTTAGGGTGGGGGAGTTTTATTAGGTTTGCCTGTCGGGGACTTGATGTTCTCCCAGAACCATCTGCTGTCACCCCAGGAGTTTCAGTTCACTTTTAAAGTGAGTGTTTTTGGCCTTGTGTACAGCCCAGGTGCATTTATTCCAGGCAGTTCTATAATTCTGGTAGTCTGTCAGGGTACCAGAGTTCCTTGCTTTGCACCACAAGTCGTCTCTATGTTTTATGAGGGCTAGCAGCTGTGGCGTGATCGAAGGGCTGTCATAATCATGGATCTTTCTTTTGGTGTAGGGGGGACTAGACATTGCACACATCATTGAATTTGCTTATAAAGCATTCTAGGGCAGTGTTGATGTCTGTGTTGTGGTCAATAAAGCTCCAGTCTTGAAGGCTGAGGTGTGCTCTCAAGCTCCCAGCTTGCCTTTCTTCAAGATTCTAGTATTAACAGTCTTGGCTGGCACATTTAGGGCCTTATTCAACCATTTGCAAATTACTGGGGAGTGGTTACTGAGAGAGTCTGGAAGAACTGAGATGGAGGATATTCTTCCAGGCTGGTTTGTGACCACCCAGCCAATTATAGAGCCCGTGCCTGTTTGATAGTTAAGCCGAGTAGGGGAGTCAACTAGTTGTACAATGTTGAGAGCGGCTAACAAGTCCTTGTAGGGTCCAACACATGGGGAGGTCCAGTTGATATTAAAGTGTCCGACCATTTTCAACTCAGTGTTTGGACCCCAATCAGAGAGGTAGTCAATGACAGAATTGAAGCCAATCACTTGTTCCTTGGGAGGGATATAGGCTGAGACTATAGTTAGAGTTTTCCTGTTCTTGACAAGTATTACTTTTATGACCATCATTTGAGTCCCACATTTGGTGTCACATTGATTTAGCATTTGGCCCTGGATGTGGTCATTAACATATATAATACATCTTCTTCCTCTTTTACCAAGTCTGGCTAGTCTGAAAGAGGCATATCCAGTGAGTTGAATAGTAGACTCAGGCACCCTAGGCGATAGTCAGGTCTCTACTACTACAAGGATGTCAGGCTGGTGTAGCAGGACCCAGACTTGAAGGTTGTCCATTTTTGCTAGTAGACTGCAGATATTTATCATTGCTGCAGTTAGACCATTCTGTTTATTATGAATAGTTGCAGCGCATCTCATTGGGCCTGGGTTAGGGTGACTATTCCCTGAGATTAGTAGGAACAGCCATGTTAGTCTTATTGCTTGCCACTTTAGATATGTTAGGGCCAGTGATTGTCTAATATGGTGTGATTTCTTTGGGCATGGTACTTGGGTAGGCTAGGGGTATATCAACCCCAGGTGGGGGGAGGGAATAGCCAGTATGGCCACTATGCTTATAGACCCATGTAGTAGAAGATATGCTGCAGTGGATTATAGACATCTGCACATTAGTGGTTTTAGTGTTTTTCAGGTAGTGATATTGTAGCATTACAGTCCAGAGGCAGAGAATTGATGGTCTGCTTATGAAGTGGCCATATTAGTATTGGGGCGCACATTTTGTGTGATCCTTTCCTGTTGAGGGAGCAAGTATTTGAATGGATAGTAATAGACAGAGGGTTCTAAGGAGGATCATATTGTGAGGTATGGGAAATAGATGGGGAATGAATTCACAGGGGGAGTTTACAGTTGATGGGATAGTGTGTAAAATTTAGCCCCTATAGGGAAATTGTAATTAGGGGCAAGTGGTTAGGGGTGAGCTGGCAGAGAACTGGGTATATATGGCAGATTCAGTTAGTTTTTAGGGAGAGAGAGAGGAAAAGGTGAGATACCACTGGGGAGGACTGTTGGGGCAAGTAGCCAGGAGGCGGCTTTGGTGGGAGTGGCTCACATGTATTTAATTAAGGTTGGAGATGGGGGTGGTGGGCCAAAAATTGCACTACATAGATGCAGCATTGCTACAGGCAGTCCGAGGCTGGGTTCAGGTCAACAAGTCACCAGGAGAGCTCTGAGCCTGGCCGCAGTCCATGGAGGGCCACTTCTGGGCTTCAGAAGCCTGGGTAAGTCAATGGGGAGCCACTCTGTTTGGCATTCAGCCAATCAAGAACACTTAGAGTGAGAAACGGCCAATCAGAAGAGGAGCCGAAGCCGGGAGTTCAGCCTGGATTCGGTAGAAAGAGCTTACCACGTACCTGGCTTGGAGAGAGGTCTACTGGGTGAGGAGGGGATGTGGGCTGCCACCTTGTCCCTCTATGAGATCCCGATGGAGTCTGGGCTGGTGTGCCAGCATAGGGTCGCCTGCTGAAACAGAAAAAACAAGCAGGGAGAGGAGATTTAGTACAGGAGCCCAAGTAATCAGTGGGCATCAGCAGACAGGTGGGAGAGACAATGACTCAGCAGGGAACTTAAAGAGTGATCAAGTTAACTAGGGATTAAGGCACAGAGAGGACTGGGGGGTGCTGAGAAAGTTTCAGCAGGAAAAAGTTAGAGGAATTTATTCAAAAGTATTCTGAATTTAAGAGGTAGCTTTAGGAAACAAAGGGGCCAAGAGTAAAGATTAAAAAAATAAAGGGATTCCAGAGCTGGGTTACAAGCTAAGGGTGTCTGGCCAAGAGTAAAGATTAAAAAAAATAAAGGGATTCCAGAACTGGGTTACAAGCTAAGGGTGACTGGTGCCAGAAAGAGTCAGACAAAGGGCTGTAAAATACTTTGGTATAAACAATTATGTTTCCTGACTAGGCAACCAAAAACAGAAAAGGGCTGTAAATCACTTTGTTATAGACAATTACTTATCCTGACTAGGCAAACAAAAACAGGGCTGACAGAACATTTCTAGACAGTAATAACTCACTAAGCCCAGCTAGTACTCTTGTAAATATTGGAAGCAATTGAAATTCTACACAGCATGCACAGACTGAGATTTTTTACAGGCAAATCCTAGTGAAAACACAGAAATAGCTAAATGGTAGGCTAGCTGATTTATAGCTAACAGATAAAATTACACAGCTAAAATTACACATTTTACTAGGGCTGTGGCTAAGTTCTGGAATCCTTGGTTCAAAGCAGGCCATCTGCTGTGCCATGAAAAAATGTGCCTGCGCAGATGCAGCACTGCTACAGGCAGTCCAAGGCTGGGTTCAGCTCAGCGGCTCACCAGGAGAGCTCCAAGCCGGGCCACAGATCCACGGAGGGCCACTTCTGGGCTTCAGAAGCCTGATTAAGTCAGTCTGCCAATGGGGAGCCACTCTGTTTGGTGTTCAGCCAATCAGGAGCACTTTAGAGCAAGAAACGGCCAATCAGGAGAGGAGCCATAGCCGAGAGTTTGGCCCAGACTTGGTGGAAAGAACTTACTGTGTACCTGGGCTTGGAGAGCAGTCTGCTGGCTGAGGAGGGGACATGGGCTGCCGCCTCATCCCTCTAAGAGATCCCGATGGAGTCTGGGCTGGCTCACCCACGTAGGGTCTCCTGCTGAAGCATTTCTGTACTGTTTTTATTCTATGCACTAATGAGTCTATATAACATTGTTCTACTCATTGTTTGTACTTCTCCTGGGTCATGCCTGAAAATAGACATTGCAGTTGTCTAGTGCACCTGCCCAGTAAACAAAAATTAAATAAATAAATAATATGATATGACACAATATATGTCACATCTACTGGTAGCAGTGGGCTCTGTGTGAAGTGTGCAAGTACCAGCCAGTATTTGGAGTAAATCTTCAGAGATTGCACAAAATACCTAACCAAAAAATTATTTATTTTTTTGGCTTTTCACTTTTATTTTCGGGTGGTCAGGAAAATGGCAGCCAAGGGACCAGTCATTTATACCCAGCTAAACTTGGAATAGCTACTGTATGAGAGTTGTGCACCAGAAGGGACATTAACCATGAGTTTCATAGTAGAAGGCAGCTCATAAAGGCCCTGCATAAAAAGGACTGCAAAGAACCGAGGGTCCTCAGTCCACAAGTCAGGGATGAGATGGAGTCCCCCAAAGCAGCAGAGAATGTCCATGAGGAAGGGGAACTTTGTGAGGACAATCCAGAGGCAGTGCAGCTGCAGCCCCCAAAGCAACCACTGGCATGGCAAAAGCAGCAGAGCCACTGCAAACAGACAAACCAAGAACAACTGATGTTGAACTGGAACAGCTGAGGTTGCAGTTTGAATGGGATAAGCTGCAAGCAGAAATCCAACTGGAAAACACGTGGATGGATCAAGCTGAACAGGTGGCAGTTGGTGTAATTACATCAGCAGTCATCCAGAATGGACCCACATGTATTACTTTACTTGTAACTGTAACTGTACTTAACCTGTATTTCTGATGTGGAACCTTTGTAAATGAGCATTGCTCAAAGGTGTTACTGAATACTCCAATAAATAAATACATAATAATGGTAAGTGAGATGTGATAAACCCACCTGTCCATGTCCCAACCAGCACCTCTGTCACAGTTTGCTGTTGTAGACCTTCACTTGTGTCCAACCCTCACCATTTCCCTGCGCCCACGCTCAACCCTGCTCAAAGGTGGTATACCCTGGACACCTGGACTCTCTGAGCCCAGTTGCTAGTCCCCCTGGATCAAGATAAGGCTGACAGCTTGAACCGCAGGTGAAGTGTGGGTTCTGTCATTCATCAAACTTCTCACCACCCCTTTCCCTGTATCTGGAAGAAAATGCTTATTGATTACTTAAGCAAGATTTAGCGTGCCTCTTCAGAATGATGGATACCCTAGAGATTTACAAACTCTGCCCTCATTATGTAAATGCACAACCAGTCTGTATATTGTGTTAAATAGTAACTATTTTATTTACACAATGTATTTTACACATTGGCAAAGACATAATAAAAGTGCTTACAGAAAAAAAATTGCGGTAACTTATAGAACACACACTTGGCTTCCTGATTGCTAGGTTAAAACTTACAGATTGACACATGGAAAATAAACTGTCTCATGTCTTCAGAGAGCTCGAACATGCAGCTGAGTTTTCTCCTTCAAGTCTCCAACACAATGAGCCTTTGTGTATGACACACTGATTCCCTTCAGTCTCTTTCTCTCACTGCATATAGCCTTTTTTAAAGAAACGCTTAGACAGGCACATGGAAGAAAACCCTAAGGTTTGATGAGAATGAAAACAACTTATCCCAAAACAACATACATTTAAATTCTGTGAAATGTTATGACCTTTCAAAATCTGCAATGTTTTCACCAGGAACAGATACATCTTGTCACATCCACCTTGTAAACCATTTGATGACCACCAGTCCTTTTTCCCCACATGTGTGACTTTTGGAATTTGACCAGGCTGACCTCCCCATATTTGACTGAGCCCTTTATTTTGCCCATTAATTACCCAGTAATCCCGGGTCGCACCTGAAAATAGGCACTTGGCTGTCTAGTGTGCTTACCCAGTTAACAAAAGCCAATAAATAAATAAATAAATTATATGAAACATAAAGGTGTCACCCCAGAGAAAACTTGTATGCCCTCCTCCCACATGAACAACAGGAACTTTGCTCATCAAACTTTAAAAAGAAGCAGTTGTGAATTATGCTGTAGGACTCCAGTTAGCTAATCATATTAAAACATAAGTATGCCACAATATATTATATTTTTTACTATTTTTTTTATAAAGCAGAGCCAGCCATGATGCAACATAGTAACTTGGAATAAATGACGTCACAGAATACTGCAGTTAAAAAGGGCTTAATTGCCGTTGAATTACATTGTTCCCTGCAGCACACTGCAGCATTTTGTGATATACTGCAGCATTAGTGTGATGCATTCTAGCTGGCACTGCTGTATGTGCTAAGCAAACATGAATCATGAAATTGAAGACATAGTCAGGAGTTGCCTCTTGACTTCCTTCTCTCATACTGTTTTCAGAAGCCAATAGTGACATGGAGGTTGACTTTAAGGAATTGCACAGCAAATGCAATATGATTGTGTGGGGGGCAATAGACTTTACATTTCTGAATGAATCATTTCTATTCCAAGTTGTGGAACTGGAAGCACCTGAAGGGTAAAGAGGGGAAACTGGTGTGCTTCTGGATGGCTCAGGATGGTTTTATCACCAGTTTTTTTGTTTTAATATACTGTAGGTTTTCCTCCCTGTGGGACAGCTTGGGCAGCTCATCAGCTCTGTCTATGTCCCCATGGACCAGCACATGCCTTGCCTGGGATGTACTTTCAGTCAGGCATCCATACAGGTCTCAGTCTGTGGCAGGATCAGGGGAGAGAGGGCCATTCCTCCTGAGACATTGATCCAGTTCAAACTGAGGTGTTCCCGCATGACAGCACAGGTCTGTGGACAGACATCCAAGGCTTCATTAAGCCCCAGCTCCCTTTTTCCACACATTTCCCCACTGCAGCCAACATGAATGCATGTGGGTGGAGGCCCACACCCATCACCAGACTAGAGCCCCTCCCTTCCATGTCCAAGCTTGCACTACCACAAGGCCTTCACTTGGTGGCAATCAGTAACTGGCAAGCAACCTCTCCATCTTCAGGAGAGGAGAGCAGTCCCTCAGACACTTGATCCTCTCCACTCCAGCTGATCCCAGAAACCTGAGTCTGCTTCACTGGCATGAAGTGAGATGTGGCACCCAGCACCTCAACCCTCAGCATCACTGGCTTGCAACATCACCAGATTTTAAGCTTGTTTAGTTTTTGTTGACTAGGAAAGGCAGGCTAGAAAATATTGCTTTCTGTCTGCCTCGGGCACAGATGCAAACCAGCTGCAACTGATCTGGATTAACCTGCTGGCAATATGCACTGAATGTCCAGCAGGGAAGGCTGCTGTCACTGTAGTGGGAGTGGATTTCTGTGAACAAATAAGCCATGGTTTCTTTGGCTGACCTAGCATGTATCCTTACCTTGTCCTCATAGCCCTACTGCCAGGACTTCTGTCTCACTGTGACCAGTACCTTTTCCACCACCACCACTTGCAGAACTTGTACTTGGTGGAACTGACACAATAAAACATTTATTTGTTTCCTCCCCTGTACATCCCTTTCTCCTCCTGTTCTTCTCTTCATGTTTTCTATCTACATCTACAACACATGTATGACAGATGATGATGGTGCAGCAACTGTTAGATACTAAAAATGATGACTCACAGTAGTTGTCAGTAATTCTAAGAAGACCACGTGACACACACATGCAATGCAAGTAATCCCACATGTTGCAGTGCCATATGACTTGTGAAGTGAAAGGGAAGAGTGATACCAAAAGGAAACTTCCCTCACTGACACAATGACTAGGTAAAAACCACATCAGAAGAATGGTGCTATAAAAAATAATGTGGCACGGACACCAGAAAATGGGTGTGGTAAAAAGATTACACTAATACAAATAAAACAACTCCAAAACCACACATGCTGTAATGTCTACGCAGTTTTCGACTGTGCTGTTCTTCCAATGTGGTGTTGCCTGGATACCACTGACACACCACCCCACTTAGACACCCTGGCTGGGATTTTCAAAACCTGGTGCAGGACATGCATCCAACCATGTGCCATGGCCCTTTAGTTCTGGTGGTGTACCAAACCCTTTGCCACAACTGCAATCAATTTTACAAGCTTAGGTGCAGCTGCAACAGGTGCCATGAAATATGACAGTGTGCACCAAATAACTGGTGCAAGCTCCATAAAAATGGACCCCCAGATTGCTGCAAGTTACACCAGAAAAGGTTGATCTAACTTGCAGCAAGTGATGCATGGGATAGAAAATCCCATTAGATTGCACAAGCCCCATATGCTGTATCGTCAGGGCACCAGGGCTTGTGGCAGTCTAAGACCTTCAAACATCCTGCCCATTGTGCCTCACACAGAATCATCCTTTACTTTTCATTCATTGCCTGGCAGGCTCACACACATGCAGTAGGTAAAAGAAACAATAGATTTGTGTGCTCTCGTGCACTACCAGCAATCAGTAAAAAATATTTGTCAAATAAGTCCTTCAAAATCTCCCCCATAACTTCCCTGTGTGCACAATTCACTCTTCCCTGCTCCCCTTTCACCACTAGCACTCAAGTGAAAAAATATTTGTCAAATAAATCCAAATCTCCCATGCACTTTGCTCAGGCAACTAAAAGCACTGAGACCTGCCACTTCAGCAGTGCCTGCAACTTCTAGTGCAGGCTTCACTGTGAACTCTGTCACCTCTCTTCTGCAGCATGATTTCACTAGTCTGCCTCCTTGAAACTGATGTTAAATGTAGTGAATGAGCCTACTTGAATGACAGCACAGTCCTGGAACTGGAGCTGGAAAGCACCATCCTCTTACAGTTTTTAATGTTTCCTGATCAGAAATCACTCTGTGTCATAAAAGGAAGTACTTTCAGTAGCCATGTCCTTCCCATGAAAGAGAGAGTTGGAAATTTGTATTTTATTTTTTTATTTAAACAATTGATTACCAGGAAAGACACACTGAGCCAAGGTGCGTCTCCAGATGTGACCTGCGGGACAGGGAGCATGGGAATCACGGTATATAGCACAAGACATTTAATAGAAAATTACACAATAGTAAGCATAATAAAATATTTCAATGAATACAATACAGCAAAACAGGCTATGCAGAGAGAGACAACTGTACATGGAATAGAATATCAAAGATCGGAGTAGTTACAATAAGGGATAAACATTAAAAGTGCAATGAAGCAACTGTAGATGGTACAGAATAACTCAAAATCAGTGTTGTTACAACAGGAGACAAACATTTCAAGTACTAAGAGGTGTTATGGGGAGATACTGCTGATGGGGGATCTGAATATGCCAGATGTTAACTGGAGCACCTTTGCTGCAGCTAGATCCAAGAGCAGGGCCATTTTCGATGCCCTACAGGGGGCATGCCTCCAACAGCTAGTTTTGGAACCCACTCAGGAGGGAGCAATTTTAGACCTGGTACTCTCAAATGTGGACGGAGAGAGGATCTCAGATCTAGAAGTGGGTAGCCATCTGAAAACAAGTGACCACCAAACAGTGTGATTCACAATAAACTTAGCTGTAGAGTCAAGCCATACAAAAGTGAAGGTACTGGACTTCAGGAGAGCTGATTTTGTCTAAATGGGAGAGTGCCTCAGAAAAGCACTAGCAAACAGGCAAGAAGGTGGGGTGGAGCAACAATGGGGAAACATCAAATCTGCCATCACAGAGGCAACAAGCCTTTGTGTGAAGCAAATAAACAAATTAAAATGAAAGAAAAAAAAGACACTATGGTTCTCAAAAGAAGTGGCAGGGAAGGTTAGGAAGAAAAATATAGCATTCAGGAAGTATAAGGAAACACAGAAGGAGCAGGACAGAGAACTGTACCAGTTAAAGCAGAAGGAAGCGGTGAAGGCAGTCAGAATAACAAAGGCCCAAACCGAGTAAAAGATAGCCAACTTGGTTAAAAAGAGGGATAAAACCTTTTATAGGTACATTAGGGAGCAAAGAAAGACTAATACAGGACTACTGAGGCTGAATAAAGAGGAGGGTGGTTGGGCAGAGAGGGACAGTGAAAAAGCAGGGATATTGAACAAATACTTCTGCTCAGTATTCACAAAGGAAGAGGAGGGGGAGGTACCTAATCTAGTCAATAGAATCACTCTGGATAGGGGGGTTGATATCAGTCCATTCACAGAAGAAGGGTTCTAAAAGAACTCCTAAAACTGAAGAAGGTGGAGAAAGCAATGAGGCCTGATGGGATTCATACTACACACTAAGGATCATACTAAGGCAAGTGTAAGAGCGTGAAGGCATGAGCCATATTGCTCTTATACTAATCCATTATGTAGTAATAGAGATTGCATCCATTACCTATTAAAACATCAAAACTATATTTGAAAATACTTTTAGTTTCACTAATAATGACATGAAGTGGTAGTCTATTCCATGGGCCAATTACTCTAAGAGTAAAAAAGTATTTTCGACTAGAACATGAAAATGGTTTTCGTACTAATTGCAAGGGATGTCCCCTAGTATTGTGACTGCAGTTTTTAAATGCTAATCCCAATTCACATAAAAGATAAGGATCTTGAACAATGTCATATAATAACATAAGATCTCGAAGTCGACGTGTGGATAAGGGCATAAGTTTTAAAGTGTCTAACCTGTCATCATATGAGTCACAGTGTAGCCCAGAGATTTTTTTTGTAAATTTTCTCTGAACTGACTCTAATGAAAGGCTTTCAGATTTTTTGTATGGACACCAGAGCTGGGATGTGTATTCTAAATGTGGTTTAGCATAAGCTCAATACAGTGGTAATAACACCTCATGATCCCTAGATTTGATGTTACATAAGACAGACCATACAACTCTGTTGGTTTTGTTGATGATGCCATGTACATGTTTATTATAAGATAAATTGTCTGAAATTATAATACCCAAATGTCTTTCGTCCTATGTAGTTTCAAGTGGTGAACCATCCAATAAATATGGAAAATGCAGATTTTTAGTGCCCAAATACATTACTTTACATTTGGAAATATTAAGGGTCATGCCTCAATTTTTTACCCATGAGGTAATGAAGTCAAGATTGTTTTGGATAATATTAGCCTGGGAGACAGAGGCATAAGGGCCACCTATTTTAAGATCATCTGCATATTTTGTTGTAATAGAGGAACAGCCTAGGGTTGGTCAGTGATGAAGGCTTGAAAAAGACGGGGCCCAAAACTGAACCCTGAGGCACCCCACTTGTCACAATACCCTTAGCTGATTTTTTTCCCATTAATAACTACCTGTTGAGAGTGATTTTGCAGCCAATTAGTTATCCAATTCACAATAAAGCTATTTATATTTAACTTTCGAAGTTTGATGGTTAAAGCCCAATGTGGCATGATGTCAAAAGCCTTGCTGAAGTCAATGAAAATGACATCACAAGGCAAACTATTATTAAAGGAAGAACTGATGTGTTCATAAAAGCATATGAGGTTGGTTAAACAAAGTGTACCTTTTTTGAAGCCGTGCTGCTCTAAATCAGAAGAGTCAAGAATGGGAGATATCGAGTCTTTAATTAAACTTTCTAATAGTTTACAAATAGAGGAGGTCAAGGTAATGGGCCAGTAATTTTCTCAGTTATTTTTTGGGCCTTTTTTATGAATTGGGATTACATCTGCTTCTCTCCAATCTTGTGGGACATAATTTTTGGCCAGAAAATACTCAAACAGTATTTGTAAGGGAGTGGTGATAGAATCAGCTAACAAATATAGCAAGTGACCAGCTATGCTGTCTGGATCTGGACTATATTTGCCTTAGAGTATAAGTAATTTATTATTAATTGTGTCTATAGAAAAACAGACAGATGGGGTATCAACAGTTGAAATGTCATTATCAGTCATAACATCGTCATTTGTTTGTTCAGTCGTACTAGAAAAATTTTTACAAAAATTGTAACTAAACAATTCAGCCATTTTAGTGGGATCATAGATCAAGGTTTCATTTTCTAATATAGGGTCTACTTGACATGTGGGTTTCTTTAATGAATTAATATAAGAATAAAAATGCTTGCTGTTTGATTTGTTGGCATTCAAAGCTAGGTTATGTTTCCACCTGGATGTTGCTCTTTTAATCATATTCTCACTTTTTTTTGTATATGAACATATGAATCCCAGTTAGAGGAAGATTTATTTTTTTGATATCTAATATACTGTTAGCATTTCAATCTAATAATTTTTCAAATTGAATTATTCATCCACTTAGGAACTTTATTTTAATTGACATTTTTGATTTTAGAAGGAATATATGAATCTCTTAACTGGCAAATAGTATTCTTAAAGAATTTCCAAAAGTATTCAGGAGAAGAACCAGGTGTGATAGACCCCCAATTAATTTTTCCAATAATATGCTTCATTGTAGCCAAATCAGCTGTCTCATACAAATATATTTTGGTGTGGTTAGAGTTATAAACATAATTTTGTCTAATATTTAATAGTGACAGTATTATGGTCACTATTCCCTATAGGATCTCTTACCTGAATATGATTTAATATTAGATCATCGTCACAAAGTACAAGGTCCAGAATGTTATTACCTCTTGTGGGGAGGAGTATATTCTGCTTAAAGTCTAACTGAAAACATATGTTCAATAGCCTGTTCCCTTGGCTGGTATTAGCACTTAAGTTCTGCCAATTTGTATCACCCAGGTTATAGTCACCAGAGATGACTATTTTGCCCATTGCTTTTGCCTCTTCTATTTCACAAAGAATTGCTTCTAATATGTCAAATGGAGAATTGGGAGGATGATAACAAAAGCCCAAAATAAGAACACCTGATGCAGACAAAATTAGCTTGACCCAGATAGTCTCAGTAAGTTTGTCATGTTTTTTGATGCTCTTGGTAATATTAATTTAATTTAGTTGTTTTTTGACAAATAACGCAACACCCTCTCCTTTTTTATTAGTCCTATTTAGTGTATACACTGTGTACCCTGGAATATTTGTTGCCCAAAATGATTTGTCATCACATGTTTCACTGATTGTGATGATCTCTATATCAGTTTATGATTTAGACACCTTGCATTAAAACTTAAGCAATGCAAGTTTTGACATACCGTTGTACTACTGGCTGAAGGTTTTAGAGATGGTGACCTGCCCACCATCTCCCTCCCCTGAATTCAGTTTAAAAGGTTGTTAATGGATGACAAAAACTGATTCACATGGGATTCACTCCAGAATTCTAAAAGAACTAAGGAGAGAATTAGTAACACCACTGACTACCCTTTTTAACAAATCATGGGAGGATGGTGTGGTACCTGAGGACTGGAGGAGGGCAGATGTGATTCCACTTCACAAAAGTGGGAGCAAAACAGAGGCAGGAAACTACAGACCTGTCAGTTTGACCTCAGTGGCAGGGAAAATGATGGAATCACTTCTGCAGGAAAGAATTGTTGAGTATGTAGAGGCCAGTGAGGTACAGGACCCAAGGCAGCATTGATTCACAACAATAAGGTCCTGTCAGATGAATCTAATTGATTTCTTTGACTGGGAGAACAAAGTCATAGACCAGGGAGGGGTTGTGGACATGGCCTACCTAGATGTTAGCAAGGCATTTGACACAGACCCACACGAAAGATTAATAAACAAATTATCCAGCCTGGGAGTGGGTCCCCGAGTGGTAGCCCGAGTATAACATTGGCTGGACAACAGGACACAGAGGGTAATAGTAAACGGAGTACACAGTGAAGAAAGGGGGGTTCCTAGTGGGGTACTGCAGGGTTCAGTACTGGGGCTGGTCCTTTTTAATGTCTTTATAAGTGACATTGCAGAGGGACTGGAAGGAAAAGTATGTCTCTTTGCAGATGACACAAAGTTCTGCAACAGGGTTGATATACAAGGTGGGGTGGAAAGGATGAGAAGGGACTTGGCTAGGTTGGAGGAATGGTCAAATGTATGGCAGTTTAGATTCAATGCAAAGAAGTACAAAGTAATGCACCTGGGAAACAAAAACCCAGGAGAAGAGTACACAATGGGGGGTGAGATACTGGCAACAAAAATGGAAAGGTACCTAGGGGTAGTTACATCAGATGACCTAAATGTGGGCAAGCAATGTGAGAAGGCATTAAGGAGGGCTGGGGGGATACTGGAATGCATAGGGAGAGGCATCCCCAGTAGAAAACAGGAAGTTATTATCACTCTATACAGACAGTTGGTAAGACCACATCTGGAGTACTGCATGCAGTTCTGGAGACCCCACCTCCGCAAAGACATAGACAGGATGGAGGCTGTCCAGAGGAGGGCAACCAAAATGATGCAGGGTCTGCAACAGGAGATATATGAAGAAAGACTAAAGGAGCTTAATATGTATACCCGCAAGGAAAGGAGGGAGAGGGGGGACATGATAGAAACTTTCAAGTACCTCAAGGAAATCAACAAAGTTCAAGAGGGTAGCCTCTTTCAAAAAAGAGATGTGCAAGAACAAGGGGGCACAATTTGAAGATGGGGGGATGGTTCAGAGGTAATGTGAGGAAATATTTATTCACAGAGAGGGTTTTAGATGCATGGAACAGCCTTCCTGAGGAGGTTGTGGGGTCAAAAACAGTGGGGGAATTCAATTATGCATGGGACAGACATAAGGCAATTCTAGTTGGGGGTAGGAGGAAGTAGGCTGTTGGTTAACTAGGATCTGCAGCTTATCCATTAGATAGGGAAATGGGCAGACTAGGTGGGCCAAGCGGTCCTTATCTGCCATCAAATTCTATGCTTCTGTGTTTCTAAGTAGAGAAAGGTAGGAGATGGAACAGCGATTTGACAGAGGAGTGAGAGGAAGAGTTGCATAAGAGAGGAGACTGAGTGTTTCACAGAGAGGGGAGATGATAGTGGGAAGCCGATTTCCCCATGTTCGAGAATGGAGTAGGGAGTGAGAAAGAGCCGTGAGTCCCTAGAACGTAGGGAGTATAGTGAGGCTGGGCAGGGGAAAGGAGGGAAATGATGCATGTGGGGAGCAGATTGAACCAGAATTTGGAAATGAAGAATAGAGGGTGGATGAAATGCCTGTGGAGGGAGGTTCACAGAGGATAGTAGAGAACAGTGGTGAGATCTGTATGGAGAGTTGGAGGTGAAATGACAGAAGGCGGAATCAAGTTGAGAGAGTGATGCAGAGGGTGCAGTGCAGTAAACAATATCAGTGTAATCAAATACTGGCATAATCATTTTTATTAGAAGTGCCCTACGTACAGGAATAGGGAGAGATTCTTTGTTACGGTATAGTATACTAAGCCTAGGGTGGAGTTTAGCGGCCATGTAATCAATGTGGATAGTGAAATTTAACTATGGGTCCAGCCAGACTCCTAGATACCTGTATGAGGGGATGATCTTTAGAGGGATGCCATCCAGAGAGGTGACTGGAGGGGCATTGATTGATTTGGCTAATCTTTGAGTGGTTCCAAAAGTCATAGAGACTGATTTGGAAGTGTTGAGCTTGAGTTGTTTTGATTGGAACCAGGATTGAACTGAGTGGAAGTCATGTTACAGCACAGAGTGGATAGTGACAGGGTCTGGGCAGGATTCATACAGAATGGTATCATATGCATACATATGTATGAGGAATGAGGAACAGGCAGATGGGAGATTGTTTATAAATACAGAAAATAGGAATGGGCCGAGTATTGAGCCTTGAGGAACTCCAGCTAGGATAGGGAAGGAGGGAGAGGAGGAGTTTGCGATTTTTACTGATTGGTGTCTGTCTGTGAGATAGGATTTGAGCCATTGTATGGTAGGAGAAGCAAGCCCTGTATCCTCTAGAGTATCCAGGAGAAGAGAGTTGTATAACGAGTCAAATGTTTTTGCCATGTTGCTGAAGACCACAGCAGTGAGGTGGCCTTTATCAGGAGCAGATTGAATGTGACCTGTGACACGGAGAAGGGAGGATATGGTGGAATGTTTTTTTTCTGAAACCTGACTGGCAGGGGGATAGGAAGCTGGTGGCAGAGAAGAATTCAGTCAGCCTGGATTGCACAAGACATTCTTGGAGTTTTACCAGAGCAGGGAGGAGGGAGATTGGGTGATAGTTCCTGGGTAAGGTGGGGACACCTCCTTTGTGGAGAGGGATGACACATGCAGATTTCCAGGCTTTTGGAACAACACCTGAGGAGAAGGACCTGTTTATAATGAAGGTAAGCGGGAGTGTGATTGCAGGAGCAGAAAGGGGTAGGAGACTAGTATGTAGACCATCCTGACTGGATTATGACGTTTTGAGGCATAGGAGGGTAAGCAGTACTTTGTTGGTGGAGGCAGGGGCTAGAAGGAAGTTGTGATTAGGTATGTAATGTGGGGAAGGTTTGGAGGCAGGTAGTGTAGTAGATGCGGTTGGATCAGGGGAGGCACAGGTGGTGAAGAAGGAGTTGAGGGTGTCTGCAACCAGATGGGGTCCATAACTTCAGTGCCATTGTGTTTAATGGTAGGGGTGGTAGATTGAGGAGGTGGATTGACGATGGAATATACAATATTCCAAAATAAAGATGCATGTGCAGTGTTAAGGTGATGTTTAAAGTAATCCACCTTAGCTTTATGAATGGCCTTATTGCAAACATTTCTGGCTGTGTTGTACACTGGTCTTGAACTTGGGGATAGGGAGGACTTAAAGGCAGATCAGGTTCTGTCTCAGGCTTTACATACGGCAAGTATAGAGGCAGTAATCCATGGGTGGTGGTGCTTCCTGACCCTGGATCTTTTGAGGGGGGTGTGGTAGTCCCAGACAGAGTTGAAAATATTAATGAACTGGGCTACGGCAGTATTGACTGTGGCTGCAGAGTAAACTGGTGCCCAGTTGGCATTATGTAAGTCTGATAGGAGGGAATTAGTGTTTAGTGAGGTTAGTGGGTGAGTTTCACTGTACTTTGAGGCAGATTTGGGAAGATGTGTTTTTGTAATGCAATAAATGATGCAGTGGTCACTTAAGGCAGGGTCAAGGACACCCACTGAAGATATATGGTGAGGGTGGGAAGAGAGAACCCAATCAATGAGGGAGTGATTAGAGGATTGGGAGTTGCAGTGGGTAGGCTCTGTGATCAGTTAAGTGAGGTTTAGAGATTCTAATTTGGAGGCTGTGGTCTTAGATGAAGGGGACAGCCAGTCAAGGTTGTAATCCCAAAAAAGAATATTTTTTGAAGTTAAAGATTTTATTATTATTTCACACAGGACGCACCAGACTGAAGTCTAATATTGAATGGTTACATACAACCATAACCATAACGCAATCTTAATACACCCATCCAGGATATTACATGCAACATATACATGAGGAAGGAAGAAAAAGGAGAAAATAAGGAGCACTGACTTTAGTAATAATCCAAACCTACCTAGAGTCTCCCACCCAAAGAGTGAAAGCCAAGAAAAATAAATTGAAGGGCCTCATATAAGCAAAGAAAAAATAAGGATAATAACAATAACCTATAGGGCCCAAGACAGCATATGGTATAAGTGGTTACGCCCTGGAACAGGCCTAGTACCAATTAGAACTATGTACATCAAAAACTAGAAAAAACCAAAAGGCAGACTGCTTCTGAGATACACACAAAACAAACATGCCAGGTATATATAAAAATAAATGGAAAAGCCTATAGCTCAGACCAGACAAGGAGTCCTTGGGATTTAGTGACCACCTAGGGTTAGATATCATGACAATACTTAGACTGAAGATAAGGTTGCCATCGTCTGTCAAACTGGGTCATCTTACCCAGGGCAAAACTAGAGAGCCTTTCATACATAGCTCCTAGGGCTAGAGCCTGAAGAAACTCCGGGAAGGATGGAACCTCCGGGGACCGACACCTCCTTGTGATAAGCCGTTTGGCTATCGCCCCTGCGGCGGTAACCCACTGGGCCCCCGGACAGCGCTTGGGTGTATGAGCACGGGCACACCCCAGAAGGAGAAGAGGGGGGGTCTGGTACTGTTTGAGGGAACAGAGAAGTACACATATCCTGGATTGATGTCCAGAAAAGCTGGAGGTACGGACACTCCCAGAGTATAAGGAAAAGATGGGTCCCTTGAATACCACATCTCCAGCAAGTGTCCTGCTGAAAGAGCCCCATCTTTTTGAGTTTAGCCAGGTCCCTATACCACCTATGAAGGGTTTTATTCATGATGAGATGGGTGCGCCCATCTCTACATGCCATATGTAGTCTCACCCAGGCGTAGTACCACTGGGACTCAGAGATAGAAGAATTAAGATCCTTTTCCCATTGGGCTTTTGCTGACAAAGTAGGGTTTGCAATGGCACCCCTAAGAGCCCTATAAATCTCACTGGCTGTATTCCTGGGATGACGTAACCAGCCAGTAAGAGGATGGAATCCTAATTGTGACCCTCTATTTCGAGGAGAATTAGGTAGATGTGAGATAGCATCTCTGATCTGGAGATATCTCCAGAAATGAGAGGACAGGAGCTGATATCTGGATCTTAAAGCCTCAAAAGAATCCAATAAACTAGCATCAGGGAGTAATAAATCCTGAACTAAAAGGATACCTTGTAACTTCCATACCCGCCAACGGATCATACTACCACCCACTACCAAGGCGTGATTGTTCCAAAGGGGCAAAAACCTCCAGGGAGTTATGTCCTGACTAAGCAAAGTTAAAACTCTTTTTCAGTACTGGACAGGTAGTAAAATAGGAGGGGGCAGATTAGAGGGGAGTTTTTTTTTACTATACAATGCCACCCCAGGGGAAGGGGCCTGTAGTAGTGCTGCCTCCAATGGGAGCCAGGTGGGTGAGGTGGGGCTGCTGCTAGAGAACCACAAAGTGGTCTGAGCTGAAATAAAGGCCATGTGGTACCCCTGAAACCAAGGTAAGCCCCAGCCCCCCTTACTCCAGTGCTGATGAAGTTTAAGCTTACTAAACCATGGACGGGAGCCCTTCCACAGGAAATTACCAATAACTGCATCCAACTTTTGAAACCATTTCAACGGAAGCTGTATAGGAAGATGGGATAACAGATACAGCACCTTGGGGGCCACCAGCATCTTGATGAAGTCAATTTTCCCCACTAATGAGAGCCTTAAGACTTTCCACCTAGCCATGTCCTCCTTAACAGACTCCTCCAATGGGGAAAGGTTAGCTGAGAGCACTCTGGACAAGTTAGGGTGTAGGATGATACCCAGATACTTTATGCCATTGGGGGACCATTTGAGACCCGCTGCCACCGCACCCATGTCAGAGGTCATCGAGTTGAGAGGGAGGACCTCTGTTTTGGAATGATTGATCCTAAGACCAGAAATTCCAAAATATATTCAGGATGTGCAAGATGGATTGAATCACCTGTGGAGTGCATTCGTAGTGACCAGCAGGTCATCAGTGTACAAGAAAGTTTTAAAAGTAATGCCCCCATTGTTATTCCAGGATAGAGGACTCTTCCCGGTGCAATGGCCAAGGGTTCAATGGCAAGAATGAACAAGAGGGGAGAAAGCGGCATCCTTGCCTTGTACCCTTCTGCAACTGGAAGGGCGCCGATAAGTTGCTGCTGGTCAGAACCCTAGCCAAGGGGGAGGTGTATACTAGCTTGATCCAGGAGAGAAAGTCAGGACCCATCCCCATGAAGGAGAGGGTATGAAACAAATAAGACCATTCCACTGAATCAAATACCTTCTCAAAATCCACGACTAGGGCAACAGAGTGCTTCCTTGACAATTGGGAATAATGCATCATTGAAAGGAGAGTTCTGTGATGATCCGAACCCAGGCACCCCTTAACAAAGCCAGCCTGGGACGGATGAACCAGCCCTGGTATGACCGCCTCCAGTCTGCTGGCGAGAACCTAAGCCAGAATTTTGGCATCTGCGTTGATAAGGGAAATGGAGCGATAATTACCCGGGGAAAGAAGATCTTTTCCCTTCTTAGGGAGTACAGTAATGGTAGCTTCCCTTAGTGATGGGGGTAGGCTACCTGAGAGTAGAGAGTGCCTAAACATCCGGACTAAGTACGGAGAAAGGTTGACACCTTGGACCCGATTAAAGTCTATGGGGAGACCATCAGTCCCAGGAGCTTTATGAAGATTCATCGATTGGATAGCCCTATCCACTTCTTCCACCGTGAACGGGGCTTCCAGCCCTGTAACTTCCGATGAGGAAAGTTTGGGGATGGGCAAGGAATCCAGAAATTTTTGGATGGGACCCAGGCTAGGGGGGATGGGAGAAGCATATAGCTGTCTATAAAACTGAGCCATAATGTCATTGACCCCAGTCGAGGAGTAGCACGGGACCCCAGTGTGATCCTTCAAAGCATGTATCCTCTGGGACATTTGACGCTGCTTAAAGTGATATGCCAGGATTTTACTGGTCTTTTCCCCCCCTTCCCAGTAGGCGTGTCGTACCCGCCTAAGATTCAACTCTGCCTGGCGGGTAAGGTGAGCATTTAATGAGATTCTGGTACTCGCGAGCTGAGCAAGCAAGGACTGGGGTGGAGGCTTGTCATGAAACAATTTATATTGAGCTTCCAGGAGGTATAATTGGTTTTCTAAAGCCCTCTGATCAGCCTCGCGTCGGTGTCTCCTAGCCGAAGCGAAGGCCATTATCCCACCCCTTATTGTAGCCTTGAAGGCTTCCCATAGGGTAGAGTCTGAAACTTCCCCATTATCATTGTTAGACCAATACTCAGCAATTGCAGGCCCGAGCCATTTCTGGAAGTCTCCATCCTCCAGGAGGAGGGGGTCCAGACGCAAAGGGGAAGGAGGAGAATGGTCCTGTCCCAATTTAACCTGAACTCCCAGAGGGGCATGGTCAGAGACATAAATGGGGTGTATACAAGAAGTAGACACCCTGTCAAAAAGGTCAATGGAAAGTAGCCACATATCGAGTCTACTAGATGAACCATGAGTCTGCGAGAAGCATGTATAATCCCACTCCCCGGGATGTAGGGCCCTCCACGCATCCAGCAGACCATGCTCATCCATTAACCTCAGGAGGGCTTTCTTGGCCTGCCTATGTGGTTCAAGGGCCTTGCTGCTTCTGTCCAGAAGGTGGTCAAGCACCAAATTAAAGTCCCCCCCCAATACAATAGGGACTTTCTGGATGTTAAAATCCATAAAGGCCTGATTAACCATATGGAAAAAGGAAGGACAATCCTGGTTAGGAGCATATAAATTTATTAAGACTAGCGGGCCATCAGGGGTCACCATTTCAGCCATAATCCATCTCTGCTCTGCATCATGAGTATGCCTTGTAACCTTCCACCCCAGAGATTTATGCAGAAGTATAGAGACCCCCGCTTGTGGGAGCCTGCCACACTATGTATCTCTTCCCCTACCCATCCCTGTCTAAGTTTCCTAGCTTCAACTGAGGAGAGTTTCATCTCCTGAAGGAGGACTACCGAAGGCCTGAGCTTCTTCAGATGAAGCAAGACTTTCTTCCATTTGACAGGAGAATTAAGGCCACGGACATTCCAGGAGATAAAATTAGTCTCCATTCGGCCTGAATAAGGTCATGGTAACCCCTATATGCATCCACATGCACCAAGGCCGGAGACCCAATCCCCCAAGGAGGGGACCTTTTCTCTTGAAACAGCCTTGATGAAAACAGATCAGAATCTCAGAAGTCAGAATGCCTAAACTACTGACAACGTACAACACTGAAAATTTCTGAAAGGGGCTCACTAGGCCCTGAACATAAACTACCAACAGCAACCATAACTCTGAACAAACACAGATGCTAAACACCCTTTCCCTCCCCCACCCTCCCCAAATCCCCTCCCCCTAAACAGATCAGCTCCTGCTGCATGCATTGACCACATTACGGCCCAGATACCAGCAGGAATAGCTGGGAGGTAATAGGTTAACTAGCGGCAGCAAAGGAGAGATAGAACAGCCCACTGCCCAAAGGCTTCTCTCCACTGTATCCCACCAATACAGCACATCTAACATACTAACATACTAACATACTATTTGCCAGCAGATTAGGCCTTATGGTCTATCAAGTCTGCTCGAACCTAGATCCTTAGTTGGGTGCCGAGACCCTCCCATCCCTTGTGCTCCAGAAACCCCTATCATCCATCCCCACCCCGGACAGGCTATCATCTGATACATCCACTTTCTGTGTCTGTCCCACCTTTCTTAAAGCTCTCCACTGTGGATCTCTGAACCAGCTCACCAGGCAGAGCATTCCAAGGGTCCACCACCCTCTCAGTGAAAACCCTCCTCTTTTCCCCTCACCCTTCCACCTTCCAACTTCAAACCATGCCCTCTGGTGATGCCTCCTGCTTTAGTCTAAAGATCCCTCCATGTTTACCCTATTTATTCCCTTGAGGTACTTGAAGACCTCAATCATGTCCCCTGTCTCTCCTCTCCTCCAATGAAAACAGGCAGAGCTCCTCAAGTCTGTCCTCGTAAGTCAAATCCCTAGCCTCGATCATCTTTGTTGCCCTCCTCTGTACCCTCTCCAGGAGCTGTATGTCCCTCTTCAAGTGTGGTCTCCAGTACTGTACACAGTACTCAAGGTGTGGTCTAACCAGTCCATTGTACAGTGGCAGAATCACTTCCTTGCTCCTAGAGGTGATCCCTCTTAGCATGCATCCCAACATCCTGTTTGCCTTGCTAGCTGCTCTCCTGCACTGCTCAGTGTTATTCATACATGTATCCACCATGACCCTAGGTCTTTTCCCTGTTGAGGCTTCCAGCATCTCCCTCCCAGGGTGTACCTGTGTTTAGGTTTCCCCGACCAAGATGCAACACCTTGCACTTGGTGATATTGAAATTTAATTTCCATGTGTGAGCCCAGCTTTCCAGGGTGTCCAGGTCCTTGCAGGGCCAACCTCCCCTCTTCTCCCTCAACTACTGCTCCCATCTTGGAGTCATCCGCGAAGAGACTCATTTCACACCCTATACCATCCCTGATGTCTGATATGTATGCATTAAACAGGATTGGACCCAGGACCGAGCCCTGTGGTACCCCACTACCAACCTCTGTAGGGTTCGAGAGCTCCCCACATCTGCCCCAACAAGTTAGCTAAAGTGGCCGCCCTCCACCTTAGGTAAATTACACAGACATTAAGAGACTAGCCCCCCCATCCCCGCCCAAACATACCACACATTAGCAACCAAAAGCAGGGTTATACAGAGCTTAAATGCAACCAAAGGGGGACTATCACACATATAGAAAAGCTGTTTGACCCCGGTCGTTCCCCCTCTAAGTGGGAATGGAGCCGCTGATCAACCAGAGTGTAAATGGTAACACTGGATCCCCCCTCCCCGCTGGTGGCCCCTGGAAAGCCCCTGCATGGCAGCAAATACCAGGAGCTTCAGGTTGGCACTATCCGCCCAAACTAATTATGACAAGGGGGAGAGAACCAGAAAACAGAAAAACAGCACAAAACAGTCTCAGTCACATTCAGCCCACAGATTTAGCAGGGGCCACCGCAATGCCAAAGGGTGCTGAATAATTTGAGGCCCCCTCCATAGCAGTGGAAACCTCTGAGGATACTGACTCCGCATCATCTGCCCAGGAGAGCGAGTGCACAGCCTGGGACTTATTCCCTTTAGGAGATGGTCTAGGAGGCAAAGGAGGGTCCAGCTGGGATCCGTCAGTCGGTAGGTCCATCAAGGCCTGAAACTGGTTATTGCTCATGTCGGGCTGTACAGAGGAGCAAGAGGCCACGAAGTCAGGACTGTCACTGCGGCTCCGGGAACAAGAACGGAACCGGGGAGTCTTGTCGATATGAGCCCCATCCAGACATGCCCTCCTTCTGTTTTTCTTCTTGCTCCCCGGAGATTTCTGCGGGCCAGAACAAGAGGGCTGTCTGGATTGTGGAGTTGCAGGTTGAGTAGCCCCGGGGGGGGAGATTGAAGGGATTGGTGCAGAGGTCACCATAGCTATGGCCCCTGAGTCCGTAGGCTCCCTGGGCTCAGCCCTGTGTAACTTGGGAGCTTGTGATGCCAGAAAACTCTCAGCAGCTGCAGGGTTGTCAAACTGCCTTGGCGACCCATTACGAATGATATGAAGGCATGCTGGGTATCTCAATGAGTACTGTAACCCCAGGCCAGCACAAGCCCGACGTGCAGCAGTGAAGGCCCTACGGCGCGCAATGAGTTCTTGGGAATAATCCGCAAAGATCTGGATTCTGTGGCCTCTCCAGATGAGTTCCTTCTTTTGGCGTGCCAACCTGGTAATGAGTTCCCGGTCTGGGAACCGGAGAAAGCGGGCCAATATGATGCGAGGACGCTCCCCAGGGGCCAGGCGGGGAGCCAACATTCTGTGGGCCCTATCTATCTCCAGTGGATGTTCTGAGTGCCAGCCTAACAGAGAGGGGAGCTCCTTTTGCAAGAAGCCTATGGCATCCGATCCTTCACTGCCCTCTGGGAAGCCCACGAGCCTCAGATTGTTCTTTCTGCTTCAGTTCTCTAAGTCCTCTACCCTGGTCCATAGCTGCTGGATACTTTTATCATGGTCCCATACTCATGCCTCAGCTCTCCGGCAGCCATCCTCCACCTCAGAAAGCCTGTGCTCAAATACAGAAGCCCTCTGCGACAGCTCCACTATGTCAACAGTGTTCTTTCGGGTGGCACTGTCAATGCGGTCCATACAATTTAGAATTTCGGCAAACATCTGCCAAATTTCTGCTAGCCCGCCCTCTGAGGGCACCACTGAAGAAGCAGGCTCCATCTTGGCTGTAGGCCAGGCCACTAAACACGTCCGTGAATGTCGGAGTAATCGGGGTACTTCCCAGGCAGAGCGGGGGTCCGGAGCGATGCTACCGAAGAGCGGACACACTCTTTTCGTCAGCAGGCAAAGAAATGGGTGAAACCGGCAGGTAAAGAACGGGCGTGACCCGGGTACACGGTGGGAAGGAGAGAGCTCCTCATTTATGCGACCATCGCGATCGGTGGCTAACCACGCCCCCCAATCCCAAAAAAGAATTAATTCACCAGACTGAGCTAGTGGCGGGAGAGAAGAGATGTATGTTGCTAGAGCTTCTTGACCAAGCCGAGGAGAAGCATAGACTACCCCGACAAAAGTGGGGAGAGTATGAGGAAGGGAGAAATTGGCTAGTATTAGTTCATGGGATCCTAAGCAGGATTCCTTTTTCATCACCGAATAAGAGAGGTGCTATCTTATAATCATGGTTACTCCACCTCCTCTTTTGCCATGATCCTGCCTTAGGATTAGGTAGCCAGGGATGGAGATGCATGAGTCCAGTGTTTTGGCAAAAAGCAAGGTCTCAGAGATGCATAGGATATCAGGGGTATTTTGGGGTATCCAGCAGTTTAAAGTGTCCAGTTTTGGGAGGAGATGCCTAATGTTTATGTGCATGATCCTTAGGCCTTTGTGGGTGGGTTGTTGTTGTGGAGGCATGGGGGGGGAGACAGGGTTCCATTCGATGTCTCCTGCTATTAATAATAGGAAAAAGAGCACAGAGAAAGCAGCAGGCAGTTACGACCTTTGGTGGTATTGAGGGCAAAAGGTGTATGCCTGGAGCAATGAATTACAGCGATGCTGCAACTTATACAGGCTGGAAGGAAACTAGGCTAGATTAAGTGAAAGGATGGAGTGGAAGGGGTGAACTGAAATAGGCAAGAGGGAGAGAGATGGTGGTGCTGAAGGAGGGGAGCAGAATAAGCAGGAGGGGGAGGGGAAGGAGCACCTATGTGATGGGTAAGGGGAGAGGGGGAGGACAAAAAATAGGAGAGGGTACACAGAAAACTGAGAGACAAGGTGAGAAGCATGATAGCAATAGTTGGGTTGTAGGAAATGTTTTAGCTCATACAGTATCAAGGAGCACTTTGAAAGGTAGTCAAAAAAATAGCTGTGGGATAAGTTTGTAGCTCCTTCAAGGCTCAGCCCAACCTGGGATTAGCCAATAACAGAGCAGCACTGCTGGTTATGTGGGGGGGCAAGTGTATTTAAAGAGTGCCAGGGGCGGGGATGGGCACGTAGGAAAAAATACCATCCAGCAGAGCTCTGAGTGCGGCCGAAAGGCAGAGCAAGGTGCAGCACATCAAATTCAGAGAAGATGGCCAGCTAGGCTGGGATTCAATGCCTACAAACTGATTGACTGAGCAAATGAAAGAACTAAGGTTCCTCTAGTGGCAGATCTTTATAAACTGCTATTGGGAAACTGAACAAAAAATAAATGCGAGTCAGCACAAGAAATGTGAGCCAGCACTGTAAAGCCCTCAGCCAGCACTTCTCTCTCGATCTACAGCGCTAATTAAAAATAGCGGCAAGCAGCACAGTTCAAACTGAGAGGACAACTAGCCAGTCCAGAAACAGAGTAGCAAGGTGAATGGTCAATCCACTGAGACCAGCAGAAGCACCACTGTAACCAGGAGAGAGAGATTGGAGGAGTCTTTGGAGGAGGCAGAAATGGCACTGAGATGTGTGCAGTGAGGAGTTTGCAACCTCCAGTGTCACCACTGACTGGCTGCTGAGGGTGCTTCCTGTAAAAAGTGTTACATTACGATGTCAAAGGACAATCAAGTTACTTATTTGTAAAAACAGGCAGACTGGCCCGTTAAAGGATTTAATTAAGTCATGAACAAAGATGTGAATTTGAAAATTGTTTACATTTTTTTCACTGCATGCAGATTTCAAATGTTTTTGTAATGCCTGAGGATGGTTTTAAGTAGTTGCTTTTTATTGCATGGGGAGGGTTATGCATGCCTCATTAAGTATTTAAGGGTTACCCCAGCACCACTTTCTTTGTTCTGAGGATGGTGTCACATGACACTGAAATGTCAGTAAATTGGGATCACACAGTGTGCACATACCAAAGTTTGGCAACGGATTGTCACACATAGCCCAGTCATTGGGAGAATAAAAAAAAATTCATGCTCTGTTTTTGTTCTTTGAGCTGCCTAATTGCCTACTATTAAGTATTTTTTTTTTGCCTATGAGACATGCAACTAAAATCGAGAATGTGCTGACTCACTGGTAGGCTTGCCTGCCCCAATATAAATTAGGTCCCTACTATATTTAATGCCAAATCACTTCAAGGTATGTTTTCTGACAAAACCTCACCAGTTAGTCACACTGTAGCATGCACAGTGGTGTCAGCCAGGATGCAGCTCAGTACTGTGCAGTATTACTGCAAAATGTTGTAGGGAACAGTGTAATTTAATGGCATTTAATTCCTTTTTTCATGCAGTATTTTGTGACATGTCATTTACTAAGTTACTGCATTGCATCCTGGCTGGTTCCACTGTATAGCATGCTTTAAATGGCATGGACTACTTTGTGTATTTGCTTTTGCAGTCAGACTCCCACAGTGGTAACAACAGTGCTTGTGCTCAACATGAGCTATCAAAAAGTGGCCAGTCTAGCAATTTCAGGAAAAATAATCAGCTAAATGTTGAGTGATTGGGAGCTATTTCCTTTTTTTTTCACCAAAAAGTAAAGCGAGATGGCATAAAAAAAACGATTCACTTACTTTGTAGTTTTAAAACAAAGGAGTGCTATTATTTCATATTTTGTCTGGCCACTTGTACTGTACATGTATACACAGTATAGCAGCTGACTTTTTTATCCTGTTCACCACATCTTCAGTGCCAGTGGTCCTAATATTTTTGTTTAATCCTTGATCATCACCTTTGACATCACCAGTATTCCTTTTTTGCTTTCATCGTGCACTTACTTGTTTGGCTTCCAGTCTATCAATCATTTTTTATGTTCAGCTTTAGTCCTGGAACAAATTCCTTGGTTACTTGATTAAATCTGAATAGAAAAAAATTATTGATAGACTGTCAGTCAAACACATGAGGGAACTGAACCACATAACATTGGCTGTACCCTGTGATTGCACTCATAGGTGGCCAGATAAAACATGAAATAATAAAAATATTTTGTTGTATTATAGAGGGAGTGTATATGGTTTGTCACATCTCTCTGTTTGCATCTTAGGTTTCTTAAAAACATACATTTGCCCTAGATATTATTTTCCCTGCAGGGAAACTGAGTCTCCCTTAGAACCTGCCTGTAGCCTTTTAAAATTACAGCCCATGCAGCTTGGCGGGTGAGGAAATGTTCACATTTAAATGCATACGGTATGTGGCACTTGGTGTGGTGGGGTGATTAGTGCCAAAGGCTTTGGAGCTATGCTCCCCCAAACTAGTTCTCCCCTTGTGCCCCTTTGCCCATTTGGATATTGTGTGGCCCATCGAGGAACCACTTTGGGATTGTACAGTAAGTGGGAAAATCATTCCTTTTTTTGTATAAAAGACAACAGCTATAGAATGAATTTCAGTTTGGTAATCAAATCCAACTATGAACCTGATCCAGTTGTGCAGAGGGCTGTAGAAAGCTGTGGAAGACCCCATTCATGCAGCATGAACACCTGGTAGACACTCTGGGCTACCTGGAAAGCAGGATACATGCCCCCTCCACAGTTGATATTGTGCCTTAAGTGTATTGACAGATACTGTATGGCCAGTTCAGGGGTGAAATCAGGGGCAAGGAATGTATTTGTCCAATCATCAGAACAATTTATGTGCTTTTGGGATTTAATCAAGGGCTGGTAATTTTACGTGCCCTGGTGGCAAGTCCTCCAAGGCACTGGTGTGCCCCTATTGGGCTATGTTTAGTTCATCACTAGCTACCCCACCCCTTCAAACTGGCATGGAGGGCTGGAGATTGTGAGTGTATTTTTTCAAATTTGTAAAAGTGTTATGAATTTGTACATCTGGGACATGACAGTCCATGGAGGACTACTGTATCCCACAATCCAGTTCTCCATGCAGAGCAGAGGATCTATTTTTGCTGTGATCCAGGCATTCCATCAAAAAACCCTGTTTATCCCCATGCCATCCTGGACATGCTAATAGAAACACAGTAATCCTGCACTCAGGAACTACCTGGTGGTTCCTGAGTGTAGGACTACTGTGTTTCAGTTGATTGTGGGTTGGCTACACATTCCTGCAGCACAGTGGATTCTGTGATGTGTGGTTCCTTTTGCACCCTGGACATGCCCCAGACTTATCCAAGCTACTGCCCTTGAGAGAGGTGGAATCGGAATTGGAGGGGGATTTTAAATTCTGCTTTTGGTGTGCACTTCTATGAGTGCAGAGCTCTGCAGCCCAGATACACACCAAAGACCCATATTCTGGCCACCCTTGTGTATCAGGCCAGAGTGCCTACCTTTGAGGGGATTCTGCCACCTATATAGGAATTCAGGCTTTTGGATACAACTGAATCAATGTTTTTAACGATGCTTAGTATAAACGTTTGCTTATATTTGCAAAATACAGATAATATATCCTTGTATTTTTGTGGCACATACTTACTACATTATATTTTGGACTTAGAAGGTACTTCTGCTTTTTTTTTCACTATTTTTGTCTCCTGCTCACTGGTGCTGCTGATTCTCCTCTACTCCCTCTAAAGCTAGCGATTTCCTTTCTTCATCTGTCACATTTGGCACCCCTACAAATCCCACAGGTTCACACCTCTGTAGATCAGCATTCCCCATTGAGGACAGGTGAATTAATGGGAACTGGTAGACAGTCCGTCTGGTGGAGCCTGAGTGTGACAAGCATCACTCTGCTCACACCAGGATTTTTCCACTATAGTTTCACCCTCTCACACATAATGCCAGCATCAAGGGCTCTCCCACATGCTTTAAAGCAGATGCATGTCTGTGCTTTTTAGCCAGCTAGTGCCATCCTCCCACAAGCCTCTTCCACCCACTACTACCTGTGGTCACCCAGGTGGCAGTATAGAGTACTGAAGCAACAGTACCTGCTGCCCTCCCTCCATAGTGGAGGCAGCATCCAACATCTTCAGAATGCTTGCTGTCTTCTCCTGGCTGACCCTCTGATGTTTCAGGCTCACTGCCAAACTTGGGTCATCAGCGTCATAAGTATAAATGCTGCTGCTGGGCTTGTGTGCTAGCCAGCAAGTAGGCACTTCCCTGTTAAATCAGGATATTTAACTGCTTACAACTTGGCTGTCTTTTGAGCTAGTGAGTTGGAAACTGGCAAATCTACAAATGTGCGAAATATAGTGAACATGAATTTATTCATTTTTATGTATGAATGAGTCTAAATTGCAAAATTATGTTTTTAAGGTGCTCTTTTTTCAGCGAAATAATAAAAAATGGTAGGGACCCAAAACAAGAAACCTGAATAGTAGGTAGAAGAGATCCTTTCCATAATGAGTGCATTTCACAGTTGCTAGAACAATAACTATAAAATAAAAAACTTGTACCTGTTTATATGTACAGTACTGTGCATATACAGTTAAATGTTTCACAGCTTTTGCATGCAGTTTTTTATGCACTCAGTTTCCTTAATGGCTATTTTACCACCTTTGTCACAATGGTATCACATAATAACTGAATATTTTATAGCTACTACAAATGGGCAACTTAATATGAGCACCGCCAATAATAGCGACTGGTGAATAATAATGATTGGGTGATATGGGCAACAGTGGATATGCTAGGATACCTCATTATCAATGTGTGCCGTGGTATTAGAATCATAGAGATGGAGGGCAAGGGCACAGTCCCCCACAGGGGGGTGCAGGGGGGAGAAGCCCCCTGAATTAACAAATCTGAGCATCTTACATGGTTTTGGAGTGCCATGATGGTACTGAGCTAGGGCAGTCACAACAATCTAAGTTCTGAGGGCCTGCTGTGATGTACTAATGTCTCCAAAATGAACTGCGCTGTTATGTGCAGTCACCCTGTTGACGTTCACTGTAATTGATGAGCCCAAATTACGTTCGCTGAAATGTTTTTGCCCAAATCCCATGGAACTGTGACAACACATTTTTTACTTCACATCTATCTGAAACAACAGTGGTATCACATACACAGGTACTCTGACACTGGAAGCCCTCTCAACAGTCGGCCACCCACCCCCCCAAAACGTTTCTCAAACACAGAGAGTCCGTCCTCAATGTTGGCAAGTTAACCTCCCCTCAAACTATTTTCAACACCAGGAGCACATCCTCAGTGTCGGCAAATGCACATTTCCTTCTGAAAGTTTTTCAACACCAAGACCCGATTCCCACTGTAGGTAAGTTAGCAACACCCTTCTCCTGAACCAGATGTCTGACACTGAGTGCTCATCACTGGTATCAGTACTGTAAGTTAACAATCTGAACCCTTCAAATAATTGTCTATCACCTGGAACTCATCCGTAGTATTGGTACTTTTCCACTGAACATTTGTCCAGTAATGGGAGCCTCTCCCAGTATTAGTCAGTCACGTAAAAAACACATGTTAATCCCCTACTACTCCTCCACCAGCTTGTTGTGCATTGGGATGTCATCTCTCATGCCACCTGAGACTTCCCTTTGGACAACAGCCAGCAAAGCCCCTCCATTCATCTCCTGAGCTGGTTGACATTTGAACCCTTATCTTGGATTGCAGTCCAATAAATAGATTCAAGATGCGTTTATTTGTTACATTGTGCTTTGTGAACAATGAAATTCAGATGGTGGCCAGATAAGCTGAATTCAGGAGTTGTGCTAATAAACATCTGAGGCAGGGTTTTGATTCCACTTGATACCAGAGGCTACATCAAGAAGGGTGAGGGAAGGGTGCTACTAGACACAAGGAATTGCTTGCTATAAGGCTGGGTTATGGAGGTGGTGCCACTTGACTTCAGGAACTGCTTGGTGTTGGGTAGGAAAGAAAGGGAGTGCTACTGGACATCAGGCACTGATGGATAAGGCAGGGGGAAATATGATACCACATGACATCATGGACTGTTTGGCATGAAGACAGGGTGACCAAGGACTGATTGGTATAGTGAAGAGGGATGGATGGGGATACTTCGAAACACCAAGGACTGTTTGAATTTAAGAGAGGGTGAACGAGGGGATGCCACTGTATGTCAAGGACCGTGTGGCATGGGAAAAGGTGAAGGATGGGGTTCCACCTATTGGACACTAGAGGATAGTTGGTGCAGGATTGAGTAAGGACATTACCCTAATTTTGGTATTGTCATTCAAGGCATGGAGATTTTGTTGTACATTAATGTTTTGGGAGAGGATACCAGAGTTAGAGTAATGCCATCACTGTTTCAAGCAACCAAGCATCCCTTCCTACCATCCTGTTCTCTACCATCTTCCTTTGCCTTACTGATGACCTTCTACCCTCCTGCCTGGTGCATCCTGCTCAGTGGGGCATATAATTTGTACACATTGGCCCAGATATTCAAACTACGCCAGGCTGTGGCGCAAGCTTGGGTGCAGCACAACTTGGCTGCGCAGGAGTGTGGACTAGGCAATATTCAATGGAGCTGCACCATGGCACAGCATCATTGAATATCTCACCCTGGCCACCTGCAGTGTGCATGGCACAGTGGTACTGTGCCAGTGCAAGTGGCCAGAGTGGAGCATGGGGTTGCGCTAGCAAAAGTTCCATTGCGCTATGCACAGCAACCGCGATATTCAAAACTTGACACGCAAATGGGGCCATAATGTATGCAAGGAGCAAATGGGGCCATTTGCATGTCATTACGGCCCCATTTGCATGCAGGTGCGCCGATCCCTGACAACTTGCACCTGGTGCACTGCCAGGCAGCAGCCATCAGGGACCAATGCCCCCTGTAGCCGGCAATGTGCTCCACAGCCCGATCGCGGGCTGAAGTAAAATACAGTACACTCCAATATCCCTGGTGGTCCAGTGGACCGCTATCTGCCTGATTGTGGGCAGTAGTAGTAAATAAATATCCCCAAACTCCCAGGTGGTCAGTAGACCGCTGTCTGCCTGATCTTGGGCATTTGTAATAAATAAAGATCCCCAAACTCCTGATGGTCAGTGGGCGCTGTCTGCCCGATCATGGGCATTTGTAATAAAAATAAAATATGTCCAATATCCTGGTGGTCTAGCGGTAGCCTCCCCACCCACCCACTGGCCCACCACCGCCCCCTGGTCAGCCGGTGGCGGCAGCACACCACCGCCTGCCACCCACCTTCCACCGACTGACAACGTCAGCGGGGCTGCTCGCCATTGGTCCCAGGTGAGCCAATGGGCGTGCACCATATCATACTACACATTCCAGATATGTATGAATCGATCCCATTCACATATTTGGAATGTAATAATAGTACTGTCGGTCATGCTGTGGACCAATAGGCATACAGCCCTACCGACGTGTGTCAGTCGGCAGGCAGCGGGGCGGCAGGCGGGTGGGGTGCTGCCACCCGCCGACTGACCGGGGGGAGTGGGGTGGTGGTGTTCAGTGGGCAGGTGGGGAGGGGGGTTACCACTAGACCACCAGGGATATTGGACACATTTTTATTTTTTATTACAAATGCCCGCGATTGGGCACACAGCGGTCCACTGGACCACCAGGGAGTTTGGGGATATTTATTTATTACTAATGCCCGTGATTGGGCACACAGAGGTCCACTGGACCACCAGGGAGTTTGGGGATATTTATTTATTACAAATGCCCACGATTGGGTACACAGCGGTCCACTGGACCACCAGGGAGTTTGGGGATATTTATTTATTACTAATGCCCGTGATTGGGCACACAGAGGTCCACTGGACCACCAGGGATATTGGACATATTTATTTATTACTAATGCCCGCGATCAGGCAGATAGCGGTCCACTGGACCACCAGGGATATTTGACAGACTTCTGTATCTTTTTTTACAAATGCTCGTGATCAGGCATGAGGGGGCGCCGCCAGGTGCAGCCGGAGGTCGGGTGGCCACCCATAGGTGGCAGCTGCCATGTTGTGCCCTGTAATGCAGCAGCTCACCTGTGGGTGGCCATCCATTGTTCCTTTTTTTGGGGGATCAACTTTGTGCTGGTGCAGGTAGGGGTTGCGCATGCATGGCTCTGCACATCCCGGGCTGAATATCAGGCTGTGCAGGGTATGTGCATGAGGCGCGTCCCCCACCTGCACCTGCGCCAATACTGATGCACTCCAGTGCATGGGATTTAATGCCGCGCACTTTCCCTTTGAATATCGTGCCAGAGCATCAGTGGGTTCGCGCGTAAAGCAACACTGTTAGCCATGTGCAACCCTTTTGAATATCTGGGCCAGTGTATATATTAATGCATACGGCTTCTCTACTGCTGTACATATCTCTTGTATTTATTGTACTCACCAGCACACATTGTAGCCCCCTTTGCTTGTATACCATGTACATATTTGTTACCCTGTAATGACTCGTGTTCTGTTGTAAGAATTGCTTTAAATTCTCATGTGTCATATGTCTTTTGTGTGCTATAACCCAGGTCCATCTTGCAAATGAGTTTTTTCTCAATGATGTTTCGCCTGGTAAAATAAAGATTTGATTGACTGATTGATTGATTGATTGATTAAATCCTAATTACCACACCACAGAGTCATGAAAATTCTGGGGACTGTTGACCCTAATGTTGTATTTCCTTACTTATGTAGCTTGGTGCTTTAACACTAAATGCTTATCTCAGCATAGTTTCTTTGCACATAAATTAGATAAAAAAAATCCATGGCCTTCTTTCTTGAAAAAATGCATTGTTTTGATGTTTTTCAACATACATAATGCATAAAGTAAATTAAGGGTTTCTTTGTACTTGTTTGGTAAGATGTGTGGTATGGCTACATCTTTATAATATTAAGACACTCCACAGACCAGACTATCAAGTAGTCTTTCACCGAAGTGTACCACATATTTTGCTCATTCTAGTTTCAGTTTCAAGTTTTTCAACCTTAATTGGCAGGCAGAGAACCATTTCCTTCATAGCTGTTTCTTTAACAAGCCATTCAATGGTGCAGTTACTATTGCTAAATTCAAAATAACACATGCCTTAGCAGTTCCTTAATACAGTGGGGCTGTGTTGTCATGGTCACATCTTTTACTTTCCTTGGAGTGCTAGCTTGTGATGGCACAACCCTACATAAAACTTGGTTGTCATTCTCCCCTAGTTGGTACTGTGCCCACCAATATAATTTGTCATTTTATAGATTATTCAACCATAGTACTAAATAGATAGCTAAATGATCAGTCATTTCACTTGGATCTGTCTTGTAGTGAATAACACACTGCTCAAGTTTAATTTGAATCTATTTTCAATTTTCCCAGCAACTTGGCATACTGTACATTTGCCATGAAGTAATACATCATTTTGGAAACCTCTTTTGCACTATTGACAGTGACATCCAAACATGTTAACCATTACTTACAACTAAAATAAATCTAGTAAACTTGGAACTAAATTCTTTTCAGGGTTCTCTCCAGATCCACACTCAGTCACAATTGATAATGCTAGCTATGAATAAAATTAAAAAATGATAAAATAGTAGAAGATGCTTAGAGCTGGTTAGTGGGTTTTGGGGTAGGGTGGAATTAAGAGGAAGTATGGGGTGGGCCACCCATTATAAATGCACTATAATTAATTCTGTGTTTTCATGGACAGGAGGCTTTGCCCTAAACCTCCCCTCCCATCTGGGAAAGTAAGGCATAGAGCCATTCACACAGCAAATTCTGTGCCATTGTGGGTGGTGCACAACTGTTTGATCATTGCCACTTTTGCCATGTGAATGAAACTCCACATCTCAGTGTCTGCATTGGTTGTGTTTCACTACAATCCCTCTTTTCTCGGAATCGCATACTGTTGTAGACATTTCACATAGCTGTCTGAACAGCCAGCACCTCCCACAATGTTGTCAGACTACACTTCACAGTGTCACCCGCTTCCAACCCCACCACCAGAACACTCATCAAACATGGTAAAGAAACACTCAAAACCCCTGTTGTGTGAATGCTGGTTTGCAGGGTTTCAGTAAAGTGCAGCAGAACCGATGTGGATGGTGCTGATGCAGGTACCTGCCATGTGAACACAGCTCATGATTGTTGACTGGGTTGAGACTGCTAGCTAAAAGCACAAGCTGGCTGAAGGCCTGAGCTGACAATGATAGTGCTCAGTCACACAATTAGCGTAGCTGTAGTATATCATAATGTATGCTAAATGTTACGTACCACTACACTACTTGCATGGGTCCAGAGTCCTCCACCAATGCCCACATTTCTGTTTTGTATTAATTTTCTTTATGCTCCTGACTCCCCTTGACTCTTTGGTGCCCTCCTTGAGCCCCCACCACACATGCCAGCCCCATCTCCTCACCTTCTTCCAGGACTTACCTCTCCCCATGTTACCTCCCTGGATTGCCCCCCATGGTGAAGCCCTCCAGATGGACCAGTTCTATTGGGTGCTTATATATTGTCAACCAGGGAGATGCCCAGGTTGGTGAGTGCAGGGCCTGTGGGTGAAGCAGGAGTGTCATGCTACACAGGAGGGTGGATATTGCCTTTTTTGTTTCTTCCCTGCCCTGAGAGGCAGGTGGTTTGGGTACACAGGCACATGTATGCATACTGTGGCACCAGCCTGTGTCTCCCCTCACCATAGCCACTCCATAGCACTGCCATCTGTGGTCACCCAGGTGGCAGTATAGCAATGAAGCAGAAGGAGGAGAGCACCGTCATGTCATTGGCATCATGATTGGTAGCACCACCAGTGTGCTGATGGGCCAGCCACAATGCTCACATTTCTAGGGAAAAAAGTTACCTTTTTGAATTCAAACCAATATAGGTATTGTAATAGAAATGTGATCAACACTGTTGAACCTGCCAGTTATTTTTTGGGGGGGTAGATTACTCCATAAAGCACCCATATATGATTCAAATGCATGTGTGTTTATGAACTTTAGACTTTATTTTAATCAGTTCAGATCTTCATCTGCCTATGTATGTGTTTATCACACTTCCTTGCTTTGTTTATATTATTGCCTCTTTTCCTCATTGTCTTTCTTTTTACTCTATCTGCCCCCACATTCAGCATTTGGAATGTTTACCATGGTATACAAGGATTGAACAGTCTTCACAATTCCAGTAGTGTAATGTTCCTCTCATAGTTATTGTGCACATACAAAACAAATGTCTCATGTGCAACAAGAGCTTCAGTTTTGTCTCTAGCAGGGTAAGCAGCAGAGATTTCACTGGTAAGCAGGTAAAGACAGGAGGAATGCTTCACTGTCAGCAAAGGAACACTAGTAATTAAAAAAATGAACAGCACTTCATTTTTCAAATTTGTTTATGTGTAAGGCGAGTGTGATAGTCAGGGAAATAATATTTAATTTTTTTAGGTAGCTTTATTTTTAGGACTAAGTTGAAGGTTTTTGGTGAGTAAAAGTGGCAGCCATGTTTGTGATGGAAGGTCCATTTTGGGTGCAGGGGACTGACTTTTCTCATTTTGTGATGTAGCTACTAATAACAAATCTGGTCAGATTTAGGACCAGGATAAATTAATAATGAGCCTTTTGAAAAGGCATTACAAACCCACTGAATAGTTTGAAAATGTGCACACACACTAAAGAATGCTGAATGAATATTTAAGAAAGTGAAAGTGAAGAATATGCAGGACTAAATAAGATTCTAAAGCAGTCAGAGCTTGACTGTATCAGACAGAGCTTCCCTCCCCCAAGGAAGCCCAATGAAATGGTGAAATGTTGGACAGTGACTGGGAAACCGGTACTGAATTAAATGAATTACAATAAAGTGTAAAAAAGGGTTTACTGACTTTTGTCATGAGTATGGTTGGTTTCTTTGAAAAATGAAGATCAGGATAACAATGCATTATGCTGCACTAATGCACAGTCACCTGACTGGTTTTATTCAATTACATTTCTTTGATCTTTAGACCTATTTTCTAAGAACAAAGCTGTGCCATGTCTTCCCATTTTTCTAGTCAGATTGATACAATGCTTTGTTGAATTGTTACTCATTTGCTGTTGTAACTACAGCTGTAATATATAATGGTACAGTAGTTGCCTTTCCTTTCTGAAACAAACTCTGGTCAGTGCCACAATGGCTGCTAATGCATTAATGTGGTAAGAGATATAGAATTAATGTGTGACTTAGTTGTACTTGTAATGTGATGTAAAAGTCCCACATTTACACTGCAATAGCAGAAAATTAAAAAGAAAACCAAATTAAAATGCAATGTCTCTTTTGTTTTGGTGTGCTGCTTTTATTCATTTTTACAGTGAGGTTAACCAGGATAGCTAGGCTGACATGCAGTATCTCATTTTCAATGGGGTCCTGATTGTACCCATTGTTACAATGTATTTTCACAATATTGATGAGCTAAGATTAAATATCTTGCTTTCAGAGGGATCCTGCTTTTGGTGAGTGCAGGTAGTTATTTACACAATGTGTCATTTCAGTAGACAATGGGGATTTAAGATGTCAGCATGGGAATATGGAACTGGTGAGGTGCTGACATCATAGAGAGCATCCTGATATTATTTATTATTTATTTACCCAACACAACTCAAATGAATTGAAACGTCTCATTTTCAGTGGCATCCTGATTTGATCTACAGTGTGAAGTACACTAGCCCCTTATACAGAACTGTGGAACAGTTGGCAACACTTTTGGTTTAGCATCTACGCATTGATGACAATACTTTACAATCACAATGCAGAACTAAATCAGTTATTGCAAAAAAGTCAAACTTCTGTTTTTGATTTGGTTGCATTAACACAAAACTTTGGCGCCATTCCTCAAATTCTTCAGTTAGCAATTTGTTGGATCAGTTGGCCATTTAAGTTGGATGCACATGCTCATAAGCACCCCCATCCCACTTTTTAGTGTACCATCATTTTAATTTCTCTGATATCCTCCAGTGTTTGGCTCATGTTGGACAAGCAGTCTAATACAATCAGACAGGCTTACATAATGGAATAAGTGATACATTTAACAAACAGTGGTGTGTATGTGTGTGTGTGTTTTAGGGCAGAGGAGCAGATCCAACCACACCTCTCACTTGTCCCTGATTTTCAAGGACATCCCTGATTTTGCTTCAGATTTTGGCTCTGTCCCTCCTAAAATGTGTGTTTCTGTGACCAATCAATGGGAATTGTAAGCACAGAATAATGTCAAACATTTAAGTTACACACCTGTTCTTCTTTACAAAATGCATTTTACACTAATTCCCTTACTCTGCCAGCTTTCTGAGTGGATATCATCAATTCTGTAGATGTGCCCCTCATTTTGGTCCATTGTCCCTGATCGGTTTTTTTTGTTTGTTTGTTTGTTTGTTTTTTAAAGCAAGTCTCTAGTAAAATGAAAGCTTACAAACACTAGATTTACACCAGTTATGTTTTCACTTTATTGTTTTTAAGTTATTTATTTATTTTGCTATTCCCCTTCTATTAGTCTACTAAATGTTGTAGATAATGTAGTAATTGATTTACTGAGTCTTTCAAAATGTATCTGACTGTCCTCTGCTAACCACACAATTACTGCTTGTGATGTGACAGTCTGTTGTCATGGTGAACACTATGATGTCATAAACAAAGGCACGGTGAGGTTAACATGGTGGAAGAAAAGGCTTTCAACTGTTTTCTATATGGACCTTTTAGATGGACTAGAACTACCAAGATATGTTGTAAATCTTGTAAAGGAACATTGAAAATGAAAAAAAAAGTATTTTGTAGTAACTTGTAACAGCTAAAACATTTTATTTATGAAATCACATGTGAAGTGCAGAGTTGCTCTTTAAGCCTTGTCCCTGATTTATGAGGCAGGATTTTGAGAGGTAAGGATCCCACTATGAACATAAATTGCTAGCAAACTTTGACAGAGAGGCAATGATGCTGTTTAGTCCCGGCTATGATCTGAGCAATGAGTAAAAAAAAGGGGGGGTACAGGGGTATCATACTCTGCCATCCTGATATCAAATTACAATTAATGGCACTTTCTTTCCAATTTAGCTGATGACACAGGATGCTTGGCAAACACATTTTTTAGAATATCATGATATAAGAAGAGTAACTGGCATAGTGAGGACAGAGAGACTGCAACCATGATTCCAATATGCACTTTTATATATTGTTCCTCAAAAGTATTAGTTTTTTAGATGCCAGGAAATTGAGAACACTTATGAATTTTTGAAGGCAGAAGATTGAATTAATCAGAGTTGCCTCAGTAGTGCATAGTACCCCTGCTTTTTTCACACCAAGTGGAGAAATCAGAAGTTGTCAGCTTTGGCCGTCATCTGTTCTGGGAGTGGGCTATTTAAATCAGGTCTATTTTTCAATTTGCTCTGCCCTGCTGACAGACCTGCCTACCTCCAAAACACTGAGGCTACCACCAGCATCACATTACCCAGTCACCCAAAATCTCCTCAGTTATTATTGCCAGGACTGATCTGAACTGTTGTACTTAATAACAAAAAAAAAAAAAAATCTGCCACCTGCAATTGCCAGTGTTTTTCAGACATGGAGTAGAAGGAGCATGTTTAGGGGGGTGAGAGAGAGAGAGAGAGAGAAAGAATGTTTGAGATCTGGACAGTTGAGTTGATAGAAACCTGAAACTTATATAAACATAAGACCTTGGGACATTCCCACTTTCTCCTCTGTGCATATTAACTCTTGCTCTGCCACATATTGATACATCAGTCCAGAATTCCTATACATTCTACTTCTGTTGGCTGACTAAGGCTTAATAGTATTACCACATGGTGCTCTGCTTAACAAAATAGTGTGTGTGTGTGTGGGGGGGGGAACAAACACATTGCATTATATGGGGGACAGGGAGAGATTTTCAGTAAGTTGTACTTTGATTCTCCACTCCCTGGTAACCAAAAAGATGTCACTGCCTTAGGAATTCATCTCTCTCTCTCTCTCTCTCTCTCTCTCTCTCTCTCTCTCTCTCTCTCTCTCTTTCTCCTCTCTCTCTCTCTAGCTCTGTCTCATTGCATGATTATATAGCTCACTACAATAAAAGCTGTTGAATTTCTCCAGTGAAGCTTAATGTAACAAGTTGTCTGTGTTGTTTACACTGAGCGTATCCACTGATAGTAATTTGAGCTGGCATGAGTATGCTGCCTGTAGAAAAGGAACTCTCCCCCCTCCATGTAGGGATTTCAGATAGTGGAGGAATTGTACTTCAACTCCAAAATTGTGCTTTGGTGGGAGTCTGAAGTGCCCTTTTTTCCCAAATGATAGCAAGATGCCTGCAGGGATCCACCCACTACAGCCATAAAAAGGCAAGAACATTGTAAGTACTGTATTTTGACTGGCATTACATGCATGTATATATGCTTGTACAAGCAAATCACATGCAACACGTTATGCTAGAATTATATGTACAAAATATGTAAGGATCGTGGCACTTTCCTTGCATAAAAGAATTTATGTAAGAAAAATTCCTTGACAGTATCATGAGATACAAAAAAAACTGTGTGGGGTATTCCTACATTGCAGTCTCTATTGGTTTTAGATGTTCCTATTTTGGGGCTAAAACCTACAGTCTTCTGGACCCAGCAGAGGGCATGCAACCTATTAAGGAATATGTAAGAATCATGGCACTTTCCTTGCATAAAAAAATATGCAAGAAAAATTCCTCAACAGTATCATGAGATACAAAAGAAACTGTGTGGGGTATTCCTGCATTGCAGTATCCATTGGTTTTAGATGTTCCTATTTTGGGGCTAGAACCTACAGTCTTCTGGACTCAGAGGAGGGCATGCAACCTTCTAAGTCACTGATGCACCATTGTTCCAATGTCTTACAAATAGGAACATAAACAAACAAGGAAGCACAAATGTTGATCAATTTGTGTATATATTTTTTTACATTTTTTAAAGAAATTGTCTTTAGTTTGCTCTCTATATTATTGATTTAAATGAATAAGATCACCTTAGTGTGGTCTCCACATCAGTATTAGCACATATGAAGCCATAGCACCATACTCTACTTGTTACATCGCAGTCATTACCATGGTTAATTATGATGTAGTTTTAGATGGATGTTAATTCACATTGGGGATAAGAAACAGGAGTGGATAAACCATATGAGATTAAGTGTGGGCTTTTTAAGAGGTTGGGCACAGCACATGCATCCATGTTTTGGACATATGCTGTATCCATGCAGATAAGTCCAGATGTATGCATTCCATTCACATACACCTGGACACATTTGTTACAGTTACTACAGTCTACAGAAATTTCTACAACAGCTGTGGGACTCATGTCTGTTTTTCAGATGTGACTGCAGAATTCCATCCAAGTGTTTGTGATCTAATTTCTGGGCTGAATTATGCACTCGCATCCCAAAAATGCCTGCATTTCTTTAAAAAATCTTACCCTAAGACCATGTTTAATACAATTTCCTCAGTAATGACATGAAGGAGAAACCAAAGGAAGATGTACTGTATTTGCATGTAATATAGGCTGATGCGTACCTAAATAGCACATTATTTAAAGTTTTTACTGGGGTGCTTGCAGCCTTCTACTGCTCAGAATCTACCTAAATATTTGTAACAGCACCATGAGGACATGCATTCAATTTCTGTCCTGTACACATACTAAGTAGGGAAATCTTCTTTGCACTATTCTTACAAAGTGTCACTGTATATTATAATCCTTAAACACTGTGGTTTATTCTTACATGTTTCCTGACAAGTGTAAATATGGGATGTTTCTCTACTGTTGTTAGAAACATGAAATACAGTAACATGTTGTACTACACTTGATGTTAAACTTGCAGAATTCTTGACTGATGTTAAAACTTAATGCAGAAAACTGACAGTAATATTGATACTAAGTCAAACAAATCATCCAAGATCAGTCATAAACCTTACATTTATTTTTTAATAAGGGTTATTATGGTCTTCAGTAAACTGAAGTTTTAAAAAAAATACCAAAACAATATTGACCTCAGCTATGGAGACAACTGCTTGCCTTCTTTAGTTTCAGATTAGGAGCAGCAATGACATCTCTGGTACTCATGAATGGGGACAGGGGAAATTAGGGAACAGGGCATCTGGTAATATAATAATTCATTCAAATAAAATCAGCTGTGACAAATCATAAAGTAAATGGATTATGTTTTAGATGCATTTTAATGATATAAAAAAGAAACAAATAAAACAAAAATATAATAGTTATTTACTATAGCATGGTAACAAATGTCTTGTAATGAGTTATAGGACATTAAAACAGTAATGAAAAGAACAGAAGTAAGTAAAATGTAAGAACTTGACTGTAATAGTCATATACAGTAACTTTTTTTGTTTTCATATTCAGTTTGGGAACTTGAACATAGACATTTATTCTTAAGCTGAGCCTAAATAAAATATGAAGAAGAAACCGTAAATGAATAAATATAGTAGTAACATGATGCAAATAATGCAAAACCTTTAGTATTGTATTAATAGTTTATTCCTTGTAATTTATTTATCCTTTTTGTTTCCAGATGGCATTCATACTTTTTTATATGGCAATTGTTGGCCATGCTCTATCTATAGTGTCTCTGCTGATTTCTCTGGGAATATTCTTCTATTTCAAGTAAGTGTTCATGTCAACCTGCTATCCATCAAAGGCTCTATATAAACTATGGAATTTCAAAATTAGAAACAGAAGATGTGCAGGATAGTTTCTGTTTGTTTCATACATGTCATGATGGGTACTGAGCACTGAGGATGTATGTTTGTTAAAAATTATGCTGTTTACTACCTGCTTGCTAATCTCAACATGCTTTAATCTTTAAAGGTCAAGCATCTGACCAACAGTTCTACTGCAATGGTTGAATTATCCTTTTCTGGAATCAACCACCTGTACCTGATGTTGGTTAAGATTTTGATAGAAACAATGATGCAATGCCCTCTGATGGTGAACATTTTTCCAAGCAATTTATTATTGACTGGGGTTTTTCAAAGACCTTTAACCGTTAAGTTTTTTAAATAGCTGTGGAATTCTCCCACTGATGGGGTAAAAATGCTATCATAAAGTCCAGTTTGATTTTTGTCTTTTCACCTTACTGATAATTTCTCAAGATTTGTTTTGTCTGATAAGGCAAAAAATCCAAATGAAGAAGTTTGATCCAATATTTTGTTTTGCTAAAAACATTTCCATCTGTTTATCAAGAAACTACTTTAAAGCATACCTGCTGAATTGACAAAGAATGTGTGTAGCAGATGTTCAGAAGACTTTATTTAAGTCAGTAGCTGTATTTATTTACCTGCCTTTCATATATTGTGTTCACACAGTACATTTAGCTCATCATTTCCTGCCTGTAACATGATTTAAATGAATTATAAGCAACATTTATCACAATTTTTAAATAAATCAGTAATGCAAATGAGAGTTATTTTTGTAGTATGTGTAACATAGAAAGTTATGCATAGGATTTTTCAAAAGGTTTGCTGAAGAAGTAAAGGCAGCAAATTAGAAGTGACAACCACATGTTCTTCCTAGTGAATGGATGAATATAAAAATAAATCATTTTATAACTGGAAGAGCCCCATCACACATAGCAAGGTGAATGATTTGGGGCATTTTGGTTCTCTTGATGCTAGACTGATGTGTCTCTGCCTTGATCAAATCTTCAGTATTTATCATGTTCCATAATGCCCAGATGTTGTAGTTACATCAGATCCTATACCATCTACTGTATGTAAAATGCTATTCTGAATAAGCTTACCATGTTTACCTCTGCATAAGACATGAGCCTTGCTGAACCACATCTTCAAATACTGAATTCTCTTGCCCACTGTGCTTGAGTGCTAGAGACATAAAATGGTGCAGCATCTCTAATGACTTTACAAATCTTGCCAGCCAGATGACTATTAGATTTTAACATAACACTTATTTCTGGGCTACATCCTTAGGCAGCAGGGAATCAGGGTTCAATAGCATGGAGATGAAGCTGTGCATTTGTAAACACCAAAAATCTTATCAGTCTATCTGAAACTACTCCATCAAATGTTCAACTTTTTAATGTATTAAATCCATTCTGTATGAGTTCATGCAGGAAAGTGCTCCATTAATCAATTAATTGACCCCATTGGCATGTGTTGCTTCCAGTTTTGACTATCAACTTACTCCATAATTGAATATACTGTATGAAGTAGGTGAGTTCCTGCAGTTTAACTTTTTCAGTAAATATGCATATTCCCCTATAGTCAGTTTAACCAAAGGGTTGCTACTGATTGGTATATATGGATCAGTGTAGAGGCTAGTCTCAGGTGACACTAAACTCTCTTGAAGTGCATGTATCTCCATTTCAATGCCATTTTTATGCCTAAGAATGGCCAGTTGGAGATTAATGAATGATGATGCTCAGCTAACAAGGCCCTCTTTAGTCAAGCAGTGGCCTTCATTAATCTCCAACTGGCCATTTTTAGGCATAAAAATGGCATTGAAATGGAGCCCCATTCACATCAATGGGGTAAGCCCCTGGTCACATGTCATTACATTCCTGAGTTTGGGGGCATGTCAGCGCTATCCGGAAGTGGAAGGGATCAGCTGGACACCTCCTTAGGGACAAATTATGATCCCTTCCACAAATAAAATGACTTAAAATGAAATTATTAAAAGGAGCTGGGGTGACAATCACTGACATGATCTGCAATAATGTGCGAGTAGAGGGGAATTTTGGAACATCACTTTTTTTGGAGTAATTACTTTATGCTCCCCATGCCAACCATCCCCTATGAACCAGTCCCCACATACCCATCACCACTGCATCCACTGGGACTTACCTGATCTGGCTTTTCCTCCAGGGCTTGCCCGCCAGTTGGGTCAGTGCAGTCCCCCTATAGCCCTACTGAGAACAGGATGCAGATTCACTGGAATATGCCCAACAAGCCAGGTGCAGAGCTTGCAGAACACCTATGTCATCTGACTGGTTGGCAGTCTATTCCAGTTTCCTCCCGTGGTGTGGAGGGAGTGGTGTGCAATTTCGCTAATGGCAGTGCTGCTCATGCTCTCGCATACAGCATTCTGGGCATCTGCCTCCTCCCATTCTGCAGTGTCAGTGTGTCAGCCCCCAGCCACTGCTTGGAGACAGGCAAACACTGGCTACTGATGCCCATCCTCCCTGGAGGAGGACAGTAGTTCTATGGATGCTCGATCCTCCCTTGTCCTGGCTGACCTCTGACTCCTGAGGTCACTCCCGACCTCAGGTCATTGGTACTGCAAGCAGTAGCACCACCAGTGTGCCAACAGGCCAGCCTAGGAAAATCACTTTAAGTGAGCTGTGGGCTAGTTGAGCAGGGCTGTGACTGAATGTCAGTGGGAGAAAGTAATACCACCACAAGGGGTAACAAAAAAGTAAAAAGTTTAGTACGAAATTCGCAATAGCTTATTATAAAAAACAGGCATGGCTAAAGTATGCTACCAGTAATTGTGGAGAAGCCAGGGTAGAGTGCACTGATACAGCAAAAAGGAAACATTTAAAAAATGAGTCTTAATGTGCAGTAAACCAGTGTCAGGACATCATTTAAATTATAGTCGTGTGTGAAGGGGTAGGACAGCAAGGTAAGTGCTGAATACAGGGATAATAGGGTGACAGAGTCAGATGAGGAAAAAGGGGGCTGGCTAGTTTCAGGAGCAAGTGTGAGAGGACTCAAACAAAGCAGGGACTTAAAAGATTAGGGGGAAGAGGAGGAGCAGAGTGGAGAAGAAGCAAGGTTGTTGCAGGTGCGAGAGAGGCAGGAGAGAATGCAGCCTGATCTTCTCAGGACTTACATTGGGTTGTGAGGAATTTATGGGACCCAGATGATTTCTGGGAGTAGGAGGAAGTGTTGGAAAGGAGAGCATGAGAATGGAATGGAGATTAAGAGATGGGAGTGTGGTGAGATACAGTGGATGGAGCTGAACTAGTGTTTTTAAAGAGGATTCCACAGTAGAACCACTGGCTGCTGTCTAACATAGAAACATAAACATAGATTTTGATGGCAGATAAGGACCACTTGACCCACTCAGTCTGCCCATTTCCCTACCTATTGGATAAGCTGCAGATCCTAGTTAACCAGCAGCCTACTTCTTCTTACCCCCAACCCCTAGAATTGCCTTATGACTGTCCCATGCATGCTTGAATTCCACCACTGTTTTTGACTCCACAACCTCCTCCAGAAGGCCATTCCATGCATCCACAACCCTCTCTGTGAAAAAATACTTCCTTAAATTACCTCTGAGCCGCCCCCTTCTATCTTCACATTGTGCCCCCTTGTTCTTGCACACCTCTTTTTTTTGAAAGATGCTACCCTCTTGGACTTTGTTGATTCCCTTGAGATTCTTGAAAGTTTCTATCATGTCCCCCCTCTCTCTCCTTTCCTCGAGGCTATACATATTCAGCTCCTTGAGTCTCTCTTCATATGTTTTCCAGTGCAGGCCCTGCACCATTTTAGTTGCCCTCCTCTGGACAGCCTCCATCCTGTCTATATCCTTGTGGAGACTGGGTCTCCAGAACTGCACGCAGTACTCCAGATGGGGTCTCACCAACTGCCTGTACAGAGGGATAATAACTTCCTGTTTTCTGCTGGTGATGCCTCTCCCTATGCATCCCAGTATCCCCCCAGCCCTCCTTGCTGCCCTCTCACATTGCTTTCCACATTTAGGTCATCTGATATGACTACCCCCAGGTCCCTTTCCATTTTTGTTGTTGTTAGTATCTCACCCCCCATTGTGTACTCTTCCCCTGGGTTTTTGTTTCCCAGGTGCATTACCTTGCACTTCTTAGCATTGAATCTTAGTTGCCATACATTTGACCATTCCTCTAACCTTGCCAAGTCCCTTCTCATCCTTTCCACCCCACCTTGTGCATCAACTCTGTTGCAGATCTTTGTGTCATCTGCAAAGAGACATACTTTTCCTTCCAGTCTCTCTGCAATATCGCTTATAAAGACATTGAAGAGGACCGGTCCCAATACTGAACCCTGTGGCACCCCACTAGTAACCCCCCTTTCTTCAGAGTGGACTCCATTTACTATTACTCTCTGTGTCCTATTCTCCAGCCAATTCTTTACCCAGGCTGTCATCTTGGGACCCACTCCCAGGCTGGCTAACTTGTATATTAATCTTTTGTGTGGGACTGTGTCAAATGTCTTGCTGAAGTCTAGGTAGGCCATGTCCACAGCCCCTCCTCTAGTGAGGGAAGGATCAGTTGTAATAGAAGAGTGGTTAGTGTGGGGAGGGCAAATAAAAGCAAAGTGGTAGAAAAGGTGAAAAGGGGGATGTTTATTTATTTATTGAAATGTTTCACCAGGAAGGCATACTCAGCAACAAGTTGCTCGTCTCCCAGTGCGACCTGGGGGGTAGGGGAACATGAGGATAGTATACAGAGATTAAGTACACAATATAAATTTACAGTAGATTACATTCAAATAATTTGAGCAGACTGTACAAGAATAATGACATTGTGGGATGCTAACAGTTTTGAACTAGATAGATACTATGCCAGCACTTTTGGACTAGATAGATATGATGTAGCCTGGCTATGGTGGACTTGGAGGCATCACTGTGTAACACATCCATGTAGTCAAACATTGGGAACATCTAATTTCATGGTGGACAGTCAGGTGGAGGCTAGATTTGTTGGTGTATGCAGTAGCCAAAGTTGGGGAAGGAACTTTTCCTGCATGCCATTTATGTTGTGGGAGAAGTCTAGGTGTCATTCCACCCAAACACCAAGGTATTTGAATTACAGGACCTCTTCACTGGAGAACCATCAAGAATCACGAAGACTATGTGGTTGTGGAGCCTCTGTTTGCCAACAAATGTCATCGAGACTATTTTTTACCATATGACAGTAGGCTGAAACAGGTAGCAGTGATGTAGTCAAAATCATGCTGAAGCACAATTTCCACCCTAGTGGCCATGGAACCAAAAGCAAAAAGTACAGTGTCATACACACGTGGATACACAACAAGGCACAGTGTTAGGGAATGCCATTTAGGAACATCAGCACTGGCTGTGGCATAGGAAAGAGCCATGGGGAATGCGTGATCTGATTAAGAGATGTATAAAGAATCATCTATGAGGTACAACTGAGGCTGTTTGAAAGGTAGATGTTGAAACAACCAACTGATAGTTTAGAAAGTTCTGAACCTGCAAGTTGATTGAAGTAGGATTAGATAAGTGTTAAAGACCTTGGCAAGGTTTATAAAGATAGTTGAGGTGAACTGGTACCGATCCATCCAATTCAGCACAGAATGATTAAACTGTAGAAATGAGGAAATGGTGAAATGGAAATTAAAGAAGACAGTCAGAAAGCCTCTGAAAAAAGAGGAGGGATCCAAAATGAGGGAAATTCAAGCGAATAAATTTCTATTGCACTTTTGCTAATGTAAGACAAAGGGCAATAGGTTGTTAGTTCTCTGGGGTATAAGGGTCTCCCCTATTTTGCAGAGCAGAAGATCTTTGGTGAACTCTCTCTTCTTAGGGACCTTACCTATGTGAAAGGAAAGACTGCACATGGAAGACAAAGGGACAGTGCTAGCAGGAGCATAAAGGAAGGGGTGCTTTGAGTTAAGGCCTTCAGAGCTGTGGCTGTTGGGCACAGTAAGAGTCAGAAATGCGGACAGGGTGTATAAGATGGTAGGGGAGACAGTAAAGAAGAGATGTTGAAGAAGATGCAGAGCAGTTGGGAAGTGGAATGGGACAGTGTTGGAAGGGGGCATGGAAAGAGAGGAGGAAGCAGTGAAAGAGCATCGGAAGTACACGAAAGTAATTACTGAAAGTTGAGGTGGCCAAGATTGGATAAGGATAGGAGTGTTTTTTGGTTAATGGACCTGGCTTGCACTGCACAAAATGGCCCTCTTAAAATGAAACAGAAAGTCTAAAAATAATACATTTTAACTTTAAAAGAAGCCAAATAAATCTGCCAATTCAGCAACATAATTATTTGAATAATATTTCTAAAATACGAAAATAATGCTTACCTTAAGAATTTTAAGTATCTTATAAAACAAGTCACGACATCTTAGAATAAGAATGCTTTAAGATATTGGTATGATATTGTATTTTTATTTAAGATAGTAAATCTTATTTAAGATATTAGGTCTTATTTTGGAAACCTCTTCATCTTGTTAGCTACAGTCCCTGTTGCTTGGAACCTGGCAATAGTGACCCCTTTTTAAAGGGGTGATCCTATCTGTCCTGGAAACTGCAATCCAATTTTCCTCCTCTGCACCCTGGCTAAGCTCCAGGAACATCTCTCACCTTTCTCCCTTCCTCAACTCCTTTTCCTTCTTCACTCCCTTCCTGCATGGCTTTTGGAAGTCCCACTCCACCTCCCTCCTCCGGCTGACTGACTCCATCCTATCTGACATGAATCAGGATCAGGTCACCTCCACTATATTTCTTGGTTGGCCAAAGAAAGCCTTTGACTTTAACTACTTCCCTCTACTGGAAAAGCTTAAGATGGAAGGGCTCTTGGCCTCCTCAGTCAGTTGGTTCTGCACCTACCTTGAGGGCACTAGAGGGCAGGTCTCAAACTGTCTGTGTTGGAGACACCCTATCCCCCTCACTTATCTCCCTCACTCCCTATCTGCTTAGGCACACCATGAGGGTTTTCCATTTACCCAGTTCTCTTTTCCATTTTTCTAAATGACCTCCCCACTGCTTTTTCATCTGCATCCATCCACATGTACACAGATGATACAGTGCTGTATGCCTCTGGCATCGCTGTCCCTGACCTCACAGCCTTGCTTCAAATGAATTTTTTACAATGTCTAGCACTGGTTCCTGGCAGATCAGTTGTCTCTCAATGCTAAGAAATCTGTTTACATGACCTTTGACAACAGGCAGCAGCATACCAGTCTCAACACTTTCCCCTCCTTCCATACCCTCGATGGTCCAGGAATTGAGGATGTTTCCTCCTTTAAATATCTTTTGGTGTACCTAGGTTGTCACCCTTAATTTCTTAGTGCATGTGGATGTCATACACAAGATGCTCAACTGTAAACTCGATACGCTTTCAGGAATACAGCTTGTATCCAGCTACCTACCTACAGAGAGTTTGTATGAAAGCTGATCCTTCCTATTTTTATTAAGGCAACATCAAATACAGCACTCCTCTAAAGCCCACCATTGCCAGGCTGTACCCCCTTTTTCACTCTTTCTGCTACTTTGTCCCGGGACTATCCCCCTCATACTAACTACTGCTTTCTGTACTCCCCCTTCTCCCTCCCTTTATGACAGGCACATCCTAGCCCACTGCACTTCCTTTATCTGCATATTTTGGCATGACCCCTTCCATCATTCGTTGCCTCTCTCCTCTCATCCTCCCCTACCACCTCATGCTCCCTTAACAACACTGAGTCTCACTCCTACTTCATTCCTCTGCTGAAATCCACTGTAGGCCAAGCTGCCTTCTCATTCTGCTTCCCTAAACTTTGCTCCTGCCCCCAACAATCTGCTTGTGCCTCTTCCCTCTACACTCTGAAATCTCTCCTCCCAGAGTTCATAAGACACTCATGAAATTGCTCCTGATCCTGTATCATGAGCCACTGTCCCCCACCCTCCAGCCCCTGCTCTCCATTATACTCCTCACTTACTCTAATGTCATCGACAATCCCTGCCTCCTTAATTTACAGCTACAGTGTTGATCCACCTCTGAACCTTGTTGCCTTTTGCACAGCTGCAAAATGTATTAACCGAATACAGCTTATTGTATTGTGTTCACAGCAGCTAGTATTTGCTTTTTGCACAAACTGTTAAATTATTGTACTTTACTGTACTTGTTTCACCATGTAGTTGTACTATTACTGATCACCCCTTCTCCCAAGAGCACCACTAGAAACCAGTTGTTACCAGCTCAATATGTCTTTCCTGGTAAAACTTTTAAAATAAGTAAATACATATTTTAGGATATTAAATAAAGATATTGGTCCCCATTTTCAGAAAGTTAGCACATCCCTAAACATGTCAGCGATACACTTATTGGGTTTTGGTGGTTAGATGGGACAGAGGCCATATTCATCGGCCGCCCTTGTGTGGACAAAGTGGACAGCACATAGATGCAGAAACACCACTGTGCCCACGCAAATGAGGAAGCTCTGTTGCATACAGGATGCAGTGGTATATTCAGAGGTTTTAGAAGCACTAAAATGTACCTGGCATAGCACTATATAAAGTTTTCAAAACTAACTCTTTTCATCACACACAGGGGTTCACAATCACCTCCCCCCTGAGCAATGGGTAGCAGACTGATAGTAAGATCAGTCAGTCTTCTTCAGACTAGTGTTTGCCCACTGCCTAATGCCAGTCCGATGCATCATAAAATTGCCTGTAGTTACAGCATTCTCTGTTGGTGGCCCAGTGTACCCCTGCCTCCAATACATCAGTCCAATATGCACTGTACATTTGTAGTAGAGACAGGTTCCCCATGGTAGTCTAGAAATCCACCTGTCCCCCCCATGCCTGTCTAATGCACTGTACTACAGTAATAAGCCAGGATCCCCCATGTAGTTTAATTGTTCACCCTCCCAACCCAGGCACTGATGATTACTGATACTGTTCCTGTACTACCACCTTGTCCCACCCACTCAAGTTTCCACCACTTCCACCACCCCGGCCTACATATGAGTTTCCCTAGATAACACCAACCCGCTGCCATCAGTGCTGTAGTAATGGTTTATCAGTACTGTAAAGTTTTTTTTTATCCAGTTTCACTAGATAATAAGCTTGGGACAAGCTTAGCTTACTATGCTATATTTTTGTCTCCAGTTTCTATAGTAAACACAAGGGGCCCCATTCTCAAAGCTCCTAGACCGGTGCGAGGTGCTTGTGCCACAAGAAATGGCACAAAGTGCCCCTTGCACCAAAAGATGCACTGGGAGCAATTCTGAAATGCAGTCTGCGGCAATCACAGGCTGTGTGCACCAAAGAGGGCTTGAGCCATCCTTGTTGCACAAAATGGGCTGCAACATGGCACTAGGGGGCTTGTTGCAGATGCAGGCTGCCAAATCCCCTAATTCAGGAGTCTCATACCTCTCACAGAGGGTAAATTTCTAATTACTGTTGGGCTGGTCTAAGGGTATTTAGAAATACAGTATGTCCTCCTGGAGGGTTGAGCACCTAGTGTCAATGTGCTGCAGTCTCTCCTCCCCAGCCCCAGTCCCTCTTGTATGAAACACAGTCCCTAGTGGACTAGTGGCCCCCCTTCCTCTTCCTGAGCCACCCATATAATTATATATAGTTATTCACTGGTGGTCTAGCAGACCCCCCTCACTCCCTGATCCCCCTTGTACTAAACACAGTCCCTGGTGGACTAGTAGGCCCCCCCACCTGATCCCCTTACCAATGGAATAATATCAATACAATAGTAATTCCCTGGTGGGCTAGTGGATCCCCCACCCAATCTCCTTATTAATATAATATTTGGTCCTGTCCAGGTAGTAAAGCAGTCCCCCACACCTCAATCCACATGATAAATGACATATTTACTTCCTGGTGGTCTTCTTTCTTCCTCTTTAATGCCCTGCCTCCAACCATCCCAGTTGATTCTCATAGTGCCATTTGTGACATCACCAATATGCAGTGCCCTTGCTGCTGGATGATGAACCTTCCAGGGCAATACTGCAGGAATTGCTGTGGCCACAAAAGTGTTACTTCTCCCTCCATGGTCAGTTATGCAATGGCATCATCTGAATTCCTCAACCATGGTCTAGTCTTCAGGGCAATCAAAGACCCCAGTTTGATGGAAAGTATTGGAGTACAAAAATTTCAGGAACAAAATAAAAAAACTAGGTCCCTTGATTATAGATTAAAAGGAGAAACAAATGTGACCAAGAAATGATGTGACTTTTTTACACAAAGTATTATAACATGCTGGAATGCATTGCCTAAACAAGTAGTAGAAAGTAAAAACATTAATACTTTCAAACAAAGACTAGATCAGCACATGGGTGAAAAAAAAATACATGTTCCACCTATAGAAACAAAAGATGGCAAGTTCAATAAGGACAAATTGTCTACAGAACTCATATTCAGCAATGAACCTATGAACTTATGGCCACCAAATGCCAGGATTTGGGTATTAGTGCCAAACCCATGTTTCTTACATAGCAGTGCAATATGCTGCCAGCGGATCATCTGGTAGATAGATACATGTAGTTTAGCTTTAGTACCATTCATCAACCCCATGTCAATTGTGAACGCTGATCTGTATTTTGAGCAAAATATTTTTATTTTATTTGTGACATTATGTCCTTTACAACAATATAGCTTTACTGTAACTTCTAAACCCAGTTGTGACCTAAAAAAAGCAGGGTCATTCCCTTTAGCAACTAGCTGATCTTTATCAATGACACCTCCCTCCGTAGAGTCACAGCTTTGTAAATGTAAGCGATTGGCATCAGGATCACTTGGAAGCTTTTTTTTAGCTGGTGCCACCTACATTGTTATATCAATGTTTGCATTATAAACTGGGCAGCCCCAGATTCTTTCAGTTTTTGTCCCCCCACCGTCGGCAGCTTGTTAGATCGTGTAAAATACCTATGTTGATGTTAGTCAATGTTATTTCTTTTCTATGATTTACTTACTTGTTCTAATGGTTTTGCATGCTTTCATCATTTTCCCCAAAGAAGCCTTTATTTTTTGGCTTCTGTGAGTGCAGCATAAAGATATTTTGAGACAATTCTTATACACTATATGCTTGCTGCCTGGGCTTTTCACTTGACATGAAGAACTGCATCATTTGTCAAAACCTTAACCAGAAGATGGGGAATGCCAAGTGAATAGCTTTAGCATCCAACCCGGGTTCCCTGACTCTCTCTATCAGGTCTGCTGCTGGAGAACCCTACAGGTTTCTTCATCAGGTGATCACATTGTCACCTTCATAGAAGCAATGCCATTCATTAAAGGTCAAGTTCAAAAATCATCTTCGATGGAGCATTGCAGCAAGAATTCTCCCTCCTGATCAAAGTCACCACTGTGATCCAATGTGAATAAATCTTTGGTTGCATCATCAACCCCCCCCCCCACCATTGACAGCTTGGTGGTCAATAAGACAATGAAAGACATTAAGGTTGAATGCTAGATCTTGCTCTCTCACCATCAGCATTTTTTAGCTTATTCCTGGTGTGTCGCCGATGGGCACTGTCCAGCCATCTCTTTTTTCATTGACTCTGACTGCAGGCAGAATAGACACTAGTGCTATGGATTTTCCTACAGTGTCTGAATGATTTCAGTGCCTCTTGCTATCCCTATCCTCCACAATTATTATGCCATCAGTGTTGGCTATTGGTTACTATGGGAGTGTTGTCCCTGACCTAAGCTTCCATCATTTGTCCTCAGGGGCTGGTAGCCTCTTAATTCCATCCTCCTCTACCTCAGCCAGAGGAGGAAGGGAATGAGAGTAACTCTAATCTCCTGGATATGGAGGAGGAGGATGCGGTGAGGAGCATGTTGTGCTTGGCTTTGACACTAGTTCCACTGTTTCCTCCTGTAGTGAAAACACAGTGATTTGTATGCCCAGCTCTCCTTTTGAGGAGATCGCTTTACAGGTTTCGCTGCACCATATGCAGAACAAGTTAGACTTTGGTGCTGAAGAAGGGGACTCCACTAAGCATAATATGTATAAATTCTTGGAAGTCCCTACTATACCTTCTGTGACCATGATGCTACCTTGATTAGCTGATACAGGCCCAGTGCATTATTTGCTGTGCCTTGCAAGCTGGATAAACAATATCCTGCCCCATATATTGAAGTCTACTATACCACTCAGCCTAAAGCAGAGTTGGTGGTTATTATGGCCCCTCATCATAGGTCTTGTGCTCCCCATCATATGAGCTCCTTGCCCCCTGACAGATAATCCAGAAAGCTGGACATTATGGGTAAAATGACGTGTGTTTTTGCTTCCCTTTGCTCCTGTGTTACCAATTACAAAGCCTCCATGATTAAATATTAGAATACCCTGTGGAAGTCTCTGTTTGCTGTGGTGGATGAATTGCCTGATAGCTCTACAAAGGCAGGAATCCAATAATGTGTTTCACATGGTTTGTAGTCTGGTAAGATTTTAATGTCTCCTGGTTATAATGTCTCAAATGCTTTCACTCATATAGCTGCTTCTGGAATCTGCCTCCACCATTATTCCTAGCTGAGGGTCTCTGGCTTTGCTACTGACAGTGTACAATCAGTTCTTAACTCACCTTTCTGTGGCCAGAAGTTATTTGGCCATGCTGTTTAGGTCATGTTTAAGGACTTGTAGTTAGAACTGTGTGGAATGAGAACATTCTGAATTTGATGAATTTCGATGGGATTCTGTGAAATTCAATGACATTTTGTAGCATTTCATCAGAATTTTGTGGCAGTTTCAAAATGTATTAATTTCTCTGTAAATCAGCCATCAATTGAGCTAGAAAAATGAAATTTGGCATAATTACTGCAAGAGAGGCGACCTAACTGTGTGCAAAATACCACGACATTACAATGCATTGTATCAAATTTACTAGTGCTTAAAGACTGTCATTTTATTTTTTTGAGGTAAACTTCATGAAAACATTTACCTACATATAACTCAGTAACCTTTGGAGCTAGAAACCTGAAACTAGTGACATATATAAATGTAGTATTACCCTTATGATCTGCAAATGTTTATAACATGTTGATCAATTCTTTCAAAATTATACTAAAATAACTAAAATCAAAATGTTGGCAAAATGTTGGCTACATATAGCACAGCTCCCTTCAAAGATTGATACTTAAATCTTGGTGGACATACTTATGTTGCACATTTCTCTAAATCCTGACACTGTGAAAACATTTGGATAATATATTTTAAAATAAATGGAAATAACTAAAAATTAAGTTTTGATTAAACATTTGGCCATTCACATCTCACCCCCTTTCAATCTATCAATTTGGTACACTTATGAAACCATTAGTACCTGTATCCCTGCCAAATTTGGTATCGTTTGTACACATACTTTGACAACTAGACCAGAATAACTGAAATTTAAAATCTGATGAAATTCAGTAGAATTTTTGAAATCTATTAATATGTTGATAACTCCACCTTCTATTGAGCTAGATGTCTGAACTTTGGCATGATTACTTGTTGATAGGAGGTTTGCCAAATATAATGCACTAGGACCCATTGTCTCAAAACGATAGATGCTTGAGGTCTGTCATTTTATTTTTTATGGAATATTTCATGAACATTTTTATCTGCATGTAACTCATGCACATTTGGAGCTAGAAATCTGAAACTGGGTACATAAATACATATAAGTAATATCCCATATAGCTGCAAAATGTTAAAACATTTTGATGAATGCTTTCAAAATTATACTAAACTAAAATCTACATTTCGGCAAAATGTTTGATTACCTATAGCACAGTTGCCATTAAATCTTGATACTTAATACGTGTTGCACATTCCTAAGTTGCATGTTATTCTAACTCCTGAAACTGTGGAGAAATGTGGATAAGAAATTTTAAAATTAGATGGAAAAAACAGAAAATTAAATGTTGTATAATCATTGGCCACCCATACCTCAGATCCATTTTAGTCTAGGGTTCTGAAAAGTGGTACACTTATGCAAGCCACTAGAACCTGCACATCTGCCAAATATGTTATCATTTAGATATGTACATTAGAAACTAGTCCAAAATAACTGAAATTTAAAATTTAGCAAATCTGCAGAATTTTCATGTAAATTCCACAAAATTCCAGGGATTTGGAATGGTAGTTCCACAGGCATTCCACTAGCAGAATTTTATATTCCACACAGCTCTACTTGTAGTCTTCAAAAATGGCCCCTGTCTGAAGTCCTGTACTCCCATACTCCCCAGCCCCCCCCCCATCAGTGTGGTGGCAGTTCCTTTTGCATAGGCATAGGTACTCCTCCCATGGGCCCAAAAGTCTTTGAAGAACGACGCAATTCCGAAACATGTCAGATGGGGATTTTTTTTGTCCGTATATCCGTGGTGATAAATGTGTTTTAAACTTAGCTATAATTGCTGTGGCATCCTTTTTAAGGGTTTGGTGTGTGCTTGGAACTGTTTCAATAGATTTTACTGGTAGTTCCTGTAGCACCAGCATTCCATGTATGCACTCACTTACTTTGAATAGTAGCAGGGAAGAGTCTGACAACTATAGGCCAGTCAACTTGACATCGGTGGTGGGAAAGTGAATGTAATCACAGCTGAAGGAAAGTATTGAGGAATATCTTGAATGCAATGGGTTACAGGAGACAAGACAGCATGAATTCATGGAGGGGATGTCTTGTGAAATGAATCTGATAGATTTATTGGGTGATGAGGGAATTAGATCAGGGTGGAGCAGTGGATGTGGCCCACGTAAATTTCAATAAGGTTTATGACACTGTTCCACATAGCAGACTTGTAAGAAAGCTGGGCTGATTAGGAATGGGTCCAAATGTGATAAACTGGGAAATAAATTGGTAAGGGGAGTGGCAACAGAGTGTGGTGGTAAGCAGAGTTCATTTTGGAGAGGGGAGGGTGATCAGTGGAGTACCTCAAGGATCAGTACTGTGATCAGTTCTCTTTAATGTCTATCAGTGACATTGCAAAGGAGCTGGAAGGGAAGATGTGCCTCTTTGCAGATAGCACCAAAATCTACAATAGGGAAGACACTCTGGGGGTAGGGTGGAAAGAATGAGCAAAGACCTTAGAAAACTTGAGGAGTGGTCAAGGGTATGGCAGTTCAGTTTCAATGTGAAAAAGTACAGAATCATGCACTTAGGGCACAGAAACCCAGAGGTGGAGTACAAAATGGGGAAGAGATAGTGATGACCATCAAACAGGAAAGAGACCTGGGGTAATCATATCTGATGCCTAAAGGTGGCCAGGCAGTGTGACAGGGCAATAGGGCAGGATAGTGGAATGCTGGAGTGCATAGGGAGGGTATCAGCAGCAGAACAATAGAAGTGGCGTGGCCTCTGTATAGATTACTTGTGAGATACCATGTAGAGTGCAGTATCCAGTTCTGGAGACCACATCTCTAGCAGGACATAGTGTGGAGGCTGTCCAGAGGAGGGCAACTAAAATGGTGCAGGGTCTGCATCAGAAGCTCTATGAGGAGATACTAAAGGACCTCAATTGGTACACCCTGGAAGAGAGGATGGAGAGACCTTTAAATACAGCACGGGAGTAAATAAGGTACAGGAAGGACTATTTTTCATAACAAAAAGATGCTTAAGAATGGGGGGACATGTGATAAAGCTGGAGGGGGGTAGATTCAAGAATGATGTGAAGAAGTACCTCTTCGCAGAAAGATTGGTGGATGCATAGAACAATCTTCCAGTGGAGGTGGTTGGGGGAAAAACAATGGTAGGCTTCAAGAATACATGAGACAGGCATAAAGGAATTGTACTGGAAAGTGGGGAGGGGAGCCAGAGATCAGGTAGGATCTGCTGTAACATGCTAGGTAATAGGTAGAGAAAAATAGATTGGTTGGGCCAAGTGGTCCTTATATACTATCAAATTCTATGTAAGGCTGTGTGGAATGCAAAATTCCACCACCAGAATTGCTGCAGAATTGCAATTTCACTTCAGAAATGCTTTGCAGAATTTCTTTTTGAATTCCATGGAATTTCAAAAAGCATTTCTGGCAAAACTGCAGAATAATTTTCTACAGATCATGTAAACTGCAGAATAATTTTCTGTGGATTATGGAAAAAGAATCTGCAGTTTATGTGAACTGTGGATTATTAGTCCATCATAAACATTTTGCACGTGGAATGTTGAAATTCTGCAAATGATCGAAGTCAACAGAATTTTCCAGAATTCTGTGGCTTTCCATTCTGATGGAAAATCAAAATTCCACACAGCCCTAATTCTACGTTTCTATGTTCCTAAATTTATTCTGACCCTTTGCCAATACCTGTAGTTTATAGATGCTGTTTTGGGCACATCTCAGGTTTGGGCATCCATCCAGACTCCTGAACTGACACTACGATTGTCTAGACCATGCTGGTTGACTACCACAAGGGTCTCAGTGAGGTCCATGCTTTAACTTTTGGGTTTTAGGCAGCAGTCATTGTGACTATTCCTCACTTCCACATATGCATTCCCCAGTGAAAGGTTTGTGCCCAATGTAACCAGGCTTTCCAGTCCCTGGATCACCTAATTATGGTCATGAACCCCTTACTTGAGGCCCACTAGTGGCAAAACCACCCAGCCTACTTCAGGGGTCCTCATTTTTCTGGCCATCCTCTAGAAGATCCTCATCATGGATGCCTCCATGGTGGGTTGGGAGGCCCATACTGGCACTCAGTACCCATGATGCATGGTCCTCCTCAGAGCACTTTCTCCACATTAACATTCTAGAAATACAGGCTGTTCTTCATAGCCTGCAGGCCTTTGCCCCACACATTTAGGGCTATCCTCTGTTAACACAGATGGTCAACAGTTGTATCACGCATTACCTACACTGTCTGAGACATTACACGCCCATGGTAAATTATCATTTACTCATGCATGTTCTGAATAAATGACACAACTCATTGAGGAGATGATGGTCCTTGAACTACAGCAATTCTCCCACATAGAAGACCCTGACTTAGAGATTGTTGCATGAAGTGAAGACCAAATATCAGACCTTGATAGCATGATGCACAACAAGTGGTCACCATGTTCAGTGCAGTACTATCAGGGTGTAGGGCTGAAGAGTGCCCATAGGAGTACAGTGCGGCACACATTGGTTAGAGCCACAGCCCCCATGGGCAATGCTCAGCCCAAACATGCAGATGAGCACATTGGGCATGCACAGTGCTAAGGGGCCATTTGCATGCCTATTATGGGCTCATCTGCATGTGAGTGCCTGGCCCTAGTGCACAGGGCCAGGTCCCCCCAAGCTCCGATCCATGTAAAAATACACAAACTTCCCTGTCTCCCTGGTAATCTCATGCTCCCCCTCCCCGTGCCCCAATATGTGTAAAAAGAGCCATATTCCCCATCTCCCTGGTAGTCTAGCAGTCCCCCCTCCCCGTGCCCTGATCTGTGTAAAAATAAAATATTCCCCATCTCCCTGATAGTCAAGTTGCCCTCTGCCCCAGTAGGCAGTGAACCACCACCCCGCCTCCTACAACCTCCAAAAAGAACCTAAAGAACCATTTAATACAGGAATCTCAATGTGTCTGCCATCACTAGCACCTAGCAAAGGCATCTCCTACCATCTGCCCTTCTGTCAAACAGATATCTCTCTCTCTCTCTCTCGGACACCCTGCACTTGGGGCTCAACCCCCCACCCTGCCTCTCCTGCACTTCTATGCGCTAACCCCCTCATGTTGCTGACAACTAACAGGCTCCCTGTTGGGCACAGTTATTTAGTCTGTTCTGTATGTATCTAACTGTGTTTACTTATTCCAATTTTAGTTTTCCCTGTATTTTTTGCATTCCTTTGTTTAAAGACCAAATGTACCTAAATGTTCTCATTCTAATTCTATTGCCTTGTTTATCTCAGTCCTCTGTTTAATCACCTACTTGTTCTAAATGTACTAATGTGGAACCTATGTAAAGTGCTTTGAGCTCAAATGGTTAATCCGTGATCTGAAATAAATAAACAAACAAATAAATAAATAAATAAAACCTGCCCTGAACCGGCAACTGGCTCAACCCTCCTCACACCACCATGGCCAGCTGCTGACTGAACTGTACCAGAGTGCATGCAATATACAGTACATGCTCATTGGCTAGCAGTCAATCAGTGAATGTGTACTGTATACTGTATGCACTCTGGTACAGTTCAGTTGGTGGCTGACCATGGTGGTGTGAGGTGGACTGTGCCAGTTGCTGGCTTGGGTCGAGTTGGAGGTGGAGCGCGGTGGTGGGTCACTGCCTATGGGGGGGGCCACTTGACTACCAGGGAGACAGGGAATATTTCTGTTTTTACACAAATTGGGCGTGGGGAGGGGGGACCACTAGACTACTAGGGAGATGGGGAATATTTCTATTTTTACACAGATTGGGGCTGGGGAGGGGGGACCACTAGACTACCAGGGAGACAGGGAATATTTCCATTTTTATACAGATTGGGGCACGGGGAAGGGGGATCACTAAACTACCAGGGAGATGGGGAGTATTTCCAGTTTTATACAGATCGGGGCACAGGGAGGGGGGATCACTTGACTACCAGGGAGACAGGGAATATTTCTATTTTTACACAGATCAGGGCTGGGGAGGGACCTCTGAACCACCAATGTAGGTTATATTTATATGGGGACAGGAATCAAGGCTAGGGAGGGTCCACCAGACCACCAGGGATTATGACAGATGTACCGGGGCAGAGATCTGGGTTAGGGAGAGACACTGCACTGCCAGGGTACCCAGCCCTTGACAGTGAGCAGACAGGTCTGCACACTGTTAAGGGCTGGGTTTCAGAAGTGTTAAACTGCACCGCTGCTGTTGGCCATTTAGCACTTCTGAACACTTTCAGTATTGTGCTGCACTGCATATGCATGGGGGTACCCTCATTTGCATAGGCGCAGCACAATATTGTGCATGATGGTGCTGTCAAAGGTGCACTGTGCATATGTGCCCTTTGGATATGGGCATGCCCACAACAGTGGGTTTGTGACAAACTAACCTTTTGAAAATGGGGTCCATACAGTGGAAAAAAATGTGGTTCATCCAATCACTCCTAGACATGTGGATATACACTCACAATGTAAGGGTGGGAATCTTCAAGATGGATAGTGGCAGTAACATGCTAAATGATGAATAATGGGGATTTCTCTCAAGCAACTTGTTTTGCACACATACTATATCTGGGTGGTAATTCACACACTTGAAAAGAAATACTTGATACTGCATGGGACATCACTTGATATTTCCATTGCTCCCCCAAGTGCACTGAGCTCTCCACTTTTACCACCAGAAGCCAAAACCCCAAACTAGGTGGTACCAAAAATATAAAAAAGAACAAATAAGATACTTTCTCTTATGTAAAGCACATTTATTAAAGTGCTCAGTGCTAGCTGAGTGCATAAGACATTAAATCTATACAAATGTGCAATATGGGGAGCATTACAACTGAACTACAGTGCTTTGGTAATTTGTATGACCTTTCTGAGGAGGTGAGGCTCATATCCCTTTATAGCAGGCATGGCTAAATTAGCTGGCATTCAAATTAAATTTGGCCAGTCCTCAAGCCTATCCAGTTGTTATGGAAAGGACCTTACCCCCACTGACAAGACCCTAAAACTAATTACCACGGGTGCCAATGATTTAATTTTAAACCCAGTGCACAGGGATTCCACTCAAGTCAAATCAATTTAAATCTTAATAGAGGACTAAATGGTTCATTTAAAAAAGGACTTGATACATTTAAAGCAGTCTCATTACTATGTGTAGTCTGTGTTTCTTGCTATAGTAAATGTGGAAAAGAAAAAGCAACAGCATTTGTATAGCACTTTTCATACACATTGTATCCCAAAGTACTTTACAAGCAATGCCAGACTGGTCGTGAAGTGACTGAATGTGCAGTGGTAGCCATGTTGCACATCAACACCCACACACGGCCATGGACAACCTCATGAACCAATGTTATGGGAAGGGGAATGTTGGCCTTATGCAATAGCCTTTTAGGAGCTTATTGCACCAGCTGTGGAGTATCCTGCATACAGAACTATGACATATGAAGTACTTATTTTGCATATTTATTCAGGGATAAGGACAAAGTATCCAAGTACTTTTAGGATCATCTGTGGCATAATAAAATACTATATCTGGCAGACAAGATGCAATCAGCAATACAATAGTATAGGACACAAGAGAGATTTTTGCCTGTATCAGGAGATAAGTACAGTTGTTATAGTGTGTGGAACAGCAGAAATCATAAAAAAAAACAGATGTTTCTCTTCTGGAAACACTGTAAAATGTGGGTGAGGTAAAATACTGGCCTCACCGGGTATGTTCTCTGCTTTTCTAATTTGGGAATTTGGTTTAGTGATTACTATGTGTAATTTGTAACCTGTGTATGATGTCTTTATGTGAAGTATGATTTATCTTTCAATAAAAGCTTCCCCTACTCTTGCAAAAAGTGCCATGGGTTCTTTTACTTCTACCTGGACATCCAACAAGACAGCACCAGAGATGAGTAGAAAAAACATCAATTTAACATCTCATCTGAAGGATGGAACACCCCAACAGGACAGCACCTCCTTAGCACTGTGCTCGGGTGCCAGCATTGATGGTATGAGGCCATTTCTGGTGTGGGACCAGATGACACAACCCTCTTGCCCAGAGGCAGATGTGCTACCAACTGAGTGACATGGACACCTGAAGCACAATGTTCCTCAGCATTGCTTAATTGAAGATGCTTTCTCAAGATGGTATTCTGTCCTTTATATGTGAGATACTCGTGGAATAGAAATCTGTTTTACCAGCTGTAGAATTTGACAATACGGCTTGTGGGAAAAGTTTGCCATGGGTGCAGTTTGCTCTGCAAAAAATGTGTTCTGTTTCTGTGATCATATGAACAAGCAACTAATGATTTATGTGCTGAATCAGCAGCCCTTAGCATGGTTATTGCCATGGTAAATCTACTTGAGCACCACACATGCTGTTGTTCCTGATCTTCTACAGCAACCCAACATGCAAGGCTGGTGGTGATAGCTATGACCGCGCTAGTGGCATGGGAAAGAATGACTGCAATGGTAGTGGGAAGGAAGTGATGACACCACTAGTTCATCTGAGTCATTGCAGCTGTGGCAGCAGCCTCCAGGTGCAATACTCACTAAAGAAGTGGAAGATATTTTCTGACATGATTTGCAAACAAATTTCGCAGCATTAGATTGGACGTGACAACACTACTAGATCCTAGATACAGCGCTAAGATATGTTTATTCACTCTGGACACATAGGCAATATCCATTGTGTACATGTATGGTGGAGCAGCAAAGACAGCTTGAAAAACAAGAAGAATATGCATGCACAACCTCAGGGTCATACCTCCTCCTCCTATCTATTAATTTCAGGTGGTGCCAGTGCTAGGCATTAGGATGACATGAAAAATACTTGGGTAATGGTGATCCTGAGACAACCTAGGACATTTGGGAGCTTTGGACACTGAATACTGGTGCTTCTTAGACATTTTGATGGAAGACTCAGAGTTGTTACCAGAATACATGATGCAGCAAAGGAGATATATTCAAATTCCCCCAGCGCAGGCAAGCTATTTGGGTTGAAATGGTTAAAGTGGCATTGTATTTTTCTGTGTTTTCAATCACTTCTGAAAGATATTTCACACAACTGGGGTGATTGCCTCACCACATTTCTTAAGGTTAGATCCTGAGATTCTTGAATCCTTAACAATTCTCAAACCTAGGTTAATAAGTGTCAGCCTTAAACTATTTATTTGATTATTCACATGTCCAACAAGATAAATGTATTATTATCCTCACTCCTTCATCTCCTGGAGGCAAGTTGCCACAGACTTCTCCCACTGGCACTGGCACCACAATATGGCTCCCTACTCCCAGCGGAAGTGGTTCATCTATTTCTCCTGAAGACAGAACAGCAACATCTACCTTGTCATCACCAACAATATAATCCAGTGTACCACTGTGAGTGCATAGAGTTGGTATCAGTTAAATAAGACCTGTCACCCCACCTGCCATGTATGGGACAGCAACAGAAAGAATATCCTGACTAACCAGGTACAGGTGCACACATTTCTGCAGCCTAATCTAATTTAGCCAATAGTTAACTACTACAGCTTTGGTTGTGAGAGGCAATGTCAGTTTTCAAACTAAGTTCAATTAATGTAAAAATTGTGAATGTAAAAAAGAAAAATCAAACAAAAAAAATCCATCAAGCTGGACGCCACACCTCGTGCCATGCAGGGAACCCAGGTTCGGTAGCAGACTCGGGACGCTGAGGGGCGGCTGGGGGGAGATAGGCTGGAGCATCCGATGACAGCTCACCTTCTCTGGTGGGAGGGATGAGGTTTATCCTGGCATGTGCTGACCCCTGGTGGATGCTGGGGGCATGTCAGCATGTCGACACCTTGGAAGCTAGATTGGCCACAGGCAGAGGTCTGTGGACCAATCCACTCTGGAGTGGCACTGTTAGGGGAGAGTGGAAGCTAAGGACATCGGCATTCACGCTTGACATCAAGGGCATACAGCTTCCACACAGAAAGGAGGAAAAAATGCCTCAGTGGAGCCAGGAAGACAGAGCACCAACCATGTCGTGATGTGCCGCCAAGCCACTCACTGCCTGGAGACCTGACGTGATTGTAAGATTCGAGGGTTTGGTCCCCCTCCTGACCCCGCCCAGGGGTCAAACCGAGGTAGGATGGAGGAATCCAGGTAGGGAGGTGAGCTGGTGGCAGGGAGGAGGTTTATGGGCGTCTCCTGATGCGGTGGCTCCTCTGGGGCAGTAGGGGGAAAAATAGAAATAAAAAAAAAAATCCATCAACGGACAACACTGGAAAGGGCAATGCAATGACCTATATTGTTTGCAGTTAATCTTTTTATTGAGTACATATGGGTTACATACACCTTAATTTCCATTTTACATATTCAGACTTACATATGCAACATTTATACATATATGTTCAGTAACATATTGATACTTGTATGCTGAGTTTAATGTTTAACCTATAAACCTAAAAGTTATGGTTAACTATTGAGCAATCTGAGTTAATAACTGTCTGAATTCAAATGCAGTCTACAGTCTAGAGCTAGGTCCACCCACTGCACTGTATCACCTGTTAGAATGGGGAGGAGTAAAGGGTATTCCTCAGGTAGCAATTGTAGTGAAACCTACAGCTATAAGCTGTAATTAGGTGGAATTCATGGAGTGGCATAGCAAGTCCTTGCCAGTATTTGACTTTCTGGAATTAGCTTCATCATTCACAAAATGTAGATATGGGGCCCATATTTTACAAAATTTGTGGGTTGCATCTTTGGAAACACAGGACAGCCTTGCATTGGTCACGAGGGTTTCCACGGATATGAGTCATTCCACAGTGCCTCACAGTTAATGTATTTTCATTTATTTTTGTTTTTGATGCATAGCTTGTTTTTTTGGGGGGATGGGATTATTAGTATGTACTTTGAGAATCAGAAGAGCTGGCTATAATACAGTTATTTGACTGGAGTTAGAGCATAGACTACAGAGGAAGAATTTGAGTTGAGTTCCACAAAAATTAATAACTATTGTTGTAACTCACACTGTGCTGTGACAGGCTTAATGAGGTTTGCAAACTTTGTCATAAGTATGTAAGGAAGTAAAATGAAAGGAAGAATAATAACCCATCTAGATCGTCTCCCACTGTTTCAGTGTTTTACATTCTAAATATTTTTAATGTTCATATAGCTATCCAAACCTTTTTTTTAATTGTTTAGTGTACTAGCCAAGACGGCTTCCTCTGGTAGGCTATTTCCTATATCCATTACCCTCTGTATAAAAACATGTTTTCTCTTTTCGTTCCAAACAGTTCCCCTTGTAGTTTCCTCTTATGACCCCTGGTTTCTTTTTCTCCTGTTTTCCTTTGGATTTTTAATGTGTTCATTAAATCTAAATAATGAAATGCTTTATATATGGTTATCAGATACACACTCTCTTTTCTCCTGTCCAGTGTGAGCACATCCAATTCCTCCACTCTCCTTTCATAGTTTAAATTGCTTATATTGTTAATCATTTTTGTTATTTTAAGTTACATTGTTTCAATTCTTTTCACATCCATTTTCTAGTATGGTCCCCAAAACTGTACCGAATACTCCACACGAGGCCTCACCTATGATCAATAAAGGGGAATTATTATGATCTCTCTCAATCTACTACAAATGTTATTCCTGATACATGATCGTATCCTGTTTTATTTGCTTATTACTGTGTCACATTTTTCCCTCAGTGTAAAATTTTCATCAGTAATAACTCCCAGATCCCTTCCACTGTGCACCTGATTCAGTGGTATTTCGTTCATGTGGTAATTTTGTTTATATGCTGTTTCCCCAAATGCAACACTGAACATTTAGTTGTGTTGAATTTCATGTTAGATTTTTCATCCAACCATTTTGTCCAAATCTTGTAGTTTTTGCCTCTGTTCTGCTATTTCCATTGTACTACCCATTTTTGTATTACGTGTAAATGTTGTCATTATTGTCCTGTTATTCATCCAAGTCCATTATATACTGTATATATTAATCAATGGCAGACCCAGAACCAATCCATATGGTACTCCACTAGTTACTTTACTCTTTTCTGATACTATCCCATTTATTCTTACTTGCTGTCTTATGATAATCTGATTTGCTATCCTTTTTATCTAATATTCCAGTAGTTTAATATCTTTCATCCATACTTATTAGTATATTGTGTTAAACAGTGTCAAATACTTTCATGAAATCCAAGTACAGTAGATAAAGTCTACTGGATGCTTGTTATAAAGTGATTCACTTGTCAGTTCAAAGACAGTATTGGAGTAGTTTGACAAGACTTCCCCCCGTGAAAATTCATGCTGTGCTTTATCCATGTTATTAATCCTCATATGCTCCATTATTCTACCCTTACTTATTTTTCAATTATTCTGCAGATTATGGAAGTTAAGCCTGTAGTTAGCGCTGTCCAAATGTAAACCTTTTTTTTTAATAATGGTTATTACTAATGCATTTTTCCAATCATTTTTGACTTCACCACTCCTAATGGAATCATTAAAGATATTATATATGGGACATATAACAAATTAGCCAGTTCTTTAATTAATGTTGGGTATATGGTACTTGGACCTTGGGGATTTATTTATGTTTAGTTCATTTAATAACTTTATTCTTTCTTTTTTTGACACCTCCTTCACATTTTGTATTATTTCTATTTTTTATTCAACCTCTAACCTTTCCCTCTCTACAAGTGTATAATAGGTATTTCATCTATTAGCATTGTTTGTTATGTAATATACAACGTAACATTTTATTTTTTATGTCCAACTCTGGTATCTGATTTTCTTTTTGCTTTTGCGCATGCAAAGAAGGTTATATAATTATCTTTGGTCTCTTGTGCCAGGTTCGCCACCATATTTTTCATTTCCTTACTATCTTTTACTTTCTTTCTGCAAGTTACAGTTATTTCCTAAATTCTCTTCAGCCCCAGAACATATATATTACTTATGTGATTTACCTTTCCCCATTATGATTCTTTTTCTTATTTTTGTCAATTATCTAGGTCTGTGCTTCTTTTTGTTATATTTTGATAGTAATGGTATATTTCTTTCTTCTAGTTCATTTATTTTTTGCTTTGGTATGTTCCACTTTTGTTCTAAACTGCACCTAACAAAGTCATGTTCCAGTTTCAGTCATTCATCTCAGTTCTCATTTTGCTGAATTTTTTTTTTATGGTTTCTACATTTTGTATCCCACACTTCTGTTGTTGTTTTATCAATCCTCAGTTGAAACTCCAATTTATTGTGATAACTATCCTCTAAAGGTTCTTTCACCTTGTAATGATAAATAGAGATGGGCAAAGTCGACAAAATTCATTCTGCAAATTAATCCATGAATTTTTCACAATTTGTGGAGTGTGGATTGATCCACGAAGTGCAATGTTTTGTCATGAAGTGTGGAATTTTGTTGGTGAAATTCTGTACTTTGTGGCAAAATGTTGTACTTTGTGGCAAAACCTCTGTGGTGAAAACTTTGTGATACTGTTGGTGAAGTTGAAGTTGCTGTGGTCTGGGAAAACTTTGTGAAGCTCCATGAATGTAAATTTTCACCACTTTGTAGCAACTTCAATGGTGAATTCAAACTTTGCCACATCTCTAATGATAAATATCTGACAAAGTTGCTTACAACAGTATCCAATATTGCTTCCTTCCTTGGAGTACAGTTGACATACTGATATAAATTGTTATCACTTACTGTCATAATGAAGTTTGATCCTGCTCTAGATGTAGATGTTTTATTTTACCAGTTTATGTCTTGGTAATTCAAGCCACCTGTAAAAACTAGATCCCCATGTCAGCTCTTTTTTCTGAGTCTTTCATCATCTCATGCTTCATTGCCTTATTTTTGGTAGGTGACCTATAGCACATTCTCCATTACTGATTTTTTGTTTGCTTTATTCCATCCTAATTTCACCCAGAGTGCTTCTATGCCTCTATTATCTCCCCTTATTTCCTCAACCTCCCTTGAAGGAATATGATCACCTGCATAAATTGCTACCCCTTCCCCTATCTTATTCTTCCTGTTCCTGTGATGTAGATTGTAACCATCTAGCTACCTTCCCCAGGTATTGTTTTCACTCCACCATGTCACTGTTATTGCTAAAAAAGTTATATTGTTAATTGCAACCAATATTTCATGTTTTGACATTTTGTTTGATAGTCTTGTAGTATGCTTAATCACACAGTTCCAGTTATCCATTTTCTTCTGCTCCTCATTAGTGGATCTATTTTCTGTGCTTGCGTTTGTTTTAATTATACTAATTTCAAATTTGTTTCCATTTGCTTTCCCCAAGCAGCCCTCACTTTCTAGATTAACAACTTATTTTGTTTTAGTCTTTTTGGCCTTATTGTTAGTACCTGAGACCCCTTCCTATTTAGGTGCAAACCTTCCTGCCTAGATAAATAATTTCTATTAATGAATGCATTCCAATTCCTCAGTAAATAAATGTTTTAATTACTCGCCAATTTCTTAAGCATTGTTTCATTTATTTTATTGCCTTTGTTTTTCCCCATCCAACCTTAGGTACTGGTAGAATTCCAGATCTGATCACATTGTGATCACTTTTTCAGTTCCATTCTATATCAGCAAAATCCTGTTTCATATAATTGTCTGTTCTTCATCTGATATTGCTTACCCCTTCATGAATAGCTATTGTAGCATTCTCTCCTGCATCATTTCTAAGTTCATACAATCTTGCATTCAGATGTGAGGTAACTACCAGATTTTCTCTGTTGTTCTTGCATGATGTTGTATCTGTGATTGATGGAGTCCCCAAGACACTCACCTGTTTGTTAATTTCAACTGTGTCCTGAGTCCCTGAGTAATCTATGGGGATCTCAGTATTTCCTATTGGATCTTTAATTTGTATCAGGGATGTTGATGGGGTAATTATTGTCATTTCCTATGGTATGTCTGCATTTGACTGTGTGGGGACACTGCTATTTTTATTTTGATTGATCTCCTCAGCCATTAATGTTGTGTGTAATACTGTATATCATATCTGTTGACAAGATTAACCAAAGGTCTCTCCTTTCTCCTAACATTCCTTTCTTCTTTCCTGTGTTCTTTATCAGATGTCATTCCTCATCTGATCCCACTCTAAATGTTGTCTTTTCTTTTTCCTTGTACTGCAGCATCTCAGTTCCCCCATCTATATTATTCCCACCTATAGCAAGTTGATGTGTGTGTGGGCATGTGTGTGTGTGTGTGTTTTACTGTGGTTTTCTAATTTCTTTTACCTGTGGTTTTCTCTTTCTGTTACTAGCATAATTTCTGTTTTATCTAAGAATTCCTCCATCTCTTTCATAAGGTGCATTTTTTCTAATTTTGCATTTAGTTTCTTATTCTGTGCAATTAAGCCCTTTATCATTATACATTAGTTGCATGTAAGATCATTGGTTATTGTACTATTTTGTACCATCATGCATTGTAGGCACTAAATACCTATCAGACCACCCACAGTCATTATTTTTTTCATTTCCACATCCTTTGTCAACTATTATGCAGTCTATATTCTAGAGTTCTGAAAATCACAACTAAAATGTAATGTATTACTTAGTACAGTACTTACTGACAAAGTCTTTTGTGTCCCCTGCCTTTTCTGGGTAACATGGATGTGCCCTTGCTTACTAATGGCTCACAGGGCTACTGTTATAGTGGCTAATCTGGAAGTGGCTGAGAGACCCTGGTTTTGATCTTGAAAAATGTCCCAAGACCTTTTAGTACTTAAAACTAACAGTCTATAAAAGACAGCTAAGTCTTTAAAAAATGTGAAATCATTCCTGAACTGCCTGGGTTCCAGTTAAACTGGTTTCCATTTTTGTAGTCCTCATAAACCCTCCCTGACCACACTTCCAAACAGCCTTTTCTTCCAAGCACTTAGCACTCAGAATAAGACTTGAGTGAGTTTTGTTTTTTTTTGTATATTCTTAATGGAGATCACAATAGAAAGGTGACAGTTTCCATAGTTTTCCAGCAATTTAATCTTTATGGTCTCTGCTGTTTATCCCACCACCCTTGCTGAACAACAGTTCACAGAGCTACTGTTGTTGAATGGCTGACCCAGAAGAAGTTGAAAAAGGTCACACTGGTTGTGCTCTTAAGCAATAGCCCAAAACATTTTTAGCACTTAAAACTAGGTAACAGTCCCTAATAGAGACTTGAATCTTTAAAAAATATATAATTATAAAAAGGTTCCTGAATCCTATGAATTCTAGTTACTGTGGACTACATTTATGTAGTCCTCACTCACCCTTCTGGACTTCACCTACCAGCAGTCCCTTCTCACTGGCACTCTGCCTTCAGAATAAGACTTGAGATATTTGTTTTTTGAATTTTCTTGATAGAGATAGCAATAGATTTGTAAAAGCAGTGTCACCATTTCTCAGCAATTTAATCTTTATGGCTTCTGCCATTTCTGCCTCTGCCCTTGCTTGTTACAATAGAACAAATTTTCTTTCCCGGCAGATGCATGGCAATGTCACCTGCCACAAGTCATTGTCATTTATAACTGTAATATTCATTGTTGATCTCAAGGTTTTTTACCCAATTTGTAGTCTGCTTAAACCCATGTCAATTATTAACTGTATCAGGGCTGAAATAGTTTTTTCAAACCCTCAAAGCTGAATGGAATTTTTGGGCTGCAACTTGAAGTCTAATCTTAGTAGTTGATGGCCCACTTCTATTACTCTTACTCTGTCATAATGTAACCTGTATTATGTCTGCTGTTGCTTGAATTGTGTGTCAAGTGTAACCAATGATTCTGTATGTATATGATTATGCAATGTATACTGTGACTCTAGAGCAGGAGCCCAAGGACTGAGGGGGAGGGAAAAACAGTGGGGGAGGGGTAAAACAAGGACTTTAAAAATGAGATGGGAGTGAGGAACGGTTCAAGGTTAAACAAACCTTCAAAAGTGAAAGAACAGCTGTCAAGGTACTGAGGGAACTAAGCAGTTGGAGGAGGAGGGAAAGCTTGAGGCTATAGGATTCTCAAAAAGGAAGGACGAGGAATGGGGAAAAAAGGAAAGGGTACAAAAAGGCAAGGGGTTGAAGGGAGGCAAAGAAGCTCTCCACATTGGTCATATCTTAGACAGTGAGGGAGCAGCCATTGAGGTGATGGTGGGACCTAAGAAAATGGAGGAAGGGAAGATTGTTACAAGCCCTCCAAAGGACAAGGGTGAGTTGGGCAGGGAGATAAGGGGAGTAGTGCAAAATGGAAAGGGGTTGGAGAGATAGGAATGGGGGATGCAGTGGCTTATGGCAGGGGAAATGACAAGAGGAGAGGCACACCTCTGGAGGGGTATACACTAGGGGAGGGAGGGACAAAATTGGGGAAAACAAGAACAAGGGAAGCTGGTCACGCAGGACTGAGGAGAGAAGGCAAAGGGGAGGAATGCCACAGCAGAGGGTTGTCAAGGAGAAAGTACTAATAGTGGGCTACTCAATAATAAAGGGCACAGGACAGGGAGGGAAGGTAAAAAAGAACAAGGGTATCTGGGCTGAATGTTTACCAGGAATGATGGCAGGAGACGTTATTTACTATATTCCATCCAGAGGGAAAGCCCAGGATGAGAAGACACACCTGTTCCATCTAGGGATGAATGACCTAGCAGGAAACAGTGTAATGGAGGTGCAGGCTAGGCTCAGGGTGCTGGCCAGGGGTTCTGTAGTGGGTTGGAATTCAAGTCATTAATGTTTTCAGAGGTTCTGCTGGGTTCAAGAGTGAGTTCAGACAGAAAGCAATGAATAGAGGAGTTTAACGATTGGCTAAAGGACTGGTGTGCTGAAAGAGGGTTCAGATTCTTAGGTGACTGGGGTGATACATGGAGGGATGAATGTCTCTTTGCTCCTGATAGACTTCACTTAAATCTAGAGGGAGCATCAGTGCTTAGATGCAGGATGACAGAGTTCCTGGAGCGTAAGCTAAATTTAAACTCGATCAGGGGGTTCAGAATTTTGCAAGCCTCCAAAGGAGGTTCAGAGGGGGCAGACAGCCCCCCAAAACATAAACAAAAATCAGTATAGGCACAGGAAAGAAATAAATGTACTGATGGGAGGGAATGGGAGAAGGAAAGATGCCAACAGGGATCAAGGAACCACCAAGTTGGGAGAGTGGAGAGGACTGTGTGCAAATGCAAGGAGCCTAGGCAACAAAATTCCAGACCTGGAAGCAGCCATGGCTGAAGCAAGCCTGGATCTGGTGGGAATAATGGAAACATGGTGTCATGGGGACCAGGATTGGGACATGGAAATACCTGAGTACACGTTGTTCAGGATGGACAGGGAGGATTGAAGGGAAGGAAGCACTGTATGTGAACGAGGTCATCAGGGCAGTGGAATTACAGAGTAGGATGGGAGGAGAACAGTCCATCTGGGTAGCTTTGCCCATTGGGAAGGGAGATGTTGTGCATATTGGGGTACTCTACAGGCCACCCTTATAACTGGACTCCAAGAATGAGGTATTGATTGAGGAGATAATGAAAATGGCTAATAAAGGCAAGGTGCTGTTGATGGGGGATCTTAATATACCTGATGTGAGATGGGAAAACTCATCAGCAAAATCAGGGAAAAGCAAGGCAATAGTAGAGTGTCTGCAGGCAGCCCTCCTCAGGCAGCTGGTTAGGGAAGCTACAAGGGAAGGGGCCTTGCTGGACTTAATCCTAAAAAATGGTGACAGGGTGGGTGAAGTGGTAGTGGGGGAACACCTTGGTTCCAGAGACCACAGTGCTGTTTGGTTCAAGATACAGATGTCAGCTGAGGTTATTCAAATCAAGGTAAAAGTACTAGACTTCAGAAGGGTAGATTTTAACAAGATGGGGAACTATGTGCGGGAAGCAATATGGGGGGTGGAAAGAAATAAGGGGTAGAGGACATGTGGGATTGACTGAAAGGGGCCATAATTGGGGTAATGGGTCTATATATCAGGAGGATAAATAAGACTAGAATGAAGAAGAAGTCTCTTTGGTTCAGCAGGGAGGTAGCAGATAGGGTGAGGGAAAACAGGAGGGCATTCAGGAGGTTTAAGACAACGCAAAGGGGGGAGGACTGGAAAACATACCAGAGGAGGCAAAAGGAGGTGAGCAGAGAGGTTCAGAGGGCAAAGGCCAGGGCAGAAGTAGACTTGTCAAATCAATGAAGACCAGAGACAAGGCATTCTTTCGGTATATCAGTGAGAGAAGGAAAACTGGAAAGGGGATAAACAGACTTAAAAACATTGAGGGGGTTTTGTTGGAGGAGAACAGAGAGAAGGCACAGTTATTAAATGACTAGTTTGCTCAGTCTTTATGGTGGGGGGAGTCTAGGGATATAAGTACTGAGAATGAGGCAGAGATAGGGGTTGATATGAACCTGTTCTTACAGGGTGCAGTCTTGAGAGAGCTGGAGCAATTCAGGATGGATAAGGCCATGGGAACAGATGAGGTGCACCCTAGGGTGTTGAGGGAACTTAGGGATATTCTGGCAGCTCCCTTGGCAGCTCTATTTAGTAGGCTACTGGAGACAGGGGAGGTCTCAGAAGATCTACTCAAAGTGGGGGGTAGGGAGGAGATGGGTAACTATAAGCTTGTGAGCTTAACCTCCACAATAGGTAAAATTATGGAGAAGCTGCTAAAAGGCAGGATTCTGCACTAGTTAATCAATCAATCAAAATCTTTATTTTACCAGCTGAACATCATTGAGCAACGCTCATTTTCAAGATGGACCTGGACAGAACATGTAGTCATAAATTACATTAGACAAAAGGCAAGGGGTAAAATAGCATAGAATTACAGAGACTATGTGATACAATTAACAGGACTAGACAAGATATTTACAGTGTCTAAACATTTCATTGGTCAATGCCAGATTAAATGGTGCAAACAGCAGGACTAAACATAATATTACTAGTGTATAGACATTTCAGAGGTCAATGTGCTGGTTGAGATAACTGTACTCAAGTATAAATAAACAAGCCTAAAGCTAACAGAGAAGGAAAGATAGTACAACACTGGATGTTAGGATGGTGACCAGTGGAGGGAAAATAAAAGGTATGGAGAGGAAGTGCCAGTAACTGAAGAGGTATAGAAGCCTAGAAAGTGCTGGAGCACTACAGCAGTTTTTAGAGCATGAGCTAGGAAGGGGTAAGTGAGGGGAGAGGAAGTTGAAAAGCCTAGAGTGGTGGTTCAGAAGAACAGATTTTTGGAGCGTATAACTGTTAGGTAACCCGGGGGGGGGTGAGGGACCAGGTAGTACTATGGTCTTGGAGAAAGATTCAGTGCTAAGCCCATAAGCCAGGTTTGGATGGAGGTCAATCACTGAGTAGATAGAGAATACTGGTAAGTGCTAGGGGTGTGGTAGGGGAAGATAGAAAGGTGCATAACCAGCATTTTGACCCCAGTTCTCCATAGCAGGAACATGACAGGTTCAATGATAACAGTTGCAGGATTAATTGAAGAACAAAGCATAGCTTGTTTTGAAAACAGCCACTGACAAAGGGTAGACCAGTTTCAAGGATTTTTCTATCATATTCCATTGTAGGGGGAGCATATAACTTATTGAAGCCCTACCAAAGCAAGATCTCACCTTGGGTACAAATAGTGAAATATAGGAGGTGCTTCTTAATGAGTACTTGCCTACTGTACATAATGGCAAGCAATCTGATCTATATTGAGGCAGCCTACTGGAAATGGCTCTGAACATCCAAATGGCTGCATTTCTCAGCCATCTGTACTTAAGAGATGACCATCCCACTGCTGTATATAAAGAACAATGATGGGTCAAGTAAGGGAGACCAGTGATAAATCTTAAAGCTCTGTGGTAAAGGGTATCTAGCTTTGAGAGTGCAGCAGTCAGGCCCTGACAGTACAAGAAGTTTGCGTAGTCAAGAAGGTAAAGAAAAGTGGACTGAACCAGACTCATCTTGGCCTCTCTTATCAGGAACTGGTTTATCCTGTAAAAAAGACCTTGTTTCTGCCTGAGCTTTTTTAGCAGCTTTTCTATGTGGTGATTAAAGGACAGTCTTTGATCAATCCAGACACCCAGGTATTTGAACTTAGACACACATTCCAAGGGTTCTCCCAGAAGTGTAGTGACCTTAGGGGATGTTATAGACATGGCATCATATGCGTGAGGTGAGAATAGTATTGCTTTGGTCTTTTTTTTTCGCATTTAGTAATAGTTTCTGGTTTAACAGTTGTAATTGTGCTGCAACCTTCTGGACAAGCATCAGCATGGACATAATAGAGTTCTTTGATTGGGTCACTAGGGAGATGGACCAAAGGGGCTCAGTGGATATTGCATATCTGGATTTCTGGAAGGCATTTGATTCTGTACCGCATGGGGGGCTACTCTTTAAATTGTATGGTCTGGGCCTGGGGGGGATGTGGAAAGGTGGGTGCAAAACTGACTAATGGGTAGAAGTTAGAGCATAGTAGTAAATGGGGTCTCCTCAGGGAAGGGAATGGTCACCAGTGGGGTTCCCCGGGGTCAGCGCTGGGATCACTATTTCTAACATATCCATGGCAGATATAATGGAGGAACTAAGGGGAAGAGTGTGCCTCTTTGTGGATGATACAAAGGTCTGTAATAGGGCGGTTAGCCAGGGGTGGTGGAAAATATGCACAGGGACCTGAGGCTGTTAGGGGCTTAGTCTAGGAAACGGAACTTGGCATTTAACATTAAAAAGGGCAAAATCATGCACTTGGGAAGGAAAAACCAGAGAGAGTCTTATTATCTGTGTGGTCAGGCCCTGGAAGTATCTGAGGAGGAGAGGGACCTGAGAATTATTGTTTTGGGGGACCTCAAGGTGGCTAAACAGTGCGAGATTGTGGAAGCCAAAGTTAGTAGGATGATGGGCTGCATCGGGAGAGGATTCACTAGCAGGAGTAGAGAAGTCATCATCCTTCTATATAAGCAGCTGGTTAGACCACATTTGGAGTATTGGGTACAATTCTGGAGGCCATTCCTGAGAAGGGATATGGACGGCTAGAACATGTTCAGAGGAGAGCAACCAAGTTGGTGGCAGGGCTTGGTCACTTGCCATATGAGGATAGATTAAGGGAACTGGGCATGTACTTCCTTGAACAGAGAAGGGAAGGGGAGGACATGACTGAGACAGTTAAATATGTAAAGGGCATAAATAGAGAATCGGCAGAGAAAATTTTTAACCTACAGGGCTAGAAGAGGACCAGGGGGATGCAATGCAAGTAAAGAAAGGCAAGTTCTGAGGGAAAACAAGAAATAACTTTTTTACAGAAAGGGTGGTAAATAAATGGAATGGACTCCCAGAGGCAGTAGTAGGGGAGGCCACCATAAAGGGATTTAAGAGAGCATGGGAAAGCTACATGGGTCTGGTATCGGGGGGCACCAGAAAAAGTCCTAGGCTTTAGCTAGGCACCTTGGGCAGACTGGGTGGGTCAGGTGGTCCTTTTTTGCTGTCATGTTTCTATGTTTCTGTGTGTTAACATTGTTTCTGGCTCTGGATCCTTTGAAAACAGGCATCTGGCTAAAGGATTTTTTGAAAAGGAGAGAAAGAAAGAAAGAAAGAAAGAAAGAAAGAAAGAAAGAAAGAAAGAAAGAAAGAAAGAAAGAAAGAAAGACTTGCAGGTCATTGTTTCCCCACCCACGTGTTACACTGTTTACACTCACAATACTTGTATGACAAATTTCTGAGTGCAACTCATGACATTCATATAGTCAGCTTAGCTTGAGACCCTAGTTAAGTAGTCAGAGCTAAAAAAATAGTTCTTTGTAAACATAAGCGCATTTCATTACATGTGGTGAACATACAGTGTATATGTGAATGGTTAGAACAATATACCATATACATAAAATGATCAATATACATAAGATTTTCTTCTAAACTTTTTGAAGAATTTGTAGTTTGGTATATGCCCAAAAATTGGGTTGAACTACAAAGTATTGCTTCGAGATATTTTAGCATTTGGTAATGTTGACACAAATGTTTCAGTGGTTATTTTAACAGTCTAGCTTTTAAAGCTGCCACATAAAATGTAAAATAAGAAACCCACTGCATTCCTTAAACAGATTTGATTTCCAGTTCAAACGATATTTTGAATGACTGCACTATAAAAAGCTGTGAACTTCCTGATACACTGCCTAAGTCTGGTTAATCTATTGCATGGGTGGTTAAACACTCATATTGACATTCTCTACTATAATATATCTTACAGTACAAATTTGATCAATAGAATAACATGATGTATGACAGAGACACAAAGAATACTTACCAGTGAAAAACACTTCTTCACAAATGCAAGTGCATATCTTGTCTTTGTGTATTTTCTGTGTGTTAAACACAGTCACAAAATAAGACTGCAATGTCAAAATCTGCTAAACTATCTGGAAGACTGCACAGGCCTTAGTCACATTGATGGGGTAGATTACAGCAAAGCATCCTGTAAATGGTTTCTTTGTACATTATTGGGGGCAGGCATTGTGCAGCACTCTAAAACAAAGGGGTACCTGTTTAGGACAAAAGCTGACAGACAGTGACAATCCAGGTGGTAGGGAAATACAAGGGGCCTTTGCCAGAGGAATACATCTCCTATTTAAATCTGAATGTTCAAGTTCAAGTTTATTAGCAGGAATAACTCCATTGAGCATGCTCATTTACAAGGAGGTCCTGAACAGAAAATTTGGTACAAGATGTACAACTAGCAAATGGTACAAATACAGAAATAATATTTTACAATAGTCAACACAATAGAACAGGTTAGATACATGGATGAACAATTGAGAAAAAAAAATATTTGTTACGTCATTTATACAATTAAAACAGTCACGTTGGTCATTATGAGATCGGCTACAAGTGCAAGGGTATAAGTACTAGACTTTCAGAGGTAAGTGCCTTAACCTGAATAATGGAACCTCTTACAACCAGAGCAGGCAAGGGAGATTGGTATGTTCATGTAGGAGTTTGGTCGTGAGATAGACATGAAGATAGGTGACACGACGGGGGACAGACAGAAGGATAGGCAGAAGGATAGAAGGCATGAGTATGAGGGGTGTGTACTTATTCTGTTTGTATTAAGTTGATGCTATAGCCATATCTAATGAGAAGAGGGTGTGACAGTGACATAATTAGGAGGATAAGCATACGATAAAGTTATTTTTGAAATTGGTATGTACAGGAGTTGTACAATTTGCTGTTGGCAAGGTTTTTCACAATATTTAGTGATACAAGATTTTGAAGATTGAGGGTAGCTTGTGCTTTATTCCAAGCCACTGGAAGGGCACTGAATATAGCCAGTAGGCCAAAGCAGAAGCAGAAGTGTGGAACATCCAGCAAAATGAAAGAGCTGCTCCGTAATGGATAGTGGCAGGTAGATCACTGAAAAAGGCTGTATATGTAGGAGGGGAGTTTTAGCAGGAGGGCTTTGTAGAGCCATGTGAATGAGTGGATGAGCCATCTTGTGGACAAGGAAGTCCAGCCCAGGGAGACATATAAATCACAATGATGTGTGTAAAGGTGGGCATCGGTGATGAATCGTACAGACCTATAGTAGAGTACATTGAGCTGTTGAAGCAGGGAGTCTGAGCAACATCAATAGATCATGTCACCATAATCAAGAAATGGGATGAACATGGTCTATACCAATCTCAGCCTAGCTTCTGTTGAAAAAAGGGATATTTCTAAAACAGAAACAGAGTCTTTGCCTTATTTTTTTTGTGAGTGAAGTGATAAGTGCTGAGAACGTTAGGTGGTGGTCTAATTCACAGCAGAGGTATTTAAATTTGCTGACAGCTTCAAGGTTGTCAGCAAGGAGGGTTTTGATGGGTGGCAAAGAGGAGAGAGCTTTTGGAACTGTGGTCAGATGGTTGGAGTGGAAGTATATGATCTTAGTTTTCTTAGCGTTTAATAGAAGTTTGGACCATAAAAGATTTTGTTGGAGGAAGTCAAATTCAGCCTGAAGCTCCACACATACTTTGCTCACTGAGGGTTTGGAGATACAGAGGACTGTGTCATCTGTGTATAGATGTAACTTAGCTTTGCTGACATTGGCCCCAATGGAGTTTATGTAAATCATGAACAGAAGAGGTCCAAGGATTGAACCTTGAGATACTCCTTTTATGAGGGGGTGGGATGGGGAGAGTATACTTTCTGCCTTGATCTGCAGCCGTCTTCCTGACAGATAGCTGGTGAACCCACTCAGCATGGGTCCAGTACTGCCATGACAATTTAGTGAGTAAGAAGTAAAGCATGATTGTGTCGAAAGCTTTAATATGATCCAGGAATACAGTCTCTGTGATGTGTTTCTTGTCCATGGCAAGGAGCCAACCATTTGTAACTGATGAAAGGGCAATGGTAGTAGTATGCACAGGTCTGAAGCCAGATTGGGTCAGGCTTACTAAGTTTGTACTTTACCTTACTAAGTAAGATAATCTCTTACTTTGGTATTAACTAGCTTCTCAAGGAGTTTGGAGAGTAGGGGTGGGAGGGAAATTGTGTGGCAGTTGTTCAGGACTGTAGAGTACCCTGATTTGAATAAAGGTAGCACATGTGCAATTTTCCAGATTTCTGGTATGATACATGAACTGATGGACAAATTGAACAGGTGCAGGATAGGTGCAGTTAGGTACGGGAACCCAGATTTAAGGAAATAAGGTCCTAACCCATCAGCACCTTTATTTACATACAGATGAAGTAGCAGGTCTTCTACCTGTTTAAATTGGAATGGGGTGAATGCAAAGATATTGTCAGTGGGTGTAGGGTACTGCGTAAGTAGGCTAGGGTTTAGGGTGGCAGCTTTAGAGGTGTCAAAAGCTAGCCCTGCCGTCTTTCGGATGAGATGGTAAACCGAGGTCCCATCTGCCTGGATTGGTGGTAGTTCAGGTGGATGTTAAAGATCCCATGGCACTTATCGAAAAGAGTAGGGGAATTTCCCCAGTGTCCTGGCCAAATTTCCCTCATTCACTAAAAATACCACCAACAGCTTAATCTGGTTCAAGGTCAGTTGGCATTTATCTGCATCCGCCTCCCCTGGGTCGTACCTGAAAATAGGCAGGATTTGTCTAGTGCACTTACCCGGTCAACAAAAATAAATAAATAAATACATAAATAAATAAATAAATAAATAAATAAATAAATAAATAAATAAATAAAGAGAAATGGATGCTGAAAGACTTGAGGATGGCTGACTTATCAGATAGTGTTGTACCCCAGTAGGTTATCTTGTTCAGAAGTGTGGATGCCTGTTTGATGCCCTCTTCTGATTTTACTATACCCCAAAACATGCAGGGATTATTCTTGGCAGATTCGAATTCTGAGAGGTAATGGTTTTCTTTGGCTGCCCTAACCAGTTTGGTACTCTCATTCCGGCTAGTCCTGAATACTGCACAGTCTGAAGGGAGTTTGGTCCATCTGGCTGTGGACCAAAGACTGTCCTTTTTGTTTAGTGCAGACTTTAGCATAGTGGTTAACCATGGGCAAAAATGCTTCCAGGTTCTATATTTTTTCATCAGGACATGCCTGTTGATGACACCACTTAGGGTGTCATTGAAAAGGAAGGCTGCATCATTAACATTTGAAGCCAGGTAGAAGTTTGTCTAGTTTATACCTCTGAGGTCAGCTAAGTAGTCAGATAGGTTTGATTTGCGGAAGCTCCTTTTCCCCAAAAAACTGCACTTTGACTTGGCTGACACCAGGCCTCTAATGCAGCCCACAGTGTAGTGATCGCTGGGATCATTGTGAAAGACTGCTATGTGTGTGAACTTATGGGGTCTATTGGTAAGGATCAGGTCAAGCAATGAACCAATTGTGGAATTTTGGGGGTTAGGGCAAGTAATGTCTGGTATTTGTTGGGTGAAACCTGATTTGTCACAAAAATCTCTGATTTGTTTACTTTTGGTATTGGTGTTTAACCAGTCAAGATTTAGGTCACCGAGGATGATGATTTCATTTTGTTTTGAATCCAGCAATTTACGCAGGTAATTTAGGAGCTCCATGCCACCTGATGGTGGCCTGTAGCAACCTAACACAGACAGTGTCTCAATCATTGAGATCATTAAGTTTAGCACCAGTGACTCAAATTCTTAAGGTGCGCTAACAGAAATGGAGTCTGGCTCTGTGAATGTTGTCTTTGATATAAATACAGTAGCTGCATGCCCACCCCTGGAATGCCTGTCACTGCTGTTAATGTTATAGGATGGGAGTGAAATCTCTGTGTCTGGGATTGAGCTTTTTAGCCATGTCTCTGTTAGAACAAGGATGTTTGGTTTTGTATGGGAAACCCAGGCTTGGACAATGTCTATCTTATTTAGAAGACTATACACATTTAGATGCAGACACTTCAGATCATTTATGGCTGCAAAGTCAGAGGGCAAGGCTGCCGACATTGGAGGGCCAGGATTTAATTGAACATTTCCAGCACAGATCAGAAGTAAGAAGATCAGAGTCTTGAGCCATCTACTGTACATAATAATTTTAATTTAGCGCAGTGATTATGCCTGTGTAAGGAGTGAGAACAAGGCATCCAGACACCAGTGCTGGTGAAACAGGAAGGATACACTGCATAAAGAATCAGCAATGCCCGAGATGAATGAGAGCACTTGGAAGTCAGTTACACCACCAAAGCAGTTGTGGTTGTGTCCCAAAGGGGATTATTTGGGAGGAGGATTAGTGGCATTGATGCAAGATGACAGTGCTTTAGTGTTAAAAAAATGTTGTTAGCTGACACAGGACCTAAGGAGGGGGCAATTAGTGGAGGGTTCAGGGTGAAAGAGAGAGGAATGAGTTAAAGATAGCATAACAAGGAGGAGAAGATGCATAATGGACATTCTGGCAATATAAGTTGGGAAATGTCAGAAGACAAACAAGTTGTGTGAGGGAGAGGAACATTCCGGGTGTGCTTACTTATTTTGGAATAATAGAAAGTTTCAGCAGAGGGGCTGAGAATGCATTAATAGACAGAAACAGGTTCAGTAGAGGTGCTGAAAATAATCGATAGGCAAAAGGGAAACAAAAAGTTAAGATATTGTGATGCCTCTAGTGGCCAACTCTTATAACGAGCAAATAGAAAATAGGGCACAAAAAAAAAAAGCTCTGAACAAATAATAAGCATTGAGCAAGGCTTTTGGGGGCCAGCACTGATAACAGGGAGCAGTGAAAGTTCACAGAGAAAAAAGGCGTCAAGATTTAAAAATCCTGGTCCCAGTATTTTCTGTTTGCGCCGTGGAAATGTTAGCTTAACAATCGGTCAGCATATGTTACTTTTTTCTCTAGGACTTCCTTGGTAAATCAGTTCCCTTCTGGGAAGCATTGTCATACAGACAATGGTATAATGCAACTCTAAAATCCTGGTAAAGACCAGCTACAGAGTAACCAGTGACAGAGGGGCAGAAGATAACAGTCAACTTATAGAGAAGTGACACTGAAGTGTGATCTACTTATCAGCTGCAACCAAAGAAAACCATTCCCAACTGCTTAGCAACTAGCAGGAGAAGCCCATCTGTATGAAGTAAATCTTACAAAAAAGCGTGTGCAGGAAGACAATTTAGAATGTAATTTAGTCTTTTCTTCTGTTCATTCAGTTCTGCTGTTCAAAACCTATTTTATATGTAATTTTTCTAGTGTATAAAGACCACATGTTATTTGTATATCTTGTTCTTTTTGTAGATAAGATTAAATATATGTTGCCTTTTTTTAAATCTGAGAAACATTGTCTCATTTCCAGTGGGGCCCTGCTTTTATCCATTTCCACAGCCAAGTGGACTGGAACACTAGAGAGGTTAAATGAACTCTGTCAGCTTTCGGTGACTTATCAGCGTCAGTGTAATAATGGTGCCTGTAGCCATCTCAATGCTCACAAATTGCACATATGCTACACGGAAGGCATGACATATACATATACAGTGGTAGTCACAGAAAAGTGGACTACCTAGTGGTAGATTGAGGTACTTCTGTGGTAGAATGAGGCAGGATCACATTACACTCCATGCAAATTTCTTTAAGTGGTAACACAGTGGTACCTCAATCTACCACTAGGCAGTCAACTTTTCTGTACATCCCAGGGTACATATAGTGACACTGTTTGAAATAAAAATGAATTAAAAGTGACCTGCCTTTATGCGCTGCCACCCGATGCTCACTCGTGTCAATGATAGTAATATGGCATTGACATGAGTATACGCATGCATGAACAAGTTCATCATTTTTTCAGGGCATAATAGATAAATACATTTCATGAAACTATGGACTGAACTGATACTGTCAATGTTGCTGTTATTTTAAAACAAGCATTACAGCACATTAAATTTAATATTTAAAAAGTAAAGCCATGGCTCTGGGCATATTTTAAGGACAGGCTATCTTCTCCAGTAGTCCACACCCACACCTACTAGAATCCAAACTCCAAAATAGCTTCGAAGTATTAGAGGACTAGTTTACTCAAAACAAGCATCTCCTGAACTACAAAAAAATCTAAGGTTATGTTGTTTGCCAACAGCCAGAGCAAATACAAAGCTGGAACCACTCAATCAAGTCAGTAGCTTTAAATATTTAGGCATCATGCTGGATAGCTCAATCTCCTTTACCCACCGCATAGACAAAGTTGTAAAGACAGCCAACACCAGAATTGGTCTCCTCTACAGACACAGACACAATACTACCCCTGCAACCTTGTCTCTGGCTGTCAATAGCTCTATAATCTCTGTTATAGACTATGGGATGATTGTGTACAGTGCAGCAATAGATACATCCCTAAAAAGGGTCAGAACCACCTTCAACAAGTCTTGATGACTCTCCATGGGTACACACAGGCTCACTCATATCTGCGAACTTTACTCCAAGTCTAAGTGACTTAATCTTCAGGGGAGGATTAAATATCAAACCTGCCTGCTAGGGAAAAAAGATCTTCTCTGTCTAACTCCTCAACCCATTACAGACCTCCTTAAACCTGCATCTAACTCATGCCAGACCACCTCATTTGAAAGAGGCTCTTCTCTTGCAGCCTGTTGACCCACATGAGGTAACTGAAGGTTCTAACATGTCCCCTCTTGCTCTCCTTTGTTCCAGGGTCTAGCATCCACCTCCCCCATCCCAACAGTCTCAGCAAAGTTTCCTATTAATAAAAGAGTAGTAGATTTCTTCCAGTGGGAAGTCAAGGTGGGGGAAGGCCAATAAATATCACTTTTATTCCTCTGTCTATTTTCCTTGTCTTCAGATCTGGTATATATCCCACATCAGTCTGCTGGGTCTCTGCAAGGATCCCAGACTTCATGTTGCTCATCATTAAGGAATTTTTCCTGTTTGTGGTTCCCCCATGGTCCCCCCCCTTGATGGAGCTGGGTATGTAATGATGTCAGCAGACAGATACATTCCTGCCTCTCATGTGCAGACATCTGCCACCTCTGCCAGTCTGGCCTCAGTACTGGTCCCTAGCTCCCCTCCTCATAGCTGTTGCTAGGGGTCAAAGCAGTGCTGAATGCCAGATACATTCCCTTCCCAGGAAAAGCAAACAGTTCAACAAATGCTCAGTCTTCTCCCATCGGCCAGCCCTCCAACAGCTCTGGTTCACTCTCGAACCCAGGTCATAGTCATCAAAAGTGGTTGTGCCATCACTGCACCAGTGGGCCAGCCTAACAGAGGTCATTATATTTATTTTATTTATTTCAGTTTGGCATTAATACCTTTGAGTCAAGGACTCATTTTCAAAGGGTTCCACGTCGGTGTTGAACAAACATTACAAAAATACAAGGTTTAGAGAGGGAAAAAAAAGAAAAACATTGAAGCATATACACAGGCAGTAATAGTAAAATTTGAACTTATACACATCAAATTGGTGCACATTAACAGATAGACTATTTAGATAAGAGGGGGTTGGGGGGTCAGCCAGAGGTGGCATCATCTGAGGTGGGAGAGAGGTGGAGCTTTCAACCAAGTGAGGCCATCGTCAGGTAATTGGGAGTAGGGGAACGGGTTAAGAAAAAAGTGGTATATAGCAGAAAGATGTAGAGGGGGAAGGTAAATGGAAAACTGGGGGCGAGGTACTATCACATTAGCGCAGGCAGGTATATATTTTTAAGTCTGCACAACTGAACCCCACCCTTATTAGTGCGCACAGTGTGGTCTGGTGTTTACTCCAGAGGTCAAAGGGCATCAAGTGTCATTGTTTTTTGATCATCCCTAAGACTGATGTTGCCAGCAGTGTATAACACATGAAGGTTTTAGTACAAAAGTGAATTTGTTTAAGTTATTGGTAAATTTAACTCTGGCTGTATATACAGAGGACATTCTAAAGACTACAAATGTACAGCCATTTTACATGAACCAGGGAAGATTGTCTATTTTTACTGGGAGCATATCAGGTTAATCTTCCAGTTGAACATTCCATACCAAAACTATAAAAAAAGGAATTGGGTTCAGTAACACCAAGTGTCAATTCTGATCTGTGGAAGAGGATGACAAACATAATACTTTTCCCAATATGAATATAACTGTCATGCTTTACTGTATGCAGGCTAACTTGACATAACTCATAAAAACTCTCTACAGATTTCTTCCACATTATGGAACAAATATGGAATAAAACTTTAGGAAAATAAATCCCCACAGACAATGACAAACCCAGACTTTGAGTTTTTTTCAAAGCAGATATAAAAATGGAAAAGGCATTAAAATGTATTTATAACTGAGGTTCACTCCCAGTCTTCTTGAGATGTACTGCACAGACCATAGCTAGAAACAGAAGCTGGTCTAGGAGACCCAGGCTGCTGTGGCCATAGCATGAAGCTGCTCGATGGCTAGGGTTACCACACTAACTGATAGCTGAGTAGAGGACAAGAGGGAAGCAAACCTCAGGCAGGTGCTGTACCTACAGTATAGAATAATGTATGCACACACCTTAAGTGTACTTAAAAAGTGAGTTTTCACATCTCTCCATATTTTATTTTGTATGACTGGGAATTATAGCCTGCCATAAACACAGAATATACATATAATTCCATCCTTGCCCCCAAAACTCTGATCCTAATAAAGTTAGTATTAATGACTCTGTTTATTTGAAACATTCAGCTTGTGAAAGGAAAGGGTAAGTGTGTTGTTCCTTTGTGGTGCCAGTTCTGACTGAGTGAAGATTTTGACAGCATTCAGCAGTGCTTTAGATGGAATGTTTTCACTCAGCTGTTTTGTGGATTGAGTGTTCTGTGACTACCAGCTGCTGAGAGTGTTACCAAATGAACTGTTCACTAAACAAAAAAAAACATTTTCCCATGATCACCTCTTCTGAAATTATTTGAATCAGGGTCAACCTTAAATTTTTTTTGCACGAGCCAGCAGGGCAAGTTGATTCAAAATTGCACTAGCCCGCAGATGGTTGTACTAGCCCACAATTACAATGGTAAATTTGGATCACGTATACAGGAAAAAATGCAAGCTAAGAAATACTTTGATTATTGCATTTACCCTGGTCCCACATTGCTTATTGCCCCCAAATAAACAAGACTGCAATGCAATCACACAAGGTGTGTCCCTCATTGTTTTGTACCATGGTCCCCTTTCTCCCTCTTTCTGCTCCCCCCCAAACTAGAGTATACCACAATAGATAATGTTTAATTAAGCAGTCCTAGCTCTGCATACACAATAGCTGACTACATCATGCCCCTCACCACACTTTCACCCCCACCCACAGTGCAATGAACAGAGACAGACAGAAAAAGAGACTCTCAGACCCACCATATGATCAACCAGAGACCTGTACTTCGGGAAGTTTTTACACATTGTCAAGTGAGCCGAGGCACATCTAGGATTTCTTTGTTGAGGGGGTTACACAAACTTAAGGGGCTTGGGAAATAGAAAACTTAATGACATTTTTATTTTTAAAATTATTGATTTTAACATGATCTGCCCCAACAATAACAGCCTTTTTTAACACTGTCCTTTCATCAGCCCACATGAACCAGTACACAGGCATAATGCCATACTGCCTCTTTTTCTAGTTAGAAGGATCTGGGCACCCCAGGAAAGCCTATTTTAATATTTCAAATGATATATTAAGGTTTATTTTTGTACTGTGCATGCTCCAAAGCATTGTTTTTAGGATGGAAGGACATGCTGGGTGGGATAAGGGTGGGACTGCATGGATGGCCTTGGCTGACATGGTCCATTTAGAAGAGCGTGGGACCCCTACACCTGCCTGTAATGGCAGCTATGGATCTATAGATGGTTATTTCAGAGTCTGGTATCCATTGCTGTCCAGGGAAAGTACAAAGCTAAGAGATTTGAAGGGCAGAGGGAGGAACTATGATGAGGCTGGGATAAAACCCACCACCTGCAGGATAGACTCTGTATACCTCTTAGCATTTTGTCACTGAAATGTTGGATACAGACATTCAAAATGTAGGGAAATGAGGGGCACTGGTCTTAATAATGTGGGACAAATCATCATACAGAGACACATTCAGAAAACTGGAAGCTAGTGACTTAACAGCACTCTACCATTGATCATACTCTGGACACTAGCTGAAAGTCCTAACAATGGGGTAATAATGACTCACATTGAGTCTTTTGTGGGATCCCACTCTTGAACTGCCAGATAATTGCAGCTCTTAATGAGCTGCTAATCACACCAGGCCATCTGAACACTGAGAGAGACTAGCATGAGGACTACAGCCTGCTAAAGTAGGGACTTTTTTAACTTCATTAACAGCCATGACAAACCTGTACTAGTCAAGACAGGCAAATAGAGAGTTAGCTGCACTAGTCCTGATTAATTTACATGAGGTTTCGGGCTAGTAAAATAATGTTAAATTCAACCCCTGATTCAAATGACCAAATCAAGTAAATGAGTTCATGAAGGCAAAAATGATTTATTTACACCACTATAACATTCTGTACATCTGCATAAGTCAATCATATTTCCAACATAACAGTTTATTCAAATGGCTCTGAGCTGCAAATCTGGAGACCTGAGTTTGAATCCCACAGCCCCCTAGGTGCATACTGTGTGACCCTGAGCAAGTCACTTAACTTCCTCGTGCTCCCAGGGTGCACCTACAAACAAGCTTTCAGCTTAGTGTGTCTCACCTGGTAAAATAATTGGTAAAAAAAAAAATCTTGCATTGAATTCACCCATTTGCTCCTTTTTCTCTCGGGGTCCTCATGCATCATCCAACCCCCTCCCACCAACCACCAATCTTCCCACCCTGTACTTTAGCTAGGTCCAGATGCCATAGACCCAACCCCTAGCCATTCTATCTACCCACTCCACCCCCCAATCACATCCAGTTGCCTACCCCTGGCCCTTGCACCCTCCTCCTTCCCCCTCCTGGTTCTGCCTGTTCCCACCTTTTTCTCTAGGCCCCTCTCTCCTATCCCCTAATTCCCTTTCTTTCCTTCCCATTCCTTTCCTTTTCCTGGTTCCTCTTCCCCTCTCTTTCAGACCTATCCACATGCTCTTTCAGCACCTTACCAGTATAGTAGGAACTGTGTACTTGCCCCAGAACCACTGACCAGTATAGCAGGAATTGTCAACCTGCCCCAGGACTCTCAGTCCTCTCATACCACTCCTTGCCTTGTGTGCCCCATGTTCCTTGCCCCCTCCTCCTGTGTCAGGGTGGGTAGGTGGGAAAAATGAAAAATCCCAACAGAAAGAGGGTGAGCAACTCTCAACCTCGGCTCATAAAGCCCCTAAGGACCCTTTGCAAGGACCCCTACAAGCCACACCCCTGGTCAATCCAGTGTCCCCTTTAGGTGTACACATCATCACCTCGCACCTGTCCATCATGACCTCACCTGACCCTCTCCTTTTCCCCATCACTCTTCATGACTTTACTAGGCTCCTCCCCTTCTAGCCCTGTTTGTTCATTTTTCCTTCCCCTCCCCTTCCCCCTCCTCTAGTCCCTTAAGCTTTCCTCATTTCCTCTGGGCTGCCATCAGACAATTCAGGTTGCCTTTTATTGGCAACCCTACTTGTCCCATGATCACTCCTTCTGAAATAATTTGAATGTCCAAACCAAGTAAATGGGTGCATGAAACATAGAAACATAGAAGCTGACGGCAGATAAGAAACGCAAGGCCCATCCAGTCTGCCCATTTTTTCTACCTTATGAATGAGCCATAGGCCTTTACTCTGTCATTGACCTATCTATTCATACTCATCTGTATTGTTCCATTATGCCTATCCCATGCCTGTCTGAAGCCCTGCACTGTATTCATATCCACCACTTCCTGAGGTAGGCTGTTTCATGCATCCACCACCATTTCTGTAAAAAAGAACTTTATTACATTAGCCCTTAATCGGCCTCCCTTTAATCTCATGCTGTGTCCTCTTGTCCTGCTATGTTTCTTGTTTTGAAACATGTTAGACTATTTCACCTTGTTAATGCCCTTAAGATGTTTGAATGTTTCGATCATGTCCCCTCTCTCCCTCCTTTGCTCTAGGGTATACATATTGAGCTCCGTTAATCTGTCCTCATATGTTTTCGGAGGCAATCCCTGCACCATTTTGGTTGCCCTTCTCTGAACTGCCTCCATTTTGTTAATGTCCTTGTGCAGATGTGGCCTCCAGTACTGCACACAGTACTCCATATGGGGCCTAACCAGTGTCTTGTAAAGAGGGATTATTACCTCACTCTTATGACTTGTGATACCCCTACTAATATGCCCCAACAACGAAGGCAAAAATTATTTATTTACATCACTATAACATTCTGTACATCTGCATGAGTCAATCATATTTCCAACATAACAGTTTATTCAAATTGTCCATATTATTCACAATTCAATCTTGCATTGAATTCACCCTTTTGATTCTTCTTCTCTCGGGGTCCGGATTCATCATCCAACCCCCCGCCACTGACCACCAATCTTCCTTCCCTGTTCATTAATCATTAGCTAGGTCCAGATGCCATAGACCCAACCCCTAGCTGGTCTATCAACCCCTCCTCCCTGCTCTAATCATGTCCAGGTGCCTACCCCTGCCCGGTGCGCCCTACCTCCTTCCCCATCCTGGCCCTGCCTGTCCTCTTCCTTTTCTCTGGGCCCCTTCCTCCTACCTCCTAATTCTCTTTCCACTAGCCCCTGCCTCCAGCTTGCGTTGCATGATGGTGCTTCTCCCCTTTTGGAGGGACCTGGTCCTCCTGTAGCCTTACTGCAGCCAGTTGCCACAAGGCCAGTAAAAATGCTATCAAACCTCTATCAGATAAATGCACCCCATCCCCCCATAAAGGTGTGGCTTGTCAAAGTTAATAACCTGCTATGGAACACAAACTCCACCCGTCCCCTTTTATGAATACTGCCACTCTCCTATTCAGCCATTTGTGGGCTCTCTCAATTGCTCCAGTACTGGTGGCCTGACGCCACACCCTCCTTGATATTATATCAGACCACACAGTCTCCACCCTGGGCCACCAACCCTTGATGGTCCATAAATCAGCCATGATAGCCCTAAACAAGGCCACCCATAGCAGCTTTCCTAAATCGTTGCCCCCAAGGTGAATAACTAATATATCCAGCCTGCCCCAAAGAAATTTAAGTTCCTCCAAGACTAGTAGCAACTGAGACCATTGCATTCTCCTAATCCCTTGCCAGCATATCTGTGGGCTTCTGAGACCTCTTGCAAACTCCCTCTCCTCTTGGCTTATCTCCATGAGCTTCTCCCCCAGTAGACATAGGAATGTCCCAGGATCCACATAATCCATTGCCTTCCATCACCTGCTGATAGAAGAAAAACACAGAAAAGTAATTTCAGGGTCTGATATAGTGCTTGTAACAGTCGGATTGCCATCAACCCAGCTGCTTTATTTCTTCTGCAGATTCCCCCCTTCCTGGCTAGTGCTGAAGCAGCTCCAATTCTAAAAGAATCTGTGGTGAACTGTGCTGGGTCATGTCCATTAAAAGCCAGTGCCCTCTTTAATATCCCCCCCACCTGGTAACAAGTTATCACTCCCCCATTCCCATGTTGAAACCAGGCACCTGTGCCTGCTGGCCAGATGCTCCTATACCTCTCCATTGTTTCCACTGTGCAGACCTGTCCTTCCCCACTACACAGGATCTGTACCCAGGTACCCCGTCCCATCTGGTCCATCTTTGATCATTGCAACCAACTGCATAGGCCCTCCTTGGAAAACTGAATGTCCTCACCCTGTAGCCCTCCTTCAGTGTCACCTTTGTTTTTTGCAACCAACTCACTCACCCTAAAAGCCCACCTGTGCAGTAATGTGAACACTGCCTGGAAAAGACAGGCCTCAAATGTCGAGTAACAAATGGCCCCCAGAGCCCCATGACTGCCACTAGAATGTCTTGTGTTATGGGTCTATGTGTGTCTGTTTGAGGACCCTACTCTTCTGCCACTCCAGGAGCATGCATCGTACCTTTTTACTTCTACTGGGTTCTGGCCAACCCCTGGAACTGCAGGCCCAACCTATGCCAGCTAGCTGTACTGCCATGGAGAAGTGGGTCATTCCCGTCTCCCATCTATTCACCATAAAACTCATGAACTGTTCTTCAATGGCCAGCAAACTTACCACCATGCCTTGCTACACCCAAAACCCTTGGAAGGCTTACCACACACCTTCATAGGCCCTCAGAGTGTTTGCCAACCAGGAGCTTTGGTACATTTGTGCTGTTGCCACCCAATTTTCCACAGATAGTCTGGTATCAGTGTTTTCACCATCTCTGCCTGATGGGCCATCCTCCTGAACCTGCCCAACTGCAAATGTGAAACACTGTCAGTGATATCATTCTTCACCCCTTCTATGTGCCTTGCCCTAAAGATAAGGTTCAAGTGCAGTCCTAGCAGTATCAGCTGTCTGGCGATCCTAGACACCATCTCAGTGGATCCCATCTTCCTGTTAATTACCTCTACCACCCCTTTACTGTCGCACCAGAACACCACCCACCACCTTTCTGTTTCTCATCTCCCTCCCCATACCACCAATGCTACACAAATAGGGAAAATCTCAAGGAATGTAATGTCCTTCTGTAAACCCTGAGCTTTCCAACTGGCAGGCCAGGGTTCGGCCATCCAACTGCCCTCATAGTATGACTTGAAGCCCGATGTGCCTGACACGTCTGTGTACAACTGCAAAGCCTCGCTGTCTACCTAATCCTCCTGCCAAAAATTCATTCTGTTGTACTCCTCCAAAAGCATTCCACACACCAAAGGTCCTCCTCGATCCCTTTGTGATGTCAACCCAATGGTGCGACCGCTTTGCCTTGCTCGTGGCCCGGCCTCAACACCGCGTGAAAATTCTGCCCAGGCAGATCACCTTACAAGCGAAATTGAGATAGCCCAGCAGTTGTATCAGTACTGATGGCACCCTTTTCCTACCCAATACCTGGCTGAGGAGCTCCTTCAGTTTCCCACTCTGGCTTATGGCAGCTGGAAGCATTCTCCCACTGTATCCAACTCAATTCCAAGGAACTCTATCTCACTGGCGGGCCCTTCTCTCTTCCCTTCTGCCAGAGGGATATCAACTGTTTTGCATAAAGCCTGAAAATCCCCCAACATCCTCTGCACCACTGTCTTGGATTCCCCTATGAGCAAGAAATCATCCAGATAATGTACCACCTGGCTGTGCCCATACCTGCACCTGAACACCAACTGTACCCATGTGCTAAATGCTTCAAAGTTTGTGCAGGCTACTGAGCAACCCATGGGCATGGCCTTGTCAAAATAAAATCCTCCATCAAATTGGAAACTGAATAGGTCCCAATCCTCTGGACAGACAGGCAGTAGGTAGAATGCAGATTCAATATCTGTTTTTGCCAACCACGCCCCCCCGTACTACCATGATAAGCAGTACAGCTGAATCCAGGGATGTGTATGACACCGCGCTGTCCGCATCATGGATGCCGTCTTTCACAGAAGTGCCAGCTGGATATGACAGGTGGTGAATCAGCTGGTACTCTCCCGGTTGTTTTATGGGCACAAGTCCCAAATGGGATATCTGAAATTGACCATATGGGGGAGACTCGAAAGGCCCCTCTGCTCTGCCAGCCTCCTTCTCTTTTCCAATTTTCTGATGCACTATGTTCTCTTTCCCCTTCACTGAAGACAAGTTCTTGGCCCTAGCTCCCTTCCTTTCCCCTCAAAATTTTAATGGAAAACCCTCTCTCAGCAATGCCCCCCCCCCAATTTGTGATCTGGGTAATCCACAGTCCATGCCCCAACTATGTCCTATTTTATTGGCATTTTGGCCAGTGCAAAACCCCATTGTAAACCCATTGCCGTGGAGTATCAGTTCCAACCATAGTTGGAATTGTACCCCCCATTCCCAGAACCCTGTTCCTTGATCCCAAAATTCCCACCTGTACCCCCTTCCCCCTGACCCCCCTGAAGGGCTGTTTCCTGCCAACTGCACCCCAGATCAATAGGAGTTATTTCTGCATTTTAGCACCAGGTGCATTCCCACACTTAGAGCAGGTATGTTTGAACTTGCAATTTGCCCAGGTGCATGCTGCTCTTTGAAAGCCAGCACAACTTAAACTTGGGCACCCATAATGGCTACTTTTTGCCTTCTTCCAGTGCCAACCCCACCTGAGTGCAAAAAGTCCTCACCCATAGCTCAGAATGCAATCCATTCTCAGGTCCCCCCTTGATGCCATCCGCTGCCAGAATGCCTCATCATACTCTAGCCATCTGTACCCTTTTTGTACTTTGTAGGCATCCCTAATTATGGCTGTGTATGCCAACAGGGGGATAGCTAGCTCCAGCTCTTTCTCTGATAAAATTGCACTATATAACAAGAAATCTGCTTACCAGTTGTCCAGGTTTTTATCCTTATACATGGCTTCCTCCTCTTTATGTCCTACCACTGCTAGTGCCACAGCCATTTCTGATTTCCCTACTGTCTCCTTTTGCTCATATTTCTTGGCCATCTTTTTGTCTAACAGGCCAAATATATCCACATATTCCCCTTTCCAAATCTTATCTTTTATGAAGGCTGGTACGTGGTGTCCCAGTGAGAAACCTGGAGGAGCATCATATAGCTTCCTCCCCCTGGCTGTGTCTTCCTCCATCCCCTTAGCCTTCCTCTTACCTCCTTTACCTCTTTTAAACTCCTCCAAAATCTTTTCTATAGTACCCAGCCCCTTATTCCCCATCTCCACTAACAATCCCTCCATATATTTCTTTAATCTGCCCTCACCTATGGGCTCCACTGTATCCTTACCCCCATCAGTGTGGGTCTGTCAGTTCTGGTATGGGCTCAGGAAGGGGAACAGGCTTCAGGTCTGGGGCTAGTCCTAATAGGGCGCTTACCTCCAGCCCCCTTACCCCTCGGCCCAGCCGTCTGTTTACACTTCCTTTCCACTGCCTCTTCTTCCTCCCTTTTTGCTGCCTTGTCAATCAGCTCCATCATTTTGCCTATCAGTGCAGCTGCTTCAGCCTATAGTTGGGCACTGGACACTGGAGGAGTTCCCTTCTTAGGAGCCATGATCTGAAAAATACTTGGAAAAAATGACAAATGGAATAACTATCTGTATCAACCCCTTTTTCACCTCCCAGCATTTGCTTGCCCCCAGCCTCTGTCACGAGGCCCACAAATACCTCCTACTGCCCCATGCCTGGATAGCCCCATGCACTCCGAGTCCTTCTGAGGCAGTGCCGTGTGATAGCTCTGCTGGTGAGCCAAAACCGCACTATCCCAACATGCCTAACCATGATGTCCTTCTGCATCCCCCATTCCTCCCCCTTCCCGTTCTCTCTGCCCCTACCCCTCCCTCTGATATATTCTGCTATCCCCCTCATCCTTCCATCAATTGTCCCCCTGTACCCCCAAATGCTTGCACTAAGAGGTCAAGTAACTGCTTCAAGCTTGTCTTTGTTGGTCCTTGTCCCCAGGCAGTACGGGTTGCCAATAAATTCTAGCCCCACTTTCTGCATTGTTCCTTACATTGTGACAAATGTTTTATTTTATTATTATATATATATTTTTTTTTTTTGATGGGATGACTTTGTTATGTGTGTAAATCAACTTTTCCAGGGAATATCCTTCCTGCTGGAGACAGTGTGTCTGCTTGATCCATCTATTCCCTTAATACGTTAGTATAGACAATAAATAGTGTGGGGGCCAGCAAATGGCCCTGTTTCCTTCCAAATTTAAAGGCACAAAAAATATTGTTAAATCTCCATCCCTTGAAAGCCAATCCCTTGAAGGCCTTAATATTATTGCTATTATTTGTCCAAAGTTCCAAAGAAATACTATATTTATGCTGAGGAAATGCAGCTAGAATATCTCTGATCTCTATTGAAATCCTTCCATTCCAGGCAGGCCTATCATCATTAACAGTAATAATGGCTTTCAGTAAACTACGCTAGCTAAAAATGCCAAACATTCCTCGAGGTTGGTCTCCCCCCAACACCAAGTATGTGTCACAAAAAGGTCTCCCTTCCGGTTCCCTCAGTGAATCCAGAAACCACCCCTCACCCATCCTCATGGGCCATGTGGCAATGATGACAGATGCCATGCCACGTGATCGTGGCCTCGTATTGCCACAAGCCAGCCAGGCCTACCCAGGCAAACTATCCCGGTCCTTTGCTGTCTGCAATTTGCAATTCCCTTGCCCTGGCCAAACAAAGATAGGCCTCGAGGCTGACTCACTCCAGTAACATCCTTGATGCTTCCTGATGGTCCTTGTTGTGTCGAAGCATGCCTGCAGGCTCGCTCTTCCCCCCTACCTTGTGGCAAACAGCAAGACTTTGGGCCCTGTCCAACCACTTCAGATCCCCTTCCTTCCTTGTGCGCTCCTGCCACAAGGCCCCCAAAATCCCCCGCCTTCTGTTTTTCAACCAATCCCCCCCGCAGCATTCTGGGTTAAAGTTGCCATCTCCGGGGTGTGTGCCCCACGCCAGCATCACCTCCACGCCTCTGTGGCTGGGCCTCCCCTGTGGTTCTGTGCTGCACTCTTGCCCGAAAAACAAATGGCTCCTTTGACATAGAGAGGATTCCTCACCAGGGAAAACACTGTAGGACACAAGGTGGCAAAATGCATCCCTCAACGCAGCCATGGCCCTCCTTCATCACTGCTCCAATTCACGAGTCCTCCCCTTGGCGCATTTCTGCTGGATAGCCAAACCAGCAGCTCATGGACCAGAGACAATTCGCAGCCTACCACCTTCTAAATTAAGTCTGTGGGCATGATCGACCTGCTGCTGCTCCCAGCGGCTTCAGCACCCCGAACCCTTCCCATGTGGCAGACAACACTGGCCCAGCATGTAAGACTTAAGCCGTCATCAGTCAGAAACAAGCCCATTCTTCTATTCTTCCAGGTACCCCCATAAATTTGACCTAAATGGCAAACAAAAATGCCTTGCATGAGCCCTTCTTTAAAACAAAACACATGCTACTAAACACTGCTCCTTTTAGCAGCCAGCATTCATCATACCAACATATTCCTAAGTCTGTGAGAAAGGAATAGTGGCCAGATTATGCATTTCACAACAAGCAGTATCAAACTAATAAGTAACTAAAAAATTAAATATACTTCCTTAGATCCATAAACTGTTTATCATACACACCCACACTTTTCTCTTTTTTTTAAATGCCTGTACTTGTAAATCCCATTAAAATACTGATAATAAATGCTGTATTGTTAAAAGCCATTCAAAACCATTCAAATGTCTCACATACTTTAACTGGGCCTGGTGTGCCATGCGTCCACCATGCGGTCAGTAGGCCCCCAAGCTTTAATTCCCCTTTCTTATTATTCACTTAAATTGTTTTCTTTCTACTCTCTACCAGGCATAAAAATCCACTTCCAAACTGCAGCCACCAATGTCTCTACCTTGTCCTCAGAAAACTTTAGCTTCAGCAAACTAAAATCCTCAAGGCCTGCAGGCTCAGGCCCCACAGTTGCAATATCTTACCTTGTGGTGTAAACAATCATTCCAAATTGCCAACACTTTGCTGAGATCCACTCTAAACAAGAAGTCCCAACAGAAAGAGGGTGAGCAACCCTCAACCTAGGCTTATAAAGCCCCTAAGGACACTTTGCAAGGACCCCTACAAGCCATACTGCTGGCCAATCCAGTGCCCCCTACAGGTGTACACATCATAACCTCGCACCTGTCCATCATGACCTCACCTGGCGCTCTCCTTTTCCACCTGTCACTTCTCGTGACCTCACTAGGCTCATCTCCTTCCAGCCCTGTCTGTTCATTTCTCCTTCCCATCCCCCCCCCCCCCCAGTCCCTTAAGCTTCCCTCATTTCCTCTGGGCTGCCGTCAGACAATTCAGGTTGCCTTTACTGGGAACTCTACTTGTTTTATGTAGGAAACTTCTAACAACTTGTTCAGTCAAACTCCATTGTACACACCACATTATGCAAACAAGTGTATAATGGAGTTTGAAAGTTCAGCAGACAAGTTGTAATGAGACCATTCTGGTTATTATAAAACATTAATATACACGGAGAGAATATAAGGGAAGGGGGATTGAGGAAGGTCTGCTGTGAGTGGGACTAGAAACTGTATAAAGACTCATTAAGAGATTAAGCATGCACCTTTGATCACTCCCCCAGGAATCTCCCCATGGCAGTCACTGATGGCATGCAAACAAGGGCCAGAACTGACAATGAACCTAAAAGTTTCAGACTCTTAGAAACCGCTATTTTGATATGTTAACAGAGGACACTGCTGTGGATGAACCAGAGAATGGTTACGCAAATATGCCCTAAATAATAGAAACAATATGACAGCCATGAAAGGAGTGGGCACTGTGGGTTTAAAAAATTATAATATATTTATATAGCTTTTCATGACAGGTTCAGTGGGGTGAACAACAATGCCCACAAATTTTCTTTTTACATAAATAAAACCAGAGGTCTGACTGGGATGTGAAAGGGAGAGGGATAAACTTAAAACTGTTAGATGATTTGAAATAAAGACAATGAATGAGCAAACCAGAGTGCTGTGCTTAGCCACTAATTATCCATGAAACACAGAAACATAGAAACATAGAAGTTGTCGGCAGATGGGGACCGTATGAGCCATCAAGTCTGCCCTTGGTGTCCAACTCCCCCCTTACTTAGTTGCCTGCTTGAGTATCTCACATTGTCTGTCCCATGCCCGCTTGAATTCCCCCACCATCTTGGCTCCCACCACACCCTCCGGCAGGATATTCCAAGGTTTCACAATGTGCTCTGCGAAGAAGAATTTCCTCATATTGCTCCTGAACTTTCCTCCCTTAAGTCTAAGGTCATGTCCTCTAGTCCTATTGTAGTCTTTTAACTGAAAGAGGTTCTGCACGTGCACCCAGTTGTTGCCTTTAAGGTATTTAAATGTTTCAATCATGTCCCCACGATTCCTGCATTGCTCTAGAGTCTAGGGATTATAATTTGAAGTCATCTAGTCTTGCTTTGTACGGTTTCTGATGTAAGCTCTGCACCATCTTTGTTGCTCTTCTCTGTACCATCTCCAGCCTATCTATGTCCTTCCTGAAGTGTGGCCTCCAGAACTGGACACATTATTCCAGGTGAAGCCTTATCAGGGACTGATACAAGGGCATGAATACTTCATGCCTTCTGCTTGTGATGCCTCTATCTATGCATCCCAAGATGCCACTAGCTTTTAATGCTGCCTTTTCACATTGTTTACTGAACTTGAGGTCATCTGATATGATCACCCCCTGGTCTCGTTCCTGCCTAGTAGCCACCAGCTGCTCTCCTCCCACTGAGTACAGCTTCCCTGGGTTACATTCTCCCAGGTGCATGACCTTGCATTTTTGGCATTGAATTTCAATTACCAGGTCCTGGACCACTCCTCCAGTTTTCGGAGTTCAGCTTCCATGCTATGCTGTCCCTCTGGTGTGTCCACCCTGTTGCCAATTTTGGTGTCATCTGCAAACAGGCACACCTTTCCCTTCAGTCTATCTGCAGTGTCACTGATGAATATGTTGAAGAGGATCAGCCCCAGAACCAAGCCCTGTACTGGTTACCCCCCGACAGCGACATTTCACCAGCGAGGTCCCCCATAGTGACTAGAGTGTCATGCTGCTGTGGGAAACCTGCTGGAACCTGGCGCTGTCTGTCAGGGGTCCTGCACCCCCCTAATCAGCTCCAACTTGGAGTTGATAATCCTTAAGTGTGGGGTGTTCAGGGGGCGAAGCCCCCTGAAGAAAACACAGGCAGACAGTGCAAACTGGCAGCCAACTGCAGAATGCGGTCGACCTGCCAGTGTCGCTGACGGGGCATTCGACAAATATTTTGACGAGTCTACCCTGTACGACCCTGCTAATCACTCTCCCCTCTTCTGACAGCATGCCATTCATTAATATTCTCTGACTTCTCCCATGTAACCAGTTTCTGACCCAGTTCATTACCTCGGGCCCAACTCCCATGTTTTGCAGTTTTCTGACTAGTATCCTGTGCAGAACAGTCAAAAGCTTTGCTGAAGTCCAGGTAAACCACATCCATTGCCTCACCCTGATCCACTGTTTTGGTGACCCAATTGAAAAAATCAACCAGGTTTGTCTGGAAGGACCTCCCTGCTGTGAAACTGTGTTGATTTTTGTCACGCTGACCAGTTTCCTCCATCAAAGCTACAATTCCTTTCTTCAGTAGGGACTCCATTAGTTTTCCCACAACTGAAGTTAGACTAACCTAACTAGTTTTCTGGCTGTTCCTTGCTCCCACTCTTGTGGAGTGGTACTACTGTTGCTCTCTCTCAATCCTCTGGCACCTCCCCACTCCTTAATGATTTGTTGAAGAGCACTGCTAAGGGAGCTGCCAGTTCTCTCCCAAGTTCTTTAAGTATTCTTGGGTGTATCCCATCAAGCCTCATAGCTTTATCTACTTTTAACTTGTCTAGTTCCTCTAGGATCCTTTCCTCTGTGAAGGGACCTGTGTCTATTCCTTCAATTGGGCACTTCTTTATGCCTGTTGCTGCCCTGTTTCCATCTGCTTCCTGTGTAAAGACTGAGCAGAAGTACTCATTGAGTTCCTCTGCTTTCTTCCCATCTTGCTCTGTGGTTTGTCCATCCTTTTTTGTGATTCTAACAATGCCCTCTTTGGTCTTTCTTTTTTCTCGTATGTACCTGCAGAAGGTTTTGTTACCCTTTTTTACTTCCTGAGCTATCCTAACCTCTGTCTGAGCCTTTGCATTTCTTATCAATTTTTCTGTCTCTTAGTTTCTGTTTGTATTCTGTTTTGTCCGCCTCATCCCCTGACTCCTTGTATTTTCTGAAGGCTATGCGCTTCATTTTCTCAATGGTTGCCACCTCCTTGGAAAAGCATAGTGTTTTTTTTCCTCCTTTTGTTCTTACTAACCTAATGGGCACATTGTGATGTGACCATGATTATTACATCCTTCAACCCTGTCCAACATTCCTCAATGCTCCCCTCTGTTGTGTTGCTAAGGTTTTCCCTCAGGCAGGCCTTCATGTTTATGAAATCTGCACTCCTGAAGTTAAGGACCTTCAGTTTGGAGTGTGTGGAGTTGGACTGACAAGGAGAGGCAGCAAGAGAGAGCTGTCACAAGTTCCGCAACACTAATATGAAAGCAGTATACAGGCCAGGATGCAAATGTTAGCTAAACATGGCTGTAAATCAGTTGTTACCCACTGTTATATTTATGGGTTTGTCATATGTTATCAGATTGTTCCTGTTTTGTGTATGAAAGTTGAGGTGAAGAGGGGAGGGTTTACCTTAGGTGGAGCATGGATACAGGGATAGCAGATGTGAGGAATGAAGCATTGGAATGATAAACAAAACATGATGAGTCAGCAATATAAATATGTGAGCTGAATATTAAAGGGAAACAAATGCCACAAAGGCTATATCATGTAGTTCATGGTCTTAAAATACTTGAAGTCAGAATAGGCTTCTTCGAGAAGATGCATATAAAAAAGTCCAGAACCTTCTATTTGGAGGTCAGTTCATTGGACAGGTATTTGGGGCAGAGGAAGACAACAGAAAGATGAGCCATTATTTTAGTAGCAAAGAGCCTTAAATTTCAGGCAGAACAAGAAATATGGGATCCAGAAGGGAAGTATGTGCTGGTGAAAGGTCCAAACAATGACAACCCCCAATTTTTCATGGAACTCATGAATGTAATAGTGCCATTTATAAATTGATCTCGAATGGGTTTGGAATTTGCCTCAGTATATACATCTTGACTGAGCTGTTAGGGTCACAGTGGGTTAGCTCTAGCAGCATGTCAAGATTGTTAACTTTGCTATGCATAGTACTAGAAAAGCAGTCTGACTTTGTGTAGCATGAGATGCTACTTTGTGAAGTGGGCTGTTCCCCAGCTGAAGAGTGGAGAATATTTATAATTACACTTAACCTGTGAAGATGTCACTTTACGTAGTATTGCCATTATGCATACTGTAATGGCTTCTTTGCCAGTGAAGTGCCAATATGCATGTGTGTGTATGTGAAACTGTCATTTAAAAAGAAGTACTTCTACCTTTGTGTAGCATAACACGTCCCTCTGCCATACCACCAGTTACAATGAAAGTAATACCCCCACACCTCCACCCTTGCAGCACCTGCCTCCCTCCTTCCCACTTCCCAGTAAAGTTACTTTTCATTTTCAGTATAACAGAAAAAAAGGTTCCTCAAGCCAGTGCTGAATAATCGCAGTTTTGCACCCCACCAATCCAGATCTTGTTCAGGTAAGTACTGACTTGTGTGTACACACCCACCCCACCACCCATTGGCATTCAGTACCCTTCTTTCCACTTTCATTTTCATGTTTTGTTCTTAACCAGGTGGTGAACTGGGCATAGCCCTTTTTCAGTCATGCCTCACATGTAATGGCAATGCTTGACATATGTAATAAATTCACAACCAATTGTAGGCTGTGTAAGAAATACACATGATACAAATTTTCTACATAATACCAAAACAGGAACATTTGCAATCATTCAAAAAGTTTCTCCTTAGGAGAGTCTAAAATGGTATACACTGTGTGCAATGTGAATTGTTGCTATCAAACCCAGACAGAATGAAAGGTGTGTACCAAGTAAATGACCCTTTTGACAGAGTTACTTTAGGAATTTGAACAGAAAAACATGGATGAATTATTTCTTATTCTGTGTAGAATAAACAGCTGAATTATGTGAGAAGTTTGAGAAAAAAATTTTTGGAGAATGATTAGAATAAATTATTTAACCAACAACAATGTTGTCGTATGTTCTTATTTGAGATGGTACTATTCCTAGTTTAAAATACAAGCAACAGTGGTGAGTGAAGTAGAAAGCCTTCAAAGCAAAAAGACAAGCTGGAGACCAAATAGGCACCTAGGTGTTTAAAAGTATTTTCTGTGGAAAGCAACTGACCATTACCACCATGTATATGTAGGTCATTCCTAACTCGAGTCAATCTTTGTACCATGCCAAACAGCATGACTTTAGTTTTGGTTTCAGGTAGCCTTCATGTCTTTTTAGTTACCCAGGCAGTTAGATGATCCTAACCTGCTTGTATTGTGTTTTGCATGTCTAATAGAGAGGGTTAGCAGTTGAGGGTGGCCATATTGTTAGCATACAACAGACTCTTCACTCCATGAGAGTCCTGGGCAAATCATTTATAAATATTGAGAACATCAGTGGTCCCCATACTGAACTCTGGAGGTCTCCAGCAATCACCTCCAGTGATCTGGACAGGGATTCCCTATCCTACCTGCTCCACTTGTTTTTTTAAGGTAATTTAAAAACCATGCCAAGTTGTTGCCTGGTATTCCAATTTGATCCATTTTACTTCATAATAACCTATGGTCCACCACAATGAAGATTCTGGTCAGGTCAACAAACATTGCATCTGTCATTAGCCTTTCCTCACAGGGATCTAGTACGGTGCTCATTAACCCAACCAGGGCCTTCACCATGCTCTGCCCCTTCCTAAATCCTTGCTGTTGTTCAGCTAGAAGTCTGTTGTCATCAAGATGAGACATTAGTTGTGTAGTAGCAGTATATTTATTTCTTAGGCAGCCAATCCTGCTGGCTTTTGGTGCCTTACATAAAAACATCAATTATAATTAATAAACAGCAGTAAATAGTACATAAATATTTAACTGACAAAATATCTTAGGGTATTGTAGGATAGGCTCTAATGAACAAATAACGCTAAAGGGTACTACGGGTGAGGTGGCTTAACATCTGCACAATTGAGGCTTCCTCTAACCCATGCTAACTAAATAAATCAGGTTTTTTACTCATCACTTGTAAAAAAGCAATCTTCTGGTGCAGCCAACATGATTAAATATGGCACACCTCAACCCCAGGTGAGGAGCACCATATTTATTTGTGTAAATACCATGTGTATGTCTGGCACAGATAGGGCATTTAGGTAAATTCTGTAAAAACAGTGCTGGAAATGGGAAATAATATTTTAAAACTTTCATACACATGGGTAAACAACAGGAAAGGGCAAAGCCTCATCACAAAATCATGGTCTTTCCAGCACGATCCTGGGGGTGAGGAACACCATATTAATTCATGCTGGCTACACCAGAGGATCAGGTGTTTTTTTTACAAGCGATGAGGTAAAAAAATCTTTATTTACTAAGGCACATAGAGTGGGGATCTGTGAGATGAAGCCCCGATCTGTGCAGTGGTCAGGACTTCACCTCACTCAGTAGTACTCCTTTAATTCTCATTTGTAACTTTCAGCTGAGGGTGCCTCCTGAAGCTCTTATGGAAGCTGGTCCCAATAGAATGGGGCAGCCACTGCAAAAGCACGATCCCTGGATAACTTTAAATATGATCTGGGGACCTTAAAGAGGCCCACCTCAGAAAAACTGAGAGGGTGACAAGGAGTACAGTATATGGCTACAGGAGCTCTTTTAGGTAGGCAGAATCCAAATCATGCAGGGCTTTTTATGTTAACAAACCTATCTTGAAGGAGATGTGCCACCTGAAGGAGATGCATAACCACACATTTCTCCAGTTATCTAGCTAAGATTGCCAAAAGTGATATAGGCTTATAATTAGTTACACTTAGATTATTCTCCAAGTTTAAAATGGGTGCAGTTTCTGATTCTTTCCAAGTGGAAAGAACCACCACAGTCCTGATGGAGAAGTTGAGCAAATGAGTGAGTGCTTTTTAAATGTTGCTGGTTTTAACATCCTTTGGTTTATCATGTCAAGTCCATCCACATCCTTTACCCTCATCAAGTTTTTGTAGTAGTTGCAACACATCATCTTCATTAATTTCAATAAATTTGAAGTTTTATTCCTCTTGAGTTTTAACAAATGACACATTTGTTAATACATTTTGTTTGCCAGTATCCAGTTCCTGATTGTAATCAAATATTATCTGATTTATTAAAACGTATTTAAAAAATCTGGAATTTCTTTATCTTTTCTGTATTTTACCTCCATCAACCAGACACTGTATTTTAGACCTATCCTGGGGGTTACAACTTTCCTAAATGAAGCCCAGAATGTTTACAGATTTTTAATGCTATTTAACTGTTGGTGATGACAATCAGATGATTTTTCTATTTTAACTCCCTTTTTAGGTGCCAACAGCACTGCTGTCAGTACCTATTCTGGTCATGTGTACCCTTTTCTGTATTTTAATCAGGATTACGGTTACATTCAGTGTGAGCGATTCAGCTGCATGATTTCAGTGATAATGTTTAAGTCTTGATGTTAAGTGTGAGCCCTACGTAAGCATGGGTTTTAAAGTACTGCAGGACTGCTGAAATTCCCCTTGAGCAGAAATCATCCCCAGAAGCTTAGGACAACTCCAACCCCTAATCTCTACCTCTTGTCTGTATTAAAAAAAATCTTTAAAAAAAAACACAAAAATCTCTATCCTAGCTGTTATTTGTGCAGTGTTTGGGGAGTAGCAAGGAGCACTCTGGGATGGTGGAGGTCTGCTAGTCCTGGGGAAGCAGCTCAGTTTTTAGCAGCCCTGCAAACAGGGGCTTTGTTATAACTGCAGCTTTGTGAGTACTGTATTAGCACTACGTGTGCTTTTGGAAGCTTATAAAGGTATTTTAACTGTTAAAAAGGGGGGTTGTACAATGCCACAACTAGAAGTGTAGCATGATCCAGTTTCAGCCCTTGAAAGGTCTCCACACTCATGAGCTTTAGCTGTAAATGACTGAAAAACCTGCTGAAAATCTCCTAGAGCAGAAATTGTCTCCTGAAGCGTAGGGCAACTGCCAACCTGTAATCTCTACCTCTTATTTGTGTTAAAGAAATCTTAAAAAAATAGAAAAATCTCTGTCCTATCTGTTGCTTGTGCAATGTTTGTGAGGAATAAAGGAGCACTCTGGGACGATAAATATCTACTGGTCCTGGATGCAGGGAAGCAGTTCCGTTTTTAGCAGCCGTGGAAATAAGGGATTTTATTGTATCTGTAGCATGGTGAGCACTGTATTAGCACTATTTCTATTTTTAGAAGATTTATAAATACATTTTAACTTTTAAAAAAGGAATCTTCCACAGCGCCAAAACTGGAAGTGCATCATGATGCAACTTTTGTTTTTGACCCTTGAAAAGCCTCTACACCCATGAGCGCTGGCTGTAAAGGATTGAGGGACTGCCAAAAACCCCTTAGAGCAGAAAATATCCCCTGAAGCTTGGGGCAACACCAACTTCTAATCTCTATAATCTCTACATGCTATGTTAAAAAAATCGTAATAATCTCTGTTCTAACTGTTGCTTGTTCAGTGTCTGTGGGGTAGAAGGAGTACACTGGGAAGGTGGAGGTCTGCTGATCATGGAAGCAGTGAAGCAGCTCTGTTTTTAGAAGCCCTGGAAGCAGGGGATTTTATTGTAACTGCATCTGCCTGTGACCACTGAGGCAGATAAGGGACAAGACCACCCCACACCCCATTTTAGTCACTTTTATCTGTTAAACTAAATTTTCAAATGGACCCCACTGGTGATATTCTGGAGCTACTTCAGGGTGAAGACTGTATTGTAAAATGTAAAACTTGCTTTAAGTACATTCTCATCTTGCTCAACATGAATAAAAAACACTTCATTTGTAACAGTGCCCCAGATATAGCCAGCTTGAGAGTGAATGTGTACTGATGTAGTGTAAACTATCTAAAATGAATGAAATCAAAAATATTGCAAAATGTGTAAGCACAGTTACAGCAGAAAAAAACATGATGCTCAGATGAAGTCATATTCCAAAAAAAAAAAAAAAAAGATTAAGGGAGGTCTCTGAAGGTTTCCTAGTCTCAACTACTTCTGATCAAATACCTAAAAGTGGGAGAGAAGAACAAATATATGTAAGCAATGACTTGTCTGTGGTCAGAAGCAATACACATACAAAAGGAAGATGAGCTATTACTACTGTACTTCTGAGGTCCCACTACTTCTGTCCAGTAAGTACAACCCTTTGACATTGATGAACTGTTTAACCTTGCACCTCCAGCCAATACATATACCACTATGGTAAATCCTCATACCACTCCTGCTCAAGCCCCTGATCTGAAAAACCTCACAAAAACTGGTCATTTTGATTCTATTGTTTGATATATGGATAGTCATATCTGCAGTGAGGATAAATTGCACACCACTGTATCATGTTTACCCGGTGCAAAAATTACTGACATAAATTCAAGAACTGAAAAATTAATAGTTCACAAATATTCAAATGTAGGCATTATTGGTACCAACAATCTAAGCAGACAACATGAAAAAGACATCTGCTATGAACTAATTTCACTATGCAATAAAATAAAATACATGAAATATACAGTTGCTATAGCCAGCATTTTACCGGTGTCCCTGCTCACATGGAAAAAATCATCATATCCAGGATAAATGTCTGGATTTCTAACTGGTGTAAAAAAAGAAGGGGTTACATGTATAGATCACTGGGACATGTTTCTAAAAAATAGCTCACCTTTCTCCAGGGATGGATTACTTCTCAATAAACTAGGGGCAAAAACACTGGGTATTAAACTCAAAGCAGCTTTGAATAACCAGTGTTTAAAGATCAGTGGCAACCATTTTACACATTGTTAAAAAGAGCCTGAATTCAAGTCCCTGTGTCATGGGAAGTGTGTTTCCTGAAAATGTCATGCTATTTGGTTTTGTGGTTTTCTTTACAATACCATTTAACTTGTTCTGCACTAACTGGAAAAAGTCAGGCTGTTTCTATCCTTCTGACTGACCCGTGGAGAGTGATAACATCATATTGGACTAAGCTACTGCTGCAGCAGTCCCTGCTTGACTGAAGAGCTTTAAACTTTCTAATTTAGAGCAGTCAGTAGAACTAATTTTTTGCTGTCCAGGGTTTTTACTAACTCAGCCTCTGGTATGTGTTCAGATGAATTAGCTGAAAATCTATCATTTTGTTCTTTTAAAAAGCTGATAATTTGAGTTTCATTGCAGATTTGAAGTGGTGTGCATTTGAGAAATCAGCTTGTCTGTATCACAGCTGTGAGTTTGGTCCCATCAAAACTTTGCATTTTGTTTTCTAGCTATACAACTCTGGGTTGTTTATTTAGTGGATATAACATAAGTCTAAAGTTTGTTAATTCATACAAGAAATTTGTCTTTGATGTAGTCTCAGTAAATAGGTTCATGTAAGAGCAATTCTTTTCCTCTCAGATTGACAAACAGGTGTCTGCCACACTCTGCGATTTCAGGCACATGTACTATATGAACTCACAAATTTCAGTTCATTGAAGGTTTCTGTCTGAAAATGCATAATGTTTAACTAGAAACAGTATGTTGCATCCTGATGCCCACTGTCTCCTGTGCCATAGTTGAGGCAGCTGAACTCTGCTACCCCATCCCCTGCCCTACAAGCCCCCCTGTCTCTTGCTCCACATTCGAGGCTGCCTGAACAGTCAGGGCTGCTGCACCATGTGCACCCCATCCCACTGTCAGAGATGCTGTACCCTGATGCCCCCCATGTCATGCCCCACAGTTAAGGTTTCTGCACCATCCTATCCACAGTCCCTGCCACCACAGCCAGGGATGCTGCACCATGCTCCTGCCTACTTAGGCAAGGCTGCTGTGATCTGCAGTGCTCTGGAGCCCCTTGCCTCCACAGTTAGTGCTGCTGCACCATGGTGCCACTTGCCACATGAGTTATGGCATTTTCTGCACCCTGTCCTTTGCTCCAAAAGTTGTCAGTTCCACTGAGGTGTGGCTGCTGCACCCTGTCCCACTATTTGGGCTGCTGTACCCTAATGCTTCCCTTGTCTTTTGGTTGAACAGTCAGGACTTCTGAACCTTACTGACTGCTGTCCTTCACCTCCCATAAGACAAAATTGAAGTATTTTTCTTTTTTTTTTTTTTTTGGGCAGTGCAGCAAAAAAAATCTGACTTTGGTGGCAGGTGGCAGCATAGTGCAGCAATGCTAACTGTGGAGTCATGGGGAAGTGGAGGCATGGGGCTGTAGGGTGCAGCAGGGCACAGCAGTCCTGACTTTGTAGACAGGAACAGGGTGCAGCAGTTCTGGCTATGGTGGCAGGGGACAGACTACAGCATGGTACAGAAACCTTGATTGTAGGGCAATACATTGGGGGGACATCAGGGTACAGCAGCCCTGACTGTGGGACAGAATGCACATAGTGCAGCACACCTGCCCATTTTGGAAAATAGAAGTAGGTAGAAGGGTGCAAATAAAAGCCACATGGGCAGTATGGTGCAGCAACCCAAATGTGGAGGCAGGGAACATGGGACTCTAGGGCATAGCAGAACACAGCAGCCCCAACTGTGGTGACAGAAACAGGGTGCAACATGGTGCAGCAGCTCTGACAGGGAGGGTGGGGGAGAAAGTGCATCAGGGTGCAGCAACCAAAACAGTTCGGGCAGGGTCTTCAGGGTGCAGTGGCCCTGATTGTTCAGACAGGAGATGGGGCAACATGGCACAGCATCCCTGACTCTATGGAAGAAGAGAGTGGGCAGCAGGGTGCTTTAGCCTTAAATGTGGGTCAGGAAATAAGGTGATTGTGGGGTAGGTGACAGAGTGCAGCACAGTGCAAGTGCTTCAACTGTATGCAGGAGATGGGGGCATCAGGATGCCATATAGTATTTATAGTTGTACATATACATGATGTATTTTCACACAGAAACCATCAAAGAACTGAAATCTGTGAGTTCATATAGTACATGTGCCTGATATAGCAGAGTGTGGCAGGCACCTGTTTTTCACTCTGAGAGGAAAACAATTGTTCTTACATGAACCGATCTATTTTGGCTACATCAATGACAAACTATTTGTATGAATTAACAAACGTTAGATTTATTTTCTGTTTATTAAATAAATGACCCAGTGTTATATAGCTAGAAAAAAGACACAGTTTTGATGGGGCAGTACTCATAGCTGTGATACAGACAAGCTAATTTCAAAAATGCACACCACTTCAATTCAGCACTGAAACTCAAATGATCAGCTTTTTAGAAGAACAAAATGATAGATGTTCAGCTAATTCATCTGAACACATACCAGATACTGAGTTAGCAAAACTCCAAGACAGCAAACAATTAATTCTACAGACTGTTCTAATTAGGAAGTTTACAGCTCTTCAGTCAAGCAAGTACTGCTCCAGCAGTAGTTAAGTTCAATTAAAAGTATTAAAGTGAAAATTAAAAGCTCTAAGACAAGCTATGAACACAAACTGGTGTCTTCAGTCAGTCAAAATTATAAACTATTTTATTCATATATAAATAATAAAAAAGGAAATTTTCACAATGTAGGACCTTTAAAAAATCATAAAGGGGAATTAACATCTGATGTGAATTCAATGGCCAATATACTTAACATATATTTTTCATCTATACTTAATAGTAAAGCAGGTAACACTCAAAGCTTTTTGTTCAGTGATTCATCACATCCACAAAGGTTAATATTAGATTCAACTGATGTAGAGGCTAGACTAAAAAAACTTGATCCTAACAAATCATCAGGATCTGACTGTTTATATCCAAGAGTTCTAAACAAACTAAGTAGCTTTATTGGAGAACCCTTGACATATATATTTCAGGCCTCATTGGATAGAGGTGAAGTGGTGGATGATTGGAGAAGGGCTACTGTAATACCTTTGTTTAAAAAAGGGGTACGATCCAACCCGGCTAATTATAGACCAGTGAGCCTGACCTCTATCAAAAATATTGGAAGGTATACTAAAAGACTATATATTAGATACCTTAAAACAAAACAACCTGGAGGATAGTACTCAACATGGTTTTGTCAAGGGCAGATCTTGCCAGACAAATATGTTACATTTTTATGACAAAGTGGTAAGGGAGCTTGATGATAAGAGAGCACTGGATGTGTCCTTTCTGGATTTCTCAAAGGCTTTTGATAAGCGACCTCATGCTGAGTTATTGTTAGCTTTGTGTAAATTAGGCATTGCACATCCTATAACATGCTGGGTGCAAGGTTGGCTGACAAATAGAAATCAGAGAGTTGGTATAAACGGTTCATATTCTGCATGGTCAGAGGTTACGAGTGGGGTTCCCCAAGGGTCAGTGTTGGGACCCTGTCTCTTTAATTTATATATCATGATTATAATATGACAATGAGGATGTCTAGTTGTGCAAATTTGTGGATGATTGTTACTTGGGGGATAAAATTGAAAATACATCCAAAAAATCTTCGCTACAGAAAGTATTAGATCATGTAGCCAAATGGACAAATAAGGCTGAATTATCATTAAATGTTGATAAATGCACTGTTATGCATTTAGGGAAAAATAACCCTGAACTGAATTATCGGTAAAACAATAAAGTATTAAGAAATACATCTGAGGAAAGAGATTTGAGTATTTAAGTGTCGCAGGATATGAAATTTACAGCACATTGTAGGCAATTATCTCAGAAGGAAAATAACATTTTGAATTCCATTTTCAGGCATATAAATGCAAGAATTGGGGAGGTTATTATGCCTCTCTATATACACTTGGTTAGGCCTGTATTAGAGTATGGAGCTCAAGTTTGGGCTCCCTATAATAAGAAAGACGTAATCATGCTGGAAAGGATTCAGAGGAGGGCCACTAGAGGTAAAGAAAATTTGAAAGTTAAGACATACCAGGAAAGGTTGAATGATTTGGATTTGTTTACCTTGGAGTACAGAAGGAAAAGGGGTGATATGTGTCTTGTGCATAAGACATGGACAGATAATGATCTATGGGAAAATTTGGGTTTAGAAATGTCAAATAAAGTATATGATACTAGATCGTACCCAGTGCAGTTAAAAGCAAGACACACAAGGCTAGTGAGATCAAGAAACTGGTTCAATCAAAGGGTGGTGCATGATTGGAATAGATTACCCACTGAAGTGGTGGCTAGCGCCATTACACAGTCTTTTAAAATTAGACTAGATAAAGTCTATCATAGTAATTAAAATATATGGCGAGCATAATGGACGCAAGTCTTCAGGCTCATTAAAAATCCTATGACTCCTAATATGATGTCATCACTCTCCAAGGCTCAGTCAGAAGGACAGAAGCAGCCTGACTGTTTCTAGTTAGTGCAGAGCAAGTTAACAAAAGCTGTTGTAAAGAAAACTACAAAACCAAACAGCATGACATTTTCAGGAAACACTACTCATGACACAGGGAATTGAATTCATGCATTTTTTAACAATGTGAAAAATGGTTGTCATTGATCTTTAAACTATATAGCGGGGGGGGGATCTACATGGTCCACATGCCCTAGAAAGTCTCACACTTCTAGAATACCTCCTAGTCCACACAGAATAAAATTTGCATCACTGAATGCAAGAAACCTATGTAATAAATTTGATGAGCTATTGACATTTATTTCTGATAGAAAACTTTATTTAATTTCCATCACAGAAAATCAGTGGCCTTGAAATATACAGGGGAGAAAGAACATACAGGACAATGACCTTTTTTCAATGCAGCATGTCACAAAGAAAGGGTGGTGGTATTGCTGTTTATGTTAATTGAAATTTTAGGGTTATAGATATGAATAATAAGATAAAGAAATCTGGGAAATCTGAGCCTTTATGTGTAAAACATGTTGCAAACTCAGATTTACCCATCAATGGGCTTTGCTACCATCCTTCAGATACCACAACTGCTATAACTTTAGATATTGTACCAGAAATTCTAGCAGCCTGTGAACTGGGTGTAGTTATCTTTGTAGGTGATCTGAACCAACCAGATATAAATTGGTCTACTCACTCTGAGAGTAATGCAGCAGGTGAACTGTTTGTCATCACCTCTGAACACTTAAATATGATACAGCATGTCTCAGAACCAACTAGGGTTTGAATATCTTAGATATAGTACTACTGGTTTTTCCTCCTGGGGATGGAAGCCTCCAGCGTGGGGGTGGAACCTGTCAGATGGTCTGATCATCACACTGTGAGATTAAATTTTAGCACCCCCTTGCGTAGACCTACCCCTGTGGAGATGGTCAAGTACCACCCTTTATGGGATGTGACTCCCAATAGTCTAACTGCAGTACTTGACCTATCAGAATTTCCTGTGATGAGCTCGGATCCAGAGGCCTTGGTTCTGGCCTATAATAAGGCCATTACCAATGCCCTGGATTCTATTGCTCCCATCCGTGTGCATCCTCTCTCCCTTCACCCGCGGTCCCCATGGTTCAATGAGGACTTGAGGGAGACGCGTCGACTTGGACGCAGGTTAGAGAGGTGTTGGTGGAAATCCGGCTTAGATGCTGACCATCTTAGACTGCTAGAGCATTATCAACTCTACCAGTCAGCAATTGCCTGTAAGAAGGCAGTATTCCTGTCTGGGGAAATTGCTGCTGCTCAGAACCGACCGGCACAGCTCTTTCGAACCGTAGACAGACTGTGCAACCCAGTCTGTCTGCAGGTTCGTAGAGCTTTTTTGCAATCTCAGTGCGAGGAGTTCGCTCGGTTCTTTGCAGGTAAGGTGGAAGACATCAGGTCGGAGACTTACACGATACTCTCTATGGGAACGGCCATGGACCAGGCCCCGGTTGCATTCCTTTTTTCCTGGAGTTTCTTCAAAAGGCCGGAAATCGAAGATGTTTTGAGGATTGTCTGGGGTATGCGCACTACGTGCTGCAGTTTAGATCCAGGCCCCACAGCCTTGGTTATGGGCTGTGGGGAGATTATCATCCCGGTTCTGGCAAGGATAGTCTGGTGCTCCTTAGACTCTGGTGAATATCCTTGCTCCTTGAAGGAGGCAGTGGTGACACCAGTGTTGAAAAAGGCTTGTTTGGACCCCGACTTCCTCGGTAACTACCAGCCTATCTCAAACCTTCCCTTTGTTGGGAAGGTAATTGAGAAAGTAGTGGCTACTCAGTTAGACAACCACTTGACCATCCATAGCGTCTATGATCCCCTTCAATCGGGTTTTTGAAAGAGGCACAGCACCGAGACTTTTCTGGTTTGGGTGCTCAATGATCTCCTGATAGTGAGAGACCAGAAAAAACAGTCGATTTTGGTCCTTTTGGACCTGTCATCAGCATTTGACACTGTAGACCATGGGGTTCTGCTTGAGTGCCTGAGAACCATCTGTGGGCTCTCAGGTCTAGTCCTCAGATGGTTTACGTCTTTCCTCACCGGTAGAACTCAAAGGGTGGTATCAGTGGTGTTTTCCTCGGATCCTGTCTTTCTGTTCTGTGGGGTGCCTCAGGGCTCTGTGCTGTCCCCCATGTTGTTTGTGGTGTACATGCTTCCCCTCGGAGATATTGTAAGATGGTATGGGCTGGAGTTTCATTGTTATGCTGATGATACTCAGCTCTACCTGTCTTTTGCACCTGACCAGAATAGAGCACTCTCGGTGTTCAATAACTGCCTCAGTGAAATCCAAGGTTGGATGAGGTCCAGCTGGCTGAAGTTAAATTCCAGGAAGACAGAGGTGATGGTTGTGGATCCTGGTCACGAGATAGGGGGATAGGGGACAAACCATCCCTCATGTTTATTCCTGGGGGATGTTGGGCTCCCCATCTCTGAATGGGTGCAGAACCTAGGGGTGATTCTTGATGATCAGCTGACACTACATGCTCAAGTGTCGGCCATCGTTAAAGTCTCCTTTTACCATCTTAGGAATATCGCTAGGATCAAGCACCTTGTTCCATCCGGGACCTACCTACGTTGATCCACACCTTTGTGACCTCATGTCTGGACTACTGCAATTCCCTTTACTTTGGGCTTCCTGGGGTTGATATCCACCGCTTGCAGCTGGTGCAGAACTCTGCAGCCCGGTTGTTAACTGGGACCTCTCGTTCTTCCCATGTTACACCAGTGCTGCGGAGACTGCACTGGCTGCTGGTTCAGTGGTGGATCACCTTTAAAGTTGGTCTGCTGACCTACAAAGCCCTGCACGGTTTGGGCCCTGACTACTTGAAAGAGCTCCTGGTTCCCTATCTCCCAGAGTGACCGCTCCGCTTGGCCAGCGAGGGGTTGCTAGAGATTCCGAGGGTTATTTTGAAATCATCTGGTGCCGGGCTTTATGCGCTTGTGGTCTCGATTTCTGGAATTCTCTACCACGTTGGATTAGAGAGTGTGCAACAGTGGGGGTTTTAACATGCATTAAAATCCTTCCTATGGACTAAGGCTTATGGGGAAGAGGTTGATCTGGTTTGATTTTACTATTTTGTCATGTTGTCTGATGTGATGTATTATTTATTTGTATTGCAATGTTTTATTATGGTGTGATCTTATAACCTGTTCTGCGCCTTGATTTTTGAAAGGCGCATTAAAAATAAAGAATATTATTATATTACTATTATAATAACTGAAACATAAATATTGTTAACTGCAAGGTAGACCTACCCATGCATAAAAGATAATTTAAAGTGGACACATACTACTTTACATACCAGCGTGGTACTAAAATTATTCTTTAAAATAAAGCAAATATTACAGAAATAAATAATGAATTATCCAAAATCAACTGGACTGAACTTTTTGCTAATAAAAAGACAGACAGTAAGTGGACCTCATTAAAGAATGCAATCCTATCCATCAGCAATAAATGCATCCTAAAAATTAAATAGATCAAAAATAAATGAATGAAACCTAAATATTTTTTAAGAATGACAAAAAGTCTTATCAGAAAGAAACAAAAACTTTATAAAGAATACACATCTAACAAAGCCATATCCAAATGGGAAGCTAATAAAAACTCCAAATTAATATCTAATTACAAGCTGAATGCCAGTAAATCCTTATTTTTCCCATTAAACCACAAGGTATTCAAGAACGATATTAGTCCCCTAGGCTTATGCTGGACTCCTAGAGCATTTAGGTATTTGGGCATTAAGTTATCCCATAACCCCTCAACATGGTTTAAGGATAACCTGGATTCTCTCTCTCACAGGTTATTATTCATGACCTTGACAGATGGTCTAAACTTCTCATATCATTATGGGGCAGGATTAACATAATTAAGATGAATGTCTTTCCTAGAATTTTCTACCCCCTATCCCTTCTCAATTCTTTTATCCCTATATGCTGGTTTAAAAAAATTGCATGGTATATTTACAAGATTTATTTGGGCTGATAAATACCCCTGTTTGGCTTATTATAAACTAGCTGTCCCAAAATTTGAGGGAGGGCTGCGGATTCCCCATATGGCGTTATACTACTGGGCCAGTCATCTAGTAAAATGCGTGAGATGGATATCCCTGGGCCTTGAAATGGAACAACCAGTATGGCTTAAGATTGAATTAGATGCAATTAAAGCTAAATGCCTGGACCCCTTAACCCTATTTTACCTCAAACTGTCACATGTAAAGACAGCTGACTGTCCTACAGTAGGTATCTCTTTGAGTTTATGCACAGTTATGTTTATTTCTTCATTACTCCCCTCAGACTGACTTAGCTCAGTCCATTTGGAACTCCCCATCTTTTACTATTAACAGGAAGCAGATTCCCAGTAAGTGGTTGCCCCAATTAGGTGATGGAAAACTGCTTTCCTTGGTGGATGGGGAGGGACACTGGTTGTCCCCAGGTGGAATTATTGAAGAATTTCTCATTCCGGTTTCATCTCACTTTAAGGTCATGCAGTTAAGACACCTACTCACAATAGTCCTGGGGAATACTCCCTCTTCCCAGAAGGTGTCAGCCTTGATACCTGAAATCTCCCTACTGTCTGGATCTTCAGGCACTGTATCTAAATTATACAGAGTGTTGTATTATAAAAAATACGGGGACTCCTTTGGACCTACTAGATTCTGGAACTCATTCCTCCCTCAATACCAGTTGGATTGGCAATCCCTATGGAGTTCCTGTCATAAATATGTTTCCCAGGACAGATTGCATCTCACGCAATACCATATATTACACAATGTGTATTGTACCCCTGTTACACTAAAGAAATGGGGTTTCTCGAATTCTAGTACATGTACTAAGTGCATGCAGGAAGAAGGAACACTCCTTCATATGTTTTGGTCCTGTCCCAAAGTTTCCCCTCTATGGAATTCAATCAAGATGTCTCTGGATCCCCTTCTGGGCCTTCAGGAGTACTTTATTCCTGAGATATGTCTCCTAGGGGACATGTCCCTTGTCAGGGTCAGAATCAGGAAATTTCATATTTCCATGATTGCTCTATCTGTTAAGAAACTCATTTTATGCCATTGGAAAGACAAATCCACCCCATCTTTCCAAGAGTGGTTGCATGAAAGCATTGCTAATCTCCAAACAGAAAAGGCGATTGCAAGCTTTCATAATAGACTTGCAGCTCATAGTAAAATATGGGATCCCCTCCACTCCTTATTCTCATTGTCTCACTTATGATTATGCCACACCTCAGTCTTTCTCATATATCCAATGGAAATAATCACTGCACTTTAGAGATATATGGTCTTGTTGTTGCTGTAAAGGGGATGGGCGGGAGGGTGGGCTGGGCAGTTCTTTCTGTACATGTGGTATGTCACACCTTGTTCTGCTGTAACTGCCCTTTATAATGGGGAAATGTACTAATAACGTTTAAATTATTAAAAAAAAACTCCAAATTAAGTGTAAATGTGAAATAAAGAAAGCAAAAAAGGAAATGGAATATAAAATGGACATCAATTCTTCTAAAAACAATAATAAAGAATTTTGGGGGGTACATCAACTATTTAGAAAAAAAACGCTGTAAAGTTGTTCCTCTCATTGTTAATTTTGTAAGCTTCAATTGCCCAGAAGAAATGGATGATACATTTAATAAACATTTCTCCAATTTCTGTGTACATACAACTTCCAGCCCAGACATATGTTAGTAATGTCAAATATATTGGCATCTCAGCAGAAGATAGAAATAAGATCAAGAAATTAAAAGCAAACTCCTCCACTGCTCTGGATATGGTATTTGGACATATAATTAAAATCATGGCAAACCTTTTGCTACTCCCCCCCCAAAGATTCTGTTTGAAAAATCTGTTAATTCAGGGTGCATCCACCAGGATTGGAAGACAGCAAATGTGATTCCATTCCAAAAAAAATGTGACAGATGCAAAGAAACCAACTACAGAGCTATTAGTCTTACAACGATTATATGCAAAATCCTGGAAGGTCTCATAAAAAGATTAAATGGCAACTACTTACTGTGACCTAGATCCAGACCAACATAGGTTTACCAGAGTAAGGTCTTGCATTATGATTCTCTTATGTTTTTATGAGAAAATTAGCCATTTCCTCAGTAATAATGTTCTGTGCAATGTATTCTACTCAGCGTTCAACAAAGCTTTCAACATAGTCCCAAACTGGGCTATTATTCAGAAACTTATAAACAGCAACATAAATCTTAGATTTATAAACTGGATGTCAAACTAGTTGGAAAATAGGTCACAGAAAGTGGTAATACATGGTCATCTGTCAAAATGTGGAGTGGTAACAAGTGGAGTCCCTCTGGGTCCATATAGTACTTGGACCTCAATTTTTCAAATTTGTATTGCAGATCTTACTAAACAACTTAACTGCTGATCTGCTAAATATACAGATGTTAATAAAACTGAGGGCACCTGAAAAATAATTATAGACATTATTAGGCTGCAGGATGATTTAGGCCATATTTCTGTGTGGGCATCTGAGTGGGAGATGCAGGTCAGCCATGCCAAGTGCAAGATTATGCACTTAGATGCAAAAACAGAAATCACCCATATTTTTTGTGTGGTAAAATCCTCTAAGTAACATATAAGAAGAAAGATCTAGGGTAATAATTACAAATGACTTACATAATGCTAAAAAAACAATGAAATCATAGATAGAGATATCATGGGCTATTAAGAGGAACATTAGCTCTAGGGATATGTTTGTACAGAGCCTACATTTGACTGTATTCAGATTATTCACAAAAAGTTCAAATGAGAATAACAAAACAAATCACTGATCTAAGTGATAAGTTATACCAAGAAATGCTATTTGGACTTGGTTTTGTGTCTTTAGAAATTTGAGTTTTAAGAGGTAATTTAATGTTAATGCATAACATCATTAATGATCCTTCTTTGGTGAATGAAATAGGTTTTACATTTAAAGATAGTAATGTGGAAATTAGGAGCCACCCACTGCAGTTGAAGGAGCACAAATTTAACACCTTAGAAAATAAACTATTATGTGTCACAGAGGATTGTAAATCCATGGAATGTACTCCCCTTTGAAATTGTCATTAGTAAAACTAAACCCAAGTTTATAAACAAAATAGACAAGTTTATTCTCTCAGGAGGTCAACTGAATCATTATTGGTGATTGATAAGAGCATGCATGGGCTCGCACCTTTGGTGCTTTTCTCTACCATAGTATGAATTATACTATCCCTTGTATTGCACAATGTTTCCTTTCTCACTACAGTTTGTGTTGTGTGAGAGGTATTGGCAGATGTCATTGCCAATGTAGTGAACCATTTCAGCAGAGCTAAATAGCTGATTTTTTTATTATTGAGATTTGTTCTACAGTATGCTGTAGTCAATTAAACTAGTTCCGTCTGAGGTTTGTCAAAGTTTGAAAACAATTCAAGTCACCCATTTTGCAGGTTGTGACACAGCTTCTCTGCCATAGGAACTGCAACTTGCTTGTAGCCCAGTGGAACATGGCAATGGGGGAAGTAAGACAGCTTTACTGCATGGAAAAATATGTCTATTTGCCAGAATTCACAGATTTAATCCTCAAAGCAAAGTTCAACTTTGTGTTACAACTAGAACTTTGCAAATGTCAAATTTAATAACTTTTTTTTTTTGAAATTTAAATTTTATTCATTTTGTCAAACACAACAAAGTACAACATGATGAAAAACAAGGTAAAACATGAAGGAACAAGCACAAACTACCCCACCTCCCCCCCATACCATCCCCCCTCCCCCCCCGGGAGGATGCCGCCACCAAAAGGAAGAAAAGAAAAGGAAAAGAAAGCATAGGAGACAAAGAGGAGGGAGGAGAAGAGAGAAGCGCCCAAGATGAGTAGCAGATTGAGGTCATGACACCCGAAGAAGAAAAGAAAAGGGAAAGGGGAAATGAAGACCCTATGTGGGTCTTAATGAAGATACAGGGCATCAAGTTTACCCCATTTTTTATGAAAGGCAGGCAAGTCATGTCTGGTACTGGCAATCAATTTTTCAATTTTAAAACTAAGTGACATTTCTGCCACCCATTCCTAATAGGTAATATAGATTGGTCAACCCAGTGATGAAGGACTAGCCTTTTAACAGCCATCGAAATAAGGGCCATGTGATATTTCCTTTCATTAGCCTTAATAGAGGAGTAAATGCCTAAGACACAAATTTCAGGCATAAATAGGTCCTGTAGACCTAAAAGTGGAGTTAAGTTGTCTTGGATGTGTTGCCACAAAGGAGCTACTTTGTCACAGGCCCAAAAAATATGTAGGATATTCCCCCGGCCAGTACCACATCTGATACATTTAGGGGAGCTAATTTTACCGAACTTGACTAAATTTACTGGGGTATAGTACATGTTGTTGACTATATAAAACTGTGTAAGTTTATTCCTATCTAGAGATAGGAAAACGGTGTAAATCTGCCCAAACCTGAGCCCAAGAATGGGGGGCACCACCAAGTAGCGTGTCCCACACCTTAGAACCAGGTAAAGTGTCCGGAGCTTTGCTGAGAAGTAGGTGTGAGTAGAGTTTAGAAACGGAGGGGCTCATTGACTCGGACTTAAGCAAATCTAAAAGAGGATATATACTAGACGTCCTTTTCACCAGACCAAAAACGCTAGCTATGAGATGCCTCAGCTGGAATACTTTAAATATGGCTTGAGAGGGAATGTTAAACTTGACCATCAGATCTCGAGAGGAGCCGATAGAGTCCTGAAGGAAGAGGTCATCCACTACAAAATCTCGAATTTGCAGTAGCCAGGAGGGGAGCAGCCAGTGTGAACCTAGCTTAACATTGGGGTTAAGAACTAGCGGTTGGGCGGGGTCTTTGGTATTTTGTATTCTAACCGAGGTGCAATACTGGTTGAAAACCTTAATTGAGATCCCAATTACAGACTCGCCTAATGGGGTGGGAAGAGATGAGAGTTTATAGAAAAATGCAGAGTGAGGATCTATATTATGGGATTTCAGCAAATTAACCTCAAGCTGCAACCAGAAAGGCCGGTAAGTGTTTGGAGAAGGGGAGAGCCATTTGCCCATTTTTGACAGGTGGCTGGCCCAATAATAAAATTCAAAATTGGGCAAGCTAAGACCACCGTTGGCCTTGGATAAACATAGCTTGAAGAAAGTTTCCTTGGTTGTTTATCTTCCAGATAAACTTGGTGACCGAGTGTGTATTTTCCGGAAAAGTCTTAGGTAGCCAAATATTAAGCAGACTTAGGGGTAGAATATACGGGAAGTATATTCATCTTGATTATACTTATTCTACTACCTAAAGACAAGGGAAGGTTGGACCATCTGGAGCGAGGTCGCTTTGGATCCTGTCTAACAAGTCATCAAGGTTGAGTTTCCTAACTATGTTAGTATCGCTGGCTAGGTAAATACCCAGGTATTTAAGGTAGTCGGTGACCACTTCATCCCAAAATGGGCAACATCCACATGAAATAAGAAGGAGTTCAGCGGAAATATTTCAGATTTAGTCAAATTCAACTTGTAGTTGGAGACTTCCCCGAATTGATTGATAATATTCAGAGCTTCCTGGATAGAACAGATTGGATCCGATAGGTATAGCAAAATATCATCAGCAAATACCGACATAGTAAGTATTTGTTGGCCAACAAGACAACCAGTAATGGCAGGCAAGGATCTGATATGGGCTAGCAAAGGTTCCAGATAGAGATTAAATAAATATGGTGAGAGAGGGCATCCCTGACGGGTACCAGAGTATAAAGGGAATCTGGAAGAGAACATCCCATTGCAATACACTCTTGCAGAGGGAGAATTATAGATCGCCTTGATCCACTGAATAAATTGTATTGGAAAACCCATCTTATTCAAAGTGGCCCATAAAATTCCCAGCTGACTCGATCAAAAGCCTTTTTCGGCATCTAAGGCTACTAGGGCCATGGGGGATTGAGTTTTGGGCCTTAAAAATGTGCTAGAGAGTTCTTATATGGTCAGATGCCGATCTCCCTGGACAAAGCCTACCTGTTCTGTGCTTAGGAGTGTTTGCCAAACTTGTTTGATCTGCAGAAGACAAAATTTTGGTCAGATTTTAATGTCATAGTTAAGTAACGAAATTGGTCTGTAGTTGGTGGGATCTAGAGTTGATTTATTAGGCTTAGGTATTAGGATTATAACTGCTTCCAGAAGTGAGGGATCTAAGGGCCCAGAAGTGAGGATATAATTGAATAGATTTAACAAAACAGGGGCTAGTGGCCATCAAGGTTTTGTAGAAATTTGGGGAGAACCCATTTGGGCCAGGGGCCTTGTCCAGAGTGAGACCATGGATAGCATCTGTGATTTCTAAAGTAATGGGAGCTGTCAGCACTTCACACTGACTAGGATGAAGCTTAGGCAGAGAGGTATTCTCAAGGAAGGCCATTATACAGGGGAGCTGCTAGGGAGAGGTACTGGTCCCGTATAGGTGTTTGTAGAAAGATTCGAAAACCCCAGCTATGTCCCTCGGATTGGTTTTAATAGAACCATCATTAGCAGTGATTCCTGGGATTAGTCTTGAACTCTCCACTTCTTTGAGATTAAGAGCCAGCAGTCTACCTGGTTTATCTCCCTGATCAAGGTATTTCGTTTTAGTTTTCAGGATGGAATATTCGGTCTTCTCCCTAATTAAACCTTCATACTCATCTTTAAGCCTGTAAAGGTTTTTAAGCCTATCCTGGGAGAATGAGGCAGAAAGATTTTCCTCGGCCAATTTGATCTGGTTAGCTAAGGAGCTGGTTCTTTCCAGCCTTAGTTTTTTCCTTCTAGATGATACCTTGATAAACTCGCCTCTAAGAAAACATTTTAGAGAGCACCACACCAAGTCAAATCTGGAAACTAAGTCTTGGTTAACTTCTAGGAAAGATGAGATCAGAACCTTGAAAAGCGAGACCACCTGATCATCTTTCAAGATCTGGTTATTAAGTTTCCAGGTAGTGTCCCGCTGACCTGGAGGCCCTGGTGCAAGCTTAACCCAAGTCATAGCATGGTCTGAAATAACAATTGGCTCGATATTGGTAGCAGAGACATTAGACAGAAGGCTGGTGCTCACCAAGATGTAGTCTATACGTGACCAGGAATTATGGACTGGGGAATAGAAGGTGTAGGATCTAGTGGAGGGGTTCAAAAGTCTCCATGGATCAACCAATCCCAACAATGAACAAAATCTGCTAGGGCTAGCTGAGCATGCACATAATTCTAAGGCCATTGCTAGACCGATCTAGTGCTTGTACAGGAGAGATATTCCAATCCCCACCCAACACGAAGCTAGATGGTAAGAAGGTAGTCAGTAGGTCAGCCAGACCTATCTGAAATACGGCATCCCCCCCCCACTGGGCCATATATGGAGCCTAGGACAACCTTGGCGTTGTAGAGCAATCCACAGGCAAGAACGTACCTGCCGTTTGTATCTTGAACACATTTCTTCAACAAAAAGGGAATATTGCATTTAATTAGAATAGCAACCCCTTTGCTATTAGTGGACTGACCAGCAGCAAAAACATGTGAGAAACCTTTAACTTTCAGTATCTTAGATTCATGTACCATGATGTGGGTTTCTTGGAGGAAAAGAATGTCTACCTCCATTAAAGAACTATTAAGTAGAATTTGACCTCTCTTGGACGCCTCTCTCAACCCCCTCACGTTCCAAGTAGCGAACTTAACGTGATTTAGTGTCATTGTCCCCGGAAGAAAGTGAGTACAAGGGTGGAATTGAAAAATGGCATCCCCAGGGAAGTCGATTAGTGGTGGCAAGCCCCCCCCCAGAACTGTTTACCCCGATCAGCCTAAAATGTCTGTGAAAAAACCTCCTAAAAAATTCAACACATAATGAGGCATAAAGCCAAATAAACAGACTCCAAGTCGGCAAAATCATAGGTCGGGGTAACCATAACACGAAAGTTGACATGTCAGTTTTGTAAACCCCAAACCCTCCCTCCTTGAGCCCCCTTATGAATCCCACATAACTATATACAGCTTCCCAAACAACAGGTGGCAGAATAAAATTTTAAATTTATAACAAGATCTAGGAACCCGCCCCTGCAATACCATGGCCTACTCCTTGATAAACTAGTCAAATACAGAAGGGCTATATACAGCAACCAAATAGACAACATAACCGACCAGTGGTACTGACAGCTGAGACCTAAAAGAAGGAGAGGCCATGGCAACCCTCTCCCCATTACAGTCGTGAGGCAGGATCAGAGCGCAGGTTTCACCTCCCCGACCCTCCCCCACCCCCAAAACAACCAGAGCCATCGTTACCCCTGTAGAGAAGACACATTGAATAACAAATAACTGGTAAGGAGAGGAGGTAATCAAGTAAAATCACAATGACAACACCAGAAAGTAAATCGCAAGATCGGTGAGAGCAGATCCAAATAACTAAAGGGCAAAAGGGATGGATTTACCTTTCAAAACAACCCCCAGGACGGAGTGGCCCAAAGAAGATCCTCCATGAGGCACCGGCAATGAAAAGGGCTGAACGGGAGGAAGCGCAGGACGGAAGCAACCGGGACGGACCTAAATGGTCCAAGCAATAATCCTTCCTCCCAGAAACACAACCCTACACTAGGGTTCCGGACCGCTACACTAAGCCGCCACGCAAGGAGCCTCAAGAAAACGGGCCTGCACAACCCCCTAAGCCATGCGGCCTACATCGGACCCTGCTGCCAATCCTCCCAAGTCGGACGAGACCCCGCCAGGCCAGGTAAGCCCAAACCTTGGCAGGACTCAAACATAGGATGTTAAAGGGCAAAACTAAGACTGGAACCTAACCAGGCTACAATTATATTGAGAACAGGTTGCAAAGCCTGAAAGATATTTAGTAACATTAAATTCAAGTAAACAGATTAGGGAGTCTCTTGGTGAGGTCCGCCAGGGCATGGTCGGGGTCTTTGTAGGATTGTCCGACGCCATCCAAGGTGACCACTAGCTTCGCAGGGTAGACCATTTTAAAACGGATTTCAGCAGCAATAAGTTTTTTGACAACCGGATGATAAGCGGCCCTTCTCTTGCGGACTTCGAATGGCAAGTCTTGGGAAATTCTCAATTTAGCCTGGTTCCACTGGAGAGATTCTATTTCTTTAGCTTTGGTCAGAATGTGTTGTCGCTCAAGATAGCTCAGAAATTTAATTATGAGCAGGCGGGGGGGAGAATTCAGTGGGGGTCTAGGCTTTAAAGATCTGTGAGCCTGCTCTATATGGTAGGTCTGGTTGATCGGGGAGGGACCGACCACTTTATTCAAGAAGAGCTGGACGAACTTGATCACGTCGTTTCCTTCCTCGGCCTCTGGGAGCCCCAGAATAAGGATGTTATTTCACCTGCACCAACCCTCTAGATCTTCTGTTTTGGCTTGGAGTCTCTGTAATTGTTGTTTTAGTTTGGTAATCTCCAGGTCGGTTTTATTTTTCCAGCGGTCCAAAGATGTGACGTTAGTTTCCAGATCCCCCACTTGCCGTGAAAGGTCAGAGAAGTCCCTTCTAATAGATTTGATTTCAGAAGATATCTCCTGCAGAGTTTCTCGGAAGGGTAGTATTTCTTGCAGAAAACGATCTTCAGTCAGCAGGGTACTTGAAGAAGCCGAAACAGCTTGTTTAGAAGGACCAGAGGGGTTGACATTCCTAGCTTTCTTAGAGGCCTTTTCAGGCGTCGTTGGTGGAGTGTGTCTCACACTGGCTGGCTTCATGTCAGCTTCCATCATTGTAGCACCGCTGTACCAGCTTCAAGCGCTCTAAAAATAAGCTTAAGGATGCTAACTGGGAACAGCTAGCCTTTAGAGTCGCTAATATAGAAAAGGGTGTTGTATTTCTTGATGAAGAAGGTTGTTTTTGAAGGTGAAGGAAGAGAGCCAAGTAGAGAGCTGATCTCAGCCACACGGCATCACGTGACTCCAATTTAATAACTTCAGTCATGGACTGTGCCCCTAAGTGAAGTTTGCAATAGTCCATGGGATTAGAGGTCACATGGTGCTGCAGTGAGCTGTATTACTATGTGTTGGCTGAATTCAGTGCAGTCTTACGAGTTGGTGTCATCTGTTTTGAATCTTGGTGCCCATAAACCTTTGAAAAGCATATAAAACGTGTATTTTTTCAACCAAATCACTCCCTGAAGTGTCTAGTGTGCCTTGTGCCTCTAGATTACCAATGATTTTTTTTTTTACCAGGAGAAACACACTAAGCTGAAAACTTGTTTACAGGTGTGACCTGGGAGCACAAGGAAGTTAAGTGACTTGCTCAGCATCACACAGTATGCAGGTGGGGGCTTTGAGATTCAAACCTGGGTCTCCAGGTTTGCAGCTCAGTGTCTTAACCCACTGTGCTATACTGCTTCCAATTTGTGGCATTTTTTCCTGATTTAGTTACTTTAAAGTTATTTCATTTTCTGTATTGTGCCTAGCATAGTGAGGCAGGGCAGTGGTGGAAGGGAACTGTATTAGTTGCTGGCAGCAGCAAGCAAAATGCAGTCTTTTCTTTCTGAGCAGCATTAGTGGAATTGTAGTCAGTGTTTTGTGTGAATTAGTTTCCTGTTTCTGTGGTTTGTAATTTTAGTTCTCTAACAGATGTCTTTTATTGAATTATTTTTTACAGTGTGGTTTGACCATATTGATTTTATTTTTGTTTATTGATTGAAGTTTGAGTTTTCCTGTAAACAGTAAGGTTATTATTGCCTGAGCTAATGTGTCTTTCATGTATCCCTGCAGTCCCTGAAATCATGGTTGTGTATTGTTTGTGTAAAAAAAATACAAAACAAACAATTTGTGGTGGTGGTGTTTACTGTCTGCAGTCACTGATACAGGTAGGGTATATTGTCAGACTATATGGGCCTAGCAGTCCTTATCTGCCCTCAATTTCTATGTTTATATGTGTACCTCAGTAAAGGCTTGTAATGTGTTGTGTTGTGTTATGTTACTTAATCTACACATATAACAAAATGCCCGTAAAGAGCTGGCCCAGTAAAATAGGAATTACCAAAGGTGAAGTTACCAAAAGAACTTATAAGGCAAAGACGACCTTTGTGAATTTCTGCTGAAAATTCCCATAGGAAAACATTATGACTTTAACAAGCTGCAGCTCCTTCAATTTTTGGCATTAAATAAAAAATGGTCTCAATGAATACAATAACTCTAAGTCCTTAAGACTTACCAACTGAAAATAGACATATAAAAAAACATAAAAATGAAAAAAATGAAAATTCCCCATAGGATAACATTGCAACTTTAACAAGCCATAACTCTGTCAGTCTTTGGAGTTAATGAACAGTCTATTGTATAACAGGAAATATTCAGTCTTTTTGTTTTCACTATTTTTGATGGGTCAATATTAGAGTGAACATAAAAAGACAGTCAATATTAGGTAGATCACTATACAACAGCAGCACTAGTGTTCCACCAGTGAAAATAAAATTATGTGAAAATGTCAGGGTGTGCTCGGAGAGCTAATTAAAATGGGCATGAATTTAAAGCACTATACACATAATACCCCAGACAAATTCAAGGGTTATGCACAGCACCACAAATTACCTCCCACATTCACCATGGTGCCAAATCCACCATTTAAGTCTGATAATAATCAAAAATGCATCAAATGTGTATCTCTTCTCGGACTATAGCCATGCCAAGCTTCAGACAAATCCAATAAACATTAACTGAGTTATGCCTAAAAAAGACTGTAACACATTATTGCCCATATAAAATCAATCCCAGTAGTCAAGATGAATACTGAATATATTTTTTACTTTGAGATGAGCCCAACAAAAGAAAATGAGAATGAATCAGATAAATCACTTTCCAGATTGCCCAAATTCCCATAACCTTGCTCAGAGCAGGGTTTTAGCATGGTTCTTGACCAATAGAGTTGCCTTAAAACACACTAATAGCAGTGTGGATATGAGCTGTGCTGTAACATGATTTAAGGTAACCAGACCACCACCATATCACATTCTTTGAGTTCTGGCAGCCAAGAAGGGGAAACAATACTTTTAATCCCTCTGGTGTGGTGTTGCCTGCAGCTGCTGGTATTTAGTTCTACTGCAGTGTATATTTTTTTCCTTGCAATATTAAAAATCTAACTACATAAAATGACCAGAAAGAGAAGCTCAAGTAAAGGGAAAGGTACTGGTAAGGCAGCCAAAAAGTGTATGGATTCTGTGGGACAAAATGTTGTTGCACCTAAAAACTACCTCTACAGCAGCTTTATCTTTTGTCTCTGGGGTCAACAGTAGTAGTAGTAGCAAAAAGGGTAGTTGGTGGAAATGGGTAGGTGGCATTCGTGTTGCCAAATTATTCTCTGCCACATCTCTGGCATCCATTTGGATGGGTACTGGGGGATGTGGCAACAAGAGGATCAGTCCAAGAGGTAACAAAATCTTTGGCTCAGGATTAGCAACAGTGGTCAAGTAGGAGGTTGCTAGTGTTTCCTTGACTGCTGGTGGGGATGGCACTGAGGATGATCTGGATAACAGGTCCCCAGTATGGATATGTGGACCAGTAGCCAATCAGCTGGTAGCTCCTTTCTGTCCATTATAGTGCACTGAGCACTGGTACCTCGGTAGTATTCGATTCTGGCCAGGGGGAATAAAACTGCACTAAGCCCAATTGCATCAGTAGCAACACTCTGTGTATTTGCCAGCATGTCACACTGGCAGCAGAGAGTGTAACTGGATCACATGCAGGTCAGGAAATGTTGAATTGCTCCTTATTGAGATTGATGAGTGGATGCAGCCTGTGGTGGTGAAACCACAAGGGTGGGGGTTGACACAGGGTCTTCAGGATGCTGTGAAGTGGATGGGGGACAGAGGACTGCTGACCTGGAGGCTTTTGTGTATCAATAGTTTCATTTTGACCCAACTTTACCTTGGTATACCCCAAAGGAGAAGTTACAGTCAAAGTTGCCAGGTAAAGTTATCAATTGGGAATTTCCTATTAAATAGAAAAACTTCACAAAATTATCTGTACAGGTGGACTTTGGTGGCTTCACCTCAACTTAGCCTATGAATTAAAACTTTGCAACATCTCTAGTAGCACACTGCATATGTGTTTGCTTTGCAAGCAGAGGATCAGTTGTTCACCCATTTATACCAAATACAGTATCTCTGCATTGAAAGTACAAATATTCTGAAAAAAAACTTTCTGAAAACACACAAACTGAATGCAGTTTAGAGGAAAACCCTGCATTATAAAGACAGTTTGCAAAGCAAACAGACAGTAAATGTAGTATTTCACACCTTGCAGCAATTTGTTTTGTTGAAATCTAATTAAGCAGATGGGCATACTGCAGAGTCTAAAGGGTGTTGACACATCATATTCTGATATGCTAATGCAGCTCTCAGGAGCAAAGAGATGTCAACAACCAGAAAATGGAGGCTGGTATTATAGTTATCAGGATTAGTATGAACAGTGAAAATAAACTAAAGCAATCACATATATCCCTAACATCTACATGAAAAGAGTTGTCTCTTCACATTGAAACAAAATTTACAAGACATGAGGGTGCAGTTTTCCTTTAAGAAGTAGATTATTTATGAAACAACCAACTGTGCACAACCTATAGGTCAGTGGGTAGGCACTGATTAATATTGGTAATATCCTTTGAGCTTGCATAAAATATAAGGTCATCCAAGTGGAGGATGGCAGAGCAGTGGAACAGTCATTGGTTGATAGAGTTAATGTGCAGTGTAAATAAAAGGGAGCCTAGTATAGATCCTTGAGGAACACCCACCACTATAGGGACAGGGAGGATCTGTGCTTAAATCTAAGATCTGCTCCATTAATAGTTTCTGAGTCAAAGGACTGCAGAGGAAAGGACACCTTGGCTACCAAGTTTTCTGTTTAGTATTGAGTGATCAACAAGGTTGAAGGCCTTTGTTAAATCATTAAAGACTGTCCCTGTAATACAGCCCATATCTATTTCTGAGACAATACTACTGGTGAGTGTGAGTAGGGCAGTGGTTGTGCAATTCCCCTTGCAAAAGCCATGCTAAATGGTAGTAAGTAGGTCATGGGCAATAAGATTGTTGTTGAGCTGGGGGGAGACAATTTTTGTCAAGAATTTTGTTTAATGTAGGAAGTATGGCAATAAGCCTATAGCTGTTATTTAGTTAGTGGTCACCTTTCTTAAACAAATGGCACCACATTGGATGTTTTCCAAAGATCAAGTACCATGCAATATGACAGCAACAGTTTAATAAGTCTAGCAACGGGGAAGGGACCTAGCTCATAAGTAGCAATCTTAGGCAATTTTGGCTCAAACCTGTCAGAGCCTGCAGATTTTGAGTCAGGAACCTGCATGAGGAGTTTGAGAACCTCAGCTATGCCAACCTTCTTGAAATAAAAAGGGGGGCATACAGTTGGAGGGAAGGTCCGAAGACCGGAGTCACTGGTGGGTGATGATGCGGACATGACAGGAAAGACCTTCATGTATGAGGAGTGATCAAAGAAAAAGCTATTAAAGCACTAGCTATGGTGAAGCTGCTAGTTCAGCTGACTCCATTTAAGATTATGTCAGGAGGGAGTGAACAATAACAAAATTATTTTGGATTGTGGATAGTTGAATAAAAAAGCTGTTGGCAGTGAGAGCTCATGTTATGTTTGATAGCTCATTTGCATTTGCTACAGTGTGCCCTCTATGCCACTCTGTCTGAAGATCGAGGCCTTAAAAGTAGACCATTTTCTATCCCTTTCAATAAGTTTAATTAGGGGGATGTCAAGCCATTTAGTTACAGGACCTCTCACACTTCTTCTTGTAATGGGACAAATTTGTTTTGCTAGCCAGTAAAAGCAGAAGTGAAAAGGCTACTGCTGTGTTAACGCCTGAGTTCTCAAAAAGTGGGGACCAGTCAATTTGAGATGCAGTTATATTGAAGAGTTCAGGTTTCAGATTTTAGAATTTATGAAACTAGATGTTTCTGGGGGATGGGGAGGATTGTAGTACTTCTGCTCACCATGCACTATATACAGGTGAATGGTCACCTATGGTGTCAGAGCGTGCACCTGAGCATATGATCCTGTCTGCTCTAGGGGTGAGTATCTAGTCAATGAGGGTGCCCGTATTACTATTTGTAGACCATTAGTTGGTTCAGAGACTACCTGGGATAGATCGTTTGCTGAGTGTCAATACTATGACTTGGTTACAGTCAGAGAGTCAATTAATATTAAAAACTCTGGCTGGTTCAGTGGCACTGAGGGTTGAGGTGAAGGATGCCACACCTCATGCTGCACCAGTGACCCAGGTTTGAAAACAAGCCCAGGTCATTGGGGGTCAGCAGGGGAGGGAGGAGCTGGATTGAGCCTCTGTCAGGCAGCTTCCCACTACTGGGGAGGGTTGGGCACCTATCCAACTAGTGGATAGTGTCGGGAGGGGAGGACACTGTTAGGCACTTGGCGGAAGCCGTATCTTCTCATGGTTTCCTGCCTAGACCCTGGTCATGCATGCCAGAGCTCTCGGGGGGGGGTTAGGGTGGGTTAGGGCTTCCCACAGCTACCTCAGTAACTATGAAAAAAAAACATAGCCCCTGCTGTGCACTGTGATCCCCGCAAGGAAGGATGGAGCAGATGGTCGGTATGCAGCCACTGTGCCTCTCTGGCAGTCAGGGAAAAATGTTCCAATAACAAAAATAAAATATTAAAATCCCTGATAAAAATAAACTCATTGTTTTTGACTAGGGAGCCAATGGCTATAGTAAAGGGAGATGTGGATGTTTGCATTCCAAAGAGGTGATAAGTAACCGCAGAGGAGATTGAGTATTTTAGTATTGACCAGAGTAAGCACAGAATGGCAGCAGTCAGTGGGGGATTCAGGTTGGTCAGATAGGCCCATCACAGTTGCACTAAAATGGGATCTCTAATAAATCATTGTGCCACCACCTTTTTTAGAGCCAGGGAGGTCACAACAAATAGTTACAGCCTAGTATTGTACAAAGTTTCCAAATGTTATTTTGCTGCTCATTTGTGTGTAGAGGTTTTACTCAACGAATGGGATCAAGCACCTCTGACTCCTTGCTTTATTCTTGAGGTATTAGGTTGAAAAGCCTCTTGCAGGATCTCTGTCAGCTGGGATGCAGCCCTTGTCATACGTTTATGTGTATTGAACTGCTGCCACTCATCACCCAAAGAAAGGATATGAGAATTGGGCAAGGAGACAAAGAAAACCATAGAAACAGAAACATAGAAGTTGACGGCAGATAAAGGACAACAAGGCCCATCCAGTCTGCCCATGTCTTTTTCTACCTTATGAATGTGCCATTGGCCTTTGCTCTGTCAAAGGCCTATCTATTCATACTCATCTGTATTGCTCCCTTATGCCTATCACATGACTGTTTGAAGCCCTGCACTGTATTCATATCCACCACTTCCTGAGGTAGGCCATTCCATGCAACCACCACCCTTTCTATGAAAAAGAACTTCCTCACATTACACCTTAATTGGCCTCCCCTCTAATCTCATGCTGTGTCCTCTTGTCCTGCTATTTTTCTTACATTGAAACATGTTAGACTCTTTCACCTTGTTAATGCCCTTAAGGTGTTTGAATGTTTCAATCATATCACCTCTCTCCCTCCTTTACTCTGGGGTATACATCTTGAGCTCCATTAATCTGTCCTCATATGTTTTCTGATGCAGTCCCTGCACCATTTTGGTTGCCCTTCTCTGGACTGCCTCAATTTGATTAATGTCCTTATGAAGGTGTGGCCTCCAGTACTGCGCACAGTACTCCAGATGGGGCCTAACCAGTATCTTGTAAAGAGGGATTATTACCTCCCTCTTCTGACTCATGATACTCCTACTAATGCACCCCAACATCCCCTCTATCCTTACCTATTACTCATACTCCAGAGCATGTGCAGCCATCATCCCTGCTCGGTTTGTTCTTTAGTTAGTTTATTTATTTATTGATTGATTTAGTTAGTTAGCTAGTTAGTTAGTTAAAATGTTTCACCAGGTAGACATACGGAGATATGCAAACAATCTAATTTATAGATGTAACCTGGTGGAAGGGGATGGGGGACAAATATACAGCAAAAACAACAAATATACAATCTAAATACAGTTTGAAAAAATGAGAGACGGTTACAATATTCAACAGGTATGTTCAGCAAGTGGGGGACAGGTAGACAAAAACAATTAACCAGTAAATTATCACTAACAGTCACTGTAGGGAACAATTACATATTTCAGTAGCAACCTAATCCACAATCCATGTGATTTAACCGTGATTCAGAAAAACATACTGCCTCATAACAAAGGTTTACTAAGGGATGACTGTGGTAATGCCATGACATTCAAAAACAAAGCTCTAGAAATCATCTGGTAATAATGAGAAGATGATCAAGTAGACAAGATAATAGCTCAAGTGAAGACTTATAAACATTGCTCCCTCAAATTAGCTAATGCCTTATGAATATTGGCTCATGCTTATTCTATCATGTAACTCTTTTGAGGCAACTGACTGCAACAAATTGTGTCAAACTGGGTGTGGAGGGTTTTGCTATGGATATCAATAGCTGATTAATAAGGTATGGCATAAAACAACTAATTTTGTTTGTGACCTGGCATAGATTCATATACAGGTGATCCCCCAAGGTAATTTTTTTTTTTATTTTTTATTTATTTAAAAGTTGACAACCAGGAAAGGCACACTGAGCCAGAGCTCATTTCCAGGTGTGACCTGGGGAAATGGGGTACAGAAAAATGAATAGCAATCACATCATATAAGCAGGTGAAGACAGTAGAGGCATCACTATAACGGATAGCAGTAACAAGGACTAATGAAATACTAATATACTAAGTTTGACCTATATACAATGAGAATCTACAAGTGGGTGAATCAATACAGCTATACAGTTATGTACAAAGCAACTGGACTAGACAGAAACAGCTTCAGAAGTATGCTCGGGAGGGGGTCAGGTGCAGAGTGGGGAAGGGATGAGCACCTCTTTGTTGATCTATCCTGAAAACCAGTGTTGAGTAAGTTACTTTTTCTATTACTTTCTATTACTTTTGAAAACTTGTTCCAGAAAGCTCTGTGCAGTCACTAGCAAGGATGGAGAAGTACTGGAAGATGAAACACACCTTACAGTTACATTTACATATGTCTTTTTTTATACAAAAGAAATACACAACTGTAACTGATTACCTTTATTTAAAAGTAACTAGTAACTAACCTATTACTTTCAAAAAAATGTAATCTGTTACAGTTATTTATTATTTTTGTATTGTTTTTGTATTAAAATAAATAACTATAACTGTAAGGTGTATTACTTTTTCTAGTACTTCTCCATCCTTGCTGGTGACTGCACAGGGCTTCTTGGAACAAGTTTCCAAACGTAATAAAAAGTAATAGAAAAAGTAACTCACCCAACACTGCTGAAAACTCATTTTGCATATAAAATAGCTGTTAGGGTCAACCACAATATCCATGTGTATGTAGTTTAATCAACATTGTATTTAGATGTATTTGTTGTGGAGATTAGTAGAGACAGAATCAAGAACTTTTTAACACTTGTTGCAGTTCAGTTAATAGCTAGCAAGTAGTTGAAGGTACACACAATATTCCAGCATATCATGTGTATCCTTTTGACCTCTTGTTAACAGCTTTGCTGGACTTATTCTCTGGGCTGAAAGGAAAACATACCTCTTATCTCAGTTATTTTTTCCTGTGCCTTGCTTACTAAGGAGATTAGTTTTCAATTCAGTTATTTAGGGGAATGGGAAACTATTTAACCAGAAGAGGCACACTAAGCTGAAGTTTGTTTCCAGGTGTGACCTTGGAGCACAAGGAAGTTAAGTGACTTGGTCAGGGTCACACAGTATACAAGTGGAGGGGCTGTGGGATTCGAACCCAGGTCTCCAGGTTTGCTGCTCAGAGCCTTAAACGACTATGCTATACTGCCTCCCATATTTAGCAATGTTCATTGGGATATGACTCAGTGGCATGGAGGGCTGAGGCACTAGACACTTCACTTGTTTCTTTTGCTCCTTCTCTTTTCAGGTAATACAGAATTAAATCCAGGGACACCACTCTCACTTACCTCACCTGCAGATTTCGCAGCCGCTCCCGGACTTAAATTAATGATAGTCAACATCCTTAGTCTTTCTAAAAAATTCACAGGTACAAGTTTGGGCTGTCACACACAGAGCCTGATCTTATCATTGTCACCAAGCCTTGGCTCAAAAAGACCAATTCCGATCAACAAGTCGCTATCCTGGACTACAAACTGTACAGGGCCGATAGGGATTCAAGAGGGGGTGGAGTGGCTATCTATGTTAAAACCAAATATTCAGTCACTGATATCCTCTGCAAATCCAAACCTAAGGAATATGAGTTAGTATCCCTAAAAATTCACCTTCCCTCAACCGAATGCATTACTATTATTGGTGGCTATAGGCCACCAGCTGGTGGTAGTGATATCCTTAAGATTCTTAAATCCATAACCACCACTGCTAACTCTGAAACATAAATTCTTTGGAACTTCAACATGGACTGGCTCACTCCTAAATCACTCTACTTGAAAGCCTTTTGTGACGATGTTGGCCTTGCTCAGCTAGTGAGTGAACCTACTAGAACCAATATGTCAAATATCAACAATAGCTCACTCCTTGATGTTATTTTAACTATGCATCCCCACAAAATGTTACATACTGCAGTCTTCCACAATGATCTGAGTGATCATGGGATTGTAGCTTGTATAAGAGCACAAGGAAAAGCTCACCATCAACCCAAGTTCATAACCAAGCAGTCTTATCGCAAGTTCAGTGCGCCAAACTATTTGTCTGACCCAGGGAAGGTTAAATGGCAAGACTCTACTTAGCTAAAACAGCCAATGAGGCTGTCATCATCTGCAATGACAAACTTATTAGCCTGGCGAATAAGCATGCCCCTCTGATTAAGGTTAGGATGCGTAAAACCACTAACCCTTGGTTCTCACCTGACCTTAAGGCTGCACTTCTAGCCCGGGACAAACTTTGGGCTCAGGCCAGGTGTACCAAGTGTCCAACAGACTGGCAGGGCTTTAGAGCAGCTAGAAATGCATGCGTTAAACGCATTCACTCTGCTAAAGCCAACTTCTATGTCACCACTCTAGAACAGGCCAAAGGGAACTCTCATAAAATCTGGAACACCCTTAAGACTATTGAAGGCCAGCCTTTTACCTCCTCTATCCCTTCTAAAATAGTCAGCAATGGTAAGATGGTGGAAAATAGTTGTCAAATTCTCGAGGAATTTTACTCTCATTTTTCCATTGCTGTCTTGGCCTTCAATTCCTCACCTTACACAGGACAAACTAATAACATAGACAGCATTAATGCTGCTCCCCAAACCCCGTCATGTCCCTTTCAGCTGTTCCCTCCCAATTATAAAGAAGTCGAAGATTCGCGCCTCAATCGGGATACTATAAAAGTGCTGGAGCCGACGATCTGGAACCTTTTTTCCTAAAAATAGGCTACCTCCATCTCACTGCCCCCATCCTTCACATCTTCAATCTTTCTATTTCCACTGCTTCAGTTCCTGCTTGCTGGAAATCGGCCCACATCCTTCCCTTATTCAAATCAGGAGATCCATGCTACTTAAATAATTACAGACCTAGCTCCATATTGCCTATCTTATCTAAAGTCTTTAAAAAAATTGATCTATACTCAACTAAAGCACCACATCGAAACCTTCTCATTTCTTAACCCAGCACAATCTGGCTTTCGGCCTAAACATAGTACAGTCACAGCTTTGGTGAAAGTCACCAGTGATTGGGTCTCTGCTTTGAATTCTAAGAAAATTACTGGCACAGTATACCTAGACCTTAGTAAAGCGTTCGATACTGCTGACCACAACCTACTAGTTAGAATTCTTATCAAAATAGGTGCCTCCCCACCACCGTGCAGTGGTTTACTAGCTACCTTTCTGGGGAGATCCCAGAAAGTCAAAGCCAATGGCCTATTTTCTGCCACCCTGCCTGTTGTTAGAGGAGTCCCTGAAGGCTTCATCCTAGGACCTATCTGTACACTGTGCTGTACACTTCTGGTTCATCTCTGTCCAAAGTAAGGGATGTTTTACAACCTGATTTTGCTCAGTTGAAACTTAATCCGGTTAATGCTAAATTGCTCCTTAATGCCAAAAAAAAACTAAGGCCATGATCTTCCCCCTCAACAACTCCTCCATCAACCCTCCTAAAAACTTCATTGTTACATCTCGAGGTGAATCCCTAGAAGTCATAACCAAATTTACATATCTTGGTATATGGCTAGATAATAAACTCACCTTCAATGACCATCTCAGTGACCTGTCTAGGAGACTAAAAGCCAGATTAGGTTTTTTCTTCCACAATTGATCTCTTTTTCTGCTTGGGACTAGAACCAGGCTTGTTCAAACCACATTCCTTCCATTACTTAACTATGGCAACATAATCTACACTTCAGCAACAGCTATAAGCCTAAGAAAACTGGACTCCCTCTATCATCGTGCCCTGCGGTTTATCACAAATCTTCCCTACCGAGCCCACCATTGCGAACTGTACAGAACCGTTGGTTGGATGTCACTCTCCACTAGCCGTAAGTTTCACGCTGGTATCTGGACCCTTAAGATACTCCTGATTATGCTCCCATGCTATCTAAAATCTCTTATCCGTATTTCCCACAGTTTGTATTCCCTCAGGAAATCAGACTTTATTCTCTTTGACATAGCGAGGACTTGCACTTCCTTTGGCAAATGTGCCATTTCAGCAGTCCTTCCAACCCTTTGGAATCAGCTCCAGTCCACACTGAAACTTTCAAGCACTGTTTCCATCAACTTTTTCCAAAGGCTGGCTAAGTCAAAAAATAAAAGATATTTGCAGCTGTTTCTAAGCCACCTCCCCCTTGTTCCTTCACTCCATGCCTTCTCTACTATCCAGCATTAGCTGTAGCCCAAACGAATACATTCATCTTCTATTACAAATATCCATTCTCCTACACTAAATCCCCCTTCCTTTCTACTTATCTCTCTGACACCCTAGCCTTTTCTTTTCCCTCTGGTTTTCTTTTGTGGCTTATTTTGACGGTTGGTATTTCCCTACCCTAATGCCTCCTACTGTCCTATGCTCCACGTACCTACCTTTCTATTCCACACCTAGAGCTCATATTTCATAATTTGCTTAAAACTGGTTGGAAGTACTACGATGTCTGTTATTCCTGCAATAAACTGGAATTTGATCCTCCCACCATGCCAGTGACAAGGGTTTGGGAACAGACCAAGATCACTAAGGGGCCTGGACAGGGGAAGGAGGATAGAACTTCTCTAAATGAGTCTTCCCCTTCGGGGGAGGGGGACAATGTGTACTGCTGTTTGGCTGCCACCTAGCGGAAGCTATCTGGCACAGCAGTGGTCACTCACCTAGTTGGCTGAAAACAGGCATATAGACTTGCTGTGTCTCCATGCAGTACGTGCATGCCATTGCACACGTTCCAGTCAGGTTTGGGAGAAAACAGATAAAAAACACCCACCACTCACCGGAAGGCTTCGGCAACTTTGCTGATCCTGCACCACATACTGAGGCACTCACTTACCCAAGGTGGCCAGGAAGTAGAAAGAGTAAGTCCTGGGTACAGTGGGTTCTGGGTCTGGGGGCTGCTGACAGAAGGGGGTGGTCAGGGAAAATTAGTAGACAGAAAAAGAAGGGAAAAAATGCAATGCTCGTTGGAACCACACATGTTGACATTCTTACAGATTGAAGTAAATAGATCATATGGTTTAATATACATACATGCATGCATACCATTTTTGACAGGAAATATATCAGCAAACAGATTGTATTGGCATATTTGTATTAATAATGTTTCTGTTAAATCATATAAGTTCAAGATGCATTTGAAGTATTTGCCTGTCAATAGTGATTAAATCAGTAGTACATCTTTTTCCAGGGGGTTTAGTTGCCAGTAGTTACTGTTGGACAGATATCGATGCATTTCCTAAATATCTAAATTAGCATTAATACCAGCCTTCTAAACAGATGCCCTTTTGGTATATATTGCTGTCATTGCCATTTGACCAATAAAGACAGAGTTAGTCATTTTGGATACTGTTACACTCACAGATCCCGATGGTTTTGATTTTTGCTAAGCTTATGTGAAAAGTATGAAAACAAATTAATCAGCTGTGAAACATGACTGTCAGTTTGGTTAGTCTTTGCACATGCTGAGCTCAATACGCACATCTAAGACTCCTTTTAATTTCATATGAACTCAACACTCCTAGATAATGTGGGATAGGATAAGAGTTTGTTTTATATATTACATTTCAATAATGAGGTGTTAACTGCTTTAGAAAGCAACAAAATAGACAATAGAAGGAAGGGATTGTATACAATCAAATTTACCAGCCATTAAGGTCTAAACAATACCCACACAGCCATGGATAGTTGAATTAGAATTTGTTTTACTGTAAGAGAGAATGCTGACCTGGACACTGGGGATATTCTTTACTCTTACTAAAAATGTTCTAGGATATTTTACTCTAACCTGTATAATCACAAGAGATGGATGGCAGGAAGAGAGATTAGTTCAATGCCTCATCTAAATGATGCCTACAGCAATACATAGGTATTGGCATGTGGTGTCAGCATTAAATCTGAACCCAAGTCACAGGTGTGAGGCTTGAATCCTTGACCTTGTGCTATACAGGTGAGGGTGCTACTGTCTGAGTCCCAAAGACAATGACAAGAGAATGTTAATAGACAGTATGATACTTTCAACCACTTTACAAATAGCACAACTTATAAGTGTAATAATCCATTCTGAGTGTGCATTAGTGCTGTAATAACTTTACTTCCTGAGTGGTTGAAGGCTTCGGCATCACAATTCACCCAGCATGTTAGGGTGTTACAATATTGCTGCATACCTGCCCCTGGATTATTTCTAACTTGAGTCTGGGCTGTGTAAAAGTTTATTGAGTTACATAATGTAGATACAGTGACACTGACAGAAGAAAAAGGCATCTGACCCATCCAGTCTGCCCCACCATATACCTAGTGTAACTATTCTGCCTTCCCTGGAGACAGTCATAGAAACATAGAGACATAGAATCTAGTGGCAGATAAGGGCTTCATGACCCTCCCATTCTGCTAATTTTTTCTCTTCATTTTTGCTGCAGACCTTACTCGATCTATAACAGTTCCTCCTCCCCTCCCTTCCTCACCTCTACAATTACTTTGTGCCTAGCCCAGGTTGTTTTTAACTCAACCATTGTTTTCACCCCCATTACATCCACTGGAAGGCTGTTCCAGGAATCCACCACTCTTTCTGAGAAGAAGCACTTCCTCACATCTCTCCTGAATCTACCCCCCTCCAGCTTCATGCCATGTTTTATTGAACACTTTTTTCTGCCAAATACTCTCCTTCAGTACCTTATTTACCCCCCATAAGGTATTTAAAGGTCTCTGCCATACCCTAGTGCAAGACCCCCCCATCTGAGAGTTTTGCCAGTATACTTAAACCCAAAAGGACAGGTAGATTGCTCCGGATTTCCAGTAGGAGCCTACTGGAAGTGCCCCCGACAAAGACAACTACTGGCAGCAGATCCTTTGCCCACTCTGCATCCATGCTCTGGAATAAGCTCCCTGCTGCCCTGCGAGCCTTCAGCTCTCTGGGTTTCTTCTGAATAGAAATCCAAGACCAGCTGCTGAATAACAGCAAGTGCACCTGCACCTGGACAGTGGTCAGAATGAGCAGGAACAAGGCAGGTCCAACCATGCTTACAAATTGCACTGAACAACATGCTGGGGCTAAACCCCAGCTGAGGGACACTAATACCATGTATCTCTTATTGTTGTAGGTTATCTGCCCTGTACTAAACTACCCACTGCTAGTTGTCTAGTCAGTATGTACCTATGTTTTGAATGTCTTAAACTGTCTACCAATGAATGTATGTATGTTTTTCAGTACTGTTGATTCTGTCAAATGATTATACCTGTAATGTACTCTGGGTCTCCACTGAAAAATTGATCTTTTGGTCTCAGTGGGCTTACCTGGTTAACAAAATTGAAATAAATAAATATCCCCCTTTCCCTCCTCTGATCCAATGTGTACATATTGAGCTCCTTTAGAGTCTCCTTGTAGGGCTGTTGATACAGACCCTGCACCATTCTGATTTCCCTCTTCTGAACTGCCTCCACTCTATGTCCTTCCTTTGATGTTGTCCCTAGAACTGGACACAGTACTCAAGGTGAAGTCTTACTAGTGATTTGTACAGGGGCAATACCACCTCCCACTTTCTGCTGGTGATACCCCATCCTGTTCACCCCAGCATCCCACTAGCCCTCCAGACTGCCTTGTCATACTGGCTGGCCACCTTTAGGTCATCTGATATGATTACCCCCCCAGGTCTCTTTTCTGCTTGGTTATTGTCAGTAACACTCTACTGATTTTGTACTCCACCCCCCCCCCCATTACTGTGTCACAAGTGCATTATTTTACACTTTTGTGCACCAGGCTGCCATACCCTTCACCACTTCTCCAGTTTTTTCAGATTTCTGCTAATTCTTTCTGTCCCCCCAACCCCCCAGGTGTCAACCTTTTTGCAGACCTTGGTGTCATCTGCAAAGAGGCAGACCTTCCCTTTCCTTCCAGGTCCTCTGCTGTGTCACTTATAAAAACATTACAGAGGATCAGTTCCAGCACTGGACCCTGAGGTACCTCACTGGTCATCCTCACTTCCTTGGAGTGAACTCCATTAACCACTACCCACTGTTTCCGGTTCCCTAACCAGTTTCTTACCAAGCTTACCACCTTGTTGCCTGCTTCCAAGCTTCCTAGCTTGCTTACCAGTATCCAGTGTGGAATGGTGTTGAAAGCCTTGCTGAAATTCATGTAGGCCACGTCCACCACTCCTCCCAAATCTAACTACTTGGTCACCCAGTCAAAGAAATCTATCAGATTTGTTAGGCATGAGCTCCTCATTGTTACTGTCCCCCCTTTTTCTAACTAAACCTACTGTTGGAATTACACCAGGGCTTGCTAGGGATGAGCCCAAGTAGCTATTTCAGAACATCCAGCAGCTCTGAAAAAATGTATAAGTTCTGGGCCTAGGGCTTTGGCCCCAGTAGCTATTTCACTGGGGGGCATTACCTTAACAAGTCTACATGTTAGACGAGGACTGTAAGTTACCAGAATAAAAAGCCACCACCAGCCCCACCTCCATAACTGGGATAGAATCACTGCAGGAAGGAGGCACTGGCATCAGTCTGAATTTGGACACCTTTTATTTTCCCTTTGTATGTTCACTGATAGGTCCAGCATCCAGTGACCCATGTGTGTGCCATATGCACATAGCCTGGCTAGTGAATGTGCTGGCATTGAGCCAATCAGTTACCTTAGACAAGTGTTTATTTTGAGAGTCCCTCTGGAATGTTGGTGGTATGCAAGAGGGATGCAATTAAATGACCATTACAGGCCTTTCCCCCTCAATCCCTTTTTTTTAAATAGAAGAAGCCAGCCACGCTTGCTGCCTGAAGACCCACTATAGCTACCCACCTCCATGCATCCTGACAAGAATCCCTTATTGAGAAATACACACTTTGAATGGTAGTGTTTAAAACTGTCCTGAGACTCTCCTCGAATACCATTGGTACCTAAAACTGTCCCTGCTTTTGCAGTGTGCCAGACTCCCCCACCCATCCCATGCTGTCTGTCTTCAGTCTGCTGTCTGGTTTGATACCCCAGGAACAGCCACACCACCACACCTCAGTTTTCATCCTTACTGAGGAATCAGAGATTCATTAAGTGCTACCCAGTGTCCCCACACCAGATTCTGACTTTCAGTTTTCATTGTCTTTCCTCCAGAATTTAAAGAAAGTTTTTTTATTTCTTCTAACATGCATACAAACATACAAAATTGCCAGCAGAAAAAGGCCCACAGGTCTAGCAAGTCTGCCCGACTGTGCAGCTCTTAGTTTTATATCACTATAGCTGTCCCACCCCCACCCAAGCCCCTCCCTTCCTCCTCTTTCCCGGTCCTTCCCCCATTTGTGCTCTTGTCTGTACTAACCCTGCCCGTGACTTGATCCCAACCCCACTTAAAGCTATCCACTGTCCTTTGAGCGATTAACTCCTCCAGCAGTGCATTCCAACCTTCCACCACTCTCTCTGTGAAGTAGTGCCTCCTCATCTCCCTCCTGATCCTTCCCCCTTCCAACTTCAGACTGTGCCCCCTAGTAACCCTTCCCCCCTTTAAATGGAACACTCCTCCCTCCCGGACTTTGTTAATGCCTTTCAAGTACTTAAAGGTCTTTATCATGTCCCCTCTTTCCATTCTCTCTTCCAGTGAGTATGTCTTCTATATAAAAAATGAAAAATTCAGAGTGTCTGCATAAATGGGGCATATCAGCAAAACAGAGAGAATAGTGTTCTTTTTATAAACAATTACAAAAATAGCAGATCAAGCATTCATGCTATTAATATTGTTATTAATATTTAACTGATTTTAAAACCTGATCCATAGACAAGTCATATACAGTAGCATAATGATTTCTTATGACTTCACAATGATGGTTTTAGTTACTCAGCAACTGTGCATTTTCACTAGTATGTATGCCCTAACATCAGTGCCAAGAATAAAAACTTCCTGGAAGCCTAATATTATTTTTTTTCTGTATATAAACATTTTATTGAAAACTCCAAGAAAATCACAAGAATATCATGACAAAAAGGATCACATAGCTGAGTGCATATAGCAATACAAGAACCAAAGCTCTGCTCTAAAACTGAAAAAGATTCACTAGCAGGAGCTGAAGAAGGGTCACAAGTAAGACCCGAAGTGCTGGGGTTACTGTAGCTGTGGGTTCCATGTTTTCTGCAAACATTTAGTTGTACCGACTCTTATTTTAATATCTTAGTACATCTGTGACTCTTGCTCTTTGTGTGATATGCAAAGTTTTATTTTGGAACGAGCACCTGCATTTTTTCTGAGCACTCCCGTTTTTGTGCATATTTCTGATTACAGAATATGTCAGTTCTTCTGACCACCTGGGGAAGGGGTGCTCTGGATCCTTTTTTTGATACCACACATGACAGAGACACCCCTAGAAAATTTAGGAATATAATAAAAATGGGATTGTAATTTGGTGAATGAAGAAAGATAGACAAGCTTTCTTCATCTTGATTCGCTTACAGGTTTGGATGGGGGTAAAATGGCATCTTTTTGAAAATGAAGAGTTTATACTGTTGAAGTGATATTTGTGGTGATGGGCCAGGGGCAGGCTGGAGGTGGTATATTTTCTTTAGAGGACATTATTAGATTATAGTGAGATAAATGCCCTATTGTCATCCTGTCTCAGCCATCAGGAGTATGGATTTTTTTTGGGGGGGGGTATTAAAAAGGTACACGCTTTTATTTCTTCACTGGTCCGGCTAAGAAAGTTGTACCCAGTTTGCAGTGGCTCCCCAGAATGTATACTGGCACCAAGCTGTAATGCATATTATTGTGGGTGAGGGACTCCCTCTTCCCATTTATTTCCAAGTATTCCCTATTGTCAAATAGCGCTCTTTCTCTCTCTCCTCATCCCCTTAATTTTTCCACGGTGTCCAGTGACACTCCATTTCATTTTCTGTTTTCTATGTTGCTTAGCTTAATTTACTTTGATATACAAGTTTCTGAGGCCTTTATTATCTATCCAAATTGTATAAAGTGAGACAACAGGCCCCCTCAAATTTGTATATCAAACCTTTCACTAGCCTAATAAAGGTATCATACAAAATACATTTGTCTCATTATTTAGATTCTCTTGATTTGATATGGGTTAACATAGCAAACCCTAAAGTTTAACACGCATTAATTCAGACTTGGAAATTGCTTTATGTTGCAACAGAATTGCTGCTATTTTGCTCTGGTGCTGGAAATGAGTTGCTGCTGAAAAGCAGCTAAGAGTACAAAAGGGAGGGGAAGAGGTAGAGACCGAAAGAGGTGAAGAAGAGATAGAAACATAGAAAGTGACGGCAGAAGAGGACCCTAAGGTTCATCTAGTCTGCCAAGAACATACCTGGTGCTATTCCCCCTCACCCCTTTGCCTTTCCATATGCTACCTATTTTGCCTGTCCTGTGCGTTCTTGAACTTGCTTACTGTTTTGGCCCCCACTACCTCCTTGGGTAGGCTATTCCATGGGTCCACCACCCTCTCTGTAAAGAAGAAGTCCTTGTATTACTTCTGAACCTCCTCCTCCTCCCTCTCTTCAGCCTCATGTCATGCTCTCTCATTCTCCCTCTCTCTTTCAAATGGAAAAGCTCTTGAATGTTAACCTTATTTATACCCCTAACATCTTTAAAAGTCTCAATCATATCACTCCTCTCCCTCCTCAGTTCCAGGGAGTACATGCTGAGTTCCCTCAACCTGTCCTGGTATGCCATATGGTGCAGTCTCTGAATAATTTTTGTGGCCCTCTTCTGCACCACCTAGATTCTATGTCCATTTTGAGGTGCAGTCTCCAATACAATATGCAGTACTCAAAGTGTGGTGCACTAGTGCACTCTAGCATGGTAACTCCACTTCCCTCCTGTGACTCGTGATTCCCCTCTCGATGCAGCCCAGCATGCCACTTGCCTTTAGTGCTGCCTTTCTGCACTGTTTACCCCCTTTCAAGTCTTCTGATATAATGACCCCTAGGTCCCTCTCCTGGCTGGTGGAGGCTAGATTCTCTCCTCCAAGGTAGTAATCCTCATTGGGATTCTTTCTGCCTAAGTGCATGATTTTGCACTTTTGGGCATTGAATTTCAGCTGCCATGTTTCCTACCACTCCTCCAGTCTCTTCAAGTCTGAAGTCATTCTCCTCACAGCCTCAGGGGAGTCCACTCTGTTGCAAATCTTGGTGTCATCAGCAAATAGACACACTATACTGTACCTTCTAGCCCATTTGCAATGTCTACTATGAACACATGTGTAAGGACATAAATAAGGTGGAGGCTGTCCAGATAATGGTGACAAAGTTGGTGCAGGGTTTGCATCACAAAACATATAAGGAGAGACTAAGAGACCTCAATATCTCAATATGTACTCACTGGAGGAGAGGAGAGAAAGGGTCAACATGATAGAAACTTCTAAGTACCTCAAGGGCATAAACAAGGTGCATGTGGGGATCTTTTTCAATGTAGAAAAGATACCAGAATGAGGGGGCACGATATGAAATGGGGGGGGTAGATTAAGAGGAAATGTAAAGAAATTTTTCTACACAGAGAGGTTGGTGAACGCTTGGAATAGTCTGCCACAAGAGGTGGTGGAGCAAGCACAGTGGAGGGGTTTAAACATTCCTGAGACAAGCACATGAGAACCTTGGGCGGGAAAGGAGTGACAAAAAAAGCCATTGACCACTTAAAGTGAGTGGAAGCATAGATGTATAGAGCCTACAGGCAGACTGGATGGGCCTAGCAGTCCTTATCTGCCAACAATTTCTATGTTTCTATGTTAGCACACTGAAGAGTAAGGGACCCAGTACCGAACCCTGTGGTATCCCATTGGTCACCTCCCTCTCAGCTGAAAATGCCCCATTTACCTGACCCCTCTGTGTTCTTCCTCTCAGCTTGCTACTCACCTATTCAACCAGCTCCCTGCCCACTCCATGTGGTCCAGCTTCCATACCAGCCTTCTGTGTGGAACAGAGTCAAAGGTTTTGCTAAAGTCCAGATAAACAACATCTACCCCCACTCCCTGATCTGCTATCCTTGTAACCCAGTCAAAGAAGTCAACCTGGTTAGTTCGGCAAGACCTACCTGCTGTGAACGCTTGCTATTTTAAGTCTTGCTGCCCACTGGATTCCAGATACGTTATGATTCTCAATTTGAGTAGTGTCTCCGTCAACTTACCTACAACCAACGTGAGGCTTACTGGATGGTAATTGCCAGCCTCCTTCCTGCTCCCTGCTTTGTGGAGCGGGACCACTGTTGCCCTTTTCCAGTCCTCTGGTACAATGGTTTTATGTTATGAAGATGAGTTTTGTAGGTCACCAACCAATAAAAGTGACTACAAACCCGTCCTCAGTAAAAACAGTAAGCAATATAACATCGACCGCCACAAATAGCAGCATTCGCAAATAAATCCTGTAACCAGTCACAAAAACATATTTTTTATGCAGGGGCTCTGCCCCCACCCTTCAACTAAAAGATTGTTAACTCCAGTGGGGGCAGACTTAGAAAAAATAGAAAACCCTTGGGCAAAACATAAATTCTTCCCATACTAGGACCTGAGCCCGGGACCTCAAGCTCCACAGGCAGTGGCTCATGCCACTATGTCAAATGGCCAGCTCAGCAGGGTTTGGACAAACAACTGAACATATCCTGTTTGAGAGAGTACAGGCCACTGCTGCACTCACTCTAAAAGTACTTGGTATTTTCTGACACTCGCTGTTCTTCCAAGTGGTTTTATTGAGTCGATCAAATTGAGACGCTCAATAAAACACACTCATATCACAGTATACCGGTACAATCCCACACACTTGTGATTTGGTGAATAGTTCTGCTTGCGGTGCTGCTAGTACACTCCCCAGCTCCCTGAGAACTCTAGGGTGAATTCCATCTAGTTCAATGGCCTTGTCCACCTTCTGCTTATTTAGCTTCCAAGACTTAAGACTCTGTGAAGGGGCTTGTGTCAACCCCCAGTCCCTGGGTGTTGCTGCTATGCAGACTTGTCCCATCCCCTGCATTCTCTTTGGTGAACATAGAACAGAAGTACTGGTTTAAGACTTCTGCTTTCTCACAATCTTTATCTACCAGTCTCCCTCCAGTATCTGCTAGTCTAACTACCCCCCCCATGGCTTTGCTCTTTTCCCTTATGTACCTAAAGAAGACTTTATCTCCCTCCTTTTCTCCCTGTGCAATCTTCAGTTCAGTCAGGGCTTCAGCCTTCCTTATTGTCTTACCGGCTTTCCTCTGTGCTACTTTATAGGTTTCATTATCCTCATCTTTCATTGACACCTTAAACTCTGTGTAGCATCTTTCAGAAAAAGAGATGTGTAAGAACAAGGGGGCACAATTTAAAGATGGAGGGGGGGGACGGCTCAGGGGTAATGTGAGGAAATTTTTTTTCATGGAGAGATTGGTGGACGCATGGAACCGCCTTCCTGGAGAGGTTGTGGGGTCTAAAACAGTGGGGGAATACAAACATGCATGGGACAGACATAAGGCAAATATATTGGGGGGTTGCAGGAAGTAGGCTGTTTGTTAACTAGAATCTGCAGCTTATCCAATAGGTAGGGAAATGGGCAGACTGGGTGGGCCAAGTGGTCCTTATCTGCCGTCAAAGTCTATGTTTCTATGTTTTTCTCCCTTACTATTGTAGACACCACCATGGAGAACCAGAGGGGTTTCCTTTTCTTATTTGCCTTGCTTACCCTTCTGACACACTGTGCAGTTACCTCTGTGATAGCTCCTTTAAGATACTCCCACATTTTTTCTACTCCTTTCTCTTCCCTGTATCGAAGATTCTCCACTAGGCTATCTCTCATCTTCTGAAAGTCTGATTTTCTGAAATCTAAGAGCTTGATCTTGGAATGACAAATGCCTTCATTGGTATTTACTTTAAATCCCACCAAGCAGTGGTCACTATTTCCTAAGTGGCACCCCACCACACCTCCTTTACCCTGTCGCTGTTAGTTAAAACTAAGTCCAGGGCAGCTTTACCTCTGGCAGGAGTTTCCACAAGCTGCCTCTGGAGTTTCCACAAGCTGCCTCAGCCCTGCACCTAGATACTGTGAAAAGTGGAGAAGGACAGTCAAAAGAAGACACAGAATAGTGGATCGGAGCAGAAAGATGGACAAGGCAGGCAGAAATGAAAGAAAAATCGAAGGGTCTGTATTGTATGCTTGTTTTTTCATTAAGAAACAATGGGCTACACAAACTAATGAGTACTGTTTAGTGCAGCATGCCTTCAATCTTACCCACTGGTGTGCATTACATAACAATATAAAAGAGCTGCCAATGGTCCCTAATCCAAAATTTTTATGGCCTGCTAGCTCCGGAAGAATAATTCCAACACTGACTAAAACCACATGCTTATCCCTGCCCTGCTGGAAGCTTCTGATTGATTTGGCCTGTACCACTTCTTCTGGTAGCTTATTCCATTTGTTTGCCACACTTTCCTTGAAGAAGTGCTTACAGCCATCCTTTTTTAAATCCCCTCTACCAGTTTTAGTGAATTCCCCCTCATCCCTGTGTTTAAACTCAAGGGGAAGAGTTCCTTGGTGTCCACCCTATTCATCCCATGCAAATACCTGTATGTCTCAATCATGCAACCCTTTTCCATCCTCCTCCTCTTAAGAGGTATATAGTTAGTGTAAGGGAATTAATCCTGCTAGTCTTTGCAGCTTTTATTCTGTATCTTAGCAATGTGGTAGATAGTTTTAAGACTGTAAAAATGCAAGCAAAGCCCGGTTAAGGGGTAAAGTCTGATTGGACTTACCCAAACAAGACTGGGCCTCATCACAGTCATGGTTGTTTGAGAATCATTTATATTTTTCAAAATAAATCAAATAAATAGAAATTTTTAAATGATGAGTGTCAATACAGTCTGATCTTAATCTGGTTTCTGGGGTACATGGTCAGTTCAGCTCTATCTATTCTTGCCAAGTCAGATGTGTTCAGTGTTCATATAAGCATTCCTGTAAAATCTCTCAAATTCCTTAGTTGGCTGTCTTTTTTTTTTCAGGAGTCTCAGTTGCCAAAGGATTACACTGCACAAGAATTTATTTTGTTCCTACGTGCTAAACTCAATGTTTACAATCATCCATCTAATTATAGTAGTGAATAACACAGAGCTTGTGAAAAGAAACCCAGTAAGTACTGTTCATTTGGAATTTTAAATGTGTCAGAGAATACTATATTTTAATAATTGACAGTATTAGCAACCACCTCAAGAAAGCAATATCCTTCAAAAAGTTATAAATATGCAGAAATACAGGTGCCAGTGATATGAGTTTTGTCAGTTTATTGTGTGCTCAGAACTCTACCTTCTGAAATTCCTGGCATGCATGCATAACCTTAGAGATCTCTCCGTTGATTATTTATTGTCAACTGTGAACAGGTTGCTATGGTAGCCTGTCAAAGATTAACTAGCAATAATTTTATATGGATATTGAATCTGGAAAACATATTAAACAGTGTCATAAATAAAGAGTACAAAGGTAAGGATGTGTATAGGGACCAGTAGTATCCAGTGATAAGAGTAGACTGGGTAGGTCAAGTGAGTGTCATAAGAATAAGTGCAGTATCCCTTTCAATGAAACCTATTTTAGATTATAGAGTATGGTACTTTTTCTCAAATTAAGTTAGAGTTTGATTATTACTTAAGACCAGAATGGGAGACACACTGATGAAATACTAAGGAAAGCAAATGCTAACATAATATTTTAATGAGCAAGTTGATCATTACCCCAGAAGACAGTTTTGGAGGTTCTGTTTTCTGCAAGAAAGCATCTTTCATGCCTTTATTCTCCATGATGTAACAGTTCAAAGGGTCTACACAATGGCCTGACTCAAAATTTCCAATTTATCTACACGTATGAGGGGGCAAGACCATAATTTAAAAGTGGGAAAGAATTTAACAAGAGTGTCCTCTTGACACCTAACTCCTGGCTCCACTTTGTTGTACCACTAGTGGGGATCACAGATGAGGATGTACTCTCATGCAGATAAACAGCTTAGTTTCACCAGGCTTATTGCGTATCCTTTATTTATCAAGGAACATTTATCACAACTGGTATTGTATGAATATAGAATAAATGATGGGTAAGGGTGATATACAAGAAAATAACCCAATCTAGGGGACTAACCAAATCATAAAGCCACACACCCGATGGGTGATTTTATGACCCAACTAGTCTCTTTGATTGCCTTTTATCTGAATATAGGGGACTTATCCATCTTTTATTTTATATGCAGTAATACATTTGGATTGCTACTATTAATTTTGATCTCAGTTGTGTAAACACTCAGGGAAAGGTATACAGAGAAATAACTGCTATGGAAAAAAAGTCAAAGAATACCAAAGGGTGCACACACCATCAAAAAAAACTACAGTTTATTGGCAAAAATTACATAAGTTCAAAACACTTATGAGCCTCCTTACAGAGACTTCATCGGGGGTGATGGCCTGATGAAGCCTCTGTAAGGAGGCACTACATAGGGGTGTTTTGACATCATGTGTAATTGTTACCAATAAATAGTGGCTTTTCACAATATGTTACAGTATGTGCGCCTTTTTGTATTCTTTCATTCAATGTTTGCAGTATGTGTTAAGAGGTACATAAGAAGCAAAACTCAGCACTCTGTAGTTGGCGTTAATACAGGCAAATTTAATAAAACATTTAAATGCCAAACCAAGCCACACAAAGAACAGGTAGCACAGCAAAGTAATTCCCAACCGGTTTCGTGCTGCAGCGTCATCAGACCCCTGATGGTGAGCTGTGCCCATGGAACAGGTTGAGAATTACTTCACTGTGCTACCTGTTCTTTGTGTGGCTTGGTTTGGCATTTAAATGTTTTATTAAATATGCCTTTATTAACGCCAACTACAGAGTGCTGAGTTTTGCTTCTGATGGACTTCAACATTTATCTCGATCACCTGTGTACACGGAGGAGCTGTTTTTGCTGTTTATTTGTGTTAAGAGGTAGCACTTTTGATGGTAGTCACAAGCCTGTTGTTTTTTTTATATGGAAGAAAGTCCCACCCATGTATTATATGACCATAAGCAAAAAGCAGAGTCACTGTATAGATGCATACTAAAGCAGCAGTATATGACTGTGGTGAAAATTCTGACCATTATTTATTAATTTTATTTTATATTGCCCCCAATCTCCTGATTTGTATGACAACCTTTTTCCCACATTTTGAGTATGCTTTAGCATTCTTTTGTACAGTTGAAATAAGAAAAGGAATGCTCCTTTTAATATTGTTTGGGCCAGGTTTTCACAAACATTCTCTGTTGCTTTTGAATCCCATGTTGAATATTATGTTTCTTGTGACCATAATGAACATGCTTGCAGCAGACACTGCTTTGTGACCTTATGGGACTACAAGTGTGCAAAAGCAGCTGAGAATACTGAAGAAAACCTGGTTTAAGTCAAAATAAAAGGTGCTCTCTTTTTATTATTTCAAAAGTGCTAAAGTAGACTCAAAATCTGGTAAGTAGGGTATCAAGTCTCAAAATGTGTCCTGACTGCCTTCAATTCCACTGAAGTACTGTATATGTAAATCTTTGTCTTGGGTCACCCAAATGATGAAATCATAAACTGAGCAGGAAAGTAGCAGGAACACGACTAAAACAATTCAGTTCTTGTTTTCTTTAATTTTCCATTATATATACATCATTCCTGGGCAATGTTTCATGACCAAAACATCACTACATCAGACCCTAAAATGTGTTGAGTTATCTGTTACAAGAAAGTAAAAATGCAATTACTAACCACTCTCAAAACAGAAAACATAATGCACCACCATGCCACAACCATCAACTAAAATAATAGTACTCCCAGCATGACACTAATAACAAGGGTTACCATATGGCATTATGGTATACGTTTACAAAAATTATATTCCACAATGCTCATCTTTTACTTGACAATTACCTGTTACTAATTCACTTACAGATTTTCAATTATAATGAATAACCCTGCCATGAAATGTAGTCTGTGAATTTATAAATAATAAATCACACCTCCTGCTGACTGATTAATAACACAACTACGTATAATACACTGTTTCCTCTGTGTACATGCCTAGGTAATACTCACCTAGTTTAATGGGTTCTTAGCATCATGCTGTGTACAGCTTAAATCCTCTCCATTATCAAAACACCTATGTATGATAGCACACTGTTTAAAATGTATAAGGTACAGCTGATGTATTTAATACTTATACAGCATACCCTTCAAATTTTATGCTGCATACTTTATATGGTTGTGTTCCTTACAAGGCCAGAGGACCACAACCCTCTGTATAATATCCAATACTTCACTTGTTCTGTAAACAGAGAAAGAAATGTGTGTAATCAGTTATTTAAAAAAAAAAACAATCTCAACCAATTTGCCTTGTATGTGGCAAATAATAGAGAAAAGACTTACTGAGTATTGTTGGGAAATAATGTTGTCCTCAGGCAACCTCCCATGGAAAGAAGGTGTAGTCAGGGCAGCCAACATGCATGGTTAAAAAACTGCAGTGATGAGGGGAGTAACATCATTGGATGTCCCACAGTGGCCCGCCTACCATGGCTGTGTGAATCAGCCTCTGCAAATCCTATGTAGCCTAGTTGATTGGGAACAGCCAGCAGGAATCCACTGATTTCACAGGCTGCAAACTAATGTGGTTCGCCCCCTCCCAGGACTCAAGTCCAAATGTATTTTTTTGATGTTTCGAAAGACATGCTTAAGTTACAAAATTGTGGCCAGTACCATTATTCATTTGTCAAGGTATAAATGCATGCTATTTAAGTCTAAAATTGATTTGAGTAAGGACCAGGGATAGGGGATCTTAACAGAGACAAACATATAAAACACAATTATGGCCATAGTTACGCATGATTAATATCATGCCATAACCTGGGCAGTATGTGTCTATATATTCCCACTATCTAGAAGCAGTGTTTAATGGCTACATACTACTATACTGTTTCAATAAACATGTGTATATAACTCTGGAAACGCATGTAAGGTTACTTCATAATCACCTGTGTTAATAGCGTTTAGTGATTTCACAGCTTCTCTTGCCTTCAGATATCTGCCACAAAACCTATAGAGTTAATGCAGTATAACTAGGAAGAGAATCATTTAGAATATAGGTAGTAAAATAGTCTACCTCTTGAGACTTCAGCTATACAGTTATGCCTATACAGAGTATAATACATCAGGTGAAGCCACAATATACTGTGTATCACATCAACCTCCCCTCAGAAAAACACAGTATATTATATCATTATAATGACATCACCAGTCTTATCAACAAACTAAGGTATATAGTCTATCAAAAAAATCTATATATGGTCCCTATAGGCTTTATGTTCAAGTCCATCTGGGTTATAACAAAAAAGCAGTTCCACTCATATAACTCTGAATGACAGAGAGAGAGAGAGAGAGAGATTAAACGTAATGTCCAACATATAACCTTTGACAGATAGTTTCATCAGTACAGTGCCCATCTGCACTTCTCATTAAGTCCTACTTCCAATCTGAGGGTACCCATTTTGTATGTCCAGAGAATACTTCTATCCTTAGCAGGTCTGTATCCCAAACCATATTTCTTTTCATTTCTCCAATAATTTCAGGCCCCATAATCTGAGTGAGGTCACAGAATGTCCAGCCAAGTTAAAATGCCTTGCAACCACTCAGTTCTTGTCATTCCTTCTTATATCACTTTTGTGGTTATTTATTCTGATGTGGAGTTCTCTCTTCATGTCTTCTATGTATAGTTTGCTGCAGGGGCATGGGAATAAGATATATCACATGGCTTGACGTGCAAATGTGCTGTCTTATATTATATTTAACATTTGTGTGTAAATGTTCATACACAGTCTTGTGTGAGGTGTTGCCACATTGGTAACATTTACAGTACCATATGGATAGTTCCCCTCAGCTGAAGGTCAGTAATAACTGACCACCTCTCTCTCTCTCTCTCTCTCTCTCTCTCTCTCCCTTTCCTGTTATAGTATGCTCAGTAAGTACCAGTTTGTCTCTGAGCATTTGATTCTGCTTAGCTGTAAAGAGGGACAACTCCTTAAATATTATGTTCATGACATTCCACACTTCTAAAACATGCCATTGTTTTGTCAAGATTCTTGAATGTCTTCACTGTGTCTGCTATAAACTAAAGAAAACACATTTTTTGCCTACATTGTCTCTGTAATTACTGTATAGATGTTCCACTCTAGTCATTTCTGATACTTCCTCTGCTGCGTCTCTTACCAGTGGTTTGTTGTACCCGTTATCCATAAATCTTCCTATCATGTCATTCCTCACTCTCTAAAAGTCCACTGGTCCGCCACAGTTGATTCTGGCTCACATAAACTGTTCTTTATGGATTGTCTGGATAAGTTTTGTGTTGTGAAACCTACTACTGTGCAGTGTTGTATTATGGTTTGCTTGTTATCTTAAAAGTGTTGTTTCTAGTCACTGTCTCCCCTTATATATCAGTAAGTCAAGGAAGTCTTTCTGTGTCACTTTAGTTTATGATAAAATCTTGTCATTCTCTTCTGTTGTTTAGATATCTGTGAAATTTGTTCAGTGTGTCCATGCTGGTGTATAAGTCTCTGATATTGAATGTTACCAGTTTTATGTTCTGCCAGTTTCTCTCTCATACACTGAATTCAATATGTAAAGAAATTTTTAAAGCTGTAATGGAATATTGCTGAACAATAAACATTTTTTGACAGAAGGAAAAAAAAACTAAGTACAGAAATGACATGTCCCGTATCCTTGATATAAGTCCCCATTTTAACTACCTCTGGTTTTAAATGAAAAGAAACAATTTTGATAGAGGTTCTAGTACAAAGTCAGTCCCTGATATGATAGGTCTTGCAGGTGGGTTTATGGGTCTTTTTGGATCTTTGGTAATAGTTAAAATACAGGGGTTCTGGGATTTCAGCATGTAAGCTCGTATTTTGTGTCCTCTGATAACCATCCTCTGTCTTAACCTGTCTCCAAGAAGTCTTGTATTTCTGTCATTATTTCTGAGGTGGGATCTCTGTGTAACCTCCAATTCCTGTTCACATCATTAAGTTGCCTCTCACATTCAGTTTTGTAATTTTGGTAATCTCATATAACTATCCCCCCCTTGTCAGCTGGCTTGATTGCTATGGTGTTGTCACCTTCCATATTCCCAAGGGCCTCTCTGTCCAATTTTCTTAGGCTGTGTCTCAGTCAGTGGTCTCTATTAGTTTTATTAGTAACTTCACATCCCCTCTCCACTATCTTGATATAACTCTCCACCCTCTCAGTACCCTTTGATGGACTGCATATAGATATAATGCCTAGTGCATGGTTCTGTATAGATTTTCTAGTGGGGCTTCCTCTGATTTTTTACCATAAATGTCTACTAGTCTCAACTTTCTGTAAAATATCCATTGTCAGTGCGAATGATAACCCCTTCTTGAGGACTTTCTCTTCCTCCTCTGAGATGGGTCTATCACTTAAATTAAATGGTACAATCTGTTCTTTCCCCTTCCTTGCCCTCCCCTGCTTACTCCTTAACCTGCTCTTGCACCTCCCCCACCCCTTCTTCTCTTCAGAATGTGGGGTGTCTCTGTACCTGCCCACTTGGAATTCCATTCTCCTGCACAATTTGTATCTCCCTTCCTGATGTTCTGTAGCCCCTCCTGTTGATATTCCACTGCAACTCAACTGTTGGTCCCCTAAAAAAGCTGATTCCTGATAGTTTTGTCTCTGTGGTCAATAGGCTCTGGTTACTACCACTGTCTCCACTGTCTGAATCCAAATGATATTGTTTATTTCATTTGGTAGTACAGCAGGTGCCAGGTGTACACTTTGTTCTCTCTCTCTCTATAGTCTACAATATCTCACTTGAATTTTTAAAGTTTTTGTTGTATGATAAAATCCTTGTTTTTCTGTAGACTCTTTTGAATTTTCTCCAAACAACTCATGTATTCCTGCAACTCTACTTTAGTTTTGATTTTTTCTTTTATTTGGTTAATTTCTGTGGTAAGTCTACGTCCTTATTCAACTATTGCCTCTATGGTGGCCAACATAAAATCCATAAAGCATTTATTTCAAATGTCTGTTCATTTGACTGATAGTTTTGTGGTCATAAATCCCACATTCAGTTCTACTAAAAGTCTTAGGCCCCTCAGAATCCTTTTGTTCTTAATATATTTAGCCAGTGATAGGTAATGCCCCTCTTGTCTGACATCTTGCTGTTCCAAGTGCTTTATGTTTAGCAATGTTTTATTGCTAGACGCTTCAATTATTTTGTTGTAGTAAACCTAAGAACTGTTGTTGTTTTTCACTTGTAAAGTTATAGGATAGAAAATTACTCTCTGTCTCTTGTTATAATTTTGCAAATGGTTCAGAATTAATGCTCATGTTCTCAGAAAACATCTTTACTATTACAGATCAATCTCCCTTGGGGATAGGTTGGGTGGAAAGTGTGGACCAAGGAATAAATGTACATGATGAGGCTGGGGTCTCCTAAGAAAGGTAGCACAACACCTACTACTGTGCTAAATTGACACAGGACACTAGACAATGATATGTCAGACCCTCTTGTGATGCAATTCCCAAACTGTACCTAAGCTGCCTTCACTTCTATTGAAGTGTGTGTAAATCTTTGTCTTGAGTCATCCAAATGATGAAATCATAAAGTGAGCAGGAAAGTAGGAGGAACACTGCAAAACAATTTAATTCTTGGTTTCTTTAATGTTCCATTATACACATCATCCTAGGTAATGATTCATACCCAAAACATCATTTCATCAGGCCCCAAAATGTACTGTGTTATCTGTTGCAAGAAATGCACCACAGTGCCACAACCACCAACTAAAATAATGGTGCTCCCATCGCCACACTAATAACTAGGGTTACCAAACGGCATAACAATGTATGTTTATAAAAAAATCATATCCCGCAATGTTCATCTTTTGCTCAACAATTACCTATCATTAATTCATTTGCAGATTTTCAATCATAATGAATAATACTGCCATGTAATTAAGTATCTGTATTTACACACAATAAATCACACCTCCTGCAGCATGATTAGTAACACAACTACATATAATGCATTGTTTTCTCTGTGTACATGCTTAGGTAAAAATCACCTAAGTTAAAAGTTTCTTAGCATCATACCAATACATATAGCTTAAATCCTCTCCATCATCAAAATACCTGTGTAGGAAATTACACTGTTTAAAACTGACAAGGTACAGCTAATGCATTGAATACTTATACAGCATACCATTGAACTGTATGTTGCATACCTTATACGGTTGTGTTCCTTATAAGGCCACAGGACCACATCCCAGTATACAATAATGAGTACATCACTCATTCCGTAGACATAGAAACAAAAGTGTATAACCAGTAAGTGATTTTTAAGAAAAGATCTCCACCAAGTTTTCCTGTATGTGCCAAATGTGATACAGAAAAAACATTTCTTGAGTATTGGTGAGGAAATTATTCTGTCCTCTGGCTGTCTCCCATTGAAAAAGCAGGCAGCAATATCAGCTGACATGCACAGTTTAAATACTGCAATGTGCAGGTGAGGTTACATCATCCGATGTCCCATAATGCTCCTGCCTAGCATTGCTGCTACAGGGGCTGTGTGAATCAGCCTCTGCAAATCCCATGTAGCCTAGTGCATTAAGAACAACCAGTTGGAATCCACTGACTTCTCAGCCTGCAAACTATAGCAGTTCACCCCCTCCCAGGACTCAAGTCTAAAAATATTCTTTTGATGTTTCAAAAATGTATTTAGGTTAAAAAATTGTGTCCTTCACCACTATTAAAAGCCCTGAAATTAGGTGACATAATAGCACTTGTTAATGTATAAATGCATGTTATTTTTATGTCTAAAACTGATTAGAGTAAGGACCAGGGAAAAGGGATCTTAACAGAGCTGATCCTATGAAAGATTATTATGGCCAAAGTTGTAAATGGCTAATATAGAGCCATAACTTGGACAGCGTGTGTCAATATGCTCCCACTATCTACAAGCAGTATTTAATGGTGGTACACTGTTATACTGTTTCCATGAAAATGTGCATATAATAAGTCTAGAAATGCATATATGGGGACATGGTAATCACTCTCTCAGGGCTATATCCCCGTCCATGTTTCTTTTTGGTTTTTCCACTAGTTCTAGGCCCCATAACCTGAGTGAGGTCACAGAATACCAGAACAAGTAAAAATGCCTTGTAACCACTGAGTTCTTTGTTTTGTTTGTTTGTTTGTTTGTTTGGCCTCCTTTTGGTAGGCCTGTGTTCCCCAATCTATACTGCCCCCCCAGCCTACCTTCTGGCTTCTTGTGGTTTTTCCTGCATTCCTCTGTCTGCCCTGTGGCAGGGTGCTGCAGGACACCCGACTGCTGATATAGAGGATCTGGTTCTTGGGGAAGCTTGCCACTTCACCGGTGCAGGGCCTGTGAGGGATAGGTCCATCATTCTGCCCTAGCCTGCATCTATTTCCTCTGCTTTTCTCCCCTTCCCTCCCTTGAGTAGCTGGCATGGAGAGTGACACAAGCATGCATGCAAGCATCTCCCCTCCCACTGAGCTGCTTCATGGTGTACTGCTATCTGTGGTCACCCATGTGGCAGTCATACACTGGAGCTGGCTTTCCTCCCTCCTTAGAGGAGGAGAGTGTTCCCTTGGGTGCTTGATCCTGTTCCCTGCAGCAGCCCCTGATGGATCGGGCTCACTTCTTTACCTCAGTTGCCAGTGTTGAAAGTGGCAGGGCTACTACTGCACTAATGGGTTTGCCAAAAAAAGGAAGTGTCTGGCTCAGTGTAACCACTAAGTTATGAATGGGCTTGGTGAGGGACTTCCAGATAACACTTCCTGTTTGCACTTGGTTGCTATATGGCATAGTGCCATGGGACTGACACTATGTTACACAGTGACCTGGTCTGTGTTGTTAACCAGTATGTTAGTGGATATAAATCATGTTTGCACACACTGTCTTCTGGCAAATTCATTTGCATTGCAAGTTAATTACAGGGGGCTTCTACCTCTAGTGACTAAGTAGATCCTTTGTGAATGGCACAAAAGGGTTGCAGCATAAATATATAACAGTTTGCACCCTGTTTATTACCAATTCCCTTTGCATCTGATAATTTGCCCCAGTGAGTCTTAAACTGTGTTTGAGTATCCAACTTGTGTGTTGAAATGTTTTGACTAGCAAGCCCAAATACTGCAGCTCAGATAGCTTCAGACCTTAAAGCAACAGTATTTGTTAGTTGACAAAATATGTCATCATGTACAGTAGTTTCTTGGCAAAAATCTATTTCTGACAGCCATAGATTCAGCATCAGTGTATTTTTTTTTGCAGATGTTTTAAAATAGCTTTTATATCTAATTTTGGCAATAATCATTCTCATCAATACAGACGGCCACCATTCACACATTTTAAAATCTTTTCTGTTGAGGTAACCTGTTGAATATAAATACTACTGTAGTTTAATACTGTGGATGTATTTGGATAGTGCTACCACATTTTTCTGATGGTAAATAGTGTGTCACTATACCAAGATATTTAATTTTGTCACTGAGGGCATGGCACAGAAGCACCTATTCCAGGGTATCATCCCACTCATACAGATAAAACATTTGAAAGCAACATTAATTTCATTCATTCAATTATTTTTAGGACACAAAACTACTGAGTAGATGCTCAATTACAATGGTGTTCTACTTCATAGCTAAGGAAGCTACTATTACATTAAAATGCCAAACCGTGTAATAAGTTGGTAATAACACATGGCAGGGCATGTGTTCATTGGGAGATATACTGTACATGTTCCTCTAGTGTGCACTGAGGCACAAGGCAACAGGCTGAGTGCTAGTGCAGTGCAGAATTTTTTAATTCTGAGGGGACTGAATTCTGCACAATTTTAGAAAATTCAGACTAATCCCATCCAGAAACAAATGATTTGATACCTTTTATTGGACCAACATGGATGTTACAGAAAAGAACAAAGTGCTTTAGCTTTCGAACCAACCAGGTCCTTCTTCAGAAGCTTTGTGGCAGTTTTTTCAAATATCCCATACTATTAACACCAAATTATATAGAAAAAGCAGAAATAATTCTCATTGGTTTAACATATACATTTAAAACATAATAGAAGATTACGTCAGAGAAGCTAATTAACACCAGTGTGCCTTAAATTGAGGAGCTTCAGAAGGGCAAAGGTTATCAAGAATTCTCTACAGCCAGAGAGTTCTTGTCACATAAATTTTAAAATGTCTCAGTATGCCAAGAAAGCATTCTAGTGATAAAAAACCTTGGAGTGGCAATCTTTAATACATGTAAGATGAGCTACAACTTACATTCCAATTGTCCTGGTATATTAAAGGACAGATAATGAGAGACAAAATCCTGAAATTAGGAATAACTGCAAGTTGAAATCAAGCCTCAAATTAACCTACACATATAAACATGATGCATGAAAGTATCACTTGTAAGTGTAAGTGCAAAAAAAAAAAAAATTCTTGTCAAGGACCCCATGAAAACGAGACCATGAGCCTGATAAATGCAGATTTCAACACAGAGTCTGTGTATAACAAAATGCACAGAATCAGTCTAAGCAATCTAAATGAAAACCCAAAGGAATTACACCTTTAATGAACCCCCAAGTAAATGAGATATGCATCTTAATATGAGCAGTTAAAAATGTGACAGTGTGAAATCCACCCACTGACAACTAATAGAAGGAAATAAATGCACACTATATGTGAAAACTAAGTGTTCTAGCCACATAACAACTGCCCCATGCCATGGTCTCGTTTTCATGGGGGTCTTTGACTAGAATTTTTTTTTTTTTTGCACTTACACTTACAAGTGATACTTTCATGCATCATGTTTATATGTGTAGGTTAATTTGAGGCTTGATTTCAACTTGCAGTTATACCTAATTTCAGGATTTTGTCTCTCATTATCTGTCCTTTAATATACCAGGACAATTGGAATGTAAGTTGTAAGCTCATCTTACATGCATTAGAGAGAATGCCACTCCAAGGTTTTTTTATCACTAGAATGCTTTCTTGGCATACTGAGACATTTTAAAATTTATGTGACAAGAACACGCTGTAGAGAATTCTTGATAACCTTTGCCCTTCTGAGGCTCCTCAGTTTAAGGCGTACTGGTGTTAATTAGCTTCTCTGATGTAATCTTCTATTATGTTTTAAATGTATATGTTAAACCAATGAGAATTATTTCTGCTTTTTCTATATAATTTGGTGTTAATAGTATGGGATATTTGAAAAAACTGCCACAAAGCTTCTGAAGAAGGACCTGGTTGGTTCGAAAGCTAAAGCACTTTGTTCTTTTCTGTAACATCCATGTTGGTCCAATAAAAGGTATCAAATCATTTGTTTCTGGATCTGTTTTTAAAAGGACCAATACGGCACCTACAACATTTTTTTGCATCATGGAAGATACCGAAATTCACCGCAGGACATGGCAGTTGCATAACATCAGGAAGAAACTAGCACAGCTAGACAGTGACATCTACTTTTTATCCCAGTGCAAAAGGAATAACATTATCCCTAATGGTCTTACTATTTGGAATCCACTGAGAAACACAGATAATTCTACATATGCTGAACAACTTTGTTGTAGGACCTCTGAGAAATTGAGAAATCACAGAATCCACAGCTCATATGCCAAAAAAGCATTTTTGAAGAAACAGTTTAATGAAATAGCTACCACACTGGAGAGGATGTCTGGTGAGCCTATTACGGACTTCTTGCATGAGATAGACATGAACTACCAAAGAACGTTAAGAAAAGCCATGCTCATTAAAAACAGGAAGTTAGATGCCCTTCAACTTACCATACTTCCTAACAACCATGAAGAACAGAACAGAGTGACTGAACAACTAAGCCACACAGATGGGCACCTTTCAGCTGTTAATTTGTCCACCCACACACTGACTACTGGGGAATTAAATGTACTTTCTAAGGCCTCAATTTCGCCCAACTAAACCACTGGACAGAATACAGTTTTGTGGTGAAATGGAGGAATACTTCCAGATTGAGACTCAGGGAATTTTTCATGGCAGAGAAGACATCACAGACAGGGAAGAAATCACAAACAGTAAAACTACTATGGATAAGAAAAAGAAACCATATGAGTTTACCCCATCAAGTGGCTGTAACAAGAAACTGGACAAATACATTAATTGCTTTAGCCAGAGAGTTACTGGTGAGATTCTTAATAGGCAGAAACAGGCCCACATACTCTCCATTGGAACGGAGGGCTATACAAACACTAAAATCAAACCATAACATTGTCATAAAAAAGCTGATAAAGGCTCGGCAGTGGTGATATTGAATCGAAGATTACATTACGGAAGCCAACCGCAGCTAAGGACCTTACTTACTACAAAGTACTGGGAAGTGACCCAACTACAGAATATAAAAGAGAACTACAGAAGTTAATTAAAACATTTCCAGAGCATGTCCAAGACAAACTAAAGGACCTCGTCCCCAGTGAACCTAAGCCAGGGACATTCTACATGCTTTCTAAAATACATAAGCCTGGTAATCCTGGTAGACCCATAGTCTCTGGTAATGGCACCCTTGACAGAGGGATATCAGGGTTTGTAGAAGCTATTTTCAAACCGCTGGTTATACAAAGGATAGTTACATCAAGGACACTACTCACTTCCTACATAAACTTTCTGGTTTTAAGGACTTACCACCTGATACCCTTTTAGCCACGATGGATGTAACCTCCTCTACCAATATTATTCACACACAGATGGCATTTCAGCCTGCCTCAAATACCTGCATGACAAAGAATTGGACCCCAACATTGACCCTGGAGTTGTGGGTAAACTCACTGAATTCATTTTGACACATAACAACTTCAGCTTTAATGGTAAACATTATGTTCAAACTATGGGAACCATGCGATGGGAACCAGGATGGCTCCTCAGTATGCTAATCTTTTATGGTGAATTTGGAGGAGGATTTTCTAAGGCACTGTACACATAAACCACTCGCTTATTTCCGTTACATTGATGATTTGTTTATAATTTGGACAGAGGGCACTGACACACTTAAAGATTTTCACCAAGAACTTAATAACCTCCACCCAACTATAAAGCTTTCCTAGAATATTCTGCCACAAGTGTACATTTTCTGGATACCACTGTCACTATTAAGGATGGTACCCTACATACCTGTCTTTACAGGAAACCAACAGACAGACAGAGATACTTACACAAGAAAAGTAATCACCCGAGCCACACAAAGAAATCTGTTATATATAGTCAAGCACTTCGGTATCACCGCCTCTGTTCAAATGAGGAAGACAGAGACACACATCTGGCGATGTTGAAAAACACCTTTATTGAGCAGGGACACTCATCCAGGGAAATTGACAGAGCAGTGGAACGTGCAACACAGGTCCCAAGAGAACAGCTACTGCAATATAAGGAACGGATGACTACCAACAGAATACCCTTAGTAGTCACATACCATCCTGACCTTGAACCTCACGTAAGATTACTAAGGATCTCCATCCAATAATTAGTGAGGATGAAACCCTTAACTGTATTTTTCAAGAACTACCACTACTATCTTTTAAACAACCACCTAATTTAGCCAACCTGATTATTAGGAGTCAACTTGAACCAGAACAGAATACCATGACATCATATGGTACACGACCTGTCATCAACGCACATGTAAGACACTTAACTCATTTCCACTTCAGACTGTGTGGTTACATCACAAACAGACCATTCAGGATACAGGGAATTATACATGTACATCAAGTAATGTGGTCTATTTTATCCAATGCAAGAAATGTCCTCGCACAGGTTATGGGGAGACAAGCCAACAACTCACACTAGAATGAATTCACACAGACATTCTATTAATCACAAGATGATTGAGAAACCAGTAGCCCAGCACTTCTCCCAGGATGACCACTCAATCTCAGATATGTCTGTGATGGTCTTAAAAGGACATTTTAATAGTACGCAACAGAGACAGGCTTCTGAAATTAGACTTATTTTACTTTTCAATATGGTGGCGGATGGATTGAACATTGATGTTGGGTACATGACACATTATTCCACTTAAACTTACACAGACCTTTACTTTAAAAGATGGACATAAACGGTTTAGTTCTTCAGTGGGCCTTTGATTTTGTAAGTTTATGGTTATCTACATTGTTGACTTTTCACCTTAACACTGTGGTGAGTGCGTTTGAGTGTGTGTGTGTATACTGATGTATGTATGTATGTATGTGTGTGTTTTGTGTGTGTTTGGTGTGTGTTGTGTTTTTGTGTGTTGTGGGTATGGTGTGTATGTGTGTTTTGTTTGTTGTGCATGGTGTGGTGGTGTGTGCAGAATGTGTTTGTATATTTGTTGTGTGTTGTGGTTGTGTGGGTGTAGGTGTGTGTGTGTAGGGGGTGTGGTATGGTGTATGTACACACATATGTGTGGGTGGAGCGTAGCATGGGGCAGTTGTTATGTGGCTAGAACACTTAGTTTTCACATGTAGGTGTGCATTTATTTCCTTCTATTAGTTGTCAGTGGGTGGATTTCACTGTCACATTTTTAACTGCTCATATTAAGATGCATATCTCATTTACTTGGGGGTTCATTAAAGGTGTAATTCCTTTGGGTTTTCATTTAGATTGCTTAGACTGATTCTGTGCATTTTTGTTATACACAGACTCTGTGTTGAAATCTGCATTTATCAGGCTCATGGTCTCGTTTTCATGGGGGTCCTTGACAAGAATTTTTTTTTTTTGCACTTACACTTACAAGTGATACTTTCATGCATCATGTTTATATGTGTAGGTTAATTTGAGGCTTGATTTCAACTTGCAGTTATACCTAATTTCAGGATTTTGTCTCTCATTATCTGTCCTTTAATATACCAGGACAATTGGAATGTAAGTTGTAAGCTCATCTTACATGTATTAGAGAGAATGCCACTCCAAGGTTTTTTTATCACTAGAATGCTTTCTTGGCATACTGAGACATTTTAAAATTTATGTGACAAGAACTCTCTGGCTGTAGAGAATTCTTGATAACCTTTGCCCTTCTGAGGCTCCTCAGTTCAAGGCATACTGGTGTTAATTAGCTTCTCTGACGTAATCTTCTATTATGTTTTAAATGTATATGTTAAACCAATGAGAATTATTTCTGCTTTTTCTATATAATTTGGTGTTAATAGTATGGGATATTTGAAAAAAACTGCCACAAAGCTTCTGAAGAAGGACCTGGTTGGTTCGAAAGCTAAAGCACTTTGTTCTTTTTTGTAACATCCATGTTGGTCCAATAAAAGGTATCAAACCATTTGTTTCTGGATCTGTTTTTTAAAAGGACCAATACGGCACCTACAACATTTTTTTGCAGACTAATCCCATGGAATTCTGTCAAATGCAGAGTGGCAGAATCTTAATTGGAGAATGCCAATTAGTATGCAGCCCTGTAGGATGCATACCAGGATCATTGTTTGTTAGCTGTCCACTGCCTGCCTCAGCAAGCTTTCCCCGTATGACTCTAGCACTCTGAGTTGTGGGTCACTACCCAGTCATCTCTGATCTGTAAGCCTCTTCCACCTCTACATGATGTTAACAACTACTTTTTATACTTGTCAGTGCGTATGTTTCTTTTTTGTTTATCATTTTCGCTGATTCCTTACAAAACTAGGGCTGGGTGAAATTAGCAAATTCCAATTTCATGGAATTGTCATGAAATTCTGTAAACTGTATTAAATCTTGCAGAGTTTTCTGAAATTCTTTAATTACTCATAACGTGGTGACTCTTGCAATGAGAGATCTGAAGTGTGCAGTTGGTGTACTTGCAAGGTGTCCTAGACATATGCCAAGATTCATGATATTTGGATGATGTGCTAAGAAATTATAGGGGCTCAAAGTCTGGCAATTTATTCATTTGAACATTTCTGAAATTATTCCTATGATTACAACTTAGCCATCCTTGGAGGTAGATAACTGAAAATGTGCATGCATACTTTCTTGGAAGAGTCTTAGAAATTGCTAAATAGGGAGGTAGTTGGCCATGTAAATTGTAGGGCAGAGGAGTTCAAAACTTCACAGTTTAATTATTTGTTAAATTGTGTGAACATTTTTAAAATATATGGATGTTTATAGATCCACAGTTATTGCAGGTTTACACTCAATATTTGGCATGCATACCCAATGCAAATATGTCCTGGAATCGAATTATTTATTTATTAATTTATCATCTTGGAGAAACACCTTTGAGCTAAAAGCTCTTTCACAAAGGTTCCATGTCATAGAAAAGGTACAGGTTACAAGCATACATTATACAGTAACATACAATCAATAATACAGAAATAGGTGCAACCAGATTGAGAGCGATAATACTAGACAGGTACATACAGGTATACAAGAAACATTTGGGCAAACCAGATACAGTATAAACAATCAACAGTACAGGATTTGTGCATTCAAGTTGATGACAATATAGTGGTAGACAAATATATAACTAACACATTACTCAGTATCAGTCAATATTGACTTTGTTAAGCAGGAGAGTGAGCAGGAAGTGTGAGGGAGTGCTGAGTGGGAAAGATAAGTGGGGTGGAGAGATAGTGGGGGTTTACAACAGTTGAGTTAGGTAGAGGGAATTGGGAGGGGCCGGGAGGTACAGAAAGGGGGTGGAACTCAGGGTAAGATGTTTAAGTTGACAGTCACAGCTGCTAAAAAAGGAGAGATGCTGTAGGATTTTTTTCTTAAATGACCTAGTTTTTTATTGGTTATGATAGGGGAGAGGTAATTGAGCCAGTTGGGTGCTCTGTAAGCAAATGAACATTGTGCTTGTGATGTTCAGTAGTAAGGGACTTGCAGAGTGAGTTTCTTGCCATACCTCTTGTCTGGCATGGGTTGGTTGCTGGGTTAAGTAGGTTTTGCAAGGTTTACGGGGCTAGGCTAAGTCTGTTTTTTTTGCCCTATGAGACAGACCTGGTATTTAATTCTACTGTCTAGGTTTAGCCAATTTGTCTGCACGTACAGGTGGCATACATGGGTCAACCCATGGGCTCCTATTGCTGCACTACAGGATTTATTTAGGGCTGTTCTGATTCTTCTGATTAAGTGTGTTGTCTGTGGATGCACCATATACTACATGCCCATAATCAGTAATAGAGGTGATTGAACTTTTTACCCCAAGCAGCAGTGCTTCAGAGGTCATGCTATGTCAGTGTTAGTACAGTAGGCCTATTCTAGTGTTGCCAGCCTTAACAACCAGAGCAACGTTGTGGTTGAAGGAGACGGAGCTATCAAGAGTGACTCCTAGGTACTTGAACACATGTACCTGTTCTAATGGTGCTTGCATTTTGTTATTTATTGTCAATAGGTATGATTTACACTTATTATGTGGGTTTGCAAACAACATTGCTTTAGTTTTTTATAGTTTAGAAATAGTTTGTTCTTGGAGAACCATGTCTCCACTTTGGCAAAGTTATTTTGTAGATGGGCCTTTAGTGTTAGCAGGTCAGGACCGTGGACATAGATGACAGCGTCATCTGCTTATAAGAGTATATTTAGGTTTAGGCTGTGGGGAGTAGGTTGAGGAACAAGCTAAACAGGACAGGACCCAGGACTGACCCTTGTGGCATGCCTGAGAGAACTGGTCTACTGTCTGAGACAGCATCATTTATTTTTACCTGCTGCATTCTATTGGTGAGGTAGCTTTTGAACCAATGCAAGTTTCTGATGAGAGACCAGAGGATTGGAGTGTACTGAGTAGTAAGATATGGTTGACCATGTCAAAAGCTTTCATGAGGTCAATGTAAATCGCCCCCAAAAGCTGGCTTTGATCTAGGGCCTCATGAAGAGTGCCAGTGTATTCAAGTAAAGCTGTTCTGGTACTATGCCCCTTCCTGAAACTGTGCTGCTGGGGACAATGTAGTTTATACTTGTCAAGGTATTCTACCAGTTGGTCTGAGACAATCCATTCTAGTGTTTTGGAGGGGGAGGGAATTGGGATGGGGTGGTAGTTAGCATGATTTGCTCAGTCCCTGCTTTTTGTGGACTGGAGTGCCATTGCAGCTTTCCACCTCTGGGGGAATTGTCCTAGTCTGAGGGATAGATTGAGGATTTTGGTGAGAGGAGTTAGAACTCTGTCCACTGTCAGGGCAATTAGGCACAGGTCTAGAGAGTCATTGCTATGTTTCGATTTACCAACAGACCATAGGAAGTACAGTATTTCTTGGCCTCTGCAAGTGGTGCATTCTTAAAATATTGGGGGGGGGGGCCAGTGAGGGGCACATTGTTGGTATCCCTAGTGCCACTTAGGTTGCCAATGGCTGCCTCAAGGAATTCTGGTGGGATTATGCTACTAAGATCTGAAAATGCAACATTGAAAGTGTCAGCTATAACTCTGTGGTCTTGTCTGACTTTCCCATTTACTAGGAGCACAGAGGGAGGGGATTTGCTAGCTTTGCCTGTGAGGTCCTTAAAGTCATCCCAGAACTTTTTCCCATCACCCAAGTTGTTGTGAGGCAGTCTTTGAAGTGTATATTTTGGCAACTCTGATTTCACGCAAACATGAGTTTCCAGTGGCTCGGTACTATTGTAAGTCAGCCTGCCTGCCTGTAGCTTTGGTTTTTTGCCAAAGGTGTTACAGTAACTCATTCTCATATGGTCCAACAGTGCTGGCATGATCCATGAGTTAGTGGTCCCCTTGATTATGCATGTTTTTTTACTGGAGCAAAGATTCCACATGCTGTGTTAAATTAGGAAATGTAGAGATCTGGGGCCTTGTCAACATCTTGTAGGGTGTCAAGGGGCAACAAGTTTTTTGGCTGAGGTGAGTTTTTAGGGACTGTAGTTGCCCTACTTTCAGAACCTGATTTGTTGATATCTGGGGGGGGGGTTTGCTGATTTATTCGACCAGTGGCATGTGATCAGGGAGTGGTCACTAAGAGAGTCATCAAGAACTGACATGTCTGAAATCCTCTCCAGGCAGTTTGTGAGGATCAATCAATTAGTGTTTCCAATCCAGTTCAGTAATTAATTCTAGTAGGGAAGATCACCACTTGGGAGTGGTTAATACTGGTGAGGGCATCCTTGTAAAGGGCAACCTCTTGGGACAGCCAATTGATATTGAAGTCTCCCAGATTATGCTGGATACATTTGGCTTGGTGGGCTAAAATTTATTTTGGATACTTTAGAAATTTGCTTAAATATCCATTGATGCATAATAGACAATGCCACTAGAATTCCACTTGTTGAATTTAACTTCACAAAGCATTTATCACCACTGAATCACCTTACCTGCACTAGCATCATGGCCTTGCAATGCCCCTTCAACACACATGTGACATTGATGCCCAGCATCATGTTACATCATGACTAGTGATATCCAGATACTTCTGCCAAAATGGCCTAAGTTACAATTAGTTGTAAGGCTTGGTGCCACTGGCCCCACTGTTTTCAAATACTAAAAATATACATTGTTATCAATAGGATTGTTAAAGAGTCAGCAGGTGGCATTGCACCAAAACAATTCTGCATGTGCATGTGCTTCCACAAGTCATTTATTCAGTGAGCTCTGTTTGTTAGCTGGCATACTGCAAGAAAACAGGCTAGTGCACAGTGATGTCCATGAGTTCTTCATGGTTCATCACTCAAGATAATGACCTGACACTTGTTACTACTATAATTTTACTATGGAGTGTACTATGAATGCTACCTTATAGCCATTTCGTACCGGGTCATAATGTCGTACGCTTAATAGCGTACTGAATTATGGCAAAACCCAAACCTGTGTGCTCTCAAGTTGGACCCCCGAGTTGGAATCTTTAGTGGGGGTCTGTGGCAGCCCCCCATAATGGGGTGTGGAGGCAGATTCCCCACAGAAAAAGAAAATACAAGAAATAGCGCAACACGATTGTGCTGCATGGCATTCTGCCGCGTGACATATTGACCCCTTGCCTAACCATTTTACCCAGCCTTTACCTTCCTCTACAATGGCAACTCAAGTGTGTGGGCAAACTGCATGGACATGGCTTCAACAAAAAGTATCACAACATTCCACAATTTCACAAAAGCTGATGAAAATTAATTTAATTACTGGTGTTATTTTGCAATCTTTGGCTGCTTATAACTTGGCTAGCCTTTGAGTAAGAGATTAGAGAGTTGACACACACAGCCTCTTTTTTTCCATATTTTTTTTTTCCTAGCATGCACGTTGCCTGTCTGTGATATGCCCTGTTCACAGGGATATACCCTGATCAGGCTGAACCCAGCTATCATTAAGTTAGCTACTGGGTTTTCCCCCCACAATTTTTTCCTTCCCATTTCCCCTGGTGGGAGTGGTGCCTCTGTCAACCTTGCACAGCCATAGCTTTCTCTTTGTCTGGAGCAAGCTCCCTGGCCCAGCTGCAGGGTGACTGTGTTGGTGGAACCTGCCTGGTTGTCTCCCTTCCACCTCCCTTAACCTGGAGTTTCTCCACTGTGCCCTTCTGCCATCTCCCGCCTCCCTGCCTCCTACCCTCCATCTCTCTCTCTAAGAGGCAGAAATACCACTCAGTCCTTATGATCCTGCTCCTACTCCTTCTGCTATATGGAGATATTGGCCCAGATATTCAAAAGGGTCGTGCATGGTGCAACAGTGTTGCACCATGCACAACTTTCCCTGATGTGATATTCAAAGGAAAAGTGCACAGCACAAATCCCGATGTGCCGGAGCGCATCAGTAATGTATGCAGGCACAGGTAGGGGGGTGTGCCCATGCATAACCTGCACAGCCCGATATTCAGCCCGGGATGTGCAGAGTCATGCAAGCGTAACCCCTACCTGCGCCTGCACAAAGTTATGCCACAAAAAAAAGGAACAAGTAATGGTCACCCACAGGTGAGCTGCTGCATTGCAGGGTGAAACACAGCAGCTGCCACCTGTGGGTGGCCACCTGAGTTCCTGCCGCACCTGGCAGTGCCCCCCATGCCCCATTGTGGGCATCTGTAAGCAAACCCCCCAAGTCCAATATCCCTGGTGGTCCAGTGGACCGCACTGAGCCTGATCGTGGGCATCTGTAAGTGATCCCCCCAAGTCCAGTATCCCTGGTGGTCCAGTGGACTGATCGCTGCCCAAACGCATTCATTCACATATCTGGACTGAGTAGTACAGTATGGGCTGCACACCCTTTGGCTCATGCTGTGAACCAATGGGCGTGCAGCCCTACTGAACTGTCAGTTGGAGGGCGGCGGGCGGCAGGCGGGTGGGTGCTGCCGCCCACTGGCTGATGGGGAGCGGGGTGGTGGAGTTCAGTGGGCGGGTGGGGTGGGGTACACTAGACCACCAGGGTAGTGGGGGTCTTTAATGAGGTACTGATGCCCGTGATTGGGCAGCGATCGCTCCACTGGACCACCAGGGATATTGGACTTGGGGGGGGGACTGTACTGATGCCCGCAATCGGGTACATAGGGGTCCACTAGGCCACCAGGGATATTGGACGGTTTTTCATTTATATTACAGGAATGCCCGCGATCAGGCTGCAGGGAGCATTGGTCCCGATGGCTGCTGCCTGGCAGGGCACCAGGAACAAGTCGTCAGGGATCGACACACCTGCATGCTAATGGCATGCAAATGGGGCCGTAATGAGATGCAAATGGACCCCTGTGCACCTTGCATAAATTATGGCTCCATTTGCATGTCCCCGGTTGAATATCGCAGGTGCTCTGCATGGCAATGGCACTTGCGCCAGTGCATCTCCATGCTCCACTCTGGCCACTTGTGCTGGCGCACAGTGCCACTGCGCCATGCACGGTGGGGGTGGCCAGGGTGCGATATTCAAAGCTGCTGCGCCATAGCGCAGCTCCGTTGAATATTGCCCAGGCCACTCCCCTGCACAACAAAGTTGAGCTGCACCCAGGCTTGCGCCACAGCCTGGCGCAGTTTGAATATCCGGGCCATGGAATCTAACCCAGGACCCTTCCTTCATCTCCACCTCCCAAACTTCTAAAGGCCTGAGCAAATTTCACCTCAACACATGAAGCCTTCTTCCAAAGCTCGATCTTCTATCCGTCTAAATTTTTGAACATTCACCCAATATCCTCTGTATCTCTGAGTCCTAGCTGTCCTCCAGGATCCCAGGCTATAGTCTGTCTCTTCCTGACTGTCATCTTTTCAGTCAGGACAGGGGAAAACATTGGGTGGTGTTGCCATCTATGCCTGACAGAGCCTCTTTTTTTCACCGTAGCTTTCAGTGAGTTTGCATCTTCCTCAAATGAATTCCCCTAGGTCAGGCTGTTATCCCTCTCCTGCCTCACCTGGAATATCCCCCTCCTGCCTGATTGATTCCCTCTCTACCATGACTTATCTATCTTCCATTGGTGAACTGATCTTGCTAGGGACTTCAATGTCAATTGGCTCTCCTCGGCCTTCAGGCCAACCATCTACAAGACTGAGTCCCTAAATCTCATGCGAGTATCACTGAACCTACCTGGCTTAACCCCCAATCTCATGACAGCTCCCTCCTTGATTGGATTCTCTCCTTCCACCCCCACTGTACTGTCACAACAGGAATCCTGCAGGGCACTTTCAGCTACCACTGCATAACATTCTGTGTCAGGAAGATCTGGCTTTGCCGACCCACAGGCACAATGGCTAGGCGTCTGCCTGCGGTGCTGACATCCCTGGTTCAGTGACAGACTCAGGAGTTGAAGGGCCGGCCAGAGGAAGAAATATTGAGCATCCCAGGTACTATTCTCCTTCTCTGGGGGGGAGGGGGGAAAAGTGTCCAGCGCTCTGCGGACCTCTGTCAGAGGCTGGGGTTACCGCCGCTGCTGGTGCCTCACGTTTGGGGGGCCTGGGTGGATGCTGGCTTCATTGCACATCTCCACCCCCATGAAACCAGCATACAAAAAAATGCCAGCTCCTTTCTTGACAGCCCCTGCCTCTGCTGCTGCTCCCACTGAGATGAATGTCCACTGGGAGGGGGTTCTGCTCCCATGGCCCCACCATGGGGGGTAAGCCAGGGGCAAGAGACAAAATTTATTGGGGAGGGGCACCCACCTGGTGGCCCCATCCAGGGAGTAAAGGCTGAGCATAGGCGAGGCAGCAAGTGGGGTGGGGAGCCAAACCCTCCTATTCAGAGGGGAAGTAGACCACAAAAGAAAAAAGATAAAAAGGAAGATCTGACATCTACCCTTCTCCCTAAATACATCTGGACCAGGGCACTGCACTCACTCAGCACTTCTGTTGTCCTGCATGACCTTGTTGTAGCAGATTGGTCAGCCTTACCCTCTGCCATTGATATCAGTGTTGCCCTCTCCCTGTTTTATTCCAGGTTCTCCTCTGTATGGGATAAGCATACCCTGCTCAGAAAATCCAGGGTCAAAAATCATCATCACCCCTGGATTACCCCTGAAATCACTGACCAATGCAAATCCAATTACCTCTCCTGGGCACATTTCAAACTACTGTATGTCACTCCCTTCCTGACCTCCTCTTATACAGGACTATCAGGAACTCCTGTACTAAGGCTGTCTGGGCTGTGAAATCACATTATTTCAAGGGCAACCTTCTGAACAACCCTAATGCTCCCTCAGAGTTCTGAAAGGTTATTCATTTCCTTTGATTTTTTTTTTGTTTGTTTGAATAGATTTTTTCCCACCACTCTAGGCCAGGTAGGGACTTCCTTCCACCCCATTCAGCTTGCTCTCATACTGTGAGAACATGCCACCTATTCAGTTAAGACTTCTAGTCCACCCACTTCACATCACTGTGTTTCCCCCCTGGCTTTCCACCCAGGGCCATGTACGCCATCAGCTCCTTCAGAATTTCCTTCCCGTAGTCCATCTTGTCACCAACGGTGGAGGTGAAAACCGGCAGTGTCCTCAATGGAAGGTAGCTCAGATCAAGTGGTGGATGTGGTTGATAGGCTGAGGCTCCATCCTCCCTGGCTTACACCTCTGTTTCCTAATTTCTGTGTCCTACTCACTACCAGGGAGTGTTCAACATGATTGGTCACTGGCAGAGTTGACACAGCCAATCAGCATGCTTGGTCCAAGGGTCCCTCTCTGTTAGTTGCTAAGCCCCTGCACCAGTAACCATGGTCATCCAGATGGTGGTAGTGCAGTGGAGGAGAGTGGCCAGAGGGACACTTGATCCTACCTCTCCCCAGTCAACCCTCCAATGACCCAGGCTCAGTCCCTAACCCAGGTCATCAGCACCATGAGCAGTAGCTCTATTACTGTGCTGGTGGGCTGGCAATTCATTTCCTTTTTCACCCTCCCACACTGTCGCCCCCCAGTGCTTCATGTAAATGGTTCACCAGTGCCTGGCCCCTCCTCTTTTGCTGCTGATTTCAGTGAGTTCTTTACCATGTGTGCTCTCCCTTGAACTCATCCTTCAGCCTCCTCTGTTCCTCCTCAAATTCCCTCTTGTCTCCTTTCCACTGGTTTCCTTGTTCCCCTCTGTTACTACCCAGGAATTCCTTCCTGCCCTTTACTCCCTCAACATTCATTAATCCAGTACTGATGGACTGGATCCTAAACTACTCCAAATCTCTGTACCTGCCATAGCACAGCCACTGAGTCACCTACTCAATCTCTCCCTCATTGCTGTCCCTCAGTCCTGGAAGTTGGCCAAAATTCTTCCACTCCACAAGGGGGGGGTGGCTTCTTCCCTGAGTAACTTCTGGTCAATCTCTCTCCTTGCTAAACTGAAAGAGAAGATTGTCTACACTAGATTCTCCAATTTTCTGCCTCTACTGATTTCCTCTCCTCTTCCCAATCTGACTTCTGGAAGCATCATTCCACCCTCACCTCCCTTCTGTGTGTAACTGATTCTGTCTTTTCAGGGATGATCAGGAGCACATCACAGCTGCCATTTTCATTGATCTGGCCAAGGTCCTTGACTTGGTGTTCCACCCTCACTTCCTAGATAAGATGTGTGCTGATGTCCTCTCTGCTCCTGCTGTATACTGGTTCCATTCTTATCTCTCTGGCCACCTGCATTTTGTACAGGTTGGTAGTGCCCTGCCACCTCCACCTCCCTTCCAGGTGGGGGTCCCACAGGGCTCCATCCTGGGACCCATCTTGTTCTCCATCTTCCTTAATGACCTCCCCATAGCTTGTGCCAACTCACATATTCACATGTATGCAGATGACACAGTCACATACACCTCCAGTTCCCCCACTGTAGCCATGGAAGGTCTAGTTCAGTAAGACTTACATGATGTCTGCACTAGTTTCAATCTAACCAACTTTGGATCAACATAAAACTGTGTTCATGACCTTTGGCACTAGCCAAAAATTTCCAGATTCCTAACTCTCTTCTCCAGCTTGGAGGGCACTTCTCTTGAAATGGTTCATTGATTCAAATACATCAGTGTGTGGCTAGACAGCAAACTTTGATTTCTCTGCCCACATTGATGCCATTCATGCCAAGCTCCAACCTAAACTTGGCACTTTGTATCACAATAAAGACTGCCTGTCTCCACAGGTACACCATGAGTTTGTCACCGAAATGGTGCTCCTGGTTTCCGACTATATGGACATGGTCTATGGTAAAGCTCCCTCCATCTCCCCGTCAAGACTGGACACCCTCTGTAATGCTTTCTGCCATTTTGTTACCAATTCCCCTCTTATACCCACCATTGCTCTCTACTCATCATTATCCATTCTTTCTCCACCTTCATGTCACCAGAACCACTGTGTCTTCTTCATATCCAAATACTGGTTTGGGCCCCTTTTCTCTTCCCTCTCCTCACTCCTCTCCTCCATTCCCTTTGCCTCCTGCTCTTTCTGCACCAGGGATCCTTGCACTTTTGCCATTCCTCATCCTCATCTCCATGCCCCTGATGGGCAACCAGCCTTTTCCTATCATCTTCCTTCACTCTGGGACCTATTTCTATCCTCCCTTCATTTCACCACCTCCTCTGCTTCTCTAAGGTACCAGCTGAAACTCTCCCCCACCTCCTGCTCCAGTTTTAGCCCAACCTGACTGCCTCCCTTACTTTTTCCTCCATTTCAGTAGATATGCCTGAATTGCCTGATTTTTCCTGTTTCCTGTTATTGTACTTATTACTGTTTTAATCTTGTTCTCCACTGTTCTATAACTGGGAACTGAACAGAAGAGGCCTTCTGCCATGTAGATTGTCAGAGTTGGCTCAGTGCATGAAAATAGAGTACCAATGGTGGTGGCAATGTTTCACCAACCAGAAAGGCAGAAAAAGTGTTCCCAATTATTAACTTGTACAGGATTATACAGTGTGCTACATCATCAGATAGATAACTTAAAATGAATGCCATCACACACTCCTGTGCTATGAAACTTAACTTTTTGTAGTAAAATGTAAGGAAAAATGAGGGCTGATTTGTGACATGGCTACCCATGTATGAACATGATTTACAAATATTTATTTTTATGCATTTCTTGCAAATAAAAAAAAACATTTTTCCAAAGGTTATGTGCTTGTTTTTATTTGAGTGCTATTTGCACAAGTCTGAAACCAAATTCCCTATTTTAAATGCCGTTTATAAAATGGGCTCTGATGTAATGAATAAGGTTCCCTTCCCTTAGAATGCATTCTGCAGCCCAATAAGTAACATTTCATTGTTTCTTGAGGTTTTTTAGTGGATTGCTGCTACAGACCATTTCTTAGGGAGACAACAGTGCTTTGATCCGGTTATTTACCTTTCCCAGTTTTGTGGTAATTGCAGTCAATGCCCCCAGTGACCCTTCATGTCCGAGCCCCCAGATGTTTATGCCGAGCCCTCATGCGATCTGTGGAACTACTGGTGAGTCGAACTGGACCGGTGATGCACAGCAGTAGTGGAGTGGAATTTTGGAGGGTTTAAAAGCCGGCACTTCCAGTTATTCTCCCCTTTGTGACAGTCACCAACAAGCCTTGAAGGGTTTGTATTCCCTGTTGCTCTGCATCATTACATGCCATGGTTCAAGAAACAGGTAAGGCTGCTGTTATGTGTGAGGGCAAAAGATACTGGGAATTGGGATTAAATAGCTGGATGAAACATTCCAATTTACGTTTTGAAAATTCTGCATATTGAAAGAGCAGGGCAGTTGCTGGTAAAGCCTGTGGATTGTACAGTTTTCTTTTGTTTTTATTTAATGTACTTGTGGGACCTGATAGCAGTATATGTCTCTGTTCATCACAAGATAGCACCAAGTTTGGCAGTACTGAGTGTATTGGAAAGGATTCCACCATTCAAATTCTGGGCCAAATAGTGGCAATCATTTTACTTCTTAAAAATGCATAGTGTGTTGTGGGCAAGGAAACTGAAGCCTTACTGTAGCTTGCACAGCTCGATTTGCTTGAGATCTTTGTGCCATTTTGTTAGTAAAGTCCAGTCAAAATACAGTACTGTTGCCTTGACCTTCCACATCCACAGTGGCCTTTACATTCTTTGGAGATTTCCTAATATTGTTAATCTGTTCACTAAACAAAAATAGCAATGTGCTGTGTGGATTGTAACATTGTGAACAGAAAGCATTGCCTGTACCAATATCATGGCCTGCATAGTGATGGTGGCTGTGGAGCACCCTTTGTTTGGTGCTCTATATCCACCATTTTGAGACCATGTGGTGTGTGTATTGGGGGAATGTTTGGGATAGTATAGCTGCATGCTTCTTAGTGTGGACACAACGATCTAGGTACATGTACTAACATACTAACATGCTATTTGCCAGCAGACTAGGCCTTACGGTCTATCGAGTCTGCTCGAACCTTAGATCCTTAGTTGGGTGATGAGGCCCTCCCATCCCTTGTGCTCCAGAAACCCCTATCATCCATCCCCACCCCCCTGGCACAGGCCATCATCTGATACATCCACTTTCTGTGTCTGTTCCACCCTCTCTTGAAGCCCTCCACTGTGGATCTCTGAACCAGCTCATCAGGCAGTGCATTCCAAGGGTCCACCACCCTCTCAGTGAAAAACCTCCTCCTCTTTCCCCCTTCACCCGTCCACCTTCCAACTTCCAACTTCAAACCATGCCCTCTGGCGATACCTCCCTGCTTTAGTCTAAAGATCCCCTCCATGTTTACCCTATTTATTCCCTTGAGGTATTTGAAGACCTCAATCATGTTCCCCCTGTCTCTCCTCTCCTCCAATGAAAACAGGCAGAGCTCCTCAAGTCTGTCCTCATACGTCAAATCCCCTAGCCCTCATATCATCTTAGTTGCCCTCCTCTGTACCCTCTCCAGGAGCTGTATGTCCCTCTTCAAGCGTGGTCTCCAGTACTGTACACAGTACTCAAGGTGTGGTCTAACCAGTCCATTGTACAGCGGCAGAATCACTTCCTTGCTCCTAGAGGTGATCCCCCTTATGATGCATCCCAACATCCTGTTTGCCTTGCTAGCCACTCTCCTGCACTGCTCAGAGTTATTCATACATGCATCCACCATGACCCCTAGGTCTTTTTCCCCTATTGAGGCCTCCAGCCCCTCCCCTCCAAGGGTGTACCTGTGTTTAGGGTTTCCCCAACCAAGATGCAACACCGTGCACTTGGTGATATTGAAATTTAATTTCCATGTGTGAGCCCAGCTTTCCAGGGTGTCCAGGTCCCCTTGCAGGGCCAACCTCCCCTCTTCTCCCTCAACTTGTAATTCTGATTGTACTCAATAAACAATAAACAAACAATAAACTACTGCTCCCATCTTGGAGTCATCCGCGAAGAGACTCATTTCACACCCTATACCCTCCCTGATGTCCGATATGTATGCATTAAACAGGATCAGACCCAGGATGAGCCCTGCGGTACCCTACTACCAACCTCTCTAGGGTCCGAGAGCTTCCCACAGACCACTACCCTCTGGGTGCATCCAGCTAGCCAGTTTTCAATCCATCTGACCATCAAAGGGCCTACTCCTAACCCCATCAGTTTCTCCACCAGACCATTGTGGGGGGACAGAGTCAAACGCCTTGCTGAAGTCCAAGGATAATACATCCACAGGCTTTCCCCTGTCCAGTTCTAATGTTACCTATTCGTAGAACTCCACAAGATTGGTTTGACATGATCTACCTGGCACAAACCCATGTTGCTGACTATCCAGACCTCCCACCTCCTCCAAGTACACCCTCAATCGTTCCTTTAGTATACTCTCCATTAATTTTCCCACCACCGAGGTCAAACTGATGGGTCTATAGTTACCTGGTACTTCTCTCGACCCCCCTTTATGGATTGGCACCACATGTGCCTCTCTCGCTAATCCCTAGGTACCCTCCCTGTCTCAAGTGACCTGTTGAAGAGCTCCGCCAGGGGTGCAGCCAGTATGTCCACCAATTCCCATAGTACTCTCGGATGAATGCCATCCGGCCCAGGAGATTTGTCTTTCTTTAGGGCCTTGAGGGCTACCCACACCCTTTTGGCGGAGATAGCATCATCTGTCCCCTCCACCTTACTGTCCTGTATTTTTATATTTTGTTCTCTTACACTATTTATTTGCTTGATAATTTGTTGCTGTGTATACTGTGGCATAGTGTTTGGTGGATGTTAAAATGTGGAGAACTCCTTTGTTTGGTGCACTGCATCCAGCGTTTTAAGACCATGTGGTTTCTGAGTGCGTGTGTGTATGTGTGTATAAGTGGTGGTGGGGTGCATGCTGACAATTTATTTTGTCACTGCAGACCCAGTTTTTTGTGCACTTTGAGTGTTTGACTTTGTTTTTAAACTAGCTCTGCGTACCTCTTTGAGAGCACCTATATTGTGGCCTAGTGTTTGGTGGATGTTAACATGATGGATGTGGAGCTCTCCTTTGTTCAGTGCTCAGCATCCACCATTTTAAGACCATGTGGTTTCTGTGTGTGTGTGTGTGTGTGTGTGTGTGTGTGTGTGTGTGTGTGTATGAATGGCGGGGAGCTGCATGCTGCCAATTTATTTTGTCACTGCAGACCCAATTTTTTGTACACTTTGAGTGTTTGACTTTGTTTTTAAATTAGCTCTGTTTACCTGTTTGGGAGGACCTATATTGTGGCCTAGTGTTTGGTGGATGTTAACATGGTGGATGTGGATCATTCCTTTTTCTGTGTGTGGGTGTGTGGGTGTGTGTGTGTGTGTGTGTGTGTGTGCCTCCATTTCATTTGCAGGTGGGTGGATGCAAGTCTCCATCTTGTTTGCAGACGGGTGTATGCATGCCTCCATTTTGTTTGCAGGTGGGTGGATGCATGTCTCCATCTTGTTTGCAGATGGGTGTATGCATGCCTCCATTTCATTTGCAGGTGGGTAGATGCATGTCACCATTTTGTTTGCAGGTGGGTGGATGCGTGTCTCCATCTTGTTTGCAGATGGGTGTATGTATGCCTCCATTTCATTTTCAGGTGGGTGGATGTGTGTCTCCATCTTGTTTGCAGATGAGTGTATGCATGCATCCATTTCATTTGCAGTTGGGAATCCTCTTTTCTTACGTCAAATGTTTTTTGTGATTAATCTCTTGCGGTGACTATTTAATAATCAGTTCTTGTTTTAACTTGTTTTCTGAATCATCTCCTTGCGTTGAATGTTTTTTGTGACTAATCTCTTGTGGTGACTATTGAATAATCTTTTCTTGCATTTCAATGGTTTTGTGAAGCATCTCTTCTTATGTCAAATTTTTTAGTGACTAATCTCTTGGGGTGGCTATTGAATAACCCTTTCTTGTGTTTCACTGTTTTTGTGAAGCATCTCTTATTGTGACAAATGTTTGTGACTAATCTCTTCTTGCATCAGTCTTCTCCTGTGTGAGTTGCCACTAACTGCATGACAGTATTATCATTTTCCTGTGATGATGTGTTTCATTATATCAGCTGTCACTTCACCCTTATTTGGCAGCATGCTCTTGCCTTAATCATTTTGCATCGGACAAACTTCTGTTACTGGAAAAGATAATAAATCATAATTTTTATGTTGGCTTGCTGCGCCTGCATGCAAGTCAACATCCTGTGGTAGTGCAGATTTGGAGGTGCGGTCGCTGTTGTGCAAATGCAGGGCATGCATCAGTAGGTGTGTCCCTCAAACCCCAATCAGCCTGCATGCCAGCGCCACACCATGCATACTAATGTGTCGAGCAGCAGTCCTTTTCTTGCCATGCTCACCGTCATTATGTGCATGGCAGGACAAGACTGAAGAACTGCCCGACTTGGTACCAATCCCTGTCAGCTGCCCCTGCCCCTGTCAATGTGCTGACAGAGCCCTCCCATCGGCATAAAAGCAACCCCAATTGTGTAATGCTGAGGGTGCCCAATCCCCTCAGCTGTTACCCGCCCCCTTTCTTTGTGTATTGCCAACAGAGCGCCTCCCCATCAGCGAAATAGCCCCCCGGTGTTTAATGCCAGGGGGTGCCCAATCCCCAACAGCTCTGCGTCCTCCTTCTTTGTGTGACAGCGGGGTGCCCAATCCCGCTGGCATAAATTCATCCCCCCACCATGTTGTTTGCGGCGAGGTGCCCAATCCCTATGGCTGAACAGATACCCAAGACAGTTAGGTGGCATGCTGGGAGCCCACCCTAGTGTGCCAAATCCCCTGGGGGAAAAAAACTGTCCCGCGATGTTTTCTTTTCCTTTTACTACCTGTAAAAGGAAAATGGTCCCTCATAGTGTCCGTGCCCCCCTGCCCCACCTGCACCCACCCACTGCACACCCTACCTCCCCACAACCCCCATACCCCATACTTCCTCTGGAGCTCGGCGCGATGATCATCGGTGGACCAGGAACACATCTGCATTCTTAAAAGCTGACTGCGAACTGAGGAAATGCCGGTAAGCTGTATAATGGGATAGATAGGGTTTTTTCAACTTTAGTACATATCTCAGGCATCTTTGTGAATTTTGGCCCCAAATTTTCAACATGGGGTTTTTGGGACCCCTTCTCATGAATTCTTGCACTGTCATGGCATTATTCGGTCCCGAAAGGTGATTTTGCAGTCACTGCATGGAATCACCTTTCAGGACTGCATAAGGAGGTGACAGTGCCACTGTTCATGGGGGGATCTCAAAAACCCTATGTTGCCAAATTGGTGGGGCGTCAAAAGCGTGACTGTTTTACGAGCGTGCATAGCAACTGCACAACGCACGCTCATAAGTTAGCGAATTCACAATATTTTCACACCAGATTCTCAACATTGGCATTTTACCACACCTTCTTGTGAACTGTGTAGCTGTCATTTTTCACATCCTGGCCGAAATGTGTTTTCGCACTTCTGGTGCAGAATAGCACAGTTGTGGTGCAAAATCAGTGTTTGGGACACATTACAAAAATGACAGTGACACTGTTCATGAGCAGAGATCCTAAAATGCCTGTGTTGACAATTTGGTGTCAATACTCCATAAAGTGACTGTTTTACTAGCGTGCATAGCAACTGCGCAACGCGCGCTTGTATGTTGGTGCAGTTGCACTATTTGAATGCCAGATTCTCAACATTGGCATTTTACCACACCTTCTTGTGAACTGTATAGCTGTCATTTTTCACATCCTGGCTGAAATGTGTTTTCGCACTTCTGGCACAGAATAGCGTGCTTGCTGTGCGAAATCAGTGTTCAGGACACATTACAAAAATGACAGTGCTACTGTTCATGAACAGAGGTCCTAAAATGCCTGTATTGAAAATTTGGTGACAATGCTCCATAAAATGACTGTTTTGTGAGGTGCATAGCAACTGCGCAACGCACGCTCGTAACTTAACTCATTCACAATAATCAGTGTGGGATGCTTTACTAAACTATTCGGGCTTTGCGCTCGGGGTTTATGTAGCATCCCACACCTCAGCTGTGTGTAAAATTCTCATTACACACGCCAGCCCATGCATTATTCTGTATGTAATATGCTTTGAAATAAGGGCATGCTCCACACAATGCTTACAGCTGCTCCACTCTTGCAAAGGGGGTGGACAGCTGCAGAGGGCCCCCCCATGCACAGGATGTGCACCATTAGAGTACCCCACAGCATCCAGAGCCATTGTTGTATGCTTAATCCCTCGCCCAAATCATGGTCACAGGACCCATCTCTGCAGCGGCTGGGGGCAGGCAAGGGGACAGACAATTGCATGATCCTGCACATTGCCAGGGAAGCAAGTGCAGCTGGCACAGAGGGCATCTACTTTGAGGCTGTCATACCACCTATGTTCCCCTCTCTGACTGGTTCTCCAGTTGATACCGGGGCAAGTACAGCCCATTCTCCACTGGCCCCCACTCCTGGGTGAAGAGGTATGGGCTGGGGGTGTCACTGGCACTCGTCTGATATTATGGCACATTTCTGGCTTGTTTTGAAGGGGAAATGGCAGCCTCTGGTGGACTGGCATGGGCTGCCATATCCTGTGGACTCCCAACCCTGGTGTCACCCACTGGTCCTGCACAGTAAGGCCCAAAGACCCCAAGGCACACCACAACACTTGTCGGTGTCTGCAGGGTAGGGTGAGGTGAAATGGCATGAGCGCTGTGGCCGACGATTCAAAGGCACATCCCAGTGCCTGTCAGTCTCTGCAGGGTGAGGGTGGGGTTGGCATCAGTTCAATACTTCACTTCCATTCCTATTATGAATCTCTCTAACTTCTGCACTACTAATGCGAATGCTAGCAAGACAACATTCGGCATTGACTTGTGTTTCGACAGTTTATGTTTGGAATAATGGAATCCAGAAGAAGGCCATGTGTGTCTGCAGCAGCCATTCTTGGTGAAGCTCCACAGAATTTAGCCACCCCTCAATCTGCAAAGGAAAAAAGCAAGCATTACCGAGTAAACGTCGAGAACAACACAGAACGTTACCAGCATTATTTGGAAAAATGTGCAGCACATTCACATGCATACCGCAGCAACTTGAATGCTGAGCAGAGTGAACACTACAACCAGAAGGCTAAACAGAGGATGCAGAGATACAGGGAAGCTCAGAAGGAGAAGAAATGAGTTCATGTTGACACAAGTACTGCATCCACTAAGAGAGGGAAACAAGGGCCGATGAGCAAAAGAAAGAGTCAAAAAGAGAAACATGGAGGGAGAAAAAACGGCAACAGCATGCTAAAATCACAAGTCAGAAATGGAGACAAATCAGTGAAAAGCAACACCAGAAATACACTGAAAGAAAGGAGCTACAAAAGCAAGCATAAGCCACTGCTACCACCACTACCACCCCACCAGTACCAGTACCAGCCATCGTTCCAGTGACAGAGCAGGGTGTGACACTGGAGAACCGAAGATATGATGGTGCCCTAAGAAAGGCTGTGCAGAGAGCCAGAAAAGGTCTACCAAAATCTCCCAATCAATTCACTTACATAATGCATAAAATCCTGTTTGCTTGTTCACCAGCCAAACAAACTGCACTGGCTTGGTGCAAAGTGCTTCCCAGTCCAAGCAACCTACAGGACAAACTGATGTCTGCTGTCATGGATAAGATGTTGAACCTAAAAAGTAACAAAAAATGTAACTGACACCTGAACAGAGAGTTCATAAGCACTATTCTTGTGTTAAAAAATACAGGCTGCTCAGAACAGCAAGTGCAACACTGGGCATAAGCTGGAAAAGGCTTATGAAGGCATCCTGAAGGGAAAAGAAATTCACCACATGGCACAAGTCTGCACTGCCTGAGTCAACAACACAGAAAGTGGCAACCTTTTTTGAAGACTCTGCAACCCCACTGCCTCACAAAAAAGCCTTTTTGAAAAGAAGCAGAACATTCAGTTCATATCTTGATAAACCCATTCAGACTCCATACAGAATTCACCCAACAGAACCCAGACACTCCAGTGGGAGGAAGGACATTTGGAAATCTACAGCCCAAGCACATTAAGCTTGCAAAAAGAATAAAAACTGGACCAATGCCTTTGTGAATACTACATGACTACTGCACTAAAACTGAAGGCGCTGAAACATACTGCTGGTCTTTACTGCGTAACATCATGCAAAGTCCTGAATGTCTACTGTACAGTAGAGCTAACAATGTGTCAATTAGCCCCTTTGCAAAAGTTTTACAGGTCGGACTGTGTTCAGAGAATATGTGAGCAATGCAGCACAGCAAATTTTGGAAGAGCTATGGAAGATCTAATTAAGGACCATGGTCAAGACAATATAACATGGCAGCAGTGGGAGAATATAATGGTCAGGCGAGATGTCAATGGCATATAGGTGCAGCAGATGAGAAAAGTTTTGAAAAATAAAAAAATCAACATTGAGACAGCTGGTGGAAGTCATAGAACAGGAACTTTTGTTTTTGGGTTGGCACTTACATGTGGCTGCATAGCAGCACCATCAGTTTGCTCATATCAAAAAATGTCCTACCCAAGGGATGGATAGTGATGGTTCTGGACTTTGCCAAGAACTATACCTGTAAATTGCAGGATGAAGTGCAAGCAGCCCACTGGCATTATGAACAAGCCACAGTTCGCCTGGTAGTGACCTACTACACATGTGACCACTGTGACTCCACAGTGAAGGAGTCATTAGTGTTTATCTCAGGTGATTTAAAACATGATCACCATGCCAGGTGCCACTTTGTGGAGATTGGAAATGCACACCTAAAAAATGGATGCTCCTTAAATATAAGCAAAGAAGTACATTTTACAGATGGCTGTGGCAGACAGCATAAATCAAAATGGGTCTTATTTGACATTTTGGTGTCGTCCACTCAATATGGATTCCCCATCGAGAGAGCTCTTTTTCAGTTCACAACATGGAAAGAGTCCTTCAGATGGTGAGAGTGGTGTTGTAAAATTGGCAGCAAACAGAGCCATGTAGTCATGGCAGGCCATAATCAGAAAAGCAAAGTAGCAGTACAAATTTTGCAGGACTGAACTGACCAGACAGCCAGCCACAGAAGGATGCGGTGATCACTTCAGGAGGACATTCTTCTGGGTTGGTGAAAACCAAATAAGATGACCTGCCAGACCAGATGTAAAAATGGTACCTGGGACATGCAAGATGCACAGTATGAAGTGTTCAGAAGATGGTGTAGTGGCAACAAGAAACCTAACTTGTTTTTGCACACACTGCATTATTGAAGATGGGCCCTGTGACAATGTGAGTCATGTTCAAGCATGGAAGATTAAGAAACTAACAGCTTCTGCCACACATAGTATGGCTTCAAAAGAGACAATATCATGCCCACTGGCCACTGTGGTCCAGCAAACAAAACAGCATTCCACACTTCACCCTCCCATGTTGACTCTAATCCTCTTGACCTGGTGGCTGAAAATGCTGATCATGGGGGGGATTGCCACACACCCTCCTGTCAAGTTCGAGTTGAGGCCACACCAGTAGCAAATGCAGACAGTGATTGTGCATGTGACAGTGTGTCACATGACACTGAAGCGCATGCCTCTTCAGTGGGGTGCACTACACTCACCATCAACATTTCTGCATCATTATCCACAAACAACACAGTTCCAAAAAAGATGAGAATATTTGTCACCCAAGACATGATACAGATCAATTAGTACTATACCGTATACTACTCTAAGAGATGTTATGTTGGGCAACTAACCATTGTGGATACTGTTGGACAGTGGTACTCCTTCAAGTTCATGAAGCACCATGGGAATGTTTTTACATGGCCAAGGTATCAGAACAATGACCCTGTGTGAAGAAAACAAATTTTTCATGGGCTAGTAGTTCCAGAATTGAGGTGGCACCTTTGAAATCCACAGTGATGAAATACTTTATATTTATTTATTAGTTCTCAGATTACAATACCTTTGAGCACAAACAGCTCTTTTATGAAAGTGCCACATCAGTGGAAAGGGTGACAGACATACAAAGGTAAGTATTACAAATGTTTTAACAAATTAAGATGACATAAGTAATGCAAAAAACACAGTTAGGTAAGAAGTTACAGTAGGCCTTATCAGAGGAAACAGACCGGGGACTTTGTCATAGGGTATAGATATTTCATGAAAGGCAAGGTAAGTGAAAGTGAGGCAGGAGAAGGTGGAGAGTGGGAGGAGGGGTGGAAAAATGAGAGGATGGGAGTAGGAAAGGAGCGTAACAGGTGGCAGTGGTCTAGGAGGTGAAGGGAGTGGCAATGGCTGTCCAAGGGAGTTCAATGCTGCAGGGAAAATGACTTGTCAGGTGAAACAGTCACAGGAACTGATTGTTTTAAGATGCTGATGAAGAGTGCCTTTAAAAGGTCCTAGTTCTGGTAAGGCAGTGATAGTGCTCGGTAATGCATTAAACCAGAGTGGTGCTGTATAAGCAAATAAGCATTGACCCTGAATGGTTTGACATCTTGGGACAGAGAGACATTGATTGACCAAGCTACACAAGTGCTGAGTGCTGAAAAATGGGTTAAGTAAGTTTGCAGTTACAGCAGGTAGAAGCCCAAGGAGTGCTTTTTTTGTTAGCTGGCAGGTTCGATATTCGATCCTCCCAGTTAGCTGAAGCCAGCCTGTTTGCTTATGAAGATAACACGTGTGGGTGAGACAAGCTGCTCCAGTGAGAAGCCAGCCCGGCTTTATTAAGTACCACTGTTGTTCTGTGAAGGGAGGTGGTTGAAGTGGTGCCATAGAGTGCCAGTCCAAAGTCAACAATGGATATGATGGAGCTGTAGATTGCAAGTTTAAGGTCTTCAGGCATTAGATTATCCTTATGTCTGTGTAGTAATCCTAGTTTGCTATTGCCAGAGCTGGCAACTTGCTCAACGTACTGGGCAAAGGATAGTGAGCTATCCAGTTACCCATAGATACTTAGAATGTTGAATTTGTTCAAGCGGGACACCAGAGGAGTTCTTGATGGTGAGGGAGCTGGATCTGTGTTTGTTGCGAACACCGCTTAACAACATGACTTTACTTTTCTTATAGTTCATGATCAGCTTGTGTTTACTGAACCAGTCCTCCACATCCATGAAGGCAAGTTGAAGTTGATGTTCAAGAAGTTCAGGATCAGAGCTGCTAGTGAAGATGACCTCATAATCAGCGTAGAGGAGGACCTGTTGGTGACAGGCATGGGGGAGGTTGTTAAGAAAGATGGTAAAGAGAAGTGGATCCAGTATGGAGCCCTCTGGTACACTGAAACATAGAAAATAGAAATATAGACTTTGACAGCAGAAAAGGACCACTTGGCCCACCCAGTCTGCCCATTTCCCCTACCTATTGGATAAGCTGCAGATTCTAGTTAACCAACAGCCTACTTCCTGCAACCCCCTACCACAATTGCCTTATGTTTGTCCCATGCATGTTTGAATTCCCCCACTGTTTTAGACCCAACAACCTCCTCAGAAAGGCGGTTCCATGCATCCACCACTCTATCCATGAAAAAAAATGTCCTCACATTACCCCTGAGCTGTCCCCCTTCTATCTTTAAATTGTGCCCCCTTGTTCTTACACATCTCTTTTTCTGAAAGATGCTACCCTCCTGGACTTTGTTGATTCCCTTGAGGTACTTGAATGTTTCTATCATGTCCCCCCATCCCTCCTTTCAACAAGGGTATACATATTAAGCTCTCTCAGTCTCTCTTCATATGGTTTCTGATCAAGACCCTGCACCATTTTAGTTTCCCTCCTCTGGACTGCTTCCATCCTGTCTATGTCCTTGCGTAGATGAGGTCTCCAAAACTGCACACAGTATTCCAGATGGGGTCTCACCAACTGTCTGTACAGAGGGATAACGACTTCCCTTTTTCTACTTGTGATGCCCCTTCCTATGCATCCCAGTATCCCCCTGGCTCCCCTTACTGACTTCTCACATTGCTTACCCACATTTAGGTCATCTGATATGACTACCCCCAAGTCCCTTTCCATTTTTGTCATTGTTAGTACCTCCCCAGCTATTGTGTACACTTCTCCTGGGTTTTTGTTTCCCATGTGCATTACTTTGCACTTCTTTGCATTGAATCTAAGTTGCCATATGTCTGACCATTCCTCCAACCTTGACAAGTCCCTTCTCATCCTTTCTACCCCCCCGTGTATCAACTATGTTACAGATCTTTGTGTCATCTGCAAAGAGGCATACCTTTCCCTTCAGACCCTCTGCAGTGTCGCCTATAAAGATGTTAAAGAGGACTGGACCTAGTACTGAGCCCTGAGTTACTCCACTAGTAACCTCCCTTTCTTCGGAATGTGTTCCATTCACTATTACCTTCTGTGTCCTGTTGTGCAGCCAGTTTGCTACCCAGGCTACCACCCTGGAACTCACTCCCAGGCTGGCTAACTTGATTAATAATCTTTTGTGCGGGACTGTGTCAAATGCATTGCTAAAGTCTAGGTAGGCCATATCCACAGCCCCTCCCTGGTCTATTACTTTGGTCACCCAGTCAAACAAATCAATTAGGTTTATCTGACATGACCTTCCTGCTGTAAATCCATGCTGCTTTGGGTCCTGTGCCCCGCTGGCCTCTAGGTACTCAACAATTCTTTCTTTCAGAAGTGATTCCATCATTTTCCCTACCACTGAGGTCAAACTTACAGGTCTGTAGTTTCCTGCTTCTGCCTTGCTCCCACTTTTGTGAAGGGGAATCACATCTGCCCTCCTCCTCCAGTCTTCAGGTACCAAACCATCCTCCCATGATTTGTTAAAAATTGTGGTCAGTGGTGTCACTAGGTCCTCCTTTAGTTCTTTTAGGATTCTGGGGTGAATCCCATCAGGCCCCATTGCTTTGTCCACCTTGAGTTTTAGGAGTTCTTTCAAGACTCTTTCTTCTGTAAATGGACTGATGTCAACCCCCCTCTCCAGAGTGCTTCTATTGTCTGGTTTAGATAACTCCTCCTCATCTTCTTTTGTGAATACTGAGCAAAAGTATTCATTCAGTATCTCTGCCTTTTCACTGTCTCCCTCTGCCCCCTTCCCTCTCCTTTACTAATCTTCACTATTCCTCCCTTAACCTTTCTATGCTCCCTAATGTACCTATACAAGGTTTTATCCCCCTTCTTAACTGAGTTGGCTATTTTTTCCTTGGTTTGGGCCTTTGCTATTCTGACTGCCTTCCATACTTCTTTCTGCTTTAATTGATACAGTTCCCTGTTGTGCTCATTCTGTGATTCCTTATACTTTTTGAATGCAGCCTTTTTCTCCTTAACCTTCCCTGCCTCCTCTTTTGAGAACCATAGTGGTTTTTTACTCCGCTTTGTTTTCTTTATTTGTTTCACACAAACGCTTGTTGCCACTATGATGGCAGTTTTGATTTTTCTCCATTGTTCTTCCACCCCTTCTTTTTGGTCATTTGCTAGTGCATTCCTCAGGTATTCATCCATTTTGCCAAAGTCAGCCCTTCTAAAGTCCAGTATCCTTGTTTTTGTATGGCTCATCTCCATGGTTGTGCTTATTGTGAAGCACACTGTGCAGTGGTAGCTTGTTCCCAGATGTCCACTGACTTCTAAATTTGTGATCCTCTCTCCATTTGAGAGTACCAGGTCTAGCATTGCTCCCTCTCAAGTGGGATCCAACATTAGCTGTCTAAGGCCTTCCCCCTGCAGGGCAACCAGAATGACCCTGCTCTTGCATGTGGCTGCAGTACATGTCATCCAGTTAACATCTGGCATATTCATGTCCCCATCAACAGTATCTCTACTTTTTCAGCCATTTTGAGAATGTCCTCTTTCATTTTCTTGTCCATTTCCTCCCCTTGAGATGGGGGTCTGTATACAACCCCTGTGCAGATTGTGATGCCATTCCCTGTCTCCAAGGTGACCCAGAGTGCCTCTTGTCCTCCCCCTTTACTTTTCAGTTCTGTGGTTTTTATCCCTTCCCTTATGTATAGAGCTACTCCACCTCCTCTTTTACCATCCCTGTCCCTCCTGTAGACTGTGTACCCCGGCATGTTGACATCCCAGTCATGGTTCTCCATGTACCATGTTTCTGTGGCTGCTACAATATCCAATTGTTCATCTTCCATCAGGGCTACTAGCTCAGAAAGCTTGTTTCCCAGACTTTGGGCATTGGTACTCATTGCATTCCATTTAATGTTGGCTTTATCCTTTTTTCCCTCATTCCTGCTCTTATTTCCCTTGTCTATTTTTCCATTTACTCCTGTCCTGCCCTCTGTTGAGCTCTGTACCTCAGTGTTTACCTTACTACCTGCCATGTTTTGTGAAGGAAGGCTTGAAATTTCCTGCCTCTTATCAGTACCTCCCCCCTTGGCAAGTTTTAAAGCTTGCCAAGGAAGCATTTAAACCTGTCACTTAGGATCTTGGTTCCCTTCGTAGACAGATGCAGACCATTGTGTCAGTATAGACCTTCATCTCTCCAGGTGTACCCCCAGTCCCCAATGAAGCCAAAGCCCTGTGCTCTGCCCCAGTTTTGCAACAATTCATTAAACTGCATGGTGTGCAGTACCCTAGCCTCACCCCTGTCATGGACTGGCAGCATCTCTGAGAAGGTAACCATGCTTGCTACCTGTCTGAGGCCCCTCCCCAACTTCACAAATTAATCCTGCACTGCACTGCACTGATTCCATGCCTAGCTAAGTCATTTGTCTCAAGGTGGACAATGATATCTAGTTCTCTCTCTCCTGTGATGCTGCTTCTGCAATCCTGAGGATTCACTTCTTGTCCTTCCAAGCTGTGGCACCAGGCAGGCACCTTACTTCCCTCTCCTCTCCCCTCCCCAGTTCTACCCCCTAACAATTGAGTCCCCTATCAGAAGCTGTTCCCTTCCCCTGTGTTGTCCCTTGCCACCCTTTTGTGGGTCTACCTTGTGGATGTCCTCAGCATTCTTCTTGGTCTCCACTGAGGGTGCCATCATAGGGGAACCTTGCTCTGCCAGACTGGCGTATGATTTGTGTAGAGGTACAACTAGGGGGCTTCACCTCTGTTCCACCACCTGCACCCTCCCAGAACCCACATTGGTCCAACTGCTCTTCTTACTTAGCAACCTGTGAGGCAGTGGTTGTGGCAGTGGTGCTCTTTGGGTGGGGGAGGCCTCCTTAGTCCTTGCCAGTTCAGCTTGGAGCTGGGCAACCTCCTCCCTCAGAGCTGACAGTTGCCTGAAAATAGGACAACAATGCAGTTTCCAGAATGTCTCCTGGAAAACTGCTGCCCCACTGCCAGTGCATTGCACCACTCCCCACATGTCCCTCTCCCTTATAATATACAATATGTAATATATATAATTTTTGTGTGTGTGTGTGTGTGGTGTGTACTTACCCTTTATGCACTGTGCTGGGTTATTAAGAATATGACAGTTCTGCCCCAAGACCTGTTGAGAAAGTGATGTCAGAACTTTGTCTATAAAGGATATGCCACACCTGGAGGGGTGGTGGGGTGGGGAAGGGTGGGGGTAGTCCACAACCACAGATGACTGTTAGAAACAGTCAAATACATCATTACTCCACCACCCTGGTGAGTACTGCCCTTTATAATAATTCAACTAACCTCCAGTAACTTATTTAAAAATAGTTTAACTATCACAAAATCCTACGTCCCAGTAAATTGTTTAAAAATAGTTTCTGTCTCAAAATCCTAGTAGTCAATCCAGCTACTCCCAAGGGACAACCAAAATGCAGTATTCAAACCCTTGTGAAGTTACTTCTAAGATAAGGAGAGTTTGCAAGCTTCTTATTCAACTCCTCAGCCACCTGTAATTTTTTAAAAATAGTTTAACTGTCAGAAAATCCTAGTAGACAATCTAGCTACCTCCAAGGGTCTACCCAAATGCAGTATTTAAATCCTTCTGAAGTTACTCACAAGATAAACAGAGTTTGCAAGCCCCTTCTTGGTTAAACACTAAATAAATATGTAAATAAAAAGCAATTACCAAGGGTAGTTAGTTTCACCTCCCACAGAATTGAGCAAAAGTCCACGTTGTTGCAGATATCAAGTGCAATATAGAATTTCCCACACAGCTCACAGCTGAATAAAGAAGTAGTGTCCTTCCAGGTCAAGAAGATGTGCTTTTGTGCTGGTAGTGACAGGTTGATGGTCCGAGGTAGCATTAGCTATCCTCACCAGTTGTGAGCATTCAGATAGATAACTTCTGAACCAGGACACGGTATCTGTGGAGAGACCTATGGAGGTTAGTTGCTTGAGGAGAAGGGCATGGTTCACTATATCAAAGTCCTTTGCAAGATCTATGAAGGCTGCACCCACTAGGCTGCCTTGGTCCAGGGATTTGTGAATGAAGCCAGTGAACTCTTGGAGTGCTGTGGTGGTGCTGTGACCCTTTCTGAAACCATGTTTCTACAGGCACTGGATCGAGTATTTTGTCCATGTAATCCACCAATGGGTCAGCAACTATGCATGCCAGTGCCTTAGAGAGGGGTGGGAGAATAGATATGGGTCTATAATTTGTGTGTAGGGAATGGCCTCCACTTTTGTGAATGGGTGTAACTAAGGCTGACTTCCAGATATGGGGGAATTGTGCCAGTCTCAGAGAGAGGTTCAGAATTTTTGTAAGGGGACCCTATGTTTCATCAAGGGTTAGAGCAACAAGTTTGAGATCTAAGGAATCACTGCTATGCCTAGATTTGAAAAGAACTTTAGTAAGATATTTCTTGACCAGGAACTGTGGTACCGCCATGAAGTAGAAAGGAGGTGAGTCAGGGGCTGAGCCGCGAGATCATTGGTCATTGTCCTTTATAGCATCCTCAGAGTCATCAAAGAAGTCAGGGGAGAACACTGTTTAGGTCCGTGAATGCATTATTGAATGCATTGGCTATGGTAAGAGGGTCTAGTGTAGGGGTTCCATTTATATTGAGCATGGTAAGTGCAGCCTTAGGGTCTTTACATGTTACCTCTTTAATGTTGTTCCAAAAGGTTTTACTGTTCCCCCAGGTACAAGCAAGTTGTTCCCTATGATACTTGCTTTTTGCTGTGTAAATAGCCTGGGTGCACTTGTTCCTGGTAGTTTTGTATTTTTAGACATTGGATGGCTTGCCAGAGGCCCTTGCATGGTGCCAAAGCTGGTCTCTAAGGTTCATCAGATTAATGAGGTATGTGGATATTCAACACAGACAATTTCTACAAAGTTCAACAAGATACAGGAAAAACTGGTTTAAATGGACTTGCTGTGCTTTTCAGTGCACTGTGTTGAACCCTTACAAATATATTCTTTCATTTTCCATATGACTTAGCATAATGCGTTTTTACATAGACTAGCCTGTAGTGCTACATTAGCCTATATTGATTCACCCATCGTCCTAGATTAGCCTGTGTTGATAGATTAGCCAGTATTGATAGATTAACCTGTATTTGAACTGTATTGACAGCAGTACAACAATGATTTCTTAATGTTTTTCATATATAAATAGATATGTAAATGATTTATTCTGGTGGTAGTATAGTCTGTAGTTTCATGTAGATTATTTAGTCTGGTAGTAGTACAGTCTGTAGTTTCAGGCAGCATAGTTACCTGATGCATTACATATCTTTGATTTTTGCTGTAAATATTAAATAATTATTTTTTTCAGGTATGATTGTACGACACGTTACTTTTTTATCTTCAATGATAAAGTCTTTGAAACATTAAAAGCTATTTCCTGTCTCTTACTACATGCTGTCATGTGTTTATCTCCCCTATTACATGGGCAACCCTATTTTTATGTCCCCTGTTACACGTGCACCCTGACTTTTGTTGTCCCCATTATACATGCAGCCCTACTTTTCATGTCCTCCGTTACATGTGCAACCCTAATTTTCATTTCCCCTGTTACACGTGCAACTTTGTGGGGGCTTTATCTCAAGATCCGAAATGGGATTTATCCTGCAGTATACCACATTTTTATAAGGTGAGTGACAGCATGCAAGATTGCTTATAATCTGCACCATATTATCAGTTTTAAAAATTGACACCAATGTCACACTTTGGTAGTCCATTTTCATGGATTGAGCCAGTTCACTTCAGTCTTATGGTCCCAACGCATGCCTAGTAAGGGGTACATCAATCCCTCTTGAATTCAGTTCCTTCAGGGCATTGCTGGGAGTTGCAAAGTGCTGGGGACCATCTAAAAACATGATGGTGAGTCTGTATGGGTAGGGGATCTGGAATTTTAGCTGTTGGGCTCATAGTACTCTTAGGATAGGGGAATAGGCCAGTCTATGGGCTAGATTGAACAGAAATAAATCAGTGTCCAAATACACCCTTATTTCCTTATGTTGAACCTGCTTCATGTGCCAGGCCCACAGTAAGATGTCTTGCTTAGTTGCATAGCTGATGCATTTCAGCAGTATATTGTAAGGGCAGTCCTCAGAACTGTTTGTTTGGGTGCAAGGGACTTGTGGCCCTTTCAATGTCTAGGGGGAGCTCAGGGTCCAACTGCAGGGTCTGTATTCTCTCTTAAAAAAAGACCAGAAATGCAACCATGTCCCAACATTCTTCATTTTCTGGTACTCTTGTAATGGGCAGGTTATTTCCCTGTGACCTGTTTTCGAGGTCTTCACATTTGTCACGGGGTGTTGGCATTCATCTAAGATGTAGACGAGGACTCGCTCCAGCCTATCAGTTCTAGCATCATTCTTAGCATGTGTTTCCAAACACACAACTTTGATTTTCACTGCAAAAAAGCTGGCTTGACAGTTATAGTTGATGGTCTGAATTTCAGTCTGGAACTCCTTCAGTTCTACAAGGATGGCAGTGTTGGTCAGCTGCGTAGGAGGTGGAGATGCCAACTCTTCCATGTTGGTAAGTAGTATTATGGGCTCTTGGGGGAGTGAGCTGCTAATCCATTCAAATCCACTACATTTTCTTTATTGCTTCCTCGTCTATGACCTCCCATGGGTTTTGTGTGCTCCTTTGTAAGATAGCTTATGGGTAGTTCACTATTTGTCTATAAATAAAGAAAATAGTTTGGAGATCAGAAGATGGAGTGTGGGTTTCAAGGCTGCATTCCTGTTGGTGACATTACCAGAAGTCAACAAATTTAATGTTTCTACTTTTCTGGGCAGCTCCTGTTCCAGAAAGGATTGAGCTTGAGCTGTAGTAAAATGCACTAAATGGGAGACTTGTATTGCTTCCTAGCCCTCTTGAATTATGAATAGAAAAACTAGACTGATCAGATTTCAGTGTAGTCCAGCTGCAGCAGAAAGAGGGTGTCAAATACAAACTTAATTTGTTAATTGTATCATCCATCAATTAATGCTAAAATCTGGCTGTTTGAAACTATATGAATGCTTAAGTGCAGTATCTGCACAAGCCTAAGACATTGTAAATCTATTTCAGGTGAATTGTATGCTTGGTGCTGTTTGCTTGTTTTTTTTTTCTTAATAGAAGACTTAAAAATGCATAATTGTTATTTTGTGACAGATGCTAGGCAAGATATGCAGCATGAAAACAAATATTAATTTATGTCAATCTATCTCACATCTCATTCATTTTGGAAACTGGTCTCAGGAAATCATTCAAACTTATTATAATCAAAATTCTAGGGTGTAATTACTGGTTTATGACAATACCATGGTTTTCATTATTTTTATTTCATGAAGCAAGTATTTGAAGTCTACTGTAGGTTTAGTTGTTAATTACAACCTGTGAAACAGGCATCTGATTGGGAAGAAGCTGAAGCAGGCTTAGAGTAGACAGAGACCGAATTCTCAAAGCCCATGCAAATCCCACAGCTGAGGGAAAATCTCTGTGTACGTGGGTTTCCACTTGCAGAACTGCAGTTTTTCCCACAACTATGGTATTCTCAAAAGTGGAGCTGGTTTATGACCAGCTCCATGATTTATGGCAGTTTACAGCTGTTTTTTCACTGCCGCTGCAGAAAAATGTTATGGCCAGTGGGACCAGGCGTAACATCTTCCGCAGCTGTGGTGGATGAGAATACCAGTCTGTACAGCTTTGTAGATTTCAGTCCACAGCCGGAGTTGTGGAGTGAGACTTAGTCCCATGATATTCTGAGAATCTGTTTCAGGATATTTAAGTCTCATGCCTGCAAGCATCCTATTATGTAAGTGGCATAAAGTAGGAGTGGGAATTTCTGGCTAAGAGGCATCTGCAGAGTGTCCCCAGGTGAGCCTGAAGTTCCACTGGGTACACTCATAGTTTTAAGCAGCTCTTAGTACAGTTGTAACTAGCACGCCAGGCTGTACAGGGTATCCTACAGATTCTCTATCTAGGGTAGGTAAATATTGAAATTGGTAGTGCATAACTGTTACTATGTAACTGAATAAATTCTGTAGTGTAGCAAGCTGCCTATCTATGGCAGAATGATGTACAGAATATGGTAGCTAAGGGGCTCAGGCAGTTAGTAAATAGAATGGATTGTAACAGAAGGTTACAGGTAAGCATCTAATAGGTATTGTGTCGAGGTAAGGGCAGACTGCATGTAGCAACAGATCAGAAGGGAGACAGTCATCTGCAGGAACTTTGGGACACTCATCTCCCAGGTTCCACTTGAGGAGGGGACAGTACCCCATATGTAGAAGATTTATGGAGCTCCTGGTACAGCTAGTAGCAACAAAGGAGGTGATATCCCTGCTGTATCACAGCTGAGCTAGTATGCATAAGCACCCACTGCACTACAAGTCCTCAAGAGGTCCACTAGTTGGAGGTCTGGAGGATGGTGGGGAGGGGAAGTGGTGGCAAGGACAGTCACAAGGTGGTTGTCTAAGATCACCAAATCCTGACAGCAAATTGCTTTGCACCACTGATGGAGGTGCAGGTATTTCATTTCATCATTGGGAACTCAGAGCCAGATGGGAAGAGAGAGCAGAACACCCTGGTGGCACCCACAATGAGAACTGAAGGAATTTATGTAGGAGTATCCTAGTTGTAGGAGATAGGAAAGGGGGAGTTACATGCCTCCCAGGTGTATCGACCATCCATGACATTAATAGAATAGGATAGGGAGGATGGTAGATGTAGGATAGGGGAACTTGGGGTACTGGTACACTTAGGTAACAAAGCTCTGGTGAACCAGTCTATTGAGACAGTGAATTACATCTCTTGATGGCTGGGACAGATTGAAGGCACTTTCATCTTTCCTTGCCTTTTCTGAGGTCCTCCATATGTGGGATGGGGGAAAGGAGAAGAGTAAAGTCAGGAAGTAGGAGATTGATGAAAATAAATTGCTGAAGGGTTGGTACCAGGAGAAGGGGGTAAAGTTTGTGGGTAACTCTAGGGACTTCTGAGACAGGAGGCTCTACAAGGGTGACAGCCTTCACCTAACAAGAGAGGGGGCAAGTGAACTTGGGCAGATGTTTGATGTTTACAGCTGGAGACTGAAGCTGGGGGAACCACAGAGAAAAAAGGCTGAAAGGGAAACCTAACTAGGACCCCACCCCCAAGAAGGGGGGCTAGGAGCAGATAAGATGATAAGATTGAAGCAACATGACAGGGGTCCAAAACACATTAAGAATGGTTGCCAATGAGGGGGCACACAATATCAGCAAGGAACAGGAAATCCAAGAAACTATGGAGGGAAGGACAAAGGTAGAGGAGCTGATAAGAAGAGGAAGGATATAGCCTAAGATGGAAGGTAATCTGCCTAAATGCCAGGAACCTAAGTAACAAAATTAGTGCTCTTCCTTCAAAGACAGGGTGAAAAATCACCATTGGAGAGAAGTTTTATGGAATATGACCATCTGATCTTATCAATAAAATTCTTGGGACTGGAAAGGGTAATGGAACACATAAGTGTGGGAAATCGAGATTCCATATTATTAAAATGAGAAGCATGGTGGGTCTTCACTCTCCAAACATACAGGAAAAGATATGAACTGAATGAAAATTTGGTTTGGACAACTTTCAAGTAATGAAGAAACATTGAAGAGACAATTCTGATGGACACTATAGTCCCACCCCCTATCCCCTTTCCCTTTCCTTCCTTTTTTATTTATAGGTTTTTCCAACAGACTTCTTTCCACCAGCAAGAATAATTATTTGAGATCTTTGGTCCTGAGCAGAAAACTTGACCTCCTATGTAATAGTTGCATATACACTGAGGCCCGGATATTCAAACTGCGCCTGGCTGTGACGCAAGCCTGGGCACAGCTCAACTTTGTTGCGCAGGGGTGTGGCCTGGGTGATATTCAACAGAGCTGCGCAAAGGCGCAGCAGCTTTGAATCTCGCACCCTAGCAACCCCCACTGTGCATGGTGCAGTGGCACTGTGCCAGCGCAAGTGGCCAGAGTGGAGCATGGAGATGTGCTGGTGCAGGTGCCATTGCGCCATGCACAGCACCTGCAATATTCAAAAGGGGACATGCAAATGGGGCCATAATTTATGCAAGGTGCACAGGGGGCCATTTGCATCTCATTACAGCCCCATTTGCATGCCATTAGCATGCAGGTGCGCCGATCCCCGACGACTTGTACCTGGTGCTCTGCCAGGCAGCAGCCATTAGGGTCCGATGCTCCCTGCAGCCCGATCGCGGGCATTCCTGTAATATAAAACAAAAACCATCCAATATCCCTGGTGGTCCAGTGGACTGATCGTTGCCTGATCGCAGGCATCCATAACACATAACAGACCCCTACCACCCTGGTGGTCTAGTGTACCCCCTCCCCACCCACCCACTGAGTGCCACCACCCCGCTCCCCATCAGCGTGGTGGCAGCACCACACCCGCCTGCCACCCGCTGCCCACTGACTGACAGCTCGGTAGGGCTGCATGCTCATTGGTTCACAGCGTGAGCCAATGGGCATGCAGCCCATACCGTACTACTCAGTCCAGATATGTGAATGAATCATTTTCTCTCTCATGGTCAGTAAGTTAGGGGACTTTGCCTAGAGAAGCTGTAGCAATTGCTAGCTCCATTCTCCACTGCAAGATATGTTGGATTTAGTTAAACCTAGTTTGTTTATCCTCATCTAAGATGGTGGTCGAAATCTTGTGAGAGCTGAGAGCCAGTCAGCTTGCAGCTCTCATGTAGCAGGAGATTTGTAAACTGGAAAGAAGTGGGGGGATGGTCATGCTGCTAGCAGTTGTTTGAGAAACTGGGGCCATAAAGAAACATTTGGATGACTCCATTTTGGTCCATAGAACTTCCTTTTCTCTGTGGGACTGTTTTTGTGTAGAAAATAGCACAAGGTGGTTGCTGGTGCTTTGATTTAGTGCCACTGAACTCCAGTAATGTCTGAATCCAGCCAGGCATTTTAAACATTTTCCAGTACAAGGAAGCTTTTCTGGGTGAGTTTGAGAGTACCATTTTTACAAGTTACAGGGGCTAGCAGGGTCACCAGATGCTTGTTGGTGATTAATACAACTCAGGAACCAGGTTGGTTATTTATTATATTACTTCATGTAAATCACTGCATAGAGTTTGCAAAGACAATACTCCAGCTTCCTTTATGATTAGGGGGAAGCTGTGACTACTTTCCTAGTGATTTGCTCCCAACCACACCTAGCAGACTGCACTTTATAAATGTGAGACAAGGAAGCTGGAGTATTGTCTTTGCAAACAGAGAATGAAACAGCAGGATTCTAACTGAGATCAGTAAGGTACTTTTTACATTATATGAAGTGCAGAACCAAACTTCAATCCCCCTCCTGTGACAGATTGCATTCTGGGAAGATTACCTTGGCAATATGCTATAAAAAACCAGAAAAACAGGTTTAATGGGTGAATACTGACATCCTATTTCTATTGTCCACGAGAAAAGAAAAAATAGTTAAGATTTTTTTTTGTCACCTCTGATCAGACTAGCTTTTAAAATCACCATTTGTTTTCTCTTTCAATGTTTTCTAATACATCTCAAACTTAAAAGAAAAAACACACTTTATCATCAAAGTCTGTTTTCAGCTTTCTACCATACACTTCATTTGTAAAAAAAAAAAAAATGATCTTGTCACAGACCACGATCAGCACTAACTACTAACAGAATGCTGATACCTACATTTACAATTTAGCAAATACTTTAAATCTAACTGAGTGGGTTTTTTGTAAAAAAAAACAACAGCTAGAGTCTGCTAATTATAGCAGTTTATAGCATTTATGATCTGGGCAGTTAGATCTGGGTTTGAATCTCACATTCCCCACAAAAAAAATGAAAATTTTCTTACAGAGCTAGATGTGTCTCTAGGTCTCCTTCTGAGGTACCAGGTGGCTCTGATAATCATTTGTTCCAAAGGATTTTTTAAGTCAGTTTGAAGGCATTAAATATCTTCTGTTCTGTTTTCTACTGCACAAGCATGCCTGTCAGTTGATAAGGTCCCAAACTAGTGTATCTGTTTACAGCATGTTAGATCTATCTCATGCCCCTCCCACATGAATGAGAAAAAAGTTTGAAGTGGAGGTGGAGGTGGATCTCACTCCAAAAAAAAACCTAATGCTGCCTCCCACTACTCAGGTTCCAGTTCTTGTACCACCCATTTAAGAAAAAAAATAGTACCCTGCAACCACTAACATGAAAGCATATTTATTTGAGGGTGGAAAACATTGCTTGGAGGAGGATAAGGCGGAGGAGACTATTTACACCTTCAGTCAGTTCCACGGACAGAAAATATGACATCAGTCCTTTTGTACATGCAATACTCCTGTAGGCTCCACCCACAATCGTAAAAACTAACTCTCAAGTATACTGTAAGTGAAAACAGGGCTAGAATCATAGTTTCAATTTGTACATATCATAGAAATCCATTTGAATGTGGAAATGATGTGGGCATACTCCCAGTATAAATCTAACCCTCCATTCCATCACCGTGGCATTTTAACAGTCATGAGAGTATGTAAAATCAAAAATATTGTAAAAGCAGTAAGGACTTTAATGATGCTGCCTTTCCAAGGTGAAAACATGATATCAGTAATTCTGAATATAAAAGACAGTCAGTCGAACTCAATATAGTTTAAGCATTAGACCTATTTAAAAAGAAAAAAAATTCAGGAGCTGGGTTCAGTTAAAACCTACAGAAGAGGGGCTGTTGCATTTTGTTCAGCATGTTACTGAACATGCAACAGTTTCCATAGTGACCGGGCCACCCAGGGGTGATGTTATCTGTGATGTAATCATGCATTTTTAGTGTGACACACCTGGGTGGCCCGGCCTCTTCTGCATCTTCAAGAAGAAAGTATACAGAGTCTAAGTTGGCATCCTGAGGAATGGCAAACTCCTCACTCTAGCAGAAATGGAACCATTCACCAGAGAGACTGAAATGGCATCAGGAGTGATTAACGTAAGAAACACTTTTCCAAAAACATTAGGAAATGGACTTTTATTTTTATAAATGATTAAAGGATGTTTTAAATAAGGGTCTAATAGACCATATATTATTTATTTATAGGGAATACAGTACATACAAATACAAGAGAAAATAAACAAAGGCAAAAACATGTATCTGGCACAAAACAAGGCAATTTTAATACATTAAGAAAAGGTTATCATAACATAATGTAGACCAATCTATAAAATTTAATTTTTGGTAACTTATCTTTACAGGCAGAGTTTGAGGAGTTCTGAAAGTTTTAAACAAGAAAAGTTTAAAGTCAAGAATAAAGCAGGTTTGTTCCCTCTGACTCTATAGGACTCTCAGTGTTCTTAGTAAAACTAAAGCATAAATATATATAAAAAGACAGAGACTTTAAGTAAAACAAATGTTTATTTATTTGTGTGCAGATAAACAAAAACAACAATTGAAAATGTATACAGCAGCTCCAACAATATTTGATGAAGGGACATGATTGTCCTGAAATGCAATAAAGATGATAAATAAAAGAGTGTTGCAATAAATAAAGAATTGAAAATAAACTTTTTATGGTGCACATTATTTTAATACCACAACTCTCATTGCTTTGATTCTACAAATCCAACTGTGGTTTACTCCCCAACATAAGAACACAGAAAGAAAGAAAGAGATACAAGAAGGAAACCCTGGAGGACATAATTACTGTATTGGTTTAGATCGCATAGCCATCACAGAGACATGGGCCACTGGGAATAATGCCTGGGACCTAACAGTACCAAGTTACACCATGTATAGACAGCGTAGAATTGATGAGAAAGTATACAAACTAGCCATCAATGTCAAGGAAGGTGTAAAGACAGTAGAGGATGGGTTCATCAGGGGAGGTATTGGGGCAGAAAAATCTGTGTGGGTAAACCTCATGACAGTATCAGGTTAGAAGCTGCACACTGGGGTGGTCTGTAAACCACCAGGATGGGGGTGTATGGCTGACAGGGGAACTAGAGATTAGAGGTGGAATCTGAGAAAGGTGCAACAAAGGGGAAGGTAGTAGTGGAGGGGGATCTCAAAACTACCAGACAAAAATTAGGAAATCCAGCAAGTAGGAACACCCCACAAGGCAGGCTAACATTCTCAGTGTTGTGCTCACTAACTCAGAAATGGCATGAAGAGTATGGGTTGGTGAGACACTCTTAAAATTGTAGTGAATCTGAGAGAGTTCTGCCTCATGAAGAGACGTTTCAGCTTTAACTACTGTGGCACTGCAGGCCAGATGGTTTGACAATGCATAGCAAAGTTTAGATTTAAATTCTGAGTTTTTTTACAATCACCACAACAGTTACTTGCCCAATATAGACCTAGAGGCATCTGAAAAAAGTGTTTACTCTGTGTTTCACCTGAGAGAACCTTCTCTGAACTATCAGGCTGACCATACCAAGGTCATTGCTATGGCAACAGCCCAGAAGGGTGTATCCCACAAAAGCATGGCCTGTCTCTCACCTTGACAATGTCTGTCAGTCAACAGAATTGAATAGCCTTCTCACAGAGGCTAGTAGCCAGTCTAGAATAAGTCCTTAGCATGTCACCATGTTGGTTTTTTGGGGGATGTTAGCACAGTCTTGATAAGAAAGAGATAGAGATGTGAAAGAGAAACCATGGGAAATGGTACTGGGTCACAACAAAGTGGACCACAATGCCATTGGCAAGAACAGCACAGTAAAAATGGCATGAGTTTAAAAAAAAAAGTCCCGAGTTTTCCAAAATGCTAGGAGACCAGGATTAGAACCCTGGTCTCCACTGATTCCTAGCCAAGCTGTTCCATGCCCCAGCCCTCCATGCCACAGGAGCAGCTATACCAGCCCCTGATATTCTGCTGCCCTTGTCATTTGACAGCACCATGGACAGCGACCAGGGGAGCACATAGAGCAAGCACTGTACATCCCCACTTATTGTCCATGATAGTGCTACACGGACGGACTGGCACTCTGTTGACTGGCGCTATTTCTATAGCACTATTATAATCTGGTATCTGAGAAACCACAGCAGACATTGAGAGTTTATGAGGAATGAGGTACCAGCAAAATGAGTCTGCATTTCATCCTCCATCTTGTCTGATTCCAATGATCCTCTTCTTGCTCTGCAGTGCAATGGAGATTAAACTTTATGGCATATGAGTGCCTCAGAAAACAGCTTCTGAGGCCTTTCTGTGTTTATAGCAAAAGATATGAATGCCCATATAGGAGATGATGGTGACACTCTAAATCAACAAGAAACTGATACAGTAAAACTCCCACAATGAAAAGCAAAATACATCATGTATGGTTACATAGGAAAGAGATTACTTGAATTTATGGAGCAGTCAGAAACATAAAAATATGACACCAGAAAAGAACCACAAGGCCCATCCAGTCTGCCCTTTTACCGCCTCGCTTACTTCTTCCCCAATGCCCCTTCTCCCATCTTCCTTATACTCTTAGTTGTCCCTAACTGTGTTGAATGGAAGAGTAGAAGAGGACACTCATGGAGAATTCTCCCTTTTTCCACATGTTCATCAAGTTTAGTAGACTGTTTTATTTCTTCTGTAATAGAGGTCAGTATTTATTGTTCCCTAGTATTTAAGGCCTTAACAGATAGTGACCATCTGCCAATAATCTTAAACAGGAAAATAGTCTCCCATAATATCAGACGTAAATGTGAAAGAGAAACAACCAGTGTTTGGAATATTTGTCTGGGAGGGTGACTACAGTTATGGATTCATCACCTGGACTGCAGTGTATTTTAGAAGACATAATGAATCTAGAATTGGTGAATGAGGTATCTGACACAATTACAAATGTTTATAATGAAATTATTCCTTTTGAATATATAAATATGGTTAAAGTAAGGAAGAATACAGATTGGTTCAATGAGGTTTGTAAAAATGCAATAAAATAAACTACTAAAAGATGTATGATGCAAAAATGGACATGTGTAGAACAGAAGTGAGAAAGCTGAATACAAAAATGAAGGAATACAAAAAATAAACATACATAAAGCTGGTGTAAAGTGCCTTCAAATATATCTATTATAAATTGTTATGTTCTTTTTTTTTTTTTGCCATTAACTTTTTATTGAAAAAATAAGATGAACAGAGGCGATACTCCACATATACAATAAATCACAAGGTGCATGATACAACATGGTTTCCGTAAATGTGAATATACGAGAATAAATGAGCACCTCCTAATTACACCTCTCCTCCCCCACCCCCAGCCTCCCACCCCTGGGCCTCTTGACACCTACCCCCGGACACAGAAAATTCAAGAGCAATAGCAGACAAAGCATATATAAACAGAGGAGTTTGAAACATACTAATCATAAATAGGCACAGACTAATGGAGACCAGATTTTCTCAAACCTAGGGAGCTGATCGTTCAAAATTGCAATCCGTCTCTCTATCCTAAGTAGAGCTAACAACTCAGATAGCCATTCCGAGTAATGAATTCTATTAGTTTCCTTCCAATGCCTAAGCACGAGCCTTTTAACTGAAATGGAGACCAAAGAAATATGAAATTTTCTCTGTGTAACAAAGACCTCAGGCATATATCCTAATATGCAAATTTCTGGCTTAAACAGTTCATCTAGACCCAAAAGTGGATTCACCCTCTCTTTAATGTCTGACCACAGTGGGGCTATCTTAGTACAATGCCAAAATATATGCAGTAAATCTCCTCCCTCTGACCCACACGTAAAACAGCAAGAGTCCAGTAATATTTTTAGATTGAACAACTTCTGGGGAGAATAATAGATATTGTGTAAAATCTTGAACTGAGTTAATTTAAGAGGGTCCTGCTTCAAATATCTATGACAATTAGACCATATCTGAGCCCAATTGAGCTCTAGATTGGGAAAAGCACTGCTCCATACTGATGGAAGAGTAAAACCATCTGGGAAAGCCCAGTTCAAAAAAACTGCATATATTTTGGATATTGCATGCGGGGTGCCCACCAAAGGTCTAATAGTATCCCAAAAATCTATCTTAGAAGGTTTAAAACCATTCAGCCCCAGTTTCTGGAGTATGAGGTGACGCATCTGATACGCCTTAAAACACTCGCCTACCGGTAGGTTCAACCTAGTAAGAATCTGGGGGGTCGTGTAGAGCTTGCCATCTACATCAAATAGATCACCCAACCTAATCTTCTCTAAGCCTGTTAACCATCTACACCCAATCGGTTTCCCTCCAATCAGCCAATAAGGGCTGCCTATGAGTGGTTGGGACCCATCTAACCTGTACTCATACTTCAGAAAATTACAAACTTGGTCATGAATCTTGAGGGAAACCCAAATGGGGGAGTTCCGTGAGATAGGAACTAGTCTGGGGGGAGAAAACAGCAAGGCCTCATGATTAAGACCCAGCCTCCTGATAATAGAGAGTTCAAGATCAAACCAGAGAGGGATATATTCGGTATGCCCTTCAGAAGCAGAAGAGCCCAGCCATCTGCCATACTTGTTAATCTGTGTGGCCCAGTAATATAGTTCAAAATGGGGAAGCCGTAGGCCCCCTTGGGTTTTAGGCACCGCTAACTTATTGTAAGACATCCTAGCCTTCTTAAAGTTCCAGATGAAGTTGGCTATTAGCTTATGAATTCTATTGAACCAGCCCATCTGGAGTTGAATATTTAACATAGTTAGTGGATAAAAGAGCCTGGGAAAGACATTCATTTTAATTATGCTAATCCTACCCCAGAGTGATAATGGGAATTGAGCCCACCTTTTCATATCCAGATCAATATTACGAATTAGAGGGTCTAAATTGAGGTACCGGAGGTGATCAGAATTTAAAGCTAAAGAGAGCCCCAAATAATTGAGAGATTTAGAATTCCAACCCAGGCCCATCTCAATAACTTCCTTTCTAAAAAACCCGTTGGAAAGAGGGAACACTACTGTCTTATCCAGGTTTAACTTATAATTGGACACTTGATTGAATTCTTTAATGACATTTAACAAAACAGGGATAGAGGGCCGGATCCGATAAATAAATCAGAGGTCATCCGCAAAAGCGGTAACCTTGATGGTCTGGTCACTCACCTTGATCCCATAGATCGTGTCAATAAGAACAATGTATCTAATAAGGGGCTCTAAATAAAGGTTAAAGAGTAAGGGAGATAAAGGACAACCTTGCCTTGTCCCAGCCCTTAACACAAAGGGATCAGATATAACACCATTACAGGTCACTCTTGCCGTCGGATTTGAATACAAGGCCTTAATCCAGCCGACACACTGAGCCGGGAAACCTACCCGTAGCATCACTTGGTAAGATATGGCCAATGAACTCTGTCAAACGCCTTCTCGGCATCCAGGGAGACCAAGGCCTGGGGGGTTTCGGCCTCCTCAGAGGCCGCAAAAACGTGAGACAGCATCCGAAAATGATCCGCTGAGGATCTGCCCTTCATAAAACCCACTTGTTCCTGTCCTATCAGTTGAGGCAATATTTTGCCAATGCGCTCAGCCAGAATTTTTGCCAATATTTTAATATCGTAATTAAGTAAAGATATGGGGCGATAACTACCTGGGTTTTCAAGTAGTTTATTAGGCTTAGGAATTAACACTATTAAGGCTTCAAAAAGGTACTTATCCACTTCTTCTCCGATAAAATATACTGGAATAGGCTGGCCAGCAATGGGGTCAGTTGGGGAGAAAAGGTTTTGTAAAAATTAGGCGAAAACCCATCAGGGCCGGGGGTTTTATGCGGTGGTAGAGCTCTGATCGCATCTTCTATCTCCTTATGAGTAATATCTGCCATCAGAACCTTCCTATCAGCCCTCTCCAAACTAGGAAGCGGTATTTTGTCTAGGAATTGCTGGATATCACATGGCTGTGGGGGCTTGCATACCTCCATACAATACTTAATAGTAATCTCGAAAAACAAGGACAATGTCCTCTAGAATTGGTTTAATCAATCATCTTTACCCATCCTAACCCTCAATGATTGAGATGTTTCCAGCTGTACTAACCGCCTTGCCACTAACTTGCCCGGTTTCTCCCCTTGATCCGTGTACAACGCTTGGGTTTTGATGATGGCAAGTTCAGCTTGATCCTCAACATTTTAAGATATTCATCCCTAACCTTAGTTAACTTTAACTCAGTTTCCTCTTGTGGGTTAGTAACCAATGAGGCCTGAAGTTCTTTGATCACTCTCAGTTTTCTACCAGTAAAACGCATTAGTCTCTTTTTACTAATAGTAGCCTGCTTGATAAGCAGGCCCCTCATGAAAACCTTTAGAGTTGCCCAGAGAATATCCGGCCTAGTTTCATGGGTAGAATTTAAGGCTAAGAATTCCTCAAGCTGAGAAGATAAGGACTGCACAACTTTGGGTAGGCGAAGTAACTGGTTGTTAATTTTCCACCTATTACCCCTACCCAAAGCCGCTGGAAACGAGATTACAACCTCCACAGCCGAGTGATCTGACATGGGGGCAGGCACAATTTCTGCGGTAAAAACCCCTTTAAGCAGGGCTCTAGAAAGGATTATGTAGTCTATTCTTGAGCCCGACTTATGCACCAGTGAAAAAAAGGAGAATTCCTTGACTTGCGGATGTAGAACCCTCCATACATCGGATAGTCCCAAACGTACCAATAAGTCAGCTAGAGCTAAGGCAGCCGGGGAGAGGTACAAACGTTGTCCTGAGGACTTATCCAATGCGGGGTCCAGGACCATATTGAAGTCCCACCTAAAATTATAGGCAAATGGGCAAAGGCAATAACTTATGCAGTAATTTAATTAAAAGTCTTGGTTGTCTCGAGTTCAGCCGTAGACCGACCCCAGTAGTACCTCCCTCCTATATAGCTTCCCAACAGTGAGTATAAACCTCCCATCCTTGTCTAAGATAACCTTACTGGATACAAATGGTACCGTCTTATGAACTAAAATCAAAACACCCTACTCTTTGTGGAACCTTGAGCAGAGAAAATTTCGCCAAACTGCCTTTTCCTTAAACATTTACTTTCCTCAATTAATAAGTGTGTTTCTTGTAAGAAAGCTATCTTAACCTTAGCCATTTCCAAATATTTTAATAGCTTATATTGCTTGACTCAATGTCTAGCTCCCTTGACATTCAGCGTACAAAACTTTATGCAGGTATCAGTACCCATAACCTGCAGGCCAACTGCAGAGTTCTAGTTTACCTTGCCTAGTCCATATAACCCTAGTTCTTGTGTCCGATACCCAATACCCCAGAAGTGAGAGGCCTCCAACCCCGTTCTCATATAGAGACAAACCCATAACTGTCCCCCTACCCACCCCATCCACCAATATGTCATGGCCCATGACTACAGCGCTTTATGACCCCATCTCCTCCGCTCGCCTCCTCCTGCCAATATATCTAACATGTGTAAATAGCTTTATAAACAATATAACTATTATAACCACCACCAGTCCGTTATATATTGGACATCAAGAACAAAATTATAAATCAGAGATGGATTACTGCATCGAAGGTGGATATAAATATAGGTGCGAGTCGTGGCATAGTTTTGAGACTCTAGTCCTAAGCACCCTTGTAGACCACCTATATCAAAAAAGAAAAAAAAAAAAATTTCTATAAATTTATAATGTGAGAGTCCGATTGGTCATATGCCAGATCCAATATCTTAACTGCCCAAGACTATAGGCTCTTCCTGTGGACATCCTGTTTTCACCCTGGATAAAAAAGACAACGAAATAAGGGAAAAAGGAAAAAAAAAAGAGAAGGTGGGGGGGATAAACCAGAATACTCCAAGATGTCCTGGTAACTCGTAGAAGCTTCTTTCTTCAGGTATGTAGTCCAACAGAAATTCTCAATCGTAACACAGGTATAGCTGGTACAAGAAGAAAAAAACTAGGCCCATGGCAAAGCCTTTAAGGGTTCATGTGTCTTTAAGAGATTTGGAAAGGCCCGTTACTGAGACGATCGCCGTTTCCACATCATCGAGCTCCAACCTTCAGCGTGGACCTGTAACCTGGCAGGATGGCCCATTTGAATTGAATACCTGCATACAAGCTTGCTGACCAGGGGTGATAAGCCTTCCTCTTTTGTGAACCGACAGGGTAAGTCTTGGGCAATCCTGATCTTAACTCCAGCCCATGAGACTTCCTTAATTTCTTTAACTTTTAAAATAAACAGCTGACGCTCCTGGTAGTTAAGGAAACGAAAGATAAAGGAGCGTGGCGGTGCAGATACTGGTGGGACTGGGCGTAAAGCGCGATGAGCCCTCTCAATCATGTAGGTAGGGCCAAAGGGAGAGGGGCCTGCAATCTTTTCTACCAGCCTCTGAACAAACTTGATGGGATCAGAGCCTTCCTCCCCTTCAGGTAATCCAATTATAACGGCGTTGTTTCGCCGACTCCTACCCTCCAAATCCTCGACTTTGGACTCGAGCTTAGCCATGCATTGCCTTATCTGCACCAGCACCGGCTCAATTTTGGCATTGTGCCCCTCTAGCGAGTAGATCCTTGCTTCATTATCGGAGGTCCGCCTAGTTAAATCTTCCATTGCACCCGAAATCATTTTAATCTCGCTCGCAAGTTCTTGCATCTGTTGCTTGAACGGGTGAAATTCTTCCAGGAACTGGGTTAATGTGAGCGGGTCTTCCTCCTTAGGGCTGATAGCAGGAGCAGGGTGGTGCGAGGAACTCGAGGCCCTGGATTTTTTTGCGGCCTTCCCTGGTGAAGCCGGCGGCGTGTGTTTAAGGGGAACTTTGCGCATCGCCTAGTCCATCGGGTTGCGATTATACCAGAACCACTGTCCAGATGTCTAGGGCTGGATCTCCCGATGATAAAAGGCGGTGTTAGCAGTGGTAAGCAGTGTAAATAAGGAAGGGAAGATCAGAGCGTCTGGAGAGAGCAGCTAGCTCATGCCCTGCATCACGTGACTCCCATAAATTGTTATGTTCTGAAATGCAGGAGCTACTAATATTCAAACATAGATACATAGATACATAGACAGTGTCGGCAGATAAGGGCCTATGGCCCACCCAGTCTGCCCATTTGAGCTTGTAAGTTCAGTTTATGTTTTCCTAGAAGTCTGTTGCCCCCTACCCCTGACCTCCAGAATTCCTTTATGTCTATCCCATGCATTCTTAAATCCCGTGATTGTTTCAGCCCCCAACTTCCTCTGGCAGGGTGTTCACTCGTCCACCACCCGTTCTGTGAAGAAATTCTTCCTCATGTTTCCTCTGAATCGTCCTCCTCCAACTTCATCCCATGCCCTCTAGTCTTGGAACATCTTTTTGCTTAAAATAGTGTATTCCTGCACCCTGTTCCTCCTGTAAGATACTTGTATGTCTCTATTATATCCGTCTCTCCTCCTCTCCTCCAGGAGTACATGTTCAGTTCCTTCAACCTGTCTTCATAGGACTTGTGATGCAATCCATACACCATCTTTGTTGCCCTCCTATGAACCTTCTCTACCCTGTCTATGTCCTTACGTGGGTATGGTCTCCAGAACTGTACACTGTACTCCAGGTGGGGCCTCACTAGTGTCTTGTATAGCAGAATTATGACCTCCTTTTCCTGCTGGTGATGCCCCTGCCTATACATCCCAGCATCCTATTTGCTTTACCTGCGCCTTGTCACACTGTTTCCCTACCTTGAGGTCATCAGAGATGATAACCCCAAGATCCCTTTCCTGCTTGGTGCATGCTATATCCTCACCCCCAACTGATATATTGTGCCAGGGTTTTGTGCCCCATATGCATTATCTTGCACTTCCTTGCATTGAATTTCAACTGCCAGACCCTGACCATTTTCCAAGTTTCTGCAGGTCCTTCTCATTCTGTCTACACCCTCTGGTGTGTCTACTCTCTATTACAGAGCTTTGTGTCATCAGCAAACAGTGAAATTCTGCCTTCTAGGTCCTGCACAATGTCACTGATGAAGATGTTGAATAGGACCGGTCCCAGCACTGATCCCTGTGGTACCCCACTGGTCACTCTTCCCTTTGTGGAGTGACAGCCATTTACCACCACCCTCTGCGTCCTGCCACCCAGCCAGTTACCTACCCACCACACTACTGTCCTGCCCACACCCTTATTCCCCAGTTTGTGTAATAGTCTTCTATGTGGCACAGTGTCAAAGGCCTTGCTGAAGTCCAGACAGGCCATGTCCACTGCCCTCCCCTGATCCACCTCCCTAGTCACCCAGTCAAAAAATTCAATGAGGTTGGTCTGACATGACCTCCCCCTGGTGAAACCATGCTGCCTTGGGTCCTGTAGTCCATTGACAACCAGATGTTCCACCAATCTCTCCTTCAGTAGTGCTTCCATGATCTTCCCCACTACTGAGGTGAGACTGACTGGTCTGTAGTTCCCTGCTTCCTCTTTGTTCCCACTTTTGTATAAGGGGACTACATCTGCTGTCCTCCAGTCTTTGGGCACCTCCCCTGTTTCCACAATATGAAACAATGTGAAACAATTTTGGCTTCTTGTAACTAAAGGCATCTTGAACGATTAGGGAAATGTTTCATCCCACATGTTACTGTTTGCTTGGTTGGGCCATTATAAAAAGGTGTTTATTGATGATAAGGAGCCTTGTTGTGAAGAAATACTTGTAAATTCTAATGGCTATATAGGATTAAATATAAATATAGAAGAAACATGGGAAGCAATTTGGTCTTTGAGGAATAATAACACTCAGGGATTAGACAAGATTCAGTCTAAAATATATAGGATAAGTATGATCCAATGGTCAGAGATTCTCACACACTTTTTCAACCTTTGCTTGTCCCAGATTTTTATGCTGTCTTCTTGGCTGAGGATGCAGATTGTTCCAGTACATTAGTGGAGATATTGGAGATCTGAATATGTACAGACCATGAGGTCTGATTAACATCATTAACTAAAATATTTACAAACAGTGTGCCCTTTAGGTTGCAAAAATAGGTAAAAGAAAATAATGTGATAAGAAAATATCAAGCCGAAGTAAGAGAAAAGTACTCCACAATTGACCACATTTTTGTTTTGTCCCACTTAACAAAGAATTACACTAAGATAAATAAAATGAAAATTGATGCTGCTTTTATGGAGAATCATACTCAGCTTACATATAAATGATTGGGCAAAAATTAAATGTGCTTCCTTGCACCCTTGCTTTTCAACCTCTATATCAATAATATAGTGAAGTCATTAGAAGAGGATAACTTTCATTCTCCTTCAGTTTATGGGGAGAAAGTCTCATTGTTAGCATATGCAAATGATTTTATACTGTTTCCCATTTAGATCTAAAGGGCATATTAAAACAAAATTTAGAAATTTATATAATGAAAACTCTTTAATAATAAATACGGATAAAAGTAAAAAAATTATCTTTGGAGTATTTAAAAATATATATGGGGACTTCACAGAAGGGTCCTAGAATAAGTAACCAAATATTATTCTGTTGATGTTTTATTTACTAATAATTTGAAATGGACAAAGTATTATAGTATGATCTGTAACAAGACAAATAAAATAAAAAAGTTTGTTAGGTTTTAATTATAAGTTAAGGTGGTTACTCAATTAATCCAGTTTTGGTTGCAGGGGTTGCTAAAACTGTTCCAACAAAGCCTTGTGGAGCTAAGGTGTGGGGCTCTTAGAAACCTAGAAACATAGAAATTGTCAGAAGATAATGACCACCAGGCCCATCCAGTCTGCCTGTAGGCCCTATACACTGTATATGGTCACTAACCCTATGTGATCAATGGCTTTTCATCACTCCCTTCCCTCTCAAGGTTCCCTTGTGCCTGTCCCAGGCATGCTTAAACCCCTCCACTGTGCTTGCCCCCACTACCTACTGTGACAGATTATTCCAAGCATCGACTAACCTTTCTGTATAGAAAAACTTCCTCACATTGCCTCTTAATCTATACCCCATTTGTTTTAATACAGAACTGGGCCTTGTAGATGTGCCAGTTGGGGTCACTAGATCCTTCAAATGTATTGTGGGTGTAAGTGTGGGGTGTAGGATACTTCTCATTTACCATCCACCCAGGAGCAAGAAGGATTTCCTACAGGAAGTCATGGACTTCATCGTTGAGACTGTGTTGGAGCCCCCCAGGTGGTTGGTGCTGGAGGACTTCAACGCCTGGGTCAATGATGAACTCTCACAATTTGGACAAGACTTCCTCCAAATGATGAGTTCATTGGGCTTCACACGGGTGATTACTTCTGCGACCCACTGTCAAAGTCATTCATTGGACCTGGTGTTTCTACTGGAGATGGAGGTGGAGATATCCGACGTGGTGGCAGAACCCATCAGATGGTCTGATCACCACAGTATAAGGTTTAGTTTCATGGCCCCCCAATAAACCTGCCCCTATGGAGATGGTCTGGTACCGCCTCTTGTGGGATATGACCCCTGATGGTCTTATGTTGGTTCTGGACCTAGTGGGGATTTCAAGTGTGAGCCAGGATCCGGAGGAACTTCTGCTAGCCTATAATAAGGCAGTGGTGACTGCTTTGGATTCTATAGCTCCTGTCTGGGTTCACCACCTTACACTTCTCCCTTGATTCCCATGGTTTGATGGGACCTTGAGGGAGATAGGGAGAGTGGGGAGAAGGTTGAAGAAACACTGGTAGAAATATGACTTGTCTGATGACAGACTTAGATTGATGACCCATTATAAGGACTATCAATCCTCGGTCTCCCATAAGAAGGTGGAGTTCCTGTCCATGGAGATTGCAGCTTTGCAAAATCAACTGTCTCAGCTCTTTCAGACTGTGGACACACTGTGCAATCCAGCCTGTCTCCAGTACCAGAGAGCTTTTTCACAGTTGAAGTGTGAGGAGTTTGCTTGATTTTTTGCAGATAAGGTGGCCATCATTAGGTTGGAGATCTGTGCAGCCCACTCAAATGGGCAGAGTGGCGATCAGTGTGAGATTATAGCCACCCAGTCAGTCTGGCCCAAGTTTGACTGGTTGATGATCAAGGATGTTGTGAAGGTTATCCAGAGTCTGCAACCGACATACTGTAGTTTGGAGCCTGGTCCCACACGCCTCCTGATGGAGTGTGTAGAGTTAATTGGACCAGTCCTTGTGAAGATTGTTGTGTTCATTGGAGACTGGGGTGTTTACAGACACCCTGAAGGTGGCAGTGGTTCACCATATTCTAAAGAAACCTTCCCTTGACCCTAACTGTCTTGCAAACTACAGGCCTGTCTCTAACTTGCCATTCATAGGCAAGGTTATTGAGAAGCAGTCACATTATAGCTCGAGGAGCATCTTACCACACACAATATCTATAATCCTCTCCAGTCCAGTTTCAGGAAGATGCATAGTACTGATACAGTGCTGATTCAGGTGCTTAATGATCTCCTACTAGCGAGAGATCACAGGAGTCATTCCATCCTAGTCCTCCTTGATCTCTCTGAAGCATTTGACACTGTGGATCATGAAGTGTTTCTAGGGCACCTGCATTTTTTTCTGTGAACTGTCTGGTACAGTCCTCAGATGGTTTCAATCTTTCCTCGCAGACAGGGTACAGAGAGTGGAGTCGGGGGTATTTTCCTCGGCCCCTCACCCCTGCCATGCAGGGTACCACAGGGCTCGGTGCTTTCACCTATATTGTTTGTGGTGAATATGCTGCCATTGGGAGACATTATTAGGTGATACAGGCTGAGTTTTCACTGTTATGCAGATGATACTCAGCAGTACATGTCCTTTGTACCCAAGCATAGTGACGCTGTCTAGGTTTTTAACAACTGTCTTTCTGAGATTCAGGATTGGATGAGTGTCAATTGGCTTAAGCTGAATCTGGATAAGACTTAGGTGTTGGTTGTGGACCCAGGTCATTGGGCTGAGGGCCGGGCAGCTGGGTAACCCTCCAGGCTTTGGTTGGGGGGGTAGCCAGCTGCTAACCTCTGACTGGGTGAAGAATCTGGGCATTGTCCTTGATGATGAGTTGACACTGAAATATCAGGTGTCTGCCATCATCAAGACCTCATTCTACCATCTAAGTAACATTGCCCGGATAAAGCACCTGTCCCACCTGATAACCTTCTGACGCTGGTCCATGCCTTTGTGACCGCGCACCTTATTTATTATTTATTTATTTAGTTTTTGTTGACCGGGTAAGTGCACTAGACAAATCCTGCCTATTTTCAGGCATGACCTGGGGGAGGGGGATGCAGATGAATGCCAACTGACCTTGAACCAGATTAAGCTGTTGATTACTACAATGCCCTATACCTAGGGCTCCCAGGGGTAGACTTCTGCCACCTGCAGCTGGTGCAGAATGTGGCTGCGAGGTTGTTGACTGAGTTACCTAGATCTTGCCATATCACACCTGTTCTCTGTGGCCTGCACTGGCTGCCAGCATGGCAGAGGATTACATTCAAGGTTGGATTACTGACCTATACAGCCCTACATGGACAGTGACCTTGCTATTTGCAAGACCTGCTTTGTCCTTACCGCTCCCTTTGTCCACTCTGCTCTACCGACAAGGGATTGCTAGAGATTACCAGGGTTTGTTTGACTATGTCTGGAGCTAGATCATTTGCTTTTGCAGCCCCAACCCTGTGGAATTCTCTACCTCATCAGATTAGAGAGTACCCATCTATGGAGACCTTTAAGTCTGCTTTAAAATCTTATTTATTTGATTTTGCATTTTCTTACATTTGATATTTGAATACCTGCTATCTGCATCAAGTTTTATGTATCTGAGTTTTATTTATTGGCTTTGTTATTTATTTGGTTTTACTGTTTTAATGATGTTTTTATGGATTATGTACAATGCTATGATCTTTGTGGAACAGCGTTTCACAAATAAAATTTGCTTGCTTGCTTGCTTCAATTCCTTATCGTGCCTCCTTGTTCTAGTACTTTTTCTACATTGGAAAAGGTCTCCCACCTGCACCTTGTTTATGCCCTTGAGGTACTTGAAAGTTTCACTCATGTCCCCGCTCTCCTCTCCTCTCCTCTCCTCTCCTCTCCTCTCCTCTCCTCTCCTGCAGTAAGTACATATGCGGTCCCTTAGTCTCTCCTCATACATTTTGCTATGCAAGCCCTGCACCATCTTTGTCACCCTTCTCAGGATAGTCTCCACCCTGTTTATGTCCTTGTGCATGTGTGGCCTCCAGAACTGCATGCAGTACTCCAGGAGAGGCATTACTAATGTTTTATACAATGGCATCACAACCTCCCACTAGTGATACCCCTGCCTATGTACCCTAGCATGCCACTGGCCCTCCCCACCACCTTTGTGCACTGCTTTGATACCTTAAGGTCATCAGAGATGATAACCCTTAGATCCCTTTCCTCCTTAGTGACAATCAGCTCCTCCCCCCAACTTATAGCTCTCCCCAGGGTTCCCTCTACCCAGATGCATTATTTTGCACTTTTTTGCATTGAACCTCAGTTGCCACATCTCTGACCACCTTTCAAGCTTCTCCAGGTCCCTCTTCATTTTCTGCACCCCTTTTGGAGTATCCACCCTATTGCAGATCTTGGTGTCATTTGAAAACAAGCAGACCTTTCCTTTCAGCCCCTCTGCAATGTCACTAATGAAGACACTGAACAGGACTGGTCCCAGTACTGATCCCTGCAGTACCTGTACTGGTCACCCACCTTTCCCCAGATTGTAACCCATATACCACCACCCTGTCTCCTGTCTGTTAACCAGTTCCTAATGCAGTTCACCACCTTCTATCCCATACCCAGACTACCCATCTTGTTAACCAGCCTTCTATGTGGGACAGTGTCAAAGGCTTTGCTGAAATCTAGGTAGGCGACCTCTGCTGCCTCTCCCTAATTTAGTTCCCTAGTCACTCAATCAAAAAACTCTATCAGATTTGCTTGACATGACCTTCCTGCTGTGAATCCATGTTGTTTCAGATCCTGGGAACCCCTGCATTCCAGGTGTCCCACTATCCTTTCTTTCAGCAGTGTCTCCATGATCTTTCCCACCACTGAGGTGAGGCTGACTGGCCTGTAGTTCCCCACCTCCCCCATACTGCCACTTTTGTGCAGTGGTACCACATGTGCCCTCCTCCAGTCCTCTGGAACCACACCAGTGTTGAGTGGCTGTGTGAACAGGGCTGCCAGTTCCCTTCACAGCTCCCTTAATATCCTCGGGTGGATGCTGTCTGGCCCCCATGACCTTATCCACCTTCAGCTTTGTGAGTTCTTCCAGAACTCTCTCCACAGTGAATGGACTGGTGTCCACTTCTCCCCTCCCCATTGTCTCTGCTACCCATCTGTGGTCCTTGACCCTCCCCCTCCCTAGTGAATACCAAGCAGAAGTATTTGTTCAGTATTTCTGCCTTGTCCAGATCCCCTTCTTTACAATCTCCCTCCTCCCCTTTGAGCCTCACAATCCCCACCATTTTTTCTTCTTTCGCTGATGTACCTATAAAATGCCTTGTCCCCTTTTTTCACAGACCATGCTAAACCCTCCTCTGTCTGAGCCTTAGCTCTCCTAACAGCCTTCTCTGCTTCCCTTAGACTTTCAAGTTACATGTCCCTGTCCTCCTCCCTTTGGGTCCCCTTATATTTCCTGAAACTCAGTCTTTTAGCCCTGACTTTGTCCCCCACCTCCTTAGAGAACCATAGTGGTTTCCTTCTTCTTTTCCCATTGGCCACTTTCCTAATGTATTGGTTTATTATCTCCACTATGGCTCCTTTCATTTTCTCCCATTGTTCCTCCACCCCCTCTATTACTGCTCCCTTCCTCAGGACAGCTTGTATAAATTTACCCATTTCAGTGAAATCTGCCCTCCAAAAATCTAATATTTTTGCCCTTGTGTGATATACTTGAGCCCATGTTGCCATGCTGAACCACACCATGCAGTGGTCACTGGACCCCAGCTGCCTTTCAATCTGTATTTCTTTGACTCTGTTTTCACTGGTCCATACCAGGTCCAGAATTGATTTGTCCCTGGTTGGTTCATGCACCAACTGCCTGAGTTCAACCCTCTGCAGGGATTCTAGGATGGCTGTGTCTGACTGAAGCAGCCACCTGGATGGTCCAATCCACATCTGGCATAATGAAGTCCCCCAGTGACAGGATTTTGCCTTTTGCTGCCATGTTGTGTGTGTCCTCCACTAGTTCCCTGTCAACTTCCTCCCTCTGTGTCGGATGTCTATATATCACCCCTGTTCACATTGTTGTTCCATTCCCTGGCTCCAGGGTAACCCACATTGCCTCTGCCTCCCCCATCTTCCCTGAACTTCTGTAGCCTTTATATCATCTATGATGTACAGGGCCACTTCCCCAACCTTTTTACTCTCCCTGTCCCTCCTGACCACTGTATAGCCTGGTACATCGACTTCCTAGCCATGATTAGCAGAGTACCACATTTCTCATTATTGCTACTATGTCAAGGTATGCATCCACCAACAAGGCTTCCAGGTCTGGAACCTTATTTCCTAGGCTATGGGCATTTGTTGCAGTCTGCCCTTCCTCTGCTCCTGTCATTCCTCCCCAGCATCTTCCCCCATCAAGGTTTCCTTTCCTATGTGCTCCCCATGTTTCATTTGTTATACACTCTTTGCCTACCTGCCCCTCCCTGCCTACTTCAGCTGTATCTTATTTATTTTATTTTGTTTATTGAATTCTCAGAATTACAAACCTTTGAGTCAAAGACTTCTTTACAAAGGCTCCTCGTCAGACAATAAATGATTACAGACAGGTTGAGATACAACAAAGTAGATAGATTTCAATACATAATAACATAACATAATAACATAAAGTGAGTAAAAAAATGCAGTTTGTAAAGTATAGGCATGTTCAGGCACTATTGTAGGCAAAGAGAAATCATTCAATAACAAAGGAGTTTAGCGAGCAGTCAGAGACAGACTTTGTCTGTATCTGCTGGCAACTTATGTTTCTGCATATTCCCATGAGGTTGTGTTCCTAAGCCTCCTGCCCTTTCTCAATCTCCCCCTTGGCCAGTTTAAATGCTTGCAGCTTAAGCATTTCAACATCTCACTAAGGGCCAAGGTACTCTTCTCGAACAGATGCAGGCCATCCTCCTCATATAAGATCGCATCTGTCCAGGTACATTTCAAAACTCTTACATTTCAAAACTGATAGAAAACATTTTCATAAGAAATTATATGTCCATACTAGTAGCACTGATAACAGTACCTGTAAGTTATATAAGAGGTGAATTAGGGAAACTTAATGTAAAAGTCCATGCATTTACTAGATTGTTATCATATTGGATTAGGGATTATGCTAGTGGCTATGGCCATTGGAAATTACAATAATTATGTTATCCAGAAATGCATGAATATTTAGATCTAGGGTATAAACCAAGTTAGCTTTATCTAGTAAAACAGTTATTTGAAACTTCATGTTTCTGTATATCATGGGAATATGCAGCCAGAGGAATTATAATTAGTAACAACTGTGTTCCTAAAATTAAGTAAAGGAAACATGATACATCTACAAAAGAGGATCTAGCACTGGTTCACCAATCAAAATATGCTACTTGGTACCCTAGAATTAAAACTCGTCATATAATGGAGCCTTATCTATGCACTTTATTGAATAGGGACAATAGCAAAATGATGACAATCCTTAGGATAGAGTTTTTTTTTTGTAATCTAATGTATGCACCTTCAAATTTAATGGAGAGCTGATAAATAGCCTAAATGAAGGTCATATGGAACAATTATTAGGTACTACTGTTAAATATTTATTAGATCAATTCTTTGCTTTTTAAGAAATGCATACAAAAAAAGGAAAATGAAACTAAAAGGAATTTGTAACATGGTGATAAAGTAATATGCTAATAATGTAACACCTTTATATGAAAGCATTATAATTCTTTTAATATATAAAGTGTAGTGTCTTTTAAGTAAAAAATGAATAAAACTGAACTTAACGGATTGTGCAACATAAATATCCTGGAATCCAGGGAGTGCTAATAGCACTGGAGAAAGGACATAACCCTGACCAGCTTGGTTTCTTAGCCCTAGCCTTCTTTCTCTGGGCCTTGCAGCAGGTTTTGGTTGCTTCCACTATCCCCAGCTTTATGAGCTCCCACCTCTGGTTAGTGTCCATACTAGACAGCATTCTGGCCAGATACCCTTTTACCACTTTCCCCATCCTCCCAAAGTCGGCCCTCTTGAAGTCCAGCACTCTTGTGCCAGATTCCACTCTTTCCTTGCCCATATCCAATGTGAGCCATACTGAGTGGTGGTCACTCCATGACAGCGGTTCCTCCACTGTAAGTTCTCTCACAAAGTCCCCATTTGCCAGCACAAGGTCAAGGGTATTCCCTATCCTGGTTGGTTCACTGACCATTTGCAGCAGGAAGCTGTCCTGGAAGGCATCCAGCAGTACCTGCTCCCTTCTGTTCCTGGTTGTTGGGGTACTCCAGTCCACTCCTGGCATGTTGAAGTCCCCCCACAATCACCACACTACCCTTCTCACAGGTTCTCCTGATCTGTCCTGCTAGTTCCCTGTCTAACTCCTCAGTCTGAGATGGTGGCCTGTACACCATTCCCATTCTAAGAATCCTATTCTTGGAATCCTGGATTTGCATCCAAAGTCACTCCATACTACCCTTCTCCCTTCCCCCCCTTGCACACTTCAGTCCTTCCTTCTCATATAGTGCTACACCCCCTCCTTTCCCAATCACCCTGTCCCTATAAAATAACCTGTACCCTGTTACAGAGAGGTCCCAGTCATTGTATTGGGTGGCCCATGTTTCTGTGATGACTGCAATGTCCACCTCTCCCTCTGCCATGAGCACCTGTAACTCTGCAGTTTTCCTCCCAAGGCTCCTAGCATTAAGGGTAACCACCTTCCACCCTTCCCCCCTATCCTACCCTCCTTTACTAGCATCACCAATAGTACTTACCATTTGTCCTTTGTCACTGTTATGGGGGGTAAGCTCATATGGTTTCCCAACCTGTGGACTCTGCATGTCTCTTGCCCAATTGCCACCCCCCACTCCTAGGTTAAATTCCCAACTTCCTCTATGTACTCCTCCATCCTCTGTTTCAACACTTTCTTTCCCTCCTCACTCAAGTGTAGTCTGTCCTTGGCATAGGGACTACTGCCCTCCTAGGTCCCTCCCCACTCCCCCAACAGCCCATACCCTTTAGCACAACACCAGGTTCTTAGCCATCCGTTAAATTCCTCTATTCTCAGCTTTCTTCTCATGCTTGCCTTGGGCACTGGAAGTATATCTGAAAAAGTTACTGCTCCCTCACATAATTGTGCTAGTTCCTCAACCCTCCTCTGGACTATATCTACTGTCTTGTCAGCCAGGTCGTTTGTCCCAAGATGTTTAATTAAATGAGGCTTGTCCCTACCCCTCCTTGCAGAGATTGTCCCACCCTTTCTGCTGTCATTCCTGGCATGGCATCCACCCAAATGCGACTATGCCTCTCCCCCTTTCTACCTCACCTGACTCCTGTTAGTATTGAGTCCCCCAGCACTAAGATTCCACCACTCTTACTCCCTGCTTGCTTCCATTCATCTCCCTCTCTCATTTCCAGCTCCTCTTCTTCCTTCTGCACATTATTTCCCCCTTTTGCGCCTGTTGCAATTCTCCCAGCAGAACTTCCCCCCGCTCCAGTTTGGTCCAGGCATTTATCAATTACTCCTCTAATTTCATCATTTCCCTCCTCCACCTTCTTCCTCTCTAGCAGTGCAAAACTATTTTCTGAAGACCCTTCACAAATGCCTGCTCCCTCTCCCTGCATAGTAACCTGTTCTCTCTTTTCCACTCCATGACTTTTGCCACTTCTTCACCTCCCCTCACAAGTCCCTATCTCCTCCTTCCATTTGTCTTTTGTCTCCTGACCTGGTTTCCCCAGCAGTCATTTTTCCTGATCTGGCCCCTTTGTCTCTGCTTCCTTTCTTCTGACCCTCTCCTCACCACTGTTGGCTTAAATCCCCCTCCCTCATCTCCCCTTCTTCCTCCCTCCAGTATTGGGCTAAACCCATCCCCAATCTGCCTTGCCTGTCTTAGTTCCTCCTGAAGACCCTCGATCTCCTTTCTAAGTTTCTCTATGTGGTTGCACGCTAAACATCCTCTGACACTCCAGGCAATTTTTAGAAAGACTGGTGCACCGCAGTTGTTGCAGCCTATCACCCTACCCATTGCTGTCATTGCCCACCAGCGACCCCCCACCCTTCCAGATGCAGGATACCAGACACTCCCCAAAGTCTCCCCTCTCCCCCCTCTATCAGTGCAAAACATTCTTTTCTTTATTTCCCTTACCTCCTTTGTTGTACACGTTTAGATAGATTGAGCAACTGCTTTTATATTCCTATCCTTCCTATCCACATTCAAAAACAGACTTTAAGTAGCTATTGCACAACCTTCTTCAAACTCCTACTCCTCCTTTCCCCAATGCAATAGCAATGCAAAGAAGAAACAATAACTCCTAGATTTGAGTTACTTCCTTCCACTGAGATAGCAGTCACCTCTTCACTTGCTGCTGTTCCTTTCCTGGATGTCTGCTTCTGCTTTGACAGGTGCATATCCTTTGCCGTTTGAGGAAGTGATGTCAGAACCCTGGTATAAAGGAAATAATGGACCAGGGGTGGGTGGGGTGAGGGTTGGGGTTGGGACCAGCCCAAGTCTTCCAGAAACAATCAGGTAGCTGAGGCCCCTGGTCAGATGATTAGCACCCTTCCCCCACTCTGCACTAAACTTTGCAGCAAGTGAAGCCAGCAAAAATGATTCACAATTCTACTCAAAGCCCCCAAAATAGGTTTGCTACCCAAAGAAACAGGACTCCAATTCAAACAGCTTCACCAACAACACATCAAAATAGGCTTGAAATTAGAAGATATAGGTCTCCAATTCAAAGAAACAGACGCAGTTAAATCACACCAAATAGGTTTTAAATCAGAAGAAATAGGCCTCTAGAAATGTAGCCTGCTACACAGTGAAACATCAAACAAATGAGCCAACTTATAGCTACCAAAACAGGTTTAAAAATTCCAACAGCCCCAAACAATACTCTGCTAGCCCCTTAGTAGTAGTAAGAAAGAAAATAAATAACCTTCTACCAAGTAGAATCCACAAGAAACAATGTAAAAACAACAAGAAGAAGCTACTGTACTGTAACAGATATGATCCTGTCCCCCTTCTAGTTCCTTCTGAGAAGCCAAAGCACTGACTCCACACCTGATTCAGCTCTGCCTCCCTAGCTGAGTGAGACCTGGCCTGACCATTAGCACCCTTCCCCCACTCTGCACTAAACTTTGCAGCTAATGAAGCCAGCAAAAATCTGCTTGCAGACAGAACCCAGGCCAGCCCCCTTGGCAAGGCAAAGGGAAAGGAAAGAATGCTCCACCGAGGGCCTTGATTTGAGAATAAGCCACCACACATAAAGGCCCAGCCACACTCAACCCCATCTGTAAGGCAGGTGTTTGCTGTGGGGATGCTTGATCCTACCCTTGCTGACCACTCATGGCATTCCAATTTGCAAGTCTGGAATGCTAGCTCAGATGTTTGTCATTGATTGTATTTGATAATTAGTTGTGCATCATATACTGGAGGTAAATGACTAGTCAGTCTGAACTTGCTAGAGCTAAGCTAATAACAATAAAAAGACAGGAATTGTCAGGAATGCATGTATGGTGCTTCAGCGAAGATCATTTATCTTCTACAGTACATCATGTGCATAACTGAATCCAGATTGGAAACAAAAGATGTGACATGCGAATTATATGAAGAATCTAAAAAACTTTTAGTGCTTTCCTGAGAGTCTATAAAGATTTCTTAATGAAAGAAAAAACTTTATTGACATTTGATCTTATTTACAATATATAGTGGAGTCATCCAGTATCCAATGCTCTTATGACAGTTTCTGCCAGTGACAGCTTCTCTTACTTTATTATTTTGCCATGAATCTGTATGTACAGCCTGCAAAAGCAAAACAAAGAAACGGGAGTGGAACTTTGATGTGTGTGACATGATCAGTGATATAACACACAGCTGAAATGGCACCAAATGAATATATTGTATAACCTTTAGAACACCGTCCACTGCTCAATAAGTTATGGAGTGCTAGTAGTGCTACTCCCTATGATTTGTGCTGAATCTGTTAGTGCTGCCAATTAAGAGTGAAAATTAGAGCTGCCCACTCCAAGCAATGAAAAGGGCAGTGGGGCACCCATTGTTATGTTTTCTGAGCTTTTAATTATACACAACTGATAACAGGGTAGAGAGCTCCAGATAGAAGTACACATCTCAGTTCAGCAGATTGGTGAACCCTGCATTAATGGATGATATTCTGAGCTTGCCACACAGACATTCGTCGCTTCACTGTTTTTGAGTAAGTCAGGGAGAAAGCAATTTCACTTCATTCCTCTTCTGTAAAGAACATTCCTTCTAAAAATGTAGTCATGTGGCCATTTTTACTACAGTAAAGTTACATTTTCAACTTCTGAATCTTCACTCTGAGCTTAATACTGTACAATAGCCATGACTGTTCTATAACAGTCTTTAAATCACATACTAGTATTTTAAACAAACAGAAAGTTTGTTGTTCAATACTGTTGTGTAACAATCTTTAAATCACACATTTAAAACAAACAGAAAGTCTGTTATTCAATGAGTTAGTAAGGGTGCGAGCCATATCAAATCAGATACACAACTGCAATAACCTCCTGTCCATTACTGTAACTGTGGATCTGATTTTGACTTGAGTCAAGGTAGTTACCTTTTAAAAAACAGTGAGACATAAGCCCTGTTCAATATATATATAATGGAGTTGTGCTCATTGGCTTAGTAGCATAGTAATTTAAGGTCATAGATGCATTATATCTGTCCCCATTGGTTCATACACAGGGATAAAAATGTAGTCTGCAATGTAAATATGCACTAATTCAAAAGGGTTCCCTACCCACTCTATTGTGTGCAGGGTGCCCATTGATTCCACTGAAAAGCAACAATTTATACAGGATTACCTTGAAGGTGCATGCTGTCTTCTTATCCATGGTCTCTGTTTGTAGACTGTTCCTCAGGTTCACCATCCTTTGGAGAAAAAGTGTATCCTAATGTTGCCCCTGTATTTACTACCTCTGAGCATCAGGGTGTGTCTGTATCCTGCTGCAGGATATCAGGTCAAACAACCAGTATATGCATGTTCAATCTTATCAATACTCTTAAGAATGCAGAAAATTGAGTTTGTGTCCTGTCTCAGCTTTCTTTCTCAAGGGTAAACATGTTAATGGCCTCTAACCATTCCTCAAAGATTTTGCTACCCATAACTCATTATTTTTAAGGCTGAACAGACTGTTCTGCTTGAAAATCAAACTCAATCAGATCTAGCATTCATGACTTGAATAACTAAGGAGTCATCCAATTGAGTGCAGTTCCATATATATATATATATATATATATATATATATATATATATATATATGCCAAAAAGTTTGTTAATGCCAGTTAGGGTTTCTGTCATGCCCTTGATAGTATGGAAATATTAAGTTAGGGTGTAATATCATAATAGCACACCCAGACTCACAACACAGTTACACACATGGCTAACATGCAGAACTTTAACTGCAACACTTACAACAGCTTATGTTACACATACTCAAAAGGATCAGCACTTTTAAGCCAACTCATGTCCATAACACTCAGTAAAATAGGTAAGAATAGGAAGTCTGTGTCATAAGTGTACTGTGATGACCCCATTATGGTCCTTTCTTTTCTTTTAAGTCTGTTGCAGCAGCGTTCTCCCTTAATCTATCTGTCTTTCTCTTTCTCCCTTTGTTGTTCCCCCTTGTTCAGGAAGGCCACCTGAATGAGGTTCTCACTATTCCTTTACCTCGAGGGGCCATATCAGAGCTATTGCTAGTACGGGCCCCCCGGAATCTAGAAGAAATTCCTGTAGAAACCCAAATGTACAAAAGCACATTGCTTGTATTTATATATGCCCTTCCCATATCTAGGGGATGAGAAATTAAGAAATACTAAGGAGTGTCCATTGTTATGTACCTTAACTCCATTGGGGCAGTCTTGAAGCTGCTAAATAAAAAAATACCCTGATTACCTTTTTTTATCTGTGGTAAGCCTTTTAAAGGAAGACCCGTTTAGATGCTCTGAGTGAAATGCTGCCCGACGATGTGCACGTTCGAGCAGTACTAGTGGTAGCAATTGTATGTATCACTTTTGTGTTTTTTTTTCTTTCTCTCTGTATTTACCAGCCAATGCTATTGCAGCTTAGTGCAAGGTTCTGGTAACTAGGGGAAAGCTGCATCCAGAAAAGAAGTAAACAGTCCCTGAAATAAAATGCAATGGAATAGAAGCAAATAGACAAGGTATTTTCTTGTATTTCTAGACGTTGATCTGCCGAAGTGCTTTAGTAATTAGAAGCACTGTTCTGAATTATTATTTTAAAACATGTCCAGCACGTTGTAACCTGTAGAGTCTGTTCAGGTATGAGCAGGAGAAAAGATAAACAGTTCTAGCAGGAAAAACTGAGACTGTAAAAAGTAGCATGCAATGTTGTAATAGCCCTTGAAATAGCAGCATTGCATTTAGCCTCAGTTTAAACCTGGGGATTTTTCTTTTTGAATATTTGTTTCCTTTAGGCAAGTTTCTGTGCTGCTATTACTTGGAAATTAGGCCTCAGGCTCCAGTAAGGGATAAACCGGCAGGGAATCCTGTGTTTATAAACACAAAAACAGAATGTTACAGGGATGCACTGTTTAGTCCTATACTTTTACTGTTATTTTCGGCATTACCTGTATATTTTATTCTCAAAACACACAACAGAGTTTGTCTGAGAAACAAATACAATTATCACAAAATATATGAGGCTGCTAGGATATCATAAAGCAATACTGTTTGTTTTGTTTCATTTGTTTCTTTGCCATGTATGAAATGAAATACATTACATTTGTCAGGAGAACCAAGGTTGTTGCTGCTTACCTGAGCTGAGGACTCTCCTCTTTGAATTCTCCAGTGCTTCTGAGTGCCAGATGGCCCTTTCTCTCCTATAGTTATACTGGCCAGCTCAAGGGGAGGAGCCTACAGCTACAGCCAGACAGTAAACACCTTGATATCTGTATTATTTTTATATCTTTAACTAGTATTAATGTTGTTTGCAAAAAGAAAGCACTCATAGTTTAATGTATTAAAAAGATGTTGTATAAAACATAATAAATGTTCTGAATAATTATGGATGTGGCTTCAGGCAATCACCTGACCCCCACTAGTATAAAAGAAGTGGTCTTAAACTCAATAGATCAGATGTGTGGTAGAGTCAGAGAGCAGCTGGCCTACCATCCTTTAGCTTTTACTAGAGGGATGTTTTCATTTGTTTTTGGTTTTTTGTTCTGCTATATTGATGTTTATATTTCTGTTGAAACCAATTCATTTTTCTTTTATTTGACATTCTGCTGCAATAAATCAAATGCTGGGCTGTTGCATTGCTTTTCAACCTGCATCCTGTTGTCATTGTTCATCATTTCCATGACAGTCTGCAGTATTGTTGTGATTTCATGTAACTGACTAATGTGTTCTACTGAGCGTTAGGGACTTGAGTTGGCTAAAAGTGCTGACCCTTATGAGTGTGTGTAATATAAGCTGTAGTAAGTGTTGTGGTTAAAGTTCTGTATGTTAGCCATGTGTGTAACTGTGTTGTGAGTCTGGGTGTGCTATTATGATTCTATACCCTAATTTGATATTTCCATACTATCAAGGGCATGACAGAAACCCTAACTGGTGCATTAACGAAATTGTTTGCATTTAATTTGCATACTTTTTTTTAATGGAAAAACATGCAATTATATAAATATCCATATGTCACATTGGGAGCTGCACTCCCATCCCCCCCACAGGTGCACATGTATATCTAGCTGTGGAAACACAGGGGTCTCTGGCCCCCTGTGCTTCCACATATAAAGTTGTGAGCAGACATAGCAAAATCGGAACAAGTAGTCATAACTGTGCCATCTTAAAATCATAACCTTTTTTATCACCTCACCACATGTACCCAATACAGAAAACTTCCAAATTTCTGTTGAAATATAATTCTGTGCAACTATAACATTTGTGGCAGGATTTGAAATGCTACAATTGTAATATTCATGAGGTGGTGTGAAAAATGGTAATGTTGAAAATCTGGAGTGAAAACATGAGAAATCGGCGATGTTATGAGCATGCATAGAAACTGCTCAACACATGTTTGTAACTAGGTAATGTTTTGGAATTTTTTCACCAAATTATCAACATGGGTTTTTTGAGACCTCCCCTCATGAACAGTTGCCCTGTGATTTTGTTAATCAAGCCCCCAATTTTTTTTTTTTTTTACTTACTATGCTTTTATTCTCCTTCTGGCAGCCAACCTCCTTCAGCCACCCTTTCGCTACCGCAGCTGAGCCGGGAGTCACCCGCACATAGTGACCCCGGATTATCTCCCAGGGTGGAGCCATTGGAGCCTCCCCCCACTACCCCAATGGTGCTGTGTCACGGGTGTACCAGGGACCCCCTCGCATCTGCCACAGCCAGGAAGGCATCATGCTGCTCACCAGAGGTGTTTTTCTTGCTTTGGAAATTGGGGTGTGTGTCACATTGAGCTCTGCAATGCAGCCACATCATCCATTGTAACATGCTCCCCCCATGGAGCAGCACTCCGGTGCTCCGGTAATGGTATGTACCATGATCACCCGGGAGCCCAGACCGGAGACATATACCCCCTTCCCTCCTGTGGAGGTGAAGAGTGTGCAATGACAGCTCAATTTACCCTTGCCCTCCTGCCAGCTCTCGAGTGTTCTGTGTCTGTTCCCAAACCCAGGTTACCTGTGGTGCAACATTAAATCTTTCCACTGCACCAGTGGGCTGGCGCATCAGTGTTGAAAGTAGATTTTGCACAGGGACTATGCCAATCTGTGGCGCAGGTTCAGAAACACATTTTGGGCAGGATGCAAATAATGGTAGCTGTATTGTTCATGAGGAGGTGTGTGAAAAAAAGGCCAATGTTGCAAATCAGGATTGAAAATATGAAAAACTGGTGAAGTTACAAGCATGTGTAGAAAATATGCAATGCACGCTTGCAACTCGGATATTTTTGGGAATTTTTTCACCATATTGTCAACATGGGGTTTTTGGGACATCCTCTCATAAACAGTGGCACTATGATTTTGTTAATCCATCCCAAAAGTTGATTTCGCACAGTAACCATCCTGTGCCACAGGTGCGAACACATGTTTTGGTCAGGATTTGAAAAATGACAGCTGTACTTTTCAAAAGGAGTTATGAAAAAGTGGCAATGTTGAAAATCTGAAGTAAAAATATGAAAAAGTGGTGAAGTTACAAGTGTGCGTAGAACCTGCACAATGCACGCTCATAACACAGTTAGTTTTTGGAATTTTTGCACCACATTTTCAACATAGACTTTTTGAGACCTAGCCTCATGAACAGTGGCACTGTCATTTCATTAATCAGTCCTGAAAAGTGATTCCAGGCAGCGACCACAAAATCACCTTTTGGGTCCATTTAGCGAGATGAGAGTGACAGTGTTCATGAGGTGGGGTTCCAAGAACTCCATGTTGAAAATTTGGTAAACAAATTCCTAAAAAATGGCTTCAATACCAACCTAAGTTGAAACTCCCATTGTGTGTCATTATACATCACTTACCTTGATTCCCCAGTTCGCAGTTCGGCTTTGAAGAGTGCAGCTGTGTCCCAGTCCAGAGAAAATGGGTGTTCCCAACCTCTGGAGGTAAGTATGGGTAAGGGGGTGGGGAGGTGGGTGCTTAGTGGAAGAGTGGGGATGGAGGAGGGGAGACTGAGGAAATGATGAATGACCATTTTCTTATTTACAGATTATAACAAGAAAAAAAGACATGGAGGAAATTTTGTTTTCATTAAAGGGGGACCAGGGAATGAGGGTGGTGGGTGGTATTGCACAGAGGGAGGGAGAGGGAAGATAATTTATTTACATGGACTGGGAACTGGGCAACAAAGGTGGCAGGAGTTACTGCACAGAGGAAGGAGTGGGAGGGATTTATATATGTATAACAAAGGGGGACTGGGCTTCAAGGGTGGGGGTGGGACTGCACAGAGGGAGGGAAGAAGGAAGGTAATTTATTTACATGGACTGGGGAATGAGGGTGATGGATGGGACTGCACAGAGGGAGGAAGTGGGAGGGATTTATATATGTATAAGAAAGGGGGATTGGGCTACAAAGGTGGCTGGTGGGACTGCACAGAGGGAAGGTAATTTTTTTACATGGACCAGGGAACGAGGGTGGAGGGTGGAACTGCACAGAGGGAGGGAGTAGAGGGATTTATTTATAAGAAAGGTGTACTGGGGAAAAAAGGTGGTGGGTGGGACTGCACAGAGGGAGAGACAGGGAGTGTAATTTATTTTATATGGACCAGGAAATAAGGCTGGTACTGCACAGAGTGAGGGAGAGGGAGGTTAATTTATTTACATTAACCAGAAATGAGGGCAGCGGGTAGGACTGCACAGAGGGCAGGAGAGGGAGTGATTTATATATGTATAAGAAAGGGGGACTGGGCTACAAGGGTGGTGGGTGGGACTGCACACAGGGAGAGAGAAGGAGGATAATTTATTTACATGGACCAGGGACTGGGGAACGAGACTGATGGGTGGGATTGCACAGAGGGAGGAAGCGGGAGGGATTTATTTATAAGAAAGGTGTACCGGGGAATGAGGGTGGTGGGTGGGACTGCACAGAGGGAGGACAAGGGAGGGCAATTTTTTTGCATAGACCAGGGACCAGAGAATGAGGGTGGCGGGTGGGACTGCTCAGACAGAGGAAGTGGGAGGGTTTTTTATGAAATGACAGGGGAACAGGCTATGAGGGTGGCAGATGGGAGTTTTTTTTGTGAAATGACAGGGGTACAGGGTACAAGGGTGGCAGGTGGGACTGCTTAAAGGGAGGGAGTGGGAGGTTTTTTTGTTAAATGACAGGGGTATGGGGTACGAGTGTGGTGGGTGGGACTGCTTAGAGGGAGGGAGCAGGAGGGTTTTGTTAAATGGCAGGGGAATGGAGTACGAGGTTGGCGGGTGAGACTTCACAGAGGGAGGAAGGGAGAGGGAGGGTAATTTATTTACATGGAACGGGGACTGGGGAATGAGAATGGTGGGTGGGATTGCACAGAGGGAGGGAGTGGGAGGGATTTATTTATAAGAAAGGTGTACTGGAGAACAAGGGTGGTGGGTGGGACTGCAGAGGGAAGTCGAGGGAGGGCAATTTTTTTGCATGGACCGGGGGCCGGGAAACAAGGGTGGCGGGTGGGACTGCTCAGAGGGAGGGAGGGAGTGGGAGTTTTTTTGTGAAATGACAGCGGAAGGGGATAGAAGGGTGGCAGGTGGGACTGCTCAGAGGGTGGGAGTGGGAGGGGTTTTTGTTAAATGACGGGGTACAGGGTACAAGTGTGGTGGGTGGAACTGCTTAGAGGGAGGCAGTGGGAGATTTTTTGTTAAATGGCAGGGATGGAGTACTAGGGTGGTGGGTGGAAATGCTCAGAGGGAGGGAGGGAGTTTGTTTTAAATGACAACCATGTGTGCTGTGAGGCAAGTTTTCTATGAGGGGCATTTGGCCTGTTGTCTCACTAATAATGTGGCCATACATGGGCATCTAACATGGCAGTTAGATGCAGCATTCTGCATAAAAAAATGGCACTTCGATGCAGGATTCTGCATCTAACATGACAGTTTGATGCAGGATTCTGCATGAAAAAAGCCTGGAATCCTGTATCATGCCTGACATGTATTTTTTCTCATAGGAAACAATGGGAAATATCCAATTTAGTAACTTTAATGGATTAGTATTTTTACACCAAATCTTCAAAAGGCACATCTGTGGGGCCAAGGCGTTCTACCTTGAATATTTCAACCACTGATTTTAACCAGTTTTTGAAATACAGGTGAGAAAAAAAAACAGCCAAAAGAGCAAAACCTTCTGTGTTTTCAGCACTGTGTATCTCAAAAACTACAAAGGGATTGGCACACAATTTGGCACATCAAGAGATCTTCCTCTGCCTATAAAGTGTGCCACATTTTATGTAAATCCCTTGAATAGTTCCAAAGTTATTAAAATGCAAAATTTGAGGTTTAACATTAAACACCCCTATAAACCCTAACTATACTGGCACTACCGCACCAGTACTATATATATATATTTATACAATGTATGTTGTCAGATAAATAACAGTATAAAACATGATATCTCAGGTGGCCAGTGAAGATAACATTGTTATCTTCATGTTCCTATACGTCATATGTTAACTCCTCGTTCCTATACGTCATATCAAAACTTATCTGGTTGATCCTGCCACTCTGAGCACTTTCAGTTTCCCTGTAATTGTAGAGTGACCGAGCGCTATCCACACTGATGATTGGTACATTGCCAAATGTTTTGTAGGAGGTGCCCCGGGTTCAGTAACTGAGAAAACGCTGTGCTTTATGTTTGTGTTGCTGTCTCTTGTTGAAAAAAGCTTCCGACTGCACATAGAGTGCTGTGTGACTGAGCTGGTGGCTTTTGAACAGTAAAAGGAAGCATGAGTGTAAATTCACGGCAAAAAAAACTCTGTTTAATGCATCAGTTAGGGTTGTTCCACAGCAACAAAAGTGAAGAAATTCAGTGTTAGGGTTGAAAACCCTAACTGCACATTCCCCCCCCACCACCACCACACACACACACACACATATACATGCAAGTAGGGGAAGGACCAAGGCAACACGACCAATCACACACAACCAGCAGGAGTTGTATATCTACGTTACTGTAGCAAGTAGCTAAGAAAGCTAACTTCAGCTGCCAGTAGCGAAAACAGTGTAACTCACTTCGTTTTCGACATATGGGTGACGAAAAGGTGTCATGGGTGTCACAATGGTAGTCTATGGCAAATTGCTCAATTTTGGAACAGTGTAATTTTTCATGCTTAAGTATTTTAGTACCAAAGCAGGAAAAGACAGATCTGTGGGACTAGGGTTTGCTACCCTGCAAATTTCAGCCCAAAGGACCCAAATGTTTGCTTGTAGGATGATGGAAAGATGTGCAGTCATCAGAAGCAAACTTTTGCAAAATACTTTTGCAAACATGAAAGTGTAACAAACAGAAGACATGAAAGTGTCACATTTGCAAAAGCATATAACATAGTGTTGCCAAATACTGTCACAAATAGAAGACACAACAATGTTGCATCTGCAAAAGCATGCAAAATAATGTCACAAAATACTGTTGCAAACACAAAAGTGTCTCAAATGCATATCACAACACTGTGACATTTGCAAAAGTGATGTTCAAAAGTATTTCAGGGAATGTGCAAAATCCTGTTTTGGATGTTGTGAACCCCAAAATACCATATGTGTAGTCTGTGTTATGTGTTGGTTGCAGCATGTGGCCCAAGATGCTCAGTTATGCATAGTGATATGTGTTTTGCAGTGTGTGCAATGTCCGGGATCAGAGTTAGCAGTGACAACCCCATGCCACAGCCCGACTGGAGCATAGGTGTGTGGTGTCATGGTTTACATAGTTGTATGTTAGTTCTGTCACCTGCTGCTGGTTGTGTGTTATTGGTTCTGTTGCTTTGGTCCTTCCCCTACTTGTATGTATGTGTGTGTGTGTGGTGGTGGCGGTGGTGGTGGGGATGTGCAGTCAGGGTTTTCAACCCTAACATCAAATTTCCTCACTTTGTCACTGTGGAACAACCTTAACTGATGGATTAAACATTGTTTTTTCAATGAATTGCCCTTCTTTTTGAGAGTGTGCACTATAAATAGTGAATGGAATGTAGTAACAGTAACGCAAACGGTAATGCACATGGTGACGCAAACGTAAATGGTAGAGCAAACGGTAAGAGAAATGCAAGTGCAAACGTTAATGAAATCAGAAATGGTAACACAAATGCTAACGACAACAGAAATGCAAATGTTAATGAAAACAGTAACGCAAATGCTAACACCTACGGAAACGCAAACGGTAACGAAAATGCAAATGGTAACAGAAACGCAAACAGAAATGCAAAAGGTAAAGGCAACAGTGATGCAGAAAGAAACAGTAATGTAATCGACAATGGAAATGCTACTGAAAATGCAAATGCTAAGGCCAACAGTAACGGTAACGCAATAAGAAATGCAAACGGTTACAGTAACACCAATGATGACACCAAAGGGAACAGTAACAGAAACAGAAAATCAAACAGAAACGTGTACAAAACGCAGATCGTAATGTGTGACAGACACCGTAATGTTAGCCTATGGGGAAAATAGTCAACTTTGGAGTACCATAACTTTGCAGCTGTGTAATATTTTGTCACCAAACCCCCAAAAGGCACATCTGTGGGATCTTGGCTTTCCTCCCTTCAAATTTCAGCCCAAACGACCAAACCATTCTTTTGCAGCAGGGTGGCAAAAATGTCCTAATGTTTTGGGCATAGTGTCACAAAGTAGTGTTGTGATTTGCAACACTTTCAAAAAAAAAATCACGAAAGTGTTGAAGGTGCGACACTACTTTGAGACACTGCTGTTTATAACAATTTTAAAAACATATTTCTGGGGTGTTTCACTCCAAAAAAAAGACATGGCTAACATCCTCAGGGCTCGACTAGGTGAACGCAACACGAATTGTGTCCCTAGAGGGTCCCAAATTTAAATGGCAAGCATTTCTGTGACCACCAACTGAAAATACGATGGTGGATTTGTGACACTACAGGGGTAATTTGTGACACTTAAAACTGCATTTGCGACACAATCAAACTTTTTATTAACTTTTCCCATTGACTATAACAGGAAACTTATTTTTTGAATAACTTTTGAACCGTTTAATATTTTTTCACAAAATCTTTGAAAGGCACATTGGAGACACTGGCTGCATGTTCCCTGAAGGTTTCAGACTGGTCGCACAGACCATGCGACCTGAAGGTGTGAGCAAAGAATGCACAAAAATCTGTAATTTGTGCTTTTTCTGTGCTCTGTAGCTCTGTAACTGTATATCTGACCATTATGAAACTTGGCAAACCCAGACATCTATGGTACCAGACCAAGCATTCTAAATTTCAGGCAGATCAGTTGTATGGTGGCAAAGTTATTAAGCTGCCAAATTTCAGATTTAAATTTAAATGGGGTACTCAACCCTAACTATAGTGACACTACTGTGCTACTATAATATATATATATATATATAGAGAAGAGAGAGAGAGAGAGAGAGAGATAGGTAGATAGATAGATCAAAAAACTTTGTTAATGTTCCAGATTGGGTCAAAGTGACTAAAGTTCGGAAATGAGGAGTTAGGGTTTCCCTAATACCCCACCCTCCCAAACCAGGCAGGAGACCAGGTGTGGGATGTGCCTTGGGCTTCTCAAGCCTAATGCTCACATGATTCCATCTGTAAATAAGGTGAGATGTGTAGACTTTATGAGAATGGGGTGAGCGGTAAGCTTGAGAAGCACAAAGGCACACCCCACACCTGCTCTCCTGCCTTGTTTGGGAGGGCGGGGTGTTTGGGAAACCCTAACACCTCATTTCCCAACTTTTGTCACTTTGACCCTAACTGGAATATTAACAAAGTTTTTTGCAACTTATTTCACTACTTTTTGAGATAGTATAATAGCATACTTATTTTACTGTAATAGTGCAGGGTCTGCATTCCCATCCCTCTGTAAATTCATATGATTAATTATAGTGGCACGGTAGTGCCACTATAGTTAGGGTTGAGTACCCCATTTAAGGTCAAAATGTGAAATTTTGCAGCTTAATAACTTTGCCACTGTATGATGGACTTGCCTGAAATTTGGCAGGCACAGAGCAGTGCCATAGATCTTTTGATCTGCCAAGATTCACACTGGTCAACTATATGGTTGCAGAGCTATAAAGCACAATAGAAAACCATTTTTTATGCTTTTTTGCACATTCTTTGCTCAAGCCTACAGGTTGTATGGTTTGCATGACTGGTCCAAAAACTTCAGGAAACGTGTGGCCAGGGTCCCTGATGTGCCTTTCAAAGATTTTGTGAAAAAATATTAAACGGTTCAAAAGTTATTCAAAAAACAATTTTCTCATTATAGTCAATGGGAAAAGTTAACAAAAAGTTCAACAGTGTTGAAAATGCAGTTTTTAGTGTTGCAAATGACCCCTGCAGTGTCGTGACTCAGCCATTTTTTTTCCAGTTACTTGTCACTGAAATGCTTGCCATTTAAATTTAAGACCCTCTAGGGACACAATTATTTTTGTGTTCACTTAGTCGAGTCCTGAGGATGCTAGCCACCCCAGAAATATGTTTTTCAATTTTTTTTAAACTGTAGTGTCGCAAAGTAGTGTCACACTTGTGACACTTTCAAGATTTTTTTTGTGAAAGTGTCATGATTTGCGACACTACTTTGCCACATTATGACCAAAATAATAGGAAATCTTTACCACACTGCTGCAAAAGAATGGTTTAGTCTTTTGAGCTGAAATTTGGAGGGAAGAAGGCCAACAGATGTGACTTTTGGTGGTTTGGTGACAAACTATTAGAGGGCTGCAAAGTTACAGTACTCCGAAGTTGACTATTTTTCACATAGACTAACATTACAGCGTCCCCCATGCCTTTCGGGGCCCATATCTTGGAAACAGTTTGAGATATGGACTTTTCTTCAGAAAAACACTTAGCCCCCTATTAGGGTGCTAAGTGCAAAAGTAGTCAGGAAAGTCATAAATTATATGAAATTTTAATTTTTTTTCTACATCGTACAGTTCCTGAGATATGAGCAACTTTGTATTCCAAGTGTTCATTCTCTGCTCTGAGGCCCATTATTAGGCATACATTCTTTGTATTCACTGTGTTTCTCAATGCAGCTTTTGGGGAAAAACAGGGTACGCGCTTCTGTTAATGTTACAGTTACTGTTTCCACTTGCGTTTAAGTACCCGTTTGCATTCCCATTCCCGTGTATTCCACCATATGCGTTACCCTTTCATTTCTGTTACTGTTACCATTTGCGTTTCCACTACTGTTTTTTTTTGCAACACCAAATTTCCACACTTTTGTTGCTGTGGAACAACCCTAACTGATGCATTAAACAGAGTTGTTTGCCTCTAATACATTTTATATATATATATATATACATATATAATTACTGGTGAGCCCCTTTAACAACCTGAATTCAGACACTGTGAAAACACCGTAATAACCTGAAATCGAGTTATTACGGCATTTGACAATCTCAGAGTCACTCTAGAGCTGTACTCTGCGCTCGAGACAGCTCAGGCGCCAACTCAGATTTCCCCCAGCTAAAGCACTTCTGCTTACCAACTGCCTCTATTTGAGTTGTTACTTAAAAATCCCTCAGAAAAATGATGCGGAACAAAATATCATAATTTAAAGACACTCTCTCTCTCACGTAGGTCACTCCAGCAACCGGAAGATCTTTGTGGCCATCACAACATTTCCTGTTTGGCGCACTGCTAACGGCGCAATTTAAAACGGGCACAATTTAAAACAAGCACAATAGTTTAAATTTCTAGCTTTACAAAAACACTCTAAACTTTTAATTAATCTTTCACCCATCCACTATTTAACTGCGATCACCAGAGAATGTTTACAATGTACTCCACTCTACATTTGGACTACTGATATCTTTTTTTTTTTTCCCTATTAGATAAACGCTGGATAAAACTCTGCAACAGCAATTATAAAAAATAAAAGATAGGCAAGTGTGTGCCTATGTATATTTTTTTCACACCCTCGGTGTGTGATGACTGCATAAACCTCTGACTTCACTCTCGGGGTTTATAGGTAATCTACACACCTTGGGTGCTCGAAAAAAATCTTCATAATCTACCTGCCCATCCATTATTCTCTCTCTCTCTCTCTCTATATATATATATATATATATATATAGTAGAGTCAAAAAACTCTGTTTAATGCATCAGTTAGGGTTGTTCCACAGTGACAAAAGTGAGGAAATTCAGTGTTAGGGTTGAAAGCCCCTTGGACCCCCAGCCCACCCCAACTGGCATTGAGGTGTCGTTGGGGTCATCGGCCCTAACTATCACCCCATCACATGTGTAAAGAAGCAGAGGTATAGTAGAATGGGGTAAGAGTTAGGACCGACACCCCAATGCACACCCTGATGCTGGTTGGGGGCTGGGCTGGGGGGTCCAAGTGGGGCTTTCAACCCTAACACTGAATTTCCTCACTTTTGTTGCTGTGTAACAACCATAACTGATGCATTAAATGGATTCTTTTGCCTCTAATTTTCCTTCTTTTTGAGAATGATGATGATGAATAGTGAAAGGAATGCAGTGGCCACCACATGATGTCTTGTTATATAGTAACAGGAACTGCAAAGCAAATGCAAGCGGCAGTGGTTACACACATGGTAAAGCAAACGTAAATGGTAAAGCAAACGTTAATAGAAACGCAAGCATTAAGTGACACCAAAGTGAACAGTGACACAAATGGACACGTCAACCGCAAAGAAAAACACAACTGGTAATGCGCAGTGACAGCACCACTATTGTAAATGCAAATGTTAAGTGTTACAGCAACAAGAAAGCCAAAGGTAACAGAAACTAAAACGGAAATGGAAGCACGCACATAAACGCAAACTGTAATGTGCACGGGCACATTACCGCAATTGTAAATGCAAATGGTAAAGTTAACATGAACAATAACACCAAAGGAAAGAGAAATGTAAACAGAAATGCAAACACGTACATAAACGCAAACTGTAATGCGCACGGTCACGTTACCACAATTGTAAATGCAAATGGTAATGGTAACAGCAACAATAACACCAAAGAAAACAGAAACACAAATGGAAACACAAGCATATATGGAAACGCAAACTGTAATGCGCACGGGCACAGTAACGCAATAAGAAATGCAAATGGTAACAGTTACAGCAATGAAGATGCAAAACGAAAGAGAAACACAAAGGCAAATGAAAGGGCTGGCATAAATGCAAATGGCAATGCACACAGTGACGCAAACTGAGACGCAAACACAAACAGTAGTGGAAATGCAAATGGTAACAGTAACGCAAATGCAAGGACAAATGAGAACGCAAAGGGTAACGCACAAGGTGGCGTACACGGGATCAGTAATGCAAACGGGTATGTAAACGCAAGTGGAAACAGTAATGCTAACATTAACAGAAGCGCATACCCTGTTTTCCCCAACAGCTGCATAAAGAAACACAGAGTGTACAAAGAATGTATGCATAATAATGGGCCTCGGAGCTAAAAATGAGGTGTTAGAATACTAAATTGCTTATATCTCAGTAACCGCACGACAGAAAAAAAAAAATTCATATGATTCATGATTTTCCTGGCTACGTTTTTGCTGAATGCATAACCATAGGCTACCCTTTGTCACTACAAAAATTCTGTATCTCGCACCGTTTTCGAGATACGAGCCCCGAAAGGCGTGGCAATCGCCACGTTAGTCTATGGGAAAAATGCCAACTTCAGAGTACCGTAACTTTGCAGCCATGCAATATTTTTTCACAAAACCACTAAAAGGCACATCTGTGAGATGAGGTCTGCCTTCCCTTCAAATTTCAGCTCAAAAGACCAAATTGTTCTTTTGCAGCAGGATGGCAAAGAACTGCTGTCATTTTGGCCATAGTCTGAAAAAGTAGTGTTGTGATTTACGAAAGCTTTCACAAAAATTTGCGAAAGTGTCATGAGTGCGACACTGTTTTATGACACTAATTTTTCCAGAAATTTGAAAAACATATTTCTAGGGTGTTTAACCCCAAAATAAAGACATGCCTAGCATCCTCAGGGTCAGACTAGGTAAACACAAAAAAATTGTGTCCCGAGATGGTCCCAATTTTAAATGCCAAGCATTTTTCTGATCACCAACTGAAAACAAAATGTTGGATTTGTGCCACTACTAGGGCCATTTGCGACAGTAAAAAGTGCATTTGCGACACTGTCAAACTTTTTGTTAACTTTTCCCTTTGACTTATAATGGGAACTTGTTTTTTGAATAACTTTTGAACCGTTTAATATTTTTTCACGAAGTCTTCAAAAGGCACATTGGGGACCCTAGCTGCATATTCCCTGAAGTTTTTGGACCAGTTACACAAACCGTGTGACCTGTAGGTGCGAGCAAATAATTCACCAAAAACCGTAAATGTGCACGCAGATCTCACTTAATAACTCTGCAGCTGTATATCCAACCACTATGAAAGTTGGCACATCCCAAGATATATGTTTCTAGATCATGTATTCCAAATTTCAGGCAAATCCATTGAATAGTGGCAAAGTTATTAAGGTGCAAAGTTTGACCATTTAACCGTAAAAAAGGGCTACTCAACCCTAACTATGGTAGCACTACCGTGCTACCATTATATATATATAAAATATGTATATTAATATAAAAGTGACACAGTAGTGCCACTATAGTTAGGGTTGAGTACCCTATTTAAGGTTAAGTCTCAAATTTTGCACCTTAATAACTTTGAAACCATATAACAGATTTGCCTGAAATTTGGAAAGCACAGTCTGGTATCATATATCTCTGGATATGGCACATTTTGCTATGGTTGGATGTACTGTTGCAGAGCTACAGTGTGCCAAAAGATGCATAAATTATGGATTTTTGTGCATTTCTTTGCTCGCACCTGCAGCCCGCACAGTTTACATGATTGGTCCGAAATCTTCTGGGAACATGCAGTCAGGCTCCCCGATGTGCCTTTTGAAGATTTCATGAAAAAATATTAAATGGTTCAAATGTTATTAAAAGAAAACTATTTCCCATTATAGTCTATGGGAAAAGTTAACAACCAATGCGACACTGTCCCAAATGCAGTTTTTACTGTCGCAAATTACCCTTTTACTTTTGAAAATCGGCCATTTTTTTCATTTACAGCTCAGAAAAATGCTTGGCATTTAAATTTGGGACCCTTTAGGGCTGCAATTCTTGTTGTGTTCACCTAGTCGAGTCCTGAGGATGATAGCCATGTCTTTTTTTGGGGGTAAAACACCCCAGAAATATGTTTCAAAAATGTTTGTAAAAAGTAGTGTCGCAAAGTACTTTCACAAATGTGACACTTTTGTGATTTTTTTTGCGAAAGTGTGATTTGCAACAGTAATTTGCGAAAGTTTGGCTAAAACAATAGGAATTCTTTGCCACCCTGCTGCAAAACAACAGTTTGGTCTTTTGGGCTGAAATTTGCAGGGAAGTAAGCCAACATCCCACAGATGTGCCTTTAGGTGGTTTGGTGCCAAAATAGTACTGGGCTGCAAAGTTACAGCACTCCAAATTTGACAATTTTCCCCATAGGATAACATTATGGCATCTGCCACACCTTTCGGGTCCCGTATCTCGAAAACAGTTTGAAGTACAAAACTATCCTGGAAAGTCATAAATAATATGAGATTTTAATTTTTTTTCTATGTCATACAGTTCCTGAGATATAAGCCATTTAGTATTCCAAGTGCTCATTTTCTGGTCCGAGGGCCATTCTTATGCCCACATTCTTTGTATTCACTGTGCATCTGAATGCACCTTTCTGGGACACAAAGCATGTGCATTTGCATTACTGTTACTGTTAGCATTTATGTTTCTGTTTCTGCTTGCATTTGCATTACAGTTTGCATTTTTGTTTGCGCTTGCGTTACCTTTTGCGTTACTGTTAACTTTTGAGTCACCATTGGCGTTACCATTACCATTTGCATTTCTGTTACTGTTTTCATTAGTGTTTCCATTTGCGTCACCGTGTGCATTACCATTTGCGTTTGCATTGCATTTGCATTTTCATTTTCATTTGCCTTACTGTTTACTGTTGCGTTTCAGTTTGCATTATCATTACCGTTTGTGTTTTTATTACCATTTGCATTACCATTTGCGTTTCCCTTACCATTAGCATTTGCGTTTCCATTATCGTTTGTGTTAGCGTTTCCATTTGCATCACCGTTACCATTACCATTTGAGTTGGCATTTGCGTTTGCATTACCTTTTGTGTTAGCGATTATGTTTGCATCACCGTTACCATTGCCATTACCGCTTTGCATTTCTATCAATGTTAGCAATACGTTTAGCATTTCAGTTTGCATTTACCTTTGCATATACATTTCTGTTAACGTTTGCATTAGTGGTTCCAGTTGCATCACCATTACCATTACCATTACCATTACCATTACCATTTGTGTTTGCATCTGCGCTTGCGTTTGCATTACCATTTGCATTTCTGTTTATGTTTGTGTCATCATTACCATTTCACTTTGCTTTTCCATCAACGCTAGTGTTATGGTTAGAGTTACATTTGCGTTTACATTTGTGCTTGCCCATTACCATTTGCATTAGCATTTCTGTTTGCATCACCATTACCATTACTGTTTGCATTTCCATTTGCCCTTATGTTTGCGTAACTGTTTGTGTTTGCATTTACATTCACATCACCATTAGTGTTACTGTTAATGCTTTGCATTTCTGTTAACATTAGAGTTACAGTTAGTGTTACCATTTACATTTACGTTTGCACTTGCGTTTCCCTTACCGTTTGCATTAGCATTTATGTTTGATTCACCGTTACCATTACTGTGTGTGTTTCCACTTGCATTTGCGTTCCTGTTATGCTTAAGTTTACGTCAATGTTAAAGTTATCATTACCACTTCGCTTTGTGTTTCTGTTAATGTTAGCATTACAGTAATCATTAATGTTTGCATTTACATTTGCGTTGCCGTTTGTGTTGGCATTTACGTTTGCATCACTGTTACCATTACCACTTTGTTTCGCATTTTCATCAGTGTTAACTTCACGGTTTGCGTTACCTATTGCATTTACATTTGCACTTGTGTTACTGTTTTCTTTTGTGTCACCATTACCGTTACTGTTTCTGTTTCCATTTGCACTTGCATTTGCATTACTGTTTGTATTAACATTTGCGTTTCCATCACCGTTTGCGTTGGGGTTCGCATTTGCGCTTATGTTTCCCATTACCATTTGCCTTTCCATTTACATTTGCATCACTGTTACCATTATTGTTAGCGTTTGTGGTTACATTACCATTACTGTTTGCTTTCGTGTTTGCATTTGCATCACCATTACCATTACTGTTTGCATTTGCGTTACCATTTGCATTACCATTTGTGATTGCATTTCCATTTGTGGTACCATAACAGTTAGCATTTGTGTTCATGTTTGGTTGGCTTTACTGTTATCATTAGCATTTGCATTTCAGTCACCATTACTGTTAGTGTTAGCATTACTGTTACAGTTATTATACAGACATGGGCAGCTCCCACCACCACATACCATTCACTATGCATGTTGTACTTTTTCATTTCAGTCAGATATACAGTTTTTGCACAGTGAAGTGACAAAAATTACATAGAAACATGGAAACATAGAAGTAGATGGCAGATAAGGACTGCAAGGCCCATCCAGTCTGCCCATTTCTTTTTCTACCTTATGAATGTGTCATAGGCCTTTGCTCTGTTAATGGCCTATCTAGTCATACTCATCTGTATTGTTCTCTTATGCCTATCCCATGCCTGTCTGAAGCCCTGCACTGTATTCATATCCACTGCTTCCTGAGGTAGGCCATTCCATGCATCCACCACCCTTTCTGTGAAAAAGAACTTCCCCACATTACCCTTAATTGGCCTCCCTCTAATATCATGCTGTGTCCTCTTGTCCTGCTATTTTTCTTATATTGAAACATGTTAGACTCTTTCACCTTGTTAATGCCCTTAAGGTGCTCGAATGTTTCAATCATATCACCTCTCTCCCTCCTTTGTTCTAGGGTATATATATTGAGTTCAGTTAATCTGTCCTCATGTGTTTTCTGATGCAGTCCCTGTACCATTTTGGTTGCCCTTCTCTGGACTGCATCAATTTGGTTAATGTCCTTGTGAAGGTGCGGCCTCCAGTACTGCATGCAGTACTCCAGATGGGGCCTAAACAGTGTCTTATAAAGTAGGATTATTACCTCCCTCTTCTGACTTGTGATACCCCTACTAATACATCCCAACATCCCTCTAGCCTTACCTACTGCTTTAGAGGTCTGCTTGGATGATTTCAGGTCATCAGTGATGATGACGTCCAAGTCTCTTTCTTCCCTTGTGACTGCCAGCAACTCCCCTCCCAGCCTATAGGTGGCTTCTGGGTTTCTCTTTCCTATGTGCATGATCTGGATAGTGGGGTTGACACCAGTCCATTTACAGAAGAAAGAGTACTGAAAGAACTCCTAAAACTCAAGGTGGACAAAGCAATGGGGCCTGACGGGATTCACCCTAGAATCCTAAAAGAGCTAAGGGAGGACCTAGTGACACCACTAACCACACTTTTTAACAAATCATGGGAAGATGGGGTGGTACCTGAGGACTGGAGGAGGGCAGATGTGATTCCCCTTCACAAAAGTGGGAGCAAGGCAGAACCAGGAAACTACAGACCTGTTAGTTTGACCTCAGTGGTGGGGAAAATGATGGAATCACTTCTGAAAGAAAGAATTGTTGAGTACCTAGAGGCCAGCGGGGCGCAGGACCCAAAGCAGCATGGATTCACAGCAGGAAGGTCATGTCAGATGAATCTAATCGATTTCTTTGACTGGGTTACCAAAGTAATAGACCAGGGAGGGGCTGTGGATATGGCCTACCTAGACTTTAGCAAGGCATTTGACACAGTCCCACACAAAAGATTAATAATCAAGTTAGCCAGCCTGGGAGTGGGTCCCAGGGTGGTAGCCTGGGTAGTAAACTGGCTGCACAACAGGACACAGAAGGTAATAGTGAATGGAACACATTCTGAAGAAAGAGGGGGTTACTAGTGGAGTATCTCAGGGCTCAGTACAGGGTCCAGTCCTCTTTAACATCTTTATAGGTGACATTGCAGAGGGTCTGGAAGGAAAGGTATGCCTCTTTGAAGATGACACAAAGATCTGTAACAGAGTTGATGCACAAGGGGGGTAGAAAGGATGAGAAGGGACTTGGCAAGGTTGGAGGAATGGTCAGACATATGGCAACTTAGATTCAATGCAAAGAAGTGCAAAGTAATGCACCTGGGAAATAAAAATCCAGGAGAAGAGTACACAATAGCAGAGGAGGTACTAACGACAACAATAATGGAAAGGAATCTGGGTGTAGTCATACCAGATGACCTAAAGGTGGGTAAGCAATGTGAGAAGTCAGTAAGGAGAGCCAGGGGGATACTGGGATGCATAGGGAGGGGCATCACAAGTGGAAAAAGGGAAGTGGTTATCCCTCTATACAGACAGTTGGTGAGACCCCATCTGGACTACTGTGTGCAGTTTTGGAGACCTCATCTATGCAAGGACATAGACAGGATGGAAGCAGTCCAGAGGAGGGCAACTAAAATGGTGCAGGGTCTACATCAGAAATCATATGAAGAGAGACTGAGAAAGCTTAATATGTGTACCTTTGATGAAAGGAGGGACAGGGGAGACATGATAGAAACTGTGAAGTACCTCAAGGGAATCAACAAAGTCTAGGAGGGTAGCATCTTTCAGAAAAAGTGATGTGTAAGAACAAGGGGTCACAATTTAAAGTTAGGGGGGACGACTCAGGGGTAATGTGAGGAAATTCTTTTTCACGGAGAGAGTGGTGGACACATGGAACCACCTTTCTGAAGAGGTTGTGGGGTCTAAAACAGTGGGGGAATTCAAACATGCATGGGACAGACATAAGGCAATTATAGTGGGGGGTTGCAGGAAGTAGGCTGTAGGTTAACTAGAATCTGTAGCTTATCCAATAGGTAGGGACATGGGCAGACTGGGTGGGTCAAGTGGTCCTTATCTGCCGTCAAAGTCTATGTTTCTATGTTTCTATCTTGCACTTCTTTGTGTTAAACCCCAGTTGCCACTCTTCCAACCATTTTGCTAGTTTATCCAGATCTCTTCTCATTCTGCCCACCCTAGCTGGATAATCTACTCTGTTGCAGATCTTGGTGTCATCTGCAAACAGACACAACTTACACTCCAGTCCATCTGCAATGTCACTGATCAAGATATTGAAGAGGACTGGCCCCAGGACTGAACCCTGAGGTACCCCACTTGTGATTTGCATCTCTTCTGACTGTATACCATTTACCACCACTCTCTGTTTTCTGCCCCTCAACCAGTTTGCCACCAAGTCGACCAACGTCTGACCCACAGTGAGCCTACCCAGCTTATTAATCAATCTTCTATGTGGAACAGTATCGAAAGCTTTGCTGAAGTCAAGGCAGTCAACATCAACTGCTCTCCCTTGGTCCACCACTCTGGTTACCCAGTCAAAGAAATCTATGAGATTAGTTTGATAGGACCTTCCTTTTGCAAACCCATGCTGTCTTGGATCCTGTGCTCCCATGGATTCCAGGTGTTGCACTATCCTTTCCTTAAGGAGTGTCTCCATAATCTTGCCCACTACTGAGGTAAGACTGACTGGTCTGTAGTTCCCTGCCTCCTCCCTGCTACCGCTCTTGTGGAGCAGGATCACAGGAGCCCTTCTCCAGTCTTCTGGGACCTCTCCTGTGCTCAGAGACTCACTAAATAGTTCTGATAATGGCTCTGCTAGTTCCACCCTTAGCTCCTTTAGTACCCTGGGATGTATGTTATCAGGTTCCATTGCTTTGTCCACCCTGAGCTTATCAAGCTCTTGTAGGACCCTTTCTTTTGTGAAGGGACTAGTGCACACCTCCCTCCCCCTGTGTCCATGGTGCAGAGCTGTGGGCCCTGTCCTACTTTCTCCTCAGTAAATACTGAGCAGAAGTATCTATTTAGGATAGATGCTTTTACATATTCCTCCTCCTCACATGCCCCCTTATCACCTTTGATATTAACAATACCCCCTCTGGACTTTCTTCTTTCACTAATGTATCTACAGAAAGTCTTGTCACCTTCTTTTACTGTTTGCGCTAGTGTTTCCTCTGTTTGGGGATTTGCCTGCCTTACTGCCTTCCCTGCTTCCCTTAAGGAAGTTTGGTATGCCTCCCTATCTTCATCCTGCTGCATTCCCTTATATTTCCTGAATTCCAGCCTTTTGGCTCTGACCTTTTCTGCTACTGTGTTTGAGAACCAAAGTGGTTTCCTTCTTCTTTTGCACTTCCTTTTCTCACTAACACAATGGGATGTTGCTTCAAGTATTGCATCTTTAATGCTTGCCCACTTTGCCTGTACCCCCTCACCTGTATTTCTTTTTGCCAGGGCTAGCTTAACTCAGTTGGCCATCTTATCAAAGTCAGCTCCTCTGAAGTCCCATATTTTTGCTTTGGAATGGAATGATTTTGTTCTAGTGGCCAAATTGAACCATACCATGTGATGGTCACTGTCACCCAGGTGACCTTCTACCTGGAGATCTGTGATCCTTTCCCTGTTAGTCAGTACTAGATCCAGGATAGCCCTGTCTCTTGTGGATTGTTGTACCAGTTGTTCTTGGCCCTCTCCCTGTAGGGAATCCACCATCTGTCTGGTTCTGGCAGATGTCCCTGCTGGTATTGACCAATCTGTATCTGGCATGTTGAAGTCTCCCATTATCAGAACCTCCCCTTTAGCTGTCATGTTTTGTATATCTTCTAACAGTAACATGTCTGTGTCCTCCCCATAGTCTGGAGGCCTGTACACAACCGCAGTTCACATGGCTGTCCCATTTCCTGTTTCCAGGGTGACCCACAGTTCTTCTGGCTCCTTATGTGTATTCTGAATTTCTGTAGCTTTGATATTTTCATTGACATAAAGGGCCACTCCACCCCCACTTTTTTGCACCTTGGTCTCTTCTGAACAGTACATAGCCAGGTACTGAAGTCTCCCAAGTGTGGTTACTGGTAAACCATGTCTCACTAACGGCTACTATGTCCAGTTTAGCTTCTGTCATTATTGCCTGCAGGTCTGGGATCTTGTTTCCCAGACTGCAAGCATTTGTGTACATGATTTTCCAATGGTCAAATTTCAGTGTGTTAGTTGTTGGGTGAGATCCAGCGTTTCCCCTGTGCATCGTGGAGGGGTGTTCTTCCCATTTGATGTATCGGGTGCTGCACCCCTCTCCCCAATTGCTAATTTAAATATTCTGCAAAGACATCAAACTTCTGCTCCAATTCACTGACTCCCTCCTTAGTCAGATGCAGTCCATCAAACTTTTGCTCCCAAAACTGTTGCCAGTTCCCTACAAATGTGTGTCCTTTTTTCCTGCACCAGCCCTTGAGCCACATGTTTAGCTCTCCTATCTCCCCTTCTCTGACCTTCCATCCATCTGTCCCCCTCTCCCAGACTGGCAGGATCTCAGAGAAGGAGATGCTGGATGAAATGGATGATAGTTTGTCACCCAGCCTAGTCAGGTGTTCCTTGGTCTCCATAACTGACCGACTGGCGAGATCGTTAGTCCCTATGTGTACCAGGACATCAATGTTTTGTCCTGCTTCCTGAACAATTTTAGCAATGCCGTCAGTGTCTCTCCATGCTGATGTACCTGGGAGACATCTGACCATTACCTCTGGCTGGAGATAGGTATCAACTCCTGGAATCATGGAGTCTCCTATGCTCAGAAGTTTTTTGGATTTCCTTTTTGCTTTTTTTGTTTTAGTTCCTGTTTTGGACGAGTTTTGTTGTGCTAGTTTCTGTGCTGCAGTGTTCTGCTCTGCAGTGTCCTCTGCCCCTTTGTTTGATTTCAGAGATAGAGGCAGATACCTCTTTGTAGTTTTTATATGGTTTGTGGAGGTGATATGTTGGAGAGCACTGAGTGATGAGGCACCTGATTTGCCCTTCCTAACCACCTGCCAACCTCCCATACCAACTACCCTCTGCGGTCGAGGTGCTTCTGTTGGATGTTGGGGAAATGGCGTGCAGTTCTTTTAATATATTTCCTCTTGAATATGCAATTTGAGGTGTGTAATCTCTGCTCATGCTGCCTGGAGCTGAGCCCTTAGCTCTCCAATGGCCCAGCAAGTAGGATAGTGTCCTAAATCCTGTAAAATTGCCCTTCTGAAAAGTGTTCCGCAGTACCTACAGTTGATATCCATTCCAGGTAAGTTGATGGGTTTATAACCTGGTCAGAGTTATTTGAAGGAAGAAATGAAAGCAAAATTTTGATTTTGTGTTTTGTTTGTTTGTTTTTGTATAACTTGTTATAACAAGTAGAATTACTAGTGGCCCTGTAAATAAGGTCACTGTGTGGATACCCCTCTGATCCTCGCCTTCCTGCTTTGCTACAGGAAATGTCACAACTGTGCTACCCTATAAAAGGAGTGTAGTGTGGGGTGGTTGGGGATGGGGGTGGGTGGCTGCGCCCTTCTCCTGCCAAAAAAGAAGAACCACGGACGAAAGAAACAAGGAGGTAAGAGCAGAAACAATCAGCCAGCAACAAATGTAGTAGGCCTAATTCTAATGATAGATAAAACTGTGAAACCTGTAAAGCACTACCTGTAATAATTTCATAGAAGATATACCCTGTAAGAAACACTTTGCTACAAAGAAAAATAAAACAGTAACAGAAGATATACCTTGCAAAATACAATTTGAATCAGAAGATTACAGCAGTAATCTGTAAGCACACACCTGTAGGCACACCATGTAATAATGCAGCAGAAGGTATAGCCAGCAACAACAATTCTAATCAGTGAAAAATAAACCAATAAAATGTTAGCAATAAACAGTAGCAATCCCTGTGAGTACAAAATAAAAACAACAACACACAGTAAACCTGTCTAACCCAAAGAAGCCTTAATCCTTATTGTTGCTCTGGTAAGGTTCTTTGCTCTGTCCTTTCAAGCAACCTAGAAGAAAAGAGCTCAGCTGAAACTAGGTGCCTTGGCCAGCAATCCTAGTCTTCTACCTCCAAAATATCAACTAACCTGACCTTTTAACTCTTCCCTCTGTTGGAAGGGACTGACAGTTTGTCAGCTCCACACCCAGATACACACCTAATCCCCTGGAAGAGGTGTGGGAGGAAAGCAATTAACTCGTTCAATTTGAGAAGGAGACGGCGATACCTGTGAGACAAAAAAAAGTTTAGCAAAAAACAAAATAAAATAAAATAGTGGCAAACAGTAATTTTGCTTAGCCTAACGATAAAAAGTCACAAAAATGTAAGCACCTCCAAAAATCATTTCATAGAAGATATACCCTGTAAGAAACACTTTGCTACAAAGAAAAATAAAGTGGTAATAGAAGATATACCTTGCAAAAGACAATTTGAATCAGAAGATTACAGCAGTAATCTGTAAGCACACACCTGTGGGCACATTCTGTAATAATGCAGCAGAAGGTATACCCAGCAACAACAGTTTGAATCAGTGAAAAATAAACCAATAAAATTTTAGCAATAAACAGTAACAATCACTCTGAGTACAAAATAAAAATAACAACACACAGTAAACCTGTCTAGCCAAAAGAAGCCTTAATCCTTATTGTTGCTCTGGTGATGTTCTTTGCTCTGTCCTTTCAAGCAACCTAGAAGAAAAGAGTTCAGGTGAAGCTAGGTGCCTTGGCCAGCAATCCTAGTCTTCCACCTCAAAATTCAGTTTTTGCTACTTTTGAGCACTGTGTTGCCCGTGGTGCTGCACAGCCATTGTGTGGTTTATTAGGCTGAAACTTGGGATGTAGACAGCCCTTTCTTTAAGGAACATGCCACTTTTGTTTGGTGAAAAAATATTGTTCTGTTTCAGAGTTATTACCATTTGAAGTCCCCCCCCCACTTGTGGTCAACGATTTTTCATCCGCCAAGTCCACTATTTTAGTGCATTTTCAGCCACAAGGTCTGCCATTTTGTGGCAGTCACGGCTGATTCTCACAACGAAAGAATTCTTAAAGGTGCACAAACTTTAAAATTGAATATCTCTTAAATGGTTTTGTCTTTTTACTTGAAATTTGGAGGGTGTTGAGAGGATGTCATACAGCTGTGAATTATGCTGTTTAGGTGCTGCAAAATTAATCTGTCCAGGAGATACTGACTGACGTAGTTAATGTTTTTCCCATTGGATTAGGCATGCTTCTATAGGCTTGCAATTTATAGGGTACGTAGCTCTAGTGCCCTGGACATGCCTTGCAGTGGTTTGGTCTGTAAAATTTAAAGACGTGTTGAATTATTCCACTTCAATGAATGGAAATTTGGTTCATTCCACTTCAATAACTTTTAAACCATGTGTCTGATTTGCCTGGAATTTGTAATGTGGAAAGATTAATCATAGATCTTTGACTGTGACTATTATTGTGTTGTTGGCAGTTATGGTTGCTGGATTGTGGTGCATGCTCATTATAGTTAATGGGAAACTATTTATGTGCATTGTGAAAACTATGGTGAGCACATTTTGGGGTGCACAGGAAGATCCCATAAGGTATAGGACAGCTCAAAAGGTATGGCACATGTATACTGTTATGCAGTGCTGGGCAATGTGGTGGGAGCATGGGGCCCACCCATCAATACATGTGATTCACTACTTATACTGTGATGATATGGAGAAATGTGCAGGGTGGGTCCTGCACTCCCACCAACTTGCTCAACAATGTACTTACCTATGCTTTTTCAAACAGTAAGGACATTTTTTGCAAAAAAACTGTGTTAATGCAACAGTTAGGGTTGTTCCACAGCGACAAAAGTGAGGAACTTCGGTGTTATGGTTGAAAACCCTAACTCAGCATTCCCCATTACCACCACCACTCACACACATAATGCAAGTAGGAGAAGGACCAAGGCAACACAACCAATCACACACAACCAGCAGCAGGTAACAGAAATAACATACAACTATGTAAACCACAAAATCACACACCCATGCTCCCATCTTCCTCCACCCAACAGATGTTGAGCTGTGGCATGGGGTCATGACTGCCAATATACAGTATTTGAGAGACTTATACCTTTTGCATATTGACACGCTATCATTTTTTTCTGAATTGTCAAAATGTTAAAATAACAACCCTCATTTGTAGTGCTCTAATAGGAGAGATATTAAAAATAAAATCACCTGGGTTGGTCCTACAATTTTCTTTCCATTTTATCACAAGCGTCTATGTACCCTGTTAAGTAGGGATCCATTTTGTGACATTGCTGACAGCCCCATTTAGTGTACTTAATTATTGCTCTTTACTGTGCCCCACAAACACAACTGATGTGCAATTTGCTGCCTAGTTGCTCAATTTTACCATCCCCCCATGAACTCCATTTGCAAAATCAGTTTTAGCCATCTTTTTTTATTTTAATACTTCCTTAACGTTCCCTACATGTGATGTCTATTTTTACCACATCCCTAACTTGCCTGTTTGTGAGCTAGCCAACCACTGTGGTCCTAATGCAACAAATTGAAAGTGGACCTTTTATTTTTATTTATCTACTGCCCAAACCTTGCCAGTCATGTCCCTCACTTTTAGATGTTGGTTACATGTTTGCCTGACTACCCAGTCTTGCATCCTTTTGTGATGCACGTTTGCATCGGCCAATGAGTTGGTCCAGAATCAGGAGAACTGGAAGTGTGTGCCAGTACCTGAATGCGTCACTCGAGAGCTCTCAAAATCTGTTGTGATCATGGTTCAGCTTTCTTTTCACTACCGCCTGCAGTACTGAGAAGACGCATTGTCCATTTGGAAGTTCGGTGTTAGGAATGTTGACATTTGCTTCTGTCCTTCTACTTGCTACCTGGCTTTGAGGAGTGCCTTTTCCAAATGTGACACTGCTGTGTCTTCTGTTTGCGACACTTTCATGTTTGCGACAGTATTTTGCGATAGTATGCTCCTGATGACTGCACATCTTTGCCATCATCCTGCAAGCAAATGGTTGGGTCCTTTGAGCTGAAATGTGCAGGGTGTCAAGCCTTGGTCCTACAGATGTGCCTTTTCCTGCTTTGGTGCTAAAATACTTAAGGATGACAAAGTTACACTGTTCAGAAATTGAGCAATTTGCCATAGACTAACATTGCGGCACCCATGACACCTTTCGCCACCCATATGTTGAAAAAAAAGTGAGGTACGCCATTTTTGCTACTGCCAGCTTGGTTCACCTTTAGGTGAACTAACCTCATAGAACAACTTTGTAAATAATATATGATACCTAAAGTTGGATTTCTCCACTTCCTACAGTAACACAGGCATACACCTCCTGCTGGTTGTGTGTGATCAGTTGTGTTGCCTTGGTCCTTCCCCTACTTGCATGTATATGTGTGTGTGTGTGTGTGTGTGTGTGTGTGTGTGTGTGGTGGGGGGGGGAATGCAGAGTTAGGGTCTTCTACCCTAACATCAAATTTCCTTGCTTTTGTCTCTGCGGAATAACCCTAACTGTTGCATTAACACAGTTTTTTGCAAAGAATATATATATGTGTGTGTGTGTGTGTGTAGCTGTGAAAGTGCAGGGCCTTCTGGACCCTGCACTTTCTTTTATAGGACAACGGTATCCAAATTTTCAGCATAGCCTTCTTATTACCCTACCTCATGTACCCATTACAGAAAATTTTCAAATCCCTGACAAAACATAATTCTGTGCAACTGCAATGCCATTCCAAGCCATAGATGTGAAAACACATTTTGGGCAGGATTTGAAAACTGACAGCTGTGACATACATGAGGTGAGGTAATAATAATATATAATTATATATATTCACATTATCTATATTTAAGGGCAATATAATACATATATAATATATGCTATGCATACTGTGATTGATAGCCAGACAGACAGATTACTAGGTGCTCCTAGCAGTAATGGGTTTGCTGCTTTCTGAAGCACAGGATGAAGGGAGTCTGCTCATACAACAGGGAGTGAGATAAGTTTTATGCAATGTTCCATTAGAGAGCAATGCCAATCTGTTGTCAAAAGCTGGTCCCACACATCACTCCTCCAACTACTTGAGCTGATGTTTCCACATTGGATTTGTTTCTATATTGCATAGAATCTGTGGGAAAGCAAGCAGCTGCACAGAGGCACATTTCTGTGAAATGTAACAAAGGAGGGTTAGACGTGGAGACCAGTTAGAGTCAAAAATGCAAAATTAGTGTACATTCAGGGGTGTTTGAGACTCACTAACTGTAGGCTGAAGATCACAACAGGGGTACATCACCCATTGCAAGTCCCATGGTGATACCCCTAGCCCTGAGTTGAGATTCTTACTTGCTCCCAGTAGAGACTAAATATCACCTTGATCCGATACTTTGGTGCCAATTTTATCAGTTGAGCTTCTGTTTCACAAGAGAAGAAAAAATCTGCAACCAACTGGAGCCACCATGCCATTTCATCAACACTCAGCCCTGGTGCTGCTGCTATTCAGATACATGCCCAACTTCCTTGCAAGTCATTGAGCTCCTTTGCATTTTTGCTGGGGGGTTTTGTATGTGTGTCTGGGATTGTGCCCCCACTATGGCTTGGAGAAGCTCCTCATCGCACCCGCTATCAGGACCCGCTGCTGCTTCTACATATTCAACCTCCCTCTACCACTGCTCCCTGTCTCATACCACCCAGTTGTTGTGGCCATCTGTGTCAACTGTCAATAGTTTAGGACAGCCTGTCTCCTGCCTCTGTGTCTGCGTGGGAAGTTCAGAGGGAACATGAGAAAGAATTTCTTCACAGAGAGAGTGGTGGACAAATGGAACATGCTGCTGGAGGAGGTGGTGGGGCTGAAACGATTACAGGATTTAATAATGCATGGGACAGGCATCAGTGGATCCTGGTAGTCAGAAGAAGGGGACAACCTAGTTCTAGAGAAGCTTGAAGAAGCTAAGTAAATGCGCACATGGGCAGATTAGGTGGGACTTAGGCCCTTATCTGCTGTCAACATCTATGTATCTATGTATCTATGAATGGCTAGTCGGGAGGAGCCAGCCTGGAGAGGTTCACACTCCTGAACTGCTGCTGCTATTGCTACACGATTTGCAACTAGGAACTGCCTTCTGCAAGCAACAACCTCCTCATTGTTTTGGGATCTTGCACAGCCTGGGGATGTTCATGAATGGACAACTTCAGCAAAAGAAATGGATGAAAGACCTCCCCTCCCAGGAAGAATCTTAGCAATCCAGCTATAAAGGGGAAGGAAAAAAAACAGCAGATCTGTGCTGCAACTAAACCCTTGTATTCCTCGGGGCATGTAATGGAAATAAAATCCACTATTCTCATACACAGAATGCTGCAGAAGGCTCCTCTCACTAAGCTGGGCAACCAGGATTTTGGGTACCCAGAAAAAGTATTTCTGAGGCTAATTATTAAAAGCAATTATCAGAATCTTGCTTGACAAGTCCTGCTTACCTAGGTTCTAATGTTTATTTTTTTAAATGACAACATTTTTATATTTTTTCCATAGTGTTAGTTTGTGGAAGAAAAAAAATCAAGATGTGGGCTGGCAAAATGGATTTTTCTCTTATGAAAAAGGAACAGGTCTGGCGAGAGTGAATCCTTTTTTGGGAGAACAAATCGCCTATCGATGTTTCTCCCTCTATCCTGAAATTTGATCTTTCCATTGAAAACAATGGGAAATGAAAAACATAATAATTTTCCAACAGATTAATATTTTTACACAAAACAAAGGATGTCTGTTCTGATACCCAAGCTGTTTCCACCATTAAAAAATCACACTAAAACTCCACATTATCTGGGTGCAGGGCGATGAGACAAAAAACTGCAAAAAGTGGCTACTGTATGACTTTTTTACACTGTCCGTATCTCAGAATCCACAGATCCAACCGAAACAAAACTTGCTACATTAAGAGATCTACTCAACAGAACATCCACTCATCAATTGCAAAGTTATTAAAGTGCACAATTTGTGGTTTAACATTAAACATGCCACTCAACCCTAACTATAGGGGTGCTATCGTGTCCCTGTCATATTTATATATATATATATATATATATATATATAATTGCAAAAAAACTCATTAATGCACCAGTTAGGGTAACTTAATACCACAGAAGTAGGGAAATATGGCATTAGAGTTTCCAACCCTAATACCCCACACCCCAAAGCAACAAAAGCAAAAACATTAGGGTTTTGGGTCTCCTGAGCCTTGGTGAACTAGTGGTGGGGTCATCCTTGGGGATTGTCAGCCCTAGTGTCCACCCCATTCCATGGGCAAACAATATCACACATGACCTCCTTTCTTCATGCAGAGCACACAGGGCCCTACATGAAGAAAGGTACAACAAACTGTATTGGCAACCTGTGGCAAGACATACTTCTCTACCATTGAAGAGTGTATCATTATGAGGCAGTGGCTTGCAGCTGTACCTTGTGCTTTGGATTGAAGGCTAGGGGCTGGGGGACGGGGAATATAAGCGTTAACAACCCCCAAGGAAGACCTCACCACTGATTCACAAATACTCAGAAAATCCAAAACCTTTTTTTTTCCTTTTGCTGCATGGGGGGGGGTTAGGGTTGGAAACCCTAATGCCACATTTCTCTACCATTGTGGTGTTATGTTACCCTGACTGGTGCATTAACAAAGTTTTTTTGCAATGAATTTCCTTACTTTTTGAGATAGTATAATCGAATCCTCTTTTGCCTGCATGAGCACCCCCATCCCTCCATAGATGCACACATGCATGTTGCAGTGGAAGCGAAGGGCTCTCTGGACCCTGTGCTTGCATTTGTAGCAAAATAGCCACCAAATTGCCAGAATAGCCTTCTTTTTCCCTCACCTTATAAACCTGATAATGAAAATGTTCAGATCATTGCTGAAATGTCATTCTGTGGCATCAAAATGTCATTCTGCACAACAGGTGTGAAAACACAATTTTGCTAGAATTTGAAAAATGACAGCTGTCACATTCATGAAGTGATGTAAAAAATGGCTATGATGAAAGTTTGGAGTCAAAATTGTGAAAATGAGTTAAGTTATGAAGGAACATTGAAATACAGCAATGTTCACTCATAACCTAGGCATTTTACCATATTTGTACACAAAATTATCACCATAGCCTTCTTAAAACCCTACTTCATGAACCTGGTACTGAAGATTTTCAAATCCCTGCTGAAATGTCATTCTGCACCACAGGTGCAAAAACACATTTGACAAGGAGTAGAAAAATGAAAGCTGTCACATTCATGAAGTGGCATACAAATAGCTATGTTGAAAATTTTGGGGTAAACATATTTAAAATTATTAAAGTTAAGAGCAAAGCATGGTAACATTTTAATGTATGTGCATAACTTTGCCATTTTTATATATTTTGACCTCAAACTTTCAACACCGCATTCTTATGACTCACCTCATGAACAAGGGTGGTGAAAATTAGCAAATCCTGCCCAAAAGGTGATTTCTCCAGGCAACTGCAAAATCTCCTTTCAGGGTGGATTTAAATAATTCCACCACCAAGAGATGGGATCCCAAAAAGGACATGTTGAAAATGTGGGCTCAAAGTATGCAAAAATGGCAAATTTATGCATCAAAGTTGAAACTCCCATTGAAATACATTGAACCGCACCTTAGTTTCTCATATTGCAGTCAGCAGTTCCATCAGCAAGATGTGTCTTCGATTGGAGAGTGGATCTTTACCAGGGGAGTAATTATAGGGGGGATGGGGGCACAAGTCCCTCCCAACATTTTAGGTGAGCACATTTGTCACCCCCAACATTCAGGCCATATGCTGTTGCTGCCTGCTGGTGAGCTTGGAGGGACACAGGAGCCTACTTTTTTGTGGGGGGGGGGTTGGATTTTACTGGTGGGTTGGGTCAGGTCCTGGGAGTAAAAGCCCCAAGAGAGTGCAGTGAGCTATGGCAGCCAGAAAGTTAGAAGGAGGGGGGGACCAGTACTACATAAGTGGCCTGGCCAGAACCAGGAGGAGAAGAGTCAATTGTAGCAGGGAGGGAGAAAGTGATTGACCACATCACACCTGGAAGTAGCATAAGCACGTGCCACTGTCAATAGCAAGGAGTCGGGATGAGCGGGTGGGAGACTGACTGCATGCATCGAGGGAATAAACTGCAGTGCTACCATCAGTGTGTTTACCTGCTTGGTGCTGCTTCACTTCCCCTTTCCTTCTGACTGTGGCTGTCATGTCCTGCAACTCCTGCTGCTGCATCTGTCCTCCAATGATGCCTGCTTTGCTTTCCAGCCTGGGAGTTGGGGGAAGGCTGGGGTTTTATGGCATGGGATCAAGCAATTCAGGTCGGTGGGCACCAGTGAGTGACTGTGGGGATCAGAAGGTTGGCTCAGTCGTGGCGTCAGTCAGTCTGAGCCTGCAGTGGAAGTTTAGAAGGCAGAGCAGAGGACAGAGGAATATGGACTGCTGGAGGCTGCTCCAAACAATGATGAAGCAACAACTACCTGGGAGGTAGGACTGACTGGTGGTGTTGCAGTGCAGTGGGTGGGGGTGAGTAGTGATTGGGGGGGGCAGTGAGCCAGCAACATCATCATGCTGCAGGGGGCATTTACTCACAATGTTGTATTCACAAATTTGCAAAACAAGACACTGGCAAACAAGCAGATGAGGCAGTGAAAGGGAATTCCAGTTTGCACAGAGCAGTTCTAAACTGGCAGGGGCCACACACTATTGGCCATTTGATTTGGCACCAGTCCGGGTCAGGGAGTGCCTGGGAAAAGAAACCTTCTGCAATCTGTGAGGCATTCTCTTTACTGTTGTGTCTGGAGTGGGCCAGTGGCTCTACCGGTAGACTGTGACCAACACAATCAGCAATCAGCACAAAACTGCTCAACTTGAGCTAACATAGCTGTAATAGTTTACAAAAGGCAAGGGTAGGTGGTGTTTCTGTTTAATTATGTTTATTGGTGGTCTGTTCTGCTTTGCTGTGTTGGTTGTGTCTGTACTGTCTACAGTCAGTGTCTGATTTAAAATGCTGTGCTGGCTAGTGTCTCTCCTGTGTGCCACCTTAGCCTGACTGTTACTGCTTAGGTAGGGGAGGGATCTTCTGGCTGGGGGGGGATTTATATGGTTAGCCTAGCATGCAACTCCAGTGTTTTCTTCTGTATTACCAAAGTTAAAATAATTTCAATGGGCTTGCACAACTGGATGAGATGTATGTTTGTGTGACTTCAATGCATTGTGGATGTTCACCTCTCTATCCATGGGATATACCATCCTGTAAGGGGTATGATGCAAGGAACCCTAGAGGAGAGTCCCCCCCCATAGGTGCTGTGGGAATAATTTCCTCTGCTAAAGGTAGCTCAGGAAAAAGCCCACAGGAAAGAGAGAAGAGTCACTGGAGGAGTGGATGGTGGGGCAACAAAGAAAACAAATGAGAACTGGCCCAGATGAGGGCCTTTTAAGGCCTGGTTGGAGGAGTGGTTTGTTGCTCCACCCATGGGACTCTGGCCAGCCCTCAGCCATCAGTTTCAATGGGCTTGCGCAAATGGATGAGAGGTATGCTTTTGTGACTTTAGTGCATTGTGGCTGTTTACCTCACTATCCAAGGGATATACCACACTGTAGGTATACGGCACAAGGAACCCTAGTGGAGGATTCCACCCCACATAGGTGCCACAGGAATAATTCCTTTGGCTAAAGGTAACTTAGGAAGAAGCCCAAAAAGAATGCCCAAAAGGGTGTTGAGCATCGAAGAGGCGAGAAATCAGAATATATCAAGACCAGAAATTAAGGTGATAAACATAGATGGGAAGGACAGGAGAAGAATGAGATATGAAGAGGATGATGAATGAAATGAAAGCAGACAAGATGCAGAAGGACAGACTTCCTAAAGAGAGAGGGAACAGTCGGGGCCACCATCCGACTCCATCCTAAACCACGGAACCTAAGGAAACTCCAACCCTGTCTAATATTATGACCACTGGCAAGGAGAAGAGGAAAACCCCTTTGAGGAGGAAACCTCCGGGGATCCAAGGCCTGGGTCGCCTTCCCTCCAGGCTGAAGGATGTTTTGATTAGTGATGGCTCAGCTTCTGCAATTTAGAGTCGAGATCAAGTGAGAAGGAAAACATTACAATTTAGAGGAAGCTCACGCTCTGTCTTTCTAAATGGACAACTGTTGAGGGTTATGAGCGATGTATCTGCAACTACATGCTGAAAAGCAAGAAAGGAGGCAGATGACTGCTAAGGCACTCAGCTGACCAATGTGAGCCTACAAAACAGACTAGGTGAACTAGAGGTGGTCCTGAATGGGAATAGCATAGAAGGTGCCTCTGAACCCACTTAGGCAGCCAAAAGGGCTCTGATGATGAGACCCCCAACCCTCACAGCTGGATACATAAATTCTACATCCAGAGGTGTCTCCAAGATGAGGGATGTCTGAAGATCCACCCAGAGTGAAGAAATTCTCATTATAGGCCAGGAAGAAGGATCCTGCTCTGAGCTTTTCATGCTGTACATGCAGACTTCATGGGTGCAGAGCAAGACCATCAGCTACAGGTTAACCCCGAGCCAAGGAGCAATGGACACAGAAGGCATGTCTCTGAATGGAGAGAAGTTTGATGAGATAGCATAAGACCCAATGAGAAGAATGCTTGATTGATCGATGTGAATGAGTAGACCCTGAGATCAGACTTAGTGAAGGAGAACCAGACTCATGTCATGAGGAAGCTACCCATAATTGATAACTACTGGAGTGCATGCCAAGTGGGTCCATTGACAGCCAAATTAGGAATGGATAGAATTGCATGAAGGTAGGAGCAAGAGTGGCCAGGTGAAGCCGGCAGCCGATGGTGAGGTAGGTAGTACCAGGAGGATATCTGAATAGGTTTGAGTAGAATGAGGGAATAGGGTCAGAGGAGGAGGAGACAAGTAGACAGGGCGATATACTGGAGGGAATATTAGGTGATGTGAATGAGTAGGGTATGGTAGTATAGCAGGATGGCAGGCTAGGGAAGCCCCCCAAAAGAAAGCAGAGGTCAGAGAATGAGAGGAATGGAGGATGAGGGAACAGAAGGAGGAGGGTGAGCACCCACCATGGGGAAGCACAGCTAGGAATGAAATTAAGAAAGCGCATCATGGTGTAACCAAGAGCAATGAGCAGCAAAGCCCAGGGAGAGCAAAGGCAGGGACAAATGACAAATCCCAGAGGAAGGCTGCAGAGCACACCAGCCAGGCATATGGTCCAGTCGGTTTGATAGTCCTGTAATGTGAAACAGGATGGATTGCAAACAGGTTGGGTTGAGGTTGAGGAAAGGAAGGGAAGGAGTACTAGGAAGAAAACGAGGTATAAGGGGAGGTAAGAGGAGACCAGGCGAGAACTGACAGTAGGAGTCGCAGTCTCCATAGAAAGCAACTGTTCCTTTAAAAGGGAGCTGGGAACCAATAAGGGAGATTGGGATCTGAACCACAGGGCAAAAGCAGTAGATATGGTCCAAACATCAAGATAGGCCATCGAACATGAAGTCCTGGAACAGGTACGAGAGGCCAGGAGGTGAGCATCAACCAGGGGGAGAACATAAGTCGAGAGGAGCGAAGTAAATGCTGTCTCCCAGCTCACAGGAACTGCCAAAGAGCTCAACAACACAGGGCACAGGAAGTCACTGTGGAGAAAACTAAAGCAGAGGAGCAAGGCATCCTCTGTAGCAGTGGGGATGAGCACAGTGGGCAAAAGGGACAGAGAGAGTAAAGAAAGACGGATCGAGGGAGGAGAAGCAGGGAATGTACGAGGGAAAGCTGGGCAGTGGCAACACCAGCACAAACCTGGAAGAGGGAAGGTGACAGAGACAGGAGCAGCAAATGGAGAGAGAGAGAGAAGAGGGAAATGAAACTATGAAAAAGGTACAGGGGAAATGAGTAGGAGGAATGGGAGAACCAAGGAGCAACAGAGAGCCACTGAGCAGCAAGACAGGAGAAGGACCATAGGCAACAGAAGGGGGGGGTTGCATAGAGCCGCGGCAGGGAGGTAGAACTGGCAAAAGGGGCTACTCAGCATACCAGTCCAGGACGGGAACAGGATGGAGGTATGCAAGTGAGGAAAATGAACACCAGATTGGAGGAGATATGGAGAACTTGGGTGAGGTGGGAGGGAGAGAGAGGGACAGGCCAGTGTCAGCGAGCAATAGGATGAACAGCTGAGAAATGGAATGGAGCCGGTGGTCGGAGGTGCTGCTAAAATGCAATAAACAAAGAACAGGAGAAGAGGTATGAGGAGCAGCGCCTCCGGCCGCAATGAAGAAAATGAATGAGGACTGTCCCAGGGGATGGCTTTTTAAGGCCTGGTTGGGGGAGTGGTTTGTTGCTTTGCCCATTGAACTCCAGACAGCCCTCAGCCGTCAAAATAAAAATCAAACCCTTACCCTGCAGGTGGGTCTGGGTGGATGATTCGAAGGAGTCATTATGGAAAGGAAGGGGGGAAGGAGAAAGAGCTGTATATCAAGTTGGGTCTACGGACCATGATGATAATGTAGGTAGTGAAAAATGGGCAGACTGGGTAAGTCAAGTGAAGCAATCCTTATCTGCCATCACATTTTATGTTTCTGTGTTAAAATGAATTAACAGCTGTGCAAAAAAACAAAAAAAATAACAAGCATTTGTCACTGCTAAATGTTTGCCACTTGCATTGCTGTTGTGCTGGTGGGTCCTGCTAGCTTGTGCACATTTTTAGTACATACTGTATTTAACCAAAATAGACCAAATGAGATGTAATCTGTGCTATGTCATTTGCAATTGGGTTCTGATGTCTACTGCATTTCCCAGGATAGTAGAGGTGAGATGCAATAACTCATTTTTTATTTCATTTATTTTTATTTAGTTTTTGCTGATTGGGTGAGGCACACTAGCCACAGAGATGACTATTTGCAGGCACAACCTGGGAGGTTACAAAGTAGAGAATATACAATACAGAGAGAGTACAAAAAATGAGGTACATAATACAATTTCCCATGATGGCAGAGGCAAATAACACAATAGGAAATACAGTCTTGACCTAGTTATACAATGTAATTCTTAGAAAATGCAGGCACATAAAACACTGGAGAGTAGCACTGAGGGCATAATGTAAGGTTAAAACAAACAGCAGCATGAATAGGAGGGAGGAAACCAAGGGAAGAGATCCAGCTAAGCAAAAATACAACGATAAGTTCACACAGTAATGAGCAATAAGGAATGAGTGGCGGTCTGGCGGAGTACGATTTTCAAATAGTAAGGGAACCAAACAATGGCAGAGACACATAGTGGTTTAGTACCAGGTAAGTGCAAGCAAAGAAAATGAGTAGAAGGATAAAAGGGAGAGGAACTATATGGGTACAGTCAAAATCAACAGAAAGTTTAAGGTAGGAGGACATGTCAGAGAAGCAAAATTAGAATGGGTTAGGTAATCTGGGTAAGGATAGGGCAGTAGTAAGTGGACTAGATAAAGTAAGACCAGATAAGATCAAAGCACAAGCAAGGGACAGATTTGGTTAGGAAATTTTGCAGCTCCTTTTTAAATATAACATGAGTTGGCAAGTGATGGATGACAAGGGGAAAGAGAGTTCCAGTGCTTCGAGGCAGCATGAGAGTAAGCACAGGTACCCTTTGAGGTTTTACATTAGTGTTTTCCTGCTTGTGTAATGTATTTATGTATTTGCTTTCTAAGGCATGTTGATAGAAATAATGGTATTTTTCCACAGATAATTTACTTTTAGCTGGGAAACATAGCACTCGCGATCCGAGGCTGGCTGAGAATGATGTTATCCCCCCAAACCTTTATGCCAAAATTACTTCTCTGATCTTTATCCTGTGACTTCTTCAAGTGAGTGAGGGTTTGTGGGGGTGTACTGGGGGATGTGGCGTGGTAGGTGCTGAGTGGGAGGTAGGGTGGGGGGTCAAATCGCTGAGGGACTTTTTTTGCAGGGATTTAGAAGACAAAAAAAACATTGAGGGACCGTTTTCTTTATTTGAAACAGGGACAGTAATTAGAGTTGGGGTGCCACTAGACACCAGGGAAAGACAAACAAAATTATGGGGATGGAGATCAGAGGGTTGGGGATACCACTAGACACCAGAGAAAGAACAAATTATTACAGGGATGGCAATCGGGGGGGGGCACCACTAGATACCAGGGAAAGAACAAATTATTATGGGGATGGCGATTGGAGGGTGGGGGTGCCACTACACACCAGGGAAAGAATCACTTATTACGGGGACATGATCGGAGGGTGGGGGTGCCATTAGACACCAGGAAAAATGAATACATTATGGGGTTGGCATTCAGAGGGTAGGGGTGCCACTGGACACCAGGGGAGCATTAAATAAATATGGGGATGTTGATTGGAGGGTGGGGTTGCCACTAGACACCAGGGCAACAGCACATACATAAAGTGATGGTAATAGGGGGTGCTACTAGACACCATGGAAATTGCAGCTCACTGCTGTCTCTGCAGCCCACAGCACAAGTTCCAGCTGTGACTGCAGAAGTCAAGAATGTCCTGCTGTTCTCATACAGAGAACGCAGGTGAATGGCTCCTCTTGCCAAGCTGGGCACCCTGAATTTTGGGTGGCCATAAAAGGTATTTCTGGCCTTTATTGTAAAAAACAAACATCAGAATCTAGCTAAATTGAGCTGTTAAGCTAGGTTCTGGAATTTGTTTTTAAAATGGCAGCATTTTTATGTATTTTCCATGCTTGTTAGTACATGGAAAAAAGCAACAAGACGGCAGTTCTCACAGCACAAACAAATGTGTGTTGCTGTGCCAGGAAAGTGGTGAGAAACCAAAAAAGGATACTATGACATCCAATTTTTCATTTCGCTCCAGAATGGTAACTCAAAAACCCTACTGTGTCTGCTCAGAATGGGAAAAAAATCTTTAAAGCCTTATAACTCTGGAACCATTTAATATTTTTTTCACCAGCCCTTTCAAAGGTACTACCTTAGGACATGCCACCTGTGCCCTGCAAGTTTGATGAAAAAACTTCCATTCCCCGTAGGATGTAGATGACAGAAAAAAAAAAACATTTTAAGTAAAGGAAACATAACTGGACATTTACAGTAAATTATATATATGGATCTCAGAAACCACAGAAGCTGCTGTCACAAAACTATCCAAAAATCAAGAACTTGCCTACTGGACAACACATGCAAAATTTCAGCTGATTTAGTCAAACAATGCCAAAGCTATTAATGTGCAAAGTTAGAGGTTTAGCATTGAATAGGTTTCGCAACCCTAAATGTTAGGATGCAACCACACCACTATGATAGATAGACAGACAGACAGACATAGATATAGATATAGATATAGATATAGATATAGATATAGATATAAAGATATAGATATATATCGATATGGGGACCAGCTACTGTAAGATACAGAAAACAGAGGTAATGCAGATGCTATTCAACCACCTGGCCAATAAGGAGTGCCACTGAGCTATCAGTAAAGTGATCTGTAGGCCACATGATAGTGCACATGCATCATAGAAAATCATCCTTCTGTGTGACTCTCCTCTCCTTTTCACACAAACCTGGAGCTGCCTAATTTGTTGACAGAGCTTTGATGCCTTTTCTGTGTCCCAGTGTGTGAGCAGCCATCAACATGTGAGGAGGTCATTGTGTGTTGGCCATCGGTATGCACTGAATAGGTTTGCGGGGCCCAGTGGGTTTGAATTGGTATGAGTCATACTCCAAATTTCACTTTGCAGTCAGCACGACTTAATGGCTGAGCTGGGACATTTCTGTTGTGGAGTGGCAGCTAAGGCAGCCAGCAAGTAGGGAGGCAGATTTCTTAGTGCAGGTCACACTTTCTGATATACAAGTGACTTATAAGGGATAGAGACAGACTACAAGAGAAACAGCACTGCTAATTTCAAAGGGGAACAGTCAGCACTAAGAGTTCCACTCAAATCCAAGAATCCCCTGTAGCTGACATCAGAGGAGGGCTGTAACATAGAAATACAGAAATTGTCGGCAGATAAGGATCACCAGGCCCATCCAGTCTGCCTGTAGGCCCTATATATTGTATGTGGCCGTTGACCCTATGTGATCAATGGCTTTTCATCACTCCCTCCCCTCTGAAGGTTCCCTTGTGCCTCTCCCAGGCATGCTTAAACCCCTCCACTGTGCTTGTCACCACTAGACTATTCAAAGCATCTACTGCCCTTTCTGTATAGAAAAATGTCCTCACATTACCTCTTAATCTACCCCCCTCCAATTTCATATCATGCCCACTTGTTCTAGTACTTTTTCTACATTGGAAAAGATCCCCCACCTGCACCTTGTTTATGCCCTTGAGTTACTTGAAAGTTTCAATCATGTCCCACCGCTCCTCCTCTCTTCCAGTGAGTACATATTGAGGTCCCTTAATCTCTCCTCATATGTTTTGTGGTGCAAGCCCTGCATCATCTTTGTTGCCCTTCTCTGGATAGTCTCCACCTTGTGTATGTCCTTGCACAGGTGTGGCCTCCAGAACTGCACACAGTACTCCAGGTGAGGCCTTACTAATGTTTTATACAATGGCATCACCAGCTCCCACCTCCTGCTAGCGATACCCCTGCTTATGCACCCCAACATGCCACTGGCCCTCTCTGCTGCCTTTGCACACAGCTTTGATACCTTAAAGTCATCATAGATTGCAACCCATAGGTCTCTTTCCTCCTTGGTGACAGCCAGCTCCCCCCCAACCTACAGCTCTCCCCAGGCTTCCCTCTACCAAGGTGCATTATAACAGCTTAATGTGGTTCAAGGTCAGTTGGCATTCATCTATATCCCCCTTCCCCGGGTCGTGCCTGAAAATAGGCAGGATTTGTCTAGTGCACTTACCCAGTCAACAAAAGCTAAATAAATAAAATAAAAATAAATTTTGCACTTTTTTGTATTGAACCTCAGTTGCCACATCTCTGACCATCTTTCAGGCTTCCCCAGGTCCCTCTTTATTTTCTGCACCCCTTCTGGAGTATCCACCCTGTTGCAGATCTTGGTGTCATCTGCAAACAAGCAGACCTTTCCTTCTAGCCCCTCTGCAATGTCACTAATGAAGACATTAAACAGGACTGGTCCCAGTACTGATCCCTGCAGTACCCCACTGGTCACCCTCCCTCTCCCCAGATTGTACCCCATTTACCACCACCCTCTGTTGCCTGTCTATTAACCAGTTCCTAACCCAGTTCACCACCTTCTCTCCATGTCCAGACTACCCATTTTATTAACCAGCCTTCTATGTGGAACAGTGTCGAATGCTTTCCTGAAATCTAGGTAGGCGATGTATACTGCCCCTCCCTGATTTACTTCCCTAGTCACCCAATCAAAAAAGTCTTATCAGATTCGTTTGACATTACCTTCTTGCAGTGAATCTGTGTTGCCTCAGATCCTGGGCACCCCTGGATTTCAGGTATGCCACTATCCTTTCTTTCAGCAGTGTCTCCATGATCTTTCCAACCACTGAGGTGAGGCTAGCTGGCTTTTAGTTCCTCGCCTCCTCCATACTGCTGCTTTTGTGCAGTGGGACCACATGTGCCCTCCTCCAGTCTTCTGGAACCACACCTGTGTTAAGTGACTCCATGAACAGGCTTGCCAGTTCCCTTCGCAGCTCCCTTAATATCTTCAGATGGACGCCGTCTGACTACATGGCCGTATCCACCTTTAGCTTTGTGAGTTCTTTCAGAATTCCCTCCACTGTGAATGGACTGGTGTCCAACCTCCCCCCCCATTGCTTCTGCTACCCATCTGTGGTCCTTGACCCTCCCCCTCCATAGTTAATATTGAGCAGAAGTATTTGTTCAGTATTTCTGCCCTGTCTAGAACCCCCTCCTTACACTCTCCTTCTTCCCTTGGAGTCTCTAACCCCCATTTTTTTTCTTCTTTCACTGTAGCAGTGGAAGATTCACTAGCCTGCAGTGCATATTGGACTTTTTTATAAGCTCTTCTCTTTCATTTGCTGGTCCTGCTGTCCTCCCTGGGCTAAGTACAGTTACAGAGGGCTATCCTTAGTCCCAGGAGAATGGCGAGACATGCAAACATCTGATCAGATCTCATAAAAGCTTTAACAAAAACTTGAGGCTATCGAATCTCCCACTGCTGCAGTCCTAATCTGCTGTCAGCTGCAGTGGATTCTTGGATTTGTAGTTACAGAAAATGTCAGCCTGCAAGCCAACAGAAACAGTCTGTAGCAATCTGTTATACTATAGTAAACAGTAAGCAAAAGTAATGGTTAAGTCGGCCCAGTGGCGCTGAGGGTTGAGGTGCTGGTCGCTACACCTCGCGCCACGCCAGCGACCCATGTTCGGGAATGAGCACGGGTTGTCAGGGGTCGGCGGGGAGGAGATGGATTGAGCATCTGGAGGACTGCTCTCCATCTCCAGGCGAGAGGATCGAGGCGGCCAGTGTTTGCCTGACCCCTAAGCGGAGGCTGGGGATCGACAACAACCGCAGAGACAGAGGAGGAGCAGGACATAGGCGGACCTTGACTAGTGCGTGCAGGAGGCGTGTCGCACTCAGTCGCTGGCGTCATTGCACGCCATGCCCGCTGGGAGAAAAATTCCGAAAAAATGGAGCCTGGCAGCACGACGTCGTTCCCCATCGCCATTCCCGGAGGACGCCTCCCTGGCATGGACCCGTTTGGGTGGGTTGAGTCGCTCCCCACCACCCTGCCGCGAAGGGTAAGTCGCGGGGTGCTGAAGGAAGGGTCTCATGTCCGGGGGATGGCACCGGAGAGGAGCGTGGGGGGGGGGGACCAGAGCTCCTGAGAAATAACATACAAAAAAAAAGTAATGGTTTGCATACAAAGTGCAAATTGTGGCCAGCCCTGTACTCAAGTGTTAGGCTGTTACGTTGACTGTTCCCCTTTATGCAGAAAAGGAGATTTATTCTGAATTTGAGTTACTCATAGTCCCAAGAGAAAACTTTTGTTGAAGAAAATTAGAAATCTTTGGTGCAGCAGAGCGGCTGAAAGCCCCTGGTGCTTGAGACTAACAGGAAGAATCATGTTAGCCTTGAAGCGACAGGGCTTTGCACCTGGTCTGTAGCACTGTGAATAAAAGTTTGCTTTTGAACCAAGTCAAATTCAGAGTAAATCTTCTTTCCAGGTATGGAGGCACTACGCCACACTAGGTAGTAGATGGTGTGATGAACTGAGAGGGTAAGAGTGTGCATGCACAACACCAGAGGCAGGAGACACTAGAGCATCTCTTTGTCGGCCCACATGGGAAGCCTGTTGAACTAAGTTAGCAAAAAGAATAGCTTAATAATAATAGTCAGCAGTCTTGTTGGGTGGTAAGTAAGTTACTGATAACAGACAAAAAAAACAATAACTTTTTATAAATATGTTGTTCCTTTGTTGTGCTTGTTTGGAAAATTTTGAGACTGACCAATGCAAAAAAATATATGTCTTGATGGGCACATATGTTAAAAATCCTCATAAACTATGAGGACAAGAAAGATAGTTGTGCCTGTGACATTTCACCTGTAAGGGGTATTCTCAAATATACTCATCATCCATCTGTATTAAATACTACAGATTTAGCATCAGAACCTTTTCAGGTTATGCCAGTCCTAATCATTTTGGTTATCTTGGATTTCACTTTCTCGACTGCTTCAATACCCTTTTTGTTTTTAGGACCCCAGAATTGCAAACAGTGCTCCAGGTGGGGCCTTACTAGGGCGTATCATGTAATAATAGCAACCCAAAATGAGCAACTACAAAAATAGTGACTCATTTTGGGTGCTATTATTCTGGGCTACTCTGCAAAATAGTGAGGGTATGGGACAGCAACTATGGGGAAAGGCGAATGGAAGAGGGGAATAGTGAGGGGAAGGGCAGGGACAGGGAAGGGGTTGTCAGGAACTGGAGTACCTGCTGCCACCGAGCTAGCCATGTGGTATGGTGGCGTGGGTGGCTTGCTCTGGCACAGCAGATACTTGGTTCAGGACCAGGAGCGGGTTACATTTTGCTGCAGCACTTAATTTTTGCCGACATCCAGATTTTGCCCCTCTCCGACATGCACCCCCTGGAGTTGAGAATCCTAATTCAGGGAGGTGCGGGGGGCAAAGCCCCCAAAAGGGTGTGCACAGGGGGGCATAGTCTCCTGCAAAAACACTTTTTTAACATCCGAATGTTGGGTCGCTTTAAAGTGTATATCGCTGATTTGCTTTTCAGTGATATACATTCGCTATAATAGCGATCACTGTTTTTCACTTGCTATTATGAAATGGAACCAACTAGGACCTTGTAAAGTTGCAGAACTGCTTTTCCTACATTGCTCAGCATCCCCTGTTGATGTGTGCCAGCATTCTGTCAGCCCTCTTGACAACAACTGCACACTGCTTGTCAGGCTTCAGCTCTATGTCTGTTTTATGTAAGAGAAACTATTGTTACTGTAGTGATCAGCTCCTTGGAGTAGAGCTGTATGAAAAAAACTGCTAGTGGTGGATTTTCCGCAAAAGTAGAAATTTCACTTCTGTGAAAGTTTGGAAATCAAATTAGCAATTTTCATGTAAATTCTTACTCAGAACAGCAGAATAAATGTATGACTTGTGAATTATTATATTAAACTGCAGAAAATAGGGCCAGCCCGGTGACGCTGAGGGTTGAGGCGCTAGACGCCACACCTCGCGCTATGCTGGTGACCCAGGTTCGTAAATGGACCCGGATAGCCAGGGGCTGGCAGGGGGGGGACGATCAAGCATCCCTCTGGATGCTCTCCTCCCTCAGGGATGGGATACCTGGGACACACCTGCATCTGACACTCCCGTAGAGAGTCGGTGGAAGCACCGGTCCTTGAAGGGATGGGCAGCTCCAATACTTGGGGTCGGGGAGGGGGGAATGTCATACGGCGCATGAGAGGCTAGACGTGCATCAGCACGTCACCTCTCGGAACTGAGTCCCAAGTGCTGGCGTCCCCAGGGGGATGGGACAGGGGGACAAAAACAGAAACAAGGGAAAAATCACCCTCGTGGTCCTGGATGATGACCTCTCCGCTCGCCTCAGACCACCGACACCAGACAGACCCCACTGTGCAGAGAAGGGGAGGAGGCACTCTAGGGGCAGATCATGGGTCTGGGATCTGGCAGCGAACACTGAGAGGCCTAAAGGAGAGGATCAAGAGGGTAGGAAAAACCAGGAGGAAAAAAGAAAAAGTATATAAAAAAAAAAAAATGCAGAAAATACTTCCACAGAACTGATCACTGTCAGTGGTCAGTTCTACAGAATTTTTGTCCACAGTTTAATACATTAATCCACAATTCATACATTAATGCTGCAATTCAGTGAGACACTGAACTGTGGAATGAATGCATTATTCCCTCGTGTCTAGTGGTGTCCCGGCCCGCTGATCACTGGCCTGATCTCTTGTGGCTAGTGGTCCTTTCCACCACCTGATCCCTGTCCCCAACAAAGCTAAACATTTATTATACAATGGCAAGAAAAAATCCTGGTCTCTGATTGGTCAATCTTCGGCTGGACCCGTGATGTAAACCAGTACAACATCACGGATCTAGTCTCAGCCTCACTGTGAACCTGCAGATGATGATATGGATATGGATCTTGCTCCTTTTTGCATCTCCTCTTAAGAAACAAAAATATTTTTCCACACTAATAAAAACATTGGTTAAAATAATTTTTTTATTTTATACATAACAACAAGCCATTGTATAATGTAATAATGCCTCAGGGTGTGTGTCGCTTGGGATAACGTCACGCCTCAGTTGTTGGACGCACTCGGCCTGCAGCCTCGTGCCCAACCACCTGAGGCATGACGTTATCCCAGCACATCACACACCCTGTCGGGCTTTATTGCTTAATTTTTACATTCCCTGGAGGCTAGCGGTCCCCCCTTCCCGCTGATCACCAGCCCTAGAAAAAAAAAGAATAGTCCCTGATGCCAGTGGTCCCCCCCCTATGACCACTGATATCTGGACAGAGTAAAACTTAAAAAGTTTCCCTGGTGGCTAGCTGTCCCTCCCCCATTTGATCACCCATCCAATATATAAATAAATTATCCCTGGTGTCCAGTGATCCCTCCCCGCCCAATCACCTGCCTGATATAAAAATCAATTTTTCTTGGTGTCTAGTGGTCCCTCCCCCCACCCAGTCACCTGCCATATATGTAAATATATATATATATATATATATATATATATATAATTTGCCTTTGTGTCCAGGGTAATCCCCCTATCCTGATCCCCTGAATAGTACAATGAAACATTTCCCTGATGGTCTAGTGGACCCCCCCCCCAAGCTCCTCTATGGTAAATGTAAATCTTTCCCTGGTGGTCTAGTGGACCTCCCACCTAGCAGGTAGTGACCCACCAACCCACTCTCTCCCATCATGAACCTGATCCAGCAACCAGCACAGCCCTCCTCTCTTCACCATGGCTGGCCACCAACTGAGCTTTGAGTGACAAAGCTCATACTTGTAAAAGCAGGCACTCATTCATTGCCAGCTCCTACTCATTCAGTGTGACAGCTCTGTCAGGTGGTGCAGACAAGAGTGGAGGGCTGTTAATGTTGCTGGTGGGGGGGGTCATGATGTGGGGACAGTGTGGTGGACCTCCTTAGGGTCCACCACTTTGTTCCCCCCCCATCCCAACCCCATGCCGTCAATCGGAACAACTCTTCACTCTTGTCTGTGCCACTGACAGAGCTGTAACACTGAATGAGCAGGAGCTGGCCTGTCAATGAATGAGCACATGCTTGTACAAGTATACACTAATTCATTGACAGCTCAGTGGGTAGTCAGCTGTGGTGGAAAGGAGGAGGCTGTGCCGATTGCCTGCTCGAGGTCAGGGTGGGGGAGGTGTGGTGGTGGGTCACTACCGAGAAGTGAGGGTGAAGTGGGGTGTCCCATAACCATGAAGAAAAAATTTACATTAACCCTACAGGGGATTCTGGATAGGGAGGGGAATCCACTGAACCACAAGTGAAATGTTTCATTGTGCTATACAGTGGATCATGACAGGGCGGTTACACTGGACGTCAGGCAAATTTATTTATACATCGGGCAGGTGATTGGGTGAGGGGAGGGATCACTGGTCACCAGGGACAATTTATTTATACATTGGGTGGGGGAAGGGACTGCTAGCCACCAGGGAAATGTTTTTATTTTTACTCTGGCTGGTGATCGGTGGTTGCGGGGAGGGGGGGGCACTGGCATCAGAGAATTCTATTTTACATCAGGCCTCTGATCAGCGGGGTATCAGTTCTCCAGAATTTCTTTCTGCAGAACTGATCACTGAACTGTGGAATAATCCATTACACTGCCAAATAAAATTCTCCAGTCCTGTCATTCTGCAGTTCATGTATATTATTCTGCAGTTCAGCCAAAAATTCCATGGAACAGGGCAAAAATCTACCAAACACATTTGAAAGATTCTGATCTTGCAAATAACAGAAGTTCAGAAAATGTTGCCCAATGTCAGAAATTTTGTGGATGAATTCACAACTTTTTCCCAGCTCTGCCTTGGAGTATGCTAGGAAATCTGCAGGCCTCAGGTTTTCTGGATTATTGTTCATTGTTTGATGTCTATATACTGTATCATGCTGGTCTTATTTTTTCTAACAACGAATGGGACTGCATTTACTGGGATAAGAGTAGTGCACATTTTTAGCAGCCTAATGGTGATTGGCACAGATAAGTACTGTAAGAAGTTTTTCTTTTTTTTTTTTTGTGAACTCTCTTTATCCTCCTGACACTTGCCCCTTAGACATCTGTCCAGCGAGGTCACACAGAGCGGCCTTATCCTGCCCAGCCTGAGGTCCTCCTGATCTGGTCTCCGCCCCTGGCATCTCTCCTCCAACACCACCGACCACCCCACCCCCTGGCTCTGAGCCCCCCAAGGTGGGACCACCTTTAACTCCTACAGCACTCTATCATCTAGAAGGGTAGCTGAGGAGCGGAGGAGACATGGAGGTCAGCCAGGACAGACCCAGCAGAGGGTGTGGGGGCTGTCCACTGGACCCACCTTCACCTATCCGTGTGCCAGGGATTTTCTTTGTTTTCTGGTTGCCCCAGGGGCATGGACATGCAAGGATGCCCAACAGATGATAGGCACGCTCCCACACCTATGCTTAAGGCATCTGCCGACACCCCCAAAACCCTGCCAGAGTGCTCTGCTAGCTGTGCTGCCCCCAGTCTCCACTGGGAGCCGAGCTGCTGGTACTGTGTCAGGTGCCACCCACCCTCCCTGAGGAGGAAACAGCCCATTGGCACTCGATCCACCTCCCCTGGCCGGCCGTCCAGTGACACGAGATCGGTCCCGACCTCAGGTTGATGGCATCGCAACCGGTAGTGCTATCGCTGTGCTGGTGGGCCAGCAGGTTTTTTTATTGTGTTGCAAGAAGACTCCTCATATACAAGCAACCTGTAGTAAGGCAGGTAGTAGACCCTTACAGCCTAGATCAAGTCACCTCTTCTGTATATGTTTCTGCCTTCTATCATCCTGCATCTCCTCCCTCTGTCTCGGCCCTACCCAGTGCACACACCTTGTTCTCCCCATACTGCTCTGACATTTCTGCCATTTATAAACTCTTCATATAACACTGGCAACTACCTCATTTATACACTCATCAGCTCTGACAGCTTTCTCATTCACTTCCTCCTTCTCTGTTCTGATAGCTTCCTCATTCACCCACCTCCTTTTCCTCAATACTATAAGCACTATCATTCCGCTATTTTTTTCCCTTCATATCTGATAACTCCCACATTCACCTCTGTCTTCTCATCAAGTCTGACAGATTTTAATTCACTTTGTCCTTCTTGGTTCTGACAGCTTCTGCATTCACCTCTTTCTTCTACTCAACTCTAACAGCTCTCTTATTCATAGAAACATAGAATCTGTCAGCAGAAAAAGACTGGCTCACCCAGTATCCCCAGTTTTTCCATTCCCACTGTGTCCAGCAGACCCTATCTAGTCTCTTACAACCCTATCCCCACTTTTTAGTTACTAGTATTCCCCTATGCCTATCCCTTGCATGTTTGAACCCCCCTTCCCGAAGTTTTTGTCCCTCCTACCTATGGTGGCATGCAGTTCCAGACATCCACCACTCTTTCAAGGAAGTAGTATTTCCTCACATCCCTAATAAATGTCCCCATCTAGCTTTGTTGAATTACCTGTTCTTCAGTTGCACTTCTTCATTTGAAACAGGCTCCCCACCTATACTCTATTCACTCCCATGAGGTACTTTAAGTCTCTATCTTATCCCCTTTTACTCCTCACCTCCGTGGTGTACATATTGAGATCCCTTGGTCTCTCCTTGTATGGTTTCTCATGCAACCTATGTACCATTTTAGTTTCCATCTTTTGAACTGCCTCTACCCTGTCTATGTCTTTTCTGAGATGCAGCCTCCAGAACTGTACACAATATTCCAGGTGTGGTCTCACTAATGAGCAATGCTGTGGTAATATTACTTCCCTCATTTGTCATACCTCTCCCTATGCACCACAGAATCCCACTGGTCCTGCCCACTGCCTTGTCACACTGTCTTGCAACTTTGAGGTCATCAGATATTATAACTCCAAGGTCCCGTTCCTTCTTAGTGACTGACATTACCCTCCCCATTTTATACTCAATGTCTGGGTTTCTATGCCCCAGGTACATGATTCTGCACTTTTGGTGTTAAACCCCAGCTGCCATACCATGACCAATCCTCAAGTTTTCTAAGGTCCCTTCTCATTTTTTCCACTGCCTCCTGAGTGTCCACCCTGTTACAGATCTTGGTGTTGTCTGCAAAAAGGCATACCTTCCCTTCAAGCTCTTCTGTGATGTCACTTGTAAAGATGTTAAACAGAATTGGTCCCAATACTGAACTCTGTGGCATACAGCTGTCACTCTTCCCTCATTAGCGTGAGTGCCATTTACCACTACCCTTAGCTGCCTTTTACATTAACCAGTTGTTTAGCCAATTTACAACTTTGACTCCCACCACTAGACTATCCAGTTTCTGTATCAGTCTCCTATGTGGTACAGTGCTGAAGACTTTGCTGAAGTCTAAATAGCAATGCTGAGAAATCCAATGTGGCCCAGCATCTACAGGAAAAATAGAATACAAGAGGAGTGTGCTCCAGATGACATTAATGATTACCTAACCAAATCTGGAGAAATTAGACTCACTTACTCAGGGTGTAACTTATTTAAATTTATTGCCAAATGACTGATGACAGTATTATACACAAAAGCCAATGTTTTGACGATGAATCCCTCATCATCAGAGATTGTAGTCATTATGTATAAATCTTAAATCATGCATTTTTCTGTACAGATAGGCTTCTTGCCTTGTTGGCAATTCTCATGTCTTTTTCTTTTTTTGTCAACAATTGTTTTCCTGTTCATTCAGTGAATTCTCCTATGCCTTGCATGCCAACTTACAAGGTCCTTCTGGGTGAGTTTAATTTCTCCAGATTCAATTATGAAGTCTAAATACACATTTATTGCCCTTTCCTGATCATTTCCCCTGGTCACCTTGTTGAAGAAATTCATCAGCTTTGTCTGACAGGACCTCCCGCTTGTGAATCCATGCTGTCTTTCATCTTGTGACCCCCTGGATTCAAATTATTCGACTGGTCTTTCTTTTTAACACGGAATGAATCAGAATAATTCAAAAAGAGATGTATCTCCTTCTTCCCCTTTATTTCAGTTTTATCACTCACCACCTTCTTTTCAGTTCTGACAGTTTTCTCCTTCACCTACACCTTTTATTCAGTCTTGTCAGCTTCCTCACTCCTCTCCATCTTCTCAGCTGTGACAGATTATTCACTCACATCATTCTTTTCCTTAGTTCTTACAGCTCCCTCATTCACCTCCTCCTTCTGTTCAACTCTGACAGCATCCTCATTCACCTTCACCTCCTCAATTTGATGGTTTCATCATTCACTTTCTCCTTTATCTCAGTTCTGACAGCTTTATCATTCATCTCCTTTTTGCTCAATTTTAACAGTTTCCTCATTCCCTTCCTTCATAGGTATCATAGGTAATACAAAGCTTTTGTAGACTTTCGTCCATTATGCTTGTCCATGTAAATAAAGCTAAAATATCCCTCCGTTTGCTTTATAGTGTTTATCCAACTCAGTTTTAAAAGCTGTCATAGGTCAACTACCTAACACTATTGGTGGCAGTGAAGTCCAAATAGGCACCACTCGCTGAGTATACCAGTTCTTTCATTTTATTAAATTCCACCTGTTTGCTTTTAATTGTAATGTGTGTGCTCTAGTGTCATATGTCTGTGCTTTCAATTCCAAACCCAGGTCATCCCACAACATCTGGTCTGTGAAACCCCAATAAAGCAAACACATGTCGCCTCTTACTCTCCTGTACCTAAGAGCATACAGGTCAAGAGCTGTCAGTCTGTCCTCATACTTCAAATGCTTAATTCCTTTAATGGATCTTGTTGTCCTACTCTAGACTCCCTCCAGCCTATCTATGTCCTGTTTCCTATATGGGGCCCATAGCTGGAAACAATACTCCATCTGTGACCTCACCAGTGATCCATACAGTGGCATTAGCACCTCAAAACTTCTACTTTCTGTGTGCCTCGATACAATTTAATGTATTGTTTGCCTTTTTTATGACCTTATCACAGTGAGTATTGAAGGCTAAATCATTTTTAATTGTTACCCTTAGGTCCCTCTCCTCTGTTGTGGTTTCCAGAATGTTACTTTCTAATGCATATGGCCAACCCAGGTTTTTTACCTCATATGCATTACTGTGCATTTGCTTTTGTTCAGTTGCAATTTATTGTTGTGTGTCCATGTCTGTATGTAGTCCAGTGCATTTTGAAGAGATCTACAGTCTTCTACTGTATCCACCACTGCCCCAAGCCTACAGTCATCAGCAAACTTAATTTTCCATATATTTTCATAGTCATATTTCAGTGATATCACATATATATCAAAAAGGCAAGGCCCCAAAACAGACTCCTGTGGTACCCCGCTGGTCCCTGAAGTCCAGTCGGAGAGCACCCCATTTATTGAAACCCTCTGTTTCCTTTCTCTCAGCCAGGACACTATCCATTTAATTATGTTAATATTTAATCCAATATTGGATAATGAGCAGACCAGTTCTTTATGAGGTAGTTTATCAAAAGCTTTGGAGAAGTCCAGGAAGACCACATCCACTGCCTGTCCTACATCCAATGCCCTACTGACCTGTTCATAGAATTTTACTAAATTGGTCTGGCATGATCTAGATTTTGTAAAACCATGCTGAGATGGATCATACATATTATTTATATCCAGATGTGCTAAAATTAGGTCCTTCGGTATTCCCTCCAGTAGTGTTCCCATAATTGAGGTTAGACTGACTGGCCTATAATTTGCCAGATTGGTCCTAGCCCCTTTTTTTATAAATTGAGATGACAGTTGCCTCCCTCTGAGCTTTTACCATTTCCCCCTTGTCCAAGGAAGCCTGAAAAATGTATGTTGTGGGGGAGCCATTTGGTCTGCTAGTTCTGTAATGATTCTGGGGTGTATACCATCTGATCTCTGTGCTTTGCTTTTGTTTAATTTTTTCAGTCTGTCTGTAACATCCTGGAGCTCAATTTGTATTAGACTCTGTGAGGACTTCTTATCATCTATGGCCTGTATAGTTACTGTTTTTGGGATTAAACACCATGATTTTGTATCTCTGCTGCTCCCTTAGAGCCAGCTATTCAGCCCTCATTATCCTTAAAAGGTCCTATTGATTTTTGATTTCCTCTTTTGCTATTTATATATGTATAGAAGGCTTTGTAATTATCACTAGTATTATTTGCCAGTTTTAACTGATATTTAATTTTGGCTTGTCTTATTTCTTTTTTCACCAGTTTTACTATCTCCCTATAATCATTTAGTTTTTCAGTGTCCAATTTCCTTTTTATTTGCTTGTACATTTTGTTTTTATAATTAATATAGTTTTTTTAGTTCTGCAGTCATCCATTTTGGAGTAATACCTTTGTTAGAGTATTTTGCCATATAGGGAATATGTTCATTGGTTTCAGACTGTATTTTATTTACCAGTAGCCTCCACATCTCTTCCAGTGAACAGTTCTGAAACTGTGAGACCCAATCCCACCTTGCTATATTAGTTCTCATTGTTGGAAAATCAGCCCTATTAAAGATTGAGATTTTTGTGATACCTATCTGTTTTGTGGTGGTTTCATTAATATTAAAATAGGCAGCCTGGTGGTCACTATTGCTAAATGGTGCCTCCACTGTAATATTTTTGATTGACTCACACATATTTGTTGCAATGATGTCAAGAGTATTTTCACCTTGTGTGCTGTCGTTCACCCTTTGATTTAATCCCAGCTGGTCAAACAGGTCTAAATAACCCCTGTCCTTATTTGTTGTGCCAGTGTGTGTACTCCAGTTAATCCCTGGCAGATTAAAATCACCTGCAAGTAGTATATTTTCTGCTGGGTCTAGTTGGTTTATAATTTTGTGGATTTTCTCATAGTCATCCTGATTAATTGATGGGGGATGGTATGCTATTCCTAGAATAATTTTAGGTAGATTTGGGGGTAATATTTTCAACCATAAGTGTTCAAGATTTTCAGAGCCTGAAGTGATATCTTCACAGTGTACTGATTCATGCATATATACATATCGCTACTCCACCTCCTCTTCTGTGCTTCCTTGATTTACTAAACAAGTTATATCTCCTAATGTTTTTATCCCAAGTATCTTCTTCCCGCCATGTTTCAGTTAATAATGCTATCTGGATATTTTTAGATTCCAGTATATACTTAAATTCTTAAAATGTGTTATCCAGACTTTGAACATTGGCCAAAAGGCCATTCCAAAACAAATGACATTTCCCAGCTCCACGTTCATTAATGCTACTAGCTTTTAATATCTCTGGTTCCTCTCCCCCTCCCCCTTATCCATTTCAAATGGTGTGAAATGATTTTAGTGTTTTTCCTAGGACTTTTGCTCCCACACTGTTTAAGTGGAGTCCATTCCCCTTGTAGAGTGCTTTATCCCTAAATATGTACCTGTTTTCTATGAACCCTATTCCTTCTGATTCACAGAATTCTCTCATCCAGCTATTTAGGGTAGTTATGTCCTTACTTTTATATCAATGGCGACCACATGTGGGCAATATTCCTGATACAATTATATTCCCTGTTTTTAGTTTAAGAGTATAAATTAATGTTTTATAGATCTCAAAAAATTCATGTAAGTCTTTTGTAGGAATATTGTTTGTTCCAACTTGAAGGATGACTAATGGATTGTTGGTGTGCTCCAGGAATCCATCCAGTAACCTCCCTATATCCTTGAGTTTGACCCCAGGGAGCATGCTAACCACTGTCTTCTCTTTTCTGCCCTTGCAAATTATGGTATCTATACCCCTAATAGTTGAGTCACCTATTATGGCAATGTCTTTATCATGTCCCATCTGGTCAGAAAATACTTCCTTCATTCTCTTCAGCTCTGATAGCTTCCTCATTCATTTATTCCTTTTCATCTCTCACAACTTCTTAATTCACCTCTTCTCCTCAATTCTGACAGCTCCTCATTCACCTCCTCTGTTCTGACAGCCCTCACATTTACTTTCTCTCTTTTCTCTACTCTGACAACTTCATCTCTTCCAACACCTCAGCCCAAACACCTCTTATTCACTTTGTTTTACTTAACGCTAACAGCTTCTTCAAACAAATGTTTGAAAATGTTATTTCACTAAGCAAGTATCTGCTCATGCTACTGTTACTTTGTTCAGGTAATGTAGAATGAAACCCTGGTCCATCCCCAGCAACACCTAGGACTTTGCTAGGTCAAAGGGATTGAAACTCATGTTAAACAATACTTGATTAACACTTGGGCTGCCCACTCAAGCCCAAATGTGCTGCTGTTGACTGAAATGTGGCTCAGTCCATCCATTCCCTCCATAAAAGACTATGACATATTCAGGCAAACACGTGGGGGCAGCGTAGTCCTTTATGTTAAAAATAAACTCACATCCACCCTAGTTACCTCTCTATCTAAGCAGGCTGAGTTTGAATGTATTGTAATCTCATTAACCCTTTCAAAAGCTGAACTGGTTAATGTTATTGGCTGCTACAGACCCCCTACTGGGGGATCAGACATATTACAATTTCTGTACAAATTTGCCACCGAAAGCAATAATGAAACATTCATCATGGGGGATTTGAGCTATGATTGGCTGACTGCAAAATCAAATGACCTGAGAAAGGTTTGTGATGATCTTGGCTTTGACCAGCTTAACACTGAACCCACAAGATCCAATCAGCAAAATCTATTAAATCCATCTATTTGAGACCTTGTGCTTACCAACAGACACCAGAAAAATCACCTTATCAGCTGTCTTTGATAATGTTTTCAGTGACCATAATGTCATGGCGTGCTCTCGGGGGGTACAACAGTTTTAATAGCAATCATCCTTTATCCACAAACACTCATTCTCTTACATTTCTGCTTATGATTATCTCCACCATTTGGCTACTATTAATTTGAAAGATTTCTATTTAGCCCCTTCAATCCATGAGGCATATGAATTTTTTCACCGAACAGGTCACAGGAGTCGTAAACCAGCTTACTCCTCAAGTTACCTAGAGAGACAAGAAAAACAAATCAACTGCTGGTTCACTGAGGAAATTAAACAGGTTCTTAAGGATAGGAACCTATGCTGGACTAAAGCTAGATCTTTTTAATTTTATTTATTTATGTTCTTGGTTACCAGGTGAGCAAACTGATCTAAGGGACCATTTTCAATTGTGACTCAGGCTGTACAGTGGCACAGACAATAGGTACAAGTTATAATACAGTAGGTACATATAATACAGCGAGTACAGTGGTATCAGAAACAGTGATAGATAAACATAATATCTTAAAATAGGGGTTAAGGACATAAAAAACAAGTTCATTGTAACCCCTAGGGGGCACTTCCCTTAGGGCTACTACCCCTGTCTGCCCCCTCTGAGGCAGGGTTAGGGGCCCAAATCCATGGATGGGTGCCTCCACCCAGAGGTCAGGGTTAGCCCAAATAAGACTACCTCAGTTACAACCCTCTGGGCTACTGCAACCCCCCTTTTGTCCCACTAGTGACTCCCACCGGGTACCAACAATTCTGTTCACCAGTACACTTACTCCCGGAAAATATAATCCAGCTCCCTTCGGGGATCCCCTGTAAAGTAAGGCACAGTTAGGTTGCAATCACCAAGCAGCAGTTCACCATTAATATACACGGTAGCCAGGATGTAGCTGTACAAAACAATCTGATTTATTCAGGGGGAAACAACAAGGACAGGGGGAATCAAATTGATTAGCTTATCACTATACTCATCTACCTAGGGCTCTGTGCACATGCCTATCCCTATCAATTACTGTCCCAGGGTACCCAAGCCCTAGTGGCTAGTCCAAATCATGGCAGCTGGTAGGGGCCCTTTCACCCAGTGGAAAGAAGAAGTTAGTTAAACAGTCAGCAGTACAATAATTCCATTTGGTTCCAATGTGGCAATTCAACAGAGAACTACTCTGAATTAGTACTCACGACCTCCAGACAAGATAGGGTCTTTAAACATCAACAGGGCTACTCCTGAGCTCCACGAGACTCCTCACACATTTATATGGCAAACTGCAACAAGCAAAGTCCTTGAATGGCAGCAGGATTTAACTTGAGCTCCTCACACATTTATATGGCAAACTGAAACAAGCAAAGTCCTTTAATGGCAGCAGGATTTAACTTGAGCTCCTCACACATTTATTTAGTAACTAGCAACAGGCAAAAGTCCTTTAATTGCAGCAGGATTTACTTGAGCTACACAAGCCTCCTCACACATTTAGATGGTAAACAGCAACAGGCAAAAGTCCTTTAATTGCAGCAGGAGTTACTTGAGCTCACAGTCATTTAGATGGTAAACAGCAATAACAAAAAGTCCTTTAATTGCAGCAGGAGTTACTTAAGCTACTCACACATTTATATGGTAAACAGCAATAGCAGAGGAGTACCACACCAGGCAGCTGCTTCCAGGCTCTTCAACTTTCACAGTCACACCAGCTCTGCAATGGCAGCTTTTTACTTCTCCCACGGACCGAGTGCGATTCAGCAATTTTCTCCAGTCCTCCTACAGGTCGAGCCTGGTGGGTAGCTGTACAGAGCACAGCCTCCTCTGACCACCCACCGACGGGTTTCAAAACAAACTCCTCGCAGGAAAAATGGCCGACTTAGACCTTCACGTGCATCCCGCGTGAACACTCCCCAGCGCAGAAGCACACAGCTCCTCTCTCCTCACCAGCCACAATGCCTCTGCCCTCCACAACATGGGGCACTCCTCTCCACTCGGACGCGACCCGATCCCATTGGCTGGTGGAGCCTGCCAGTCACTTCCTCTGCCTCTCACTGGTGTGAAAAAGTGCCATAGCCCTGTAAGGTCCCGAGGTACTGATTGGTCCAATTCAACAGTTCTGGACCAAAATGGGGGAGACAGTCGAAACAGTCCTTGCTGCAAAAGAAGGCAGATTAAAACAACCACAGTATCATTACTACTTTAATAGATAGTCAGTAAACAAACACATCTTCTAGCAAAGCTCCTTCTGCACAATTAGCGATGGCAGAAATGGAGTGATTATTCTGCAGCCCGGGCGGGAGTCAAGCATAGCAACACTCAGACCCCCTCTCATTTCAACTGACTCTGACTGCAACAAGCAGCCCTTCAAGGAACAAAATACTGAGGCCCTAAAAGAGCACTCACCAGGTCCCCATTTAGGTGGCTTTATGCCGATTACCAACCAGGCATATGGCACGTTAAGAACCCCCATTTGCAAGGGGGTTACACCCTCCCTGGCCTGGAAAAACTTGGCGTCCGCATCAAGCCATTAACCCTGAGGCAATTTGGGAGAACATTTCAATTAACACTACATCGCATTTTAAATCACACACAGAAATATTACATTTATAGTGCACTATAGTGAATACACATTATAAAATCTTACACTTTTTTAACTCAGGTCATAGGATCCTACCCGTGACCCCAAAACTAAGGGGCTCCCTCTTCTGTTAGCTACTAACTGGTCCCCCGGGGCAGGGGCACCACACTCAAAAGGCTTTACTAATAGTCTGGAGTTATCCCCCAAGGCTAACTTAGGCAAAGAACTTGGGGACACATACACCCCCTTGTGGACCACATTTAAGGGCAAATCCACTGGCTGACCCAAAGATTCATAGCTTAACTTTATTACTGGCTGAATTTGTTGGCCGGATCATCTAGGGATCTCAGGGGATTCTGAACCAGGCCCTGACTCCACTCCCATGTCAGGGACATTAGCAACGGAAATCCCTTCAAGGGGATCAGGCTCGATACTCATAATACTATTAGAGGCTTGACCTTCTACCCCTGAACCCACCCCACTGGGCTCACTGCCCCCACACAGGGTTCCCACCCCTCTTCATCAGTCTCCACTTCTCGAATTTCCCTCATCAATTGACAATATTCAGGCAGGGTGGCCCGCCGATCATGCAACTTAAGTTTCAACAGAGTTACACTACAGAATCTGGCAGACTTTAAAATATGTTCTAGCTGAACCTGATTCAGGGCTGCAGCAGTGATTCCCCCTTTTCTACAAGCCTTCTGCAATGCCCGCTCCACTCTAGTAACAAAAGCGGACAATTTTTCATTTCTCCACTGCTTAGCAGACCTGTATTTCCATAATAAATCTTCACCAGTCTCTATACTCCCAAAAACCCCTTCTAAAGCAGAGAGATACTCTGCAGCAGTGGCGTCCAGAAGAGTAGCCCAGAAAAATCTAATGGCTTCTAAGGCAGGACCCCGCAAACTCTCCATCAGCCTCTTCCTTTTCTCTCCCTCGGAGCATTGCCACTCCTGGACTAAAGGGGTGGCATAGTCCATCCACACCTCCAGGTCATCCTCCCCGGGAGGCACTAGTACCATGCCAGAGAAAAGCTTTAACTTACTGTAGGAATCAAGCTGTATGGATGGGACTGCCAAGGGCAAAGAAGCCAGCATGGAGCTTTTGGGCGGGCCAGGGGAGGCGCCCAGAAAACCCCGAGGGGTAATATCACTGGACAGATCCAAGGCTTGTAGCAACTCCTGGGTAGTCCTCCCTTCCACAGCTAACAAGTTAAGCAGTTTATCTTTAAAACTTTTCATTTGAGGAGACCCCCCAGGAGTGACTGACCCACTTCGGATATGGATTAACCTCCACCCCTGGGATGCACCCTCCGGGTAAAGTAGAGGAGGTACCTTCTCAGGCTCAATGGCCACACTGCATAGGAGTAGCACCTGCAATGTCTGGTCAAGCAAATCAGCCATACGCCCTTTCACTTCAACCTTACCCAAACACTTTACTCGTTCTGCAACAGAGACAATATCAGCAGCCGAGGTACCTAAGGGCACATTTAACAATAATACACTCTTCTGGGAATCTAGCTCTTCTGCTTCACCCCAACCCATTAGTTTGTGTACCATGGTTTTGATGGGTCCCAGCTTAATTTTTTCTAACATATCCCCTTCCATTTTTTCCATCATTGGGGTATCTCCTCACTGAGCCACTAGCGGACGTTAATCTCAGCAGTGCCTCCAATTTGTAACCCCTAGGGGGCACTTCCCTTAGGGCTACTACCCCTGTCTGCCCCCTCTGAGGTAGGATAAGGGGCCCAAATCCGTGGACGGGTGCCTCCACCCAGAGGTCGGGGTTAGCCCAAATAAGACTACCTCAGTTACAACCCTCTGGGCTACTGCAACCCCCCTTTTGTCCCACTAGTGACTCCCACCGGGTACCAACAATTCTGTTCACCAGTACACTTACCCCCCGGAAAATATAATCCAGCTCCCTTCGGGGATCCCCTGTAAAGTAAGGTGCAGTTAGGTTGCAATCACCAAGCAGCAGTTCACCATTAATGTACACGGTAGCCAGGATGTAGCTGTACAAAACAATCTGATTTATTCAGGGGGAAACAAGGACAGGGGGAATCAAATTGATTAGCTTATCACTACACTCATCTACCTAGGGCTCTATGCACAGGCCTATCCCTATCAATTACTGTCCCAGGGTACCCAAGCCCTAGTGGCTAGTCCAAATCATGGCAGCTGGTAGGGGCCCTTTCACCCAGAGGAAAGAAGAAGTTAGTTAAACAGTCAGCAGTACAATAATTCCATTTGGTTCCAATGTGGCAATTCAACAAAGAACTACTCTGAATTAGTACTCACGACCTCCAGACAACATAGGGTCCTTAAACATCAACAGGGCTACTCCTGAGCTCCACGGGACTCCTCACACATTTATATGGCAAACTGCAACAAGCAAAGTCCTTGAATGGCAGCAGGATTTAACTTGAGCTCCTCACTCATTTATATGGCAAACTGCAACAAGCAAAGTCCTTGAATGGCAGCAGGATTTAACTTGAGCTCCTCACACATTTATATGGCAAACTGAAACAAGCAAAGTCCTTTAATGGCAGCAAGATTTAACTTGAGCTCCTCACACATTTATTTAGTAATTAGCAACAGGCAAAAGTCCTTTAATTGCAGCAAGATTTACTTGAGCTACACAAGCCTCCTCACACATTTATATGGTAAACAGCAACAGGCAAAAGTCCTTTAATTGCAGCAGGAGTTACTTGAGCTCACAGTCATTTAGATGGTAAACAGCAATAACAAAAGTCCTTTAATTGCAGCAGGAGTTACTTAAGCTACTCACACATTTATATGGTAAACAGCAATAGCAGAGGGTACCACACCAGGCAGCTGCTTCCAGGCTCTTCAACTTTCACAGTCACTCCAGCTCTGCAATGGCAGCTTTTTACTTCTCCCGCGGACCGAGTGTGATTCAGCAATTTTCTCCAGTCCTCCTACAGGTCGAGCCTTGTGGGTAGCTGTACAGAGCACAGCCTCCTCTGACCGCCCGCCGACGGGTTTCGAAACGAACTCCTTGCAGGAAAAATGGCCGACTTAGGCCTTCATGCGTGTCCCATGCGAACACTCCCCAGCACAGAAGCACACAGCTGCTCTCTCCTCACCAGCCACAATGCCTCTGCTCTCCACAACATGGGGTACTCCTCTCCACTCGGACGCGACCCGATCCCATTGGCTGGTGGAGCCTGCCAGTCACTTCCTCTGCCTCTCACTGGTGTGAAAAAGTGCCATAGCCCTGTAGGGTCCCGAGGTACTGATTGGTCCAATTCAACAGTTCTGGACCAAAATGGGGGAGACAGTCAAAACAGTCCTTGCTGCAAAGAAGGCAGATTAAAACAACCACAGTATCATTACTACTTTAATAGATAGTCAGTAAACAAACACATCTTCTGGCAAAGCTCCTTCTGCACAATTAGCAATGGCAGAAATGGAGCGATTTTTCTGCAGCCCGGGCGGGAGTCGAGCATAGCAACACTCAAACCCCCTCTCATTTCAACTGACTCTGACAGCAACAAGCAGCCCTTCAAGGAACAAAATACAGAGGCCCTAAAAGAGCACTCACCATGTCCCCATTTAGGCTGCTTTATGCCAATTACCAACCAGGCATATGGCACTTTAAGAACCCCCATTTGCAAGGGGGTTACATCATGATAAATAAAGTGACACTTCTCTGCTTGCAGAGAACTAGGACAAACACTTACAGCAAATCAAGACATTATTCAGCCAGTTCAAGGTTTATAATACAGTGCATAAGAGATTAAACTATAGCAATCAACATTTTCACAGTGGAGTCAAAAACATGTTAATTGTTTATGTAGTAGCCAGTACTTGGAAAGTAAGGCAAATGGTACACTAAGCCTCTAAGGTGGATTTCTGGTGAGGCAGTTTCCAAGCGAGCAGGCACAGATGGCCTGAGACATGAACTAATCTCTTAGCTTTGATTTGAAGGACTGATGAGAGGGTAACATATGGATAGCAGGTGGTATTCTGTTCCAGAGGTAGGGGGCAGAGACAGAGAAAGTCTTGCTCCCCAGTAGTGACAGTAGTTACATGGGGGACTACCGGGGGGGAATGGAAGAGACACTGAGACACCGAGTTACCACCCTGTTGGTGAGAAGTGAGGAGTATGGGGACTTATGTAAGTTCCTGACAGAAGTATCGACTAGACAGCCCTTAGCATATTCAAAATGGCTCTGCAGAGACAGCCAGCCTAAGGACTGATATAGAGAGCAGTGATGAGTGAAGGAAGGGTCCTGAAGGGCAAAGTGACAGAGTTGTATGTGATATTTAGGTGAGAAAGAAATGAGGAGGACAAGGAAGAGAACACTGGGGAGCAATAGTCAAGTAGGGGCAGTAGATTTCCCTGGGCAATTGCAAGACGAGCCTCTGGGGTCAGGAGGTGGTTAACACAGTAGGCTGCCCCCAGCTTCTGGTGGACTCTCATCATAATGTTAGAAATGTAGTCGTTGTAGGTAAGGGAGGGATCTAGAGTCACTCCTAGGTATTTAAGGGAGGAGCCTGCAGGGGTGACTATGTAATGAGGTTTTTGATTTGGTGGCCTTTGCAAGGTACAGCTTTGAGCCAAAGAGCATAGCCTTAGTTTTCTTCTCATTTACAAGAAGTTTTTTGGAGCGGAACCAATGTTGAGCTGATCCATAGTTTGTAGTGAGTGTAGAAGATATAAATTTGAGGGGCTTGGTGCTATGGTAGATGACAAGGTCATCAGCATAGAGGAGTGCATTACAGTTTATGCTTTCTGCCGGAAGATCATTTATGAACAGTGAGAATAATAGAGGCCCCAGTATGGAGCCCTGGGGGACATCAGTATGGATGGGTAATACAGCAAAGGTATCTTTGCCTATTAGAACAGACTGGAATATGTTAGTGAGGTAACTACTAAACCAAGCAATGGCATCTGGGAAGCAGCCTAGGTTTAGCAGGGTGGATTGGAGAAGGTGGTGGTCAACAAGGTCAAAGGCCTTTGATAGGTCCACAAACACTGCACCTGTGGCCATACCCATGTCCATGTTTCTAAGGACATGGTTGGAGAAAAGGGCCAAGGCCGAAGAGGTGCTGTGGTGTTTGCAGAAGCCATGTTGGAGTGGGCTGAGGAGGTTGTACTTATCTAGATGCTCAGATAGCTGGTGATGAATGATTTTTTCTAATAGTTTACTTAGATGTGGCGGGAAGGGAGATGGGACGGTAGTTTCCAGGGCAGCGGGATTGCCAGATTTGAAAATAGGCAGCACGTGCATGTTCTTTCATGAGTCAGGCATAGTAGATGATGAGAAGGCAAGGTTAAATATGTGGGTCAGTGGCTTTACAAGGGCAGGGGAGAGGAAGTTCAGAAAGGTGGGATACAGACCGTCTCTTCCTGGGCTGCCCCTGGCTGGTAGCATCTTTAGGAGTTTGTCAGTGACACTATGGTTGATGGCTCTGAAATAAAAGACAGGGCTTGATGTCTGTGGGCAGCATGGCTGATTTTTCTGGGTAGAGGGAAGCTGTGGAGGGAATTTGCTGGCAAAGGCGGTAAGGTCAGTGAACATTTCATTGAAGATATCAGCAATCTTGCCTGGGTCAGTAATGGGACCAGAGGGGGAGGTAAGTTCTGTTATTTTTTTATTTAATTTTGGGTTGAGGAGGGTGTTAATTGAGGCCCAGAAACTGTGGGGGTTGCCAAGAGACTCATTTTGTAGGTTGGTGTAGTATTTACGCTTGAGAGACTTCACATCCTGCTTGCAGGAGTTATGAAGTTGCCTGTATGCATTCCATAATTGGGGGAGAGGGATGCCTTGAAGGCTTGCCAGGTTTCATCCCTTACTTTTATTTGGGCCAGAAGTTCATTTGATAGCCAATGGGTGTTATCACCTTTAATCCTCCTGGTGGTGATAGAGAAGTATTTGTACTGAAGGTTGCCAAGAGCTTCCGTAAAAAGCGTCGCCACCATGGAGACATGTTTGAGTTGGTAGAGTGAGGACTAGTTTATGGACCAGGAATCCCTTAGCACTAAGTCTGAATCCTGGGATTTGAATTTCCTAAAAGATAGCAATTTGTGGGGAGGACATATTGATTTGGTGGCTACAGTGATATACGTAGGAGTGTGGTCACTATAGAAACATAGAAACATAGAAGTTGACGGCAGATAAGGACCGCAAGGCCCATCCAGTCTGCCCATTTCTTTTTCTACCTTATAAATGTGCCATCGGCCTTTGCTCTGTCAGTGACCTATCTATTCATAGTCATTTGTATTGCTCCCTTATGCCTATCCCATGCCTGTTTGAAGCCCTGCACTGTATTCATAGCCACCACTTCTTGTGGTAAGCCATTCCATGCATCTACCACCCTTTCTGTGAAAAGAATTTCCTCACATTCCCCTTAATCGGCCTCCCTCTAATCTCATGCTGTGTCCTCTTGTCCTGCTATTTTTCTTATATTTAAACATGTTAGACTCTTTCACCTTGTTTATGCCCTTAAGGTGTTTAAATGTCTCGATCATATCACCTCTCTCCCTCCTTTGCTCAGGGTATACATATTGAGCTCCGTTAATCTGTCCTTATATGTCTTCTGATGCAGTCCCTGCACCATTTTGGTTGCCCTTCTCTGGACTGCCTCAATTTGGTTAATGTCCTTGTGAAGTGTGGCCTCCAGTACTGCACATGATTACTCAGATGAGAGCCTAACCAATGTCTTGTACAGAGGATTATTACCTCCCTCTTGACTTGTGATACCCCTACTAATACACCCTAACACCCCCTAGCCTTACCTACTGCTTTAGAGGTCTGCTTGATGATTTTAGGTCATCAGTGATGATGATGCCCAAGTCTCTTTCTTCCTTTGTGACTGCTAGCAACTCCCTCCCAGCCTATAAGTGGCTTCAGGGTTTCTCTTCCCTATGTGCATGATTTTGCACTTCTTTGCATTAAATCCCAGTTGCCACTCTTCTGACCATTCTGCTAGTTTATCCAGATCTCTTCTCATTCTGCCCACCCATCTGGATCATCTACTCTGTTGCAGAATCTTGGTGTCATCTGCAAACAGACAAGCCTTACCCTCTAGTCCATCTGCAGGTCACTAATAGAAGATGTTGAATAGGACTGGCCCCAGGACTGATCCCTGAGGTACCCCACTTGTGACTTGCATCTCTTCTGACTGTATACCATTTACCACCACTCTCTGTTTTCTGCCAGTCAACCAGTTTGCCACCCAGTTGACCAACTTCTGACCCACCGAGCCTACCTAGCTTATTTATCAATCTTCTATGTGGAACAGTGTCAAAAGCTTTGCTGAAGTCAAGGTAGGCGACATCAACTGCTCCCCTTGATCCACCACTCTGGTTACCCAGTCAAAGAAATCTATGAGATTAGTTTGACAGGACCTTCCTTTGTAAACCCATGCTGTCTTGGATCCTGTGCCCCTATGGTTCCAGGTGTTACTATCCTTTCCTTAAGGAGTGCCTCATAATCTTGCCACTACTGAGGTAAGACTGACCGGTCTGTAGTTCCCGCCTCCTCCCTGCTACCACTCTTGTGGAGTGGGATCACATGAGCCTTTCTCCAGTCTTCTGGGACCTCTCCTGTGCTCAGAGACTCACTAAACAATTCTGCTAATGGCTCTGCTAGTTCCTCCTTTAGCTCCTTAGTACCCTGGGATGTATGCCATCAGGTCCCATTGCCTTATCCACCCTGAGCTTAGCAAGCTCTTGTAGGACCTTTCTTTTGTGAAGGGAGTAGTGCTCACCTCCCTCCCCTGTGTCCATGATGCTGAGCTGTGGGCCCTGCCTACCTTCTCTTCAGTAAATACTGAGCAAAAGTATCTATTTAGGATAGATGCCTTTACAGGGTCCTCCTCCTCCCATGCTCCCTTTTCTCCATTAAGCCCAGCAATACCCCCCTCTGGACTTTCTCTTTTCACTAATGTATCTATAGAAAGTCTTGTCACCTTCTTTTACTGTTCGTGCTAGTGTTTCCTCAGTTTGGGACTTTGCCTGCCTTACTGCCTTACCTGCTTCCCTTAGGGCAGTTTGGTATGCCTCCCTATCTTCATCCCGCTGTGTTCCCTTATATTTTCTGAAGGCCAGCCTTTTGGCTCTGACCTTTTCTGCTACTATATTTGAGAACCAAAGTGGTTTCCTTCTTCTTTTGCACTTCCTTTTCTGTCTAACACAATGGGATGTTGCTTCAAGTATTGTATCCTTAATGCTTGCCCACTTTGCCTGTACCTCTGACAGAGTAAGTCATAGTGCCTGCTTGGAGGACTAGATTTGCACAGTTTGTGGCAATCCAGTTAAGGATGGAGTGATTGGAGGAGTGGGATTTGTATCTTGTAGGGGAAGAGATGGCTTGTTCAAGGTGATGCGTCCTTTGCAGGTGTGCATATTCCTGTACTGGAGATTCTGTCCAGTGGAGGTTGAAATCCCCAAGTATGACAGTGTCCCTGGAGGAAGGGGCAGATGCAAGGCCATCCAGGAAATTTGATAGTCCCTGTGCACCTCCTGAGGGATAATTGTAGGAGCAGTCTATGTACAATTTTTTTGATGCATCCAGGACAACCTAAAGCGTGACGGGGTGGAATTAGGCAGATCTACTAAAGCAGAACATGACTGGACAAATTTTAAACGAAAAAGGAATTGGTGTACAAAACTAATCCGCATAACTAAATCAACCTTTTACAAGACCCTACTGCACAATAACAAACACAACCCCTCTATTTTCTAGTAAACCATTAAGAATTTTGAAGGGGGTCACCTTCTCCGTTTTTACCTAAGCAATTTCAGGAAGGTAATCATTTACTTATACATAAGCAACTAATCTTGGAGGAACTGAACCTACATTTTGCCTCAGCAGGCAATGTTTTTCATAATTCAGCCGCTGCCACAGAATCTGTCAAATACCCTGTCCAATACTTCAAATCCTTTCAGTACTCAACAGGTCACATACAAGCAGTTGGAGCACCTTCTTCAAACCCTTGACCCAAAAAAGAGCACATAGGCTGACAATATTGAACCTCTTTTCCTAAAAATAGGATACCCAGTCTTTACAGCACCCATATCTCACCTCTTCAGTCTTTCGGTTACAAGTTGTGAAGTTCCATCAATATGGAAAGTTGCACTTATCATCCAGCTCTATCGGTCTATCTCCATTTTACCAATGCTGGCTAAATTGCTTGAGAAACTGATACACGTAAGCAATAATGCCTGACAGGGTGGGCGTCATTGGGCAATACCGGACTGGCCAGGGGCGCGGCGTCGGGCCTTATAGCCCTTGGCCGGTCCGGTATTGCCCATACCACCCACCCTGAAGGGCATTATTGCACTTAGAAAATGGGTTCTGTGGCTTTTTCCTATGGGATTTAAAAAAGTCAAGAAAAACAGTTAAAAGATATATTAAAAATAAAGTTTAAATGTTTGCATAGTAAAGTAGTCCCAATTTCTATGCTGTTCCATCTGTTGTCCACCACCCCACCAGAATCTTGAAGTTACCCCCAGACACAGAGTTTGTACTTACTGAACAGCAGTGCCTTTAGTTTATTTGGGGGGTTAAAAAATGTATACTGTGTGATGTAGTTAATTGTTTAGAGATGCAGCGTTACTTCAGTGTGCTTGATGACATGCAGCGTTACTTCCGCGGGCTTGATGACATCATACCCGGAAGTAAAAGAGGCATTTGAACGAATAACTAATTTATTTCTTTATTCATTTCTGTATGCAGTTTTGGGTTGTTTTATTTATTGGAAGGACTTGTCAGCGATTGATGTGTGGGTTTGGAGAGCGCAGGAAGGAGAAATGAGACAGGCGGCATCACGGACGAGTGAGGAGACGTGAATGGCGACCGCGGATCTGTTTAGAAAGTCGAGATTGTAAGATACCATCGGAGCTGTGAACTGTGGCACAGTTTAGGTTCACTGCAGAAGTTTTTATTGATGAGGGAGTTTCTTTTGGTCATACCGGAATAAATGTGAATGGTTGCAGCGGGGGTATCCAGCAGTGTAAGTGAAGCCGAAGTTGAACATAACGGAATGGAGCAAGGTTTCATTCCGTTTAATCACACACAAAAAAAAAACTGTTTTGGGAAAGTAGACTCATGAGTTGCTATATGCTCAGTATTTAGAAATGTGAAACAGTGTTGTGTGTGGCTTTGTTTAACAGTTGGCACTAAAGTAGGGTGTTGGAGGCAATATCTGTCGCTCAGCAAGAAAAAAAAAATGGCGGTTGATTCAAATTGAGTGCCCAGTGCTTCAGCCAATGGTGAAGCAGGCTGGGCACAATGATTTCTGGCAGGGCATCAGGCAGGTTTGGGCTGGCACTTTTTATTTCCTGGGCATCTATTGAAAGTTAATGTACCCCCCTGGCAAGGGTACCAGCCAATCAGATGCCAGGAAATAAAAAGCCCATTTTCTAAAAACAGATAACAGAACACATTGAGATGCATAATGCTATCACCCCCATGCATTCAGATTTCTGGGCTAAACACAGCATGGCTTCTGCTCTGGTAAAGGCTACAAATGATTGGCTCACAGTCCTTGGCCAAAAACTCACCACTGCAGCAATATTCCTAGACCTGAGCAAGGCCTTTGATACTGTGGACCAAAACATTCTACTGAGCAAACTCCCGAATGTTGGATTTGGTTCAGTGGTAGTGGAGTGGTTTAAATGTTATCTTACTGAAAGACACCAGCGGCTGAAGGCTGAAGGCCTGGCCGCAACCAGTGCACTTATTAGTAAAGGTGCACTGCAAGGTTCCATATTAGATCCTTTGCTATTCACAGTTTATATAAATGGCATAGGTCATAATATCATTAATGCCAATCTTCATTTTTATGCAGATGATACTGTACTCTGCACTGCAAACTCAGTTCCAGATTTAGCACTTCATTGCTTACAAGAAGTGTTCAGCCAATTACAGGTCAATCTATACATGTCCAAGCTTCTCCTAAATGCGGACAAAACTAGGTACATCGTTTTCTCTCACAAACCTAATTGGACGCCTTCACACTAGGCATCACCACCCTAGCTAATGAAATGCTTGAACTGGTAGTTTTTTTCAAATATCTAGGTATTTTGATGGATAATGAATTAGCAATCACTGTACATACTGATTTTTTTTATAGCACCCCTTCTGGAGGCTCGGAGCATTTAACAACATTTAAAACAATCCATAGAGATTCCAATGGATAATACATGGTGCAAAGTTAAAATATAAGATAATACTGTGTCATTTGCTAAACATAAAACAAGAGTAAAAAGACAGTCAGTTCACTAGATGACCTACTTATAACAAATTATGCAGGTCATATGCTTGATTAAATAAAAATGTTTTCAGCCCCTTTTTTAAAAGTTTCCAACTAGGGTGCCTCCCTTAGATATCTTGGCAGTGAGTTCCACAGAGTCGGTGCAGCAACTGAGAAAGCACAGTCCCCAGAATGCCACAACCTGGCCCTGGGAACCACAAGGAGGCAACCTTCGAAGGAATGGAGAGCATGAGACAGACAGTGAGGAACCAGTAGATCTTGCAAGTAGTCTGCACCCCCACCTTGTGCAGGGCTTTATAGGTCAGTAATTTGACCTTGAAGGCAGTCCTTGGTATTTATACCCTCTGTCAAAAGCTCCGACAGAGGCTGGAATTCTATTTCTGAAATAAATCTTGCCTTAACCAGGAAACCAAGAAATTACTCATCCAGGCTACATTTCTTCCCTTGTTAGATTATGAAGACATATATATATATATACACTACAGGCCAAAAGTTTTAGAACACCCCCATTTTTCCAGTTTTTATTGAAATTTACGCAGGTTAATGTCTCAATGTACTCTGAAATTAAAGCATAGAACAAATAAACATTTGGAGATAAAAAAGAAATCATAGAATCATTTTGTTTAACAAAATTTAATCTAAATTTTTGACTCATCAAAGTAGCCACCTTTTGCAGATATACTGTAACCGCCGAACACACTCGTGGCATTCTTCCTACAATGGACATCAAATATTGTTCGGGAAGTTCTTCCAACACTGTTGCAGAAGTTCCACAAATGTGTTGCACTTGTAGGTTGCTTTGCTTTCACCCTTCTGTCCAGTTCATCCCAAACCAGCTCGATGGGGTTTAAGTCTGGAGACTGTGCTGGCCATTCCATGATTTGAAGCCTACCGTCTTGTTCTTTTCCTTGAAGGTAGTTCTGACATAGCCTGGAGGTATGTTTTGGATCATTATCTTGCTGTAGGATGAACTCCTGACCAACTAGGCATAGACCAGAGGGTATCGCATGGCGCTGCAAAATGCTGTGGTAGCCCTTTTGGTTCAGGGTGCCAGTCACTCTGTGCTGTTGTCCTGTGAGCCACCTATCACGCAAGCTGTTGACTCTCAGAAACTTGTCTTCTGATTCTGTTGTGGCTTTGGGTCTGCCAGACCTCTTCCTGTCAGAGTTTCCTCCAGTTTCCAAGTGCCTTTTGATGGTGTAGGAAACTGTACTCACTGACACCTTGGCTTTCTTTGCAATTTCTCTCAGGGGAGTAATTTTGGTGCCAAGGTTGGGGGGGACAACCTCACTCTCAACCAGATTCGAATCATGGGTACTGTGGTACATACCAAAATGTAAACATTATATGGAAAAAGACCAGTCATTCCTCCCCTCGCCCCCTGGCTGCCCGATCCTCCCTCTCAGTCACAGACTCATTAGTACCCTCCAAGTTTAGCTTGCAGCACAACTATAGATTTATTATGGTCTTTCACATTTTCCTGCGATAATCTTGCATTTGTAGAGAACGTTGGATGGCTTGTGCGCTTTTCTGAAAACTTCATATACTACGGTGGGCCCGCGATCGCATAAGGCGTGAAGTCTAACACCCTCCACAGAGTTGCACAATTGCGGTTAAAAAATAAAATAACACATTAGAAAAATTATCAACAAGAACACAATTTATTACACATTATTCTTACAAAGATTGGATTTGATGTGCCCGTTTACACTTATCTTTGTGCTGCGTATACTGTTAAATAGTTGCCTTCAGATCGGTGGCATTGTATTGTTGCAATTACAATAACTGAAATCCCTTCAATGTTTTGATATATTTCATATTTTTCTCTACATGGGAGCGCTCCACCCTCCCACACACCCCTGAGTAAAAAAATGCAACTTCATGGGTGCACCGGGGGGGGGGGGTGTAGTTCTCCAGAAAGAAAAATATCATGAAATATAACAAAACATTGAAGGGATCTGAAATATTGTATTTCATGATATTTTTCATTCCGTTTGGGGGGTTGCTCCATCCCCTGGGTGAAAACACAACTAAATGGGTGCACCCAGGGTTGTTATAACATAATATAATATATTACAATACTGTGCTTCTCACACATGCACATATCTTGTTGACGTTACGGGTGTCTAGTACCATAAGTAACCTAATACATGCCCGCTGTCCAACATTCTCCACAAATGCCCTACTTTTTAAAATTAGTATTATCATTATTATTCTCCATTCTGCTTTGCCTGGCAATGTGGATAACCATACACAACACAGTGGCTTATGATGTGCACTGTGGGACGACTGTGTGTTCCCAAATGGTAGACTTCAAACATGCACCAAAGACCTTCCAGAGTGCTGCCATCTTCCCATGCCCCACTCACACTGCTGCATACAATGATCTGTCTGGAACTTGTCTGCCCACACATTGGTGGGTTCAGCAGCTACCTGTGGCACCCTAATATCAGGACCCAGTGGGCAGCTGTACAAGCAACTATCATAGAAGTCGGGTACCAAATAAACACAGCCTCCAAAACCAAGAAGGGGCTCCCTGAGGTACATCGCAACAGCTGCCATGCAGCCTATCACACACATCTGCATGAATCACCACTCATCCACTTGGACCACTCCAATGAGTTCACCATCTCCATGTGGCTGAGTTTAACACCACAATGCAGCCACGGTGAGCCACCATACCTGTTCCTGCTCCTCAGAGACCACCCTGTTCTACTCCCAGCCTGCTGCTGTAAATTTGGCTTTGGCAGTGTAACTGTGGTTTTGCAAGAACCCACACCCTTCTTTGCTGCCACTGCCTGATTGCCTTGCATCACCACAGGAGGCATGTGCACTCCCCATCCAGTCCCACCAGAAATGGGCTGACCAAATTTTATTATTGCCCATCTGTCCCACTCTACAGCCTGCTAGCCAGCTTCGCAAGAGTTGCCTGGTGACACATTGTCAGCAGCAGATGTATTTATGTAGGGAATCATAGCACATTTAAACCCTCCAACCAGCACAGACTTTCCAAAAGCAGCAAAATGAATGAGCCAAGTGACTTGGGCCAGGCTAGGTAAAATCTGAAAAGGACACAGACCGGATCTCAGGCCCTTAGAATCTCCATCTGTACTCAGATGAGACCTGGTGAGGGCTGGGGTTATGCTGGGTGTTTAAAGATGTTGTAAGAAATATTATAAGCAATTTTCATAATTGCATCCAGTCAAAGTGGCCTGCCTGGTCAATGTCGGATCTGGTGTGGGCTGGGGATTGTAATCGCATCCAATATCAAATGTGGCCAGCCTAAGTGACACTCTTTGAAGACCTCTGGACCTGTGACTACAAAATCATTTTGTTAAATATTTTAAGATAGAGGATACATCCCATCCCCCTCCCATCCCCCGCCCCAGTTTGGACCAGCATTCACTTCCTGAAACATGGGATCTATGGGGAATAGTATAGAGTAGTACAGTTGTACACATATTAAAAAATTACCTGCTTGTTTTCTTCTGACAGAATGGAATGGGATGCATCAATGCCAGCAGCAACTACCAACTAGCACTCAGTGTCCAGCAGGCAGTTTCAGGTGGGTTCCACCTCAAGCAGTCTGTGAAGAATAAGACAGTGTTTCATTATCGACTCCATTTCCCACACATGTAGACTCACACCGCACCGCACACTGCACATGCCCCAGAGGCCCTTGTACTGAGCAGCTGTCTCCCTCTCCTGCCAGATGAGACGACAGTCCTGAGACTCCCGACTAGTCCCTTCCGACGGACTACTGACAGATTGATCGCTGCTGCTTCTGCTTCTGCTGCTAGCCTCCTCCTAGAAGCAGAATAGGCCCAAATTGACTGTCTCCCTCTCAGTCCCCAGAGAGTCCAAGGCGAGTGGGCAACCAATCAGTGCTGCAAGCCAATGGAGAAGCTCAAGACACACGACGAGGAGTTACTCCATCCCGGCAGGCAGTCAGCACCCCAGTTGATAGATTTTGGGTCAGGTTGACGTTTTCTGTTTATTTACAGGTCACTCCAGCTCGACGGTTGAGGCTCTCTCCTCACAAATGCACGCAAAACGGCGCGCCACAGCAGTCAGTCTCCCGCGCCTGCTCCTTCTCGGACCGCGATTGGTTAGGAGGCAGGTTAGTTTATTTTTACTGGCCGGTGCTACTTCCTGGTTGGCGCAAGAGAAGATGCAATCTGCTTCGCACCAGCCAGTTCCTCTTGTTTCATTCGTGCTGCGGCGGGAAGCAGCATTGCCGAAAACAAAAACCTTCAGGCTAGCAGCAGATGTTTTTTCTGAAAGACAAGCAGCTTGATGCTACTGTGCTTGCTGGCTAGTAACAGCTGATATAAATTAAATAAAATGTTGGGGGGTACAAATGGCATAAAATTGGGTGATGCTGAAAGTTGGGGGGGACTTGTGCCCCCCGACCCCCCCTATAATTACGCCCCTGATTTCTCTACAGCAGTTTTTGCTAACCTAAACTTTTTTTTTAACCTCTAGCAGTTTACCACTTACCTTTGTACCATTTCAGGTTATTCACTGGACTTGAATTGCTTAAATTTCGATAAAAACTAGAAAAATGGGGGTGTTCTAAAACTTTTGACTGGTAGTGTGTGTATATATACATATATATATATATATATATATGTATACAGGAGTGCCACTGCCTCAAGTTTGGCTAGCTTTGATGTGTTGTACCATACAGTGATCTATTTCATCAGTGACCTCCCTGCCAGTACTCGTCATTGTCTCCTCTGTAAGGAAATAGGATGGCCCTCTCTCAAAATCAGAAGGCTTAGACACATAAATCTTTAGTCTATCAAAGCTCTGAGTAACTTCCTACCTACATATATTTCCTCACTCATCTGTAGGTCTCAAGAGCCATATACACTTAGAATGCACAGCCTTCAGCTTGATGTCCCCAGGTATTTTTCAAAATACGGGAAGATGGCCTTCAGCTGGGCCACCTCTAATACCAGAAATGCCTGCCATAACTTATTAAAGCGGTCCTTACTTGTCAGTCTCTGGCTGTTCTAAACTCTGATTAGCCAACATTGTACAGATAAATGTGTTTGCTATTTGTATCTGGTATTGCCAATTGTATCCTTGTTACACCTTATTCTTTTTGTATAGTTGATTGTATCCTGTCACATTGTTTCACCCTTCACAATTATACTATACAGGTGTAATTTGCCTCTTTTGTTTCCTCCCTGCATGCTTTGCTTTAAGCTAATCATTTATTTCCATACTATATTATTCGATATGTATACTTTCTTTTTGTGTACTATGTACCAACTGATGATCCAGTGTCTTCGAGTTAACCCTCCCATTGTACTGTTATTCTGTCCTTCCCAGGACCTCCTTGCAAATAAGGCTTGTTCAGTGGAGCTTTTCCTGGTAAAACAAATAAATAAATGTACCCCCTCCTTCTCCTCAGCTCTGACAGTTTCCTCATTATCCCTGCCTGCTACAGTCCCACGACACCAGATCAACAGCAAACCTATCGACCAGCATTACAGCGATGGCACAAATGTCAACTGCAATCGTGTTCCACGTTGTGCCATCGGGAATACCATTGTGTTTTTCTGCTTCAGCCCCCACCCCCCACCCCCAGATCTTACTATAATCATCTCCACAGTGGAGGTGTTTTAGGGAGGGGCGCAACACCCAGCGAAGCTGTTCTGGGGATCCCGCTGCTGTAGTAAGATCATTACAGTGACCTACAGCAACCTGTCATTTTGTTGCTGTAAATGACCAGCCACTGTTGTGTTGTCACTGTAGCAATGCTATACCACCTGCTACTAAGTTCTGACAACTATCTTATTCATCTCTTCCTTCAGAACTCAGATACCATCTTCATTCTCTTCTTCTTTTTGCTTAACTGTAGCAGCAGCTCCCTCATTCACTTCCACCTTCTCCTTTGCTCTGACATCTCCTTCATTCACCTACTTCTTCTCTTTGGCCCTGACAGCTTCATCATTCACTTCCTCCTCAGCTCTGACAACTTTCTCATTCACCACCTTCTCCTCAACTCTGACAGCTGTCTCATTCACCTCCTCTCTTCTGACAGCTCTCTCATTCACTTCCTCCTTTTTTAAAAAATACTTTATATTTTTATATATAAAAACATAGGGATGCCACTTGGAATTCCTTAGTCATTCCAGATACAGTAATAACAAGTTGTGAACAAACTACTAGTCACTGTTCACTTTACAGTTAGTATCTGAGCTCATAATTAGCATATTAAATATTAGATCCTAAATATCAACTGTTATGCATCAAGCAGCATAGTTTTGGATTAGCAAAAATTTGAATAAAATAGAAAAGAAGCACCAAATTCATGCACAATCAACCTATACACATGCCTCTAATGCACAACATCCTACATGCACATCCCCTTCAAAGTGAAGGAAAAAAAGGGGTTCAGAATCTCCCCTCATTTATAGCTTTTTGCACTGGTTCAATGTGCCTGTGCAACTGGTTTCATGCTTGTGTAACATAGATAACTTTGTGGCTGTTCACCTCTCTATCCATGGGATATACCACCCTGTAGGGGTATGAAGGCAAGGAGCCCTAGGGGAGGGTTCCATGTCTAGAGGTGCTACAGGAATGGTTCCCTTAGCTAAAGGTACCTTAGGAAGAAATACATGGTAGAGAGAGAGAAAGAGGTGAGCTGCTGGAGGAGGAGGAGTGGATGGAGGGGCAATAAAGAAATGCTATGTGTGGAGTGAGGAGAGCAGCCTTTAAATAGGTCAAAAGGGGGATGTAGCCAGTTGCAACACCCCCTTGAACTACAGGCTATAGCCTTCCAATGCAATATGCCTGTGCAACTGGTTTCATGCTTGTGTAACGTAGATAACTTTGTGGCTGTTCGCCTCTCTATCCATGGAATATACCACCTTGTAGGGATACGAAGGCAAAGAACCCTAGGGGAGGGTTCCACCCCTAGAGGTGCCATGGGAGTGGTTCCCTTGGCTAAAGGTACCTTAGGATAAAGCCCAAAAAGAGTGCGAGCAAAGAATACAAGATGGTGAACACTTATCGGGTCAAAGACCTATATGTAGGTTGGTTGGAAGTATGGGGTCAGTTGGTAGCATAGGTCAGTGGTCGGATTGTTTCAAATAGAGTAAGCAGGAAACAATATGTGAATAGCGACATGCTCGGTGGTCTGACTGTGAGGCGTGGAGGCCTGTGAAGCATGGAAGCCTGGCTTCCTAAGGAGAGAGAGAGAACAGCCAAATGGGGAGAAGGGACAAAAACGGGGCATCCACCCATCTCCATCCAACAGCAGAAACCTAACTAAGTGACCTAGAGACCACAGGGACACCTATCTAGTATTATGACCCTTGGTACGGAGAAGAAAAACACCCTTTGAGGAGGAAACCTCTGGGGTCACAAGGCCTAGGTCAACTTCCCTCCAGGCTTTGGGACAGTTTTGGTTAGCGACTGCTCTGCTACTGAAATTTAGTAGACCAATCCCAAGGGAATTGCAATTTCAGGGAACACTTTTGCACTATTCCTCTAACAGGAATGCCGTGGAGGGTTGTGAGCACACTGCAACAAGAATCAACCAAGACGGGTGGAGGAGATTAACGACCGCCGAGGCACTCAGCCGGCCTACCAATCTATGAATAGACCAGGTGAACCAGAGGTGGTTGTAGGGAGAATAACATGGAAGAGTGCCCATGGAACCCGACTAGGGCAACTAAAGGGGCTTCTCGGGAGATCTCCACCCCTTTGCGGCTGAAGTCTTAAATGCTACATCAAGAGGTGTCATTGGTATGGTTGACAACTGAAGGTCCACCCAGAGTGAGGACCTTCCCAACTATGGGCCAGGTGAGAAGGACCCTGCCCCAAGCTTCGCATGCTCAAGATGCAGACTTCGGGGTGCAGAGAGAGACTGTCTGCCACAGGGCTAGCCCAGAGTTCAGGAAGGAATGGATATGGTTGGCATGTCTCCAAATGTGGAGGAGTGAGTTGTAATGAGCATGAGACCTGCATGAGGATCATGATGGAAGATAGCAGACATAAGCAGACTGAGCACTGTGGACCCTCATATGGGTTTTGACTGGATGAGAGCTGAAATGGAGAAAACTGTACATAGGTCAGGCTGAGCAATATGGACCCTTTTGGGGTTAGGTAAGGCAAAAAGCATTTGTCAACCACAGTAATGCATGCCGACCAAGTCCATTAGGAAGCCAAATTGGGAGTGATTTGAATTATGTACTGCAAGTAAGAGAACAGCAAGGTCAAGCTAAGCTCAGGGCTGACGGTTGGAAAGGAGGCTGTGAAGCCAGTTAGGTAGGAGGTGGCTACAATGCCAGTACAGTAGGAGATGTGGTTAAAAGCAAGTAAACATGATATGCTGCCAGACTTGGAAGGGGATGAGCATTGCTGGTAGTGCAAGGGACAGGAAGGCTGGGATAACTGTGTAAACCAGGTGCATAATATTCAGGAAAGGATGGTAGAAGGCTGGGTAGAGCCAGAAGCCCTTAGGTAGATAGTTTCCTGAAATCACTGGTTGCATATTGCCATAAAGGCTATGTGCAGCAGCAGGAGGAGGCTGGGTGAGTCAGGAGCTTATATAATACACTACAAATAGGAAGTTGCTTCTGCTGCCAGGGGCCATGAGGCCCATTGTGACTCCTCAGTCCCCTACCATAGGAAAAACAAAGAAGCCATGAACAGGACACCACAACACCGAGCAACTAATGAAATAAGTTAAATATGTGCCAGCCATGAAAGCAGGATTAGGTTATCATCAGAAACAGACTGCTATGGGTTTGGTAAATGTAAGGTTTGGTAGAAGTGAGAGCATGATGAGACTAACAGCAGCTGTAATACTAGTAGGGCAGGGATCCCCAAAACAGGTGCCTTTACATGCAAAGTTCCAATGAAGGACAAGCCATAGGAAAGCAAGCTGCTAGAGCAATGGGAACAGGGGAAGTAAAGTAGTGAAACTCAGAAACAAATTGCTAAAAGGCCTGCAGCTGTAGCTGAGACCAGGCAGCCAGTGTAATAGCCGAAAGTAACAGTAGAGCAATGCAGCAGGTGGGCTGGGCTAAGCAAACACAGAATAAAGTGAGTAGGGCACATTAAATTCCAATACTGAATGAAGTGAGCTAGACTGAGTGGAGCAAGAGCAAAGCTGGGAGAACACAGAGCAACAAGGAGGGGCAGGGGTGAGGCCTGGACCAGGTGCAAAGGATTAGGCTGGAAGTACTAGAGATAGCAGGCAGGAAAACAGCAGTGGAAGCTGAAACACACAATAAAATGCAAGTGACTGAGGGCTGGGAATATCTGGGGAGGAAATATAGCCTGAGAGAACAGGCACAGGGCAGCTGAAGGTAGGAACAACCATAATCACAAATAATAAAAAACATAGGTGGTAGAAACTAGAAAGCCCAAATGAAACAAAGGAATACAAACCAAAAGCAGGGGAACACAAAAACAGAAGTCCAGCACAAACTGGCAGAACTCAAAGCACAGGAATATGGCAGTGGCGGCGGCGGCGGCGGCGGGGGGAGGGGAAGTCCCTGGTGGGCTCCAAAGGAGAAGGCAAACCAACAGAGCCTTCGGCTGCGATGAAGAAATGCTGTGTGTGGAGTGAGGAGTGCAACCCTTACATAGGCCAAAAGGTGGTGTATGTGGACAGTTGCACTGCCCCCTTGAACTACAGGCTATAGTCTTCCAAGCTCTAAATTTTCAAGTATCTTAACGCCTGTTTTTCAGTCAGATGATTTTTGTTGCAACTTCATGCTTCCCAAAAATACGTTTTTTTCACAGTTCAAGTTTAGGGTTGATGCTTCTTTCCATATGTGAGTGAAACATCTATTTGCATTTAATAAAGCAATATGAAGCATGAATTTTTTTCTGACCTTCATGGCGCTCTCTTGTAGAGAAGAAGTGGTAAGCAGACATAATTTAGGATTAAATTTAATTCTAGTTACTACTTCCTAATATTACATTTATTTTTTTTTTCAAAACCTGTGTCCAAAAACAATGGGTTGGATTCTCAAAACATAGCTCAGAGCTCGCGTCAAGCCCTGTGTCATGACACTTACAGGTATGTTTTGGCAGTGTGCCAAACCCCTTTGCTGCAACTGCCCCTGATTTTGCAATCTTGAGTGCAGTCGCGACAGTTTCAACAATTTACAGCAGCTTGCACCACATATCTGGCACAAGCTCCATGAAAAAAGTAATCAGAATTTCCACAGGCTAGACTACAAAAAGTTGGTCTAGCTTGCAGCAACTGCCGCACAGGATAGAAAAATCTGATTGCCGGTGGGTGAATGTTGCAAGCTCTGTGCACAGTATGTACAGTGCATCTGGGTCTTGTGGCATTTGCAATTGTTGGAAAATCCTGCCCAATGTATTTATGGACATAGAACTAGTACATGTGCCAAATTCCCCATTGCTCCACACCCTGTATTACAGAAAGGAGAAATCTCCCTATTAAATTTATTCAGAAGATGTGGAGAATAGTAAATAATACTAAAGTACTGTATCTGATTCATTTTATCATTGGTCACACTGTTCTGTGTTGTAAGTATAGTCTCCCACGTCTGATCAGAAATATTAATTTATAGGTCTGTTTTCCATATAACATAGAAACATAGAATTTGCCAGCAGAAAAGGACTGCTTGGCCCACCTAGTCTGCCCATTTTTCCCTGTCTGTACAGTAGTATCACAATAGATCCTACCTGATCTCTGGCCCATCCACCCACCCCACCTTCCCTTTCCCTAAGATCCCTTTATGTCTATCCCGTGCATTCTTGAATCCCACCATTGTTTTCAGCCCCACCACTACTGCTGGAAGACTGTTCCAGGACCAGGCTTTCTGTGAAAATGAACTTCCTCACATCTCTCCTGAATCTACTCCCCCTCCAGGTTCTTATTATGCCCCCTGTCTTTAAGCACCTTTTCTTCTGAAAATTACTTCCCTCTTGTACCTTATTTACCCCCCGTGAGGTATTTACAGATCTGTTAAATCCCCCACCCCCTCCTCTCTTCAGGGGTGTACATATTTACGTCCTTCAGTCTCTCCCTATAGGGCTTCTGATGCAGATCCTGCACCATTTTATTTGCCCTCCTCTGGATTGCCTCCACTCTGTCTGTGTCCTTCTGTAGATGTGGTTTCCAGAACTGGACACAGTACTCTAGGTGTTCTCTTATTAGTGATCTACATAGAGGCAATACCACCTCCCTTTTTCTACTGGTGATACCCCTCCCTATGCACCCCAGTATCCCATTAGCCCTACCAGCTGCCTTGTACCACCGCCTAGCCACCTTTAGGTCATCCAATATGATCACCCTTAGGTCTCTTTCTTGCTTAGGGGTTATCAGTACCACTTCTCCCATTTTATACTCTGCTTCTGAGTTTCTGTGCCCCTAGTGCATTATTTTGCACTTTTTCATCTTGAAAATGAGCTGCCATACCCTTGACCACTCCTTGAGTTTTCTCAGGTCTGTGCCTATCCTTTCCATTCCCCCTGGAGTGTCAAACCTCTTGCAGATTTTTATGTCATCCAGAAAGAGGCAGACCTTCCCTCCAGCTCTTCTGTGATTTCACTTATAAAGACAATAAAGAGGACCAGTCCCAGCATTCATCCCTGAGGCATCCTGCTGGTTACCCTCCTTTCTTGATCTCAGTCTGGCGAGATCTGCATTGGCAGCCTGTCAGGTGGAGGATCATCTTCAAGATGGGCTTGTTCACCTATAAGGCCTTATATGGCTCAGGCCCTGGCTACCTGTCTGACCTCCTTACACCTGTCATCCCAGTACGCTCTCTCCACTCCTCCACCAAGGGTCTCGTAGCACTTCTGAGGGCCAGGCTGAAAACCTCAGGTGATCATTCATTCAAGGTGGCTGGGCCAGTCCTCTGGAGCTTGCTCCCCAGATCTCTGAGGGAGGCCCCATCACTGGAGACATTTAAAAGGGGTCTGAAAATGTATCTTTTAAGAAAGCATATCTGGGAAATTGCTGCTGATTTCAATGTGACTTATTACTATTTTATTTATTAATTTATTGTATAACTTATATACCCTGTATGTTCTGTCTGTTCAGCCCTGCTTGTTTGACTTTTTGTAAGGTGCCTAGAGCCTCTTGGATTTGGTGCTGTATAAATAAACATTTACTTACTTACTTACTTACCTACTTGCTTACTCTGAGTTAACTTTGTTTATCACCACACTCTGTTACCTATCCCCTAAACAAATTCTTACACAGTTTACCACCTTTGGACCCACTCCTAAGATACCCAAAATGCTTACTAGTCTCCTATGAGGAACAGTGTTGCAAGTCTTGCTGACATCTACATAGGCCAAATCCACCGCTTCACCCTGATCTAATTTCTTGGTTACCCAGTCAAAGAAATCTATCAGATTCATTTGACATGACTGTCCCCCATGTGAATCCATGATGTCCTGGGTCTTGTAACCCATTGGATTCAAGATATTCCACAATCCTTTCCTTCAGCAGTGACTCCATTAACTTTTCCACCACTGAAGTCAGGCTGGCTGGCCTTTAATTGCCAGCCTCTTCCCTGCTACCACTTTTGTGCAGTGGGACTACATCTGTCCTTCTCCAGTCTTCTGGAACCACTCCTGTTTCCAAAAAGCTGTTAAGTAGGACTTTCAGAGGTGTAGCCAGTACCTCCTGATCTCTCTCAATACCCTTGCATGCACCCCTTTTGGCCCCATTACTTTGTCCCCTATCAGATTAGTGAGCCCCTTCAAGACACACTCCTCTGAGAATGGACTAATATCTACTACCTTCCCTCCAATGCCCCTGTTACATTTTGTGGCCCACCCTCTTTGCCTTCCTCAGTGAACACTGAACAAAAGTATTTGCTCTGGATGTCTGTCTTTTCCTTGTCCCCCTCTGCACACTCCCTCCTTCCATGTTTAATCTTACAATCCCACCCTTGGTCCTCCTCATTTAGTTTACATACCTAAAAAATGTATTGTCCCCCTTCATTACTGCCTGGGCTATTCTGATTCAGTTTTTGCTTTTGCGCTCCTTACTGCTCTCCTTGCATCCCTGTCTTTCCCGTGATTCACCTCCCTATTTTCCTCCCTGTGTGTCTCCTTATACCTTCTGAATTTATTTTTTAAAACTGGTATATTATTATTTAACATATTAGTAATAAAGCTACACATTTTTGAGATTAGCTTAGATCTATTTGGCACTGCATCTAACAGGTCATATAGAGGATTATTACCCAAACTCATTTTACCTTTACATAACAATTCCCTGATTACAGAGTGCAACTACAGGCAACTAAAAACACATTTTTAGGTATCCTAAATAGAGTCTGCATCTGTTGAAAGAATCTAATAATGTTGCCATCAAAAAATGTCCAATTGAAAGAACTTAAAATTCAGCCACAACCTTATATGAGGGAGATTAAATAAGGGATGAAACTTGTTAAAGAGAATAGGGGAAGATTTACGTAGAAAGTTTTCCTGTCTAGATGTTTTCATCATTTTATTCCAAATTAAACAGGTATGTTTAAGAAATAAATTTTTACGCCGTTTCAACTTTTTACTATTCAGGTGTTGAAACAACAAATGCATTAGCTTCATGGCAGAACGTTCACCAATTTCAAAAAATGCTGGGGGGAGGGGGATCACAAAAATATTCTTTTAAAGGTTCAGGCAATGCAATCCAATTAAAATATTGTAAGTTTGGAAGTTTTAAACCTAATTTCTTATAATTCATGTATAATGTTGCTTTTTGAATCTTGGGCACCAGTTTGTTCAAAAAATATTTACTTAATATTTTATCTAGTTTAGCAAAGGTATCTTTAAGAATTGCTAAAGGTAGTGCCTGAAATAAATATAAGAAATATGGAAGGATGCTCATTTTTATAACCTGAACATACCCCAGCAGAGACAGAAGGAACCCCTACCATTTTTGCAGGTCTTGACCAACGGCAGCTATAAACTGATTTAAATTAATATTTAAATAATTAATAAACATTCTAGGTCAGATTTACACCTTAATATATGATTTTTTTTAAGATTGCTGGTAAATTTTCATAATTTATTTCACATTTTTTCAGATGAAGAGGGAGTGCCTCTGATTTTGTTCTAGTTTACAAGGTAACCAGTTTGTTCCTCATATTCCTTTACAATCTGTAAGATGCATTCTAACTCTGAATTTGTTAGATATAAAATATCATCTGTGAAAAGCAAAAGGTTTAATACCGTCTGCCTACCATATTCAAGTCCATGTATAAATGGGGTTTCTTGTAATGCTAAAGCAAGAAAGCATGGAGGAAAGGGAGCATCCCTATCTTGTACCTTGAAAAAAATGAAAAAATAGGGGATGTGGTGCTCTTGGTCAAGACTGGGCTTTAGGTGACTTATACATTGCTGTTATTCAGCTATAACATCTATCACCTATTTTTGCAGATTTTTTTTTTTTTTACGTTATTGGCTTTATTGATTTTCCAAGAAAGTTACATAAGAAGGAGAAGACAGTTTGAGGTTATATCATGTCCATCAGGATATGACACAGAAGAACAGAAACATAGCCACTTCGGAGTACATGCAGGTCTAGAGAGTGGTACCATCTAGAGCATAGGTATTATGCAGTCTGACAGAGTGTTCATGAAAACAATGTAGATACAGTAGGTTTCCACACCTCACTTCATAAAAGCAGCTATCCAGAGATAGGAGGAGTTAAACAGTGGAGAAGAACACCTCTCTAGAGCTGCATTCATTACCAGGTATAAGGTGTCTCTTCTAGCCTGATAATTGATAAACTAAACACATAAACCAGATTGCAGTCTTCTAGAGCAAAAGAGGCCTAGACTATGCAAGGTAAAAGGGGTAGGAAAGGGGGTATTTGCTTACCAGGAGGAGAAGGCATCTATGGAGGGGCAATGTAAGGTGAGGCTAGATGGGAGCCATCTGCTACCCCACACCAGTTTTTGGGTAGGCAAGAAAGGGGTCCCAGCATCTATTATAGTGAGGTAGGGTGTTAGTTTGAATGTGTGAAAAGCAGTCTAGCACAGTTGTTTTGGCTAGTGAGGTAAGTAGTTCTGATGCTGTGGATATCTCTGTGTTCTCCAGCGACATAGAAGTAGCCGCTTAGCTTGGAGGCCAGCACATCTGGGATTGGGTCAGCCTGGGTGTTGATGGTGGAAGTCCCAGAAGCCAAAATTTATGGTCCAGGTCTATGGTAGGGCCATGAGCCGAAGTGCAGGGGCTGGTGTGTTTTTGCTGCTTCTCCTGGTGAATAGCAATTTGGTTAAACTGCATATACAATTAAACTTTTTGGCAGTTTAAACCTAACTCTGAGTTTTAATTATTCTTCTTATTAGCTGAGTAGCGCTCAGACAACTTTTTGGAAGTGTATTCTATGGTAGGGCCAATTAGATGGGAAGCAAGGTCTTTAACAGAGGACCAGTAAGGATGGAGATGAGGACATTGCCATAAGATATGATATGTCACCCAGAGCTTCAAGACATCTCCAGCAGAGGTCATCGGCCACCAGATTACATTTAAAGAGAACCACAGGAGTTCAATACCAGTGATGTAATATTTTATTTTGGATGAACTAGCTTCGCACATCAGGATAGATTTTATTGGCTAACTTCCAGCAGGTGTTCCATTGCTCTTCTGAAATTGCCTATTGAAGCGCTTTCTCCCATTTGGCTTTAGAGTTCAGGGTTTGTGTAGAGATCTGATCCTAGTTAGTAGAGTAGACTGTACTTGCTTGCCCCTTGCTAAGTTGCAGCCATTTGTGTAAGTGGAATGGTCTATGAGAGCCGGAAGCTTGACTTTTAAGATAAGCCAAGACAGAGCTATGAATTTGAAGGTACTGCCAAAAGGAGGATTTACCCAGGTGATACTGCTGGTCCAGGTCTTAAAGGATTTAAGGGTCTTCCCCATTGGAAGGAGATGGTCCACCAGGGTGAAAATTCCCTTTCCAATCCAGGGGGGCTATAGCAGGGTTTCCTTCCCGAGAAGAATATGTGCATTATCCCAGAGGGGAGTGAGAACCATCAGGCATGGATTGGATTGCAGGTTTTTTGTGCAATTTATGCCACAGTATTACCATGGGGGCAATGGTGGGGTGCTGAGAAAGTCTTTTAGGTAATGGGTTATACAGAAGGAGGGGGAGAGAGAGTTAACCTTGGCTAAGTCTGCTTTCATGTGCAGCCACTGAGGGGTGGCTGGTGAAGGGTGTTGAAACCACTTCAGTGTCTGAGCAGCCAAGAACACCTATTTGTATCTCTCAATCCAAGGGAGGCCCCAACCCCAGTGCTTCAATGGGCCTGGAGGGTGTTCCTGCTATAGCGTGGCTTGGCTCCTTCCCAAATGAAGCCAGCAAAGATGGAGTCTATAGTTTTGTGCCATGAGGCCAGGAATTCAAGGGGGAGATGGTATATAGCAACTTTGGGGCCACAATCATCTTCATAGCCGTGATTTTGCCTGCTAGTGTTAGATGTAGGGGGCACCGGCGATCAAATTTGGTTTTAATTTCAACTAGGAGAGGCTTAAGATCGAGGTCCCAGATTTTCATGAGAGCCAGAGTTAAGTGGATCCCCAGATATACAAGGAGATTTGGGGACCATTGTAGCCAAAAGGGGGTCACATCCCTCTCAGTACAGCGATTGTTTAAAGGGAGTACCTCTGTCTTGGAGGAATTGATTTTTAGGCCTGAGAGGTCGGTGAAGTCAGATAGGAGAGACAGGAAGGCAGGGAGTGAGGAGTGCATGTCCACTAGTGGGACAAGTAATTCCTCAGCATACATGAGGATAGACTAGGATAGGGTCCCAATTGTAATGCCTTGGACCAAAGGAGAGTAGCGTATGGCAAGTGCCAGAGGTTGAACCGCCAAGACGAATAAGGGGGGGAAGCAGACAGCCTTATCTGGTGCCCCTTCCTAATGGGAAGGGGAGAGATAAAAAGGAGCTTGTTAACACCTGGGCAGTGGAGTTATTGTATAGGGCAAAGATCCAGCCTCGGAAGTGCACTCCAAAGCCCATGTATGTCAACACCTGGTGCAGGTAGTCCCATTTCAGGGAATTAAAAGCATTCTTGAAATCAATGAGCACTTCAGCCACTGAGGAAGGGCTGTTCTTGGCATAGTGGAGTATGTTGATCATGGATTGAATATGATCTCTACTGTAGCAGCCAGGGATAAAGCCAACTTGGGAAAGGTGAATTACGGATGACAGAAAGGGACATAGCCTTGTGGTCAGAATCTTACCAAAGACTTTACTGTCCAAGTTTATGAGGGAGATTGGGCGATAGCTAGAGGGTAGCATGGGATCCTTGCCTTTTTTGGGGAAGACTGCAATGATTGCTTCTCAGAAAGTAGGGGGAAAGGTGCCAGATCGCAGCACCTCGTTGTACACTGAGCAGAGTAAAGGGGCCACTTGAGTTGAGACAGCGCACCAAAGATCTGGAGGGGAAACCATCCCCCCAAGGAGCTTTGCCACTGTTTAAGGCCTGGGGGGCTGAAACAAGTTCTTCTGGGGTGATGGGTACCTCCAAGATCTCTGCCTGATGAGTGGATAGGTGTGGTAGGGGAAGAGAGGAGGAAAAGTCTTGAAGGTTTTGCAGGTTGAGTTTTCTGGAGGGGGTGTAATGCTCTTTGTAGAAGTCACCCATTATACTATTGACCTGATGGGGTTGAGTGTGAATCAGCCCACTTTGGTCCCTGAGCCCAGGTATATGATTTTCAGCTGACTGCTTCCGAAGTCTATAAGCGAGGACTTTGCCCCCTTTCTCTCCGCCATCCCAGAACTTATGACTCAGGTGAAGAATAGGTAGTTTCACCTTTCTGGCCATCACATCATTAATTTGTAGTCATAGTTGTAGAATCTGATGGCCTAATGAAGAATGCATCTTAAAATGAGGGGTGTGTTTGGATTCGATTTCCAACCGTGTTAGCTGGTCCTCTAAAGATTTCAAGAGCTCCTCCCTCTGTCACCTATGGTGAGCTGCATAAGCTATTATAGAGCCTCTTACGGTGGCTTTCAGGGGCTTCCTAGGTGGTACAAAGGCGAGGTATGAGAGGGATGGTTTTCTTTCATGAAGTGCTCCACCTGTGTTTTAAGACAGGGCTGAAAGTCAGGATCTCAGAGCAGTAGGGAGTCTAAATGCAAGTTGGGGGTAGAGGGGGTGTGAGAATTGGAAAGAAGATGAAGGTGCATTGGGAAGTGGTCAGAAATGACTATGGGAAGGATCTCCACTCCAACAGAGCTGTGCATAATTGCCAGGGAAACAAGCCAAAAATCACTTCTGCTGTGGGAGCTATGCACTGGGGAGAAGAAGGTGTAATCCCTATCGTGAGAGTGATATACACGCCATATATATTGTAGTGCTAGATTATCCTTGAGACAAGAGAGGGCTAGGTGAGATTTGGAATGTTGGTCAGGGGACATAGCGCTCCTGTCTAGGTACGTATCTACAGGGAGAGTAAAGTCCCCGCCCAAGATGATTGGGGTGTTAAGTTGAGCTAGGGTGCTTAGGGCATGAGCCAGGGAATGAAACACTTCAGGGTGATCTTCATTGGGGCCATAAATATTACCGAAGATGAGTGGCCCCTCAGGGGTATTCAGCAGTGCAGTCACCCATCTCCTGTCAGTATCCTGCATGGTCCAAGCCTGCTTCCATTTTAAGCTTTTATGGATTGAGATAGCCACCCCCTCACTTACAGGTAGGGGTGGACGAGTATAAGATCTGACCCACCCAGTCTCAAACAAGTTTTTCATTATCTTGTTTGTTTAGCTTGGTCACTTGTAGGAAGGCCAGACCCATCCTCAGCCTCTTTAAGTAGGAGAGCACCTGTTTACATTTTACCAGGGTGTTAAGCTCCCGGACATTCCAGGTGTACAGATGTAACTTAGCCATGATCGTCTAAATGATGTCTAGGGGAAAAGAGCAGGGTGATGGTCACATAAGAGGCTGGGGTGGTGTCTGAAGACCTACAGAGCAAAATCCTCCTGGAGTAGGGTATAGGGTCTATGGCACATAGAAGTCTTAACAAAAGCAATCTGATGAACCATGCAATCTGGATAACATTGACTAAGTGAAAAAACAGCAAACATACCAGTTTTATACTATACCACAAACATAACCTATTTACAAAATAGAGCCAGAGTCTTGGGGAATGCAGAGGTACACAGCCAGCAGGGAAACCTGCAAGACTCCCTTTAGTTCTTTTGGGGGGGAGCAGTCAGTCGCACTAATATCTAAGGGAGTGAGAGCCATGTTACCCCAAGGAGATTGGAGAGGAGTATGTAGCAGTGCATTCTGATAGAGTGTATAGCAAGAGCAATGCATCTGAATCAGGGCAAGTCAGGCCGCACTATCATCAGCTGTGGAGCTAGGAGGGGGAGGCCTTAAGGGGGGAGCTAGAGGAGCGGTGAGTGGCACTTACGTAGAAATAGTAGCTGCTATATGCCATTCTGACCTCCAGGCAGCCCCCTATTGAGTTCATGGGGAAGCAATAGTGTGATGCAAGGCCCCAACCATGGAACGGGTTAGAGAAAGAAGGGCAGTGGTCAAGCTTTATTGGATGCGGGGCCTATCCTGGGTAGCCTGCCCCTCTGGTAGTGCCCACTGAAGGGCGCTGGAGGTGAAATAAGGGAGTGATAGAGCATCTCAGTGAAACACTCCACCTCTTACGACCTTTTGTTTAGAATTGTTAGCTCAAAATATAAAGTGTCACTTATTGAAGGTCTACACGTTGGATGAGTACCACAATGTATCAAAAATGCACTGTAGTAAAAATAGCACAGTCATATAGATGTCAAGTCCCAGAAATACAGTCCCATCAAGAGCCATAATTAGGTGCAAAAGGGCTGTTATAAAATCTAGCCCAGCTGAGGCGGTGATTTGATTGGGGAGACTGTGGTAGTGTGGGTTCCAATAACAGATCTTACAACCAGTTTAAGATGCATAAAAAACACATACTTCTGCGTTTATCATTTTATTGTTTCAATAAATAAAACAAAAATAAAAAAAAAAATACTTGTATACAGAAAGAAAAATAAATGGTGTTAGTCCTTCACACCTTCAGAACACAGGATATTATTCTTCTTCCTTCAGACAACATAAAAGAATTCCTGCAGTCTCTCCTTTCCATGGAACAATGTGAAAACTGGAACACTCTCACTAGAACCTTCTCTCACTGTGATCAGCAAGCTACTGATCATCATACCTGTCTGAGCCCCCTAGAGGAGCACTTTTTAAGTCAATCAGGGGTGACCTCATAAGTCATGTGACACCCTTATTAAGGCAAAAAGATCTACTGGAGCCTTAGGATACACCATACATATGTTTTACATCATCAAACAATGTGTTCAAGTCCTTATCATTTGAACATATGTTCATTTAAAGCAGCACACCAAGACAGAAGGGAGCTAAATTCTTAATTATAGGGCTAATGATGTCAAGTATTAGCAGCTCCTCCCCTCATGACATCACTTTCTCCTGGGTCTATAAAACCTGTCAGTCTGTGGGCAGCCAGCCTGTAGCAGCACCTGTCTCAGCTACTGAGGACCTATCTCAGTAAACAGGGTAACTATACTTGATATTCCTATGGAATCATGTTATCCTTTATACCTTTTTCTTTTTACTAGAAGAAAAGGGCATTTATCTTGGAAACCCAAACAGACAAGGGCACGCTCCTTTATCTGTTTGTTTTTGCAAGGGTATGACTTTCTATTCCAGAACCATTAAGAAGGCAGAATCGACATTTTCATTTGCAAATGACTTAGGATACACATGGCAGCTTAACTAAACAAAAACCATGTCTCCTTTCTTCATTTGGAAACAGAAACCTAATGATAACTTTTTGAACAATAGCCTTGGACTCTTAGTACACAGATACCTTTGTTTTCTTAATTATGACTAAGCAACTTGTGTAATGGGAACATGTTTTAAGGATGTCTTTAAGACAAAATGGGGGTTCAGGCTGCATTTCAGACAAGGGATAGATAAGAATGAAGAGTATCAGGTTGGCCACCCTGATATGAATAAAAGGATAGTCAAAAGGAAAGAAGATAGGAGAGGTGAAAGGAAGTTGAAATTTTAAGCTATGCCTGATGTTTGTTTATTAACATCCTAGCACTCCTCCCCACACAAGAAGGCAACCAACTAGTTGTTGCCTTAAGACCTCCCACCCTGTGAAGGGTTGGAACTTTCGCCCACCCACTCCAGAAGTTCACCCCAGGGACCCTTAAGATAAACAGTAATCAACACATTACTATACCTATAATAATACTGTTTGTATTCATTCTTTTCCCTGAGTCTCTTTGCGGATGACTCGAAACTGGGGGCGGTGGTGGATGGGGAGGAGGGGAGGGTGGCCCTACAGGGGGATCTGGAGGCTCTGGAAAGATGGTCTAGAAAGTGGAAGCTGAGGTTCAATGCAGGGAAATGCAAGGTACTCCACCTGGGGGCCAGAAACCCGGGCCAAGTGTACACCCTGGGGGGGGGAATGCTACAAGTCTCGATGGCTGAGAGGGACCTGGGGGTGGTGGTGGATGTCAAGATGAACAACTCTGAGACTTGTAGGAGGGCAGCAGCCAAGGCCAACAGGATGCTGGGATGCATTGCTAGGGGATCACCTCCAGAAGGAGGAAGTGATACTCCCTCTGTATAACTGCTTGGTGAGGCGCACCTTGAGTACTGCATGCAGTTTTGGAGGCCACACTTAAAGAGGACATTAACCTCCTGGAGAGGGTCCAGAGGAGGGCAATCAAAATGATTTGGGGCTTGGGGACTGGACCTATGAGGAGAGGCTCGAAAACTAAATATGTACACATTGGAGGAGAGAAGGGACCGGGGGACATGATGAGGTCTTCAGGTACATGAAGAGGGTAAATGGGAGGAACAGTCAGGGTGCTTCAAAGGAAGGAGGAGGGGGCCACTAGAGGGCATGGGTGGAAGCTGGAGGGGGGAAGATTCAGGGGAGAAAGGAGGAGGTGCTACTTCACTGAGAGGGTGGTGGAGCCATGGAATGCACTGCCTAGGGGGCTGGTGGAGGCAGAGACAGTGAAGGGGTTCAAGAGAGGGTGGGACAGGTACAGGGGAAGGGTTCTGGAAGCAAAATCCAATGCAGCAAGAATATCCAGAACTGGGAAGGGAGAAGCCAGAGAAGGCGAGGGGGGCAGCAAGGTCAGCACCCAGGGTGGGGGCTGATCAAACAAGCAGACACGAAAGACCATTAGGCCTATTCTGCTGGCATTTTAGTATGTTAGTATGGGTTGTGCCTTCTTGGCACCATGCATTCCATTTTTAATTCTATTTTTCATACCCGGAATGGATGCACTACCTTGATCAGCACCAAAACGTGATAGAAAATACGCGTTCTGATGCTGAGAACCAGTTCTATGTTTTATAACCAATTTATAAGGTTGCAATGACAGATACCACCGTAAAATACATGCATTTTTATCTTTCATTAAGTTCAGCCAGCATAATGGGTTGTGGTCTGTTACTATTGTAAACTGATTTCCCCATAAATAATATTTAAGGGCCTCTACTGCCCATTTGATGGCTAAACATTCTTTTTCCACTGTGGAATATTTTCTCTCCCTTTCATGCAATTTTCTGCTGAGGAACAATATAGGGGTGTTCCTCTCCTGACTATGCTGGGTTAGTACTGCTCCTATACCCGTGTCGGAGGCATCAGTTTGTATTACAAAGGGTTTAGAGAAATCTGGACTACTCAACACTGGAGCTGAACACAGAATTGCCTTGATCTTTTGGAATGCCTCTTCACAGGCTGGACTCCATTTTACTTTGTTTGGAAATTTGTTTTTAGTGAGGTCAGTAAGTGGTGTGTCAATTGTTGAGAAATCTGGGATGAACCGGTGGTAATAACTTGCCAGTCCAAGAAAAGATCTGACATGTCACTTGGTGGTGGGTATGGGACTATTTGCTACTGCTTCAACTTTGTCCACTTCGGGTTTAACCACCCCATGTCCAATTATGAAGCCTAGATAGCGCGTTTCAGTTTTGGCAATAGCACATTTAGATGGGTTGATGGTAAGACCAGCGTCTTTGATGCTTTGTATGACAGCACTAAGGTGTATTAGTCCCAGTCTGTACTGTAAATGACAATGTCATCCAAATAGGCTGCGCCGTAACATTTATGTGGTCTTAAAACATGATCCATGTACCTTTGGAAAGTAGCCGGGGCCCCATGAAGACCAAACGGCATAGTGGTAAAATGATATAAACCAACTGGAGTACAAAAAGCAGTGAGTTCTTGAGCTTGGGGTGCTAAGGGTATCTGCCAATACCCCTTGGTCAAATCAAGTGTGCTAATATACTTGGCAGAACCTATCTGGTCTAACAGATCATCAATGCATGGCATTGGATACCCATTGAATTCTGAAACTTCATTAATTTTCCGGAAGTCTAGGCAAAGTCTGATTCCTCCTTCTTTTTTTGTACCACTACCAGTGGTGAAGACCAGGGGCTAGGGGATGGAACAATAACTCCTGCTTGCTCCATTCTTTTAACTTCTGCAACTACATCTGGTCTAATCTTTTGGGCAATCTATACGGTTTTTGATGGATTGGTTTTGATTGTGTAACCCTTATCTCATGTACCACCCCTTTTGCTTTCCCTGGTTTTCTTGTGAATGTATCTGCAAAATACTCCAAGAGATGATCAAACTCTTCCCTTTGTACTTGGGTCAATTCTGTATTAATCTGAATTTCAGTCTTATTCCCTGTTTTATCCAGCCTGTCATATGCCATGTCTAATTCTGTCCTCTCTTGTTCAGGATGTATGAATAACACCGGGGTTTATGGTTTTTCTACCCACTTCCTTAAAAGATTGGCATGGTAAATTCATTTAAGTGGCCTATGCCCTGGCATTTCAATGGCATAATTTACTGGGCCGGTCTGATGTAATACCATATATGGCCCTTGCCAATGCATCAGCAATTTATTCTCAGTGGCAGGTAGTAGCAATAATACTTTTTCTCCTCGTACAAATGTTTTGTTTTTTAGCCCCACATCATATAATTCTTTCTGTTTCATTTGCTGTTGGTCTACATTCTGGTGTGCTATGGACACATATTTTACCAATCATTTTCTTAAGAAGGTCATATATTCTAATATGTTCTTGCAGGCTACATTATCCTTTTGTTCCCAATGCTCCTTAACAACATCCAATGGGCCCCTAGGGTTACGTCCATACAGCATTGTAAAAGGAGACAACCCAGTGGTGGCTTGGGGTACCTCCCTGTATGCAAACAGTAAGTAAGGTAAAAACTTATCCCAATCTCGACCTTCCTCCTGCACATATTTCTGCAACATACATTTCATGGTTTTGTTAAAACGCTCAACTAACCCATCAGTTTGGGGATGGTAGGGTGATGTTCTTACAGCAGATACCCCTAATAAACTGTATAATTCCTGTAACATTATAGACATGAAATTACTACCACGATCTGTCAAAATAACCTTAGGTACACCCAACCGGCTAAATACTTTAGCCAATTCCTCAGCGATACAAGGGGCAGTGACTGTTCTCATTGGTAACGCCTCAGGGTATCGAGTGGTGTAATCACATATAACCAAAATGTATTGGTTCCCTTTTGAACTCTTTAATAAGGGACCTACCACATCCATTGCTACTCTATCGAATGGAGTAGTTACATAGGGAATGGGCTGTAAGGGTACTAAATCCTTCTTTCCCCCTTTTGCTACTAACTGACATTGTGGGCATGACAGACAATAAGCAGCAACATCCTGATGTACCCCAGGCCAGAAAAACCGGGATAAGATCCGTTGCACTGTCCTATCTCTGCCCTCATGTCCAGCCATGGGGATGTCATGGGCCAGGTTCATTATCTGCTCCCTGTATTTGCTAGGTACTACCAATTGTTCAATCTCTTCAGCTGTATCAGGATCTATAACAACTCTATACAGTATTTCATGATTAAGTATAAAACGAGATTGTCCAGGATGTCCAGCCTTGTCTACCCGTGAAAATAAAGGTTGTAAAGTTTTATCACATTTTTGGTCCTGTACAATGTCTTGTACTGTAGTCCCTGGAATACAAAATTGACCTTCAGCCTGTTGCAGTTCCTTCCAGGCCCTTTTTTTTCTTCTCTTGGCCTTTCTGGATTTCTTGGTTGCACTAACAGTTTCAAAATAGTCCTCCTCAAAAGGAAAAACTTCCTGTAAGGGCTGTGTTTTGGCCTGGGATCTAATGACCACATTGACTGTTTCTGTAAAGGTTTTATGTTGTTGCATTAATAAATCAAAATGGGGAAAGTCTTGTCCAACAATTATGGGTACGGGAAGGCGTGGAACAAGCCCTACCAACATGTCATGGCTTTCTTTGTTTACAGTTATGTTTAGACATGCTGTGGGGTATTTATGTGTGTCTCCATGAACACAACGGACAGCAGTAGCTGAGTCATTTTTAGGCATATCGTGAGCTAAATTGCCTCTAACCAAAGTCTGTATACTCCCAGAGTCCAGCAGGCCCAAAGTCTGTTGTTCCTCAATACCCACTGAGTCACATACCCAAAATTAGCTAGGGCAAGATGTGCCAAATCAGTTCTTTTATTGGGGTAGTTCCTCACAATATATCCTTTTCCGAGGCAACCATGGCATATAATCTCGGTGTAAGGAGTTCTCCCACCTCTCTCTTTTCGATAAAATTGTCTTTGATTATGAGAAGTATAAAAAGGTGGCCTTACCACTGTGCTGGATAGTCCTGGGTTGTTCTGGTTACCTCTAGCTCAAGTGCTTCATGCTGCCAAGTAGTCCTCCACCAACTTGTTGGTGTTTTCAGCTGTCTCGGGTTGATGCTCCTTCACCCACAATTGAACATCCCCTGGTAGTATCTGGATGAACTGTTCTATTATTATCAGTTCCATTATTTCAGCCACAGTTTTGGAGGTGGGCTGCAACCACTTACCACAGTAGTCCTTCAGATGAGCATAAGTTTCCCTTGGGGTGTCCAGGTTGGCCATTTTCTGGGACCGAAACTGCTGTCTATCGTTTCTGCATTTATATTATATCTATAATATTTCTTCTTTGACTCTGTCATATTGGTACTATCAGCTCCACTTAGCTGACTATAAACTATCTGTGCCCGTCCAGAGAGGTATGGGACCAAATGAATCACCCATTGATCTCTGGGCCAGTTGCAGGTTTGAGCCACCCTCTCGAAGGTTGTCAGGTAGGCCTCGATGTCATCAACCTCCGTTAATTTAGTTAATTTTATGTCTCTAGGGACAGTCCTCTCCATCTGCCCCTGTGTCATGTCCTGTATAGCTTTTAGAGTAGCTGTCCATTTTTCATCCTGTCTCCATCTTTCTTCTGCCTGTATCCTCCAATCTTCATCCCTCTGTCTCTGGTATTCTTCTCTCTGGCGCTCCATCTCAATTTGGCATAGACAAAGCCATTTCAATAATTCACTCGGGTCCTCTGGTGTTGGGGTCATCTGGCTTTCCTCCTTTTTTGAAGTACCAGCTGCTGCCATGGCTCCTTCTTCCATCTTCTTTGGTCTGGTGGTAGGTTCAATCCCGGACAACAACTGCACTCCAGTCTTCAATCTGACCGACCTGGTCAAATGTACTGCATCCAGCTCCACTTGTTCTAGTTGTTGCATCTGCCATGGTATTTAGAGTGCAACACCCCCTCTGGAGTACCTTCTGATACCCCTGAGGTTGGAATCCCACCTCTGACACCAGTTGTGGTAGTGTAGGTTCCAATAACAGATCTTACAACCAGTTTAAGATGCATAAAAAATGCATACTTCTGCGTTTATCATTTTATTGTTTCAATAAATCAAAAAAAAAAAAAAATACTTGTATACAGAAAGGAAAATAAATGGTTTTAGTCCTTCACACCTTCAGAACACAGGATATTATTCTTCTTCCTTCAGACAACATAAAAGAATTTCTGCAGTCTCTCCTTTCCATGGAACAATGTGAAACTGGCACCTCTCACTAGAACCTTCTCTCACTGTGATCAGCAAGCTACTGATCACCACACCTGTCTGAGCCCCTAGAGGAGCACTTTTTAAGTCAATCAGGGGTGACCTCATAAGTCATGTGACACCCTTATTAAGGCAAAAAGATCTACTGGAGCCTTTGGATACACCATACATATGTTTTACATCATCAAACAATGTGTTCAAGTCCTTATCATTTGAACATATGTTCATTTAATGCAGCACACCAAGACAGAAGGGAGCTAAATTCTTAATTATAGGGCTAATGATGTCAGAGCATTAGCTTAGCTCCTTCCCCTCATGACATCTCTCTCTCATGGGTCTATAAAACCTGTCAGTCTGTGGGCAGCCAGCCCTGTAGCAGCACCTGTCTCAGCTACTGAGGACCTATCTCAGTAAACAGGGTAACTATACTTGATATTTCTATGGAATCATGTTACCTTTTATACCTTTTTTCTTTTTTACTAGAAGAAAAGGGCATTTATATTGGAAACCCAAACAGACAAGGGCACGCTCCTTTATCTGTTTGTTTTTGCAAGGGTATGACTTTCTATTCCAGAACCATTAAGAAGGCAGAATCGACATTTTCATTTGCAAAGGACTTAGGATACACATGGCAGCTTAACTAAACAAAAACCATGTCTTCTTTCTTCATTTGGAAACAGAAACCTAATGATAACTTTTTGAACAGTAGCCTTGGACTCTTAGTACACAGATACCTTTGTTTTCTTAATTATGACTAAGGAACTTGTGTAATGGGGAACATGTTTTAAGGATGTCTTTAAGACAAAATGGGGGGGGGTTCAGGCTGCATTTCAGACAAGGGATAGATAAGAATGAAGAGTATCAGGTTGGCCACCCTGATATGAATAAAAGCATAGTCAGAAAAAGGAAAGAAGATAGGTGAGAGTGAAAAGGAAGTTGAAATTTTAAGCTATGCCTGATGTTTGTTTATTAACATCCTAGCACAGGGACCCAGAGATGATCGCACACCTGGGTCAGAACAGCCCCCCCCATTCAACCACATAAGGCAGAGATGAAAACAATGCTTATCTTGTACTTCATGTTGGGTTCAACTGCATAGCACCTCAGGGAGAAGTGATCTGCAGTGCCTCTGTGGAGAAGCCTGTAAGGGTTCTGGCGAGGAGACATCTGTGCTCTGTGAAGAGGGCCCATCCAAATCTGCCAGTATGGTGTCAGTCCGGAGGGATCCTGAGGAGGAGAGATGAGGAGAGGAAGTAGAGTCACCAGTCATTATGTCTGTGTGATCCAGGCTGCGTGCTTCAGAGGGATCAGAAAGAAGAGCCTCAAACCTGTTTGAAGAGAAGAAGAGCCGCAGGTTGCCGTTCGAGGAGACTTCTAGACTGCACGCAGGTTTGGGGCTGGTGGATTTCTTGTGCTCTGCTGGATGCTGCCTCTTAGCATGTCACAGCCAAGGGTGGCATTTCCTGGTTCTGGGTGGGAGAGATGCCTCAAAAACATGGATCTCTGGAGGGGCAGCCAGGATAGGCCTGCCAACATCCATCTCAGCGGCTACCGAACCAGGAGGTGAGTGATCAGGGTTCTCCTCGAACCGTGGTTTTATGAGTTCTACTGGAAAAAGTCTTCTTAAGAAAGTCAAGCAGGCTTTCAGGGGAAGAGAACAGAAGTGGAGTGCCATTCTGCAGGATTTTCATAATTGCAGGATACCGAAGTGAGAAAGGTATATTAAGTTTATGCATAATCCTGCAAGCCTCCGTGAAGCCTGCACATCAATCGGTAGGTTCCTTAGAGTAATCCTGGAAAATCTGTATCTTGTTCCCCTGCTAGGATAGGTGCTGTAAGTTCCTTGCTGGGGTCACAACTAGCTCCTTTTGATGGTAATCGGGGAAGTGGGCCATTATGGGTGGGGGACATTCCCCGGGTGCCGGGGGAGGGGGCAAGGGAACAATGGGCTCTCTCAATATGGACCTTAAGGTCTGAAGGCAGGTTGAGGAACTGTGGCACGGTGATTTGAAAAAAGGCTACTGTATCTTTTTGGTCTGCTCTCTCTGGAATGCCTAGAAACCGTAGGTTATTACTTCATTTGTGGTTTTCTAGGTAATCAGTTTTATCCTGTAAGTAGTGGATGGTCATGGCTTGTTCTCGTGGGGTGGATGTCATCTCTTGGAGTGCCGCATCATGTGCTCCAATGCTGCACTCAGTATGAAAGATCCTCTGTTCAATATTGTGAAGGGTTTGAGTGTTAGCGTTTACAGCTGTAGTCATCTGGACCATTTGAGAGAGGATCTGGGCAAACATCTGCTCTGTATGAACTGGATCTCTGGGCAGCAACGCCACATAGGCCATGATGGATTAAGGAAGTAGACCTTCCTGGGGCAGACATGGAGTGAGCTGCTGGGTCACTTCTCTGCAGAAAATGTGTAATCAATAGCTTGAACAAGTGGTGGCAAGCACGCTCCACTAAGCAGCAGTACTTTCTGGGGAGTTGTTGATTTGGCCCCTAAGCAGGATGAAGAAGAATTTGTCCCCAATGTCCAGGAGCTAAAGACTTATGCTGCCATCTTGGCTGAAGGCTTAGCCACTCACCCCTATTTTTGCAGATTTTAATAAAGCAAACAAATAGGGCCTTTCCACCTTGTCAAATGCTTTTTTAGTATCCAGGGACATAACCACAGCACTGTGGTACTTAACTGTTATTGTAACATGGCAAATAATGTGTGCCATGAATCTGGCATAATGATAGGTGGAAACACAGCCAGTGATACAAAATGAAGTGGTCATTAATTCCCTAGAAATGACTGCTTCATTTTTTAGTACAAACACTGTCCACACGAAAAGCGCTACCTAAGCACACAAAGAGAAAGTTTCCTGTCACTCACTGAGCCGTGACAATAGTTAGGCAGTTTCGAGCAGCAGCACAAATGGTGTCTTACCCAACTGTGAGACATGGGCTAAATGACAGTACAGATCAACAATCTAAATGTTGAACTCGTAGCAGGCTGCAGTCACAGTATGAACTGATCGTAGACGTTTGAAAACATATGGCGCTGAGTAGCATACAGTAACTCAAACAAAAATGCATGTCTTTGTTTCTGTTTTAAATAATAATATTGGCAGTCAATTTCTGTAGCACTTCCATATTACAAGTGCATTAATCACCTCGACAGGAGGGCATTTCCCAGGAATTAATGCATGGTTGGGTGGCAGGAAGCACTCGGCCCCAGCCATGCATTAATTTCTGGGAAATGCACCCCTGTCTCAGTGATTAATGCTTACATGTTATGTTTAGTGCATTCCTAATGTTATGGACTCTACTTCACTTGATGAAGCATGTGTGATCATCCCTAATCAGACAGGGAAAAATACCCCCAAGTATCATAGCTAGGATTTTAGTAAATATTTCATTATCTGCATTGAGCAGAAATATGGGATGATAGGATGTACACAGTGATTTGTGCTTTTCCCATTTTGGGGATGACCAGAATAAGAGCTTCATCAATGGAAACGGGTGGGGGGAGTTGATATCTAAAAGAACTGAACAGTGCACACAATCTGGGAATAAGTACTTTTTTAAAGGTTTTATAAAAATCTATGCTGGAGCCATCTAGGCCAAGTGCTGCATCAGGTTTTAACAGGCCAATTGCACTCTCTATCTCACTGCATTCTGTTTGTTTATATGTCTCTCAAATAGCAGTTGTTGCTTCATGTTAATTTATACCATGTTTTGATATTCTATGCTTATCTCTGGAGTTCCCTGAGATTGGTATAACTCCCAAACATACTTGCTGAATTCCATTTTAGTCTCTTTTTTCAGAGGTTTTTATTACATTACTTTCCTCTCCAGTTTTTATTTCTGAAATGGTTCTTTTGACCAGCTCTTTTTGTAATAAGCTAGTAATCTTCCACTCCTAACAACTTGAGTATAATATTTAAATTGCGCTAATAACATCACATGTTCTACTTTTTCAGTATGGATCTGATTGCAATCATACTTAAGCTGTTCCATTTTTTTAAATGTACATTATTACCAGATTTTGAGTGCAGTCTTTGGACATTTGCTAATTCTACTTCAAGTTCTTTTAATCTTATTTCCTGATGTGCTCTGTTTCTGTGAGACTCTCCCGTCTCAGACATTATAACTTAATCTTGCTGGACTTAAATGCAGAGGATACAGGATCACCCCCAGAGGTACCCAATGGACAGTGAACAACCATGAACCCTCCTCATTGTGATCAGTGAGGCACATGTTTGGGACAAAATACTGGCAGCAGCTAAGAGACTGGGTCAATTACAACCACAGGATGGTACTCAATTTTTCTGCTTCCCAGACCTTAGCTCTGAAACCAGGAAGATAAGAAAGAGTTTTGACTCAGTGTGAGTGGGACTCTGGGCCTTAGGAGTTTCACACATACTGCAGTGTCCTGTCAAGCTCACCGGCACATTGGACACTGTCCAACAACCATGATAGGATCACTGCAGTATCCATCCTGCCAGACTCCATCAGTGATCACTCCCCAGTGCTTTGCACTTGGTCTAGTAAACTCCCCAAGCCCACCCCCAAAATGATAAGGAGTAGGATACTTTATAGAGGTCATCTGGAAGCATTCAGGGCCTATCAAACCCAGATGGACTGGTCATACTGCGGTCACATCATGGATGTAGATTTAGCCTTGGATTATTTCATAAAATAATTTAATTCAGCATATGACTCATATGTCCCTTACAGCAAATGTACAATCAATGGGAACTGGGCTGAATGGCTCACCCTGACTCTTCTTGCCAAGATGCAGCACAGAAATGACCTGTGGCACTCAGCCAAAGCCTCCAGAACCCAAGGAGTCATCCAAAAGTACAAAAAAGCTGTAAACAAGTACACCAGGGATCTCAGACTGGCAAGGGAATCCTACTGCAAGAACAAACGCACAGCTGGAGTAACAGCAAAACATTTTGAGATGACCTAAAAGTTCTCCTGGGGAAGGCTGACAAAATGCAGCCAGCAATGATCAATAATAATGGTGTAGTTACCATGGACCTGGGATAGATGGCAAACACCTTTAATAAGGCATTCTCTGGTATTGGCTCCTTTATTAACCCTAGGGCCTCCATGGGTAAGGACCTCAGGTACACCACAGGTGATTCCTTAGCTAACACCACTCCCTCTGTCCTTAACAACCCAAGCTTTCCATAGTTCTATCTCTGAACCAACTCTGTCTCTGAAACTATAAAATATTTAAAGGGAGTGTTAGGGAAAACAAGGATTGGAAATGATTCAGTGGACATGAGACTGATTGCCCGCACCTTAGAGGTCTTGGCCCTCCCTCTCCCCAGAATTTTTAATCTCTCCCTCTGCCTCTCACAATTCTCAGAAAGTTGGAAAACAGCCCGGGTCACCCCAGTCCACAAAAAGGATGACCGAACACTAGTGTCCAACTATCAGCCTATATCAATCCTTTCCCCTCTATCAAAGGCACTGGAGAGGATAGTTTCTGATCAGCTGGTTGAATACCTGAGGAAATATAATATCCAGTGCCCCAAACAGCATGGTTTAGGGAAGCTGCATTGTACCTCCACAGCGCTGATTGAGTTCACCAGCTACAGTACCTGCACAAAGCAATTGATAGGGGTCAACTGGCTGGAGCCATCTATATCAATTTGACTAAAGCATTTGACCTAGACAACTACTCCCTTCCACTCTCCTAGCCTACATAGGGCTTACAGGCATACTGGATGGGCCTGGCAGTCCTTATCTTCAGAAAATTTCTATGTTTCTGTGTTTCTGTCCTGACTCCACTCCCTCGGCCACTTGTCAGACCCACCTCTCAAACCACTCCCAAAGTGTGAAGATTAATGACATTAGAAGTGTTGCCATAGGGTTGCCCTTGGAATCCATACTGGGTCCAATGTTATTTGGGCTATTCGTGAACAACCTTCCTGCAGCCTGCTACTCAAACCTTCTTTTATGCAGACAATGTGGTTATTTATGCCAATAGCTCTGATCATATGTCACTAGCGCTGGAACTTCAGCATAGTTTCAGTACCCTAAGAAGGTGGCTTGACAAGAACAACAGCTACTGAACTATAGAAAAACAAAAATTATGCTGTTCGCTAGTCCCCATACAAAGGAAAATATCCCCCCCCAACTCACCATCAGGAATGCAGATGGCGATGCACTTGCACAGGTCCCCACATTTAAGTACCTAGGATTAATCCTGGATGAGGCCCTGACATTCATCACACATGTGGACACCATTGTGAAAGCAGTTCAAACTAGATTAGATGCCCTCTTTAGACATAGACGCTACCTCACATCTGAAGCAAAATGAAGGTGCAGTATCCAGCACCATATTCCCAATCCTAGACTATGGGTTAGCTGTGTATGGATCAGCCACAGACAGGGCCCTAAATAGGGTAAAAATGGTACTTAATGACTGCCAATTCATCCTGGGTGCTGAAAGGCGCACGCATACATTCTCCCTCTATACCCTATCAGCCTGACTCCCACTACAGAAAAGAATAAAGTACCAGGTTTGTCTCCCAGGAATGAAGGCATTCTTGGGGCTCTCTCCTTCATTCATCTAATACATACTCCACCCTGCCAACAATCTATATAACACAAGGAGTACAACTAGAAATGTACTTTCCATTCCTTTTGGGCACACAAGCCTGGATCAATGATATTTGCACACCAGGCACCCCAATCGGTGAAACAGCTCCCAGAATCTCTAATTAACCTACCTAATGTTGCCAGATTTAAGGTGGGGTTAAAGCATGCCCTCTCTCCAAACTCCAAATGTGACTGCTTTGACTCCACTTAATGCCTGCCCCATGCTGATTGGCACTGACCTGTGTAAATACATGTGAAAAGAAACAATCATGGCACTCACCCTTGATTAAGGAAGTTCAACAGTCACAGTTCAGGATACAATCAAAAAGCCGTTTCCGGTAAAACATCAGGTGTTTGGGGTTGCTCCCCCACTGTGGCTGTATGGATCTGCACTTTTGCACTTGGGCACTTTTAAATGTTGTATGTTTCACTGTGAAATAAAAGTCAAATGAACTATGATTATATCCTGAACTGTGGACTGTTGAACTTTCTTCATCAAGGGTGAGTGCCATGACTGTTTCTTTCCGCATGATTATTTAATGTCACTGGAGCACCCTACTCTCCTTCAGCAGCTCTGTTTTCATTATATACACCTGTTTAAATAGACCTGTTATTGTTCTTACCATTTCATTCTTCGTGTCTCTATTTGTAACCACTGAAATACACTCTTGACAAGGTTCCTGTTTGGCTGCCTGTACCTGTATCAACTTGTTTGCATACCATTGCAGATATGGAACCTTTGTAAATGACCTCTTAGCTCAAAAGTGTTATCCAATTCATAATAATAAATAAATAAATAAACAAGCAAACAAACTCCAAGTCAGCTATGCAGGGAAGACTTTCTTGTTTTCAGATCCCACTGAGGCAGGGAAGAAATTGGAGGGTCTCTATAGGGACTTTGAAAAGTGACCTGATGTCTCCACTGAGGGAGAGAAAGACTGACACTAACTGTAAGAGCTTTATTTTTTCATATCACTCTGCCTAAACTCTGTTAGCACAGCCAGAGACTGTTTCAGTCAAAGCCACTATGAAAATGGATGTTGTTAGGGGATAGAGTGACCACAGGATTGCCAGAACCGACTAACAGGTTGTTTATATTCTTTTTTTTCCATATTGAGTTTCTGGGTTTTTATGAGTTTTCTCCTGGCCCCTACACCCATGCGTCCCTGACATAGAGTGCATGCATGCATGGAGACACACTTGCATGCCATTCAGGATGCCCCTTCCTTCCAGTCATGCCATTAACTGCCTGCACTGGCACAGAACCTCCTTTCAGTAACAGAGGGACTATGGGCTGGTGACCCCACCCCTTTTCCAGGACAGGAGAGCCAACACTTGATTCTGCTCCCAACCCCCCATGCCAGCACTCCAGTGACCGAAGGTCATTCCCGAACCTGGGTCACCAGAGTAGCACGAGGTGTAGCATCCACTGCCTCAACCCTCAGCACAACCAGGCTGGCCAGGTTGTTTATATTCTGATGTGACTGAGATGAGGTCTTTTTCATACGTCATTATTTGTAAAATCCAAAGTGGCTGCGGCATGTTCCCTTGGGAACCAGAAAAGTTACTGCTGCCTCATGGCTGCAGCCACACTACATTCCCACAGTCTCATGCTGTCTCACACACAGTACAAAGGTATTTCCCCTGGTCCTCAAACCCCTGTATAGTACCTTTTGGTACCAGTTTCTAACCTGTTTAACAATGCTTTACACAGTTTGCAATGTTACATTTTGGTTGCTTTGCAGATTAAAATACAGTTTAAAATCTTTATAGTGGAGTTGTACCACAGTCTGTTCCTTCTCAGTTCCAACCCACTTTGCATATATAGAAGCTGCGTTACTTGTATAATACAGCTGAGTATTATTAAAACATTTTTTCTTAATTTTGACCACATTAGCTAACATGAAAGGAACCTAACAGAGGTGGCACATAAAATTTTCTGTATGAACTTTATTGTATTGCATTGACTATTTGCAATGGCTAGAGTGGCATTAGCAGTGTCTAACTAACCAAATTGTCAGAATAATATTTGTAGCCTGTCCATGGTTAATGCTGCATAAAGCTCCCAATGTAGTAGCTAAGGAAGAGAAGTGAACCATACTTCTGTGACACATAAATACCTGTGACGTGCTCTCTGTGTTCTGAACCAGGAGATTGCATATTTTGTTGTTGTACTTGCTAAGGTCAATAAACATAGGCCCAGATATTCAAACTGCACCAGGCTGTGGTGCAAGCCTGGGCGCAGCGCAACTTAGCTGCACAGAGGCGTTGACCGGGTGATATTCAATGGAGCTGCGCCATGGTTCAGCATCATTGAATATGCACCTAACCACCCACAGTGCCACATGGCACCAGTGGCACTGTGCCAGCAGAAGTGGCCAGAGTGGATCAGGGGATGCCTTCACGCGCAAGTTCCATTCACGCTAGGTGCAAGAACGCTAATATTCAAAAGTACACATGCAAATGGGGCCATAATGTATACAAGGCACAAATGGGGCCATTTGCATGTCGTCTCTTCATTTGCATGCAGGTGCACCAATCCCCAGCGACTTGCACCTGGCACCCTACGGCAGCAACCGTTGGGACCGACACCTACAGCAGCATAGCAATGTGCCCCACAGCCCGATTGCGGGCATTTGAACATTCAAAAGAATCCTATATCCCTGGTGGTCCAGTGGACTGCTGTCAGTCTGATCGTGGGCTTAAGTAAAACAATTAGAATCCTATATCCCTGGTGGTCCAGTGGACCGCTGTCAGCCTGATCACAGGCTTCAGTACAATAAAATACAATTCCTATATCCCTGGTGGTCCAGTGGACTGTTGTCTGCCCGATCATGGGCTTAGGTAAAAAAAAAAAGAAACCCATATCCCTGGTGGTCCAGTGGACCCCTTTCCCACTCGCCCACTGATCCCCACCGCCCCACCCCGGTCAAGCAGGGGCAACACCCCACCTGCCACCCCACCGCCTGCCGACTGACACCATAGGTAGGGCTGTATGCCATTGGTCCACAGCATAAGCCAATAGGCATGCAGCCGTACCGTACTACACATTCCAGATATGTGAATGGATCCATTCACATATCTGGAATGTATAATCTGTCATAAAACTTCTTGCCCATTGGTTCACACTGTGGACCAATGAGGCGTACAACCTCCTACGGTGTCAGTCGGTGGTGAGGGGCACAGGCGGTGGAATGCTGCCACCCACCGCTGACTGGGGGGCGATGGGATCAGTGGTCTGGTAGGAGGGTCCACTGGACCACCAGGATATGGTTTTTTTTTACCTAAGCCTGCAATCAGGCAGACAGCAGTCCACTGGACCATCAGGGATATAGGAATCGTATTTTATTGTACTGCAGCCCACGATCGGGCAGACAGCGGTCCACTGGACCACCAGGGATATAGGATTCTATATTTTTCATAACAATGCCTGCAATTGGGCTTGGTGGGGCGCCACCACAGAGGTGCAGCTGGAGCTAGGGTGGCCACCCACAGGTGGCAGCTGCCGTGTTGCACCTGCTATACGGCAGCTCACCTGTTAGTGGCCGGCTGTGCTCCTCTTTTTGGGATCAAGTTTGTGCGGTCGGGTAGGGTTTGCACATGCATGGCTCAGCACATCCCAGGCTGAATATCGGGATGTGCAGAGTATGCATGTGCACGCCCCCTCACCTGCGCCTGCATACAGTACTGATGCGCTCCTGTGCATCGGGATTTGTGCCAGGCACAATTGCCATTTGAATATTGTGCCAGGGTGCATCAGTGGGTTGCACATGATGCAACACTGTTGCGCCATGCGCAACCCTTTTGAATATCTGGGCCATCATTTACAAATAAAACAAATATTCACAAAGGCCAGATCTTTCATTAACAATGGTTCCATCCATCAGGAACTTTGCTTGGTGGTGTCCATGGATGCTAGGACAAGCCATACTGGGGCGTGGTCAGATATAATGATGGGTTCAGTTCAGTTAGTTTATTGAAAAAGCATGTATAAAACAATGTTTGTAACACACAATAATTATATAAATGATTAAAATCCACATATTTTATTATGTTCTACACTAGAAAATGTGTCAAGCTGTGCAGGTATAACATCATATTAAACATTACTCTTATACTCTAGGTACAAAATCTTTTAACTTATACTGTATAATATTTTGTGTGCAAAACTTGCTATAGCAAAGATATCCACCATGGCAACTGGATTTAAAACTCTTTCTATTTTCTTATTAATTCCCATCATCCTTAATCTATTCAACATTGGAGATAATAGCTGTTCTCTTTCTCTCTCAAAAACTGGGCATTCTAGTGAAATATGTTTAGTTGTGAGATTTGTCATAGCTTCACAAATACATAATTGTCGGGAGGTACCTGGGATCATAATTCCTCTATTTGTTAAGATCCCAAGCCTTAATCTTGTCAGAGCTCTTCTCTGCTTTGCATTTTCACACACCCTTAAATATTTCTCTACTTCAAAAATATGTTTTACTTTCTTGTAAGTTGTATATTCCCATGTGTCCCTTACACTGCCAATATCTTGCTGCATCGCTATATCCTCTAACCTCTGACAGGCAATATCTTTAAATTTGGTTGGATCAGGTGGTTCAGTATACATATAATTATATAACACTCCACTCTTATTTAGTTCATCATTTAATATTTTAAACCTACCTTTTCTAATTTGGTAAACTATCAAGTTTCTCCTCTACCCAGCATTGGTGAAGTATGCTTTCTTCAGGGGATAGCATTAATTTTTTTTACAAAAATTAATGCACCTCTTTTTAATTACTGTACTCAGTGACAGAGTTCTGGTTTCTGCCCTTATGGCAGCATTTAAGGTTGCCCTTGGAATGCCAAGTAATTTCATTAAGTGGGAATTTTGCATCATCTCTAAGGGTTTAAGACTGGTGCCAGGGCCCCATACTTCTGCACCATATAGTATTTGTGAATTTATTTTAGCTTCGTAGCATCTCTTTTGGGCTATAAATGAATTATTTGCAACCGTATTTGCAAATCTAAATTCCCAACATTGTCTTTTGTAGCACTACTTATAGCTTTCTTTACGTGGGAGTTCCAACTAATTTCTATTTATTATGATGCATAAATACTGGAATTCTGTGGTCTCTTCAATATAGTCTATCCCTACATTCCATTTTTTCAAATTTCTCCTTCCCCTACCACATACCATTATTTTAGTTTTTCTGTATTTAATTGTAACTCAAGTTTTAAAAGAGTTTCCTTTACTTTGGCTAGTGCCCTTCTTAGGCCCAGAGGAGTCTGCGAGATCAGCACAGCATCATCAGCAAATAGCAAAATGTTTACATCCAAATTATTAATATTTGGGGGAAATGTGTCTATCTCCTCCAAATTATCTACTAATGTACTGTATCTATGTATAGATTAAACAGGGTCGGAGCTAGCAAACAACCCTGTTTAACTCCTGCTTCCACCTTAATTTGACCAGTCACTTTGATCTGTTTACTATACCTTACTACTACTCTGTTATTAATATGTAGAGTTCTTATAATTTCTAGAGGGTCTTTATTGATCCCCTTCTTAGAAAGAACATCCCACAAAAGTTGCCTGATAACCGAGTCAAACGCAGCCTTTATGTCTAGGAAAGCCATATAGATTTTACTTTTCTTCCTGATCACATATTTTTCAAGAATATAATGAAGGACAAAGATTTGATTTATTGTTGACCTCCCTCTACCGAAACCAGCCTGATTTCTAGATAATATTTTTCCTTTCTCCACGAAGGTTTGCAATCTGGTTAACAATAACCTAGTGAATAATTTTGCATTTATATTCAATAAGGTTATTGGCCTGTAATTTTCTGGAAGTAACAGGGAACCTTTCTTATGGAGGGGGACCATCACCCTTATATTCCATCTGTCTGATATTACATTTGTCTGAATTATACTTTCAAAGAAGGGCACCAAGATCTCAGCCCACCATTCCAGATCAGTTTGATATATTTCTGCACTTATTCCATCCAGCCCAGGAGCTTTGTTTTTCTTTTGTGCTTTAATTGCTAGGATTATTTCCTCTTTGGTGATAACTAAGTTCCTTTCCTCATTATTTGCACTTTTTATATTTGTATCTGTATTCACTACCTCATCCCTAACTTCTAGTAATACAGCTGTTTTATCAAAGATTTCCCCAAAATGCTGTTCTCATGTTTCAGGTAAAATAACTGCTTCTAAGTTGAATCTCAATCTCCCTGTGCCATATGCCACTAGGTGCCAAAAGAAAATATTATCCTTATTTGCTATTGCCCCTTGCAACCTGGACCACAGATCATTATTAAATGAATGCTTCTTGTTTCTAATAAGGTTTTTATATTCCTTTTTTACAAATCTTATTGCTATCCTATCATTCATTTCATTATGCTTTGTAATCCTTCTTCCCAATTGGTTTATTATTTTACACATTCAGTTACAATCATCATCAAACCATTTTGCCTTGAAGGGACCCCATACTCTTAAACTGTTGTTGATATTTTTTTCCCCTTTATAGAGGTGCTATTCCAATTCTAAATAGAGCTGTTGTGTCTCTTCCTGATTTCTCTTTGTTTTAACTTGGTGGTGGATTTCCTGTATTTGATTTGTCTTGCTTAATATCATTGGATCTGCTAATAAAGTTAATGTTTGACTATTAAAGGGGGTTCACTTTATTCTTTTTGTATTACATAATATTATATTATTCTGTATCCACTCTGGACATTCTAGCTTCCCCATAGATCTTATCCCCTTTAATTTAATCACCAATTCAATAGGTCTGTTATCACTATCCCAATTATCCAACACCCTTAAGCTTAATACATTGACATAGGAAAATATATCTACAATAATGTAATCCAAGGTACTCCCTCCATGGTGATGGTTATTGGTTAATCTCCAAATGTTGTTCCCTTTACATCTCCCATTTAATATTTGCATATTTAATACATCTAAGCAATCTAGAAGTAATTGTCCATATTTATTAATTTTTTTGTCCAAGTTCCTTAAGGGAACTCTCATGATGTCATCCAAATTTCTATGCCCTGTTATTTCTTCCAGCAGTTCCCGTGCACGAACATTAAAGTCACCTGCCAATATTATCATTGTGCCTGGGTAGAAAGTTTGTAGCTTTGAAATTATCTGTTGCAAAGCTTCAAAAGCTGCTACCATAATGGGAGATGTAGCAGGAAGGGGAAGAAAGTATATATTCACAAAAATACTTATCCTAACCTCTTTATGTTGTACAAGAATAACCAGAATAGAATATTTAGTCTCTAATAATGCATGACCCTTTCAGGCCTTGTCCTAGTCGCATAAGGGTACAAATTCCCAGAGGGTCTTCCATATTTATTAACTTTCTTTGCCTCCATCACCCAGCCTTGATAACCTTCCAAAATACATTCATCTGAGGTACAGGACCATGTTTCTTGCAACATTATTATTGAATATTTATTCAAAAATTTAACACATTCAGTATCCCTAAGTTTTCCTGTTATACCTGCAATATTCCAGCTTAAATTATTTCCAAATTCCCTTGTAGTGAGGAATTATTAAATATTACTGGTCAGCATTCTTCAGCTGAATCTCCTATGATATAAAATTGGTTACTACTTTCCACATATGAACCGTAATTCACCTCTAGTTCTGCCTCATCTTCCCTAATCCCACTTTGTAGCTCCTCATCCTCCTCTTCCACTAATACAATGCTATTATTAATTCTAGGGCCTTTTTGGAATCTCCCTCTTATCTTTTTCTTGTGTTCTCTATAAATGAACCCATCTTCAGGCTGTAAGACATGTTCCTGGACATCTGGTAGCATATAAGTAGTAATTCTCTGTTGAACTTTTGCATTTATTTTGGCCTTCTTACTCTTGTTTTCCCCATGGCTTGACTTCACATTTTCTGTAATTTCCTGTCTCTCTTGTTACTGCTGTTCCCTCCTTTCAGTTGTTACCTCTATCTTTACACCCAATTTCATAAACTGAACTTTTCCTTTTAATAGAATTTGTCTTATTCTAGGGGATTTCACAACCAAGCATATCCACCCTTTTTCATCCCCAAACCGATATCTGTATACAGAACTTATATCAGTCCACATAAAGCTTTTACCCAAGATTCCCGTGCATATATTATACACTGCAATTTTTGAAGTTGTATTATTTTCATTTTTAGCTTTTGGCATACCATAAAAATATACAGTAGGTAACATTTCACCTCTTTCTATTAGGAGTTTTCTATCTACTTCTTCACCATTAGGTGCATGCTTAATTCTCTTTTCTTTTCTTTCCTTTGTGTTCTTTAATTCTCCTATATCAGGGTTTGTATTCATCAGTTGGTATGTTTTCCTGTTCCCATTTTCTTTAAGTATAATAATGTTATCCCCCTGATTTTTATTTCCTCTCTCTTTATTATTTTTGCCTTTCCCCAGGCCACTTTCACCATCTGACCTTCTTAGCATATTAAACTCCTTGTTTAAATATTCCCTTGATTTCTTAGCTTTTTGTCTATTTAGTTGTTTATCTTTTAACTGTTGAACTAGTAGTGCCAGCTCCCTTTCTTCCTTCTCACCTATTTATTCTGTTACTCTTCTGAAGGATTTTTCTTTAAACTTTTCACAGTTTTTCCCATATCTCCTTTGCACTTCCACAATATTATTTTCCTTTTCTACCTGGTTACATTCCTGTTGTTCCCTACTTCTGTGCAACACTTTACTCAAGGTAGATATGAAATTAAGGAGTAGTTCATTATTCAAAATGATTCCATCTCTTATTTCCTCAAGAAGTCTCAGAACATTTCCCTCATTATGTGTTATGTCCTTCCCCTCAAATCATATCTCCCCTCGTATCTGAAGCACTGGGATTCAGAATGTGGGAAATATCAGGGGGGTTGGCAGATGGGGGATCAAGTTTAACTCGTTTAGTGTATGGTGTAGTAAACTCACCAAAGTCATCAAGGAAAGATCTAGTGGGAAATTGATGTGATTTTTCTCTGTTTTCCCTTATTGTTTCTTCAATTTCCACCTCTTTGTTCTCCTCAATATTTCTTGTAACAATTTTCTTTTTTCTTTTAGACTTTCCGCTCCCAATTTCTCCCATTAGTGAGCTGTCCTTTACCTGGTCCTTCCACACAGTATGTATCTGTGCTTCAACCTGTATTTTATCTATTGATTTTTGAGTTTTACTTTTTTCCAGCTCTCTTATTGTTTTCATCAGAGGATGTTCCTCATTTCTTCCCTCTGATCTCATTTCTTGAGCTGTATTTATCGGGGAGGAGCAAAGGGGAAAAATGTAGAGCTTTGAATTCTCAGCACTTCATAATGGCTTACTAGATTCAGTTGACTACCCGGTGCAAGGATGTAACTCATTATTTTCCTTGCCCCAAGATCTTTTTGGTTCTTCTGTTGTCCCCTTCTAGTTCCTTTATTCTTACTTTTACCATAGGTTTTAATATTCATGTTTGTTTTTTTCACAGCTCTTGTTTACGTAAGTATATTTCTTGTGGGGATCTAATCTGAAATGTTAGAGTACTTATATTAAGGTGCACTAGCTTAATTTATCAGCTTTTGACAATAGCTTTGATAAGTATGAAACAAGGGGTGAAAAAGTTGCACTTCTATTTTAGTGCTTATTTGCTCTCCTTAATAGAAATGCTCACACCACACTCTCTATTGGAGTACAAGCTAGCACCAACAATATATGAATAAGCAAGCAGATTGAGAAAAGGAAAAGGAAAAAGTTTCCAGTATCATAGAGACTTAGCTCTCGCCATTCTGGGCTTCTTCCATATACTTTTTATATAATATTCAATGTTCAATGTTTGATGAAAAGTTTCTGCTTGTAGCAAACCCTATATTCTTCTCTTTGATGAGTTCTTTAGAAAACCTTCTTCTCCTCTTAGCTTTAGTTTTTAAATATTAACAGCCTTAGTTCATAGATTCATCATAGGTCCATCTTAGGGTCCATAAATAAGGTCCATAGAAACATAGGATGGAGGTGGGGTGCCCAATTTCTTTTCACTTTATACTATGCAAGCTTTCACCTTTTCCTCCACCACCACTGGAACAGGAAATATGGGCTCACAGTTACTTTAGGTAAATGAGGAATTAGCCTAAGCAAAAGTGCGAAAGTATAAAAATATGAATAAGAGTAGAAGGCACTATATAAAATAATCCTTAAATTTTAGGTATTCTAGGGCCCCAGAAATCTCATTAACCTCATTTATACAAGCTAAAAAGGAACAAAATAAGACTGCACCATAAAATAAAACTATGAGCAAAAAAAGTAGAAAGAACAATGAAAAACAGTCAGCAAAATCAACAAAATAGTATGAGGCTAATAGTTACTTTGTAAGAACAAATAAAATACTATATAAACCCAAAAAACCCACATGCGCATCTTCAACCTGTTCTCTACTCTGTCCTCATCAGCTATTAAAACCTCGGCTCTGCCACTCCTGTTACACTTCCTAGTGCACCCACTACCCGAACATGTTGAGCATTTTCGAGTGTATCAAGTGGACAAATTCCTCTTAGCGAACTAGTATGCCATATGTCCTGGCTCAAACAGAGTACAGAATCCTCAAAAATGTGTTTGGTCAGAGCGCCTCTCGCTCTACCTTACTGTTGGGAGGCGATGTTTGAGTGAATGTGGAATCTGTAATGGCTACTCCATGCATGCGTTATATGTGTAAAACCCACGTGTTATACTTTAACCAATCCCCACTAGTAACACCATTTATGAAACGGGGAAAAGGAAATGTTGTTAATTAAAGTTTAAAATATGATATATATTTAAAAGAGAAAATAATTCTCAGCCAGGCTAAATAATATCAGAAGAGTTATTCACTCTGGCTTTGCACAAGTTTGTGGATCTAGATAAATATTTGTTCAGATTTTAATTTACAATGTGCATAACACAGTAAAATCACTAATACACAATTTAAGATGAAAATCTACATGGTAATCCTGTTGAAAATCTTTTGACAGACTCTCTCTTCACTAGAGAAAGAGAGGCATAGGCCCTTAACCTTATCAGCATATTTTCCCCCACCACCACCTTCAAGCTCAACCCCTGGAGGGGGGGTCAGCTACACTCGTACGCTACTCTGCTTCCTTAACCAGCAAAGAAATACCAGCCGGGAGCACCAAGGTAAGAGTTTGCATTAAAGTTAAAGGCAAACAGTGATTAAATTATAGCAAAAGAAGGAAAAAAGAAAAGGAGAAGCATAACAAAAAACAGAACAAAAAACACTGTCCCACCTTTTAGATTATTTTTATCATCTTTTGAGTTCATTGAATTGTATCTTTTTTATTCCATAGTGTCTGTATTCTTCTTCTGAAGCCTTATGGTTCTTATTTCCAATACGACTGGCATCGGCCTCAGGTTAAGGCCTTCCTGAAGGAATCCTCCAGCTCCCTTCATCTCACCTCCACCTCCGGTGATCCTCCTAAGGGGCAAAAGAACACCTGAGACCATACACCAGCAAACTGTCTGCTCACACAAGATTAACTGGAAAGCTCTGTTTTACAGCTTTAGTGACATACCTGTTATAGGTAGGAAAAAGGCAAAAAAAAAAGAGCCTGCTTCCCGCGCTTCTCTCTTCGCGACAGTAGCATACAACATGCAGACAGCTCCTGATGATGGGTTCATATGTCACATCAGTTACATTGAGATATAAAGATCTAGAACCCAGCATAATATTGATTCTGGAGTAAGTCTTACATTTTGGTGAAAAGTATGAATACTCTTTATTTACTGGGTTATTATTACACCAGTAGTCCACCAAAGCAATCTTTTCCATCCTGATGAGAAGGAACTTCAAGTCTCTTATTGTATTCTCTATTATTAGGTGTAATAACCATTTTATTATACAGTAACAAGTAGAAATCTCTGTTGATCATATATGGGTGTGGAAACTCCACCAATTTCATAAGAATAAAGATAAAAATGTTATAGCACTACTATTCAGTTCACATATAGATAGGTACAATTGTTAATTTTTCCTGCTTATGATATTTTTTTAATTTAGATTTTTTTGCCCTGATTTTTCCCATTTTCTTCCAGCCCCTTGTCCCAGCCACATGCATGCATGTGGAGGCACATGCATGTTGAAATACCAGGATGCCCTCCCACTACTATGTGGCCCATTTGCCTGCACTGCCTGTGGACCTCTGTCCGGAGGCAGTGGAACGACGATGGGTGACAGGGTCCTCCACGAGAGAGAAGAGAAACCCTGCAGTTGCTCAATCCTGCTCCCTCTCCCTTCCCATGCCAGTTCCATGACAACCCAAGCTTGTTCCCAAACCCGGGTTGCCACCATAATGCGAGGTAAGGCATCCAGCACCTCAGCTGTCAGTGCCACTGGGACAGCTAAACCGCTTATGATTTATAAGAATTATGCTGTAACGGCTTTCCTGGTCCAGATAGTACTTTTGCAGTTTAACTGCATAACCCCTTCTCAGCACGAAAAATGCTCCTCTTGATTTGGAAATGTATAATAGAAACATAGAAACATAGAAGTTGACGGCAGATAAGGACCGCAAGGCCCATCCAGTCTGCCCCTTTTCTACCTTATGAATGTGCCATCGGCCTTTGCTCTGTCAATGGCCTATCTATTCATACTCATCTGTATTGCTCTCTTAAGCCTATCTCATGCCTGTTTGAAGCCCTGCACTGTATTCATATCCACAGCTTCCTGAGGTAGGCCATTCCATGCATCCACCACCCTTTCTGTGAAAAAGAACTTCCTCACATTACTACTTAATCGGCCTCCCTCTAATTTCATGCTGTGTCCTCTTGTCCTGCTATTTTTCTTATATTGAAACATGTTAGACTCTTTCACCTTGTTAATGCCCTTTAGGTGTTTGAATATTTAAATTATATCACCTCTCTCCCTCCTTTGCTCTAGGGTATACATGTTGAGTTCCATTAATCTGTCCTCATATGTTTTCTGATGCAGACCCTGCACCATTTCTGTAATGAATGAAATCCGGGGAGACCCCAGATTTGATCTAACTTGTCTCCTTCTGTTTTAGTCAAATGTGACACTTGTAGGCACATAATATCTCTTTTTATTAAATGAAATTCAAGATGTGTTTCTTTTTATTGGGTTGTTAAACCCATTATGATTCCAGGTCATAAACATTATGCCCTCTTTGATAGTCCTACATAATGATAAAAAAAAATGCTGCTTCTGTATTATAGGCTGAACCAAATACAAGACAGTAATCATTCCCAACTCATAAAATACAATATATACAGGTAGACATGACTTTTCACCATATTGAAAAATATATATGTCCCCAGTCCCTTCCTTCCTCTCCCATAGTTAGCCATCAGACTTGATGAAAATAGGAATTTGTTAATCCTGCAACAACTCATTCCCTATGGAAAACTTAGTTAGAAATCACAACACAGCAAATGAACTCTAACAATCCTTAATACAACAAATGTACAAGATAGTGCAAATGCTACACAAGTAAGTGGAGCAGCCCCCCCATGGCATTTCTGTTTATTTTCCCCTCAGTAAGTCAAATTTACTTAATCATCCAATTTGGCTAACCTGTAATAACCAAAGATTCACACTGATAATGTGTGAAATAAAAGAGTTTACTGATCATATGTTTTGAATTTAGTTTGAAAATTCTAACTTAGTATTTCTAAACCTTTATATTTTACTCAGTCACTATTAATACACATTTAACTTTCAAAGACTTCGCCTGTATAAAACCATTGTTACTAAAGCAGTCTTTTACCTCTCAAACATTGCATCTTTTTATAACTTGATCAACACAGGATTATCCAAAAAAAAAAAGCATAACAATCGTAGGCATTTGACCTTGGGATATTCTAATCCCTATTATGTCAGTTCAAATCTTGAGTGAGCTAAACACATAAGAGATAAGTGTAATATGATTGTATAACAGTAAGTTATAAAGACCATATCATCCAAGACCAAGCTGTTTTGACAGTGGCTCTGGGTGTATTGGAACCTGTGTTTCCTGTGCATGCCTGTTCATTGATTTCAATTCAGGATCATAATCCTCCTTCCTTTCTTCCTGAGTATTACAAATCTTAGATGGTTCATTTTCAGCCAGCATTAATCACTGTGCAGAGATAACTGTATCTATAGGTAGCTTATTACTAGATTCAACATGCTGGGGCACACATTTCTTGCTTAATGTACCAGATTCACTATAGTTGAACTGAAGTGTTGTAGATGGGTCCAGTCTGACCCTGTCTAGTCTGTTGGTACAATCCAGAAATAACCAGTACTTCTTTTACAAAAAATTCAGCAGATTCTGGGGAATCAAAAATGTTATATTTTCACTGGTGAAAAATCTTTAGGATTTTTGGTAAGAGGAGCTGAAACGGAACATGTTTGTCCCAAAGCAAAGATTTTATTGGGTTAAAAACGTATTGTACAAATTAGGTCCTAAGTCCAGGAATACCAAAATTTGATTTTCCTATAAATATATGCATTTTTTTCTGGCATGTGTGAGTACATCTTCTCAATCTTGGCATCTAAACATTTTATGTAAACAATTCTGGGATATCTATGGACACACTTGGGATGTGTCCTTTGGTTCTGTGTGTTCTGTCAGTTTCTATTTTTTTAAGTTTCTTCCCAACATCTCCTTTAACTATTCTTCTAGGAACACCTGAATGTTAAGCCCCTCAGCACCTTCTGGGAGATTTAAAAACTTTAGATCATTCTTGCTGGAGTGCCAATCTAAAGCATCAAGTTTCCCCTCATTTCTGTAATATCTTTGGTATGCAGAGTCATTTTAAAGTAACTTTGGGGAATGTAAACTTCTACACTGGATATTCTAGTTTCCATCTCAATTTAATTTCCGCACTAGCACCCCAATTTTAGATGCTATTTGATCCATTTTTGAATTATGGCCAGTGAAACCATTCTTCATTTCAGTAAATTTGAGATTTAGATCTATGGTAGAAGCTTTTTCATGTCCATTTCCTGATCGTTCACTAACTTGGATAGCTGTAGACATTGATTGACAATATTTATTATCTGGATTTTTTTGCCTTTAATTCCATTTGAACTTTTCTGTTAAAGGGGCTTAATGGTGGCATTTAAAAGGCTATGCATTTAATGGGCTTCCACTGCACTGCCAGGAGCAAGTATTTCAGTACCAGTGCACTTTTATTCTGTGGCAGTGTGGCAGGCCTGACACTGCCAGTCCTGCACATGGTTCTGTAGAACACAACTGGGGTTGCCATGCATCCGTCTGGTTCTAGACTGGATCACTTTGGTTCTGGAGCGGCCATGTTCTTAAAACAAATTCCATCAAGTCATTCGTTGTTTCTGGCTATACTTTCAAGCTGCAAACAAGTTTATAATGCCATACAGATGTTTACTTGAAAAACCAGCCATTCAGGTAGGCAAAACATGTTGCTGTTATGAACCTCTCTTATTCTGCATTTAAAGCACAGCCATTTACTGCTCCATAAATGTTTTCCATGGCAAGGCAAGTGGCATTGGAGGAAGTGCAGTGTACTCAGAATTAGTGAAAAGTCACTGGTGCTAGGAGCAGAGTTCAGGGGCGTTGCTCATTTTACGGTTTTAATGTCATCTCAGGGTGGTAATCCTAAAAAACAGCAGGCTGCAAACTGGGCTACGTGTAGACTACATCACATCTGTAGGCAACATGGTCCAAGAAGAATGAGGAAGAGGAGGAGGACCATGTAAAAGAATCTATCCTAAATAGATACTTCTGCTCAGTATTTACTGAGGAGAAGGTAGGCCAGGGCCCACAGCTCAGCACCATGGACACGGGGGGGGGGTGTGCACTAGTCCCTTCACAAAAGAAAGGGTCCTACAAGAGCTTGATAAGGTCAGGGTGGAAAAGGAAAGGGGACCTGATGGCATAAATCCCAGGGTACTGAAGAAGCTAAGGGTGGAACTAGCAGAGCCATTATCAAAACTGTTTAGTGAGTCTCTGAGTACAGGAGAGGTCGCAGAAGACTGGAGAAGGGCTCATGTGATTCCACTCCACAAGAGTGGTAGGAGGGAGGGGGCAGGGAACTAAAGACCAGTCAGTCTTACATCAGTAGTGGGCAAGATTATGGAGGCACTCCTTAAGGAAAGAATATTGCAACACCGGGAATCCATAGGAGCACAGGATCCAAGACAGCATGGGTTTACAACAGGAAGGTCCTGTCAATCTAATCTCATAGATTTCTTTGACTGGGTAACCAGAATGGTGGACCAAGGGGGAGTAATTGATGTTGCCTACCATGACTTCAACAAAGCGTTCGATACTGTTCCACATAGAAGATTGATTAATAAGCTGGGTAGGCTCGAGGTGGGTCAGAAGTTAGTCAACTGGGTGGCAAACTGATTGACGGGCAGAAAACAGAGAGTGGTGTTAAATGGTATACAGTCAGAAGAGATGCAAGTGACAAGTGGTGTACCTCAGGAATCAGTCCTGGGGCCAGTCCTCTTCAATATCTTCATCAGTGACATTGCAGATGGACTGGAGGGTAAGGTTTGTCTGTTTGCAGATGACACCAAGATCTGCAACAGAGTAGATGATCCAGATGGGGTGGGCAAAATGAGAAGAGATCTGGATAAACTGGCAAAATGATTGGAAGAGTGGCAACTGGGGTTTAACGCAAAGAAATGCAAGATCATGCACATAGGGAAGAGAAACCCTGAAGCCACCTATAAGTTGGGAGAGGAGTTACTGGCAGTCACAAGGGAAGAAAGAGACTTGGGCATCATCATCACAGATGACCTGAAATCATCCAAGCAGACCACTTAAGCAGTGGCTAAGGCTAGGGGGGATGTTGGGTATATTAGTAGGGGTATCACAAGTCGTAAGAGGGAGGTAATAATCCCTCTTTACAAGACACTGGTTAGGCCCCATCTGCAGTACTGTGTGCAGTACTGGAGGCCACACCTTCACAAGGACATTAATCAAATTGAGGCAGTCCAGAGAAGAGCAATCAAAATGGTGCAGGGACAGCATCAGAAAACATATGAGGACAGATTAACAGAACTCAGTATGTATACCCTAGAGCAAAGGAGGGGAGAGAGGTGACATGATTGAAATGTTTGAGCACCTTAAGGGCATTAACAAGGTGAAAGAGTCTAACATGTTTCAATATAAGAAAAATAGCAGGACAAGCGGACATAGCATGAGATTAGAGGAAGGCCGATTAAGGTGAAATGTGAGGAAGTTCTTTTTCACAGGAAGGGTGATGGATGCAGGAATGGCCTACCTCAGGAAGTGGTTGATATGAATACAGTGCAGGGCTTCAAACAGGCATGGGATAGGCATAAGGGAGCAATACAGATGAGTATGAATAGATAGGCCATTGGCAGAGCAAATGCCGATGGCATATTCATAAGGTAGAAAAAGAAATGGGCAGACTGGACGGACCTTGCAGTCCTTATCTGCCATCAGCTTCTATGTTTCTATGGCTCATGAGTAAATGAAACTTCAAAGCCCACAAGTACAGGCAAATTTATCATAACATTTTTGGAGGCTTTTTGAGGAGTAACCGATAGGGCTTCTTCTGACTTTTCTGTGTCAGTCTGTATCATTTGAACAACCTCTAAGGCCTTGCCATCTGCCTTATTTAATTGCAAACCAGGATTATGTTACTCTTTGTTCGAATGATATAAAATCACACACTTTTCTTGAATTCCTTAATTAGGTACTTGTTCCATTTGATATGACTCAGATGAAATATTATTTAACACGGTCTTGCATACTTTGTTTTTTTTTAGAGATGGACATATTAGCTATTAGTACTAGAAAAAAATAGATTTATCTCACCTACTGCAGGAAGGATGACTGCAGTAGCTGTTTCTACACTCTCCTCTGATGTTGAACTGCTGTAAGTCAGCGGTGGTGAGTTTACAGATGGCTAATGTTTCACTGTTAGCCGTTGTTCTTCAGCTTCCTCAAGCATGCTTTCCTGACCTTCTGTGGTCAAATTGGTTTCTTTTATGTTAGAAAATGGTGGTTCTGAAGTTACTTCAACGTGTCTTGATTTCTTCTCCTCCTCTTCCTTAAAACTTCTTTTTTGACTTGTTGGCCCTACGTTAATTATTTTTCTTTCAAACTTTGACATTTGACTTAATTTGCAGCTTTAACTGCATTCAGCATTCCTATGTGACTTGAATCTGCCTGCTCCAGGTGTTACTTCAGTTTTATCAGCCTTACTTCTTTGTCTCTCTGGGACTCTCTTAAAGAAATCTTTCATTTCCCTTTGTTCTCTTTGGTATTTCTCACACATTTTGAAAAAAACACACCTCAAAACCTTGTTCTTCCCAAATTGGGGTAACAAACACCACTGTTACCTTGAAGCTGTAGCTGTTATTTTGTATGTTTACATAGAATTAGTCTTTGCAGTTCCCATTGACTGAGAGTAAGAGTTATGAAAAGCTACTAGTTCAATATTGCGGGCCTCCTTGGTCAGACTTGTTTTCAGTTCACTTCAGAAACATACTGACCAGTGAGTCCTGAGTCCTTGATTTTATTGAAATAGTTAATTCAAGATATTTAGGCAGATGCTCATGCAGCTAGTAACCTCACTTAAAAAAAAGAGAAATAAGGCTTTGTCCTTTATCAAAAAACATGTCCCATGAGACAGGAATCTGAATTTTAGAGCTGCCTTTAAGAGTCAGAGATTGGGAATAGGTAAGTCTTGATGGAGTTTTCACTATGCACACAAGTCAGAAGTTAGAAACAGTTATATAATTGCACCCATTTGAACAAGTCCACACAGAGGTGGAGAATGAGTCTTTCAGAAAATATGGCGGTTGCTCACATCATTCACCTCTTTTTGCTCCTCCTACTCCTCAACACTGACACCTCCTTTATTCAATTCCTTTCTTATGCTCAACTCTAATAGCTTTTTCATTCATCCCTCTTTCTCCTCCATTCTGGCAGTTGTCTCATTACCTCTGCCTTGTACTGAGTTCTGGTAACTCCCTTATTCACTTCCTCCTTCTGAACTCTGGTAGCTTCTTCATTCACCTCATGTTTTTAGGACTGCAGTGGCTAAGCCCTGCAGACCTGTTGCTTTCAAAAAGGACTCTGCATTCCTTGTATTCTTTCTGAATCAACAACACTTTGAAGTGTTAACACAGTCACCTCTGCAACCCTGGTAAGGCACCCTGCTCCCTGTCAGCAAGAAAATAGCACTCTGAGTCGAGAGTGTCCCTGACTCCCTATAATTTTTAACGTTCAAGTCAGTAAACAGTTTCAATTAGGAAAGAACTCTCTCAAACTAGATTGTGGAGTCATTTTGCAAGCCATGGATTAAGTTAGCGTTAATTGATGGTTCTGCGGAGCGACTCTGGAGATCTGCCATTGGATCCTCTTTTTTTCCTGTCAGAAGAACAGTTGAATGGCAGCACAGTGCAGGAGTCCAGTCACACAGCGTCAGTGTAACCCATCCCATCTTGTCTGGAATCTCCCCTCGCCCCCCCCTGCCCCCGCAGTGTAGCACCATCCCTAATGCAAGTACACACAGGACAAACTGCTATGTGCAGCGGAGAGAGAGAGAGAGTGAGAGAAAGAGGCATATACATACATACACAGATACACTTTAACAATTCTGCAGTCCATCTCCCGACTGAGCTTGCTGTCAGGCTTTGTGTGTCTCTCTCTGTCTATGTGTCTTAGTGGGCATTTTTGTAGTTTTCTCTGATCATGTTTCTATGACTGCAGATCTGAAATTGGAGAGGCAGAGCATTCCCCCCGACACATCCCTCAAATGTGGTGGATGGGCTCCCGCTTAATGGTCACCGGACAGAGAGAGAGAGAGCACAAGCGACAGAGAGACACCGAAAGGCAGTGTTCTAATCCTCCAGCACCCAATACTGTATGTAGAGCCAACGAGCAAGTGCACAACTGCAAAAATGAAGGGCCACTAGGTTTCCGACACTGTACTCCAGCCAAAGAGATGTGTCACTATCAGCGGTCCGGTGAGAGGAGCCACAGCATGGAACAGCAACTGGCAAGAACATCAGAGTGTACCATCCCTTGCCATACAATGAGTGATCTGAAGCTGTGGAGAGTGGAATTTCTGGGGTTTGGGCAGTGGGGGTAGCATGGCTGAACAGAGCAACCTGCATGATGTCCTGTCAGCACAGCAGCGTGGCAGATTCAGTGATCGGCAGTGTTTCAATGGATGTGCATGACAGACAAAGAGTGAGAGCAAGCTGGTCACAGAAGACAGTTTCTTTTCTGTATCTGTCATTTTCAATCTGTGTCTCTGTCTTTGTGAATGATGTGCACCAGTAGGAGAAGTGTCACATGTAAGGTATTTTGTTTTTCTGTCTCTGCATGGGCAGCAAGTGATGGGTGGCAGTAGAAGCGGCAGATGTAGCAGGGAATTTGTTGTGTGTGTGTGTGTGTGCAACAGTGGTTCAGAGAGAGTCCCCCCTTCCCAACCATCCATGTCCGCTCCTTATCCTCTGCTCACACAGCAGCACAGCCAGGCATGTGTGGCAGAAACAGACAGTGTCTCTTACTTGTGTCTGCATACAGTGATTGGGGGCACAGTGACAGATATGTTTAACCGCAAGCCATGCTTTACATTATTCCTTGGTCCTCTGAATGTGCGGGGGGCTACATTACTGGTGGTAGGCATTGTACCAGAGAGTATGATGCACAAGAAATGTCACAGATCATCTGAGTGGTGTATCTGTATCATTTCTATGTGCAGAACAGATAGAGAGTTTTAGAGAATTTCACAAACAAGTGCACATGAATAATAGAAATAATTTATTGCTGGTGTCACAAAGAATGTAAATCTCTACCTATGGGTTATGTGTCAGCCAAAAATAAACAGATTATAGGTCTCAAACAGGTCTTACAAAATGCTGATACCAGTATCCACTGTGCAAACTAAGCTCTATAAAAAAGCCAATATCAACATTCACTATTCAATAGTACACCTTGATCAGAAAAAAAGGAAAAACATGGTAGCACCATGTCATGCTGGCATGACTGACGAGCATTTTGCTACAATTTTTTAGGAGGGATGACGTGTGCTATTACATAGTGGATGCTGATGGAGATTAGTTTGCACAAAGTATTGCTAAGCAAAAAAGAAGTTAGCTGAATATGCTTGGGAGTTGCTGCTTTACCAAAATGTTAAGCCTAGATGAGATTTTAACCAAGATACACCATAGAAAATAATGGCTGCATTTTTAAGACCTGTTTGAGACATATGGTTCATTCATTTTGTGGTGCTGATCTATAACCCACATGATGGAGTTCCTGTGCTACTTTCAAGCGTTTGCACGGAGTATGTGCACACAACTTATTTGTAGAAAAAGGTGTGAGCTTCAACTTGTGTTTTTTCCAATAAAGTATGCCTCTTTGAAAAGTGCTTCATGCTGCATTCCTCTTTTTAGGGCTGCAGTTAGCAGAGCCCTGCAGACCTACCGCAAGATAACAGGTTTATACTTTAAGTGTGAAGTAACTGGCACTTTGGAAACTACATTGGCAATTAGATGAAATTCAATATGAGTTGCTGAATCTTGAAAAAAAAAGAATGGGCATACATATCATAAGACTATAAGCAGCAGATTAATAAAAGCAAGCACTTTGGATCAGTACATAAGGTATGCTGGCACAATGGGGTTGCAGAATCTTGTAACCACTTAGCAACAGTCTTGTAGCACTTATTTATTGGACACTTGATGACTTGAAATATTTATATCATATTACACTTGTGTTACATGATCCTCATTGGCTACTGGAAAGGTGGCAGGTTAATTTGAAGGTGTTTTTGTTTTCCTATAAAATCTTTAAGCAATATACCACTCCAGTGTGTTGGTGATGCTAGGATTTACCCACGCCTGGTGTGGTTTAGTCATGAGGCTGCAGGCCAAGTGAATAAACCACACCAGGCATGGGTAAATCCTAGCATCACCCACACACTGGAGTGGTATATTGTGATTATACAATGTCTCCTTTTTATTGACGACAAAAAAATAGAGAAAAAAAATTGTGTTTTAAATTATTTTATTTTATTAATTTATTACTATGCCACATAAAGTAGTCCTATGTTGCTAGGGAGATGTGTATTAGTAGGGGGAGGCTGACGGAGCCCCTTTTTGTTATCTTGGGAGTGTGTGATAGAAAGATTGCCCATTTCAGTCTCTTGTGCCTTGCTCACCCCATTCTGTACCATTGTAGGAGCACCCCAGATAATTAATATTTTCCTTTTTTGAATAATAATAAGTGAAAAAAAAAAGATGCAGTCCCCTCTGTCACTAGAAACAGAGTGTGACAGAGCCTGGTGCGGGCACTACCTGGCTGGATCATCGTGGTTGCTTCCAGGTTGCTTTCCATGATAAGAAAGGGGGCTAGGAAATGGGAAGACTGAGCTGCCTTTTTTTTATAATCACAAATGGCAACAGGACAGAGAGTGGGAAAGACAGAATAATAACTGTGTTTTTTTTAAGTTAGTGTGTATGTTTTGTTTAGCTAGAAAGGCTGTTTGGGTTGTAATAATCATGGGAGAGAGAGAGACAGAGAGAGAGAGAGAGAGAGAGAGAGAGAGAGAGAAAGAGAGTGAATGAGAGAGACAGATTTGCCAGTGTCAGGTTCCAGGTCTCAAGCGTGAATCTGTGTCCTCTGCTGATGGGGCCCTGATGTTATGTGTGCAGCAAATGCAGTCTGTAAAAAAAAATATTTGGATAGCAAGTTTTATAAAATTATCAAAATCAGTCGGCATCCATGTGGGAGGACTCTGACAAAGACAGAGACAGCACTTTACTTTATGTTGGGGAATATCGGGAATGGAAAGAGCAAGTAATATATATTTTTTTTTCAGTTTTCCATGCTGTTTGCTTCAACTCTTGGACTGTTGGAGCAGGCAAGGTCAAAATGTGCTAACATGCAATTTCAACTGTGGCGCCTACATCTTCATCATCTAGTTCCTCAGCGGCAGTGCTGGGACCGGAGGGTGAAGTTGTCAGGAGATAGCTACCTTGGAATCAGTTTAGGTAAGCCCTAAGATGACACCCATTTTACCCATGAAAGGTTAAGGAAAAAAAGGGGTTCTAGCAGGGAGGTGTCATGGAGGAAAGATTGTATTTAAAAAAAAAACAGTTTTGTGGTTTGAATATCGGAGCGGAAATGGAGCGGCCTTTGTGGGAGATCTCCATTTAGTGGTGATTTCCGTTGTTTACCAGTTCGGGGTTTCTGTTGCTCAGAGTGATTTCAGGGGGCTTTACTGATGTGGCTGACTGGCAGGTGGCACCTTTTACCTGTAGGTGATAGCAGGATTTACAACGGCTAGAAGGTGCCAGCCAGCCAATCAGAGTGCTTCATTTTCTTAGCCATTGCATAATAACTGTTTTGTACAGTACCTCCATGATCTTTTGATTTTGTATACCAATCCCATTCCAAATAAACTCCTCATGGAGCTTCCTGTTAGATGTACCATAGTAATGACTCAAATCTGAAGGTGAAAAAGAATCCTTACAATTCTGAAATGCCATAATATAGTATTTTGGAAAATGTCAGTCTGGGAATTTGACTGAGACAGGTTTGAGTTCATTTATAATTTGGATACATCTGTAACATTTTCTTCCTGTGCTTATTTAGTGATATATTTTTTTTCATAAAAGCTTTGCATTTTATTGCATAGAGGTTTGTAAAGTATTTAAAGTAAGGCACTTCTTCAAGTCTATTTATGGCTTCCCTGAGCTGGTGGGGATGTACTTCCTATCTGTCCAAGATGTCTGCCCCAACGCCCACTGATCCCCAGTCTTACCTGCAACCCAAGAGACCAGAGTAAGCCATATGGCGGCCCTCCCAGGAAGGAGGGAGGGAGGGAGGAGATATTAAGCTAATCTGGGGCAGGGTCCATGATCAGTGGGAGCAGTCAGGGGATCAGTGCCAACCTGCACAGGCCAGTGGGGTTTCTGCTTAAGTTCCGCCAGTGGCACAGATGTGCAGTGACATCTAGGGCAGCATTAGGCAAGCTCCTATGCCTGATGTTTTAATGTGTGCCATGCCACCAGTCCTGCAGCTGATGAGCTCTATTGGCACACGGACCCCCAGCCATCACTAGGGGTTAGAATGTTGCCAGAACACCATACATTACCACCCCAGAGGAGGAAAGATGTCTGAAGGATGTTCAGTCCTCCTCCCCCTGTCTGACCTGCTGATGCCCTAGACTTATTCCTAAACCCAGGTGGTGAGCACCACAGAGTACTGTAACAGTTAAACATAACAGATGTTTGATGATTTTTTTTTTTACTTTTAATGTATTTGGTATTGAATATAAGGTTATTCCTTGATAGAGGTGAGCTACTTAATAGACTGTAAAATATTCTCTTCTGGCTGTAGCAAAGGAAACTGTGCATAGTTTTAGATTAGTTTTATTTTACAGCAGAATTCAGTGTTCAAAAGTCAGACATGATGACTTCAGAATTCAGTGTTTGAAAGTCAATGACTTCACCTTAGGTCCTCACCTCATTCAGCTGCTCATTAATTGCCAGCAAAAGTGTGGAATGATATACAGTATCTTATTACTTCATCCATAGTTTTTCTAAAAATCAATTTATGTCTCTATTTATGAAAGTTGAATTCCCCTGTAGCAACATTTGTTCCTAGTTAAGTTTATTACCAGATTTTATAGCATCATCAACCAGTGTGACAAAGTTTCAAAGGAAAATGCAGTTGAACCTTGTGGAAGAACATGAGATTTCTCCAGAAACTAGAATTAAAACAAGACATAGTTTTGAGAGATAATTTAGAACGTATGTGATCTGTATGGCTCTCAGAACTTTGTTTATAGGCTAGTCAGTCTTATTTTATGGACACAATGAGTTTTATATCTACTTTTTTAGAATGAGCTCATGCACATAATACGCATAGGGACTACAAATTTGTTCTTCCAAATTTATTCCCCTAGCCCAAAGATTATTGGAAGCAGTTTGTATTGCAAAATATTATAGCCCCATGAAATGTACACTGTATGTAAATATGAAATGGGGGGACAGTAAGGAACCCTACTGAAATATCTCAGCACATCATGGTCTGACAAAGCCATATGTAAAATGTCCTTTGGATCAGGCATATTCATACATAAGAGAGTGTGTGTGTGTCCTTGCTAGCAGAGGGAGAGAGGGGGACCTAGAAAAAGCAACAATCCTGAACAAATATTTTTGTTCAGTATTTACAGATGGGGAAGCAGAAAGATCAGTATTGGAGGATAGCAGCAGCAGTGGAAGAGAGGGGGACACCAGCCCATTTACAGAGAAAAGAGTCCTAAAGGAACTTGAGAATCTGAAAGGGGACAAGGCTATGGTGTCAGATGGGATACATCCCAGAATATTAAAAGAACTTAAGGTGCTGCCAGTACCACGAACAGTCCTAATCAACAACTTGATAGAGACAGGTGTGGTTCCAGGGGACTGGACAAGAGCAAATGTAGTCCCTCTCCACAAAAGTGGGAACAGTGAGGAGGTTGGCAACTACAGACCAGTCAGCCTGATCTCAGTGGTGGGAAAATTAATGGAGTCACTGGTAAAGGAAAGGATTGTTATATTTCTTGAATCCAGCAGAGCACAGGATTCAAGGCAGCATGGATTCACATCGGGAAGGTCTTGTCAAACAAATCTGATAGATTTCTTTGACTGGGTGACCAGGGAGGTAGATAGGGGAGGGGCGGTGGATATGATCTACCTAGATTTCAGCAAGGCCTTCAACGTCATCCCACATTGGAGGTTGATAAATAAGTTGGGCAGCCTGGGAGTGGGTCCCAAGGTGGTAAACTGGGTTAGAAACTCGTTGAGTGACAAGACACAAAAGGTGGTTGTGGTAAATGGCATTCAATCTGAGGAGAGAGAGGAGTAACCAGTGGGATGCCACAGGGATCCATGCTGGGGCCAGTCCTCTTCAGTGTCTTCATAAGTGACATTGCAGAGGGGCTGGAGGGGAAGGGATGCCACTTTGCAGATGACAACAACATCTGCAACAGGGTCGACACTCCGTGGGGGATGAGAAAAGACTAAAACATGCTTGAGGAGTGGTCAAGAGTGTGGCAGCTAAGATTCAATGCAAAGAAGTGTAAAATCATGCACTTGGGGTACAGAAATCCAAGGGAGGTGTACAAGATGGGGGGTACTGACAGCCACCAGTCATGAAAGAGACCTGGGGGGTAATCATATCTGATGACCTAAAGGTAACCAAAAAATGTGAGAAGGCTGTGGGGAGAGCCAGTGGGATGCTAGGGTGCATAGGGAGAGGTATTAGCAGCAGAAAAAAGGAGGTGGTTATGCTACTGTATGGCTTAATGGTGAGAACTCATCTGGAGTACTGTGTCCAGTTCTGGAGGCCACATCTCTGAAAGGACATAGACAAAACAGAGGCTGTCCAGAGAAGAGCAACAAAAATGGTGCAAGGATTGCACCAAAAGTCATATGAGGAAAGACTAGAGGACCTCAAAATGTATTCCCTGGAGGAGAGGAGAGAGAGAGAGGGATATGATAGAGACATTCAAGTACATCATGGGTATAAACAAGGTACTGGATGGTATCATCTTTCAGAAAAAAAGATGTGCAAGAGCAAGGGGGCATGATATAAAACTAGAGGGGATAGGCTCAGGGGCAATGTAAGAAAGTACTTTTTCACAGAAAGAGTAGTGGTTGCTTGGAACAGCCTCTTTGCAGAAGTGGTGGGGGCCAAAACAGTAGAGGAATTCAAGAATGCATGGGATAGACAAAAGAGTACTCTAACAATAGGGAAGAGAGGATAAGCCCAAGATCAACTAGGGTCTGTGGTAATGCATTAGGTAGGGAAAAGGGGCAGACTAGGTGGGCCACACAGTCCTTATCTGCCGTCACCTTCTGTGTATCTGTGATCTCTTTTTCTTAACACAGTATTGCTTAGAAACTGCAGTAGTTATTGTACAAATGAGTTGCATTGTACTGAGCTAAACTAATATCCCATCCCCCTTAATCAGATGTCCTGACCAAATGACTTGCTCTTTGTTTCACTAGAGCTAAAGCAGGTGTCCATGACTGCATATGGGATGCTTACTATATCTGTGTACAAGTTCTGCGCTATCAGCATCCAATTTATCAGTTTGTAAAGCACTGTGTAAAGCAGTATACATGAAGCAGATTTTGCAAACCAGAACTTTACTAATGTTTATGTAATATAAAGCTACATACAGTACCTTTTCATTTGGAAAATGTATTCTTTTTGTTTTTCTTTTTTACCAGGAGAGACACACTAAGCTGAAAGCTTCTTTACAGGTGTGACCTGGAAGCACAAGGAAGTTAAATAACCTGCTCAGGGTCACACAGTATGCAAGTAGGGGCTGTGGGATTCAAACCCAGGTCTCCAGGTTTGCAGCTCAGAGCCTTAAACCACTGTGCTATACTGCCTCCTCTAAGAGTTCTAAGAGTTGTGTCATCGTAATTGGAAGAAGTCTGTTTTTTATGTTTTTATTCTTTGGTAACCAAGTAAGGCCCATTAGGCTGGACTGGATTGGAGGGCTGGATTTAAATCTGCCTGTTTTCATGGGTGACCCGGGAGCACTGGGATGGTTAAGTTTCTTGCTCAGAGTCACACGGTATGTAAATGGAGATTGTGGAAATCAAACCCAGCTTTGCTGGATGTACCAAGCTCATTCACAGCTTGTTACTCTAACCTCTGGGCTATACTGCCAGACTATATACAGTATGGTGCTCCTGTAACAAGATGTGAGCACAGGAAAAACAACATGATCTAATGGTTAGTGCACTTGACTGTGAAACTGAAAATTACAGGTTTAAATCCTAGCCCAGTCACTGACTCAGCACAAATCCTAATCACTTGAGCCCCCTCTGATTCAGTCCTTCAAGCTGCTGTAGGATAGGGTTGAAGCAGAGGACCAGAGAAAGCTTGATGTTCAGTCACACTTTGGCTAGTCTTAACTACAGTGGAGCCAGCCAGGATGCAATGCAGCACTTTGCAGTATTACTGCACAGTGCTACAGTATGCTGCAGGGGTCAGTGTAGTTTAATGGCAGTTGAGTCCCATTGAAATGTCATATTTTGTGACATGGCATTTGCTGCAAGGTACTGCTTTTCATCCTGGTGGACTCCACTGTACACTGTAAAATAAACATGAACAAGATTTCCATGGCATCTCTTTCATGACTCTAGGCCCAGTTTTCAAAGGGATTAGAGGCACTTCCACTGCCACATAATGCCCTTCATACTATGGAAGCTACTCTGCACAGTGGAGCTGAGTTCTTCAGCATAGACATTCCTTTGCTCCAGCCTGTGCACTGCAACTGCCAACCAAATTGCTGAACCCATGTACATGAAAACATAAGTGTAAATATTTTGTTTTGCGCAATGGTAGCGTTCGTCACTGTGATGTACAACTGCTACCATGGATGCTGTTATTTCTGCCGGTGTTAAGTACTGCTGTTATTGCTGTCAGCGCTATTTGTACTGTGCTGTTATGAGTGGCACTTATTTGGTTGGTGCTGTCATGACCTAGTGTCATTTTATGACAAATGCTTACATTTATAGTGTATAAACTTCAGAACATTTGCAATGCATTTTCCTCATTAAGTGGTGTTCTTTCAAAATCCTGCCATGATTTACGGAGTAAGTGATAGTAAATATTTGTATACGAGAAAAAAGGTGGATAATGGTGGGGGGAGGGAGTGTAATGAGGTATTAAGCCACAAGCTTAAAGGGCTAGTAGAATTATTGCCTTGTTATGCCCCCAATAATCAATTCTTTTTGAATTAGTGGAAACCTTTACTGTTGTTGTTTTGTATAATATATTTGGGTTGTTGAAAAATGACTAGATTTTTAACTTTAAATGTTAAACAGTGTTTGTAGTGAAATACTAAATAAGATACTGGTTATTTCAATTGTTTCCTGATTAAATAGGTGCATGTGTATGTTTGTGGGCAGGGGCAGTTACTCTGTGTCTCTCAGAGGGTGTTGTGTCTCTGACAGAGAGTTGTAGTTTCTGTATTCAATATGGCTGCAGACATTGAGGTGTATGGTGTTATCAGAGTCTGATTGTATGAATTGTCTTGTTTATGTCTCTGATTTATTTGTGAAACACATTCAGAAATGCGTGTCTCTTATGCGAGGACTGGATTTAAATCTTAGTCTTGTATATTTGAAGATGCTCACATTTGCATTTCTGACTGTTGTCTCCAGTGTGATGTGCTAACCATTTTCTCATGACAGTGTGGATCTGGTTCATGTGTATTTTTGTAGAAGATTGTTAAGACTGTACATTTTAAACTGTGGAAAGGATTGCTATAGGATCAGTCTTTGTGCTGCATTTCTATATACTTTTTGTCTTGCTTTTTAGGCTTGGGGTGGGTTCTGGAATTTTGAATGTCTTTCAAATGCAATGTATTTCATTTTTAAAATCTTTTTTTTTTTTTTTTTTAATTGTGGATGTTCCAGCTGAAATTTAAGTTGTTGTTACTATTGTGGTTCTGGTTTTCATGCATTTTTTCCGGCTCTGTGTACTGCAGCAGCAGGAGATCAAGTGAAATATGAAATGTCATGCTCTAAGTATTTTGTTTCAAGAAGACTTTGTAAAGCTGTGCATTTGTAGCTTTGTTGGAGTGTAATACAAGATACTGAGAATGCATTAGGTATCAAAGTATGGTTTTGAAGATACGGTTCAATACAGTAGTATAAAATACTTTTTTAATTGATGATACAGTTAATTATTGATGATATAATAACTTGATTAGTTTGAGGTTTTTCATAATAAAGATGTCAGTTGATTTCTTACATTATTATTTGTTCATGATTTTATGATTGATTAGTTAGGTCAGCGGTATTTCGTGGATGATGTTAAAATCGTTTTATTAGTAACTGATGTGGGAATTTTTCCAGTACTTTATTTTTAATGGGGAGAATGGCCTAAAAATATATTACAAGAATATATAATATAAAAAAGCAAAATAATTTCTTTGGCAGCAACATTGCATTCAGTACTAGTGTGAACAGCTTCATAATAAGCATCTGAATTAGTTAAAGGAAAAAGGAAAATAAAAGGGGGCGGATATTCAAAAGGGTTGCGCCATGCACAATAGGGTTGCGCATGCGCAAGTCCGAAAGTGCGCCATTCTGCGATATTCAGCAGGAGGCAGTTGTGCCACCGAAAACAGGCTGAGCAACAGCGTAATGCAAATGAAGGCATGCGCATCCGAAGGGGGTGGATCCATGCATAAAGAGCGCAATGCGATATTCAAAGACTTGCATAATGCGCAAGAGCTGAACAGCCGGAAGTTGACCACAGCGGAAATGAGCCAAAATAAAAAGGCTCAAGGAAGAGGCACAAGAACGCGACAGGGAAGACACATGAGGCAGAGAGACAGAGAATGCCAGAGTAACAAACAGTGCAGGCCAGGGAGTGCACAGGACAGAAGAGGGGCAAGGGAAGGTGTATGGGGCCACAGAGTGCAGAGGCCAGTAGGTGTACCAGGTGCAGTGGAGGTAGCAGTCAGGACAGCGGGGGTAACAGAGCAACATCAGCCAGGGGGGGTCACAAGCCAGGGAGATGGACAGTGCCAGCTTCCACATGGAAGCTGTAATGAGGGGGGTGAGAATGCATGCTGCAGGGGGGACGTGGCCGTGGAAGGGCCCGTCGGCAGTACGCCCCCGTCAGGCAGTACCGTGCCTGCATCAGCTTTGAGCTGTACACAGATGTAGAGATCGTGGGCCGGTACCGCCTGAACAGGGCATTACTGAGATGGCTCTGTGAGCTGTGCAGTGATGGGATGCAGGCACCCTCAGGACGGAGTCACGCTCTGTCAGTGGAGACCAAGGTGACAGCCTGCATGTGCCTGCTCGCCACAGGCACCTTCCAGAGGCTGACAGGGGACACCACAGGCATCACACAGTCGGCCACGTCATGCATCCTCACCCAATTCCTCAGTGCACTGCTGCCACATGCTGCGGAGCACATCCAGTTCCCCAGCACCGCAGCAGAGCGTACAGCAAACATGCAGGAGTTCCACAGGGTAGCACGTATGCCTGGTGTGCTAGGGGCCATAGACTGCACCCATGTGGCCAAACGCACACCACCTGGCCCTGATGGGGCTGCATATAGGAACAGGAAGGGCTATTCCAGTGTCAGCTGCCAGGTGGTGTGTGATGCCACTGGTCGCATAATCAATGTCTGTGCCACACACCCTGGCAGAGCACATGATGCCTTTATATGGTATCAGTCCGCACTGTGCCATTGATTCGAGAGTGGGGACATCCCCACAGGCCATCTAGTGGGTGAGTACGCATGTAGGAATTGCAAACGTGGGCAAGGGTGGAATGCCACAGGTGCTATGGTAGTGGCACACAGGGATATTGGCAATATGGACCTGAACATGATACTCATCTCCACCATCTCCACACAGGTGACAGCGGATACCCACACCGTCCCTGGCTGCTCACACCATACCAGCTCCCCATGACCCCATCGCAGCAATGCTATAATGAGGCGCATGCCGCCTGCCTATCATCATCGGCCGGTATTTGGGATGCTCAAGGCACGCTCTGATGCCCTAGAACACCTCCGGAGTGCCCTCAGTACAGCCCCTCAAAAGCCTGTGGGATATTCCTGGCCTGTTGTATCCTGCACAACATGGCCAAAGACTGTGGGATAGCCATTCAGGTCAAGGAGTGGGACAGCGATGGGGCCGTCAGCAGCACCGGTGATGATGGTGATGAGCAGCCCCCCCCTTGGACGGCGGGACCCCCGACTGATCCGGCAGGCCCAGCTGCAACGGGACACCATCACAGAGGAGCATTATGCACGACACAGGTAAGTCAAGGGGCCATGTGCAACCAACACTGTCCTGGCACAACCCACAGGCACACAGAGTAACACACCAGGGGTGCATGATGGCAAGGGGAGTGGAAGGGACCAGGCACACAAACACACCATCAGGGAGGGGCGAACAGTCATATGGACACACACACACACACACACACACACACCAGGCACAAAGCGTACATGGGCAGGTGCACAGCAGAGCAGGAACAGACATGGCAAACACACAGATCCACAGACCACACCCACCACCTGTACTGTCCAAGTACATGTGTCAGATGCTGGGCACCCTTGCACCTTGGTGTACAGTACAATACAGGCATCATCATGCACACGCACCTGTGGACAGCAGTCGGGATGGTGTGCAGCTGGTCTGTATGTCGGCGTGATGTGCAGGGCACCCACCAGTGCACTGCCCACCATGACGCACAGTGCACACAGGGCAGCACCAGACAGGGCCCGCACTGGGAGACAGGTCAGTCATGTTGCATCATTCCACGGCCACCACGGATGCATGGGCGGCCCCGCCGTGACCCAACAGCACTGGCAGGCTGAGCAGGGGCCACATGGGGTGGCACCGATGGACCACCAGGGGTCCCACTGCGTGATCGCGACCTTGTCCGCACTGGGGTCTGTAGTATGCCAAACATACCTGCACCAGGGGTGCTCAGGATGCCCACAGCAGAACCCGGCATTGACAGGCTTGGTGTCGCACGACGCCGGGAACGGGGAGTGGAGAGTGTACTGTGTGGGGTGCACAGTACAGGGGCACCTGCTTGTGTGCCCAATGCAGCCACGACAGCGACCAATGCCTGGGTCTGCCTGTCAGTGGGGGCGGTCACATCCATCTGCATATGGACCATCTCTGCAAGGTTCATTGCACAGTCCCTGCTGTGCCACTCCACAGCCATGCACAGTGCCTCCACGGACATTGCAACCCACCTTTGCTGCTGTGCTGATTCCCACAGCAGGTGGGTGTGCTCTTCAAATGAGTACTCTGCCACAACGGCATCCTGTCCCCCAGGGTACGGAAGGTCCTGATGCTCAACACCCCTTGAGGGTGGGCGCTGTTCACCAGGACCAGGAATGGGCATATCAAAGGGTGGTGGGCAGGTGCCACCGCTGGACACTGTACCCACAGACCTGGTGGGTGACTGCTGCTGCTGCCCCTCCAACCGCTGTGCCTCAGGGACCACTTGTTCCACTGCTGTGGACGCAACAGTGCCAGACACCTGCACAGCCACCAGTGCTGCCCCACCGGTGCTGACAGGCACAGCCTGGGACTGTGCCGACATGCTGGCACACACGTTGGAACCAGCTAGGCCCAGGGGAATGTGCTGGCCTGCTGTGTGTCCATCATGGGACACACACATGTCACTGCCCATTGCAGTCCTTGCATCATCAATGGTGCAGGTACGTGTGCTACAGCCACAGTCACAGCGTGCTGGCATGCTTGCATGCCAGACTGCTGAGACACAGGCTGTGCACCCCCCCACACCCGACTCACCGACACCAGAGTTGGCAGCCTGGCGTGCATGCTGGTGCAGTGCATGCTGGCTGGTGACAGAGGTGGATGGACCCTCCTCCATGTCCAGCAGGTCTTCCTCACTGCCTGGACCCACCACCACCATCCCCTGAAGACGAACAGGATCTGTAACAGAAAGAGAGGACATGTGAGTGCATGTGAACAACCTTCCCCCCAACACCACCACCATGTCATACCGTGCAGTGATGGGCTTCCACCTGTCTGGAATCCACTTCCTGGTACGTCCTCAATAGCACTCCACTGCATTGATGCAGCCAGTCAGTCCTCAGCTGGGGTCAGCTCCACCACCGCTGGCTGGCCCCCGCCTGTGCCAGCACGTGCCGCCCTGAGGGCTGCCACCTTCTCCTTCACCCTCCTGCGGTTTGTCCCCATCTTCTTTTTGCATTCCTGCACAGAGCGCTGGTGGCTTCCATGCAGGTTCACTGCCCGAGCTACCCCCTCCCATGTAGCCACACGGGCCTGAGGGGTGCTCCGCCGTCCACTCAGTAGTGGCTCCTCCTCCAGGTAGGCCTGGAAGAGGGCCTCTGTCTCCACCGTGGTGAAGTTGGGCCTCCTCCTCCGCCCACCATCCTCACCCTCACCTTGGCTCTGCTCGGTCATGTCGATCTGTATGGGTGGAAGTGGACACCTGTCACTGTGCAGTCTACAGCGTTATCCCATGATCATTGCCCAGAACATCACACAGCAGGCAACCCACCTCTCACCTGCAGTAACCAAATCTGGCTAGCGCAGCCCAATGTCGCACATTTATAGTGCAATGCAAGCAAATTAGGAGTGGAGCAACTGGAATGAGATGCAAATCACGCCACTGCGCCTTTGAATGGCTGATCAGATGATTTGCATGTGTCGGCTGAATAGCGCGCCGTTGCGCTTTGCACATTACGGTTGAGCCGGCTGAGCCAATGGAGCATATCTGTGACTGTGTGGTACACTGCATTGCACATGCCCAGGTAGCTTACGCAGGCATCTGCCGCAGTGATGATGTGCTGTGCATGATCGGCAATCCAGGCCATGGCCACCATTGTGCCAGTGGCGCTACAGCACTGGGCACCATATGGCGCTGTGGCACTACTGCGCAATAGTCCACTGTGGCACTGGCACGCAGGTGACCATTCGCGCAGGATGTGTATACGTCAGATGACGCTGTGCGTGGCCTTGCGTCACAGACCCCTGACCTGGTGTCTGACCTTTGCCCCTGGCGCTGTTCGGCTGCCATGTGTACGGCTCTGTTGCGCTGTTTGGTGACAGTGCTATGTGAACCGACGGTGCTATACGAACAGCGCGATTGGAACCTATGGTGGTCTATTGCGCAACATTTCCATGTGGGGTTGCTGCGCTGTGGGGTGCCATATTGCCTGCTCTACTACCACAGTAATGGCACGCATGAGAGCTCTCCAGTGGAGTCAGTTGGAGGTGGCCAACCTGGTGGCAGTGGTTGAGCCTCACTTTGGGGCACTGTTTGGGGATCAGCCCCTCACCATGGCCCGCACCCATGTGTGGCTGCAGGTGGCCACTGAACTGGAGAGGGTCACAGGGCGGTGCCGGTCTGCTGAACAGTGCAGGCACAGGTATCGTGACCTCCGCAGGAGGGAGCTGGATGTGCTGCAACGCCTCAGGTCACGTGCCAGGAGGGGCATTGTGCCTAGGCCAGGTGGGTGTACCATCTATGCACCTGTATTCTCCGTAGGGGTGTGACTGTATTTTGGTGGCGGTGCATGGGGGATGGCTCTGCCATGGTTGGCTGTGTCAGTGTGTGCAGGTGTGAGATGCATGGGTCTGGCTGTGTGGGCAGGCACACTCACTGGGGCAGGGGGCAGTCTGCTTTGGGGTCACACTGATGTTTTCTCAACATTTGTCACCCACAGGCCTGGCAGAGAGGATACAGGCCCAGGCTGAGGAGGGCCATGGTGGGGCCCAGGTGGCAGCCGGAGGAGGCGTGATGGGTGGACCACAGTGGCAGCAGCAGCAGCAGCCACAGCTGCTTGATGAGTGTGAGTGTGATTACATCATGGATGCTATTGCATGCTGGAGGGGGTGGGCATGACCACCAGCCATGGACAACACAACCATGCACGACACAGGTGACAGTCATCACTGTCCAGTGTCACTGCACGCCTGTGTGTGCATCACTGGTGGTCCATGCATGCACTGGGCACATGGCTGTGGAACTGGCATCCCACCACATTGCCACGTCCGCTTGACAGCCTTGTTTGTGCTGTGATGGACATGGGCAGTGTGTGTGTGCAATAGTGCACATAGCTGGTGCTGCCTGGTTGGGCGTGTCATGTGCATGGTCACTGTGGGTGGGTGCATACCATCACAGGTGCGGGGCACTAGGCTATATGCCTTGCAGGATGGGTGGTGTTCAGGGTTGTGGACAGTCACAGCCATTGACTGTGTTCCCTTTTCCTAGGTCTCAGCATCCTACGGCGGATGGACCGTGCCCTCCAGCGGCTGACGCAGGTGTCAGTCACTACACATGACCTCCTGACAGACATGCAGCGCCATGGGGTCAGGTGACATCGGAGGAACCGGGAAGATCAACAGGCAGCAGGGGACCAGCCTGCCGGGCGCTGACTGCGCTTCCCCTTCCCACTTCACCCAGCCCTCCCACCCTGCCTTCCCTCTCCCAGTTGTTCACCCCTACCTCTTACCCACCCCTACCTTGTACCCCTACCCCCCCTTGTCTTGTACATATGTATATAGATGTTGTTGGTGTTGTACATATCTTTTTCGAATATATATATTTTGTTATGAATTCTGTGGTGGTCTCTGATTTGCAGCAGGCTATGGTTGCTTAGTTGCAGTGGTGTGCATGGCATCTGGGGTGGTAAGCTCCTGGGTATGTGTGTGTGTGCATGGGAAGGGTGTCTCCGGTGTGGGAGTGCCTTTCAGTCGGTCTTGCCATCTGCTGCCACCCACTGCTGGGTGCCCAGGGTGGGTCTGGCTTGTATGGTTCTGTGCTACACGAGGTTGCAGTGTGCCGGGATTGCATGGTGTTTACTGCAGTGCCAGTCACTGCACATGGGTGGTGTCTTGGGGTCACAGTGCAGGGTGTGCTGTACAGAAGGGGGGGGGCTGATGTGCACTGTGGTTGTCGACCCCCTGTGTGTGGCAGTCTCAGCCTGCCAGTGGGTGTGCTGGGGCGACATGGCCCTGCTGTGCTTTGTTGGCTTGTCCCCATGGGCCGGTGGATCATCCATCCCTCCCCCAGTGATGCTGTGCTTGGGGTGTGCGGGTGTATTGTTAGTTCTGCAGTGTGTTCCTGTGCTCATGTGTGGCATGGCTGGTGGTGGGCCCAGCCTGCCTCCCTGGTTGTGCAGTTCCATTGCTCTGCTGGGGGGGCTCTGCTTGTGCTATGGCACCTCTGGACTGCTCAGCTGGGCTAGCCTTGTGGCGCTATGGCGCATCATTTCTGCTCAGCTTCCCCTTCCTGGTTGTGCTATGACGCAGTTTGTGTGATATTCAGACGTTGGCTGCTTGCGCAATTGACCTTGCTCCATGTTTGAATATTGCGACGATTGCGCCTGTGCGCAAGTGACTTGCGCTTGCTCCTGCTGTTGCGCACTTTTTGGGCGCAGTTTGGATATCCGGTCCAATGTATCTAGATTTTCCTGAACTCATGCTGTAACATATAAGCCCCTTCCCCAATAATTTTTAAATATGTTTTCCATGTTCCTATAATCCTGTCATTTAATTATGTGTATGAGGTCAGTCTTTAAGAACTTACTTTAGATATAGTATGTGTTGACCTTTTCCAGATACCAAATCATCTTAATAATACATTCTGCTCCCTATATAGATAATTTAGACTGGATGGTGGTAACTGGCACGTCAGAAAATTTTGCACAGCTGTGCCATTTGTCCTCAAAAGTAATACCTCAAGTTGGATAGTGCTTGTTTTGTTAGGTAACTAGGTTACCATGCCATTAGTATAATTGTGAATATATAATATAAGGGTTTTCACCTAGATAATATATTGAAACTAGTACACATAGCTTGTCTCACAGTTGGACATCTAACTGATTTATTTATTTTATTTTTTGATTTGTTACCTGGGTAAGTAGCCAAAAGCATCAAATGCCCATTTTCATAGGAGGCCCGAGGGATACAAAAGGTACAATATAGACAAAATACAATACATACAAAGTTACAAATACAAAGATATTAATGTAGACTATGAAACCACATTAACCAAAGCAACAGCAATTAGATAATCCTAGGAAATGGCTTTTCAGAGGAGTCTTATACCTATAGTAAGACATAGGTAGATGAAACACCATTAGAAGAGACTTCCAAACAGCAATGGACTTAAATACGAATCACAGTTGTCTTGTAGCAGTATGATATAAAGAAGTTTTCAGTTTACCAGTAATAGCTGACCTAGTAACATAACTCAAAACTGGAGTACCCAAAGTTGACTTAAAATGGAAAGGAATAGATCCTTTACAGAATTTCCAAAAGGCAAGAAGCCTTATATACGAACATCTAAATGCAAAAGAGGACCAATTTAATTTCTGATATAATGCACAATGGTGTGTAAATCGTGGATTGATGTGTAAATCGTGGATCAGAGGTTACAAATCTACAGATCTGGTTATACAGTATGTTACTTCTACCCATTTTAATGTATTTTTGTTGGCAGCAGCATAGATGAGCATACCATAGTCCATAAGGGACTAGAGAATTGTTTGTGCTAATGTTTTGTTTTTAGATTTAAAGCATAAACAATTTTTCACTTTGTAAAGTAAACCTTATCTCGAATGGATTTTTTAATTAATGAATCAATGTTGTTGGCATAATCTCTTACCTCGTTAGAAAGAGGATCAGATTTGCTTGCTGATATTACTGGACATCAGCATTAAGCTGAACATATGCATGTCTGCAGCAGTCCTGACAAAGTCAATTAATTTTCTTTGAAAACAGGCTGTTTGTGTCTACTGATAGTATGCAGCTAACTCTATAGTTAAAACTACTTTATGGAACTGCTCGATTTTTACCACACCAGGGGCCCGATAGTCAAAGCTTTGCACCTGGCACTAATCCATTGCACTGGAATAGTGCCGCATTTGCACCACGCTGCAATATTCAAATGCCTTTTTAGCACCGGTGCTGTGTGATCGTGCTGATGATAAAACTTAATGTATGCAGGGGAAGGAAGTAGGGGAGTGGCCATGAATGCCGGTGCACTGGCATATTCAAAAGATTAGCACTGTGCTACAGGTTTTTGCACCACCTGTAGCGCGGTGCACAATACTGCCTGCAAAAAGCATGCGGTGGTATAACTCGAAGTAATTCAAAGTGTAACTTTGATGCATTTTGAATTACTTCAGTGCTAACCCCTGGTAGTTTAGTGGTCCCCCCATCCCCCATCGTGATCCCCGACCCCTGTAGCTTCTGAAATGAACTCATTTCCCTGGTAGTCTAGTGGTCCCCACACACCCCCATCATGATCCCTGACCCCCATAGCTTCTGAAATGTATTAATTTCCCTGGTAGTCTAGTGTCCCCAGACCCCATCATGATCCCCGATCCCCATATGTATTAATTACAACCCTTACCTGGTAGTCCAGTGGTTCCTACCCCCACCCAGCATGCAATCCCCCACACCCCAACTATGTCAGAATGGCTCAACTTACCGCTCACCTCCGTGCCAGCCGCTGACTGAGTGTTGAATGAGCATGCATCTCAGTGAGTGATGGATGAGTGCATGCTCATTCATTACTACTACGGTACACTCATTCAACACTCAGTCGTTGGCTGGCCACGGAGGTGAGTGGGGGGTTGAGCCAGTCAATGGCTCTGTTCAGGCATAGTTGGGGGTAGGGGGGTTGATACTGCCAGGTGGGGGGTGGGGGGAACACTGGACTACCAGGGAAAGTATTTATTTTCTATCATTAAAAGGGTAACTGAAACTGCTGACTCTGATTGACTGATGTAAGTTTATTAGCCCTATGTTAATCTTTAAATAATATACCTGTAGAGCCTGATTACAGATGTCATGATTTAGCAGGTACTACTGTTTTGAATCATTTTATCAATAGAACTCAGAGCCGACATTACAAAAAGAGGTGTGGGAGGATGCATGTAGGCAGCTGTTCCGTGTGTATAACAGAAACAAATGCAATAGGTATATAGATACTTGCACACATATACACACAACTCCTATTGATAGCACATGTTAAGGTATTTTGTCTTTCAGCTCTCTTGTGCAGCTGTGTTGGTGATTTGAGCATGGCCACTGCTAATAGCTAGGTCGTGGTAAGAGACAGAAGCACCCGAAGTCTGAACACACGCAGACTATTTCTAATTCACTTTTAAACAAATTCAGATTCTTGCTGTGGGTGTCACTGCTGCCCAGTCCTGAGTCCCTCCCAACAATGGCTGTAGTCATTCAACATAAAACAAAAATCGATGATCACCAAGTCAACCATTGCCCCCACCCCCCAGGCAGAGAAAGCTTAGGCTGAGCACCATCAGTACTTCATGTAATGGATGGCTGTCGTAGCAAGTCTGGAGGAGGAAAAGGGTCCAGTGTTGCTGGCCACTTCCTAGCCTTTGGGAGGGAGTTCCCATGCAAGAATGGACGAGGGTGGGAGGTTTGCCAGTAACCACCAGTACCTCTCGGAGTCAGAGTATCAATGTCTTTCTCATACTAATTTAAAAATGGAAAAATAAGAACGATCCAAAAATGAGAACGATCCAAAGAGGTTAATTCTGCTCCTCTGTAATACAATATATTCTTACAAAAAGCATGATCACATGGCAGGAGCCAACTTTGGTGTTAACATCCCACCATTGCCTGGTAACAGTTTGTTACGGTCTGATTACTGCAGCAGCAGGAAGCATTTTTTATGTAATCTGTGACCGGTGTGACAGTCTGTTGGCTACTATTGCATGGCGTTGACTTTACCATAACGTCACTGTTTGTCTAGCAGTGGTTTCACTGCAACTGTCGCACCTGGAAATGTGTTGCACAGTTTTATATATTAAATGGTGAGCATCTATTCCGTTTTGTGTGGCTGTTTCTGTAGTGGGTGCTGTGTGCTTCTGGCTACTATAACAATGTTTTTTGGGGGGGTGAGTTGTTGCCATGGCCACCATACTTAAGTTGCTCAAAGCACAAATCAATTCCTCAGTCTTCTGTCAGAATCAGCAGGCACTGTAAGGCAGGTGGTCTATTTTAATTGGAATCCTCTTTCTTACTATAATGAAACAGGGTACAAAAGTGTATTTTAATATTTGTTTTATTCTTTTAATAATTGCAATAAGGTACTCCCAGGGGTTATGTTAATTTTCGATTAATCACCCCCACAGGGTAATGACGGCTGAGGCTGTGCCTTGTGCCTGTCACCCCCAGGGGATGATTACTTGAACATTAACATAACCCCTGGCCATACCTTATTTCTTAAAAGCTACGGGAATCGGGGATCGTGATGGAGGGGTGGGGGACCACTGGACTACCAGAGAATTAGTGAACTATGTACAGAATGGGAGCATAGACTAGACTTTGACTTTGACAGCAGATAAGGACCACTTGGCCCACCTAGTCTGCCCATTTCCCTACCTATTGGATAAGCTGCAGATCCTAGTCAACCAGCAGCCTACTTCCTCCTTACCCCCTCCTACCCCCCCATTATAATTGCCTTATGTTGGTCCCATGCATGCTTGAATTCCCTCACTGGTTTTGACCCATTATCTCCTCAGGAAGGCTGTTCCCTGCATCCACCACCTTCTCCATGAAACACTACTTCCTCATGTTGCCCCTGAGCCGTCCCCCCTCTATCTTCAAATTGTGTCCCGTTGTTCTTGTGCATCTTTTTTTCTGAAATATGCTACTCTCTTGGATTTTGTTGATTCTCTTGAGGTACTTGAAGGCTTCTATCATGTCCCCCCACCCCCACCTCCTTTCCTAGAGGGTATACATATTAAGCTGTTTTAGTATCTCTTCATATGGCTTCTGGTGCAGACCCTGCACCATTTTGGTTACCCTCCTCTGGACTGCCTCCATCCTGTCTATGTCTTTGCAGAGATGGGATCTCCAGAACTGGATGCAGTACTCCAGATGGAGTCTGACCAACAGTCTGTACAGAGGGATAACAACTTCTTGCTTTCTACTGGTGATACCTCTCCCTATACATCCCGGAATCGGCCCAGCACTCCTTACTGCCTTCTCACATTGTTTGCCTACCTTAAGGTTGTCTGATATGAGTACCCCCAGGTCCCTTTCCATTTTTGTTGTTATTAGTACCTACCCCCCCCCCCACTGTGTACTCTTCATCTGGGTTTTAGCTTCCTAGGTAAATTACTTTGCACTTCTTTGCATTGAAACTAAGCTGCCATACTCTTGATCATTGCTCCAGCCTTGCCAAGTCCCTTTTCATCCTTTCCACCCCTCCTCATTTATCAACCCTGTTGCAGATCATTGTGTCATCTGCAAAGAGGCATACTTTTCCTTCCAGCCCCTCTAAAATGTCATCTATAAAGACATTAAAGAGTACCAGTTCCTGTACTGAACCATCTGGTACCCTGCTAGCAACTCCCCTTTCTCCAGAGTGTGCTCTGTTAACTATTACCCTCTGAGTCCTGTTGTCCACCCAATTTGTCACCCAGGCTACCACCCTGGAACACAATCCCAGGCTGGCTAACTTGTTTTTGTGTTGCACTGTGTCAAATGCCTTCCTAAAGTCTATGTAGGCCATATCTACAGTCCCTCCCTGGTCTACTACTTTGGTCACCCAGTCACAAAAGTCTATTAGATTCATCTGGCATGACCTTCCCACTATGAATCCTTGCTGCTTTGGGTCCTGTGCCCTGCTGGCCTCTAGGTACTCAGCAGTTCTTTCTTTCAGAAGTGATTCCATAATTTTCCCTTCCACTGTGGTCAAACTAACAGGTTTGTAGTTTCCTGCCTCTGCCTTCCTCAAGTCCGCAAGTACCACACCATCCTCCCATAATTTGTTAAAAAGGGTAGTCAGCAGTGTCACTAGGTCTGCCCTTAGTTCTTTTAGGATTCTGGGGTGAATCCCATCAGATCGCATTGCTTTGTCCACCTTGAGTTTTAAGAGTTCTTTCAGGATCTTTTCTTCTATGAATGGATTGGTATTGGCCCCACTGCCCAGAGTGCTTCTATTGTTTGGTTTAGGTACCTCCCCTCTTGTTCTTTTGTGAATGCTGAGCAAACATATTCATCCAGTATCTCTGCCTTTTCAGTGTTGCTCTCTGCCCACCTCCCCTTCCCTATATTAAGTGTCACTATCCCTTCCCTGGTCTTTCTGCACTCCCTAATGTATCTAAAAAAGGTTTTATCCCCTTCTTAACTGAGCTAGCTATCTTTTCCTCAGTTTGGGCCTTTACTATCCTGACTGCCTTTCCTGCTTCCCTCTTCTTTAACTTATAAAGTTCTCTGTTCTGCTCCTTCTGTGATTCCTTATACTTCCTGAATGCTATCTTTTTCTCCCTAACCTTCCTTGCCACCTCTTTCAAGAACCATTGCATACTTCCCACGTGTCCCACATCATGAGGGACATCCCTCAATCCCTCAGTGTACCCCTGCAAAGTGCTCTGCCCTCATCTGTCCCTCATGGACAGGGTGCTGAACACACAGATGATGAGTTGTACATTCATACTATATGGTTGCAATTAATATTCTATGCTTCTCCAGGAAAATGTGCACCTTGTACAAGTGGAGGCTATGGTTCCACTGTTTTCTGGGCTTGTATCTCCATGTTCGTTGCTGTGTACCTCATCATGAGTGTCATTGTCACTCACTGTCCCTCAGTCAGCACGTTTGTGCACCTCATTGCAGTGCTGCATGGGCGAGTGGTATGCACTGACTATGCCTGCAAATACCCATGTCCTGCATCATCCAGCCTGTACTTCCATTCCGGCCAAAAGGTGGTTGCTGTGAGCACACCCTGGCCTTCAGCTTCCTGCCTGTACTATCATTCCAACCAACAGGGGGTTGCTGTGAGCTCCATGCAACAGTGCTGGGCAAACTACATGGAATTGTATGCTAAGCAGTCCATAATGAGATGTAAATGTGACTGTTTGCCCACGGATTATCTAAGTAGGCTTATTTGCATAGGATCTCTGAATATAGTCAACTTTTGCCTTGGTCTAACTTGTTTGTTCCAGGCTAATGCGTTAGCACTGTGCATTTAGGTTAGCCCCGGGCAAACCTCTCAAAGGCTTAGCACAGTTCTGCAGTGTGTAGCCTGCATTGTTGTTTGCAGTTGTTGTGAAACACTTCATTGCTGTCACACACATTGTCCACCAATTTCAACTCAGCCCTACTCCTACTCTGTGTCCACTGAGCTGCTGTTGCTTTTTTCACTTCCCTGTCACTGTATTCAGAGTTGTCTTATTTCCCAGGCTGTTTTACCACTCCACTCTCAGCCCTGTTTGCACTGCTTCCTTTGCACACTATATTCAGTAGGTTTAACACCAGGGCTATTCCTTTAAATATAGCTTGCTAATGGTTCACGGCTATTTTAGCACGCCAGGCAGTGCTAATTTAGCCCTGGGACTAAGTTTTAAATATCTGTCCCCAAATGTGCAAACTGAGGCCCATTAATTGATGAATAAGACCCCAGCAAACTGTTAAAAATGTATGTATATTTTGGTGTAGTAGGATCTTTCAACATCTTTAAAGAGGCTATTAATTAGGGATGGGCCAGTCAGCTGTGATCCTGTTTTGATTCCAACTCTGATTTTTTCCCAAAAGTTTTTGATTTATTCAGATTTACTCTAATGAATTGTAAATCTATTTTAGTATATTTGAGTATGAGAAATGCATCAGTATTATTCTTTTAGATCCCTCTGTTAAAAAAAAATTAAATGTAACCTTTTTTAAAAAAGAAATTGTGTCTGTATTTTCATGTCGTTTGGTCAGGAAGCAACCAACAGCAATAACCAATAAATTTATAACAGTCACCAGTACTGCAATAGTGAGTCAATGAACAAGGAGTTCAGGGCAGGGTACCCAAAAATTAAGTAGCATTATTCGTGATTAAGTGACGTGAAACAGAAGATCCATGTACAGGGTTGCACCCCAAAATTATATAGCATCAAACAGAAGATTCAATAACACTGAAAATCATTAAAAGTGCTACAAAAAGACACTGACAAAATGGCTTATTTAAACATGGATGCGAAACAGAAGATTCAGTAAATGAACAGGTTGAGCTGCACCCAAAAATCAAGTGTTGTGATTTGTGAGGATCATGACTAAGTGATGTAAAACAAAAGAGTCCATGAACAAGATTGCACCCAAAAATCAAGTGGCATGATTTGTAACTAAGTGGCATGAAACAGAAGATTCATATACAGGGTTGAACCTAAAAATTAAATGGCATCAAACAGAAGATTCAGTAAAACTGAAAATTGCTAAAAATGCTACAGAAGAACACTGACTAAATGGCTTACTTAAACATGGATGTGAAACAGAAGATTCAGTAAACAAACAGGGATGTACCCAAAAATTAAGAAGCATGATTTGTGACTAAGTGATGTGAAAAAGGAGACAGGGTTGCACCCGAAAATTATGTGGTATAAAACAGAAGATTCAGTAATACTGAAAATTACCAAAACTGCTACAGATTGACGTGACCCCCCCCCCTTCACAAAACTGTATGGCACTATGAACTAGTAAAAGTTCAGGTACAGAGATGAGCAATACAGAGTTTGAGACGTGATACCACCCTTCACAATCTGTATGGCTCTATGGCACAGAGATGAGCAACACAGAGTCTTGGGTAGTATGACTTTTCTAAGGCAGCACAGAGATGGGCAACACAGAGTCTGAGACATGGGTGACACCCCCCTCCAAAATACGTGAGGCACTATATGACCTAGTAGTAGTTCAGACACAGACATGGGCAACAAAGAGTCAGAGCTGTGAAGCCCCCCGCCCTTCACAGTCTGTACAGCACAATGGCACAGAGATGGGCAACACAGGGTTTAGGGCAGTATGACCATTCAGGGCAGCACAGAGATGGGCAACACAAGAGTCTGAGATGGTAGTGACACCCCCTTCAATATCTATGGCACTATAAGCCCCCCTCAAAATTACTGAGGCACTATGACCTTCAGTCAGTCCTTCTGTCCTGTCTGACTATTGAATTCATTGGGCTCTCTCATCCTCTATATTCTCTCTCTGTCTCTCTGACTAACAAAAATTGGTGTTTTATCATTTTATTGTGGAGTCTGCAACATCTGCACTCTTCTATAGACTACTCTGCGCTCTGCTGTTGAATTTGTTGGCCTCTCTCTATTCTCCCTCTCTTTCTTATGAAAAATCATTTTTTTAATGAGTACTCTCAGTTTGCTGCAATGTCTGCAGCTGTCTGCTGTTGTCTGCTATTTAATTAATTGTTCTCTCAATCTCTACTCTCTCTCTCTCTCTCTCTCTCTCTCTCTCTTCTTCTCCCTCTGCCTCTAACAAAATTTTCACCAGTTTTTGTTTGGGAAATCTACACACACACACACACACACACGACTGCCTCCACTGACTGCAAAGTCCCAAATGCGCTCTATACTTGGTTTCCTAGGGAGGTTCTGTGGTGGCTAACACAGAGGATTGGCTAGAACATGTGTCAATCACTGAACAGAGATCCTCATTAGTTGGGATGCAGTGAATTTAAATTTCACCGGCGAAGTGCCCAAATTTGCGTGCCAGAATAATTCGAGAAATTTTTCTGCATTAGGCAGAATTTCACCTTCCACGGGTAAAATTTCACCTTCTGTGGCCAAATTCCACCTTCCGTGGGTGAAATTTCTCCACTCTGCCAGGTGAAATGGGTGGAATTTCTCGGATTACTCAGCAAAGCGAATTTCACTTACTTCGCCCACCACTACTCATTAGTTGGCACCCTTCAGTGCCCCAGGATCATGACTGTTTCCCTTTGTTGGTCATGTGATGGTCCAGGGACTCAGGAGTCTTTGGTAGAGATTGAGAGAAAAAAAGAAACACTTTTTTTTCTGCACTCTTCTGCACCCTGCACTGCCTTTACCATGCTGTATTGGTGGTTAGAGTGTTACTCTGGACCAAACCGTACTTCCAAACTGGACCAACTTGGCAATCTTAGTAAAGCCACAAAAGGCTCATTTTTCCCAGTCTGAGCTGTGTTGGCTGGCCGGGGTAGGGGTGTAGAACTATACCAGAGCAAGCTCACCCATCCCTACTATTAAGAGCCTAAATGGGCACTAAACCTCATCTGAAAGTACTTTTGTTTTTATTTTATTATTTATTTACCCAAGAGAGAGCCCAGCAGAGATGCAGCATCTTATTTCAAGTTGGGTACTGATGGTTTTGCACATTTACACAGCTGGGTGAAATGCAGCACCAAGATGTTAAGTGATTTGTCAAAGGTCACACTGTCTTTGGCTCTAGCAGGGTCTTAACCTATAATTTCCTAGTTCCCAAACTACAGTAGTGTTCTAACCACTAGACCACACTGCCTTCTCATCAACAAATGCAATGTTGAATTTAGGAAGCATTTGTGTTAGTGTTCACTAAGAAATAAACCTAGTGATGCAACACTATGTTTTCGGTGTGATTCCATTGCAAATGGCTTATAGTACCTCTAAACCATGCCACTGCTTCTAGATACCACCAAATGTGAAATCTGACTTTTCCTATAGTATCTCTGTGGAGTACTTTTTGAAACACTGTTGAAAGGATGCCATTGATACAAAAGCTTCAAAAACACATACATAACCACATGCTGCCTTTGCTTAGTGGTTAAAAACTTCTGTTGAAGCCGCTTATATGTTTGATCAACAATGTCCTTTTTTCATCTGTCATAGACTTTTGCCTGAACAAGAGTAACTTACTACTCACCTTAATGAATTCGCTATAACTTGCCATTCATTGCCCAGGGTTGTAAAGTCACATATTTCCTTCTGAAGAGCCATTTTGTGCTCAAAAGTAACAGATATCTATTATCTGCATTTGCTAGAAGGTGGCATAATGTGAAACTATCACGGGGTGACCAAGAGTTGATTTTTAGGGTGACTACAACATACAATAGTAGAATAAATGAAACTGATAATTGAAGATTAAAAACTTCCCTTTGATCTGCCCATTGTGCATCTTTATATTGGTAGCATCCTGTGTCAGCTCCTTGTCAAGCATTGACATTAAGGTGTTATCATTTATGATGTCATACATCATCATACTAAGGATCATACTAAGGAAGATAAGAAGCAAGGGGGCTGATGTAGCCCACAGGTGCTCCTATTCAATACAGAGAGTAATATTTGAATGTGTTACTGGAAAGCAATAAGGTATCAAGACACTATTTAAATATAGTTTTTGTTTCGTTAGTAACAATTTCCAAGGGTAAACAATTCCAAGGGTTCACCACACTTGAAGTGAAAAAGAATTTTCTACAGATGTGATTCATTTTTTTGCCAGTAAGATGGAGGGGATGGCCTCTTATATTGTAGGCACTATCTTTAAACTTGAGACCCAATTCAGACATTAAATAGGGGTCTTGTACAATGTTGTATAGGAAAAGAAGATCACCTTTTAATCGACGTGTCACTGGAGTCATAAGATTTAAAGTGGCTTATCTGGTTTCATTTGATTCATTATTCGGACCATACATATGTTTAGTGTAGTTACATTGGACTTTTTCTAAGAGTTTACAGTCTGATTTCCTGAAGGGGCATCACAACTGGGAGGCATATTCAAGGTGGGGTCTGACATATGCTCTGTACAAAGGCAACATTACTTTAGGGCCGCGTGATTTGATGTTACATTTCATCATCATCATCATCAAGTCTTTATTTAACCAAGCAGTCATCGTTGAGTGAATGCTCATTTACAAGATGGACTTTGGTGGAACATGAACAATTGTTTATACAGGTCAAGACAGGTATTTACAAGGCAATACAGATAATACATTTTACAGAAAAGAAAAAAAGAAATTCATTTGTACATAGAATTATACAGACATTGTACAGATTGCAGGGTATCTACATACACAGAATTGTCTACAGACAGTTATAAGGCAGGTTATATAAGGTTGTTGAGAAAAAAATACACAAGGTAGAGGCGGAGGTAAGAGGGAAGGGAGGGAGGTAGGGGTAGAAAGGCTAGGAGGGCACGGTGCACAGAGCAGAGCTGGGAAAATGGGATATAGAGATGGAGGATGGAGGAAAGGAGTATGTGGGCCCTGGCATTGTATGATATAAAATATGGGGCTGGGAGGTTGTCACAACCCAGGGGTAATGAGCTCTTATCCGATGTAGGAAAAATTAGGAGAAGGTAGGGCATAAAGTTAATAAGTCAAGGGGATGTGGAAGATAGGACATTTAGGCTTGGGAGGAGTGGGCTGGGGGGTCAGTACTTAAAGTTGGGTCTAGGCGGGGCTGTATACCAGTGCAGGCACCAGTACTGGATCTGAGTGGATGAAGCAATTACACGCTTCTCTGTATGGAAATATAGTGTCTTGAAGGCATTTAAACATATTAGAGTGCTTAATTTGAGAGTTTTTGGCAGATCGTTCCATAAGGTAGGCAGCACAAAGCTTATAGCTGCCCTGCTGAATCGGGATTTTGCTTTGGGTACTTTAAGTGTTATAATTGAGTAACTTCTTAGCGCGTATTTCCCAATTACACTCAGGGGAAGACAGCAGGAGATATAGTAAGGCAGCTTATTAGAGATAGCTCTATAGGTCCAGAGAGCGGAATTTCTGTGGCGCCTGAGCTTTAGTGATGTCCACCCCACTGCCACATGTAGGGTACAGCGATGCATGGCGAAGGGAAGTCCCGTTATAAACTTCAGTGCTCGATGGTAGAGCATGTCCAGCTTTGCCATGTAAGAGTTGGGGCATTGGCTGTACATGAAATCAGCATAATCAACCAGTAATAGGAAAGTGGATTGGACCAGTTGTTGCTTGGCATCTCTGGTGAGGAATTGGTTGATTCTAAAAAACAGGCCAAGCCTTTGCCAGAGTCGTTTTAGCAAGTCCTTGATATGTTTAATGATTGAGAGTCTGTGGTCTATCCAGACTCCCAGATACTTGAATTTTGTAACAAATTCTAGTTTTTCACCTAGAACTGTGGTAATTTGGGGAACTGTCCCACTGGACACAGGGTTAGCTGTATGAATGAATGGAGAGAGGACCATCGATTTAGTTTTTTTGGCATTGAGGAGTAGCTTTTTTTGGAGAAGTTGGCTTTGCAAAAGGTTGAATTCAGACCGTAGATCATTGCAGGCAGCTTTGGGTGCTGGGCGACTCACATAGAGAACTGTATCATCTGCAAACAGATGGATGCTGACTTCTTTTATACAATGGTCGATGTTATTAATGTAGATTGCTAATAGGAAGGGCCCTAGTATAGATCCTTGGGGTACCCCTCTTTGAAGAGTTTTTAAGGTAGGCAAGCCTCCTTCAGCTTTAAATTGTTGAAGGCGCCCTATAAGATAGTCAGTGAACCAACACAGAGAGGAGGGGTCCACACCTATGGTTTGTAGGGAGGAGAGGAGCAGACTATGGTCGACGGTGTCGAAAGCCTTGCTTAGATCAAGGAAAACAGCACAAATAAAGTTTTTGTTCTCAAGATTATGCTGCCAGTCATTGGTTACTTTGGCGAGGGCTGTGATAGTGCTATGTTTAGCTCTGAATCCGGACTGCATAGGATTTGGCAGTTTCATAGATTCAAGGTAAGTCCTCAGCTGTGCATTTACAATTTTCTCCAGGAGCTTGGACAGGACCGGAAGGAGAGAAATTGGCCTGTAGTTATTGGGATCACAGGGGTCACCTGATTTGAACAGTGGTATGATATACACTGTCTTCCATACAGGTGGCAAGGTGCCCTGGGACTGGGGTAAGTTAAAAAGGTGGGTGACGGGTCTTGCTAGGACATGGTAGGCAGTTTTTAGGAAGTATGGCTCTACGGTGTCGGCCCCAGCACTTTTTCTAATGTCCCACTGTAGCAAGAGGTCCTCTACCTCTTTCAGTGAGGCAGGTTGAAGCGTGAAAGGCAAAGAAGTGATCGCTGTTTCAGGAAGGTGCTTGGCAGTCTGGGATTGAAGTATGTTTGCAGGGGAATTATCGAATACCATGCCTGCAGTAGCAAAGTGGTTATTAAATGCGTCAAGTATATCCATCTTTTCGGTGATAGTTGAGTTGCCAGAGGTAATCTTGGTCGGGAGTGAATTTCCTGGGGAGTGGCCTAGCAGATCGTTAATAGTGTTCCAGAGCTTGATTGGGCTCTTTGTGGCAGAGTCGAGTTTGGATTTGAAGAAGGTAGCCTTTGATTCTCTGATTGTTTTAGTGCATAAATGTCATAGTCTCCTGAACTGATTCCAGTCCTTAGCAGTGTTCAGTCTGCGCGCTTTTTTCCAGAGCTTATCTCTTTCTAGAGCAAGGACTTAATTTGAGGGGTGAACCATTTACAGGTTTTGTTCCTAGTTCGAACTTTAATCAAGGGAGCATACTTATTAAGGGCCCTCGACAGAATGCCGTGGAAGATATTGTAAGCTGACGTAACCATTTTGGCCAGGTAGAAATCCTGCCACTGAGGGGAGTACTTAAGCTCGTTTAGATAGGCAGGTTCATTGAAGTTGCGCCTGGATCTCTTCATAGAAAACTTGGTAATGGGTGATGAGTTGTTGGTTGATCTTACTCCCACAATAAAACAATGGTCACTGGCATCTGAGAAGAAGACATCAGTGTGGGAGAAAAGATGAGGTTTGCTCACCATTAGCACATCCAAAAGGGTGCTTTTACTGGGGTTCTTCATGTTTGGGCCCATTGGTTCAGTAATAAGTTGTGTCAACCCATGTGCATCACAGAAGGATGCAAGTGGGGCTGCTGCTTTAGAGAGCTAGTCAAAGTTGAGGTCTCCTAGGATAATAGTTTCTGGCAACCCCTGTCCCAACTTGTCACTTAGATATGACACAGGCTGTAGGCCAGCAGACGGTAGTCTGTAGCATCCTATTATGCAGAGAGCAGTAGTCTGTGTAATTTCCACTTTGAGAATTAGGCATTCAAATTCATTGGTGACAGATGCCGAGGATAAGCAGAAGGCAGAAAATTTGTCTTTAACATAGATGGCTACCCATCCTCCTATAGTATGCCTTTCAGCTCTGAACAAGGCATAGTTGGGGATGCTTACTTCTCTATCAGTGGTGCTAGGTCTAAGCCAAGTTTCAGAAATCACAAGTACATCAGGAGAGGTATGATTTACCCAGGCTTGGATTAAGGTGATCTTTTTTAGGAAGCTACATACGTTAATGTGCAGGAAGCTTATTCCTTTTAGATTTGCTAGTTCTGCTGGTGATGCAATAGCTTCTGGAGGGCCAGGGTTAAGTTCTATGTTGCCTGAACATAGCAGGAGGATAAGTAGGATTTTTCTAAGTGCGCCAGTTGTAAGCTTATAATTCCTGCCTTTTTCCTGTCTAGTAGATCTGTTGTTATTAGGGACTAGAATGTTGCCACCATAGGAGAGGTGACCTGTTGTGGAGAGAACTAATACCCCACCTGCAAAAGGCGGGGAAGGGATAGTAGTCTGCATGGTGGGAGGCGGGCCTTGTGGTGGGGGCATGTTATAAGTACTGCTGGAATGTGTAGGCCAAGAGCAAGGTTCAAGGTATTGATGCTTGAAATCACTGAGGCAATTAAAGGATTAGTTGCCATGTGCTATACAGCCCATCTTACCATATTCTCCCCCACCCCTAGGTCTTTCACTTTCATTATCAACCTTTTGTGTGGTACAGAATTGAATGCCTTCCTAAAGTCGAGGTATATGATGTCCACCACCTGGCCATTGTCCACTGCCATCATGACCCAATCAAAGAACTCTATCAGGTTCGTTTGACACAATCTGCCTAACACAAACCCATGCTGTCTTACATCCTGTAGACCATTCTCCTCTATGTACCTCACCAGCCTCTCCTTTAGTATGGTCTCCAGGAGTTTACATACTATCGCAGTCAGGCTGAATAGCCTATAGTTACCTGTATCACCCTCAGGACCGCTCTTGTGGAGTGGCACCACATGTGCCATTCTCCACTCCAGCAGCACCACTCCCGACTCCAGAGATCTATTGAAGAGAACATCCAGCGGCCCTGCCAGATCCTCTGCTAACTCTTTCAGCACTCTGGGGTATATTTCGTCTGGTCCTGGGGATTTGTCCACCCTCAGAGCCATCAGCCCCTCCCTCACTCTTTCCATCCTGATTACCCACATGGCCCCCCCCCATTCCCCCTCCTTCTCCCTGTGCATGCACTGGTCCATCTTTTTCCTTTGCAAAGACAGAGCAGAAGTATTCATTTAATACATCTGCTTTGCTCCCATTTTCATCAACCCAACTATACCCCTTCCTCAGCCTAACAATGCCATCCTTCTTGTCCCTTCTTTTGCTTACAGTATGTAGTGAAAGAGGGCCTTTTCACCATTCTTTACTCCTTTGGCTATTTGGAGCTCTTTCTGTGCCTTTGCCTGCTGCACCTCCCTTCTTACCACCTTAGACAGTTTCGTAATTGTTCCTCTTCCTCTTCCTTTGCTGTTCTTTTGAATTTTCTATAGGCTGCCCTCTTTTCCCTTATCACTCTGATCACTTCCCCATTAAACCAGCATGGTGGTCTAGCTTTCAATTTCTTCCCCCTCAATTTGATACAACTGCTTGTGGCCTTCTGAATGGCCCCCTCTAATGATGGGCCACAATCTGTCCACCCCATGCCCTCTTCCATGCTCTCCAGGTTTTCCCTTAGCACTTACCTCATCTTTTTAAAAATGTACTCTCTTGAAATCCAATATTCTGGTCTAGGTGGGGATGTCATCCTTGCCCAGGTCCAAACTGAACCGCACTGTACCCTGGTCACTTCCACCCAGCGGTTCCCTAACTTCTACCTCCTGTACATGCTCTCCATCATTGAGCACTAAGTACAGGTTTACCCCTCTCTGGCTGCATCAGTCACACACTGAGTCATAAAGCCATCCTGGATTGCAGTTAGGATTTCCCGACTTCGGGCACGCAGGATGTGGTGGGAGTAGCCCAGTCCACTTTAGTTAGGTTAAAATCCACCACCACTACCACCCCTCCTTTTCCTGCTGTGATTCTCAACTGGGAACACAGTTCTCTATCCTTTGTCCTTAACCTGGTTGGGCAGTCTATATACCACTCCCACCTTGATCTTCCTTCCTCTGTTAGTCTGTAACTGGAGCCACAATGTTTCTATGTTCCTCTTTTCCTTTTCCTCCTTCCTCATACAAATTATTCCCTCCCTGATGTATGCTGCCACCCCCTCCTTTGCCTATCTCTCTGTCCCTTCTGTATAGCTTCTAACCTGGGATTGAGAGAGCCCAGTCATGGTGTGCTGTAGCTCAGGTCTCTGTGACTGCAGCTATATCCACCTTACCCTCCATTAAGAGGGCATGCATTTCAGTTATCTTGTTCTTGAGACTGCAGGCATTCAGTGATAACACCCTCCACTTTGTCTTTGTAATACCTTGGCTCTCTTGTTCTATAACTTTGTCCCGGCTTACCCTCATACCCTCCTCCTCTCCCCCACTCCGTAGCTGCCCTTCTCTCCCCTCTCCCCATTTGTTCTTACTACCTGTGTGGGGGAAGTCCACCAACCTCCCCTTTTCAATTTGTGTGGCCTTCTGCCTCCCCCCCTTAGCAGTTTAAACTTAAGTTCCTTTCCCATATATTCCTCCGGCCTGTCATTCAGTATTTTCCTTCCCTCCCAACTAAAGTGCAGTCTGTCTGGGCAATAAAGCCCCCTATTTGACCATGTATCCCCCCAACCCCCATAAGACTGTACCCCTCTTCTTTACATCAAACATCCAGCCACTCATTGAACTCTGCTATTCTCTTTTTTCTAGCTGTGCTGGCCCTGGGAACTGGAACTACTTCTGAAAAGGCCAGCGAGTTCACAGAATCCCTGCTTGATCTTGCTATTTCCCTGAATCTGTTCTGTACCACCCCCTCCTCCTCATGTGCTAGATCATTGGTTCCAAGGTGTATAATCAAGTCAGGCTTCCCCCCTGCCTCCCTTACCATCTCCTGGGTCTTCAGAGTTGCTTTCCCTGCCTGCATCCCCAGCATGCAAGCTGCCAGCATAGTACTCTGTGGGTTCACCTTTCTCCACACTGTATACTTTTAATTATTGAATCCCCAAAGACCACTACTTTTCTGCTGCTTCTGCATCAGTACCCCACCCCCCCTTCATCTCCTTGTGAGCTATTGCCCCTCTTCTCAGTTCCTTCTTGTCCTTTGCTGGAGTCATCCCGAGTGTACCAGCAACTTCCACTCTTCTTGCCTTCTCACTCCCATTTGATCCTTTCTCTACCTGGTTCCCCATCCTTGCTCCCATTATGCCTTCTCCTTTCTCTCCTGTAACTCTACCTCCATCCTTGTTCTCCTCTTCCTTCTGGCTCCACCCACCCTTTGCTCTCTTGAGCTACTCCCCTCCTTCTCCCCCTTCCCCCTTGGCTTTTGTTCCTTGTTTGACCTTCTGAGATACTCCCTTCTCCACAACCCCCACCCCTACCTACGTCCTTGTGGTTGCTCGGCCCTTTCCCCTCTGGTAGTCCCTTGTTTCCCTACATCTGCCAGTACTGTATATCTATTAGATGTAGGTATCTCAACCAGAGACCTATCCTCTGTTCCTCCTGTCATTCTTAGAGTAGACCCCCCCCATTCATTACCATCCACCATTCTTCCCCATTGGTTCTCTCAGTTCTGTACATTCCCTGATACTGGTATGCCCTCGACCCCTGTGTAACTCCTTTATTTTCTCTCCTATGCCTGCTATCACTGTGCCCAGAAGCAGCTACTACCTGCCTTATCAGTCCCTCCTGATCATGTCTGCTTCTCCCTCTCCAGCATTTCAACTCCCAGCTAAGCCACTGTACCTCTCTACTTAATTGCTCCAGGCTCCTGCACATCGGGTATCCCTGTGCTTTCCACAATATCTCCATGAATACTACTGCCCCACATCCATTACAGCTCACAGTCCTTCCTCTGCTGACCTACGAATGTATGAACATACAAAACTGCCAGCAGATAAAGGCCATACGGTCTGTCAAGTCTGCTCGAGTGTGCAGCTAGCCATCCCCTTATTCAGCAGCTGCCCCTCCCTCCTTAACCCTGACAACGGTGACCCTCCCCCTCACTTTGTCCCACCCCGTCTTAAAACTGCCCACTGATTTGCAGGAAACCACCTTCTGGAATATCTGTGTGATGCTGCCTACAATATACAGGTACAGTAGTAGAAGAATCACTGGAATTGACGTAGCTGTACTGCACAGTTGCGCTATATACACTCGTTAATATGTAGTCACTCAAATTGTAATCACCTAATAATACTCATTCAAATGACATGGAACCCCTCCAGTAATTTAACATCCTTCCTTAAGTATGGGCACTAGTACTGTACGCAGTACTCCAGGAGCAGCCTCACCGATGACCTGTACAATGGCAGGATTACCTCCCCTCTCCTGGAGGTGATATAATCTAGCAATACACCCCAGCATCTTATTGGCTTTAGATGCTGCTTTCCTGCACTGTGCTGAATGGTTCATTTGCCCAGTTAGTATCACCTCCAGACCTTTCTCCTCCTCTGTAGTGGCTATCTGCACCCCTCCTAACTGGTAACACCTCCTTGGGTTCCTTGCTCCCATGTGCATGACTTTATACTTCTTTGGGTTGAACCCTAGTTACCATGTGTCTGACTAGCACTCAAGTTTAATTAGATCTTCCTGCAGCCCCTGCCACCCTACTGTGTCATCCACCACTGCCCTGATGTTTGTGTAATCCACAAAAAGGCTAATCTTGTTCTTAATGCCATGCAAGATGTCGGCAATGAAAATGCCAAACACTAGGCTCAATACCAAGCCCTGTGGCACTCCACTAGTCACAGCCCTTGGAGCTAAGAATTCCCCTCCACCACCACCATCTGCTGCCTCCCCTGCAACCAGTTCTTGACCCAATTCACTATCATTATTCCTGCCCCCTGGTATCCCAACTTGCTAATCAGCTTCCCATGTGGCACTGATTCGAAGCACTTGCTGAAATCCAGATACAGGACATCCACTGCCTGGCCTTTGTCAAGTGCCCTAGTCACCCAGTCATAGCAGTCCACCAAGTTGGTCTGGAAGGATCTTCCAGGGACAAACCCATATTGCTTCCTTCCTGTAGACTATTCCCTTCCAGAAAGGTTACCACCCTCTCCTTAAGGATCATCTCCATTAACTTCCCCACAATGGATGTAAGTCTTACTGGTCTATAGTTGCCTGGATCATCCTTGGGACTGCTTTTGTGGAGGTGCACCACGTGTGTCATCCTCCAGTCCTGGGGTATGCACCCTGTCCCCAGAAAGGTATTGAACAAGTCTGCTAATGGCTCTGCCAGGATCGCTGCCAACTCATTCAATACCCCGGAGGTGATGCTGTCTGGGCCAGGTGCTTTATCCACCCGCAGTGCACATAGACCTTCCAGTACCCTGCCCACTGAGATTACCCCATCAGCTATATCTGCCCCCCCATGCCTACCCTTCCTGTCCCCTGAGGCAGTGACCCATCCTTTTCCTTAGTAAATATAGAACAGAAGTATTCATTGAGTGCTTCTGCCTGATCTTCACCTTTCTCCATCCACCCTCCATCCCTTTTAATCCTTATGATTTGATCCTTGCAATTCCTTCTCTCCCATATATACCTGAAAAATCCTTTTCTCCTTTCTTGATACCCTGTGCCAGCCGAAGCTCCATTGAAGCTTTGGCTGTCCTGTCTGCTCTGGTCACCTTTCTTGATTTCTTCAGGTACTCCTTCCTATTTTCTCCCCAATTGAATCTCTTGCATCTTCTGAAGGCTGTTCTTTTCTTCTTCACCTTGTCCAACACCTCCCCACTTACCCAGCTTGGTTTTTTGGATCTAGCCTTTTTTCTTTGTGTCTTAGTAGAGGAATGTGTGGCCTCCATGAGACCTAGCTTGATAACTTCCCATTTCTGGTTATCCTAGCTTTAGGATATTTGCCATTTTCTTATCATCTTCTTGTAGTTCCCCTCCTTTGTTTAACCTGACAATTCCCCCTTTGTCCTCCACTGTTACTTGATATAGCAGACAAAGCTTTGGCCCCTTCAGTTATGCCCTATGCTATTTTCTGTTTGACCTCCACTTTTGCTTTTCTTAGCACTCTGTTAGCCTTCCTTGCTTTCTGCACATTGAATTTCCTGTTTCCCATTTGTTGGACCACCTTGCACTGTCTAAAAGCTGCCCAATGTGTCACTGCCACTGCAGTGCACAGAGTGATTGAAAGAACACAGAGACAGATTACCAAGAGGTTAAACAGGAAGAGGTTATGATCTGCTTAGGGTCACACAGTGAGACGTGGCAGTTGTGTGATTCAAGCCTGGCTCCACAGGCTCATAGCACAACAGTGTAACCTCTAGGCCAAATTGTCTCATACAGATCTAAAGAGAGGAAATTAATTTGGAAGGCTAAGGACAGACAATGCGGAAAATATGTACAATCACCGAGAGTTATCAGTTCATATATTATTTTGAGGTGTCTGCATGTGGTCTGAAAACAAAACAAAATTGTACTATTAAATGCATGCTATAAAAACTGCTTTCTCAAGTCATGAAGCCCACTTACCCAAATACAGAATCAGCCCACTTACCTAATAAAGAATCAGTTAACAGCCCAAATGCTCCATCTTTCATCTTGGGTTTTATGTGATAACGGTGAGTCTTTAACTGCGCCAATCACATAGAATGACAACAAAAGAGCCCCAAGTCAAAAGGACGAACCACATAGAAGTGACCATTGCAAACAACGACATTTGCTTACTACAATAAACACTGCAAATGAACCAAAAATTTTTATGTGAGGCACTGTGGCCCCTGCAACCCCCACTGCAGGAGGCAAGCCCCCCACAAACTCCTAAATTATGATTACTAACTCCAGGGGGAGTGGACATAGAAAAAAAAAACATGAAGCAGAATATTTCCCTGCACCATGACCTGAACCCAGCACCACAGGCTTCAGGGGCAGTGGCTCAAGCCACTACACTAAATGTCCAGCTTGGCAGGGCTTGGCCAAACTACTCCCAATATACGATTTGTATAGTGAGTGTAGCAAGTGTAGCTAAGTGCTACACTCGTTATAACTACTACTTGGTCTTTTTTGATAGTCGCTCTAAATTACGAGCAGTATTATTGAGTCGCTCATATTGAGCCGCTCAATAAGACTTGCTCATATCACTGTAAACCTTCATCTTGTGGTGTGTGTCACAAATGCACTCCACAGGTCAGGCCATCTGCTTCCACAGTGCCAAACCTTGAAATGCAATATGTGAACAGGAGACAAACAGGGTAACTCTCCTGTCTGTTTTGGGTCCAGATCACCTACTAGGCTCGAGTCCTGGTGTCAAATATGCATCTTTTTGTTAGCACACCCAGTTAACAGGCTCAAATATGTACCCTCTTTGGGGGATGCAGTACAATACTTCACCCAGTGGGTACTCAGACAGGTTCACAAGTCTACCCTTATGACTCAGTTTGAGACCTAGGTATATTCTTACCTTAGCAAGATAGGTAACACTTTTGTTTAAGTCCTTAACAGTTGTCAGAATTATTAACACTTTTCCAGCATTCACATACAAAAGAAACTGAGGAGGCACAGGCAGAATCTAAAGGAAAGTAGTGTTTACTAAAAATTGAAAATAGATAAAATACAAAACACAGAACATATTAGAAAAATACAGTCAAAATAAAAGGGAATTTCAGAAACAAATACACCTGAAACTGAATTTCTATGCTTAATCTAGTTTTCTAGTTGGTATTACCTAATTGTACAGAAGTGTCTTTCTTTCATAACACAGTGTGTGTGTGTGTGTGTGTTCTCTTAGGAGTCAAGAGATAAAGTCTGTACTCTCCCTTCAGATTACTTGGCAATATTCAAAGTTAGTCTCTCCACCTCCTTGTGATGTCACAGTACACATGAGGTCAAGGTTAGACATGTGATTAATCTGTAACCTGAGTAGGAATATCCAAAAGGATGTTATTTTTACTGCTGGCTGGAAATCAACAGTAAGCAAATTTTAAAATGACAGCCTCTTTGATCAAAGCAGTTCCTTTGATTTTTCTCTACTAGCTGCCTGGCTTACAAAATGATTTTAGTTTTACAAGTTAACAGGAATCTTTAAAAGGTCCCCTTTTCTGCTAGGATTATAAAATGCATTCCTTGTCACCAGCAGTTCAAAGGAGGAATATTTTATGATGTGCTATCACCTGGCCTTTGGAAGGAAGTCCTATGTGTTACAACAGATCAGGAAAGCAGCCATCTGCTATTTCAGTGCTGAGCTGAGGTCAAAGGTCAACCCTTCTAACACTTGCTGGTTGCTATCCCCCTAAGCAGACATTCACATCACATTTTTATATCACAAATATTATACAACAATATTAGAGGTTTTATCATGTTACAGTGTGTACTAGCTCATTACTGGGATAAAAAACAAGCATTTGTCAATGCTGAATGTTTGCTTGCTGGTATTAGCATTGGAAATGCAGAAGTTAGACAGATGCAGAATAGGAATGGCAGTGAAGTATTGAACTTCAAGCCAACCCCGCCTCCACCCTGCAGAGATGGACAGGTATTGGGGGTATGCATTTGGGTTGTCGCCCATAATGTTCATGCCATTTCACTTCACCCTATCCTGCAGACATTGAGAAGTGCTGAGGTGTGCCTTGTGGTATTCGGCTTTACAGTCACCCCACTCCATAAGGACATATGCTGAAATGGGTGCAATATAGAATGGAGTGAACTCTGGGGCCCAAGAGTCCAAGGCACAGCTCAATGCCTGTCAGTGGCTGTGGGGTGGGTGGGGTTGGAATGGCATGAGCATTACAGTCGGCAATCGAAATGCACACCCCTGATCCCTGTCAGTCTGTACAGGGTGGGACATTATTGTTAGAAACCGTAACGCCCCAGGCATTTGTTAGTATTTGCAGTACAAATGTTCAATATGGCCATTTTGTGGCCTCCACCTCATGAAAGCATTTGGGACCGCTTTTCTTTCATGAACAGTTGTACTGTGATTTTGTCAATGTGTCCCACAATTTGAGTTTCCACAGCGACTGTGCCATTGTGCGCCAGATGTATGACAACACAGATCGGGCAGAATGTGAAGACTGACAGCTGTACCATTCATAGGGAGGTGTGAAGAGATGGCAATGTTGAAAATCTGTAGTGAAAATATAAAAAATCCTCAAACTTCCAAGCGTACGTGGAAATTGCATAACCATGCGTGTAACAGTAATTTAGTGGAATTATTTCACCAAATTTTCAACATAGGCATTTTGTGACCTCTGCTCATGAACACTGTCACTATGATTTTCTTAATCTGTCCCGAACATTGATTTCCCACAGCAACCACGGTATTCTGCACCAGATGTGTAAATGTATATTTCGGGCAGGATGTGAAAGATGACAGCTGTACTATTCATAAGGAGGTCTGAAAAAATGCCAATGGTGAAAATCTGGAGTGAAAATACTACAAATTTGTGAACTTATGAGGGTGCATGGAAACTGCACAATGCACACTTGTAACACAGTCATTTTATGGACATTTGCCACCAAATTTTCAATATAGGCATTTTAGGACCTCTGCTCATGAACTGTGATTTTATATACGAACATATGAACATACCAAATCTGCCAGCAGAACACACCAATTGGTCTATGTAAGTCTGCATGAGTGTGCAGCTAGCACCCTAGATTGCAGCTGCCCCAGCCTCCTCCCCCTCAGTTTCTCCCCCGCTTGCCACAGCCCCTGCCCCCGACTCTTCCCCTTGCTTTATCCCACTCCTCCTTGAAGCTATTGACTGTCCTATATGTTACCACCACCTCCAGCAGCACATTCCAACTAGAACTAGACACCACCCTCTCAGAGAAGTAGTGCCTCCTCATTTCCCTCTTGAAATGTCCCCTTCCAACCTTAGTCAGTGCCCCCTCGGCTCTCTTCCACTCCTCAGTTTAAACACCCTCACGGTGCTAGGTTTATTTACCCCCTCAGGTATTTAAATGCTTCAGTCATATCCCCCCTATCCCTCCTCTCCTTCAGTGTGTACATGTTCAGCTCCTTAAGCCTAACTTCATATTCCTTTCCTTCCATCCCCTTTAACAATTTTGTTGCCCTTCTTTGCACCCCCTCCAGTAAATTTATATCTCTCCTCAGGTATGGCCTCCAGTATTGCACACAGTACTCTAGGTGTGGTGTGACCAATGATCTGTAGAGAGGTAGGATCACATCCCTGTGTCTGGATGAGAACCCCCATGTGATGCACCCCAGCATCCTGTTTGCCTTCGCTGCTGCATTCCTGCACTGGGTCAAGTTGTTCATGCTCCCAGTTACCAAAACCCCTAGGTCCATCTCCTCCTTTGTGATCCCCAACCAATGGTCCCTCTTCTGGTACTTAGCCCCGAAGTGCATCCCCTTACACTTCTTTGCAATGAATCCTAGCTGCCACTCTGCCGCCTGTGTCTCTAGTTTGGGTAGGTCCCCCTGCAGTTTTTGCCATCCGTCCTCTTTGTCCACCACCACCCCCAGTTTGGTATATTGTGCGAACAGACCAACCCTGCTCCCCATTCCATGTGCTATATCGGAGTTAAAGAGCCCAAATAGCACCAGGCCTAGCACTGAACCCTGCGGCACCCTGCTTGTCACTGCTCTGGGTGCTGACAGCTAACCCATCACCACCCCCCTAGGCACCCTACCCTGTAACCAGTTCTCTATCCATTTAGTCAGATCACCTTCCACCCGTACTCCTCCTTCTCCTCACTCTTCTCCTCCTTGGCTTGTGTCCCTCCTCCCAGTAGTCCGCACCCTTTCTTCTCCTTATTCTTACCAGGTGGTGGTGCCTTCTGTATTACACTCAGACCACTTGGCCCGCCCCCTCCCAGGGATACTACACCTCCACCTTTACCTATATGTAGGGCAGTGAGCTCATTAGGCTCCATTGTCCAGACCTTTCTATCTGTGTCAGTCTTTTGGCCACCCCCCCCCACTAGTTTAAATCCGCCTTAGTAGAGATATACCCCTCTAATCCTGCCTTTTTTTTTGTACATATTTTCTCCCTGGGCTATGGTTGGCTTGGTCATCCCGACCAACCCCCCGTAGCCCTGCCCCCGACATCAGGCCTACCTCCTCACCTCCATGGATTACCCTCCATGGTGGGGTGGTGAGGAGCTTCCCAGGTCGACCCACCGGAGCAGGATCTGGTTAAGGAGGTGCCATTCGGGGTGGGCAGCAGGGGTCGGAAGCTCATGCTGCCCGACTGTAGCCCATTTTCCACTTTTTTCACCATTGTGGAGTGCGGGAGTGCAATGACGCTTAGGTACAGTGTGCCAACATCCACTGCACTCTGCCCCCTTTACTACACCACTCTAGTAGTGCCCCCTGTCATCACCAGGGGTCGATAGAGAGTGGTGAATGCCTGAATCCCTCCCCAGGATAGGAGTGCAGTCCTCCGGATGCTCAATCCTATCCCTCCCCTGCCGAACCCTGGTGGCCTGGGCTCGCTTCCAAACCCGGGTCGCCAGTGTGGTATGAGGTGTGGCGTCCAGTGCCTTAATCCTCAGTGCCACTGGGCCAGCACTAATTCTGCCTTTAATAGTCCCCTCCCTCCCTTCCTGCTCAAGTGTACCCTGTCCCCCATGTACAAGTCACTATTCCCCCAGACCCTACCCCAGTTAGTCACTAACCCATAATGTTTGGTGTTGCACCAATCCCTCAGCCACTCATTGAACTCCTCAAGCCTACCCTTCCTCCCCATGCTTCCACATGGTACCTGGCAGTACCTCCGAGAATGCCACTGAGTTCCTCACCCCCTCACACTGCCTGCCCAACTACTCGAATCTCCCCCTCACTACTCCCACAGTCTCCCCTGCCATGTCGTTTGTACCCACATGCAACACTAAATGAGGTTTCTTCCTCCCCCTCACTGCACACTTGAGCAGTGCCTGCCCTGCCTCTCCTGCAGTCAACCTGGGGACAGCTTCAACCCAAATACGGCTATGCCTTTCCCCCTTTCCACCGTATTTCACCCCTTTTAGCATAGAATCCCCAGGATGAGTACCCCCATCCCTTAGCCCCTTTCCCTTCTAATGCCCCTTCCACCACCCCAGTATTCATTCTTCCCTGCTCCTTACCCCCGCCAGCTGCACCCTTTGTGACCTCTGTATCTGTGCCCCCTACTTCTGCCTCACCCCTCTTTACTGCCTTATTCCTCCCATCCCCTTGAACCCCTTCCCAGCCAGACTACTGGGCTTCCCATGTTGACCTCCCCTCCTCCCCTGCTGATTTGCAACCCCTTTCCTATCCCGCTGTTGTCGATTTAGAGCCCCCATTCCCTTCTACCCCAATAGTGATGCCCCTCCCATCCTTCCCCCTTCCTGTAGCTTTCTCTCCTCCAGTCACCACCCCTCCTTCCTTACTAACCCCTTCTACCATTTTGACCTCTCTGTCTCTTCCCCTACCTGTTACCATCCCATGCCCCACTTGTCCTCCCACCTTTCAGTATGTTCCTGCTCCCCCTCTCTCTCCCATAGCAGAAGTTTGAATCTATTCCTAGTCGATACCCATCCTATATCTCTTCCCCTATTGGTTCCCCCCTCCTACTTGTTCCCCTCTATGCCACCCCTGGTCCCTCCCTACCCGCAGCCATCTGATCTCTCCCCGGTACTCTTCGTGGTCTCTTTCTCCCCCATCAGGAGGCCTCCCCTCACCTCAGGCACATCCTCCCTTCTCCTGTCTTTTCTGTTAGTGCCTTTGATACTGGGGTCAGTTTCAGTCCCTAGTTGTTCTTCCTCCATCCCCCCTTTGCCATCCCCTATCCCCCCCAGCCAGGATGCCTACCATATTCATCTGCCCTGCCACTTAGACTACTCCCTCACCTCCACAGTTCCTCCGTCAAACTAGTCAGTCATCTACAGACCATATGCCCCCCCATCCTCCAAGCCCAGTCCAGGATCATGGTGGACCCACACCCTGTACACCCCACCACCCTTCCAAACATGCCCACCCTATTGACATGTGGCACCTGCCCCATTTTGGACCCCATCTTATGTTACGAGCTCTTACACCCAGGTTCTGAACCCCACTACAACTGTTAGGCCCCTAGTTACTCAAATTCCTGTCCCCCACACACTAGTCCCCCTACTGCCCCCTTGCCGACCGGGTTAATTCAGTCTCAAATCTCATCCATTAGATACTGTATTACTGTAGCAATCCTAAAGCCTTCTTGTCCATTTTTCACCCCTCAGATACCATACTTTTTGTTCTCAGCTCTCATATAGTTTCATTTAGCCCAGTTAGAAATCCTATTTCACTCCAAGTATTACTTAGCTCAGTTACAGAAATAAACAGTATAAATAAATATGTATTATTACAGCAATAATAACAGTATAGCTCAGTACTTAGCTCAGTTAGAGAAATAAACAGAACAACTAAATCTGTATTTTTACAGCAATCCTAAAAGTATCCAATCATTGCTTTGTTTCCACTCCAGAGACTCTGCTGTAATAGAGGACCCTGAGCGGGAGGGTGGGCAACTCTAAAGTCCCAGCAGAGCTCCATTGAACTCGCTCACTCCCCCTCTCTCATTCACTCATTCTATTTCTCCCAGCACTGCAGGCAGCCCTTTTGTACTGGGCTCCTGCTTGCGTTGATGCCTTTTTCTGCCCAGAAAGAAATCTGCAGCAGTCCCGATACAGCTCCATTGAGCTCGCTTACTCCCCATCTCTCACTCGCTCCGTTTCTCCTGGCACTGCAAGCTGCCCTTTTGTACTGGCCTCCTGCCTGCATTGGCACCTTTTCTGCCCACAAAGAAATCTGCTACAGTCCTGACAGAGGTCCACTAAGCTCGCTCACTCCCCCCTCACACTCGCTCACTCTGTTTTTTCCGCTGCTGCAGGCTACCCTATTGTACTGGGCTCCTGCCTGTGTTGGCACCTTTTTCTGCCCAGAAAGAAATCCACAGCAGTCCCAATAGAGCTCTGTTGGGTTTGCTCACTCACCCTCTCTCACTCACTCGTTCTGTTTCTCCCACCGCTGCAGGCTGCCCTTTTGTACTGGGCTCCTGCCTGCATTGATGCTTTTTTCTGCCCACAAAGAAATCCACAGCAGTCCCGACAGAGCTCCATTGAGCTCACTCACTTCCCCTTCCTCACTCGCTCATTCTGTTTCTCCTGGTGCTGCAGGCTGCCCTTTTGTACTGGGCTCCTGCCTGCATTGGCGCCTTTTTCTTCCCACAAAGAAATCGACAGCAGTCCCAACAGAGCTCAGTTGAGCTAGCTCACTCCCCCTCTCTCACTCACTCGATCTTTATCTGTCCCAAACACTGATTTCCCAAAGCGACCTCACTATTCTGCACAGAAGTGCGAAAACACATTTTGGCCAGTAAGTGAAAAATGACAGCTGTACTGTTCATAAGGAGGTGTGAAAAAATGCCAGTGTTGAAAATCTGTCGTAAAAATATTACAAATTTACAAAGTTACAAGGGTGCGTGGAAACTGCGCAATGCACACTTGTAACACAGTCATTTTATGGACTTTCATCACCAAATTTTCAACATAGGCATTTTAGGACCTCTGCTCATGAACAGTGTCACTGTCATTTTCTCAGTCTATCCCGAAAATTGATTTCCCACAGTGACCGTGCTATTCTGTGACAGAAGTGTGAAAACACATTTTGACCAGGATGCGTAAAATGACAGCTGTACTGTTCATAAGGAGGTGTGGAAAAATGGCAATGCTGAAAATCTGGTGTGAAAATATTATGAATTCGCAAAGTTACGAGCCTGCATGCAAACTGTGCAATGCACACTCGTAAAAGTCATTTGCTGAATTTTTTTCACCAAATTTGCAACATAGGCTTTTTGAGAGCCCACCTCATGAACAGTGGCACTGTCATTTCATTAATCAGCCCCAAAAGGTGATTCTGTGCAGTGACCGCAAAATCACCTTTCAGGGTGGAATAATGCCATGACAGTGGCTGAGTTCATGAGTAGGGGTCCCAATAACCCCTTGTTAAAAATGTGGTGCCAAAATTCCCAAAAATGCCTGAGTTATGCACCAAAGTTGAAAAAACTCTATTTATGCCATTATACACCTTACCAGCATTTCTTCAGTTCGCCGTCGGCTTTGAAGAGTGCAGACGTGTTCCCGGTCCACCAAAGATTGTCATGCTTGGCTCCAGAGGTAAGTATGGGTGAGAAGGGTGTGTAGGGAGGCAGGGTGCACAGAGGTAGACGCGGGCTGTGGGAGGGGCCACTGAATGCAACAAGGGACCGTTTTCAGTTTTACAGGGTTTAAAGAAAGGAGAAACATCGAGGGATATTTTTTCTTTTTACAGGTACATTTGGCATGCTGGGGTGGGCTCCCAGCATGACACCTGAGAGCATAGGGGGCTGCAGCCGATGAGGGATTGGGCACCCCGTTGGCACATATGGGGAGAAAGAGCTTAGAAGGATTGGGCACCCTGGCCGCACACAATTCATTGGGGGTATTATGCCGATGGGGAGGGCCTCTGTTGGCAAATTCAATCAAAGGCACTAAAGCTGACAGGATTGGGTGCCCCATCGGCAAAGAAAGTCGGGGGCACATGATGCTGAGGGGATTGGGCACCCCCTCAGCATACAAAAGAAACTTGGGGGTGGGGACATTATGCCGATGGGGGCTGGTCTCCCTGTCGGCAAACTGGGTCGGGGGCATGCAAGGTACCGCCCAACAATGACAGGTCACTCCCTCACTGCAGCAGAATGGCTGATGCTGCAATGACGAGGCAGCCCCTGATTGCAGCGGCATAAATATTTCAAGGTGGTGGCATGCTGACTGAACCAGTGTCAGCATCAGCATGCCACTGCATTGAGGAAAGCAGGCCAAGCCTCAAAAGGCAGTGGCAGCATTGGTCACAACGGTGCCGCATCTCCACAACTTCCTTCTGCAGCAAGCTGCCGCACCATGTTTCTTGCGCATGCGTGCAAGCAAACATCAAAAACTAAAACACATTCTGGAGGTAGGTTTAAGCTATGTTAAAGCTTTTAGTTAAAAAAAGATGTTCTCAGTGCCACCCTCTTACTTTCAGTTTTGGGGGGCCGGGTCTCTGCTCTGCTCTGCTCTACTGATCGTACAAGGATTCTGGAGATCAGAGGTGATAAAATATTTTTTTTTTTTAATTTTATTTTAGTTTTTGTTTATTAAAATACAGGACAGAAACATTCCTCCTTGGCTTTAGTGTGATGAAAGGAAAAGATGGGGAAATCATTGAGTGTGAAGTTAGAAAACATTGTTTCATTACAGGGACAATTCAGGCATTAACTTGGTACCGCGGCTGGTTGTTTCTGGGTTTTTTTTGGTCTCAGAGGTTTGAATAATCAACTGTAGGTGTGGATAGCTAGAGGCTGATTAACTGAATGCGGGCATGGCTAGAGGCTGATTAACTAACTGTGGAATGGGTTTAGATGAATAACCAACTCTGGGGGATGTCCTATGTAGTATGTGGGATAATATTTGATGGCACTTCTTAATTCTGATTGGCTGAGAACAGATGCCTCTCATATAATTATTATTATGTATAACTGATATAGATATCACTTGCTTATGTATTAACACAAGGACCAACATGCATAAAGATTAAAGATCTGTGAAGTTGGCAGACTTCACTATGCAAAATAATTCACAAAGTTTTGGCACATTCATGAAGTGCGAAGTGCCAACTTTGCAAAGTTTTTGGCAAGTGAAGTGGTACTTTTCCAGGATAAGTTATGTAAGGAATAAGACACGTCGAGGTGTGGTTTATGGCCTGATAAGCGCATGCCCCAGGTGCGTAATGAAGCGTGAGGCACTTGCTCTGAGTGCCTTTAGCACTTGGGAAATGCTCTTATCAGGCCATAAACCACACCTTGGAGTGTCTTATTTCACTTATAAAATGGATCCCCCAGTAAAAAAGTTAATTAAAAATGCACATAAAAGGTGTAAATGAAAAGAGTACAAAATATGATCAAAAACACAAAAAGTACTCCCTGTCATTGTATTGTAATGGATTGTATTAATGTCACCACCCCCCCACACACACACACACAGATGCAAAACCCTCCAAAATATGCCTTTTATTCTTATAATGTCACCCATCCCCTTCAACACACACACAGATACAAACATACAAACTCCTACACAATATGCTTTTTAGGTTTTTTTTTTTTTCACATTTCCTATTTTGGCTGTGTTTTCTCATTGGCAACTTGCCTTCCAAGTTTAACGACAGTAAGTGGGAGCAGATGTGTTCCATGTCAAGTGCTATAGTCAGTGCTTTTGTTTAATAGCACTTTCCCAATAGTCGGTCCCCTTGCATAATTTTTTATGTTTTATGTTTTAGGGAGCGAGAGTGTCCCTGTTCTGCCATTGTAGTACAGAGTGGCTTTCCTTTTCAGAGCATTTTCTTTTTTAAGAGAAGCCGCTGATCTTGTAGTTCTGTTTGGAAAAGTTGCAAGTCTAGATCACAGTCAGTGAGGGATGGGGGAGGCACTGAGGAATGCTGCAGGGAACAGAGATGAGCTGTTGGGAGGGGAGCGAAGGAACACAGCCGGAAATGGAGCTGAAGCTGGGACAGTCTGCAGGAGAGCTGTAGATCAACACCCTTTCACAAACATTTCACAAGAGAAACATAAATTTAACATAGAAACATAGACTTTGATGGCAGATAAGGACTGCTTGGCCCACCTAGTCTGCCCATTTCCCTACCTACAGGATAAGCTGCAGATCCTAGTTAACCAACAGACTATTTCTTCTTACCCCCCACAAGAATTGCCTTATGTCTGTCCCATGTATTCTTGAATTCTCCCACAGTTTTAGACCCCACAACCTCCTCAGGAAGGCTGTTCCATGCATCCACCACCCTGTCTGTGAAAAAATACTTCCTCACAATGCCCCTGAACCGCCCGCCCTCTATCTTTAAATTGTGTCCCCTTGTTCTTTCACATCTCTTTTTCTGAATGATGCTACCCTCTTGGACTTTGTTGATTCCACTGAGGTATTTAAAAGTTTCTATCATGTCTTCCCTCTCCCTCCTTTCCTCAAGGGTATACATATTAAGCTCCTTTAGAAATCTCCTCGTATGGCTTCTCTTGCAGACCCTGCACCATTTTAGTTGCCCTCTTCTGGACTGCCTCTATCCTGTCTATGTCCTTGCGGAGATGGGGTCTCCAGAACTGGAAGCAGTACTCCAGATGGGGTCTCACCAACTGTCTGTACAGAGGGATAACAACTTCCTGTTTTCTGCTGGTGATGCCTCTCCCTATACATCCCAGTATAACCCCAGCCCTGACTACTGCCTTCTCACATTGCTTGCTAACTTTAAGGTCATCTGATATGATTACCCCCAGGTCCCTATCCATTTTTGTTGCTGTTACTACCTCCCCCCCCCACTGTGTAATCTTCCCCTGAGCTTTTGTTTCCCAGGTGCATTATTTTGTACTTCTTTGCATTGAATCCCAGCTGCCATACTTCTGACCATTCCTCCAACCTTGCCAAGTCCCTTCTCATCCTTTCCATGCCTCCTTGTGTATCAACCCTGTTGCAGAGCTTTGTGTCATCTGCAAAGAGGCATACTTTTCATTCCAGTCCCTCTGCAATGTCACTTATAAAGACATTAAAAAGGACTGGACCCAATACTGAACCCTGTGGGACCCCACTAGTAACCCCTCTTTCTTCAGAGTGGACTCCATTTACAATTACCTTCTGTGTCCTGTTGTCCAGCCAGTGTTTTACACAGGCTACCACCCTGGGACCCACTCCCAGGCTGGTTAATTTGACTATTAATCTTTTGTGTGGGACTGTGTCAAATGCCTTGCTAAAGTCTAGGTAGACCATGTCCACAGCCCCACCCTGGTCTACTACTTTGGTCACCCAGTCAAAGAAATCAATCTGACATGATCTTCTTGCTGTGAACCCATGCTGCCTTGGGTCCTGTGTGCCACTGGCCTCTAGGTACTCAACAATTATTTCCTTCAGAAGTGATTCCATCACTTTCCCTACCACAGAGGTCAAACTGACAGGTCTGTAGTTTCCTGCCTCTGTCTTACTCCCACTTTTGTGAAGGGGAATCACATCCACCTTCTTCCAGTCCTCAGGTACCACACTATTCTCCCATGATTTGTTAAAAAGGGTAGTCAGTGGTTTCACTAGTTCTCCCCTTAATTCTTTTAGAATTCTGGGGTGAATTCCATCAGGCCCCATTGCTTTGTCCATCTTCAGTTTTAGGAGTTCTTTCAGAACCCTTCCTTCTGTGAAAGGACTGGGATTGACCCCCCTATCAAGAGTGCATCTGTTAATTGGATTAGGCACCTCCCTCTCCTCCTCTTTTGTGAATACTGAGCAGAAATATTCGTTCAGTATCCCTGCTTTCACTGTTCCTCTCTGCCCACCCACCATCCATTCTATTCAGCCTCACTATCCCTCCCTTTGTCTTTCTATGCTCCCTGATGCACCTATAAAAGGTTTTATCCCTCTTCTTAACTGAGTTGGCTATCTTTTCCTCAGTGTGGGCCTTTGCTATTCTGACTTCCTTCCCTTCTTCCTTCTGCCTTAACTGGTGTAGCTCTCTGTCCTGCTCCTTCTGTGTTTCCTTATACTTCCTGAATGCTATCTTTTTCTCCCTGACTTTCCCCGCCACCTCTTTTGAGAACCCTAGTGGCTTTTTCTTTTGCTTTGATTTCGTTATTTGCTTCACACAAAGGCTTTTTGCCTCTGTGATGGCAGTTTTGATGTTTCCCCATTGTTGCTCCACCTCTCCTTCTAGCCTGTTTGCTTGTGCTTTTCTAAGGCACTCTCACATTTTGCCAAAGTCAGCCCTCTTGAAGTGCAGTGCCCTCAATTTTGTATGGCTTGACTCTTTAGCTGAGTTTACCGTGAACCACACTGTTTGATGGTCACTTGTTCCCAGATGGCAACCTACTTCTAGATCTGAGATCCTCTCACTGTCCCATTTGAGAGTACGAGGTCTAAGATTGTTCTCTCATGAGTGGGTTCCGAAACTAGCTGTCTGAGGCATGCCATCTGTAGGGCATCGATAACGGCCCTGCTCTTGGATGTGACTGCAGCAAATGTGCTCCAGTTAACATCTGGTATATTCAGGTCTCCCATCAACAATATCGCCCCTTTCTCTGCCATCCTAAGAATGCCTTCTATCATATCCTTGTCCATTCCCTTCCTCTGATATGGGGGTCTGTATACAGCCCCTGTGTGGATTGTGGTGCCATTTCCAGTCTCTAAGGTGACCCACAGTGCCTCCTCTCCTCCCTGTTTACTCTTTTGTTCAGTTGCTTTTATCCCTTCCTTTACATAGAGAGCTACTCCTCCCCCCCTTCTCCCCTCCCTGTCTTTTCTGTAGGTTATGTACCCTGGTATGTTAACATCCCAGTCATGGTTCTCTGTGTACCATGTTTCTGTGACTGCTCCACTATCCAGGCAGCCCTCTTCCATCAAGGTCACCAGTTCAGGGAGCTTGTTGCCCAGGCTAGGGGCATTGGTACTCATTACCCTCCATTTCCTGATGGCCTTACTCCTTTTTGCCCAATCCCTGTCCTTATTGCCTTTGTCACTTTCTCCATTTACCCCTGCCCTTCTCCCTATCGACATCTCTATCTTGGTGTTTACCTCACTTACTACCCTGACTTTTTTGGGGGGGTTAGGATTTCCCTGTTCCTTTCCAGTGCCTCCCTCCCTTGGCTAGTTTAAATGCTTGCCAATGAAGCATTTAAACCCATCACCTAGGATCCTGGTTCCCCTCCTGGACAGATGCATCCCATCATGCCAGTATAGGCCTGCATCACTCCAGGTGGACCTACAGTCCCCAATGAAGCCAAATCCCTGAGATCTGCACCAGTTTTTCAACCACTGATTGAATTCTATGGTGTGGAGCACCCTAGCCTCACCTATGCCATAGACAGGCAGCACATCTGAGAAGGTTACCATCCATGCTACTTGTCTAAGGCCCATCCCCAACTCCACAAACTCTTTCTGCACTGCTCTGATCCCTTTCTTAGCCAGGTCATTTGTCCCTAGGTGGAGAATGACATCCAGCTCCCTCCCCTGGGCAGCTGCTCCAGCGATCCTGAGGATTCACTCCCTGTCCCTCCAAGCCGTGGCACCAGGCAGGCACTTTACCCTCCCTCTTCCCTTCCTTCCCCAGTTCTACCTTCCTAACAATGGAGTCCCCCATCAGGAGTTGTTTCCTTCCCCCATGGGGTCCCATGCCACCCTCCTGTGGGTTTCCCTTGTGGAGGTTCCCAGCATCCTCTTTGGTCTCCACTACAGGCGCCTCCATAGAGGAACCACACTTTGCCAGAATATCATGGGAATTGTGGAGAAGTACAGCTGGAGGGATGCACCTCTGTTCCACCACCCTCACCCTCCCTGAGTCCACTGTGGTCCAACCATTCCTCTTTCTTGGCAACCTCTGAGACAACAGCAGTGGCTCTGGTGGTCCCTGGATGGAAGAGGAGGTCCCACAAATCTTGGCCAACTTAACCTGGAGGTGAGCAACCCCCTTTCTCAGCCCAGAGAGGTGCCTGCAGATGGGACAACACCGCACCCTCCAGAACGTCTCCTGGAAGACTGCTGCTCCACAGCCACTGCACTGCACCACTCCCATCATGTCTTACTTCTGGTCCCTTCACTATTGTTTGGAATCCTTACTCTTTCTCTGTTTTTTTTTCTTCTCTCCCTACTTACTTACTGCCTCTGTGCCCTTTAAGCTCCTGATTGTCCTGTTCTGAGACAAGAAGATCCTATATTTCTCAGTAGACCCCTTACTTGCTCAGAGGCAGACCTCCAGCAGCTAGTGGGGACCAGAGAGATACTCTTGCCGTTCAAGGATGGTGAGTCTTTGGTGGCTCTGTGATCACTCATTTCCTGCTCCCAAACAGGAAGTTCCTGTTGTCAGTCAAATCCTGTGCCTATAAAAGTAGAACTAGCTTTGGGTGGGAGGGAAGGAGGGCAATATAGACCCAGTAGAGAAGTCCAGTCACACAGCACTCCTTCCTCCTGGTGTTCTCTGCCAAGTCTCTGGCAGAATCTATCTAGGGCAGTGTTTAAATCTAGCTTCCTTCTAGCTAAGACACTCCCCCTACTTAACAGATCTTTCTACATGTAATTAAATTGTACAGATAACAATCCCCTTCAGCCACCTGAGATTTACACCTAGATAACTGCTCAGATAACCATTCACTTCGGCTAACTCAGACAAACACACTAACATTTTTTTGTTGTTGTTTTGTTTTTTACCCTAAATTGAAGGTCCCAGTAGAAGAGTTCTTCTTCTTTAGTTCCAGTAGAGAAGTTCAGTCACACAGCACTCCTTTCTCCTGGTGTTCCCTGCCAAGCCTCTGGCAGAATCTAGGTCAGCTTCTTCTTTTTAGAATGTGAAACTTAAAGATGTGTTAGTGTGGGGGGGGACAAGACTCCAACAGAATTAATGCTTTCTGTTAGTGGCAGTGCCATAGCTTGGGGGGGCAAGACTCTAATAGAAGGAATGTTTTCTGTTGGTGGCAGTGCCATGGCTGTACTGGTAGAGTGGTTTCAGCCAGGCATTGATATCTCTGTGTGATGCATTTTGGTTAGCTTAAGTAGTACCAGTTGCCAGTATATGTCCTGATAAAGACAAGGCAAATGGTGCCTCTTAGCCAATCAAAATGCAGGAAATGTTCCACCCATTTTATAAGCAAATTCAATGGTGATGTTGCAACTTCACCTTAAGCTCACATTCAGTTCACCTGACTTCACCTGAGAAAGGACCATTTTCCCATGAAAACTCAAAGTGAAGTTGCAAAGTGTTGAAGTGGGCAATTTGCAAAGTTATTCATGCAGACAAATTCTGCAGCTTTGCTGGCAAAATAAAATTTCACAACACCTCTAACAGAAATGCACATAAGTGACAGAAAACAATACCTTGGAGAAACAAAGAATACCAAGGAACACCTGACCAGGTTGGGACACAAACTGTCATCCATTTCATCCAGCATCTTCTTCTCTGAGATCCTGCCAGTCTGGGAGAGGGGGGCAGACAGACGGAAGGTTAGAGAAGGGGAGATAGGGGAGCTAAACATGTGGCTCAGGGGCTGGTGCCAGGAAAAAGGACACACATTTGTAGGTAACTGGCAACAGTTTTGGGAGCGAAAGTTCTTTAAATTCGATGAACTGCATCTGACTACGGAGGGAGTCAGTGCATTGGGGCAGAAGTTTGATGTCTTTGCAGTATATTTAAACTAGCAAATGGGGGGAGGGTTCCAGCACCCAGTACATCGAACAGGAAGAACACTCCCCCCTCAGCTAGTGATCAAACAGGAGTTCAGCATGTTTGTAGTTCATTTGCATCACCAGATAAGGAAAAAGGTCCAGCTCCCCATACGATGCGCAGAGGAAATGCTGGACCTTGCCCAACAACTAACGTGCCGAAATCTGGCCAATGTAAAATCATGTACATGAATGCCCACAGTCTGGGAAACAAGATCCCAGACCTGGAGGCAACAATGACAGAGGCTAAACTGGGCATAGTAGCCATTAGTGAGAAATAGTTCACCAGTAACCACACTTGGGAGACTTCAGTACCTGGCTATGTGCTGTTCAGAAGAGATCAAGGTGCAAAGGGGGGGGATGGCCTGTTATGTCAATAAAAATATCAAAGCTACAGAAATTCAGAATACACATAAGGAGCCAAAAGAACTGTGGGTCACCCTGGAAACAGGAAATGGGACAACAATACGACCTGGGGTTGTCTACAGGCCTCCAGACCAGGGGGAGGACATAGACACATTACTGTTAGAAGATATACAAAACATGACAGCTAAAGGGGAGGTTCTGCTAATGGGAGACTTCAACATGCCAGATACAGATTGGTCAATACCAGCAGGAACATCCACCAGAACTGGACACATAGTGGATTCCCTACAAGGGGAGGGCCTTAAATAGTTGGTACAATGACCCACAAGAGACAGAGCTATCCTGGATCTAGTACTGACTAATGGGGAAAGGATCACAGATCTTCAGGTAGAAGGTCACCTGGGGGCCAATGACCATCACATGGTATGGTTTGATTTGGCCACTAGAACTAAATTATCCCACTCCAAGGCAAAAATGTGGGACTTTGGATGAGCTGACTTTGATAAGATGGCCAACAGAGTTAAGCTAGCCCTGGCAAGATGAAATACAGTTGAGGGGGGACAGGCAAAGTGGGCAAGCATTAAGGATGCAATACTTGAAGCAACATCGTTTTGTGTTAGGGAGAAAAGCAAGAGCAAAATGAGGAGGAAACCACTTTAGTTCTCAAAAACAGTAGCACAAAAGATCAGAGCCAAAAGGCTGGCCTTAAAGAAATAAAAGGGAACGTAATAGGACGAAGATAGGGAGGCATACGAAACTTCCCTAAGGGAAGCAGGGAAGGTAGTAAGGCAGGCAAAGGCCCAAACCAAGGAAACACTAGTACAAACAGTAAAAGAAGAGGACAAGACTTTCTATAGATACATTAGTGAAAGGAGAAAGTCCAGAGGGGGTATTGCTAAGATCAAAGGGGATAAGGGGGACTGTGTGGAGGAGGACCAAGGAAAAGCATCTATCTGAAATAGATACTTCTGTTCAGTATTTATTGAGGAGAAGGTAGGGCAGGGCCCACAGCTCAGCTACATGGACACGGGGGGAGGGAGGTGTGCACAAGTCCCTTCACAAAAGAAAGAGTTCTACAAGAGCTCGCTAAGCTCAGGGTGGACAAGGCAATGGGACCTGATGGCATATATCCCAGAGTACTAAAGGAGCTATGGGTGGAACTAGCAGAGCCATTAGCAGAACTGTTTAGTGAGTCTCTGAGCACAGGAGGGATCCCAGAAGACGGGAGGAGGGCTCATGTGATTTTGCTCCACAAGAGTGGTAGCAGGGAGGAGGCAGAGAATTACAGACCAGTCAGTCTTACCTCTGTAGTGGGCAAGATTATGGAGGCACTCCTTAAGGAAAGGATAGCGAAACACCTGGAATCCATTGGAGCACAGGATCCAAGACAGCATGGGTTTACAACAGGAAGGTCCTGTCAAACTAATCTCATAGATTTCTTTGACTGGGTAACCGGAGTGGTGGACCAAGGGGGAGCAGTTGATGTCGCCTACCTTGACTTCAGCAAAGCTTTTGATACTGTTCCACATAGAAGATTGATTAATAAGCTGGATAGGCTCGGGGTGGGTCAGAGGTTGGTCAATTGGATGTCAAACTGGTTGGCAGGCAGAAAACAGAGAGTGGTGGTAAACAATATACAGTCAGAAGAGATGCAAGTCACAAGTGGGGTACCTCAGGAATCAGTCCTGGGGCCAGTCCTCTTCAATATCTTCATCAGTGACATTGCAAATGGACTGGAGGGTAAGGTTTGCCTGCTTGCAGATGACACCAAGATCTGCAACAGAGTAGATGATCCAGATGGGGTGGGCAGAATGAGAAGAGATCTGGAAAAACTGGTAAAATGGTGGAAGAGTGTCAACTGGGGTTTAACACTAAGAAGTGCAAGATCATGCACATAGGGAAGAGAAACCCTGAAACTACCTATAGGTTGGGAGGGGAGTTGCTGGCAATCACAAGGGAAGAAAGAGACTTGGGCACCATCACCACGGATTATCTGAAATCTTCCAAGTAGACCACTAAAGCAGTAGGTAAGGCTAGAGGGATGTTGTGGTATATTAGTAGGGGTATCACAAGTTGTAAGAGGGAGGTAATAATCCCTCTTTACAAGACACTGATTAGGACCCATCTGGAGTACTGCGTGCAGTACTGGAGGTCACACCTGCACAAGGACATTAATAAAATGGAGGCAGTCCAGAGAAGGGCAACCAAAATGGTACAGGGACTGCATCAGAAAACATATGAGGACAGATTAATGGAGCTCAATATGTGAACCCTAGAGCAAAGGATAGAGAGAGAGGTGATATGATCAAAACATTCAAACATCTTAAGGACATTAACAAGGTGAAAGAGTCTAACATGTTTCAATATAAGAAAAATAGCAGGGCAAGAGGAAACAGCATGAGATTAGAGGGAGGCTGATTAAGGGATAATGTGAGGAAGTTCTTTTTCACAGAAAGGGTGGTGAATGCATGGAACGGCCTACCTCAGGTAGTGGTAGATATGAATACAGTGCAGGACTTCAAACAGGCATAGGATAGGCATAAGGGAGCAATACAGATGAGTATGAATAGATAGGCCACTGACAGAGTAAAGGCCTATGGCACATTCATAAGATAGAAAAAATGGGCAGACTGGATGGGCCTTGTGGTCCTTATCTGCCATCAACTTCTATGTTTCTATGTAAGCACACTCCTTACTTTAGTGTAAACATGTTCTTGTCTATTTTCATAACACTATAGCTATAGTACATGCCCCATATAGGCCCCATATAGAAGAAACTCTGTAAAATAGGACCACATTGGAACTGCCATAATCTTCAGGGCACAAGCACAGTTGATTTGTTATTCACTTATGCCACATTGATATTTAAAAATTGTCGAAATGTACATCATGTACTCTGTATTGGCTAGCATAGGTCTGCCTTTATAAATGAGAATAACATGGTATACTGAGTCTTAAAGGCATATGCTAATAATTCAGAAGCATAATTTATTCACATTTGACTCTACAAAGTAAGCAATAATACCCTACAGGGTGGGCGGTATTGGGCAATACCAGACTGCCCAGGGGTGTAATGAGTCCCGTCGCCACAGGCGGAGGGCCTTATAGCCCCTGGAAGGTCCGGTATTGCCCATACAGTCCACCCTGGAAGGTATTATTGCACTTAGAAAATGGTCAACTATATTACGTATGTGTGACAAAAAAAATTTATGTATCAGTGTTAAAAATCTTAAGAGTTTGTTGTCATGTAATAAAATAGTTCCTCCACCTGCAGTAAAATGGTGTGTTTTTCTTTTCCAGCTATGGAGTTCTGTCCTACTTTAGAGTGTGTAGTCGTGAAAAAAGGAAAAAAAAAAGCTGGTTGATGATGGGAAGGAAACAAACAATAAGATCACTTAAAAAAAGGTACATTTCTGTGCTGAGCAGTGTTCATTTTAATGCTCAATACATAGGGAGAATTGGGGTGAGGAGTAATGGTTGCAGGCAGCCCTAGCATGGAGCTGATGAGGAAGCACAGAAGATCCGTGCATTTACATCGAAGGGAGGTCAGCTGAGCTGAGACATAAAACTAAGCCTGCATAAAGCAGGAAGATGTGTGTGCTTTTATATGGCATTGTTTGTTTTCTAGCTGCGGTACTGCTGTGGCATGGGCTATAATTGCAAGACTGCATGCTTCTGGAGAATTGGGCTGAGGCTCAGTGGTGGTGGCAGCTGGGTGACCACTGTATGGAGCTGCTGAGGACAGTTGGAAGGCCTGTTGATTGTCATCGAGGGAGGTGGGCTGAGGTGCGAGGAAAAATTATAGTATTCCTGCAAAAAAGCAGGTAGATTTCTGTGGTTTTAGTGTTTCTTTTGGTTGGTGCACTGAGCAGGGTTGCAGTTTAAAAACTGAATGGAATGGAAGAATCGGAACGAGGAGCGCTCCGTTGTTCTTGTACACTTCTCCACTCGTGTTTTGGTTACTTATTGAAGCCTGTTCGCATTTCCTGAGGTTTGCTTTTTTTCTTTTCTTTCTACATAAAAGTGCAGCCATTACTTCGCGCGTGACAAGAACTTACGACATGACACCCGGAAGTATGGAGGGAAGGGAATAAGTCTCAAAATGCTTAGTTCACTTTTTTTAAATAATTAATATAGGGTTGTGGCTTTACCTTCATGTTTATGCCACTTTTTCATCTATTCATTATTCGTTTGGTGCTCAGTGTGTATGTGTGGGAGAGTGGAGAATGAGCTGGGAATCAAAAGCGGCTCCGGCGATCAACTGACACTCAACAATACTTTGGCTGCTGTTAGCTGCTATCCAGGTAAAAATTTGCTGACAAAAAAAAATGTGTTCTTTCTTTTTTGTTATTTAAATGTCAACCATCGAGTTGCTGGCTGACACAGAGTGTGTGTATGTGGGGGGGGGGAGGGGGGAACCAGCTGATAGCTTGCTGACTTAGTGAAAAAAATGGTGCTTTTTTCATTTTGAATTTAGAACGTGGCACCATTATTTGAGTGGGTAATGGGGCAGATTGGCACTGGCACCTTTAATACCCGGGCTCTCTTGTCTGATAGACACCTACCTTGACAGGGCTATCAGCCAATCAGAACTCGGGATTTTCTTAGACCATTTTCTAAGAACACCATAAAGATCACTGTGTGCTGACAAAAATTATAGATGTGTTTGTTCAGGTGATATGTCATAAAAAGTCTGACCTGAAACTATATATCTGCTTGTATGCCAATATAGCAGCTTTTAAAACTTTTACAGTATATGTTCATAACTGCTAAAAATGTATTTATAAAAATAAATGGCATATCAGAAAAGTATTATACTAAATACCACATTGATTCAGCTAATATGCATGTACAGAAATGATTTAATCCACAACAGTGATTCATTTTATGAAATAAGTCTTCTATGTCAATTTGATATAATCCTTTTTCAATTCTAGAATTTTTTAATCTCCCAAGGATATATCATAAATTATATGACAGGTATCTGCTCTAAACCAATCACAGTGCAAGAACGTTATCAGGCATTATCCCACAGACTATTTCTAAAAACACCCAGAGTTGGATATTCAATGAAACCCCTCCCACAGTCAATCAAACCTTTTCCATGTCTACAGTCGGTTGTTCACACAAAAAAAGTGAAAAAAAAAAAAAGAAAGGATTTGCAGACACCTTCCACTTCTGCTGCTTCAATCTAAATAACTGCCAGGTTTCAAACCCTCACTGAAGAACAAAAAGCCTCTATTGTATCCAAAAAGAATGTGCATACAACAAAAAAACTATGTAGGCAGCAGAAATATTTAAAGATATTTTTATTTCTAATTTCCCACAGACATACAGAGAAACATGAAGCAGTGACAGGTAGGACATCAATTAAAGCAATCACTTAAATCCTGAAACCCGTGCACCTCTGACATAATACATAGAATTCCTTATTCACATTACAACTGCATTTTTACTGGTTTTCTAACCTTTTATACCACAGAAAGTACTTGACTCCTTTCCTTTAATCAGTGCTGTCTTTTCAGACACCTCCCCACCTTCCAGCACTACCATCCCAGGACACTACTCAGTTTTGGTGGTCTCCTTCTCTCAGTAAGCCACCCAATTAAAAAACAAGTCTCATTCTCATCCCACAAAAACATTTGAATAAAAAATACAGCAGAACTCTCAAAGCACCACTCAGAAATCCACTCCACAGCCTAAAGCTCTTGATTCTGTTTTCTGTTTCACTTCTAATGTTAGTCCTGAGTGTGCTTTTACCTTTTTTCACCATAGCGTAGCTTACTTGTTAAAGTGCAGTTTCTGGAAAGCTGTCACACAATCTGAATAACTATTTTATTGTCCCAGATCTGTTGACCAATGTCAGGCTCCTCAATAGTTTTGCTCCCCAGTACCAACTAGAGATGCAGCAAACTTTTATTTCGCTGGTGAAATTACGAGATTGCCAATTTCACCAGGCAAAACATTTTGTATAATACTGGCTTTTCGGAGAAATTTCACCACTCAATTTCACCTTGCACGTCCATAAGGTGAAATTAGGTAAAATTGGGCTTTTCTCTCTGTTGGTGGTCACATGGTTGAGTCTAAACAGGCAGGAAGTGAGTGGTTCATTCCTGTGGTACATATCTTGAGGAAGAATGCTGCATCTGCACTCCCTGTGACTGCAGAGTGCACTTTTATACAGAAACTACTTAATTTGTGCAGTTGTTTTCTAACTTATTCTTCTTTGTCTTTGTCCTATCTCATATTTTAGTACCTGTGGAGTGTGTGTGACCCCCGGTGTTCTCTCTCTCTCTCTGAGTTTCTGTCTCTGTTTCTTTCTTTTGTTTTGTTGTTTTTGTTTGAATTGGTGGTGTTGGTATAATGGAGAAGGGTAGAGGCAGGGGCATGTGGACGAGCTTTTCAGATGACCGTTAAAAATGAAATGCTACAGCAGCAGGAGGCCTTTGGCCCCAGCACCAGCACCCAGCAGCAAACAACTGTGCCCCCTCCCCATCAGCAGGAGGGGACCGTGGCCCCTCCACCATAGCAGCAGCAGCAGGATACAGTGCCCCCTTCCCAGCAGGTTCCATGTGAAAATCGCAAAAGAATAATTGTGATTGATTTAACAGCGTGTACATTATGGCAAAGCAACAAATAGCGCCTGCACAAAATTGCCATTGCAAATATAGCACCGGCGTAAATATAGCGATCATTGTAAAACTAGTACTCACCTCCCATTGTCTCACCCAGTACCAGCAATGTAGTCTGAACAGTAATTGGAGCAACTAGTTAGCTCAGTTACTGTAATTACCATCTGACTTACAAACAGTATCTGTGGCATTTTTTCACATTACTGTGAATGTGCTGAGTGAGGGAAATCTGTGCAATGGTAAAGTAAGGTTTATGTTTATTGATGCCAGAAATTGGAAAAACAAGCACAGTAAGTAAACAGCAAGGTCAGCAGGTGAAATGGAGTGCTGAGTAAAAGAGAATTTAAAGTGCAGCAACTCCGTAAGTGACAGTCTGCAGTCAGTCAGCTGGTAATCACGATAACTAAGCTGACAACTTATACCTTATGCGAAGACAGAGCATTTTTCCCCCCTTTTTACAATCTGCTGATTGCAGCACCACAAACTAACAGTTAGGTGCAATTGCCTCCTCTCTTGCCTGTCTTAAGCTTGCATTATACCTGTCCCTGCTCTGTTTGTTGTCCTTGCTGTCCTACATCCAGCATCTCCAGGTTGCCAGCTCCCTCGACCCCATTGCAGTTCTGGTGTCCCAAACAGGTACCGCTACAGCATGATCTAACCCACCAGTATCCAGTGATAATAGCGATGCTGATGGAGACCAAGACAGCAGGAGACACCGACAGGGAGCACAGTAGAAAAAGATCCACGATTGCAATTTAAACAATCAAGGTTTTTGTAAACGTGCATACAGCAGTGTTCGCTATTATGTCTGGGTGCGATATTTTGTGGTCGCCAATAATACTGTCGCCATATTTTATTCACATTTTTGTAGCCGCGATTATTTACTCGCTATTATCATGGGATACCCCCCAGCACCAGGATATTGTTTCTCCACCTGGCAGCAGGAGACTGTGCCCCCTCCTGAGAAGCAGGAGGAGGCAGTGCCTGGGGCATCATCTGTCCCCCCCATGGCCCCGTCATCCCCAAAATTCTCCTGTCTGGGATTTTTTTTATGTAAGTTCAGCAGGTGACCCAGTGGTCACCTGAAATCTATGTGGGCAGGAAGTGTGTCGCGGAAAGTGTGGTTCCCACTTTGGGACAACAGGCCAGTGCAGCCACATGGTGCACCACCACCTGCTTCAAAGGGAACTCAAACTGCAGGAGGTGGTGGCAGCATCAACTGCAGCTGTGGGGAGCAGTACGGGTGTGAGTACTGAAGGGGTTGAGCAGGAGGGAGGTGTGGCTGGACCTGTTAAGTGTTCTCACTGGGTTCACCAGACCAGACAACAACAGCAGACTGCAGTAGCATCAAGACCCTGCCAAGGCCCCCCTGTCCAGAGCCAGCAGCAACACAGGCAGCCCCCGCCCCACCAGCAGTACCAGTGACACATGCAGACTTATCAGCAGTACTGTCAGAAGTCCACCATTTTCGACAGGAGTTAAATGATTTCAGACAGGAACTTCGTGATGTAGAAACATAGAAACATAGACTTTGATGGCAGATAAGGACCACTTGGCCCATCTAGTCTGCCCATTTCCCTAACTACAGGATAGGCTGCAGATCCTAGTTAACCAACAGCCTATTTCTTCCTACACCCCACAAGAATTCCGGGGGGAAATTGCTAAACTCTAGTGTGATGTCGACAAAATCATGGGCATCTTGCCTGAACTGCGTGGCAGCCCCTCTGGCAGTTAATGTGGCAGCACAGATTAATTTGTCTGTTTTGTTTTCATTTTTTCTATCCTCTATTCTGTTTGTATGTTCCCATTAAAAAAAATAAAAACCAAAACAACAACTAAATCTGTCCTGTCCTCTTTAATCTACATCCGTAAGTCCTCTCATTTCTTTATTTTGTGTATAAAATAATTTGTGTGACCATTGCTGTTGTGTTTGTTACTATCTTATGCTCCCTGTATAATTCAGTCCCTTTTCTTGTTCTCTCTCTCTCTATTACTTTTCCCCACTCATTGTTGTATTACCCTTATCCCCCTGATCCTGCCTGTCATTTGTTATGCTTATTCTGTACAGTGTCCCGTGTACCCCTCCCTTAATAAACACGTTATTTCCTTATTATTTGTGGTGTGTGTTATTTCTTAGAGCTGGTTACACCTACAAGGTTACTTTTAAGAACACAGTAAAGTTGCATTCCATATATATGCAGTTTGCAAATGAAAGGCTGGTTCCTGCCGAAGGCTGTCAGCTGTCTGGGCCTTGTGCACAGAGTGTGTATTTATTTTTAATTCAAACACCTCATGTGAGTTGCTTCAGCTCAGAGTTAGAAGTACTCACCACAGCATGTCCATAAAGTGCTCTTTCTTTATTCAGTCTTGAGTGTGGCACGTAAACAATGTAAAAAGTGTTTCCACATAACTAAGATAAAAATGCCCTTTCCCCTAAGGCACCATCATTCCTTATATGTCACCGGTTATCTTTCACCTGATGCACATGTTTTTCAGATGCGTACTTTATGTGTGAGAAAGCATGCATGTGTGAAATGTGCCAGGTGTAACATAACCTTTGAGGAAACGGGCATTTTTATGTTAGTTATATGGGAGCATTTTTTACATTGTGTACCTGCCACACTGGAACAAAGCAAGAGCACTTTATGGATATGTGCTGTGGTGAGTACTTCTTACTTTAGGTTGAAGCAACACATACAAAGTATTTGAATTAAAAAAAATACAGACTCTGTGCACAAGGCCCTAATGTCCGACAGCCTTCGACAGGTGCCAGCCTTTCCTTTGCAAACTCCATAGGTGGGGAATGCAACTGAATTGTTGGTCAATGTTATGTTTTGTGAAAGTTATGTTGAAGGCTTGACCTGCTCTTTAACATGTTTCCTCCTCCTACCCACAAATGTCAAGTATTATGCCTATTAAAAAATTGTTTCACAATGCTATGTGATGTTGCGTCACTTAATGTTGTGTGCAACATTCTGAAGATGTAACAGATCTGGTGCTGCCACTGCCACCATGCTCCAGAATTCCAGAAATGTTTCCCAAAAATATGTTACAGTATATTGAGACAGAAATCTGGTCTCAGTCATGATGTTAAATGGTGCCCGCCATCCACTCAGAACAAAACATGCTATTTGGCCCACTGTTTGCCAAGGATCCAGGCCTCATCTTGTTGCTGCCAGTGCCAAACAGGCCCTAGAAGTGCAGAGATGTTTCATAAAAAATGTTACAGTAAATTGAGACAGAAATCTGGTGTCAGTCATGCTGTTAGATGGTGCCCCCAACCCCACCCCACCATCCTCCTGGACCTCAAACTGAATCTTCTGCCACTGTTTACAAAGGATTACAGGCCTAATTTTGGTGTTGCTACTGCCAAGCATGCCCCAGAATTCCATAAATGTTTCCCAAAAAATGTTACAGTAAATTGAGATAGAAATCTGGTGTCAATCATGCTGTTATATGGTTCACTTTCACCACCAGGATGGAAATCTGCTGTTTTCTGCACCATTTAAAATTTTTTCAGACATAATATTGGTGCTGCCACTGCATAACATGCCCCAGATGTCCAGAAATGTTTCCCAAAAAATGTTACATTATATTGAGACAGAAATCAGGTCTCAGTCAAGATGTTAAATTGTGCCCGCCATCCACCTGGACCAAAACATGCTGTTTGGCACACTGTTTACTAAGGATTACAGGCCTAATCTTGGTGCTGCCACTGCTGAACATGCCCCAAAAGTCCAGAAATGTTTCATAAAAAATGTTACAGTAAATTGAGACAGAAATCTGGTGTCAGCCATGCTGTTAGATGGTGTCCCCAATCTCCTGGACCTCAAACTGAAGCTTCTGCCACTGTTTACAAAGGATTACAGGCCTAATCTTGGTGCTGCCACTGCCGAACATGCCCCTGAATTTCAGAAATGTTTCCCAAAAAATGCTACAGTAAATTGAGATAGAAATCTTGTGTTAGTCATGCTGTTATATGGTTCACATTCACCACCAGGATGGAAATATGCTGTTTTCTACACTGTTTAAAACATTTTTCAGGCCTAATCTTTGTGCTGCCACTGCTGAACATGCCCTAGAAGTCCAGAAATGTTTCATAAAAAAATGTTACAGTAAATTGAGAGAGAAGTCTGGTGTCAGTCATACTGTTAGATGGTGTCCCCATCTCCTGGACCCCAAACTGAAGCTTCTGCCACTATTTACAAAGGATTACAGGCCTAATCTTGGTGCTGCTACTGTTGAACATGCCCCAAAATTCCAGAAATGTTTCCCAAAAAATGTTACAGTAAATTGAGAAAGAAGTCTGGTGTCAGTCATGCTGTTAGATGGTGTCCCCTCCCCCCCATCTACTGGACATCAAATTGAAGCTTTTACCACTGTTTTCCAACTATTACAGGCCTAATCTTGGTGCTGCTACTGCCAAACATGCCCCAGAATTCCAGAAATGTTTCCCAAAAAATGTTACAGTAAATTGAGTCAGAAATCTGGAGTCAGTCACGCTGTTAGATGGTTCACATCCACCACCAGGACCCAAACCTGCTGTTTTCTGCACCGTCTAAAATGATGTTCAGGCTTAATCTTGGTGCTGCCATTGCCGAACATGCCCCAGAAGTCCATAAATGTTTCCCAAAAAATGTTATAGTAAATTGAGATAGAAATCAGGTCTCAGTCATGATGTTAGATGGTGCCCCCCTTCTCCTGGACCTCAAACTGAAGCTTCTGCCACTGTTGGCAGGCATATGTTTATGTTTGTTCCATTTGCCTTCCTCCAGAAGTATATGATTATATGGTTCTATTGAACACATGTGATGTAACACCTGCAGTACTATCTGCAAAGGGCAAACAGAAATCAGAACAGGGAGCAGCACTGTAGTCTAACATACATACTAACATACTAAGATGCCAGCAGAGTAGGCCTAGTGGTCTGTTGAGCCTGCTCGAAAATTAGCACCTAGTCAGGACACCATTGCTGCCTTCCCCATAAATCCCCCCAACCCCATTCTCCATTGGAGTTACACCTCCAGGACTGGCATTACTCAGTTTACCTTCCCCTTGTACCTGTCTCAGCCCCTCTTAAATCCCTGTACTGTATTAACAGCCACTAGTTCTGCAGGCAGTGCATTCCAGGGGTCCACCACCCTTTTGGTGAAGTAGCATTTCCTAGTCTCCCCACTAAGCCTCCTGCCAACCAGTCTCATGGCTTTCCCCCTGTTGGCCCCCTCCTCCCTTAGCTGAAACACCCTATCTAGACTGAACCTATTTACTCCCTTTAGATATTTAAAGACCTCGGTCATATCCCCTCTCCTCCAGGGAGTAAAAGTTGAGCTCCTCAAGCCTCTCTTCATAAGGTCTTTCCCCCAGACCCTGTATCATCCTGGTCACCCTCCTCTGGACCCTCTCAAGAAGAGCAATGTTCTTTCTCAAGTACAGATGCTAAAACTGCATGCAGTATATGAAGTGCAGTCTAACCAGACAGTTATACAGCAGAAGGAGCACCTACCAGCTCCTTGAAGTTATCCCCCTGGCTATGCACCTCAACATTCTATTTGCTTTTGCCGCATCCCTCCTGTACTTCTCTGAGTTGTTCATTTTGCCATCCACAACCACCCCAAGGTCCTTCTCCCCACCTGTAGCCTGCATTGTCTTCCCTCCCAAGGTGTACACATGTGCTGAGTTCCTGGCCCCTAGTTGGAGAACCCTGCACTTCTCTGTATTAAACTGCAGCTTCCAGGTGTGAGACTAACCATCCAGAGTCTCCAGGACCCTTGTATGGCTAACCTACCCTCCTCCCCATCCACTACTGCCCCCAGCTTCAAGTCATTGGTGAAGAGGCACATCTCGCTCCTGATGCCTTACCTGATGTCTGCTATGTAAGCGTTAAACAGGAGTGACCCCAGCACCGACCCCTGTGGTATCCTGCTGATGACCCCCCTGGGAGATGAAACCTTCCCCCCAACCATCACCCTCTGAAAATGCCCTGTTAGCCAGTACCTTATCTACCTAACCATCTGTACCCCCACACCTATATCCATCAGCTTTTCCAGCAGCCCTGGGTGTGGCACTGAGTCAAATGCCTTGTTGAAGTCCAGAAAGAGGATGCCTACTGGCCTGCCCTGGTTCAGTGCCCTCATCATCCAATCGTATAACTCCACCAGGTTAGTCTGACTTGATCTGCCCTAGACAAAGCTATGCAGGTGGACATCAAGGAGATTCCTTCCCTCCAGGAACACCTCCAGCCTCTCCTTCAGGATGCCCTCCATCACCTTGCCCACCATCGATGTCAGGCTTACTGACCTATAGTTTCCCAGCTTCTCTTGCGATTCCCCCTTATTGTATGGGCACACTATGGGCTATACTCCAGTCCTGAGGTGTCCAACCAGACTGAAGGGAGGCGTTAAAGAGATCCACCAGAGGCACGACCAGGATGTCAGCCAATTTTCAGAGCCCCCTCAGGTGTATACCATTGGGACCCGGTGCCTTCTCCACTCTCAGGGACCTTAGGGCTTCCCACACCCTAACAACTGGGATTTTAATGTCCATGGGCCCCCCTTCTGCAGTTTGGCCCTGCCCTTCCCCAGGCAGTGCTGCCTCTCCCTTCTCCCTGGTGAAGACTGAGGCAAAGTATTCATTTAACACCTCTGCCTACTTCCCCACCTCCTCTGCCCACACACTCCTTGCCTTAAGTCTACTGATCTTTCCCTTCCTCCTTTCCCTGATATACCTGAAAAACCCTTTTTTCCTCTTTTAATCCTCAGAGCCAGCCTCCTCACCATCCTCGCCTTAGCTGACCTCACCACCCTAGTGACCTTCCTGGTGACCATATCATACTCCTCCTTGTCCATAACCCCTCACGACGACCTGTAGTGGCTATATGCAGCCTTTCCTTTTTTTTCCCTTATTGTGACCTGAACTTCCCTTGAGCACCAGCTCGGCTTCCTGGCTCTACCAAACTTGAGCCTTTCCTTCATGCAGGCCTTGATAGTTTCCAGGAGCCCCCAACTGATGATTTCCCAGTGGCCCTCAGTGTTCATACCTGGCCTGATCCTTTTTGGTAGCCCCTCAGAATCTGCCCCATACCCTCAAAGTCTGCTCCCCTAAAGTCAATGACCATTTTACATGATCAATCAACCCCACCCCAGGTCAAAAGAGAACCAGACTGTGGCATGATCATTTTCCTCCAGTGGGTCCCCTACAACTAGGTCCCTGATGAGATCGCCGACTGCCAGGACAAGATCCAAGATGCAACCCCCCAGTCACCAGCTGGGAAAGAAATACATCCTGGAATACATCCAGCAGCCTCTGCTCTCTGGCCGACAAGGACGTCATAGTTCCTCAATCAGATCCTGGCATGTTTAGATTTTCCAGCACCACAGCTCCCCCCCCCGCCCACAGTGGTCCTTTAGGTTTGCCACCAGGCCTCCCTCCAGGTCCTCCCCATGCCCGGGAGGCCTGTATAACACTCCTAGCTTCACCTTCTTGCCCCCAGGAGCCTGTAGGGAGATCCATAAAGTCTCCACATGCCCCTCTGCCTTCTCAACCCTGCTTATCCCAATACCATACCTAACAATGAATTCTACTCCATCTCCCCTGCCCACAGCCCTATCCTTCCTGAACGTGGTGTACCCTACTAGGTTCAAGTCCCAGTCATGCCCAGAGGTAGCTCAGGTTTCAGTGACAGCTGTCACATCTACTCCCCCTCTGCCAACATTGCCTGGAGCATGGGTATCTTGTTTGCTATACTCCTGGCATTAATTAGGACCACTTTCCAACCCCCCCAGGCTCCCAGGTAGTTGTCAGCCAGAGCCCCCATCTGTGCAATCTGGTGCCCTTGATCTGTCCTCCCTCCTCCCTGCTTGTGGGAGGAGGCCATGGTCTCCCTGGTTGGATGTGCTAGAGCCCACTACAATCCCCTTCCCCCTTCACGAGTTTAACCTCCATCTGGATTGTATGAACCTTGCCAATCCCTATACAACTATCTACAGCTGTTTCTGTAGCCTATTTGAGTGTTAAAACACTATTTTATTTTTTCAATTACAAAAACAAGAATTAAGTAACATGGGGTACCAGGAGGACAAAAGTAAGAGACTTTAAATACCAAACCGACAGAACACCACCACAACAAGGATGTGCAGTGACTCTGAAAAAATACTTAAGTAGTTCTTAATAAAATGTCAGTTTTTAAATGGAATTGTGTGATAATAACCAGGTACATATAGGTAGGTTCATGCAAACTAAATTGTAAACCAACCACACAGAACACCTCACAGTGACAATACGATCTACGGTCTGGATAAGCGGTGTCTAGAGAAAGCAAGTACTGCAATGTGTTAGTACTTACTAAATACAATTTTGGCTTATAGATATATCAGACAGAAGGGACAATAAGATTTGAAATAAACAAAGTCGCCTCTAACAATCTTGCAGGGACCATCACTTTCTTGAAAACTGTAGTTTTTTTATATAGTATGGGTCAAGTAGTAAACACCAGTGGTGTAACTGAGAGGAAATGGTTAATATGGTAAGCAAATTAAATAGAAAGACAGGAACGCTGCAATGCAGAGGCTAGATCACACTATTAATTTCTGTGAGCAATTCAGCAATGCAGTGTACCTTGATATGGACGAGTGTTTAATCTCTACAAATACTTCCAATACAAAAATAAAACAGAAAAGTGATTTAACAAATGGAAACAGGAACAGAACTACTTGGAATGAGTGTCTGTTCAGATAAAGTTACTCAAAAAAGGGTCAATATATAAGAAAAATATTACAAATAAGTAGCACACCAACAAAAATATTAAGACTTAAAAGAAATAACAAAAACTCACTCACAACTTGTGAGAAATCTGTCAAATATTAGGAACTAGCCTGCTCTACTTTCACACACACACACACACACACACACACTATACGGTTAGCCCTCCCCCACTCAACTCCCTCACAGAAACAGAGAAAACTGAAAACACTACTTAAGTTTATCTAAGTGTTATCCAAAGATAACAGAACTAAAACAATGTTCACTAGCAGCACTAGGAACAAAATTTAGATTTGGGGAGCAATTAGCTCTCAAAAATAACAAATAAAGAGGTTTTTGAAGGGATTATTGGCTGTGATGCACCACGGTGAAATGCTCTCCGACTCAACAGACAATATACTGTGCAGAAAACAGCCTGCATGAGATATTTCAACTATTTACCCAAAATACCTTGCAAATTCATAGGCAAAATAGAAAAGCATTGGCAAAATTGGTAAAATTTGGTGAAATTTCGCATTACATGAAATTGCCATCTAAGGCGAAATTATATTTTGCCTTGGTGAAAAATTTCACATAATGCGGAAATTACACAAAATATTTTGCTAGGTGAAATTTTCCAATTTTGCACAACTCTAGTACCAACTCCAACTCATCTAATAGTAATAACATTCAGTTAATTGGAGTGTATTCACAATAACCAGCTGGTGTGGGTTGCATTAAACACCAGCTGGTTATTGCAAGTATACTCCAACTAACTGAATGTTATCACTTAATTAACCATATCAATAGAAGTTATTGGACATAATTCAAATGTAGCTCAGACATGCATCATATAATCTGTTTTATCTATGAAAGCTTTAAACGTTCTACAAATAAAATGGGTTAAATGTTTTCTTTACTAAAAAGTCAGCCTTACACAATGCCAAGGATAAAATGAAATGTCAAATGAGCAAGCAGTTATATACAGTATAAACATGTGTATACAGTAAGTGGACAGAGAATCAACTTTAAATCTATCTATTTAATATTTTTTTGTTGAAACTACCAGCTAATACATCCTTAACTGACTTTGGTAAAGTATAGGACTTTCTCTGAAACTTACTTTAACTACCGGGTGTCAGTGTCAGGGTGGCTCAGTTGGTAGCACATCTGCCTCTGGATCAGAAGCTCGTGGGTTCTCGTCCCACACCGGGATAGACTTGCACCTAAAAATCGCTGGCATCCGAGTGCAGTATTGGGGGGTGCTGTACTGCTCGGGTGTGCCGTCCTTCGGATGAGACATTAAACTGAGGTCCCTTCTGCCCATCCTGGTGGGTGTCCAGGTGGAAGTAAAAGAACCCAGGATACTCTTCGAAAAGAGCAGGAAACATTCCTGTTGTTCTGGCCAACATTCCCCTTCCCATAAACTGGTTCATGCAATTATCCAGGCTGTGTGTGGGTGATGATGTGCGATATGGCTGCCACCACACATACAGTCACTTCACTACCAGTCTAGCATTGCTTGTAAAGCGCTTTGGGATATTGTGCATGAAAAGCGCTATATAAATGCTGATTCTTCTTCTACCGAAAGAACCACAAAAAAGGACCAGCATCGTTTGTAATTTGTATTGTCTGTACATAATGTTTTTCTTACTTGGCTAGGCAAGCATAGTATTGTTATTCATAATTTGAAAGCCTTTTATTTCTTATGAGATCCAGTGGGTTTAACAGCTAAACATTTGATTGTTTGTTATGACAGGTGGGCTGTAAGGTGGTACAGTTTTTGCACCAGTACATGTTGGGGTGTAATTACTTCTGGATGCTCTGTGAAGGCATATACCTCCATACCCTAATTGTGGTGGCAGTATTCGCAGAGGAGCAACATTTACATTGGTACTACCTTCTTGGATGGGGTAGGTATCCTTCAAAGCATAGTAATACATGTCTTTGCCTACAACATACAGTATGTCCATTATCTTGATTAATCTTTTTTCAAGTTTATTTGAAGAAACTAAAGTAACTTATCACCCAAACTCAAAGTAGGTTATACAGTATTTCACGCATCACAGTATGTGAAATAACTGTGACCTACCTCCACAGAATTTTTGTAAGTCTAAATACTATACTGTTTGCTTGGAATAATCATGCTTTTCTCTTTCATTTACTACTAAAAACCCTACCTACTTTTCAACCATAGTTTCTAAAAATGTCTTTCTTAGAATTAAAATTTGAAGCAAACTTTGTCTTTCAGAATATTTTGTCTTAGTACTGTCCATTCCCCTTCCCCTGAAGAATACAGAGACATACACACACACAGGTTTTGGAGAAATGGTTGCAGCCATATATTTATTAAGTGTAGTGTACACTGTTGGAGTGGTATTTGCAGCTGGGAGATCTCATCAGTCATCTTAGGTCCCCACACCCCTTCCAGTGAAGGGCCAAACCCCTTGTATGGGCCGAGGAAATGATGTACCTCCTGAGCTGGTACCCAAGCCCCAAGAGTGAGGAAGTCAAGTGCCTGGGTGGGAAGCGACTGTCCTCATCTGGCTTCGCCACACCCATAGGCAAGCCCAATGAGGTTGGACTGTGACACCCACCAACTGGAGTCCAGGTCTTGCAGGCCCATAGACCTCATGCTGAGCAGGGTAGACAAGCCCTTTGGAAGAATTTGACTCATCCCCCTTTTACATAGAAACATAGAAACATAGACTTTGATGACAGATAAGGACCACTTGGCCCACCTAGTCTGCCCATTTCCCTACCTAGAGGATAAGCTGCAGATCCTATTTAACCAACAGACTATTTCTTCCTAACCCCCACAAAATTGCCTTATGTCTGTCCCATGCAATCTTGAATTCTCCCACAGTTTTAGACCCCACAACCTCCTCAGGAAGGCTGTTCCATGTGTCCCCCACCCTCTCTGTGAAAAAATACTTCCTCACATTGCCCCAGAGTCATCCCCCCTCTATCTTCAAATTGTGTCCTTTTGTTCTTGCACATCTCTTTTTCTGAAAGATGCTACCCTCTTGGACTTTGTTGATTCCACTGAGGTACTTAAATGTTTCTATCATGTCTCCCCTATCCCTCCTTTCCTCAAGGATTTACTTTTCCCCTTGTCCCATCGGTATACGAGACTAACAAGCTGCCATGTTACAAGACTGCAACAGTTTGTGAACTATGCTGGCCTGTCTCAATTTTGTTCCTTTGGAGGAGACAAAAAACCCTGAAAAAAATAATTGAGGAAAAAACAGGAAAACTCACTTCCCAACCTCTAGTGTGGCCGCACCTATTGAGTCAATGGGTTCTCTTTTCTACCCTGGCCAACCCTAACATTGCTTTTATGAGGTTGGGTTGGGTGGGTGATCTGAACAGATCAGCCAAAGGGAGGGGGATCTGCTGGCTTCAGCTGTTTTTATCCCCTCACTCTCCAACCCCTCCAGGTGACCCATACCCTCTGGGCAGTGCCAGTGATTCCTCCCTCTGGGGGTGGTACCAAAGCTAACCTCCACTTCTGCAGGAGGATTCCTACCTGCCTATCTACAGGTTGTGGGAGAGGGGACACAGATAGGGTGACATCTGCTACAATTCTCTGGCAGACTTTGTCTTAGCAATCTTCATACCCCTTCCCCTGAAGAACACATACAGACGCACACACACACACACACACTCACACACACACACACACGCCTCTTGGAGAAATGGCTGCAGCCATATGTTTATTAACTATAATTTACACTATTGAAATGGCATGCACAGCCAGGAGATCTCAGCAGTCACCTCAGGCCCCGCACCCCTTCCAGTGAAGGGCCAAACCCCCTCTGTTGGACAAGGGAATCATGTACCTCCTGAGTTAGTACCCAAGCCCCAAAAATTGGGAGGTCATGTGGCTGGGATGCATGTGACCACCCCATTTGGTATCATCAAACCTCCAGGGAACCCCAATGAGGCTGGACGGTGTCCCTCTCAGCTGAATTCCAGGTCTTGCAGTCCCACAGACCTCACACCAACCAGGGAAGACAAACCTTTTGGAAGAATTCAGCTTGTCCCTCTTTTCCCCCTGTACTATTGATCTGCAAGACTCTCAAGCTGCTACAGGACATACGCAGTCCGACCCCTAAAGCAGCTCCCTCCAAATGTTGCTCCAAGACCTGATAGAAAGAGTCCAAAAAAAAGTCCTATCCATTATACCACAAATGCACACCATCCTTGGCGTAAAGTCCCTGGCTGGAGGCGTTAATGTCCCGGTGCTAAACCACAGTTTCCTCAGCTGACTTCATAAATGGATAAATGGCTGCATTTCTATGTTGATGCATATGCATGCCAAGTCCAGAGCTTTAAAGTCAATAACGTGCCACCAGAGAAACCACTGAATGATGTGGGTTCAAACATGTGGGACCAAATGATCCTGGTTTTGGGATATTGTTCTTTGCTGGACTGTAGGTCCTCCTTCATACTCTGGAGCAAAAACATGTTCTTGTGGAGTCCCCGGTTCTTCCCACCCAAATGAATCACAAGGATGTCCAGTGAACTCTCATGTCAGGACTCCACTGCCAGCCAACGGAGAAGTTCGTCCCAGCACATGCCTCTCTTACCCACTGAGTGAATCTGCACCTGCTGCCATGGAATTGATATGTTCTTCCCCCCAGGCCGCCGACCTGCTCTATGCACTTCCCAGTGGATGAAGGAATGCCTACAGATCCACACCCACTTGAAGTCATCAAGGAACCGTGGAAAACAGCAAGACCATGTTAAAGCAAATGCGGGCAGATGTAGTGTAAAAACACTTGGGACTTCTACCATCCCGTGGCCTGGATCACACCATCTGAGAACCCCTTGATCCTGGTAGTCACTGCTGCCCCATTTCTAAATGAATGAGTGTTGTACTCATTATCATTCAGGCTGGCCCACTGGACCACCAACCCCAATATGTGTCTGAATTGGTAGGCTGTCACGGGCTTGCCATCTGCATGCTGTGAAAACACCTCACCTTCCATTAGGCAGACAGCCACGTAAGTGGCCACCAAGGATTTGATGTCCCATGCTGTCCTAGCTGATGCCTTCACTGTACATCAGCAGCCAATACCCACCTCAATGATGCCCTCCAGTGTCACTGTGATGTCTGAGTCTGTTATAATCACCACAGTCCCAGTTTGTGCAGCATTTACCAGTTCAGAGGTCCAAAATGCCTCACAGAATGCCATAACAAACAGTCTTAAATAAAGTGGCCTCATATGCAGACCAACAAACTGATGGGATGGCTGCACACACTTGTTCAAGAATCACTGGCATAATAGGGCACTGGGATACAGCCACTTGGTGTGACCTTCACCACATACTTTGAGAGCCTTCCGGACCTTGAAGGAGTGAGTGGTGTTGAGGAAGTCCCAAACTAAGAAAAACCATGACAGGTCTGCCAGGTGCTGCCTAATCACCCCTGGAGTCAGCACCCACAGTTTGGCTTCCATTATATAGCTGCACAGTTGGTCAACCAGAATGGAAACTCTCTGTTACTGAGACCCGGTGATGAGGCTTCCAGCAGTATATCAGCTTTGTCATCCACCACAGTTAGGTCTTCCCTATGGGGATGAACCAGCAGGTGAAGTTGAGATGTCTGATTATCTGCTGCAGCTCCAAGGGGTTACCCTTTTTGCTGTTATGACCTTGCTGAAAAGGCCACTCAAAAAGTCCAGCTTGTTGCAAGGGTAGTGGCATTGCTGCCTCAACACGTTGATCTCTATGCACACGAACATCATCAGTGAGCTCAGTGCTTTGACTTTTCCAGGAGCCAGGGGGTATACCAAGGAGATTGCACACTTCCACCAAGGTGGCTATTGCTTGCCTGCTCCCCAGAGAGTGTCCAGCCTCACAAACAAGAAGTTCTAGAGGTAGTGGACAATGTCATGATTCTTAGATTCCTGGGCTATTACCCCATGCAAGAAGGTACTGAAATCTGCAAACACGTCCCAGGCTATCAAGCAATCGATGGGCATGCAGTTATCACTGTAGCGTTGGGCCTCAAATTTCAACCCAAGCAAGTCCCGGTTGGCCAGATATACTGACAGTAGTCTGCATGCCAACTCTATGTCCATTTTGGTCATCAGAGCATGCGGGCCTGCCACTCATACTATCTCAACTGCTCTGTCAAATGATGCATATTGAACCTTCATGAAGCACAGAGCAGTGTTGTCATTGACTGAGTCTCCTTCCTGGTGCAGCATATCATTGATCATGCAGAATTCACCTGGGGCTTTCTTAGGAACCAAACTAATCAGTGACACCTTGAAATTTGGCAGGGGGAGAGGAGGGGTAAGGCTCACTCACCCTCCCCAGTTGTAGCTCCTTTTCCTATTTTTCCCAAACCACATCCGATCTGTCTCCAGCAGATTTCAGATTTTCTGCCTCATACCCAAAGTATGACCCAGTCTATGGGATTTTGAAGTCAACTGAGAAACCTGCTATCAGAAGATGGGCTGTCTCATGATCTGGGTATCAGTCTAGCCAGGGTCTAAGCCTGTCCTACCTTGCTGGGGTGGGTGGGCTTGCTTCCACGGGACTTACTGGACTTTTTTTATGAAAATGGCAATTGCCTTCCTTCTGCAGCTCAGTGGAGGGCATTGTACAAGAGGATAATGCTGTCCACAAGCAAAATATTTGTACCAAAACCTGCAGTTGCTTTCGTAGCAACTGCCTTTGTTGCAGCTAAAGCAAGTTTGTGAGTAGGGCCTGGCGGTGTCAGACCACTGTGGCTGGGGAATCTTGATGGGTAATTCACTGTCTATGTGGATGACTCCTCCTTCATGCATCACTTCGACTAGGAAGGGCAAGTCCAGGATACCCAAATCAAGCAACAAATCATACTGCATCCAGCACCTGAATTCCTTGTATTCCAGTCATGCCATCCCCCCCCCCCTTCGCATGTGGGCTATTATGGTCCTGTTCAAAGAATTTAAGAGGTTGACACTTTTTTAGGGACTGTCTGGCCTACTGTGCTGGTAAAAACTATGAACCCTGCCAGCCATTTTTCAGAGGTACATTCCACTTTCATCTTCTTTTTCTCCTAGTCATCTGTTTTTTTTTTCTTTGCTGTCTTCCTGCTCATCTGAGCATTTTAGCAACGGTAACATGTCTACATACTCACAGTTCCTGATCTGCTGCCACACCTTGTCCATCAGGATAGCTTCCTGACGCAAATGGTCAACGAACCAACCAGGTTAGGGAATGCCCTTTACCTTGTGCTGGCAAATGGGGAGTTTGTGAGGGAACTGAGGGTGGAAGAACCGCTGGAGGGGAGTGACCACCACTCAGTATGGTTCATGTTGGATATGGGTAAGGAAAGCATGGAACATGGCACGAGGGTGATGGACTTCAGGAGGGCTGACTTCAGGAGGATGGGGAGTGGTAAAAGGATACCTGGCCAGAATTCAACCGAATATGGGCACTAACCATAGGTGGGAGCTCATAAAGCTGGGGATAGTGGAGGCAACCAGAACCTGCAGCAAGGGCCAGAGCAAGAAGGCTAGGGCAAAGAAACCTAGCTGGGTGAGCAAGGAGGTCATGGAAAAGGTTAGGAGGAAAAGAACTGCCTTTAGGGGTACAAAAAGACAGGGAGGGGGAGGACAGGGAGGAGTACCTGAAGGAATCAAAGGAGGTGACAAGGGCAGTAAGGGCAGCCAAAGCGTCTAAGGAGCTCAGGCTGATGCAGGGCATTAAGAAGTGGGAGAAGGACTTCTTCAGGTACATCAGGGAAAAAAGGAGCTGTAAGGACCATATAGTAAGGATTAGGAAGGAGGAGTGGGTGGGTGGAAGCACGGGGTAATAAGGCAGAAGCACTAAATGATTACTTCTGCTTGGTATGTACTGAGGAGAAGGGGGGGTGATACCCAAGGGGGAGGAGAGGGCAGAAACAGAGGGGGAGTAGGTGACAGATGGGGAAATTATGGAGGGCAAGGTTCTGGAGGGTTTAAGGGCACTGAGGGTGGACAAGGCACCAGGTCCAGATGGTATCCACCCCAGGGCACTGAAGGAGCTGGCAGAGGCACTGGTGGGACCTTTGGCAGACCTATTCAATGCCTCACTACAGTCATGGTATGTACCTCAGGATTGGGGGATGGTTCTTGTGGTGCCCCTCCACAAGAGTGGCCCCAAGGATGGACCAGGGAACTACAGACTGGTGAGCCTCACATCCATCATGGGTAAGCTGATAGAGACTATCCTGAAGGGCAGCTGGTAGCCCTCCTGGAGGCCAAAGGGCTATTGGATAGCATGGCTTTGTAAGCGGCAGATCCTGCCAAACCAACCTGGTGGAGTTCTATGACTGGGTAACTAGGCAATTGGATGGTGGCCATGCAGTGGATGTCCTGTACCTGAACTTCATTAAGGCATTCGACTTGGTGCCACATGGGAGACTGGAAAGTACATTAGAAGGCACAGGGGCAGGTGCAGAGCTGGTGAGGTGGGTAGGGAACTGGGCTTCAGGGAAGACAACAGAGGGTGGTGGTGGGTGGGGAGCTCTCATCCCCATAGTGATGAGTGGTGTTCTGTAGGGCTCAGCGTTGGGACCAGTGTTGTTTAAGATACTCATTGCAGACATATCATTGGGCATCAAGAGCAATACCAGTCTGTTTGCTGATGACACCAAGATGGGATGGTGAAAGAAGATCTAGCAGGATGGCAGGGGTTGCAGGATGATCTGGCAAAGCTGGAAACCTGGTCGGACACCTGGCATCTGGGGTTCAATGCCAAAAATGCAAGGTGTGCATTTTGGGACGAAAAACCCAAGGAGGAGTTACCAGCTGGGGGAGTGCAACTAACTGAGACAGAGGAGGAAAAGGATCTGGGGGTGCTCATTATGGGGTCAATGAACAACTCAGCACAATGTAGGAAGGCAGCTGCAAAGGACAACAAAATGCTGGGTTGCATTGCAAGGGGTATATCCTCGAGGAGGGGGGAGGTGATTCTGCCACTATATAGATCATTAGTTAGACTGCACCTGAAGTACTGCGTGCAGTACTAGCGCTTGTATCTGAAGAGGGACATTAAGTTACTAGAGGGGGTGCAGCACAGGGCAACAAAGATGATCCAGGGGCTAGGGGACTTACCATATGAGAGGAGGCTGAGGAAGTTGAACATGTACTCACTGGAGTAGAGGAGGGACAGGGTGGATATGATTGAAATCTTTAAGTACATGAAAGGAATAAACAAGACAGGTATGGAGGGGCTGTTCAAAATAAGGGAGGGGAGGGACACCTGGGGCCATGATATGAGACTGGAGGGAGGAAGGTTCAGGAGGGAGATGAGACACTTTTTTACAGAGAAGGTGGTAGCTGGGTGGAATGCATTACTGGCAGAAGTGGTATCCAGTAGAACAGTGGGCTGCTTCAAACGGGGCTGGGACAGAGCAAGGGGGAAGGTCAAGGGAGGGGGGGGAGGGAGAGGCAGCTGCAGAATAAGGGGTGCTAGCTGCACATTTGAGAAGACTTGATAGACCACTGGGCCATTATCTGCTGGCAAATTTCATATGTTCATATGTTTGTATCAAGTGGGAACCCACTGGTTTTGCTACGCTGATGTAGTGCCCTGAGCGGGCCTCCCCAGCCACTGTTAGTTGTGCTGCCACCTGTAGCACATGTGGCCACCTGGCCATCCTCTCCTCTTGCTGCTGGTTCTGGACTTTAGCAGCAAACCCAATCATGATTTCCATTACCTTGTCCAGCTTATCATCTGTGGTGGAAGGTTTCACAGTGCCAGGCTGCTTAGGAAAAGGGCCTGGTGGGGCTGGGTCTACCGGCTGTAGCATGGGCTAGAAGGTAGAGGTGCTCCCAACTCTTCAACATCAGAATCTGTGTCTGAAGTGGCCGGCTTCTTGGGCACTTTCCTGGGCTTGATGGAGGAGGCACCCCTTAAGGTCCATTGCCGGAAACACATATCAACAAGTTTTTAGACATTTCATCTAACAACTCTGAAACCCCCATCTTGGTCTTACCTTCCTGAGGTTTCCTGGGAACTTTTGCCGGAGGTGCTACTGGCTCCTTCACTGACCACTTACACTTCTCTGTTGCTTGGTTCCCTTTTGGAGTGCTAGGCCCCTCTAGGCAGGCTACCAGCCACTTATTTATTTTATTTATATATTTATTTATTTAAAAGTTTGGCAAACAATAAAGGCACACCGAGCTGAGGCTCATTTCCAGGTGTGACCAGGAGGAAGGGGGAAGGGGCAACAAAACAAGAGGTAGTTACAACAACTGAATGCAAGAACAATAGTGTAAAGTGTGTTACAGTGGGCAACGATATTGGTATGCACACAATGAGGAAATAAGACAGCAGTATAGTACATTGGCAGCATTTACTGATTTACAATGTATAAGGGGAGCAGGGACAGACTAGTGGAGTTCAAGATTGTGTCCTTTCTTCTCAGACATCTTCCTCAGCTGTGCCTTCGCAGCCACAGTCATTGCTGCCTTTCTAGAGGTGGTCTTGCTCTTTCTGTTGATGGGCATTGTACAGGAGCTGTAATGGCAAAACTACTAACAACAGCCTAAAGAGTTCAGCTGAAGAGAGGGAGAGAGAGCTGCTGGTTTCAGCTCCATTTAGCCTTTCCCTTTTCGGCCCCCTTGAGGTGACCCATGCCCTGTGGGCAGCCCCAGTGGTTCCTCCCCAGGACTGGTGAAATGGCTAAGCCCCCAACTCTGAAGGTGGAACCATACCTGCCTGTCTTCTACAGGTTTTTGGGGAAGGGACACAGACAAGAGAACATCCGCTGCAGTGCTTTGGCAGACATTGTAGTATGTTGAAAGTTGTCTGATGGGATATTACACTATCAATTTCATAAAGAATTAATAAACAAAATGCCCCTCATAGGGACACTTTACAACACTTAGCATAATATTATTCTCTGCCACTATGCTTTAAATAAGTAGATACAGTAGCTCAATTTAGGTTCTTTCTATAGTAAAACTTTTTCTTAATTTAAAACTGTGGCTTTAGTGGTAACAGTGCAGTAAAATGTGTCATACGGTTTGACAGCATACCCTCATGTAGCATCACTTCTTGAATACCGAATGTAGCATTTTCATCATTCAGATGCTATCTATGATTTGCATTTTGATTGAATTGATTGTCAGTCATCAGTTTTTGGGAGCTAAATTTATATTATTGCGATACTTATTCTGTTTCTGTGCAACCAGTGCTTCTTTCTTCATATGGACAGTCTACTTGATGCTTTCTGTAGTGAAGCTTTTTTCCTTAATTTACCCATCTGTGGCTTTAGTGGCAACAGTGCAATAAAATGTTTCATAGCTTTTTGAAAGCATACCCTCATGTAGTCTCACTTCTTAAAACACGAATGTAGCATTTCCATCATTCAGATGCGATCTAGAATTTGCATTTTGATAGACTTGATGTTCAGTCATCAGTTTTTTGGAACTGATTTTAACAGACTTGTGGAGATATTATTACTGTACTTATTCTGATTCTGTAGAACCAGTTACTTTTCCTTTATTTCATTCTTGGCTGAACAAACACGTAGCAGCTGTGATGCACTTGGTTAGGCCAATCAACTCCTATTTATTACAGCTAAAGAAAGTTGTTGCCAGGAAAAAGAACTTGAATCCTGAGATAATAATACAAGTTCAACAAGAAGCAGATGGGTCACAATTTCTTGCGGTGTGTACCTGATTTATTAACTGAGAGTGACTGAGTAATTACATTTCTAAGGTCTTTCCTTGTCATTTTCAAAACTGCCATTTTAAATGTTATATTCCTGCATTAGCAGAAGTCTGATACATACTGTAGGTTTGGAGCTCAAGCTATTTGTAATTATTTAATGCCAAGGGGTATTATTCTTCTATAGTCCTAAATTTCAACATTTTTGTAAATAGATGAGTAGAGAGGAATTGCTTGAAGCTGAGGGTAATGAAATTTTTTATTTAGCGGCCTTAACAAAGAGCACCTTCAAAACCATTTCACTGACTACATCTGTTGGCCTAAGGTAACCTTTTTTTCTAAAAATCAGAAAACTATTCTAATAGTTCTGCCACAACTTTATTAATACAATGTGCTTTAATATTGGTGAAACACAGGTTCAAACGTGTTGTTATTTACCTGCATAGAAACAGAATTTGCCGGCAGATAAGGACCGCTTGGCCCACCTAGTCTGCCCATTTCCCTACCTGATGGATAAGCTGAAGATTCTAGTTAATCAACAGCTTACTTCCTCCTACCCCCACTAGTACTGCCTTATGTTTGTCCCATGCATTCTTGAATTCTCCCACTGTTCCTGACTCCACAACCTCCTCAGGAAGGCTGTTCCATGCATCCACAACCCTCTTTGTGAAAAAATACTTTCTAACATTACCTCTGAGCCGTCCCTTTTCTATCTTCAAATTGTATCCCCTTGTTCTATGACTGAATGGCTGAAAAATAGCAGAATTTATTGACCAATGTATTCACATCTGGTGTGGAATAGATATACAGTGACCTGACAGGCAGTATGACTTCTATCTTCATGAATGGGGTTAGCTTACTGGAGCAGTGGTAGCACTACCACGCATGGCGCCAATAACCCAGGTACAGGAATGAGCTTGGGTTGTTGGAGGGCCAGCTGGGGGAGGTAGGTGGAGCATCCCATGGGAAACTCCCTTCCTCCAGGGAGAGAGGGAGGGCTAGAAGTCCCACTGCAATTTCTTCTTCCAAGTGACCACAGAGGGAGGTGCAGCCAAGACATTTAGGTGGGAAGGGAAGACACCACCAAAATCGATGTGTCTGCACTCAATGCACACTCATGTCAGGACATTCACAGTGGCTAGAAGGGAACTAGATGGAAAATTCCCTGCCCTAAGCATCATGATTGACATTGCTCCCACTCATAGACTCTAGAAATTTGTCTGAAGGGGCTCAGGATATATCAAAGGCCCTGCCATGGGGGGCAACCCATGGTAGTTCATCAGGAGGAGGTAATCCCTGAGAGAAGGCTGCTGAAACAGCTGGGGAGAGAAGAGTTGTGGGCCCAAGGGCCCAATGGGTGTAGGTGTATAACATATATAAAAAAATATCTCCATTAATGTGGGGGGCAGGAACATAATTACCCTGCATTTTTGATAATGTTATTTTAAAGGAAATTTGATGAGGAGGTGAGTGAAAGGTTTACCCTAGCTGCCATCTGGAGGAGGTTATTAGTGGCACTTTGTGTTTATTTGATAAATAGTGGCATCAATAACATTAATGAAAACCTTGAATTAGGAGACAGATACACACTGTATTTTGTGATAATGCAGTTCAGAATGTAGTTGTCCAATGTGGTGAGTGTATTTTTTTGTACTGGCTGCCATGGAGTGGACTGCTTGGCTGGAGGCAGAGTGAAGAAGGGGGTGCCATTCGATGCCAGGGACTACTTGGCTTGTGACAGTGTGCCGACAGGGGCCAGTGGATGACAAGAACTGCTTAGCATCATATAGTGTGTGGGGGATGGCACTGAATGTCAGGGACTCTTTGGTTTTGGATAAGATGAAGGAGGGAAGTGCCAGTGAAAGCCCGGAGCTGCATCATCTTACTTTTTGTTGCATTACATAAAAACATAGAAACAGAATTTGATGACAAATAAGGACCGATTGGCCCACCTAGTCTGCCCATTTTCTCTACCTGTTTCATATACCTCAGATCCTAAATGATCTGCAGCCGACCTTCTCTTTCCTATCGCTAGAGTTCCTTTATGTCTGTCCTATGTGATTTTGAATTCCACTACCGATTTTGCCCCTACAACCTCTGCCAGGAGACTGTTTCATGGATCTACCACCCTTTCCGTGAAAAAATACTTTCTCACATTACCCCTAAGTCTACCCCCTCTGTCTTCATATCATGGCTCCTTGTTCTGCACTGGCTGCCTGTCAGGTGGAAGATTCTCTTCAATGTGGGCTTGCTCACCTATAAGGCCTCATATGGGCTGGGCACTGGTTATCTGGCTGCTTTCCTAACACCTGTCTCCTCAACATGTTCCCTCTGCTCCTCAGCCGGGGCCTCTTTGACATTCCCAGGGTCAGGCTGAAAACATCCAGTGACCATGCCCTCAGTGTCACCATGCTAACCCTGTGGAACACTTTGCCGGCTGTTGCCAGGGAGGCCCCAATGGTCAAGCAGTTTAAAATGAGGCTAAAGGCCCATCTTTTTCATTTGGCCTTCCCAGATGAGGATGACTGACAGGGATTAACCCATTAAATTATTTATATAAGCTAAGATGTACTTTTATATATTTAAAACTTTTAACTTTTATTCTGTGTTGTATTCTGCTGACCCTATTGTATTGTGAGGCACTCAGATCCTTAGGGGTTGGGGTGCCAGATAAATAAAATTTGCCATTCCTTGCTTTCTTAAACATCATTTTTTTTAAAGATGCTGTCCTTTTGTACCTTATTTATACCCTTGAGGCATTTGAATATTGAGGTATCCCCTCCCCTCCGCTCCTCCAGGGAATACATATAGAGATCCTTCAGTCTCCTCTCATATGACTTTTTGTGCAGCCCATGCACCATTTTTGTTGCCCATCTCTGAACCACTTCTACTCTATGTCCTTCTGGAGATGAGGCCTCCAGAACTGGACACAGTACTCTAGATGCGGTCTGACCAATGTTCTATACAGTGGCATCACAACCTCTTTCCTTCTGCTGGTGATAACTCTCCCTATGCACCCCATCATTCCACTGGCTCTCCCACAGCCTTCTCACATTGTTTGACAACCTTTAGATAATCAGCTATGATTACTTCCAGGTCCCTTTCCTGTTTGGTGGCTGTCAGTACCCCTCCCCCCACTCCTCCCCTGCATTTCTGTACCCCAAGTGCATGATCTTGCACTTCTTTGCATTGACTATTAGTTGCCACACCCTTGACTACTCCTCAAGCTTGCTTAGGTCCCCTCTTATTTTTTCTACTCCTCCCGAAGTGTCAAGCCTGTTGCAGATCTTTGTGTTGTCTGCAAAGAGACACACCTTCCCTTCTAGCCCCTTTGCAATGTCACTTATGAAGACATTAAAGATGACTGGTCCAAGCACTCATCTCTGCGGGACCCCGCTGGTCACCCCGCTCTCTTTGGATTGAACTACGTTCACCATCACCCTTTGTGTCCTATCACTCAGCCAATTTTTGACCCAGTTTACCACCCTGGGACCCACTCCCAGGCTGCCCAACTTTTTTACTGGCCTCCTGTGTGGGCCGGTGTCGAATTCCTGGCTGAAATCCAAGTAGGCCACATCCACTGCCACTCCCTGAACCACCTCCCTAACCACCCAGTTAAAGAAATCTATCAGATTTGTTTGACAAGATATTCTTGCTGTGGGCAAGTGGTGATTGTAGCCACAAATGGCACAGCTCTTTATTAAAGCATTAAAACTTTGAAACTACCTTTGAGTGTCTGTGCCTATTTTCGGTGTCATGGAGTGCAGTCTGTCTTTTGTTTTGCTGGGAATCCATGCTGCCTTGGATCCTATGCTTTACTGGATTCCAGATATATCACAAACCTTTGTTTTAGTAGTGATTCCATTAGTTTCCTCACCACCGAGGTCAGGCTGACTGGTCTTCAGTTGCCGGCCTCCTCCCTGCTCTCACTTTTGTGGAGAGGGATTACATTCGCCCTCCTCCAGTCCTTTGGCACCACACCTGTTTCCAGTGAACTGTTGAACAGGGCTGTCAGTGGTGCTGCCATAACCTTCCTGAGTTCTCTTAATACTCTGGGATGTATTCTATCTGGCCCCATTGCCATGTCCACTTTCAGATTAGCTAGTTCCTTTAAGACTTTCTCTTCCTTAAGTGGACAGGTGTCCACTTCCCTCCCAGTGGTGCTTTGGTTGCCTAACTTTTGTCCCTCCCCTTTCTCTTCCCCTTCCTCTTCTCCTGTGAATACTGAACAAAAATACTTGTTCAGGATTTCTGCTTTTTCTTGGTCCCCTTCTGCACACTTCCCTGCTTCCCTTTTTAGTCTCACAATCCCACTCAGTCTTTTTTCTTTCACTAACGTACCTGATAAAGTTCTTGTCCCCTTTTGTTATTGCCTGGGCTATTTTTTCTTCTGTTTGCACCTTTGTGCTCCTGATTACTTTGCCTCCCCCGTCTCCCTCTGCTTTTCCAGGTACAGTCCCCCGTCTTCTTCCCTCTGTGTTTCTTTCGTTGAGAGGTCTAAACCTCACTTTCAGATTCTTGACGATATTGGGAATGCAAGTAATCACAAACACGTTGCATTAGAGTAATAAACAAGTTTATTACTACAAAAGGGACAAATCACAGTTGCCCTAAGCAGTTCTTACCAATATGAACCGGGAGCCAGTGCTAAGCGTTCCCTGCACCTCGAGGTTTCTCTGTAGTCTCTTGGGGTCTCTCGGGTCTCCAAGGTGTAAAGCTTGTGCATTACATTATATACCTATGATAATTACTATGGTTACCAAAAGATAGAAACATTTCTAGTTACAGAGATGAGCCCTATTGGCTAAATTAGAGGTGGCTCCACGGTCCAAAATAACACTATACAATTCCGTAAAGTCATCAGTTTGAGAACAAAAGAGTTCTTATACAGAGTCTTACATAACTAAGTGCAGTAGTACAAATCACCAAAAGATGGCAATGCCATCTTACATATTACAATTACTTCAAGGACACAGGTGTCTTGGCATCTAACAAGTAAGAAATAAACAGAAAATGCATGGTAAAATATACGTGTATTAGCAAGCAAAGTGGATTACAACAATATGCATTCATATCCTGACATCTGCTCTTATACGGTAGATGCCCTTAGCCCTAAATATTAGTATAACCTATACTTAAGCATTAGCTGTCTATGGTGTACCTCTGAGGGTACCAATTAGGGTGTAGGGACCTTGTGTAACAATTCCCCCCCTTGTTGCCTCCAAGGGCAACACAGACAAATGTCTATGGAAAGGACAGGAGCAGTGGTCATTTACAATCCCGATGCACGAGCCTTGTAAAGGAACTCGAGCTGCTCATGGTGTTGGCGTAGTGTACGCCATAGGCAGCAAAGCATAATAATCAAAGTGAAAATCAAAAATGCTTGTATAATAACAAAACCTTTAAAAGTGATTTCTAACCAGGTGTTAGTTAATGTGTTATTCATATTTCCATCATTAATCAAGTCAAGAACAGCTTCATTGGCTTTGGTGATATTATTGCTGATGTGGATGAGGTGTGTGTCTTTCCTGTCTAAAAGTGATTTCAGTGTAAGTGTAAGTGGGTCTATGTGTACGTTAAAGTATGGCAAGTATTCTGACAGTGTGAGTAGATAATCTGGGTTACCATCAGTAATGTCTGCATCCATAAGGGGGACAGGGGTTATAACAGTATGTCCAATAACAGTTTTCTGGTGGGGAACAAAACAGAAATTGGGGTATTGGATAGCACAAGTAACAGAACCATATGTGAAAGTCTTATGATTTGTAACAACGCAGTATTCACCATCAGAATTGTATTGTGAGCGTACAATAGGTAGTCTCCACTTTTGCAACTGGACAGGGCAAGTGTAGGTCGTCTTCAAAATCAGTGTTGACAGGCAATGAACCTCCTCACGATAGGATTGGTATAGCTTATCCAGAGCCAAAGCTGAGTCGAATGAGTTGGTACCATTCTCAGTGATGTCATCAACCATAGTGAAAGTCCAATCAATGCTGTCTGGAGAGTAGCCACAAACAGACCATATAACATCAAACACATCACAGTGGCACAGATAGATATATTGCTTTTTCACACAGCAGCCCATGTGCGGAGCCACCCAGGCATCCAGGAAAGAATGGTAGACCAGCAGAGGTGGTAGATCCAGGCGTTCTCTGTAGATGTCTTCATCCAAGTGCCCAATAGAATGTACCAGTGCAAGCTTGTCGAACAAGGCTGTAGTGGGATCAAAGTGTGGTAAGGAGACAGTGAAAGAAACAAACATGGTATCTGTTCTGGAACATTTCTTAGCAGTGAAACAAGGACCAGTATTAGGGTGTCTGGTCACAAACCCCAAATTCCTAGCTGTGGAGAGAGGAATAGTCAAAGTCTGTTGCATACACATAGAAACACAGCTAGTGGTTTTACATGTTGGACAATACTATTTGGAAATGCGTCTATCATGTATAATGTCAGGAATTCTTCCAGATTCTAGATCTTGGAAGAGGTTATTGATGGTAGTAATAATGTAGGAGCCATAAGCTGAGCAGAGTATCTCCCTAGCAATATATTGTTTATCTGCTTCTCTGTTGTTCTGTTGTATGAGTGCATTGATCTTATCTTTAGAATCAGTGAATGCCTTAGCAATGTCATGCATGTTGTATACAGTATATCTTTCTTTCTGACTAAGGCCATCCACACCATGCAATAATGGAGGTAAAACATTATTAACCAAGCCAGTGGAGAACTTAGCAGAATGACTTTTGATAGCAGCAATGTCTGCTTTATTCCAAATAGACATAGCCATACCAAAAAGACCTGTGACAGTTCCTGTGGCACCTGTGACATCAGAACTGTCAACTTCATGTTTGTTACGTTTATGATTCAGATTATCAGGAGAGGGCTTCCTCCTGAAGTTGCCTCTATGTTCAGTAGAATAGGCCCCAGCAAAAGGATCCCACATATGAATCTAAAATGCAGCTAAACTATCAAGCAATAATGTACTATGAAATGCTGATGTATTAGTATTGTGACACATACCAAACTCTTTCATATTCCAGTAAGTAAGATTAAACAAAACAGGTATATGCATAAACTGTAAGTTATTAATCAAAGAACCTGGGAGGACAGTGGCTGTGAGACCACTACGGGGGCCAGGGTTATACTTTGGACATTCCAAAAGCTGCTTATCAGTGGGTGGTAACACAGTGAGGTACATGGCTGCAGAAACCATGTGGTGTATAGCACAAAATCTGCGAGTGGAATCTTTGGACAAAGAATTACAGTAAGAAGGATCTATTAAGGCAGTTATATTGTACAAACCAGAATGTCTTAATGCCTTTGTAACAAGGACAGTGAACAATTTGGGGATAATTTAACATTGGGCCAACCCTGAAAAGTTCCTTTGGAGAGTTTGGCCACGGGGAGAATTTGTCCTTGTGATGTGGTTTGCCACTCAATTTGAAGGGTAGATTTGTCAGGAGCAACAACCGAGGCAGTGAGGTAAGCAACGGAACCTTCCTGGACAGTGATCATACTATCTGGTATATTGATGGATACTCCCTGTGGAGGAGGTGCTGGAGGGTTGAGATGTCGTAGGAGATCTGGTACTGTACCTTGGATGCAGGGGATCACTCCTGAGAGGAGGAAATAAAGGAACAAGATAGCCATCTTGTCAGTGTATCTGAAAAGGAAGATCAAAGATTAGTATGCTAGTACAATTCCGCCCAGTGGGGTAAGGAAAAGTAAGTTAAGCTCCTTTATACAGTTTCAGCTGGTTTGCATGTAACCATTTGTCAGTCAATTTGTTGTTGTGAAGGAGTCTAACCTGATAGACTGCCAGACTGAGCTTGTTTATAATGGGGTATGAACCTTCCCACTTGTTGGAGAAGGAGTGGGTGGGATGTGCAAATCGAAGTACCATTATCTGATCTCCAACTTGCCAATTCACTTCTTGTGTGTGTTTGTCAAATTGTATTTTGGATTGTTGCTGGGCCTTGCCCATGCAATTTGCAGCGTACAAGTGCGTATGTATGAGGTCTTTTCGGAGTTTTTCCACATACTGGTCCACACACTTGTCTGGAAGTAGGGTGTGCAGGTCAAACAACAGGTGTTCATGTAATCTCATCTGTCTACCAGTCATCACCTCAAAGGGTGTGAGCTGGGTGGTGGCTGAGGGTATGCCCCTAATTGCCATAAGGAGTAAAGGCAATAGGGAATCCCATGTTTTGGGATTGTCCTCAATGAATTTGGAAAGCATCTGCTTGATCCATCTGTTGGCTCTTTCTACTTAACCTGAGGATTGAGGGTGGTAAGGTATGTGGAACTTCTGCTGAACTCCGAGGAGTTCAAGGGATTCTTTCATCAACTCACCTGTAAAACTGGTTCCTTTGTCAGAGTCTACCTTAAGAGGTAGACCCCACCTGGAGAAAATCTGTTCCACCAGGATTTTGGCAGTAGTCTTTGCTGTGCATGTCTTAGTGGGGAACACTTCCACCCACTTTGAGAAGAGATCAGTTACCACAAGAGCATACTTATTATTTCTGCTAGTGTTGGTCAGAGGGCCAATGAAATCAATTTGGATGGCATGCCAAGGGCCAGAATGTCTTTGTGGTAAAAGTTTGACATTTCGTTTGGTAGGGATGGGATTGTTTTGCACACAAACAAGGCAGTTGTCTATGTATTGTTTAACATCTTTGGTGATACCAGGCCACCAGATGGTGGTCTTGAGTCATTGGAGGGTGTTTTATGCTCCCTGGTGTCCACCAGTAGGAGTGTCATGCACTTGGTGCAAGAATTCAGATCTTAGGTGTCTGGGGACTACCCACAACTTGGAGGTAGACTCATTTGGTTGAAACCAAATGAGCTTGTCATCTGATGACAAGTGTAACTTACCTTCATGCCTTCAATAGGGGTTATGTGTGGGAAGTTTCTCTTCAGTACCTTTGTCAAGGAATCTGAACACCTCTTTGAGTTCGGTATCAAGGTGCTGGGCTGCGGAGAGATCCAAGGGGGGAAAAGGTTCAGGTTTCTTCTTGAGTGCTGTAATGTGTACAGCTGCATTAGCCTCTGGGTGGTCCATCATCCAGACATCTCCCCTCAGGCCCCTTCCTTAGCAAGGGTGTCTGCTGTGTCATTGAAGGCATGATAGAAGTCATGGAGCGAATGGACTTTAACCTTGTGTACATAGAGTTTGTGTGCAAATTTCTGTGCCAGTGCATGTACGTATATTACCAATTCTTTGTACTTCACTGGGCTGCCATCAGACTAGAGGAAGGAGTTCTTCTGCCAGAAAGGAAGAAATTCTGTAAGGGAACAACAAACCCAGTTAGAGTCTGTGAAAATGATGGTATCCTCGGTTCCATGTTGGATGAACTCGAGGGCACAGGCCACCGCTGCCATCTCTGCGTACTGTGATGAAGCTACACTACAGCGTTTAGATATCTTGACAGTGTTCCCATAAGGGTAAATCACTAAAATACCCATCCCTGCAATCTGCTGTCCCTGATAGTAGGATGCTGAACCATCAGTAAAGATACGGCACAAAGAGGTACTCTCGAGTACTTGTGGCATGGCAGGGAAGAAAGGACCTGGATCAGGAAGATCAGGTGACTGTAGTGCACAGTCATGGGGTTCTCCCTGGAAAAGGAGGCCATGAGTGAGCATAGATGGAACTTTAGTCGGTTGTACCTGTATGTCCCTGTCCTGGAGAAGAAGTGACCAGTGTGTCAGCCTGGTGTTAGAGACTGACCTATCCTTCACTCTATCTGAGAGCAAAAAGGTGGTTGGTGTATCGTTAGTGTTAATGATCAGTGGTGAGTAACCAATGATATACTAAAAGTGCTTGACAGCCCAGTAGGTGGCCAGAAGGTTCCTTTCACAAAGGCTATACTTCTGTTCCACTGGGGTCAAGAGCTGTGAGGCATATGCAGTGGGTCTCAAGGTGCCATGCACCTTCTGGGCCAGCACTGCTGACATAGCAGTGTCAGAGGTGGCACATTCCAGATGGAATGGTAACGGTAGATTGGGGTTCACCAGTGCTAGGGCGGAGGCCAAGGCCTGCTTCAGTGACGTCACAGCCTGGGTGTGAATAGGGCCCCAAGTCCATGGTACGTCCTTTTTGAGTAATTCATACAGAGGAGCAGCTTTCTGAACAAAATCACAAATGAAATCTCTTGAATAGTTCACCATACCTAGAAACCGTCGAAGAGTTGCCACACTGGTAGGTAATGGCAAGTCTTGCAATCCCTGTACCTTCTTCCAGGTAGGGCTTCGACCTTGGTCAGTTATTTTTAGACCCAGAAAGAGTTCTTCTTTCTGACACAATTGTGCTTTTGCTGGATTACATTTCAGGCCTGCTTTCTGAATGAGAGTCAATAGTTTGTCCAAGAGATCCAGATGTTGTTCCTGTGTGGCTGTGGCCAGCAACAGGTCATCCACATATTGTAGGAGACATTGGGGGGTTGAGAAACTCTCAAGGGCATCCATCATGTGGAGATGGAAGAGGGATGGACTGTTATGGAACCCTTGTGGCAAGCAAGTCCACGTGTACTGTCCTCCTTCAAAGGTGAAGGCAAACTTGTATTGACTCTTAAGGGCCAATGGCAATGACCAAAAACCATTGGAGATGTCCAGGGCACTGAACCATTTCAAATCAGGGGTCAGAAGTCATAGCACATCTGGTGCTGATGCCACAGTTGGGGAACAACTGGGGGTGACCTGATTCAGTTTCCTGTAGTCAATAGTAAGTCTCCAGGCACCTGTGGGTTTCTTCACGGGCCATACTGGGGAGCTGGCAGTGGAAACACAAGTTGTTTACTCCTTGCTTGAAGAGTGACTTGATCATTTCTCTAAGGGAAGGCAAGGCCTCAGTTGGGAAAGGATATTGCCTTTGCCTCTCATTGGCCAGGCCTGGTACTTCAATGATGGTGTGCATTCTACCACAGTCATGCTTGTTAACTGCAAACGCTTCTAAATGTCGTTGCAGAATAGGTAGGAGTTTTGGAAAAAGTTCATGATTCTTGAACAAATCTATGACGTTATACTCTTTGTCATTGGCAGATATTGTTGCCACAACGTGTGAATCAGGAATCAAGATGGTATGATATTGACCTTGAATCTGTATCAGTAGCATGTTAGCTAGGTCCACCACACAGCCGTGTGGTGCAAGGAAGTCGATCCCTATAATACTAGGATGGTCATGCAGTACCATCAGCTGGAAAGTATGTGAGGCCTTTAAGTGGCCTAGCTCTACCGGTGAGGGTAGAGAACGGTATGCAGGCAGCCTAGTACCGTCGACTCCTGACATGTTGGTCTTCCGTCCGGTAGACCAAGGGGACTTGTCCGGGTGTTCGTCGTTGTAGCACAGATACAGCTGCACCTGTATCTAGCAAAACTACTAGTTGGCGGCCCCCGACCTCGGCCTCGGTGCAGGGCCTTCTGTTTGTATCCAAGACCAGCTTGTTTACAATATGGACTGGGGCCTGTAATTGTCAATCCGTACTACCGGAAGCATGCAGAGATTGGGCCTGGCTTGCATGAATGACTTCACCATGCTGTACTGATGCTATATAGGGAGGAGCTTCTGGGTTCAGGCCTGTGAGGGCCTGAAGGCCTGTACCTCTGGTGTCTCCATGACCGGTTATGGCCTGGGCTACCGGTTGTACTGCCACAAGGGTCTGAGAGGGAACAGCATCTGCCACAGAGCGCACTTGTCCCAGGAGCTTTCGAAATTTCTGATTTTTTTCAGCTATCTCCCTATATGAGGGACCCATTCTCTGTTGTGGTTTACCTCTACCCTTATGCTTCCTGTTCTTATGCCAATTCTGGTTCCCATCCCATTGCTGTTGTTGATGTGGTTGTTGTTGTTGGACCTGTTGGGGGTGTTGATTACCAGCTGGAGGGGCTGGCGGATGTTGGGCCTGCTGGCATTGAGCCTGCCCTTCCACTGTGTAGTGTGTCGTGGTCCCTGAAGCGGGTTCCACAGCAGCTACCTTCTTGGTCCGGAGCCCAAATCACGGATATACAATTGATACACCCTCTCAGTTTTCCAAAGAATATCGGCAAACCTATACATATTTGGGTAAGTGGTTGGCTCTACCTTTTCTCTTACTGCTGGAATCATGTTCCTAAGGAACAGGGTCTTATATTCAATAAGATCTACATCCGCAGCTTCTTGTGCCAGGTGCTTTCCTGCTCAGTAGGCCATCCAGAGTCTCTCATGGTAAGTTGCTGGACTTTCTTTGCATTCTGCTTCACAGGATATGCAAGCATCACTCCTACTACACCTGGACTGTGAGCAGAAATTAGCTCAGCTGCAACCGCGTTCCCATCCTGGTGAACAGCTTCACGGAGTTTGGCCTACAAACCAGGATCGATGGTCTGGCGTAGTATTTGGAACTGATATTCTGCAGCGAGGCTGAGCATCTCGCATTTAGAACGTACCTTTTCCAAGTGACAGCTGAGGTTGTCGGACAGGCTCATCCGACCGATGTTGTCAGCAATTTGCTGAACAGAGTAGGCCATTCGTAGGGGATTAGTAGGTCGATCAGGCAAAGGTAGAGTGTCTCGAGCACCATCCAAGGCTGCACGAGCTGCAGCTTCAGCCGCAGTGCGGACAATGCCTTCCTGAGTGCCATCTTCTTGAAAAAGCTGCCTAATCTGGGTTTTAATAGCCCTCATACTCCTCTCAGGAAGAGGAACATTGCCTATCTCTCTTTCAATCATGGTTTCTATCTCTTGCCTGTCTTCCACATTAATAATGGCTACCAGAGGCGCCGTTGGGACCAGGCTTGGGCCTGCTCTCTCCATCGCGGCGCCACCATGTTGGCGTTTCCCATGATGAGCATCACGACATCGCCGACGTGTGACCTGGGGAGTTGGGAGCGGGGAACCACCATGCTGTGGATGGCTGGGTGTGGAGTCTGGGCCATAGTAGGGGCGTGACTGGGTGTTGTATTGTGAAACATCATCATCAGATAACTCCCCTTCTGATGACGAATGAAAGGCAGGGGCTATGCCTCCCATTGCCTTAACATGGCCAGCCAAAACCTCTCGCTGATGGCGCAGTGTTGCCATCTTAGCTCTACACTCATCGTGATTCACACTTGCAACATCCATATCAACCTGATCTTGCTTTTGCTTTTGCAAAACTCGATACGCGGCGCTCAATTTGAGATTGTCCCTGTAAGCTATTTCTAAGTCATTATGTACCTGGTTGATCTCGTCCTGAAGCTCACCCATTTCATCACTCAACTGAGCATTCGCAGCACTCAGCAAATCATTCATTTGCACCACCTGACTCTTATCCTGTCTCAAACTTTCATACTCCTGCTTCAACATGCATAGTTCTTGTTCGCCAGCCTGGGCTGAATGATGCAATAGTGAATCCTTTTCATTCCACAGAGTTTGGAGTTCACACTCCAAGTTCTGCTGCAACCTAATACATTCTGTTTCCTGCAAACCCAACTCTTGCTTAAGAGATGAAATTTGCAGATCAATTGTTTGAAACCTCACTTCGGAGGCTTCCAAAGCAGCGTAGAGAGCCACGACCATCAACCCTTTAGCGTGACGCTTATTGGTTTATTGTCTCATCTCTGCGTACTGGGTTGAAATCCCCAGTACAGGGTTATCGGATTGACTTGCGTCCTGCACGAAGTCAGCCCATCCTCCATGGGAGGCAAGGAAGTTTGAGACATCGAGTCTCAGTTCTGTGCAGTTATCTGATACTGTGGCCATTGTGTGGGAGGGAACGAAAATTCAAACTGTGAAAAAGACAGCGTGCTGCATATCGATCCACAGCAAGAGTACTTTAAACACAGCCGGGCTACTGTATTAGTTGCAGGCTTGCAATTCAAAGCTGCTATGGAGTGGGTCGAGACAGCATTGACCACACCCAAAAAGTCAGCCAGGCTTTGCAAGTGACTACAATCTGGTTTTAAAATGGGAGAGGTGATACAGGAATGTACACCTACTGTCCCCGTGCGAAAGGGAAAAAGTTTAGGCAACAAGTGAAAACTTACAAACACCAAATATCGCCTGCACACGGTGGCCAATTTGTTGAGAGGTCTAAACCTCACTTTCAGATTCTTGACGATATTGGGAATGCAAGTAATCACAAACACGTTGCATTAGAGTAATAAACAAGTTTATTACTACAAAAGGGACAAATCACAGTTGCCTTAAGCAGTTCTTACCAATACAAACCGGGAGCCAGTGCTAAGCGTTCCTTGCACCTCGAGGTTTCTCTGTAGTCTCTTGGGGTCTCTCGGATCTCTGAGGTGCAAAGCTTGTGCATTACATTATATAACTATGATAATTACTATGGTTACCAAAAGATAGAAACATTTCTAGTTACAGAGATGAGCCCTATTGGCTAAATTAGAGGTGACTCCACGGTCCAAGATAAGATTATACAATTCTGTAAAGTCATCAGTTTGAGAACAAAAGAGTTCTTATACAGAGTCTTACATAACTAAGTGTAGTAGTACAAATCACCAAAAGATGGCAATGCCATCTTACATATTACAATTACTTCAAGGACACAGGTGTCTTGGCATCTAACAAGTAAGAAATAAACAGAAAATACATGGTACAATATATGTGTATTAGCAAGCAAAGTGGATTACAACAATATGCATTCATATCCTGACATCTACTCTTATACGGTAGATGCCCTTAGCCCTAAATATTAGTATAACCTATATTTAAGCATTAGCTGTCTACGGTGTACCTCTGAGGGTACCAATTAGGGTGCAGGGACCTCGTGTAACACTTTGTACCTCCAGAAATTTCACCCTTCTCATCTCGGCCACTTCCTTTGAGAACCAGAGAGGTTTCTTCTTTCTCTTTATTTTACTTACTTACCTAGTACAATGGCTTGTTGCCTCCACTATCGCTCCCTTAAGATTCTCCCATTGTTCCTTCACTCCCCCTTTTTTTCTTCACTGCTAGTGATTTCCTAAGACATTACCCCATCTTTGCAGAGTTGACTCACCTGAAATCCAGGACCCTTGCTTTCATGTGATTTGACTCTTCTGCTGTTCTTACATTGAACCACACCATACTGTGATCACTTTATCCCAGATGACTCCCCACTTTTACATCTGTAATTCTGTCCCCATTGGTGAATATCAGGTACAAAGTCACTCCCTCTTGGGTGAATCTCAACTGCCAGATCTCTGTCCAGTTCTCCAGCTTGCTCAGATCCTCCTTGAATTCCCTCATTCAGTCCTCCATATCAACACTTGTATAAATATTTGTGTCATTTATGAAGAGGCATGCAGTTCCTTGTACTTTATTCCATCACCTATGACAAATGAACACACTGAAAAGACAGGGCACAACACATATCTTTGCAGTCCTCCACTCATAACTGCCCTTTTATCTGATAACTCTCCATTTAGTACAACCCTTTGCTTCTTTCCCCTGAGCCAGTTTTCCACCTGTCACCAATTTTCCTCCACCTCAAGTCCTTTAGCTTCTAGTCCAGTCCCGTGTGGGGGACTGAGTCAAAGGGCTTACTAAAATCTAAGCACTATATACTATGTCAACTGATTGCCCTTAGTTAGCCACCCTGGTCACCCAGTCAGAATAGTCAGATTTCCCTGGCAAGTCCTCCCTCACATGAAACTATGATGCCTGGGTTCCTGAAGTCATTCCTTTCTAGGAAGTCCACTAGTTACTCCCTCAGTATGGACTCCATTACCTTCCCCTTTATAGATGTGAGGTTGACTGGTCAATAGTTTTTCTAGTTCATCCTTCCTTACACTCTTGTGCAGTGGGACCAGGTCTGGAGCCCTTCTTTCCCTAGTGACCACTTCTGTGTCCAATGAAAGGGAACATTGTTTAACCAGGAGTAGCACACAAAGCTGAAGCTTGTTTCCAGATGTGACCTGGGAGCACAAGGAAGTTAAGTGACTTGCTCAGGATTACACAGTATGTACCTAGGTGGCTGTGGGATTCAAACCCAGGTCTCCAGATCTGCAGCTCAGAGTCTTAACCTACTACACTATACTGTCTCCTAATGAGCAATGAACAATAAGCAGTTGAACACATTTGTTAGTGGAGCCACTATGACTTCTGCAGCCTCCCTGAGCATCCTCAGATGGTCCCATGGATTTATCTACTTTTCATCCTCTACACTTTTCCAAATCCCATTCCCCCTTTATACTGCTTATGATGTATGGAGTATCACTGGACACCCGGAAGTATGTGACGTGGGGCTGGGAGAGTGAGTGAAGTTACCAATGGACCTAAGGGACTGCTTGACAGGAAAATAACTGACTTATCAATCTGACTTGGTGTATATCTGTTATTTAATGTTCTATTTTAAAAAGGATGAAATACATTACAGAACATTATGTTAAGGCATCATTTATACCAGCCCATTTACAGAAGAAAGGGTTCTGAAAGAACTCTTAAAACTGAAGGTGGACAAAGCAATGGGGCCTGATGGGATTCATCCCAGAATTCTAAAAGAACTAAGGATAGAACTAGTGACTCCACTGACTACCCTCTTTAACAAATCATGGGAGGATGGGGTGGTACCCGAGGACTGGAGGAGGGCAGATGTGATTCTCCTTCACAAAAGTGGGAGCAAGGCAGAAGCAGGAAACTACAGACCTGTTAGTTTAACCTCAGTGGTAGGGAAAATGATGGAATCACTTTTGAAAGAAAGAATTGTCGAGTATCTAGAGGCCAGAAGGGCACAGGACCCAAGGCAGCATGTATTCACAGCGGGAAGGTCATGTCAGACAAATCTGATAGATTTCTTTGACTGGGTGACCAAAGTAGTAGATCAGGGAGGGGCTGTGGACATGGTCTACCTAGACTTTAGCAAGGCATTTGACACAGTCCCACACAAAAGATTAATATACAAGTTAGCCAGCCTGGGAGTGGGTCCCAAGATGACAGCCTGGGTAAATAATTGGCTGGAGAATAGGACACAGAGAGTAATAGTAAATGGAGTCCACTCTGAAGAAAGGGGGTTACTAGTGGGGTACCGCAGGGTTCAGTATTAGGAACGGTCCTCTTCAATGTCTTTATAAGTGACATTGCAGAGGGACTCGAAGGAAAAGTATGCCTCTTTGCAGATGACACAAAGATCTGCAACAGAGTTGATGCACAAGGTGGGGTGGAAAGGATGAGAAGGGACTTGGCAAGGTTAGAGGAATGGTCAAATGTATGGCAGCTTAGATTTAATGCTAAGAAGTGCAAGGTAATGCACCTGGGAAACAAAAACCCAGGGGAAGAGTACACAATGGGGGGTGATACTAACAACAACAAAAATGGAAAGGGACCTGGGGGTAGTCATATCAGATGACCTAAAGGTGGGCAAGCAATGTGAGAGGGCAGCATGGAGGGCTGGGGGGATACTGGGATGCATAGGGAGAGGCATCACCAGTAGAAAACAGGAAGTTATTATCCCTCTGTACAGACAGCTGGTGAGACCCCATCTGAGTATATGTGCAGTTCTGGAGACCCAATCTCCACAAAGATAGACAGGATGGAAGCTGTCCAGAGGAGGGCACTCAAAATGGTGCAGGGTCTGCACTGGAAGACATATGAAGAGAGACTGAAGGAGCTTAATATGTATAGCCTCGAGGAAAGGAGGAGAGAGAGGGACATGATAGAAACCTTCAAGTACCTCAAGGAATTAACAAAGTCCAAGAGGGTAGCATCTTTAACAAAGAAGTGTGCAAGAACAAGGGGGCACAATTTGAAGATAGAGGGGGGGCAGCTCAGAGGTAATTTAAGAAAGTATTTTTTCACAGAGAGGGTTGTGGATGCATGGAAGGGCCTTCCGGAGGAGGTTGTGGAGTCAAAAACAGTGGTGGAATTCAAGCATGCATGGGACATAAGGCAATTCTAGGGGGTGGAGGTAGGAAGAAGTAGGCTGCTGGTTAACTAGGATCTGCAGCTTATCCATTAGGTAGTGAAGTGGGCAGACTGGGTGGGCCAAGCGGTCCTTATCTGCCGTCAAAGTCTATGTTTCTATGTTTCTATTTAGGGTAGAATTACTATACAAAGCCACAAAAATAGGAAAATGGAACATCAGGATACATCCCCTGAATACATGACATTTTATGGTGTGCTGTTCTTTGTTTTCTTTGTTGTTTTATTGATTGATCAAAGCATGGAAGACACTAGTCTGACTAGCATCATTAACAATGCGGACAGTGCTGCCGCCATTCCCAGTTATGTGCCTCACACAGCCAATTAATTAAAAATATTAATAAGAGTTGTCATGCTGTCGGCAGGGGGATGACTAAAGTAAAAAGAACAGAACCTACAGCTCAGTCAACTTCAAAAACAGATAAGCAAAACTAATTAAGGGGAGAGGCCAGTTCCAATAAAGGCCGTAATTACAAGAACAAGGATTGGAATAATGGCCCCCTCACCACAAAGTTTATCCATATATTATTTATTGCAACAACACAAATAAAAAAAAAACAGTAAAACTTCTAACATTTCAGAGAGTATTCTCCTTCATCAGAGAAAACTGATAATTACCTACAAAATTGTCAGAAAAATACAAGTTATTTTTTTTGTAAGCTTTATTTAAAAGCAAACAGTAAAAGATGAAAGCATACAATTCTTAAGAAACAAGGTGACACGTACAGTATGTCCAACAGCAATACAATTCATTGACAGTGTGTATCCTCTAATATAAAAAATTTCCAGTAAGTTGATATTAAGCGATGGACAATATGCTTATAGTTCAATTAATACTGATAAAAGGTTTTCTTAAATGATTTTGTACATCCTTAATTCACTATGCTGGGATGTCCCAAATATGCACAAGCAAATAAATTACAAACTAACTTCAATAGTCAGTGCATAAGTGGAGCCGTGCAGTGTACATAATAGAGTTGGTAGCTATTTGGTTACAACTGTATTTTTGGGAGAGAGGATGTGAAAGTTCTAATTATTCAATTTTTCCATGCATTAGTCTGGTGTCTTGAGGGGGGTTCCGGGCTAGGAGGTGTACCTGCATATTCCCCTGGAACTAGAACTGGCACCACGGTAGTTACATAATAAGTGTCCCAACTGGCCTACAAGAAAGTATACATATCCACAGTCATGTTTAAGTCTGCTGTTATGCATTCCATTGTTTGTACTTCTATCCTAAATAGATACTTCTGCTCAGTATTTACTGAGGAGAAGGTAGGGTAGGGTAGAGTAGGGTTCACGGCTCAGCACCATGGACATGGGGGAGGGATGTGTGCACCAGTTCCTTCACAAAAGAAAGGGTCCTACAAGAGCTCACTAAGCTCAGGGTGGACAAGGTAATAGTACCTGATGGCATACGTCCCAGGGTACTAAAGGAGCTAAGGATGGAACTAGCAGAGCCATTATCAGAACTGTTTAGTGAGTCTCTGAGCACAGGAGAGGTCCCAGAAGACTGGAGAAGGGCTTATGTGATCCCACTCCACAAAAGTGAAAACAGGGAGGAGGCAGGGAACTACAGACCAGTCAGTCTTACATCAGTAGTAGGCAAGATTATGGAGACACTCCTTAAGGAAAGGATAGTGCAACACCTGGAATCCATAGGAGCACAGGATCCAAGGCAGCATGGGTATCAACAGGAAGGTCCTGTCAAACTAATCTCATAGATTTCTTTGACTGGGTAACCAGAGTAGTGGACCAAGGGGGTGCAGTTGATGTCGCCTACCTTGATGTCAACAAAGCTTTCGATACTGTTCCACATAGAAGATTGATTAATAAGCTGGGTAGGCTCAGGGTGGGTCAGAAGTTGGTCAACTGGGTGGCAAACCGGTTGGTGGGCAGAAAACAGAGAGTTGTGGTAAATGGTATACAGTCAGAAGATATGCAAGTCACAAGTGGGGTACCTCAGGGATCAGTCCTGGGGCAAGTTCTCTTCAATATCTTCATCAGTTACATAGCAGATGGACTGGAGGGTAAGGTTTGCCTGTTTGCAGATGGCACCAAGATCTGCAACAGAGTAGATGATCCAGATGGGGTGGGCAGAATGAGAAGAGAGCTGGAAAAACTGACAAAATGGTTTGAAGAGTGGCAACTGGAGTTTAGCACAAAGAAGTGCAAGATCATGCACATAGGGAAGAGAAACCCTGAAGCTACCTATAGGTTGGGAGGGGAGTTGCTGGCAATCACAAGGGAACAAAGAGACTCTGGCATCATAGAAACATAGACTTTGATGGCAGATAAGGACCACTTGGCCACCCAGTCTGCCCATTTCCCTACCTACTGGCTAAGTTGCAGATTTTAGTTAACCAACAGCCTGCTTTCAGCCACCCCCCACTATAATTGCCTTATGTCTGTCCCATGCATGTTTGAATTCCTCCACTGTTTTAGACCCCACAGCCTCTCCAGGAAGGCGGTTCCATGCGTCCACCACTCTCTCCGTGAAAAAAGATTTCCTCACATTACCCCTGAACCGTCCCACCTCTATCTTTAAATTGTGCCCCCTTGTTCTTACACTTCTCTTTTTCTGAAAGATGCTACCCTCCTGGACTTTGTTGATTCCCTTGAGGTACTTGAATGTTTCTGTCATGTCCCCCCTGTCCCTCCATTCATCAAGGGTATACATATTAAGCTCTCTCAGTCTCTCTTCATATGGTTTCTGATGCAGACCGTGCACCATTTTAGTTGCCTTCCTCTGGACTGCTTCCATCCTGTCTATGTCCTTGCGTAGTTGAGATCTCCAAAACTGCATACAGTACTCCAGATTGGGTATCACCAACTGTCTGTACAGAGGGATAACCACTTCCCTTTTTCTACTTGTGATGCCCCTTCCTATGCATCCCAGTATCCCCCTGGCTCTTCTTACTGACTTCTCACATTGCTTATCCACATTTAGATCATCTGATATGACTACCCCCAGGTCCCTTTCCATTTTTGTTGTTGTTAGTACCTCCCCTGCTAAGCTATTGTGTACTCTTCTCCTGGGTTTTTGTTTCCCAGGTGCATTACTTTGCACTTCTTTGCGTTGAATCTAAGTTGCCATATGTCTGACCATTCCTCCAACCTTGCCAAGTCCCTTCTCATCCTTTCTACCCCCCCCCTTGTGTATCAACTCTGTTGCAGATCTTTGTGTTATCTGCAAAGAGGCATACCTTTCCCTCCAGACCCTCACAATGACACCTATAAAGATGTTAAAGAGGACTGGACCTAGTACTGAGCCCTGAGGTACTCCACTAGTGACCCCCCTTTCTTTGGAAAGTGTTCCATTCACTATTACTGTCTGTGTCCTGTTGTACAGCCAGTTTGCTACCCAGGCTACCACCCTGGGACCCACTCCCAGGCTGGCTAACTTGATTATCAATCTTTTGTGCGGGACTGTGTCAAATGTCTTGCTAAAGTCTAGGTAGGCCATATCCACAGCCCCTCCCTGGTCTATTACTTTGGTCATCCAGTCAAAGAAATCTATTAGATTCATCTGACATGACCTTCCTGCTGTCAATCCATGCTGCTTTTGGTCCTGTGCCCCGCTGGCCTCTAGGTACTCAACAATTGTTTTCTTTCAGAAGTGATTCCATCATTTTCCCTACCACTGAGGTCAAACTTACAGGCCCTTCTCCAGTCCTCAGGTACCACCCCATCCTCCCATGATTTGTTAAAAAGTGTGGTCAGTGGTGTCACTAGGTCCTCCCTTAGTTCTTTTAGGATTCTGGGGTGAATCCTGTCAGGCCCCATTGCTTTGTCCACCTTGAGTTTTAGGAGTTCTTTCAGGACTCTTTCTTCCGTAAATGGACTGGTGTCAACCCACCTAGCCAGAGTGCTTCTATTGTCTGGTTTAGGTAACTCCTCCTCATCTTCTTTTGTGAATACTGAGCAAAATTATTCATTCAGTAACTCTGCCTTTTCACTTTCTCCCTCTGCCCACCTCCCCTCTCCCTTATTAATCTTCACTATTCCTCCCTTAACCTTTCTATGCTCCCTAATGTACCTATAAAAGGTTTTATCCCTCCTTCTTAACTGAATTGGCTATTTTTTCCTCAGTTTGGGCTTTTGCTATTCTGACTGCCTTCCCCACTTCTTTCTGCTCTAATTGATACAGTTTCCTGTCATGCTCCTTCTGTGATTCCTTATACTTTTTGAATGCAGCCTTTTTCTCCTTAACCTTCCCTGCCACCTCTTTTGAGAACCATAGTGTTTTTTTACTCCGCTTTGTTTTCTTTATCTGTTTCACACAAAGGCGTGTTGCCTCTATGATGGCAGTTTTGATTTTTCTCTATTGTTCTTCCACCCCTCCTTTTTGGCCATTTGTTAGTGGATTCCTCAGGTATTCACCCATTTTGCCAAAGTCAGCCCTTCTAAAGTCCAGTATGCTTGTTTTTTGTATGGCTCATCTCCATGGTTGTGCTTATTGTGAAGCACACTGTGCAGTAGTCACTTGTGCCCAGATGTCTACTGACTTCTAAATTTGTGATCCTCCCTCCATTTGAGAGTACCAGGTCTAGTATTGCTCCCTCCCGAGTGGGTTTCAACACTAGCTGTCTAAGGCCTGCCCCCTGCAGGGCATCAAGAGTGACCCTGCTCTTGGATGTGGCTGCAGCACATGTCATTCAGTTAACATCTGGCATATTCAGGTCCCCCATCAAGAGTATCTCCCCTTTTTCAGCCATTTTGAGAATGTCCTCTATCATTTTCTTGTCCATTTCCTCCCCTTGAGATGGGGGTCTGTATACAACCCCTGTGCGGATTGTGATGCCATTCCCTGTCTCCAAGGTGACCCAGAGTGCCTCTTGTCCTCCCCCTTTACTTTTTAGTTCTATAGCTTTGATCCCTTCCCTTATGTATAGATCTACTCCACCTCCTCTTTTCCCCTCCCTGTCCCCTCTGTAGACTGTGTACCCCGGTATGTTGACATCCCAGTCATGGTCCTCCATGCACCATGTTTCCGTGACTGCCACAATATCCAATTGTTCATCTTCCATCAAAGCTACTAGCTCAGGAAGGTTGTTTCCCAGACTATGGGCATTGGTACTCATTGCCCTCCATTTGATGTTGGCTTTATCCTTTTTCCCCCATCCCTGCTCTTTTTGCCCTTGCCTATTTTTCCATTTACCCCTGTCCTGCCCTCTGTTGAGCACTGTAACTCAGTGTTTACCTTACTACCTGTCATGTTTTGTAGGGGGAGGCTTGAAATTTCCTGCCTCTTATTAGCACCTCCCCCCATGGCTAGTTTAAAAGCTTGCCAAGGAAGCATTTAAACCTGTCACTTAGAATCTTGGTTCCCTTTGTGGACAGATGCAGGCCATCATGCCAGTATAGTCCTTCATCTCTCCAGGTGTACCCCCAGTCCCCAATGAAGCCAAAGCCCTGTTCTCATCATTACAGATGGCCTGAAATCATCCAAGCAGACCACTAAAGCAGTAGCTAAGGCTAGAGGGATGTTGGGGTGTATTAGTAGGGGTATCACAAGTTGTAAGAGGGAGGTAATAATCCTGCTTTACAAGACACTGGTTAGGCCCCATCTGGAGTACTGTGCGCAGAACTGGAGGCCGCACCTGCACAAGGACATTAACCAAATGGAGGCAGTCCAGAGAAAGGCAACCAAAATGGTGCAGGGACTGCATCAGAAAACATATGAGGACAGATTAACAGAGCTCAATATGTATACCCTAGAACAAAGGAGGGAGAGAGGTGATGTGATTGAAACATTTAAACTTCTTAAGGGCATTAACAAGATGAAAGTGTCTTAACATGTCTCAATATAAGAAAAATAGCAGGACAAGAGGACACAGCGTGAGATTAGAGGGAGGTCGATTAAGGGGTAATGTGAAGAAGTTCTTTTTTCACGGAATGGGTGGTGGATGCATGGAATGGCCTACCTCAGGAAGTGGTGGATATGAATATAGTGCAGGGCTTCAAACAGGCATGGGATAGGCGCAAGGAAGCAATACAGATGAGTATGAATAAATAGGCCATTGACAGAGTAAAGGCCTATGGCACATTCATAAGGTAGAAAAATAGGCAGACTGGATGGACCTTATGGTCCTTATCTGTTGTCAACTTCTGTGTTTCTATGTTTCTATGTTACTTCCTGCACCCTTGTGCGCCAGTCCTCCACTTTTAGTGGGTGAACTGAGAGCCAGTGGAAGTGATGCATTTACAAGCTACAATGCACAGTAAGATATATAATTTCTAGTATGGGCCTGATTCTTTCACTGAAGAGCCCAGTATCATGCTTTTAAAAGTGTGAGGCAACTGTTTGCTCCATATCAAGTCTAGTGTGGCCTGGACCCCATTCCAAAAAGCTTTTAATTTGGGGCATATCCAGAAAATAGGTAGGTGTGTTCCTACCTGGCCCAATTACACCAACATAAGAAGGAATTTTGTCCCAAAAAAATGTGTCATGGTGGGTACATGAAAAAATCTGGTACAGATCTTCCATCAAAATTCCCTGCATTTGAGGGAAGCCAACAGTTTCCATCCTTTCAACCATAAAGTTTCCCACTCCTCAGGTGCAATATGGTCAGCTGCTTTAGCATCCCAATGTCATCTGATTTTGTCTGAAGGATTTGCTCCTAATGTCAAAAAGAACATATAAAGTTGGGAAAATAGACCCCTCCCTTCTGTTAGCCATGCCACCTGAAAAGACAGTCCTCCAACTTAGACAGTTCTCTGGTAAGTTTAGCCAGGCCTACCTCTATAAGCAGATAATGCCTAAACTGGAGGAACAGGAAGAAACCAGACCACGGTAGCCCATAGGTTTGACTGATCTGGTCAGAGGAAGCAAGCTGGTTGTCCTGCAGCAGCTGTTTGTAGTGGGTCAAGGTCTTGTGATTCCATCTCTAAAAGCCATTATCTGACCTAGGAAGGGAGAATCCAAGGTCACCGATTATAAATGTCAGGGGGTCTAGATAATTACGGGTATGAGTGGCTGATCTGACTTTTTGAATAGTTTGTAACGCCTGTTTAGTCTAGGGAATTTTTATAGATTTCCAAGTTTCAGGGGTAATTCTAATAAAGGGCAGGGTGTAAAGAGGAGCAGGAAGAGAAGCCACATATTTAATATTATACCAGCCAGTGCTCTATTTCTGTTTTAATCAGGAGACTACAGGGAGTAACTGTGCTGCAATGTAGTAAAACCATATATTTGGTAACCCTAGGATACCACATTCCCAGGGTTGTTCCAGTACTTTCTAGGCTATATGAAGGTGACCCGCTTTCCAAACACATTTTTTACAAGTAGTGCCCAGCTTTCTTCAATATACCTAGGGAATTTTAAGTGGGAAGGTTTGAAATGAAAATAGAAATTTGGGTAATACATAAACTTTCAGACTATTAATCCTGCCAACTACAGAAAAGGGGAGTGTGGACCAGCATAGCAATTCTGAAGTAATTCTCTACATCAAGGGATCATAATTTAGGTGGAAGAGCTGATAAAGAACTATATTAACCTTCACCCCTAAGTATCATATCATCCTGTCCTGAGCCCAGGAGAATGGAAAGTCGATAAGAATTGTTCTGGGCAGTGGGCACTGAGTTTCAAGGCTTCAGATTTACCATAGTTAATCTTATATACTAATAATGTCCCTTAGACCTCTAATAACTCGCACAGTTTCAGAATGGAGCATATTGGGTCTCCCAGGTAAAACCGGGCATCATATACATACAGGGAAATTTTATGTTCCCCATTAGGACCACAAATGCCTATGATATCTGGGTGGCACTGAACTGCCAGGGCCAGGGGTTCATTTCAAAGGGCGAACAAATGGAGGAAAAAGGGACACCCCTGTCTGGTACCTCTGGATAGCAAAAATCTCTGTGAGCACACTCCTTTTACCTTGACCCTGCTTCAGGAGCTGAGTACAGAACCTTAATGCTGTTTACGAAGTGCTCCCCAGAGCCCATTCTTTCCAAGGTATACCAGTATGTACAGCAGAAAGGTCCAGCCCACCCTGTCATAGGCCTTTTATGTGTCTATAAAGAGGGCTATAGAAAGGGCCCCATTCTGTTGTTGCTGTGAGATTATGTTTAAAGGTTGTCTCACATTATTTGAGAGGTAATGGCTCCTAATGAAGCCCATCTGATCAGGGCGGATGAAGCCCCCCACAAATGTCTGTGTTCTAGCTGGCAGCATGGCTGTAAAAATGTTTTGATCAACATTCAAGAGGGAAATCTGGAGGTAGGAAATACAGAGGCATAGTTGCTTGCCCGGTTTAAGTAGTACAGAGATTTGGGCTTGGGACCATGATGAAACATAGACGTTGACGACAGGTAAGGACCACTTGGCCCACCCAGTCTGCCCATTTCCCTTCCTAGTGGATAAGCTACAGATTTTAGTTAACCAACAGCCTACTTCTTGCAACCCCCCACTACAACTGCCTTATGTCTGTCCCATGCATGTTTGAATTCCCCCTCTGTTTTAGACCCAACAACCTCCCCAGGAAGGCGGTTCCATGCATCCACATCTCTCTCCATGAAAAAAAAATTCCTCACATTACCCCTGAGCCATCCCTCCTCTATCTTTAAATTGTGCCCCCTTGTTCTTACACATCTCTTTTTCTGAAAGATGCTACCCTCCTGGACTTTGTTGATTCCCTTGAGGTACTTGAAAGTTTCTATCACGTCCCCCCATCCCTCCTTTCATCAAGGGTATACATATTAAGCTCTCTCAGTCTCTCTTCATATGGTTTCAGATGCAGACCCTGTACCATTTTAGTTGCCCTCCTCTTGACTGCTTCCATCCTATCTAGGTCCTTGCGTAGATGGGGTCTCCAAAACTGCACACAGTATTCCAGAAGGGGTCTCACCAACTGTCTATATAAAGGGATAACCACTTCCCTTTTTATGTTTGCTTGCACGCATGTGCAAGAAACATAGCGCCATCATCCGAGTTTTCGGAGGTGTGTCACCCCCTCTTCCAATTCAGTCAGTGTGTTTGTAGGCGCCGTCTCCGCTGTCCATCGCATGCTGGATGTCTAAGATTGCTCCAAAATGCAGTGGCAGTTGAGGTGGGGGGAGCTACGCTCAGTGAGCAGCGATAAGATATCGCCTGCTCATGCGCAGCTCCCCCTACACACACACACACACACACACACACACACACACACACACAGAAACACGCACGCATACTGCATGCTGCCCCCCCCACGCACACACTCTATAGCCGACGGGGGTGCCCAATCCCCCATCGGCTGTGCTGCGCTCCCTCCCAAAGCCTTCCAAATGCCACGCTGGGTGCCCACCCCAGCATGGGAACTGAATGGTATAGCCGACGGGGGTGCCCAATCCCCCATTGGCTTCACTGTCTCCCCCCCCAGTACAGGGTGCCACGCTGACAGCCCACCCCAGCATGGCAACAAATGCCATGGCCGACGGGGGTGCCCAATCCCCCGTTGGCTCCACACACCCCCCCCAGCTTTCCTTCTGCCACCCTGGGAGCCCACTCCAGCATGGCAAACGTCCCGCGATCAGTTTTTTTTTAAAATACCTGAAAATTAAAAACGGTCCCAAGGCGCCTCCCTGCCCCTCCCACAACCCGCACCCACCCACTGCGCACCCCACCTCCCCACACCCTCACCCCATACTTACCTCCGGAGTCCGCGCGACGATCTTTCGTGTACCGGGAACACGTTTGCACTCTTCAAAGCCGACCGCGAACTGAGGAAATGCCGGTAAGCTATATAATGGGCTAGATAGGGTTTTTTCAACTTTGTTGCATATCTCAGGCATTTTTTGGAATTTTTGCACCAAATTTTCAACATGGGGTTTTTGGGACCCCTCCTCATGAATTCTGTCACTGTCATGGCGTTATTCGGGCCTGAAGGGTGATTTCGCAGTCACTGTGCGAAATTACCTTTTGGGACTGATTAACGAAACGACACTGCAAGTGTTCATAAGGTGGGCTCTCAAGAAGCCTATTTTGAAAATTTGGTCAAAAAATTCCCAAAAAACAACTGTTTTACAAGCATGCGTTGCACAGTTCCTACGCACGCTCGTAAGTTCACTAATTTTCAATATTTTCACTCTAGATTTTCAACATTGCCATTTTATCACACCTTGTTATGAGTAGTACAGCTGTCATTTTTCACATCTCACCCAAAACGTGTTTCCGCCCATGTAGCGCACAATGGCTCAGTCGGTGTGTGAAATCAATGTACAGGACAAATTAATAAAATCACAGTGACACTGTTCATGAGCAGAGGTCTTAAAATGGCTATGTTGAAAATTTGGTGAAAAAATTCCAAAAAATGACTGTTTTATGAGAGTGCGTTGTATAGTTCCTTTGCCTGCTCGTAAGTTCACGAATTTTCAATATTTTCACTCCAGATTTTCAACATTGCCATTTTATCACACCTCCTTATGAGCAGTACAGCTGTCATTTTTCACATCTTGCCCAAAATGTGTTTCCGCCCATGTAGCGCACAATGGCGCAGTTGATGTGCGAAATCAATGTATGGGACACAATAAGAAAATCACAGTGACACTGTTCATGAGCAGAGGTCTTAAAATGGCTATGTGGAAAATTTGGTGAAAAAATTCCTAAAAATGACTGATTTACGAGCGTGCATTGCGCAGTTCCTATGCATGCTCATAAGTTTGCGAATTTAATATTTTCACTCCAGATTTTCAACATTGCCATTTTATTACACTTCCTTATGAACAGTACAGCTGCCATTTTTCATATGCCCCAAAATGTGTTTTCACACATGTAGCGTACAATGGTGCTGTTGGTGTGCGAAAGCAATGTTTGAGACAGATTAAGAAAATCACAGTTACACAGTTCATGAGCAGAGGTCTTAAAATGGCTATGTTGAAAATTTGGTGACAAAAGTCCATAAAATGACTGTGTTACGAGTGAGCATTGCGCAGTTTCCATGCACCCTCGTAAGTTCATGACTTTGTAATATTTTAAGTCCAGATTTTCACCAGTGGCATATTTCCACACTTCCTTATTTACAGTACAGCTGTCATTTTTCACAACATGGCCGAAGTGTGTTTTCACACCTTCAGCGCAGAGCTGCGTGGTTACTGTGGGAAATCATTGTTCGAGACAGATAAAGAAAATCACAGTGACACTGTTCATGATTGGAGGCACCAAAATGCCTGAGTTGACAATCTGCTGTAAAAAAATCCCCAACCTAATTATATTACAGGTGTGCGTTGCACAGTTTCTATGTACGCTCGTGACTTCACCATTTTTTTTTATATTTTTACTGCAGATTTGCAACATTGCCATTTTTTACACCTCCCCATGAACAGTACAGCTGTCATTTTTTACATCCTGTTCGGAATGTTTTTGCACCTGTGGTGCTAAATGCTGTAGTCGCTGTGCATAAGCAGCTTTCGGCTAACAAACTGATATTCCCCCTGTTCATGAGGTGGGGTCACAAAAAAACCATGTTGAGCATTTGGAGTGAAAATACCAATGAATGCCTGAGGTATTCAGGTTTCCAACCAGAACGCCCAACCCAGTACAGAATGACAGGCATCAGGGGTGTGACTTGGGATTCTTGCCTGTAATGCTCATACCATTACACACCCTGCAACCAGTGAGAGGCATCGAGGTATGCCTTGGACTCTTCGGCCCCAAAGTTCACCCCATTCTCCTATATCACACCCATCTCATCATATTTCCTAATGGAATGGGGTGCACATAAGGGCCAAAGACCCCAAGGAACACCTTCACACTTGTCAGTGTCTGCAGGGTGGGGTATGGTGAAATGGCATGGCCGTTATGCCTGACAACCCAAAGGCACACCCCAATGACTGTCACTCTCTGCAGGGTGGTGGTGGGGTTGGCTTCAGTTCAATACTTCACTGCCATTCCTATTACGCAGCTCTGTAACTTCTACACTACCACTGCCAATGCCAGCAAGCAAACATTCGGCATTGACAAATGCTTGTTCTACTTGTGATACCCCTTCCTATGCATCCCAGTATTCCCTGGCTCTCCTTACTGACTTCTCACATTGCTTACCCACCTTTAGGTCATCTGATATGACTACCCCAAGTCCCTTTCCATTTTGTTGTTGTTAGTACTCCCTGTTATTATGTACTCTTCTCCTGGGTTTTGTTTCCCAGGCATTACTTGCACTTCTTTGCATTGAATCTAAGTTGCCATATGTCTGACCATTCCTCCAACCTTGCCAAGTCCCTTCTCATCCTTTCTACCCCCCCTTGTGTGTCAACTCTATTACAGATCTTTGTGTCATCTGCAAAGAGGCATACCTTTCCCTTCAGACCCTCTGCAATGTCACCTATAAAGATGTTAAAGAGGACTGGACCCAGTACTGAGCCCTGAGGTACTCCACTAATAACCCCCCTTTCTTCAGAATGTGTTCCATTCACTATTACCATCTGTGTCCTGTTGTGCAGCCAATTTGCTACCCAGGCTACCACCCTGGAACCCACTCTCAGGCTGGCTAACTTAATTATTAGTCTTTTGTGCGGGACTGTGTCAAATGCATTGCTAAAGTCTAGGTAGGCCATATCCACAGCCCCTCCCTGGTCTATTACTTTGGTCACCCAGTCAAAGAAATCAATTAGATTCGTCTGACATGACCTTCCTGCTGTAAATCCATGCTGCTTTGGGTCCTGTGCCCCACTGTCCTCTAGGTACTCAACAATTCTTTCTTTCAGAAGTGATTCTATCATTTTCCCTACCACTGAGGTCAAACTTACAGGTCTGTAGTTTCCTGCTTCTGCCTTGCTACCACTTTTGTGAACGGGAATTACATCTGCCCTCCTCCAGTCCTTAGGTACCACGCCATCCTCCCATGATTTGTTAAAAAGTGTGGTCAGTGGTGTCACTAGGTCCTCCCTTTGTTCTTTTAGGATTCTGGGGTGAATCCCTTCAGGCCCCATTGCTTTGTCCACCTTGAGTTTTAGGAATTCTTTCAGGACTCTTTCTTCTGGACTGGTGTCAACCCCCCTACACAGAGTGCTTCTAGTGTCTGGTTTAGGTAACTCCTCCTCATCTTCTTTTGTGAATACTGAGCAAAATTATTCATTCAGTAACTCTGCCTTTTCACTTTCTCCCTCTGCCCACCTCCCCTCTCCTTTATTAATCTTCACTATTTCTCCCTTAACCTTTCTATGCTCCCTAATATACCTATAAAAGGTTTTATCCCCCTTCTTTACTGAGTTGGCTATTTTTTCCTCGGTATGGACCTTTGCTATTCTGACTGCCTTCCCCACTTCTTTCTGCTTTAATTGATACAGTTCCCTGTTGTGCTCCTTCTGTGATTCCTTATACTTTTTGAATGCAGCCTTTTTCTCCTTAACCTTCCCTGCCACCTCTTTTGAAAACCATAGTCATTTTTTACTCCACTTTGTTTTATTTATTTGTTTCACACAAAAGCTTGTTGCCTCTATGATAGCAGTTTTGATTTTTCTCCGTTGTTCTTCCACCCCTCCTTTTTGGCCATTTGCTAGTGCATTCCTCAGGTATTCATCCATTTTGCCAAAGGCAGCCCTTCTAAAATCCAGTATCCTTGTTCTTGTATGGCTTGTCTCCATGGTTGTGTTAATTGTGAAGCACACTGTGCAGTGGTCACTTGTTCCCAGATGTCTACTGACTTCTAAATTTGTGATCCTCTCTCCATTTGAGAGTACCGGGTCTAGTATTGCTCCCTCCCGAGTGGGTTCCAACACTAGCTGTCTAAGGCCTGCCCCCTGCAGGGCATTGAGAATGACCCTGCTCTTGGATGTGGCTGCAGTACATGTCATCCAGTTAACATCTGGCATATTCAGGTCCCTCATCAATAGTATCTCTCATTTTTCAGCCATTTTGAGAATGTCCTCTATCATTTTCTTGTCCGTTTCCTCCCCTTGAGACAGGGGTCTGTATACAACCGCTGTGCAGACTGTGATGCCATTCCCTGTCTCCAAGGTGTCCCAGAGTGCCTCTTGTCCTCCCCCTTTACTTTTTAGTTCTGTAGCTTTGATCCCTTCCCTTATGTATAGAGCTACTCCACCTCCTCTTTTACCCTCCTTGTCCCTTCTGTAGACTGTGTACCCAGGTTTGTTGACATCCCAGTCATGGTTCTCCATGTACCATGTTTCTGTGACTACCACAATATCAATTGTTCATCTTCCATCAGGGCTGCTAGCTCAGGAAGCTTGTTTCCCAGACTACGGGCATTGGTACTCATTGCTCTCCATTTAATGTTGGCTTTATCCTTTTTTCCCCCATCCCTGCTCTTATTGCCCTTGTCTATTTTTCCATTTACCCCTGTTCTGCCCTCTGTTGAGCTCTGTACCTTGGTGTTTACCTTACTACCTGCCATGTTTTGTGGGGGGAGGCTTGAAATTTCCTGCCTCTTATCAGCACCTTCCCCCTTGGCTAGTTTAAAAGCTTGCCAAGGAAGCATTTAAACCTGTCACTTAGGAGCTTGGATCCCTTCATGGACAGATGCAGACCATCGTGCCAGTATAGACCTTCATCTCTCCAGGTGTACCCCCAGTCCCCAATGAAGCCAAAGCCCTGTGCTCTGCACCAGTTTTGCAACAATTCATTAAACTTCATGGTGTGCGGTACCCTAACCTCACCCCTGCCATGGACTGGCAGCACCTCTGAGAAGGTAACCGTGCTTGCTACCTGTCTGAGGACCCTCCCCAACTCCACAAATTCATCCTGCACTGCACTTATTCCATGCCTAGCTAGGTAATTTGTCCCAAGGTGGTAATGATATCTAGTTCCCTCTCCTGTGATGTTGCTTCTGCAATCCTGAGGATCCGCTTCTTGTCCCTCCAAGCCATGGCACCAGGCAGGCACCTTACTTTCCTCTCCTCTCCCTTCCCCAGGTCTACCCCCCTAACAATTGAGTCCCCTATCAGAAGTTGTTTCCTGCCCCTGTGGTGTCCCTTGCCACCCTTTTGTAGGTCTCCCTTGTGGATGTCCTCAGCATTCTTCTTGGTCTCCACTGAGGGTGTCATCATAGAGGAACCTTGCTCTGCCAGACTGGTGTATGATTTGTGTGGAGGTACAACTAGGGGGCTTCGCCTCTGTTGCACCACCTGCACCCTCTCAGAACCCACTGTGGTCCAACTCCTCTTCATACTTGGCAACCTCTAAGGCAGTGGTTGTGGCAGTGGTGCTCTTTGGGTGGGGGAGGCCTCCTTAGTCCTTGCCAGTTCAGCCTCAGAGCTGGTGGTGGGGTCTCATCCTCCTCCTGCACCCCTCTCCTGCAAATGGTTATTAAAACTGGGGTCAGCAGTGACCTGAATGTTTTCTAAAACACAGCTTCCATACCACCTGGACCCATGGACTTTTCAGATGTTAAGTTGCAGATGACTGCATCAGTTTCCCCTGGGGTGATCAGTCAATCTATGGATTCCTCAGCTTTCCTCTGGGCAATTCTAAGGTGCTAAAAAACTGAACTATCTTGAGCTGCCTGTCAGATCTTTTCTCACTCTTATATAGATCCATATAGTAAGACGAAAACTGCTCTACTATGTGCAGAGGATGTGTCTTAAACTGGGCATCAGAAGGCATCTTTCAAAGCCGAGTAACTGTCCTGTTAACTGTTTTTTTGTTTGATCTGCCACACCAAGAGGTGGCCTGTCCTATTCCCCGCTTCATAAAAGCATTGCCTGGCATATCTCATCTCCCTTTCAATCTTTTGCTGAAGTAGTGTTGTGAGTCTCTACCTCAGCTGTTCTAGCTCTAGTTTCCATTGATCATTCAGGAAAATTCTGTGTTCAAATTTGGACTCATATATTTGTTTTTCTAAATTCAGTCACTGTTTCTCTAAGTCTTTTTTAAACTGCGAGGCATATGAAATTATTCTCCCCATGACCATGGCCTTTAAAGCATCCCTACTAGGCACCCACAGAGGTATCTTACACTTTATTACAGGCAATATAGTCAGCTATCGTCACTTCAGTAAGGGTCTGGAAGGTTTTTTGTTCAGTAAGGACACATTCCATTTCCACTGGGACATTTCAATATGGGGCTAAGTCTCCAAGGTTTACAATTATGGGTGCATAGTCAGATTCAGTAATGGAACTTATGCGGGAAGAGTTACTGGTGTGCACCCAATCCTGCGAGATCGGGAGATAATCAAGACTAGTGTATACTTCATGAGGATTAGAGTAACATGTATAATCTGGTGCTCTAGGGTGCATGTGCTGCCAGGCATATGTTAATCCCAGCTCCTGAAACAGTTTCTTCAAGACTGACCTTGCCTGTCCTCCCTGAATCACACCACCATCCAATCTATCCAGGACTGGGGAGAGAGTGCTGTTAAAATACTCCTCATTATATTTATTTATTTACAAGTTTCACCAGGAGAGCGTACTGAATGGACTACCACTGATTCCAGACGCTACCTAGGGGAAGGGAGAGCTGGGTAGTACAGACAGAAGTATAAATACAATAGTAGTACATAAAAAAACAGTCATAAACATCAATTGCATAAGTACAGTATATACAGGTGAGTTATTACAGACATCATGTATACTGCAGAAATGGATAATTAGGTGATATTCTGAAAATAGGACAGTAGGACTAGTGACTGAGGAAATCCAGCAAAACATGACATTATATTAAGTCACTTAGGTTCTTTCATAGTGTCTAGTAAATGGTTACTGAAAAAGGCCACCTGTTCTGAGTCTTGAATAGGGGTGTGAAGGTTTAGAATAGTACAGGGGGTCCCTCTGTAGCTCCCCTCTACCTGTATGCTGCGAATACCAGCATCATGGGTGATGTGAATTTCTAATGGAGTATCCATTCGGACTAATATAGCTACTCCCTTGCAGAGTGAGTGTTCCACACAAGTAGAAGCATACCCTTCTTCTACCCAATATGATTTTAGTTTATTATACTTAACCTCAATCAGGTGAGTCACTTGGATCAATGCCACCATAGCATCTATGCACCCCAGCTCTTGTAGAATTATGCTCCTTTTAATAGGGCTATGTAGCCCTTTGTCATCATAAGTGACCACTTTTAAGTCCCCCATTATGTAATTGTGTCCCCCCTTCACATCCGTCCCATACTAATTCCCACCCAACCCTTGTCAAATAGTAAGCACAATGCAAAAACAATGATTCAACAGACACTATTTACATTAAATGGCACTTCAAGGGTAGTGCAATATGTGGACTGGCCCACTCTGTTGTCTCAGAGGCATCCAACTTAAGCCTTTTAGGCAAATATGGCACCATTTCTTCTGGCTTGTGCGTAATCTTAAAGTTTTAAGAATTTTAATGCTAGCTTGTTATTGCCTAAATGACTCAAACTGTTGCAATATAGATAACATCACTGCCATCTAAAAATTGTGTTACGAATGTTAGAACTGTGCATGTTTTTATTGCTCTGTTTCTCTGGCCATTTACTTCTCCCTGTCTCTTGCTTGCATTTTTATTCTTTCTTTTTTAATTTCATGCCTAAAGCCCCTCTCTTTTTCTCTCCTGTACCTGCCTCTCCTTCCCCTACACTAATTTCTGCTCTATCCCCACTCCCCCTCTGCCTTTTGGCTGCATTCTGATGCCCATCTGCTCTAATTTAGTACCAGCTGCTCCTTTTAGTTTCACCCCAGACTATCTGTTTTTCCACCCTCCACCCTGCCTTTGGCTTGCTAAGCAAGCTTGGCGCCATCAGCTAAGTGATCAGCAGGAACCCTCTCTCTGCCCCATCTTCTCAAGCTACTCTCCTCTCTAATCGGTTTGTCTATTGTTAATTTAAACCTCTCCCATCGTTTTAGTTAAGTGCCAGTCCTACAGCTTCTGCCTATTTGTAGCTAAAAAATTATCCCTCTCCCTCTTCCAGATCCTCTCCCTTGACCAGGCAAGCAAGCCCAACCCACAGCGGTGGCATGGCTTCACCTCAGCCAGCCATACCTTCTCCTACTTCCCGCCAGCTCCAGGATTGAAACAAAATACAGTTACTGGCATCGGAGAGCGCTGACTTCATTGGCTCCCTGCCTCTCTGGCTTGGCCTGCCATTGGCAGCTTCCTTGCTCTTGTCCTGCTATTGGCTGCTGCTTTTACTTTGAACTGTCTGGACCGTGGCTTCCAGCAGCTCCCTTTGCACTTCTATTTTCTGGTTCTAGATGGTCAGGGTGCCAGCGTTAGAGCACCGCAAACACAGCACCAGTGAGATGTGGAATACAGCAGGTGCACCCCCGCAAGCAGAGTGCCAGGAGAAAACAGCAACCCACGTGCAATCCACCCATGCTGTGTATGAAGGCACAGCACCAGGAAGTTGAGGCACCAGCAATGAGGGCGCACGCATGGTGTCAGACGTAGCAATGGTGACCAACACCAATGCACAGATGGGAATGAAGCAGCTCTGGGACATGGCAGCAGACAGATGACAACCAAGAGGTCAAGAGTGGTGGCAGTGGCAACAGACAGCGCCCGGAGGCACATACAGCACAGTGCCTGGGCCACAACAGAAAACAGGCAAATGACACCAAAGAGCATATGGGCGAGCACAGCATGCAGCAACAGAGCAGACGGTGGCAGATGGTAGCAGGAGCACAGGGATCAGCAGATGGCAGGCAATGGTGTGCACAGCAGGAAGGGGATGTGTTGCAGACCAACGATGGCAAGGCTGGCAGTACCGACATCCATATAGGCTTGGCAATGGAGACCACCTATCAGTGGAGCCACCTCAGCACCATCTGGTGCACAGTAACCACAGCAACCAACAACAGGCCGGTGTGCAGGGTGTCAATGAGGCGATTGCTGGAGTGCCTAGGAATGTGCACTGCCATGGCAATGCTGACACACCCAGCAGAGTAGCGGAGCCACTGCAGTACTGGAGAGAGAGAGAGAGAGAGAGAGAGAGGGCAGGGCAGCCACATGTACTGCACTGTTAGCAAGGCAAGAAGAGCACAGCAGTGCAGGCATGGGCTGTGTTTGGATGTGGGCACACACACACACCCATAGCACAGTGGTGAGTACTGCCGTGAAATGTGCACACACAAGCACACTGGACAGGGGAACACACAGAGAGGAGCTCAGCCACTGGAACATGTGAAGGCAAGGTGCACAGAACAAGGGGGGACACGGGTAGGCAGGCTGTCAGGGTGTCCAGGTGCACTGTATGATGGGCGGCCAATGGCATGCACCCAGCAGAGCAGAAGAGCATCAGTACAGCACAGCTGTCACAGGCACAATAGCTGAACAAGCCATGCCGTTGGAGTTCGTGGACAGTCCGAGAGGCAACAAACCGCTGCTACATGGGGGATACCTCTACAGAAAGGAGTGGACACAGTGTGAGAAGACATATTGGAAATGTGTGGAGTACCGGGGTGGACACAGCAAGGCGTGAGCCCACAGCACCCAGGACGAGATTGTAACAGACATTGGGACCCACAACCATGTAGTCATCACAGTGTGGAGAGTCAGGGCTGACATCAAGCGGAGGACACTGCAAACACCTGAAACTCCCCAACATAGAAACATAGAAACATAGAATTTGACAGCAGATAAGGACCACTTTGCCCACCTAGTCTGCCCATTTCCCTACCTAATGGATAAGCTGCAAATCCTAGTTAACCAACAGCCTACTTCCTCCTACCCCCCACTAGAATTGCCTTATGTCTGTCCCATGCATTCATGAATTCCCCCACTGTTTTTGACTACAGTACCTCCTCAGAAAGGCTGTTCAATGTATCCACAACCCTCTCTGTGAAAAAATACTTCCTCACATTATCTCTGAGCCATCCCCCCTCTATCTTCAAATTGTGCCCCCTTGTTCTTGTACATTTCTTTTTCTGAAAGCTGCTACCCTCTTGGACTTTGTTGATTCCCTTGAGGTACTTGACAGTTTCTGTCATGTCCCCCCTCTCCCTCACCTCCTCCAAGGTATACATCTTAAGCTCCTTTAATCTCTCTTCGTATGTCTTCTGGTGCAGGCCCTGCACTATTTTGAAACAGGTGGTGGCATCATGCTGCAGTGCCATGCCAGAGGCCGTCGGAGGCCACCTACCATATCTGGAGGTCTGTGAGGCACACCAGGAGGTTCACAAGCACCACACTACCCCTGCCAGTGTCACTAATGGAACTGGTGGTGCCTGAGCCGTACACGCTCACGCAGAAGGTCCACCCTCCCCTCCGTATTATCTTGAGTATTGCTTTGTTCCAAAAAAGGATCTTGTGACAGATGTTATCAGTGTGGCAACACAAGCAAAAAAATAACTTTTGAATACCCTTGGACAAACGAATCTTTCACTATCAAACAACACATTACTTGTGCAACGGATCATGTGATCTATGTACTCAGATGTCCTTGTGACCTGCTATATGTGGACATGACCATGAGGGAACATAAATCGAGAGTGAACATCAGAGTGATACCAGAACCAATGATATCCATTCACCAGTAGCAAGACATTTTAATCAAGCAGGACATTCTGTGACATCCCTACATTTCTGGGGACTTGAAAGAGTACTGTAACCCACAAACTCTAATTATTCATGTGAAGAATGTTTGATGCAAAGGGATGTGTATTGGATTTTTTCCCTGGACACCACTAATACCCGATTTGGACTAAATGAGGACTGCAACTGGACTTTATGTCGTCGACAATAACAGCAATATATACTAGGTATAAATTAGTACATGAAGTGTAATCAGAGTCTCACTTGAACCTTTCTCGTGGGGGTCTTGCCCAGGTGGAATGTAGATACAAAACAATTTGAATGTAGAAATAAGATTTGCTTCATTATTAATGACTAAAATTGGTTAAAAAAATACATTAATTTACTTAAATAATTTTCATGGTGGAATCACTACAGGCGGGGAGTGAACTATTGATCTTGGACTATGCTAGTACTGAGAATACTGCAGGCTAAATCTTTCCTCAGCACTATCAGTCAGTTCATTTGCACTGGTGGGAGCTCAGCACTAGTACAGCAGCAGTACTACAGACATCAGGTTGATGACTTCATCGCCCTTCCCTGCACTGAATGAGGTATTTAAACCGAGCCAACAGGGAAGTAAATGGACCCCACAAAGGTAGAGGTCTGTTGCTTCTCTTAGAAACTGGTAAGGAATCCCTTTTTACTTTAAATAAATGACAGAAAATGTGTTTCTAAGTATGAGTATTGGAAGCAGCACTGTTTTTGAGTGTTTAATATGTTTTTGGTACAGATGACTTTTGACAACAAATGAGATATATGCTGCAAAAGAACAAAAGCAAGTAGAAGAGATTTTAGGACTGTTGAGAGCAGGTAAAAAATGTGGAATAATGTTTACAGAGCAACATATAGGTCCATCAGCGTAACACTAAGAAGTTGATTTTAAACTGCTGTTTTTACATGGTGTTTTTGTGTTTAACTAAATGAATATAAATGGTATGTTTATCTGTTAGATTCCATGAACAGAAGTAAGCACTTGAATGTTCATTTAAAACAAAGCTGGAAAATTAAAAGAACTTAAGAAGTTTTATGAGTGTGGTGAAAATTAACAAGTGAGTCACAAATGAAATAAGTAGATGAAAACTAAAAGGACTTGTATATGAAGTTTATTTAAGATGGTTACTTGTTGCTTAGTTTCAGTTTTTGCCAAGACTGAGCTATAAAAAAAAAATATGAAGTTTGTGGTAGTCATTCTAAAATAAGATGTAAGTATTCTTTCTAATACATAAAGGCCCAGATATTAAAAGAGTTGTGCATGGCACAACGGTGCTGCATCATCGCAGCCACTGATGCACCCGGCGCGATATTCAAAAGGGAAAAGTGCGTGCACCGTCCCACGATGCGCCAGCGCATCAGTAATGTGTTCAGGTGCAGGTGTGGGGCGCAATGCGCATACCCTGCACAGCCCGATATTCAGCCCAGGATGTGCAGAGCCAAGCATGCGCAACCCCTACCTGCTCCAGCACAAAGTTGATCCAAAAAAAAAGGAACAACGGATGGCCACCCACAGGTGAGCTGCCACATTGCAGGGTGCAACACGGCAGCTGCCACCTGTGAGTGGCCACCCGAGCTCCAGCTGCACCTGACCGCGCCCCCCATGCCCGATCACGGGCATTTGTAAAAACAAATGAAGAAGTCTGTCCAATATCCCTGGTGGTCCAGTGGACCACTATCTGCCCGATCGCGGGCATTAGTAAAAAGTAAATAAATATGTCCAATATCCCTGGTGGTCCACTGGACCGCTGTCTGCCCGATCACGGACTTAAGTAAAAGGAAACAACCTATATCCCTGGTGGTTCAGTGGACTGCTGACAGCCCGATCGTGGGCTTAAGTAAAGAATAAAGACAGCCATATCCCTGGTGGTCCAGTGGACCCCCCCAACCACCTGCCCACTGATCCACACCACACCACCCCGCTCCCCCCCGGTCAGCGGCAGGCAGCAGCACCCCACCCGCCCTGCCACCAGCCGAATGACCCTGTAGGTAGGGCTGTACGCCCATTGGTCCACAGCGTGAGACAATGGGCATGCAGCCCGTACCATACTACACATCCAGATATGTGAATGGATCCATTCAGGGGTACAGCCCTACCTACAGTGTCGGGCAGTGGGGCGGCAGGCGAGTGGGGAGTGCCACCGCTGCTGACTGGGGAGGCGGGGGCAGTGTGGATCAGTGGGCGGGTGGGGAGGGTCACTGGACCACCAGGGATATGGCTGTCTTTATTCTTTACTTAAGCCTGCGATAGGGCAGACAGCGGTCGACTGGGCCACCAGGGATATTGGACATTAATCTGTTTTATATTACAAATGCCCGCGATCGGGCAGACAGCAGTCTACTGGACCATCAGGGATATAGGTTGTTTCCTTTTACTTAAGCCCGTGATTAGGCAGACAGCGGTCCACTGGACCACCAGGGATATTGGCCATTAATCTGTTTTATATTACAAATGCCCACGATCGGGCAGGCAGTGGTCCACTGGTCCACCAGGGATGATAGGGAATTTTTATATTTACTCAGCCCGCAATCGGGCGGGCAGGCCCACTGGACCACCAGGGATTTCTGCTTTGCCTGTTTTTACTGCAACCTGTGATTGGGCTGTGGAGCACATTGCCGGCTGCAGGGGGCATCGGTCCCCGACAGCTGCTGCTTGGCAGGGCACCAGGCGCAAGTTGTCAGGGATTGGTGCACCTGCATGCAAATGGGGCCATAATGACGTGCAAATGCCCCATTTGCACCTTGCATACATTATGGCTCCATTTGCATGTCAAGTTTTGAATATCGCGGTTCCTGTGCATAGCGCAATGGAACTTGCGCTAGCGCATCCCCATGCTCCACTCTGGCCACTTGCGCTGGCACAGTGCCACTGCGCCATGCGCACTGCAGGTGGCCAGGGTGAGATATTCAATGATGCTGTGCCGTGGCGCCAGCTCCGTTGAATATCGCCCAGTCCACCGCCCTAGCAGCCAGACAAGCTGCACCCAGCTTGCGCCACAGCCTGGCGCAGTTTGAATATCTGGGCCAAAGAGTATTTTTACCTAAGAAGTTAAATAGTGAGGGATTCACATTCAGAGTCTCAGAAGTTTTTGTTGGTAATTTAAACTGTTCAGTTAATGGAAGTAAGAATATTGGAGATTATTCCATTTTCAAGGTCACTAATAGGAGAATTATGTTATTTTTGGAGTATGTGTACTAAGATATGTATTTTTCTGTATTGTTTAGATTTGGAGAGAAATAACACTGCAGCCTGAGGAAGTGGCTTAGCCATGAAACGTAGCCTTGAAAGTGTTTTGGCATGAATAAAAAGAAACCTCTGAAGAGATTTTGTTGTGGAGTTTGTCCTTTTACATATTTTTTGGAACTATTTTCAGTCACTTCCAGGATGACCCAAGAAGTTATGGATTTTGAGTTCTCTTTAGAACAGGGGCATCCTGAATTTAACATAAAATAGTAACATTTAAATGCTGCCCATCCCTCTTCTGTCAGTTGTACACTATCCACGGTATTGAATACAGCAATGTCATACCCACAGTGTATGTTCTGATGGCACTGTGCACCACAGCCACCTACATAGCCATCCTCCGACAGCTGCTGGAGCTGCACCCTGGTCTGGCCCCTCACATTATCATGGTGGATTATGAACAGGCAGCCTACAAGGCTTTCCAGGCCATCTTCCCCAATGCCACCCTGCAGGGCTGCTTCTTCCACCTGTGCCAGGCGGTGTGGCAGAAGGTGCAGCAGTTGCCAGACGTCCAGCATGCATACACTAGTGACCCCGACTTTGCCATGTACATCTGGCTCCTCCAAGCCCTGGCATATGTGCCACCCAACAAGGCTGCGGCAACGTTTGAGGAGCTTTGGACCTAGGAGTTCTATATGGAGCAGGAGGAAATGCTTGCAGCATTCATCGACTACTTTGAAGACAGTTGGCTGGGGCAGCCCATCCACAGTGGGCATGGGCACAAGCCTACATTCCCTGTAGAGGTCTGGAACTGCTATGACGCCACAGGGCCTGGACTGCCACGGACCATCAATGCGGTCGAAGGATGGCATCGGGGCTTCAACTCCCTGCTGGGGGTGGAGCATCCCAGCATCTGGACATTCATTGGCTGCCTGCATTCCAAACAGCAACTGAATGGCATCAAGGTGCAGCAATTCATGGCCTGGGAACCTGATGCACCACCCCGCCACAGGTTCAGGGACAGGAGCCAGTAGATAATGAAGCTTGTCAGGTGATATGGAGGATCCAGCATCCAGGACTACCTGGAGGGCATTGCCATGCACTTTAAGCTGCAGGTCTAGTCCACATGACCACTCATTTGGCCATGCTGGCATGTCCCATATACAGTCCCCTACCCCCTGAGGATGTGTGCAGTTTAACACATCCCCCCCTCCATCAGTAAAGTGTGTGAACAGCAGTACCGTCTCATGACTGTTTCTTCTGTGTGCCTGTGCATGTGTGGGCATGTGTGCATCTACGTGTGGGTGTGATGGCATATGGCTGTGGCTGGATGGTGTCGTGGGTGTGCATGGGCACACGTGCCTGTGCTGACAGTGCTGCCACTGTGCAATGTGTGGCTGTGTGCTGCATGGCTGGGCCTCCGTAATGTGCACCCACCTGTGCAGCACCACAGCACTGTTCTGCTAGTCCCCTGCCATCACATGGGGTCATGCGTCGGTTGGTGCCATGCTGTGGCCCATCCCCATGCCCAGCCTGTATGGGTAACATGTCACCCCCTGTGCTAGTCCCAGCCGTGGCTCTGGTGTGCTGCTGCATTTCAAATGCCCATCATTGCATACACCACTGCGATCTATATGCCTCCCTGGGTTGGGCCTCCTTAACTACCAGACAGCTCTCACACTCCCTCACCTGGCTATACAAAGCCCTTTTGTCAACCCCCCATATATAACTAATCTTTTCTGGTGCACAACCTCTTCTTCCACTTCCACTTTATGTAGTACCACCTACATTATGTTGGATGTCCCTGGCATCTGTTCCCGCTTTGGAGGTTTGACTATAAGCCATGCTCTACCAGCTGCTTAGAACAAAGCCCGGTCAAACCTCAAACTGCAACAGCTAATCCCCCTGGGTAGTTTCAAAAACCTACTTGCTAGCAAACTACATTACTCTTGTACATGCCGCTGGCCTTTAAGCCTACCATCGACAGACTGTCTAACACTGCTTATTTTCCTTGTATGAGTTATCTCATTCCTCTTAAAGCCCCCTTCCTTTACACCTACCATTATTCAACTACCATCCCTCATCTCCCTCATCCCTCCTTCCACACCCACCCTTACTCTTTTACACTACTCATCCCTCCCAGCTTACTTGGAAAGCCACTCTCCACAAGTTCACTCTCCACAAGTCTGACCACTACCCTACCCTTACTCAGCTACCCTTCCTCACCTCCTCCATCCCTCCTTCCACACCCTTACTCTTTTACCCTCCCCCCATCCCTCCCAGTTTACCTGGAATGAGCCATTCTGCACGTTTACCCTCCACAAGTCTGACCACTACTCTCCTTGCCTCCCCCACACGTACTCCCCTGACCACCCTTATTTTTGCCTTAACACTGCCTCCTACTTTACATAGAAACATAGACTTTGACGGCTGATAAGGACCACTTGGCCCACCCAGTCTGCCCATTTCCCTACCTATTGGATAAGCTTCAGATTCTAGTTAACCAACAGCCTACTTCCTGCAACCCCCCACTATAATTGCCTTATGTCTGTCCCATGCATGTTTGAATTCCCCCACTGTTTTAGACCCCACAACCTCTCCAGGAAGGCGGTTCCATGCGTCCACCACTCTCTCCGTGAAAAAGAATTTCCTCACATTACCCCTGAGCCGTCCCCCCTCTAACTTTAAATTGTGCCCCCTCGTTCTTACACATCTCTCTTTCTGAAAGATGCTACCCTCCTGGACTTTGTTGATTCCCTTGAGGTACTTAAAAGTTTCTATCATGTCTCCCCTGTCCCTCCTTTCATCAAGGGTATACATATTAAGCTCTCTCAGTCTCTCTTCACATGGTTTCTGATGTAGACCCTGCACCATTTTAGTTGCCCTCTTTTGGACTGCTTCCATCCTGTCTATGTCCTTGCTTAGATGAGGTCTCCAAAACTGCAAGCGGTACTCCAGATGGGGTCTCACCAACTGTCTGTATAGAGGGATAACCACTTCCCATTTTCTACTTGTGATGCCCCTCCCTATGCATCCCAGTATCCCCCTGGCTCTCCTTACTGACTTCTCACATTGCTTACCAACCTTTAGGTCATCTGATATGACTACACCCAGATCCTTTTCCATTATTGTTGTCGTTAGTACCTCCCCTGCTATTGTGTACTCTTCTCCTGGATTTTTATTTCCCAGGTGCATTACTTTGCACTTCTTTGCATTGAATCTAAGTTGCCATATGTCTGACCATTCCTCCAACCTTGCCAAGTCTCTTCTCATCCTTTCTACCCCCCCATGTATCAACTCTGTTACAGATCTTTGTGTCATCTTTCTCCACTACCTTCTCCGAATTTCCATGCCCTCTCACCCCATGCTTCTTATCCCTTCTATCTGCTACCGGATGTTAAAATCCTGCCTATTGCAAGATGTGTTATTGTCTGCCAGTAGTTTTACTATGTTTCTTATGTACCTCCCAGTATGATGTGCTGCAATGTCACAAATTTTGTGATTTATTACTCTGTATAATATGTTCCCTCCTTTTGAGAAGCTTCCTGTTGTATATTTATTGTTTTGCTTATTTTGTATGTTCTTTGAACATTACTTGATTCAGGACTACTTGTAAATGAGCCTGCTCAATGGAGTTTTTTTTTTTTCCTGCCAATAAACTTTGACTTTGACTTTATTTGGTCACTGAGTGATGAGCTGATCCAAAGAAGGTAGCAATAAAGGTTGCACTGTGACAGGTAGGTACAGAGTGCATGGAAAATATCTAGGAGAAAATAAAGGTGTTCTCTAAGGTCTGCCTTGCTAAAATGCACCAAGCCCGACAGCCAGGATGGTGATACCACCAGTCCGACCCATAATGAGGCCTCTCCACTTAGAAAGGTATCCACCTTCCTCAGAGCAGAACATCTATGTTGACCTCCCCCCAGGCTCCTTTAGCCTTCATGAGGGAGTTCTCCCTCCTTCCCTCCCCACATACAAGTAGATATCATTACAAGTAGATATCATTATGGTACAGTAACACAAATTCCCTCTTCCCCTTTCTCCCCCCAAATATGCAAGCAGAACTTGGGCAGCATAGAAAAGGTGCCATATAAACCAAAGTCCATACAACATCAAAATGGCTGGAATATGTGGAACCATTAGATGGCATCACATTGCTGAAACCATTGCCATTGAGTGCAGCACTACAAAGGGATAAGACTAACTATAACCAATCTGATAAATAATTTATTAAACAGTACCTTAAAACATTAATATTAGTGTCCAGAGGATGCAGTCAAGAATCAGCAGTTCGGGGAATCCTACCGTAGAACCCCAGAAAGGATATTGGATATAACTGAATTACTGCTGTGTTAAGCCTTCAAGAGAGAGGTAAGAGATCATTTGGGGTGGGTACTTCAAAGTCCTAGCAGGAGAAGTAAAGAGCTGCTGGGTTTCAAATAAGGATGGCAGATCCTGTCTTCACTTAATGATGGGGGTGTGTGTGTGTGTGGCTGTGAGGTGCTTGAGGCTGATCCTGCTGCTTGTCTCCAGATCATCTACCAGCTTCTCATTATGATAGGTGAGGTGTGTGACTTGTCGCCTCCCCACTGGTCTTCTACAGTCTGCCATGCCAGCTCATTGAGGAGGTTTTCCAGGGTGTCCGAGGGAGATCTGAACATGTCTTCTGTCACCTCCAGCTCAAGAAGTGTTGGGCGTGCCTCTGCCAGGGTGTGATAAAACTTTGGGCCTGATTGCAGGAAAACCTTGCAGTGAGCAGGATAAAATAGATGCATTTTGATGTCCTTTTGTTTGCGGTATCACTGGATTTCAAGTAATTTCCTATATTTCACCATAGTTTGGGGTGAATAGTAATGATAAAAAAAAAAAAGTTTTGTATCCCCAAGCTGTAGTTCCTTTTTATTCCAAGCTGCTTGCAGCACTTTCATTATAGTCTTGTAAATTAGGAATTTCATCAACAATGACCTCAGGTGGGCTTTAGGATCAGTTGAAGGCAGTGACGGGGCCTGGTGAGCCTGTTCTATAAGTAGGGGTTTGTCCTTAGGCCAACCAATGAGCTCCTGCACTAGCGACTCCAGATGAGCTCCTGCATTAGTGTCTCCAGATAAGCTGCCAATTCTTTCCCCTATCTGCCCTCCAGGAGCCCATGGATATGTATATTGTTCTTTTAGGATCTAAGTTCAAGATCCTCCAGTTTTTCAGCAACAGCTTTGTCCTGTTTGAATAAGTAATGAAGGGCTGCGTAATGGTGATCTGTCTGTGCGGCCGTCTCCATTAGACAATGCTCTAAATCCACCGTGTGATCCTTTTACTTCTCTGAGCATTTGCTTAGTTTCAGCAAGGGAGCTTTCCATTAAATTCATGAATGACCCTAGACTTTTCAGCTACTTAAAGAGCTTCTTGGATGTAATAGTAAATTCTTGTTCTTCGTCTTCATCCTCTGTGAAGTCTGAGTGTCTGGTCGGCAAGGAGCTTGGCTGTGAATCAAGCCGTCCATGGTTCTATCCCTTTTTTTTTTTTTTACTGGGGTAGGATCCACAAGAAAATCTTTCAGCTTTTGCTTTGTCACCATCATAATGGCTTTGACTTTGTGTTTTTCCAGCAGCTCAACTGATGGATGGAGAAGTATAATATACAACTTGATTGTCAACCGATGGGGAGCTTGGATGCAAAGCAGCTACATGGGCTCGCATTTGAACCAGAAGACTCAAACATATACCAGTCATAATGTGCTAGTTTTTCCAACATGGAAATGTGTATTTTAATAAACAGGTTGATGAATATATAAAAATGTACAGTACTCACTTGTATCACAACTTAAGTATCCATCCATTAATCAGAAAAAAACATTTTTGTTTCACACTGCAGAATAATACATATTAATATGAGTTCATGATCTATTACGTTAGGAAAATAAATAGTAACTAGTTCTACATTTAAACTGAGTCTGTATATTTCTAAAAAATAAAGTGCACAACTGATAAATGGAATTCCTTATAGTCACCTTATACTAAAGCAACCACACCACAGATCAGAAGAGATATTTTCACTCTGAGCAGGTCATGGAATGGCCTGAGCACACTCATGCTTGAATGAGTGCTCCTGATATCTGACATCACTTCTGATGTCATAACGGATATTTGTACATGGTCAGCTGTTTTTAGATCTGCACAGAGTATAAATAGGCCTTCTGAGCTGTGGCGTGGTTGCTTTCTTCATTACAGAACAGAAAAGGCAACACTGCAGCACAAACTGCTCAGGTAAAGAGCAATGATCGATAACAACTTTGGAAACAAGCATCTGTTTACTTTTTGTACTTAAAGGGCCGGATATTCAAAAGGGATGCACCATGCGCAAAAGGGATGTGCCAGCGCAAGTACGGGAATGCGCCATTGGCGATATTCAGCAGGAGGCAGCTGCGCCGCGTAAGTTGCAATGCACAAGAGTGCAATAGTAATGAATGCATGTGCAACCGTAGGGGGAGGAACCATGAATAACATGTACAGTGCAATATTCAGCAGCATGCAGCATGCACAATAGGGGAGCTAGCGGAAGTTGCGTGACAGCGGAAATGATCCAAAATAAAAAGAATCAAGAGAGGGGCACAAGAACGCTACAGGGAAGCCACAGGTGGGAGAGAGCTGACAGGCACAAGGCAGAGGGTAGCAGTGAGCAAGACTGGGCAGGAGCAGGACAGGGCACACCTGGAGTTAACCAGGAACAGGATAGGAGTGGGGAGCCTGTGCCACTGTGCAGGATTGCTAGTGTAGTGCCACAGTGGACTGAGGGCAGAGACAGTAGGCAGGACAGCCACAGCCAAAGGCCAGAGGTGTACCCGGTGCAGGGGGAGTATCATAAACAGACAGCAGGGGGGACACCAGCCAGGGACATGGCCAGCGCCACCTTCCAGATGAAGGCGGTAATAAGGGGTGTGAGAAGGCAGGCAGCAAGGAGGTGCGGCCATGGAAGGGCCCGTCGGCGGTATGCCTAGAACAGGTGGTACCAAGCCTGCACCACCTTCAAACACTACTCTGGCACAGAAATTGTGGGCTGGTACTGCCTGAACCGGGCAATCCTGAGGCGGCTCTGTGAGCTGTGCAGTGATGAGATGCAGGCACCCACTCGAGGGAGCCATGCTTTGTCAGTGGAGCTGAAGGTAACAGCTGTCATGTGCCTGCTCACCACAGGCACCTTCCAGAGACCAACAGGGGACACAACAGGCATAACCCAGTTGGTCGCATCACGCCTACTCTCACAATTCCTCTGCGCACTGCTGCCACATGCTGTCAAGTACATCCATTTCCCAGCACACAGGCGGTGCGCACAGCACACATACAAGAATTCCACAGGGTAGCATGGATGCCTGGCATGCTCGGGGCCATTGACTGCACCCATGTGGCCATCCACACACCACCTGGCCTGGACAGTGTGTCCTACATAAACTGGAAGGGGTATGCCAGCATCAACTGCCAGGTGGTGTGCTGTGCCAGGAGGTGCATAACCAATGTCTGTGCCACGCACCCTGGTGGAACACATGATGCCTTCATCTGGCACCAGTCCACACTGTGGCACAGGTTTGAGAGTGGAGACATCCCCACTGGCCACCTAGTGGATGAGTATGCATATCACACAGGACAACATGAGCAGACGTGGCCGGGGTGCATAGTCAGAGGTGCCATGGGTACCGGCCTAGTAGGCCCATGGCAAAGCAACGCAGACCACCATACTAATGTCCACCCTCTACACACAGGTGACAGTGGCTACTCACACCGTCCCTGGCTGCTCACACCATACCGGTGCCCCACGACCCCGTCACAGCTACGGTACAATGAGGCACATGCCACAACATGGAATGTCATCAAGTGGGTGTTCGGGATGCTGAAGGCATGATTCCGGTGCCTGGACATGTCTGGTGGTGCCCTACAGTACAGCCCCTCGAAAGCCTGTGGGCTATTTCTGGCCTGTTCCATCCTGCACAACATGGCCAACGACTGTGGGATAGCCATAGAGGTTGAAGAGGGGAACAGTGGTGGGGACAATGAGGACGCCGGTCCAGATGGTGATGGGCAGCCACCCCCCTGGACGATGGGACCCCCACCTGATCCGGATGTCACAGCTGCACTGGGACACCATCACGGAAGAGCACTTTGGCCAACACAGGTAGGTCACGGGGCCATGTGCAACCACCAATGGGAAGGGCACAGCCCACAGACAGGCATGGACAAACCCCAGGGGTGGATGGCGGTAAGGGAATGGGTCTGAGTGTGGCACCACACACGCCATCAGGGATGGGCAGAGCTGAACATGACACACACACACACACACACACACACACACACACATACCACAAGACGTGCACAAGGGGTAGATGGCACGCCAACCCCAAATGCAACCCCTACCACCACACAGGTGCACACATGACCATGCCCATTGGCAGTCACTGTGCGTGCCTCAGAAGCTGGGCACCATTGCACACTGGCGGACAGCGCAACGCAGGCATCATCGTGCACACACCACAGTGGCCAGCAGCCAGGAGGGTGTGCACAGGGACAATGTGTGTGCAGGGCCAGGTACCCCACCTGTGTGTCGCACAATACACACCACACTACACACAGGGCAGTGGCAGACAGTGGCCATGGTGGAAGACAGGTCAGTCACGCGGCACAGTGCCATGGCCACCATGGATGCATGGGCGGCCCTGCCGAGACCTGCCAGCCATACCAGGCTGACCATTGGCCTCATGGGATGGTACTGACTGTCCTCCAGGGGCGACGCTGCATGAACATGACCATGTTCGCGCAGGGGTCTGCAACTCACTAAACATGCCCGAGCCAGGCATGCTCAGTATGCCCACAGCTGAACCTGGTGTCAACATAGCAGGTGTCGCACAGCGTGGGGAACGGGGGGTTGACATGACATTGTGCTGTGTCTGCAGCGCATGGGCACCAAACTTTGTGCCCAGTGTGGCCATGACAGCTGTGAATGCATGTGTCTGCCTGTCAGTGGCAGCGGTCACATCCTCCCACTGCCGGGCCATCTCTGCCAGGAGCAGACCATAGTCTCTGCTGCGCCATTCCTCTGCTTGCGCAGAACTGCACTGAGTGCATCCACTGCAGTCACAAGCCACAACTGCTGATCCATAGAAGCCTGGAGTAGGTGGCTGTGCTCATCAAAGAAGTCATCTGCTGGTCCAGAATGCTGTTCTTCGTGGTGTTCCTGGCCCTGCTGGGCAGCACCCCTTGACGATGGGCGCTGCACACCAGAACCATGCCGCGGCACGTCCACACACGGTGCACTACCACCAACCCCTGACACTGTCCCCCCATCACCATTGGCTGACTGCTGGCACTGCCCCTCTAGCTGACAATCACCAGGGCTCACCGGCGTCACTGCAGCAGCCGCAACAGCCACACCAGCCTGGACACACACCAGTGTTGCCCCACTGGGGCATACAGGCACAGGCTGGGACTGTGGTGTCACGCAAGCCTCTACGGTGGCACCACCCATGGCTACGCCTGTGCCATTTCCTGCTGTGGAACCATCCTGCATCCCACATGTATCACTGTCCGGGACATGTGATCCATCATCATCGGTGCTGGATCCGGCACCAGTCCATGTCCCAGCACGCTGGAGTCCATGGGCGCTGTCATGCTGGGACACAGGCAGGGCCTCATCCACACCAGCACCACCATCTTCAGTCTGGACAGACAGGCAGGTATGAAGTGGTCCAGTCCCTCGGACACCTGTGGAGGTGGATTGACGTTCCTCTGTGTCCAGGGCATCACCCTCAGTGGACACACCCACCACCACTGACCCATGTAGATGCTCAGGAGTTGTAGGGAACACAGTAGCTTTGTTGTCTCTGCCTTGCCCTGTGGCATTCTCCCCACCACCCACACAGTGACAGCACAGGATCTACCATGCAGTGATGGGCTGCCACCCATCTGGAAGCCACCACCAGGAATGCCCTCTATGGCACAACACCGCATGCTGCAGCCACCCGCTCCTCCTGCGGTATCAGGCATGGCACATCCAGCTGTCCACCACCGGTGGCAGCACGTGCTGCCCTGATGGCAGCCACCTTATCCTTTATCCTCCTCCTGTCCGTGCCGACCTTCTTTTTACACTCCTGCATGGACCGCTGGTGGCTGCCATGCTGGTTCACGGCACATGCAACCTCACCCCACACCGCAGCATGGGCCTGTGGCATTCCATGCTGTTCGCTGAGCAGCGGTTCTCTGTTGAGATAGGCCTCGAACAGGGCATCTGATTCAGCCCGGGTAAAGTAGGGCCTTCTCCCCCGTCCCTGTTCCTCTTCATCTTCTCATTCAGTCATGATAGAGCCTGTGGGAATGACAGGTGTCACATTTGAATGTGCAGTCCCATTCAGCCCTCACACACCACAGTCCACACATCCAAACAGCATGCAACCCACCACAACAGACTGCAATACCAAACTATGTCCTCTGCAGCCCCATGTTGCATTTATATAGCGCAATGCATGCAAATGAGGCGAGACGCAACTTTAAGTGGATGCTAATGCAGTGGTTGCGCCATGGAATTGCTGAAGAGCTGATTTGCATATGCTGGCTGAATATCATGCTGTTGCAACTTGCGCAATGTTGTTGAGCATGCTCAGACAATGGCACAGCTCTGTGACGTGCGTAGTAGGCACCACACATTGCACGCCCGTGTGCTGATGCTGACGCGTGCTGTGCTGATGAAGTGCTGTGCATGGGAGGCAGTACAGGGCATGGCCATCACTGTGCCAGTGGCACTAGTGTGCTGTTCTCGCATGTGGCACTCGTTCCCTGGTGTGCTGTAGGTGCCATGTAGCCACAGCATGGTAGGCCACTGCAGGGCGTCGCACATAGGCACCTTACCACGCTACATGCAGGGAGTCCCAATAGCACTGTGGTGCTCCGTGCGAGGACAGATCCTTGATCCTGCAGTTGACCTTTGCCCACAGACACCATGCATACACATGGGTGCACCCCTATTGCGCTGTTCGGTGACAGTGTGATGGGGAATGGCAGCGCTGTATTGCACAGCCTCCGCACATGGAGGATGTGCGCTACAGAGCACCATTTTGTTATCTCTACTGACTGAAAGATGTCACACAGGAGAGCTCAGCAGTGGAGCGTGGTAGAGCTTGCAAACCTTGTGGCCAATGTTGAGCCACATGCTGGGGCCCTGTTTGACCAGGACCCACTGAACAGGAAATGCAGCACCATGTGGGAGGAGGTTGCAGAAGGCATGGAGGAGGCCACTGGTATTGCCTGTTCTGGCAAGCAGTGTCGCCACTGGTATGGGGACCTCTGGCGGAGGGACCCGGATTGACTGGGGTGTCTACAGGCATGTGCCCAGCGAGGCGCCGTGCCACAGCCAAGTAGGTGCTCCATCCATATACTGGTAGCATCTGTCTGTCCGGGTATCGCGGTGTGCATGTGTCCACCCCACATGGAGGTGGGGGCCATCCAGTGTGGGCAGTGGTGGTGGTGGTGGTGGTGGTTGTAGTGGGGTTGTGGCATGGCTGGGCTGTGTGGGAATGCACATACCGGTGGGCTTTGCTACTGGTTTTTACTGATGTTCCCCTCTCCGTGTTTGCACCCTAGGCCTGGAGGAGTGCCGTAGGGTGAGGGAAGCCCGAGCTGAGCCAGAGAGGAGGGGCCATGGGCCAGCAGCACCCAGCTAGACTGGATGCAGGTGAGTGCCTTTTTCCCCTCACATCTGTGCATGTTGTGTTGCAGGGTTGGCGGTGGGGTATGGCCACCAGCACTTTGCCCCACCACCATGCACGCCACATGGTACACTCAGCACTGTCCTGTGGCACTGCATGTGTGGGTGGGCATTGCTGGTGGTCTGTGCACTGGGTACATGGCTGTGCTACTGCCTTCGCACAGCCACGGTGGTGTTGTGCGGGACATGGGCGGTGAGTGTGTGCAGCGGTCTGCATGGCTGTGGGTGCCTGGGTAGGCGGGTCTTGTGGATGCGGTCACTGTGGGTGGTCGCATGCCATCACAGGGGCGTGGCCCACTGCTGTATGCCATGCACAATGGGTGGGCTGCAAGGGGCTGGACAGTCACGTGTATTGACTCTGCTCCCTTGTCCTACGTGGACAATGCTGGACAGCAATGGAGAGAGGGGTGAAGGAGCTGCTGCAGCTTGCCAGGGCAATGCTGGAGATCCTGCAGAGGATGGAGTGGGATGGGGTACGTTGCCACAGTGGAAGTAGATGGCACAGAATTGGAGTGAGGGGCAGGTGATAGGCCCTCTATGCCCCCTTGTTGATTCCCCCCTGGACTCACCCTCACTCCCCTTCTTCCCTCTCCTATTTGTTCACCCCTGCCCCATGCCTGTCCCCACCTGGTTTGTGGCCCTTTCTCCCCACCCTTGTATATTGTTGTAAATATGTTTGGTTGTTGCATTTGTTTAATATATACTTTTTTTATGACAACTGTGGTGGTCTCTGGTTTGCAGCGGGATAATGGTGCTTGGCTGCAGTGGTGTGCATGGCATCGAGGGTGGTGCAGACCTGGGCATGTTTGTGTGTGTCCATCAGGGACCCACCTATGGTGTGGGTGGGGGACTCGGTCACTGTCTGTGGTATGTGTGTTGTTCTCTGTGCACTGGACACTTGTGTGCTGTGGTCCCCAGTGCATGCACTGTGTCCATGGTGCCCCGTCAGACTGTCCATGGCCTGTGCAGCTGACACCCTTGCATTTCTGTGCTATGCATGGTCTGCTGGCATGTCAGTGTGGCTGTTCATGCTGGACACCCCCTGGACCTGGCACAATGGCGGATTGCCTCCTGTCACCGGTATGGTGCATGTCTGCCTCGGGTGGCACTGTGGCCTCTGCTGTTGTTGTCACCCCCTTCATGCTGTCACTTGTGTCTGTTGCAGGCACTGTGCTCCGATGTCTGTCATTTGTGCTCCAGCCACACGCTGGTGGCGGACAGATTCATGGTGCATGTGCAGGGTGGCTGGTACACCTGTGCCATGGAGGGGTGCTGGCTGTGGGTACATGGCTGCTGTGGTTGCATGCCAGCAGGTTTGTTGCCCTGTTATTGTGTTCCTGTGTTGGGATGCTCTTGGGTATGGGTGGGTGTTTGTCTGTGCCCTGTGTTGCATCCTATGTGGTGCATGCTTCCATGCACCACTGTGGGCGTCTGTGCTGGCTGTTGGAGCCAGTGCTGGGACAGGGTGTGTGCTTGAGTGGGTGTGCGGGGTGCTGTCCTGCTGGTGATGGGGTCCAGAGCAAGCCCTGTCGCATGTGGGGTACTTTGGGTGCTGATGCAGGGTCGATCTCTCAGCTGTGCCTCAGGGGGGCTTTGCAGGGCGGCACTGTGTCTGCAGTTGTTGTGTAGGTGGCTGCTGCCGCCCGCTGCAGAGTGCTCATGGTGGGACTGCCATGTATGGCTCCATGTTGCACAGGGTTTCATCGTCACAGTGGGGGTGGTGGCATGCATACGGAGACATGCACTGTTGGGCGCTGTTCCTGGGTAGGGTGTCTGGGGATCGCTATGCAGGGTGTGCTGTGCATTGGTGGGATGGAGTAGCACAGGGTGGCCAGACCTCCTTGTGTTACGGTCACAGCTTGCCAGGGGGTGTGCTGGGGCACCATGCACCAGCTGTGGAATTGCTTCTGGCGTCCAAGGGCTGGTGGTTCATCCAGTTCACCTCAGGTTGTGCGGTTCATGGGGTGCTGGGGCGCTGTCTGGTCTGCTGCGTGCTCCTCTGTCATGTCTTCCATGGGTGGTGCCCCTGCATCCTGTCCTCATGGCTTCAGTTTGTGCTACTGCATCAGCCTGTGCCACTGCACATCCCTGGTCACGCCATGGCATGGTTGCGGGATGTGGTCAAAATCACGCTGCCAGAATAGTGCGAGTAAATATAGCGCATTCAAAATTGCGCCTGTAAAGATCGCGTATGAACAAAAACGCGCTTACCTTAATAGCGTGATGCAACATCTTCATCAAACATCAAAATCATGATTGGTTAGGGATATAGCGCATTCAAAATCGTGCCTGTAAAGATGAATACTGTTCTGTGTGCGATTATTTACCAGATGAACAGCATAAATGAAATTTCAAACCTCTGGAGAGCACGTGTCTTTCTCACAGTTCATTCTGCCAAAGGGTCAACATTTCAAAACTATGGCCCCCCTTAAATTGTCAGATTTCAGACCATTCGTTTTGTCAGTTTAATAAGTACATGTTCCAGAGATCGATTTTCACAGATGACCAGAACATTTAACAAGAAAACATAAGAATAATTAAAACCATTATGGCAATATATAATACATATTCTAGCGTTAATAACATTTACACTGAGTTAGTAGGTAGATACTTCTACAGAACAAGTTTAAAACTAAAAACAGAAGCCTCTCTGCTGAATTTGACTCATCTTCTGGAATCTAATCTGACCCACAACGTAAGTTCTTACAGTGTGTGCCTGTTGCAGTGAGCCAGAAATGAGATGAATGCAAATACTGCAGTCTTCTGCACTTGAGGTTCAAAGACCGGGAGCACCCTGGCTATATTTTGTAGATCGGGGGGGGGCCCAAGCAATGCATAGAGGGTCCATGGAGCAAGTAACTAAAATGTTACTGTCTAACATAACCCAAACGTTGTTCTGTGTGACAGTATTAGATCCGCTGTGCTCCCCCAAGATACATAGCAGAATAGTTGAACTGAACTGTTGAATTGATTACCTTGCGATACTGACCCTGCATTTTTGATTCTAGACTGCTGTATGTAAGTTTTTGCATTTAAATCTTTTTTTTTTTTTTACCTTGCCTGTATTGCAGAATAAAGTTGCATTGAGCTGTTGAATTGTTGTAGTTCTGTAATGGTATCAGATCCACTTTTCACCACACTCCGAGACACGTAATCAGTTCTGACATCGGGGAACAAGATTTCCCCTAGCAACCTCAGCTGAGGTTCAGAGCAGAACTGTAGAATTAACTCACATGACTGCTGACTTTGCAATACTGTCTGACTCTTCAGTTGCAATTAAGAGATCTTTATACCCACATTGAAATTACACATGCGCGCTAAACATGACATGCACGATTAAATTAGCGCTATGTTGATCGCGCTATAATTGCATGCGCGGTTAGAGACGCGCGATTTTGACATTAAACACATGGTTGGTACGATATTCAGTTGTGTTGCACAAATGCACCTTGGCCTGTGCTGTGTTTGAATATCGCGCGTGTTGAGCATGGGTGCACTGCACTTGTGCCTGCTCCTGTTATTTCTTTGTGGCACAGTTTGAATATCTGGGCCCTAGTCTCTTTCATTTTTAGGCAGCAATAAATCTAACTGGAAAAACTTAGAGTAAGCAGATTTTAAGATATAATTTTGGGGGTATTAACTTGTCAAGATGAAAGGAACAGTACCTCAGTGGATTTTAAAGACATTAGGACAGTTGGAAGTCTGAGTCAAACATTTCAGCGTGAATAGCTCATTTTACTCATTTAATAGTTTTGTGCTACTAAGGGCATCATTTAAAGTGTCTTTAAAGAACTACAGTATATGGAACAATCTAGAACTGCTTCTAGTGAGAGTGACTATAAGGAATTCCACGTTTCAGTTGGACACTTTATTTTTTAGAAATATACACATTCACTTTACTGATTATATCTGTTCATAAAGCAAATTCCACTTATCAGTTGTGCACTTTACTTATTTTGAAATATACAGAATCACTTTAAATGTAGAACTAGTTACTATTTATTTTCCTAAAGTAATGGATCATGTCCCGATACAGTGATATGTATTATTCTGCATAGTGAAACATAATTATTTCACCAGTTAAGGGATGCATACTTGTTTAAGTTGTTATACAAGTGAGTATATTGTTATATAGTCACCATTAGTCTATTAAATACTAGGGATGGGAGGACAGTGAAATTGTACCTGATATCGGATCCAAATATTTTTGTCGTGCTCCTAGCGGGTCATGTTTTTTTTTTTCAGATCGGAGAGTGCAAATAAAGATTCAGAGCCTTAGAACATTGTGGTTTCTTTTTTCTTTTTTTTTTTTTTTAACTGACTTCGTGTTTTAAAAATACCACAATGATCTCTTGCCATACAAAAATAGTTAAAACTTCAAACTTAAAGCCACATTTCAGTTTGAAGTAGCGAGTAAAATACTGTAACCGACAGTCCCATGTATTGTAAAAGAACCTCACAATTGAATCAGTGATGTGATCTGTCGAGTAACAAAAGTAAATCCTGCCATACAGACCCATACTCAGATTGATTACTATACTGCTCGAAGTAGCATTAGTCCACAGTAATGCAACCTAATGCAGTGACCGAAATCAGTCCGCATGTTTGTTACCTCAAGCTCACTTATGGTTCACCTGCTAGCTGCACCTATATTCTGGGCTTCTTTTTTAAAAGCTGTGGAGGTTATGCTTCAAGAAAAGAAGCATATTAACATTCTCCATGGACAGTCTTGAGCTGCACTCACTAATAATGTCACCTGTGACACGAAAAACTCTCTCACTAGGAACGCTTATTGGTGGTGCTGCTAGATAATGCCTAGCTAAAGAAGCCAAAGTTGGAAACTGAGCACAGTGTGTCTTCTAGTACAGCAGTGCATCAGTATTGCATTTCTTTGGAACTGTGGTCTCTGACAAGTAGGTGTCAAGCTCTGTGTTGCAGTTTGTCTCTTCCTGTAATGATGAAGCTGAAAAAACAACAATGCATTAAGTACTGGTTTTATGGGGAAGGGGTCAGGGTGAGTGCAATCCGGGTGACAGTACCAGGAGGCAGGCATTATTTGAGTCCCATCACCGGGGGGGGGTAGGGGTGAAGTAGCGTAATTCACAAACGCCATCACCACTTATGTTTTGTTGTCTTAAATGCATTTTAGTGTGACAAACCATCACCATTACCGTAACCATCACCATTTGCGTTTTGTGTGTGTGTGTGGGGGGGCAGATTGGGGACTGTTACTGTTGGCGTCTGTTGTCAAACCATCACCATCATGTATGTGTTTTTTTTTTTTTTTTGTGTGTGTGTGGGGAGGATCAGCACAAGTTGCACTCAAACCTTCACCACTGTGTTTTGTGTGAACTACCTCTACTCACAATGCCTTATTGAATTAGTTTGTGTGAAATGCTCCCACGGGTCATCCGACTCATTGTCATCTACTAGGGGCTGGTTCTCCTGTGATTGCTGCGCATTTTGCTTTCCCTCTATCTCCTATCTAACTTAATATATGGATCTTGAAATTAACACTATTGTAAAGTATGCAAAACATTTTTGGTAATAGGATTGCTCCCAGAGCAATAATACCACACTTCCTGACTGATAATAGTAGTGTTCAGGTACAGTAATACCATTACTCCATACCTGAACAATACTATTATCACCAGACCTCAACAGCGTAAGTCTGCCCACGACATCGTCATAAGCATGCCTTACAATTGGCCACTTCTCCTGCGTGGGTAGGCAGGACAACTTCTCAAACATGGTGGCTCGGTCTCTCACTTAGCAAGAGAATTCCTCCACGCTAACAGCAGAGTTTTTTTTTCCCCCCTTTGGCTTCATCTGCCCAATCTCGAACATGCAGGGCTCGCCGATTTGCCTTGCTCACATGGGGCTCCTCTTCTCAGTACTGTGGCCTGACTCATACCACTGCTGTTGGGGGGTGGACTGGGCTAAAGAGACCCACACTGCTGCCAGATTCTCATACAGGACCTCAGTACTGAGTACCCTATAATTAATGGTACACTGGAATAATATACATGGATGCACACCCCTTCCAATAAGTTTCTTTCTGTAAACTTCTCTGTGCCACAGTAATATATACATAATAGCATGGCTCTGGAAGAACTGATTTTTAAATGTATTACAACTAAGTATTAAGAAACATTTGGGAATAAATATATTGTCAGCTATCATCATACACCCATTGCAAGGTGTAAGGGAAAGCCCAATCCCTTCATTCACTGAAAGTGTGATAAACTCTGAGCATAAAGGAACACCCTTTATGTTATGGTTAGCTCCAATTGTGTATGTATTTCTATACGTGCAATGTTCTTCTTGCAGAACAGTTCAAAGGTCACCAAATGTAGTACAGTTGAAGGTCACAAAAAGTTTTTGTAGTGTAGTAGTTAGTGACATCACTACTGTACTACAGCAAAACCAAATCTGCCATTCATAGAAACCTAGAATTTGATGGCAGATGAGGAACACTTGGCCCATCCAGTCTGCCCATATTTTACATTTTAGATATTCATAGTAATTTTTTCTTGTTTTTACTAAGAACAGAAGTACTACAACCAGTTCCATTTTAAAACTCATATACTATAAAAAAAAAATATGTGGGCGACCAAAACACCACTTGGTATGTGTTTTTATCTCAAGCTTGACATGACATACTAACATACATACATACTAACATACTAAAATGCCAGCAGAATAGGCCTAACAGCCTTTTGTGTCTGCTCATTTGGTCAGCCCCCACCCTGGGAGCTGACCTTGCTTCCCTCCTCCCTTCCCAGTCCTGGATATTCTTGCTGCACTGGACTTTGCTTCCAGAACCCTTCCCCTGTACCTGTCCCACCCCCTCTTGAGCTCCTCCACCGTCTCTGCCTCCACCAGCCCCCTGAGCAGCGCATTCCATGGCTCCACCACCCTTTCAGTGAAATAGTACCTCCTCCTTTCTCCCCTGAATCCCCCCCCCTCCAGCTTCCACCCATGCCCTCTAGTTGTCCTCCCCCATCTTCCTTTGGAGCACCCTGACTGCTCCTCCCCTATTTACCCCCTTCACGTATCTGAAGACCTCTATCATGTCCCCCGGTCCCTTCTCTCTTCCAAAGTGTGTATATTTAGCTCTTCGAGCCTCTCCCCATAGGTTCTGCCCCCCCAAGCCCCAAATCATTTTGGTTGCCCTCCTCTGGACCCTCTCCAGGAGTTCAATGTCCTTCTTTAAGTGTGGCCTCCAAAACTGCACGCAGTACTCGAGGCGCGGCCTCACCAAGCAGTTATACTGAGGTAGTATCACTTCCCTCCTTCTGGAGATGATACCCCTAGTGATGCATCCAAACATCCTGTTGGCCTTGGCTGCTGCCCTCCTGCAAGTCTCCTAATTGTTCTTCTTGACATCCACCACCACCACCCCCAGGTCCCTCTCAGCCATCAAGACTTGTAGCATTCCTCCCCCGTGTGTACACTTGGCCTGGGTTTCTGGCTCCCAAGTGCAGTACCTTGAATTTCCCTGCATTGAACCTCAGCTTCCACTTTCTAGACCACCTTTCCAGAGCCTCCAGGTCCCCCTGCAGGACCACCCTCCCTTCCTCCCCATCCACCACCACCCCCAGTTTTGAGTCATCTGAAAACAGACTTATCTCACTCCTGATACACTTCCTTATGTCAGAGACATAGGCTTTGAACAGGAGGGGCCCAAGGACTGATCCATGAGGGACCCCACTAATGATCCTCCTTGGGGATGAGACTATCCCGCCAACCACGACCCTCTGGGTCAGTCCTGGAGCCAATTGCCTATCCATCTGATCATCTGATTCCCAACCCCCATTTCTCCCAGCTTAGCCAACAGGCTACCATGAGGAACAGAGTCAAACACCTTGCTGAAGTCAAGAAAGAGGACGTCCACCAGTCTGCTTAGGTCCAAGGCACTCGTTACCCAGTCATAGAACTCCACAAGGTTTGACATGACTTCCCCGGGACGAATCCATGCTGTCTATCATCCAGGCAACCCGACTTTTCCAGATCCCCCCCAGCCTGTCCTTGACAATGCCCTCCATCACCTTGCCCACCACTGATGTCAGGCTGATGGGCCTGTAGTTCTCTGCCACCTCCCTTGATCCCCCCTTGTGGATAGGCATTATATGTGCCACCTTACAGTCCTGGGGCACCCACCCTGTCCTCAGAGAGATGCTGAAAAGCTCTGCCAGGGGTTTCACCAGGACATCCGCCAGTTCCTTCAGCACTCTGGGATGTAATTTATCCGGCCCCAGTGCTTTCTCCGTCTTAAGGGACCTGAGGGCTTCCCTCATTCACTCTGCCATGATTTCCACCTCTGCTACCTTGTCACCTGCTTTGTCTTCCCCCCCTCCTGCCAGTAATGCACCCTCCTCCCCAGACCCACCGATCGGTAAGGGTTCCCCCCACCTCAGTTTCACTGTCTCCTCCTATGTATGATACAGCCCCCCTATTTTCCTTGGTGAAAACTGAGGCAAAGTACTCATTTAGTACCTCAGCCTGCTCCCCCGGGTCTTGTGCTCATCCCTCCCCTGTTTTAATCCTGCTAATGTGCCCCTTCACCTTTTGTTTTTCCCCTCTGTATCTGAAGAACCTCTTGTTCCCTCTCCTAATTTCCCTAGCCAGGTTCTGCTCCTTCCATGCCTTAGCCACCCTCACCACCCTAGTGGCCCTTCTGGCCATCAGCTGGTACTCCCCTCAATCCTTTTCACTCTTTGAGCACTTGAAATGTCTATAGGCTGTCTTCTTTCCCCTTACCACCACCTAAACCTCCCTGGTCCACCAGCAGGGTTTTCGGGCCCTACCGCATTTTCGCCTTACTCTTGCATAGGTACTGGTAGCATCCTGCACCCCCCCTCTTGAAGATTTCCCACCTACTGTCAGCGTCCATGTCTGGCCCAATCCCATCCAAATGCTCCTTAAGGATCCTTCCCATTTCCTTGAAATCTGCCCCCTGCAGTCAGTTACCTCCGTCTTTGTGCAGCCTTCTGCCCCTCCTAGGTCCAGGCAGAACCAGACTATGGCATGGTCATTCCCCGCCAATGGGTCCCTCACTTCCAGGCCCCCAGTCTGGTCACTGTCTGCCAGGACTACATCCAGTATCCATGCCTCCCTGGTTGGTTCCCCCACCTGCTGAGTTAGGAACACGACTTGAAAGACATCCAACAATATCTGTTCCCTGACCACCGAGGATGTCATAGTCTCCCAGTCTGTTCCTGGCATGTTTAAGTCCCCCAACACCACCACCCTTCCCCCTGCCAAGTCTGCAGTGTCTCCCAGTGTCTGCCACCAGACTCTCCTCCAGCTTCTCTGCCAGTGCAGGGGGTATATACTCTCTTGACCCCCCCCCCTTGTTATCAAGGTGACCCAAATTGCCTCCACAGTTCCCTCCGCCTCCTCCACTCCTCCTATGCCAATGTAGTTTTTGACTATTATTGCTACCCCTCCTCCCCTTCCATCCCCCCTGTCCTTCCTGAACATGGTCTAACCCTCCAGGTACAGGTCCTAGTCATGCCCTGTGGTGGCCCAGGTCTCAGTGACCACTGCCACATCCACCTCTTCTCTCAGTTAGCATCACCTGCAGCACAGGCATTTTATTGTCCAAGCTCCTGGCATTTAGCAGGACTACCTTCCACCCTTTCCCTACACTTCCATTTCACCTGTTTGCGTTCCCATGAGGATTCCGTCTTCCCCTGGTCTGCACCTTACCAGTCAGCCTTTTCCCACATTCCTCCAGCTCCTTGGGGGTGGAAACAGAGTTCCTCCTTTGTCGGACCCCCTTGACAGCCTTTTCTCCCATCCCTCCCCCTTTCACAAGTTTAAACCCCACCTTTCACCAACGAACCCCTCTATTTTCTCTTAAGGATTTCCCTCACTTCCAAATTGAGATGGAGCCTATCTCTAGCATACAGCCCCTTATCCTCCCAGGTATTCCCCCAATCCCCCATCAGCCCATACCCTCTGGTCCCACACCACTTCCTGAGCCACTGGTTATCTCCCTAATCTTCCTCTTGTGTTCCCCACTAGCCCTTGGCACTGGCAGGATTTCAGAGAAAGAAATCGCGCATCCTATGTCATGACAGACCCCGGCAAGCTCCCTGAACCTTGCCTGTATCTCTAGCTCACTATTTCCCTCAATGTCATTAGTACCCAGGTGGACCAATATGTCCGGGGAACCTCCACAGTCCTTTGCCAGCTGATATACCTCATGCTTTGGCCCTGTGCACCGTTAGTCCAGGGAAGCATTTTGTTTTAACCGGGCAGGCTTCTCCCTCCCTATCCTATTTGATACCCCTGATCATGGAAGCACCCAACAGGAGCACTCTGGCTGCCCCTTTTCCTCCATTTCCCCCTCATTCATGTCCCTCATCCTTTCTACCAGCCCCTACCCCCAGCCGTCTCCTTGCTCCTCCCCCTATCTGGGTGCCACCTGCCGTCCCCTCCTTATTTACCCCGGCCACCCGCTCCCCTCTGATCCTGTGCCTCTCATCGTCCTGAGTATCCTTCTGTACCTTGCTACCCCCACTGTTACTGTTCGTGACTGGTCCTCCCCTCCCATCTGCTAAACTAGCCTGGTTTTTCCTCCCTTCCTTCCCGTCTCTGTTCAGACCCTCCTTGCCTGTTGTGCTTCCCTGGCCTAAACCCTCAGCTCCCTTTACTGTATCGTCCTTGTACTTCTGGTCCTTCTTCTTGCCCTTTCCTCCCAAATGGTCCTTCTCCTTGCACTTTCCTCCCTCTACCCTCTCCTCCTCCTGTTCTGCTCCCCTGCTCCCCCCATTTTCCTGCATTCCAAGTTCCCCCCTGTTCCTCCTGCTATCCGGCCCTGCCTCCTGCCCCCTACTCCCTTTCCATCTCTAACCGCCCCGTCATGGCTACATCATGCCCCTCATCCTCAAGCAGAAGAAGAGAATTTAACCGGTTAGTGAGCTTAAGGTTCAATCCACCTCCCCACCTTGCTTATTTCTGTCCAGTCCCAGCTATCTGCCTACTTCCCTGAGAATGTCCTCCCTTTAGCCCCCCTCTGTGAGGGTCCCCAGTTACCTGCCTGCTTCATTGGTAGTATCCTCCTTTTGGGCCCCTTCTGCCAGGGTCCCTATGCAACCCTAGAGTACTCTCTTGCACTCCTTTCCCTGTGCCCCCACCCCCAATTGTTTGGTGCAACCCGTGGGAGAACCCCTGCCCTATACCCCAACCATACCTCTCCCCTTCCCCCAACTGTCTCCTAATCCTTTCAACCTCCTCCCAAAGCTGTGCCAGCTGGTAGCACACTGAGCAATGACCAAACTTCTAAGTCCAGTCCAGTATCATGGCTGCCCCACACCCTGTGCACCCCACCACCCTCCCAAAGATGCCGGCCTTAATGACATGTGGTCCTATCCCCCTCCAAGTAGGTTTCCTTTGGTGAGCCACCATGTTCCCCGCTAGTCCAAGATACACCCCTACCCACTAATCAGGTCACCCACTAATCCTAGATACAGACCCACAGTAAACAGGTACCCCTATTACTAGATGCAGTACAGTACAGTAAACTTATAAGGGAAGTGAACAATTCCCTAAGATCCTCTCTGCCAGCCTTTAAACCAGGGGTCGATCTTAATATTCATTTACTAGCCCGGGTACTAGTGCAGATTGTCACGGGCTAGTGCAGGAACTCTGTCACTTGCCCAGTTGGGCTAGTGCAGTTCCTCAGGTGGAAAGCTGCAGTTCCATTCTCTGCCTGTTGTGCTGTGTGGTGCTCATGCTATCGCAAAGAAAAAAAAGACACCAGCATGAAGCTCGGTCAGAGCAGTGAGACCATAAAGAAGCAAAGCAAAAAATTAAAATGGGATTGTACAACTGACTGAGACCACAAAGGAGCCCCCCCTCAAGTCAAACTGAACAGCACCCCAGCTGCAGCATTCAGGACACAGCATGGTCATAAAAGTGAGACCGTAAACTGTACACAATTAAAGACAAGCAGCTCAGTATGTAAGTCAAGACCAGTGGTAGGGCAACATTTATGCTATAATGTTGGGTCGGAAGTAAATCAAGACAAACTGCTGAAGCTGAAATAGCTTAGCTAGTAATGCACTCCAACCTCATCTCCACAGTTCCATTTGTTTTAGCCTTGTCCTTGTCACGCGGTGCTGTGGTCACCATCTGAGAAGCTGCAAAGCAGCAGTGGCAACAGATAATATGCGCAAGTGAGAAAATGGGCTCCTCCAAAGGAAAAATGTGACCGGAGCAGCACCCCCAAAACTAAACAGTCAACACCCACAGCATTCAGGAGTCAGGACACGGCGCGGTCAGAACAGTAAGACACCTTGTATGATCCTGTCACCCTGTAGTCACCATCATTCTGAGAAGCTGCTTCCAAAACTCAGAAATAGCAGCTGCAGCAAATATGCACCAATGAGAAAACGGGCTTCTCCATCCTAACTGTAACAGCTGGTCTCTAGCTCTGCAGGCAATAATGATACAAAGGCAGACCCCCCCCAAGTCCACCCCCAAAGTAAAACATCACTAGATTCGCCAGCATTCACACCAGGTGCGGTCAGAACAGTGAGAGACCACAGCGCTAATCAAACAAGAGACTAACAGGCTACGGCCCAGGAACACAAGGAGGTTAAACCAGGATTCCAACCTCTGTTGTTCTTTTCAGCTTTGTCCCAATGGTTTGTCTGAGCTGAGAGTGACTGATAGTGATACAAATGTGCTTGAAAGTGAGCCACACTCCACTGACACCACACAATCCAGCAACATTTAAGGATCATTTGACTTTTATATTGGACTGGCAGTATAGCCTAGAGGTTAGAGGAACAAGGTGTGAACGAGCTTGGTACATCCAGCAGACCAGACCTGAGTTTGATTCTCACAACCTCCACTTGCATACTGTGTGACTCTGAGCAAATCACTTAACCGTCCAGTGCTCCCAGGTTACCCCTGAAAACAGGCACTTGTGCCTAGTAGGCCTTATCTGGTTACGAAAGACTTATTCTTTTTAAGAACTTTAAGACAATGACATTAAGGCATTGACTTCACTGAGTGTTGTGTATATGAAGTATTTTATTTCACAAAGTTCATTTGTAATTTAGGTTTCAAATAAATTGAGACATGTGCTTGAAACATTTAGATTTTATTTGCCTTTTGCATAACAGATCACTGTGAACCATACTGACTGCGGGCTAATGCAAACTTCTGTGGGCTAGTGCAATCTCTGGTTCACTAGCCCAGCTGGCTAGTGCAAAAAAAGTTAAGGTAGACTCCTGCTTTAAGCCCAACCCCCAGTGACTAGAACTACATGAGCTGCACCTGAAGTCTTTTCCTCCAATTGCAGGGCAGGTGTTCCCCTATAAATGAGCCAAGCTCTGGGGAGGGAGGGGTGGAGGAGTGCGGGATTAGGGCCTACACCAGACTCTCTCTCTCTCTCTCTCTCTCTCTCTCTCTCTCTCGTGTATCAGCCCTGTGTCTACCCCTCCAAGCACTGCAACCAAAGAAACAGCCCCAATTAAATCCCACCAAATAGGTTTTAAATCAGAAGAAATAGGCTTCCACAAACATAGCCTGCTACACAGTGAAACGTCAAACACATGAGCCCACTCATAGCCACCAAAACAAATTTCAAACTTCCAACAGCACCAAAAACAATATCCTGCTAGCCCCGTAGAAGTAGTAAGAAAGAAAAGAAATAACCTTCTACCAAGTAAAATCCACAAGAAACCAGGTAAAATCAACAAGAAAAAGCTACTATACTGGAACAGATCTGCTCCCTTCCCCTTCTAGTTACTTCTGAGAAGCCAAAGCAACTGACACCACAAACCTGATTCAGCTCTGCCTCCAGTTAATTAGCTGAGTGAGACCTGGCCAGACCATTAGCACCCTTCCCCCACAGAGGGGAAGAACATCAGAGACCTCTTCAGCTTAACTCTCGAGGATCCTATGCTGTCATGTCAACCCCTTGGTGGAAACACAGCCTTCTTGTGTATGATTTCCCATAAACTATTCTTTATAGAGTGTTGTATTATTATTATTATTATATATGAATGGTCACTTTTTTTTTTAAATACTGAAGGAGTGGCATTCAAATTTTGTGATAGCAAAAGTGTGACATTGGCAATAGATAATACCATGGTTCTAAAAAGAGATCAATGGTATTACAGGATAGTGTGTTCAGAGCCTTCTATGCGATACAACAAATAACAGGTAGAAAACACTCAAGTCAGTCAAGCTTTGCTATTGGGATTTATGATGTCTCCAGAATCCCTCTGTGGAATTACAATATTGTCACTGGTGGTCTCTTAGCTATTATTCTGTTCATGAAATGGCTTGATTTGTCCATCATTTAGTGTCTACCATAGTGTTGTCAACAGTAAATTAGTAGCCAGCAATCATTCCCTTAAGTCTTAAACTATGATATTCATTAAAAATTAGGGAAAAATACCTTTTACTTTATGGTTTTATTTGTAATGTACTGTAGGAGGCATCAGCCAGGTCAGTTATGAAAACCTACCCTAGATAGTGCTGTCATAACTGCCTTGGTTTCTGCATTTGAGTTATACTAGAAATACAGTAATGGAATTGGACCTGTTATTCAGGCTCCATTCACTGAATGGGGCATTCTTGTCACTTGAATGTTACCAAAGGAGGTGGAATTTGTGATTCTGCTACCATTATGACCCTCCTGCCAACTGAGCAGCTTTTCAAAGTTCTTCAGAGAAGGAAAAGGATATTTATGCCCCTCATTTTTATGTTTGTTTGTGCATGTGCAGCAAACATCCTATTACGATAACAGGGTTTCAGAACTGTGTCAGTGTTGGATCCAGTGCATCTCAATCTGCAGTGGGCTTGACAGTGAGAGCCCAATGATAAGAAATGCTGATCATAACACTGTGCTCTGCCTACTGGGCAGAGACTTGGAGTAGTAGAAAGGGGCGAGACGCTCCAACTCAGAGCAACTCAATCTTTTCATCTGCATGATGCTAACTAGCAAACAGCTGAGCAGCATCACGATCAACTCTGAGTGGAGGAGATATACACAGAAACAATTCCTTCAAACTGCTAAGTATCCTGCCAGCCTCCAGTTCTTTCCTTGCACTCTGTCCATGAAATAAAATACTCCACCTCTGCCAAGTATCCAGCCCACTTCCCGACCCTCCCCAGTGCCTTGTCTGTCAAAAGAAAATACCTTCACACTGCCAGGTATCCTGCCACCTCCTGATCCTTCCCTGTGCCCCATTCTTGAAAAGAAAAAATACCATCCCACTGCCAAGTATCCTGCACACCTTCTGATCCTTCAGATGCCCACTCCATAAAATAAAATACCTTCCCACTGCCAAATAACCCACCTACCTCCTGCTCCTTCCCAATGCCCATCTGTGAAAAGAAAGTACTTTTCCAGTGTTAAGTATCCTTGCCATTTCCCAGTCTTTCCCCATGCCCTATGCATAGAATAAAATACCCCCTCACTTCCGAGTATCCCACCCACCTTCTGATTCTTGACCTGTAAAAGAAGGAAATGGTCCAGTATCAACTTTTGTCCTCCATGTTCTCCTGTGTCACACACACACACACACACACACACACACACACACACTTACTTACCTAGTCCAGTGCTGCTCCTACTCAAATGTCTTGCTTCTTCTGAGCTCTACTGGGAAGTGACTGAAACCAAGGCAAGTTTAGTTAATGTTTTTTGAATGCGTTTTGGACTTTTTACACATAACTGTCAGTTTTTACTATTTGTACACTGAATTTTCAACATGGCCTTTTTAACTCCACCTCATAAACAAGGTAGGTGAAATATTTCAAATCCCAAAAAACAAGCGTTTGCAGTCACTCTGTGAAATCCCACTCAGACAGGATTCAAAAATTACCTTGACCATAAGGAGGATCATAAAAAAACTATGTTGAAAGTTTGGGGTCAGAATTTCAAAAAACAAAAATCTTAAGTAGCAGCATTGAAATTCTTCAATGTTTATTCATAACTTTGCTATTTTTCTTTTATATCAAGAGAGACTAAAGGAGCTTAATATGTATACCCTTGAGGAAAGGAGGAAGGGGAGACATAATAGAAACTTTCAAGTATCTCAAGAGGATCAACAAAGTCCAAAAGGGTAGAATCCTTCAGAAAAAGAGATGTGCAAGAACAAGGGGGCACAATTTGAAGATAGAGGGGGATGGCTAAGGGGCAATGTGAGGAAGTATTTTTTTCATAGAGAGGGTGGTGGATGCATGGAACGGCCTTCCTGGGGAGGTCATGGGGTCACAAACAGTGGGGGAATTCAAGAATGCATGCGACAGGCATAAGGCAATTCTGGTGGGGGTTCAGAAGAAGTAGGCTGTTGGTTAACTAGGATCTACCGCTTATCCAATAGGTAGGGAAATGGGCAGACTGGGAGGGCCAAGCTGTCATTATCTGCCATCAAAATCTATGTTTCTATGTTTCTAGATTTTGACCAAAAATTTTCAGCATAGCTCTTTTTACCTCAGTTCATGAACAAGGCAGGTGTAATTTTTCAAATCCCCTCTAAAACATGTTTTCACAGATGCTCCATGAAATCACCTTTCAGATAGGATTTAAAACATTTCACTTGTATTACATAGAAACATAGATTGATCATAAGGTAGGATAATAGAAAGACTAGATTGAAAATCTGAGGTCAATATCTTAACAAACAACAACAACGTTATAAAGTAACATTGAAATTATTCAATGTTTTCACATAACCTTGCTATTTTTCTACATTTTGTCTCCACATTTTCAAAATATTTTTTTTTTTTTTTTTTTTTACTACACATCATTAACAAGGCAGGTGTAATTTTTACAAATTTCCTCCAAAACATGTTTTTGAAGTCACTCTGCAAAATCTCCTTTTTGACAGGATTAAACAAATTCCCTTGGCCTTGATAATTAAGTAAGGTCATAATTAGATTATACTGAAAATTTGGGGTCAAAATCTCAGAAAACAACACTATGTAGAAACACTGAAATTCTTCAATGTTTACTCCTACCTTTACAATTTTACAGGATTGTGACCCCACATTTTCAACACATCCATTTTTGTACCCCACATCATGAACATGAAATATGTAATTTTTTCAAATCCTGCCTAAAACTTTTGCTGTAAAATGACATTTTGTACAGGATTTCATAAATGAAACTGGTCATGTTCATAAGATGGTGTAATAAAGACTATGTTGAACATTTGAAGTCAAAATTGGAAAAAGAAATTACTAATAAGCGTTGACATTTTTCAATGTTAACTCATAACATGGCAATATGTTTACTTTTTAACGCATGGTTTTATCAGTGAGGACTTTGGTAGAGGGCTGGAAGTAAAGAGTTTTGGTCCATCCCCCAAATACAGGACCAAACCCCATCTTCTCAATCATCAAGTGCAAGTAACCTCACTCTACCGAGTAAAATACCTTTCAACATCTGTGACCACTGCCACAGTTGGAGTTGGGGCAGATTCACCACCTGCATCAGGGAGATAATGGAACATAAGTGATTTGAACACAGTCTCCCCTTCAAGAATCTAACCTAAGAATCTTGACCAGAGAGGGGAGTACTAATTCTAGTCTCAAAGCTAGGGCCTTTGCCAGGATTTTAACATGGGCTTTGATCAATGAAATTGGCCTGTATCTGGCAGCATCCTGAGTATCTTTTTCTTTCCTTGGGAAGGACTGTAATAATAGCGTCTTTCATGGATGTGGGGAGCAGGGAAGAGCTGAGAATAAGCTAAGAACTTTTGAAGAACAGGAGAGACATTATCCCCCAGTAATTGATAGAAGTGCACAGGTAAGCTGTCACTACCTGGAGATTGTGAAGAGATAGGAAAGATATAGCAGATGCAATTTCCTGAGGGGAAAGTGGAGTGTCGAGGGTCACCCATTGATCCTCAGACAACTGAGGGAGAGAGATAGAGAGAGAGAGAGATCTTTGGGAATTCTTCAATCCAAGGAAGTTGTGCCTGCACCATGGAGGAGTAAAGGTCTTCATAAAAGGCCCTCAAAATGCAATTTACAGCAGGATCCATGGTGCCGAGAATTTAGCCACCTGCTCAGCATGCTGGCAACCTAGGTTTGAGTCCCAACAGAGTTGTGGCCAGCAGGGAGGGTGATAGCAAGTCCATGCAAATGCTGCCCTCCTAAAGGAGGGTGCTGTGGAGCATTGCTCAGAGGGCAACACTAAGTGTTGCATGTAATCTTAGCCATCATGGGTGTCCAGGGCATTGCTGCGGTGTATGCTACTGGAGAGTGGGGAGGGGTCCAAAAAAGGGAAAATAGCACGTGCTTTGGTCTCACTGGATGACATCTGCCACACCTCCCCATACCAGCAATACCCCAAGCACACTGTTACTGCTCCTGCCTCCCTGCATGCCTTACAGGACCCCCCCCCAGGAACTGTCACTTGCTTCCTACTCACCAGGGGAAGTGTGCCCATTGCAGGGATAAATTGGACCCTCTGGGTATGTGTGGAGTTTCTGGGGAGCCAGGTAGCAGTGATCAGCAGTGGAGGGTGAGACTAGCAGACAGAATGGCATGCTGTGAAGACTAGAAGAAGTGGCAAGAAGGGGGTTGTAGGAATGGTGCTAAAAAAGGCAGTTTAAATCCTGGGTGGACATTCCATGGGTGAAGAATGTCATTCTGGGAGCAGGCGAAGTTTCCATTGGGGGTGGGAGGTCATTCATAGGGCAGGTTGGGGTGTTCTAGCTGGGTTAGGATGGTTAGGGGAATATTCCTGCTGCAACAAGAAGGTTGGGGGTGTTCCGACATTGCCACAAATGTATGTGTGGAGGAAATACTGTGGTTGAGGGTTAGGGTGGGTTGGGAGTGTTCCCAATAAGAACAGGTAGAGGGGAGAGTCTGATGGGGCCATTGGCAGGCAGGGAAATTCCAGTCTCATGCCAGCTGAGGCAGGTATGTCAGTGGTGTGGTAGATTATGGGGTGTTCCAGCTGTACATGGCAGGTTGGAAGAGGTTCTAGCATGGGCAGGTAGGTAGGTGAGGGGGTCTGGGGGTGCAGCAGGGAATGATGGAAGGGGAGGCCATTTGTGTATAATTCCATCTGGGATAGGTATGTCAGTGGTGTGTTCTGGCTGTGCAGTTTAGTTGATGAGGTGTACTGGCAGTGGCAGAAAGGTAGAGGACTGTGAGGGGCCAAGGATAGAGGAGACAATTCCTAGGCAGTATGGGCACTTAGTGCAAAGTTGGAATCAATTCAGGGCAGGACAGGCATATCTGTTAGAGCTAGAAGTCCATTCTGGGAGCGGTGTAGAAGTTTTGTGGAGGGTATTAGGTTGTTTCAGGGACAGGTGGGCTTCTGTTGGAGGTGGTAGACTGTTCTAAGGAAAGGGTTGGAGTTCCACTGAGGGTGGCAAGCCATTTGTGGGCAGGATGGGCATTCCGTGGTGGTGGAAGGCCATTCCAGGGGCAGAACAGGCATTCAGTGGGGTATGGATCTGAAGCATTTTTTTTCCATTTCCCTTTTGCTAATGAAAAGATTTTCTACCCAACAATACTTGGTGGGATGTGTCAAACAGTTCTTTGCCTGGAGAACAACATAGCTAGCTCTGTTCCTTCTCCTACATCATCGGGTCTGTGTCCTGGAAGTTTGTGGCATCACAACAGACCAAGAAGAGCTAACCACCTCACCTGCCACAAGATCGGTCACTTGTGATGTCACATTGAGTTCACAATGCCAGTGAGATATGAGGAGGAATATCAGTATATACTGTTTTAGGGGTGATCAGATTTGGCCAAATCTCTTCTGTGTGGATCCATCAGATTTTGGGAAATTCTGATTCCACATCTGAATCTTCACAAATACTCCTCCCACCCAACATTCTTCAGATAATGAAAGACGGCCAGACCCTCCCTTTACCCCACTTTTGTGGCTCTCATTCTGTTACCTCCTGGGACTCGCAAAGCAAAAATGGTAGTAGTAAGCTAGGGTTAAGTAGTCAAAGACTGTTTCATCAGTGTTGAATTGGGCCAGTCCTCATCTCTGCAGCTGAAGGTATTCAAAACATCCTGGTCTTCAACTTCAGAATGACCCAAATTTCCCTTCCTACAGTGATCAGCATGCTCTACCAGTGCTGCCCAGTAGTGCCCTATGCCCACCCCGTCCATCTGACCACACTCAGTCCTCTGATCTGGTCCTCCCTCCCATGTAAAGTCCCCAATTCCAAACCTGCCTGTTTCAACTGGCTCCTGTACCTTGCAGCACTGACTCCTGACCTGTGCCAAATGGATGAACTGGCTGATAGGAAACATGCCTGACTACCAACAACAAGAGATGCTTCACTCAGAGAGCATCTCTGGCAGTTTGTTACAGGGGTTGTGTTCAAGTTGGCTATGACTGATGATTTTTGATTCATTGGTTTTCTACTCAAGTTACTTTCTCAGGTACATCAGGTTTCTGTGACATATCAGGACAGTAAAGGCTGGCTCTTCAAGACAGGATGGAAGGAGATATAGTTGGCATGTGGGGCACTTACCACTTACAGAACAGGATGGAGACTCAGAGTTACTAGCCCCTGGGCAACTTGGTAGTGGTGGAGAGCATGAGGGTTGGGGGGCTGAATCTGGTAATGGACTGGGGTAGGCTGAGAGGGCAGCAGCCCTAGTGACCAATTTTTACCTAGCCTGCTGCAAAAACAAGGATTTGGGCCTGGAATTAATGACTAGGCCCACTACACACCTCTAACAGTAGGTAATGCTGGTCTACATTAAGGAGTGAGCCAGCCCCATCAGGTCAGCTGTAGCACTACTACACATAACGTTGGTGATCCAGATTCATGAAGAACCTGGAGCACAGGGGCTAGTCCCATGGCCCTTTAAACTGAATTCCCTGCTTCAACTAAATATGCACCTGCCAGAATGCCCCCTATTTCTTCTCAAATCCTGGTTTGCCCGGCTTTGAAGTCTTCTCACTGATTTCCTTTGGCAGGGTAAGGCCATGTGGCAAACATATAGCAAACTTACCACCCCTATGAAATTAGGAGGGTTAAATCTTCCCAACATTTTCATATATTGTTGTACACTTCATGCCAGCAAATTTTATGTTGGGTGAGTCCAGAGCTGGGAGCCACAAATTCAGATTATACTTCCCCTTGGTTGACCATTGAGAGAGTGCTTTGTATTGAGGTTGGGCTACAGCTCTGAAGCTTCCGTTATACTAAACCTGCCCACATCCCAGCTCATCTTAAATCAACTCCATTATATTGGTTACTCAAGGCTCTAACTCAGCTTGCTTCAATATTATGGTTTAGCTTATCATCCAGTCTTTCTCAACCTATCTATGGTAATATCAATATATGGATAGGCAGCCGGCCTAGCTCTTTTCATTTTTGCCCTCAGATTACCCATCTCTTGGTGGACTATTATTTCAGATGGGCATTTTCTTTCCTTTGCCAACTTTTCAGAATGTCATCAGATGCCCGGGTCCTCAATGTTTAAATACCTTCAGCTCACACATGCCATTGCTGCACATTTAGATCCAAGGCATTGGTTGTTATAGTTGGAGGAGTTATTGGGTGACCTCTCTATCGCTGCCCTTCAGCCTCACCCTATCTCTGTCTTATTGTAACCCCTCTACAAATGGCGGTTACTAAAATGTTTTCCTGGACTTGCCTAATGCCCACTGCCTGGCTGGTGTTCTGTGTTTAAACAGCTGGAATGTATTTGCATGAGAGCGCCCTGTTAGCCTCCGTGCCTGTCTCTTTAAGAGGTATTTATCTCATAGGATATCATTGATCTGGGTGGGGTCCAAGTGGTTTCAGAATCGAGTCCTGCCCGGGCTGTGTTACAACTGCTTCATTCTGCCGTCGCTAGGTGCGCAGAGGAAGCCCTCATAGGATCTGTGATTGTTTGTTTGCTGATTATCTGCTTTAGTGATAATAATATAGTAGTTTGTCTAACCTGCTTCCCTTTGCAGCATGGACTGTTTTACTTAGAGCCACCACTTGGGTTTCGAACTGCCAGTTTGGACCAATTGGTACCTCAGGGACCCTAAAATGGAGACTGTCCCCAGAGGGCTTGCAGGATTGAATTTCTGTAGGAATTGTAGTTCTACTGTTTGGCACCTTAATGGACATGGAGGGGGAGCCCTTTCTGTGACAGACAGATGGATCAACCAACTGAACCTTTAGGATCACTGGGAAATCCCAGAGCTGCCTGCAGCAGTGTGTTAGTTGAGAGTTGGAGTTGGGAGAGTGAACAGCTTGAGCAATTCGAGCAGCTGCTCCTGCGTGATAGCACGGGGATTTAGCGGGAAGGCTGTGTCTGGCCTGCCTGCTACCATCTTCCAGTGTTAATAAACCTGCAAATTGAATCTGACTATATCCAAATCTGTTTGTGAGACCTGAATTCTGAATAGAGAGATAGAGAGTGAGTTTCACCTGGTGTGGACCAAACACTTGCTCCTGGAATGATCGGCCTGTCAGGAAGTGGAGAGAACTGCAAAACGTATGGTTTGCGCAGAGACCCTGCCAAATGGCATCCGGACTGTCATCCAAACTGTGGTATCTGACTGTTTTAACTATAATTGTGCTGAATGTGTAGTGTAGGTTGTGATTTGCTTCCCCACACCCCCAAATGTGCTCCAGCACCTAAAACAGACTGCAATCCGAACTGGTTACCTGGTCTGGGCCTCACCATCTCGGCCTAGATTGCCACTCACATCTCAGATAATCATGTGTTGAAAGACCTGCTCAGGGATTCGGCTCCCTGCTCAACACCATTGAACAGGATCGACCACCACGGTGCGTCGTGTGGGCCCTACTTCCCTTGGCAAACCAGTATATCATCCTGAGGTCTTCATCTCATCAATCCTGCCTGCTGGTAAGGGTAGTATGAGTAACCAACAGGGTAGCTCCATGCCATAATGCTCAAATCATTGCGTGTCATCTGCTTTTTTTTGTTTGGATTGATCATCACAAACTGAACCATCTGGCTCTGGAATGCAAATTGTGGGTTAAAGGGTTCTGGGTGGTTGGGGCACCATCATGATGGCGCCGTAAAACAGCGCTGCCGGGGGGCTGTGGACCACAAGAGCACACCCGCCAGCAGAGCACTGAAGAGGATGCCTGGCACCCACAGGCCAAGCACAGCACCGGTAAACAAGGCAGCAGGAGGTCACAGTGTCTGCACAGTGAGAAGAGGCGCAGCCACAGTCACACCCTGGACCCCGCACATGAATGGCAGACTGAGCAGACAACGGGCTGCAGAGTCTGTACACCCAGGCATCCAGAAAGCGTGCCATGTGCAAGCTTAGAATGCAGGCCTGAGCTGTGCACTGGGGTTGAAAGATAGCAGTCATACCATACTACAGATAACAACAAGAGTCACCAGTAAAAGCAGGTTGGTTATAGTGACGCAGCATAAGAGACATACCTGTCTGTAACACAGAGAGTGGATTGCCCTGCAAGAGCTGAATGTGCAATGATGCAACTGCTGACATGAATCAGTAACAGGCAGATGAGAGAGGGAGGGAGGGAGGAGTCCCTGCCCTTCAGTGTTGTTCCCGTTCAGCGCCTGCTGCCGGGTGGATGTGTCGGCACCTGTGGCCTCTCTGACTGCCATCCAGCCCCTGTACAGCCGTTGCTGGTGTCTGGTTCTGATGTGGGTGTGCCGTGGAATGTGCATTGCCAGGGGAATGCACACACACCCTGTGGAGAGGGCGTGTGGCAAGGGGATAAAACTGAGTGCGCCTGAAGGGCAGGTACAGCACAGGGCAGCATCCATGGTGTGTAGCATCACCATGAAGGGTGCAGACAGTGGTGGAGTGGAACAACCGCGGTAACAACACCAAGGAGGACACAGGGGTACAGGCAGCAATGGGTGGCAACATGGGGGCCACAGGGCAGTACAGATGCACAGGAGGCACCCCCCTCCCTTGCAATGCACACATCCCAATCAGGGCAAACCGGCATGGTGTAGCAGGGTGGACAGGTGCACCGCATTGCAGGTGGCCAATGGCCTGCACCCAGTCGGCTACATTGGCAGCGGTGCTGCTGAGCAGCCACAGTCACATGTGGAACAGCAGGCATGCCACTTGTATACGTGGACAGCCTGAGAGGAAACCAACTTCTATTGCATGAAGGGTTCCTGTTGAGGAAGAGCACTCACGGGGACTCAAGACATATTGGAAATGTATCGAATATCGAGAGGGTCGCTGCAAGGCACGGGCCTACACCAGCCAGTTGGAGTTGGTGATTATCCTGGGCACCCACAACCATGTTCCAGACTGCGCTGACATTACTGTGCACTGTGTGCGTGGCAACATCAGAAGGAGGGAAGTGCAGACCCCAGAGACCCCACAACAGGTGGTGGCTGCATGCTGCAGATGACTGCCAGAGGTTGTTGGGGGGGCCGCTGCCACACCTCGAAAATCTTTGGTGGTCCGTGAGTTGCAGTAGGAGGCCACAAGCATGGTACCACAGCTGCTGGCATCACTCACGGACCTAACAGTGCCCGAACCCTACAACCTCACACAGAAGGGGAGCTGTACCTCCTATGGGACTCAGGGTCTGGGCCAGACAGATACCTGCTCTTTTCCACCACCTAGAACCTTCAATACATGGAGCACTGTGCCAACTGGCATGCCAATGGCCCATTCAAATGCTGCCCACTCCTGTTCAGGCAACTGTACATGATCCATTGCCTGGAATACAGTAATGTCATCCCCACTGTCATTGTACTCATGGCAATGCACACAACAACCGCCTACACGGCTGTGTTCAGGAAGCTGGCAGAGCTGCACCCTGGCCTATCCCCGGAGTACATCATGGTGGTCTATGAGCTTACTGAGCACAAGGCATTCTGCACAGTCTTCCCCGATACCACCCTGAAGAGGTGCTTCTTCCACCTGTGCCAGGCAGTGTGGCCGAAGGTGCAGCAGCTTCCAGAGATATTGCAGGAGTACACTACAGACCCTGACTTCACCATGTATATATGGCTGCTCCCTGCCCTGGAGAACATGCCACTGGACGATGTGGTGCCCACCTTCAAGGAGCTGTGGACATAGCCATTCTTCGCTGAGTGGGAGAACATGTTGGTGCCACTATGGGATTCCTTTGAGGACCATTGGCTTGGGCAGCCCATCCGCAGTGGGCACAGGTGCAAGGCTACATTCCCCGTCACTGTGTGGAACTGTTACACCGCCTCATGGTCTAGACTGCCACAGACCAGCAACATAGTGGAAGGCTGGCACAGAGGTTTCAACTCCCTGTTGGGGGCTGCGTATCCCTCCATCTGGACATTCATTGACTGTCTGTGGAGCGAAGAGCAGCTGAATGAGATCATGGTGCAGCAATACATGGCAACGGAGCCCGCTGCACCAGAATGCAAGAGGCTCAGGGACAGGGGTCAGCGTATCATGGATCTGGTGGCACAGTATGCGGAGCACAGTATACAGAACTATCTGAAGGGTATTGCCATGCACTTCCAGCTGCAGGTGTAGGCACAGGTGCCTGCCCACTGCATGTGCATGCATGCAGGTCTGCACCACGGGTGTCCCACAGTGTATGCAGACTTGTGATGTCTAACATGTCCTGTAGTGCACAATAGATATGTGTGTATGTGTGAACAGCATTTCTGCATCCAGTGTCCTTTGTTCGTGTGCATGTGTGGTTGTGGCTGTGTGCATGTGGGTGTGATGGTGTGTGTCTGTGACCTGCACAGCCATGGGTGGCCAAGGTGCCTTGTGGCACTGTGGCTGGAGTGGGGCATGTGGACGGGGCTGTGGGCTCTGGTGGCATCCGGGGTTGCAGTGGGACTATCACATGCAGGTGTAATGCCCCCCTCTGCCCAGTGCAAGGGTACCGTCCGCAGCATGTGACACTGTGGCTGCCTTCATGTGCCACACATAAGCAAGTCTGTATTGGTGGCTGCAGTCCCACCCCATGCTACTGACTGTCAGGCTGGCTATCCCATGCTGTACCTGGTGGTGTGCGGCCCTCATCCCATTGGCCATCACCTCAGTGGTGTGTCACTGTCCTGTGGTGTGTCCCTCCCCTTCAGTTTACCCAGGTGCCCTTGACTGCCCCGCCATGCTCCCCATGGCCCTGATGAGGCATTGTGCTATTGTGGTGTGTTGTCCCACATGGGTCCTGTGCACTGTCCTCCCAGTGGGTGCACCCATCTCAGTATCTCCATCGCAGGTGCCCATCGGCAGGGTGCACGCCCCTTCCCACTTCACCTCCAGTTTCCCCTGCCCACCCACTTGGTCCCTGTGCATAGATGGCAGTGGTGTATGGCTACAGGGTGGTCAACCGCCAGTGGGTTGTGGGCATGCTGGTCCATGGCCATGCCACTGCTTGTCACACTGTTTCCTTGTGCTGTGCATCCATGGGGGAGCCTTGCTACTGTCACGTTGGCCCCTATGGTGCACCTTGTTGGTGATGTGCCTATCACCACCCCACTGCAGTATGGTGGGCATGGCTGTGGGTGTGTTGTGTGTGGCCCTGCCCTGCCACGCCAGGTTTGGTGGTGCACTCCATCCCCAGCGACCTTGCGGTGCAGCGCTCTGACTGCCGGCACCCTGTTACTGGCGCTCTGACTGCCGGCACCCTGTTACTGGCACTCTGCGAGCCGGAGCCCTAATGATGGCACCCTGACCACCCGGAACTGGGTTAAAGTGTATGTTGCTTGTTTTCTTTCCTAAGTGCTCCAACAATAGCAGCAATGCCAGCCTTCCCTGGGCAATGCTTCAGGCTAGCCTGAATAACAGCTGGGAACCCAGAGTGTGTGTGACTGTGCTAGAGGGACTCTTAGTGCATGCATGTTTAACCTGACTAAATCAGATCTGGAATAAAATGCTAGATTGCTGCCCTACCCTTCTTCATGTCCCCTAAATAAATCAGATTTTATTCTTTCTGCATTTAACTTGGCTAGTGTGTACCTTTGTGGAGAGGATACTGTATCACCATTGCACTGCTCTATCGCAAGTATTGTTTTGCAGGGGGTCTCCAGGCCATTGCAGCTGAGCCAGCCCTAGTGGTAGTGTGCCAAGTATGGGTTCAATATTGTATTCCTATGCTAACTGTGATTGCTCATCTGCTGATTTGTGTAAACCACTAGAGGGGTTAGAGAGGGGGGTATCAGTCTCCCAGAGGGCTATACCCAAAGAAGCTGAGCTACCCTTAAACCAACCCTCCAGGTGGAGGCACCCATTCACTGAGCTCAGGTCCCGCAACCTGCGCCTAGTCACGCAGGCAGGGGTAGTATCTCTTGGGATAGCGCCACCTAGGAGTTACATTATATAAATGGTTCTACTCATTAAGTCATCCAGGGCTAACGGGCATCTGTTATTGGCAGTCTGCGCTTGGAGCGAACTGGGATGCCAAGGAGTGACAATATGTTTGGTTAGCATTATATAAATATATTAAACAAGACAGGTATCATTTTGCCCAGTTTAAAATACCACATAATCTCTGTTTTTACTACCTCTGTTTTGGAGCAGATGGGCCTCTTGTCCTCTCCTATCTGCATTAGATGTGGATTGGAGGAGGGAATCCTCCAGCATTTTCTTTTGGGAATGTGTCAAAGTGAAACAATTTTGGGCCTATATTCAGGCATGCCTTGAACCTCTCTTGGGGCTTGAGGACTTATTTACTCTCTCTATTTGTTTAGTGGGATGGTATGATGACACAGTCTTCGGTCCCAGAAGGTGATATATGGCTTTGATTGCTATAGCAGCCAAAGAAGTCCTTCTGCGTCACTGGCTTGAGGATAATACCCCCTCTTTCCATTAATTGGCACCAGGAAATATTACAGGCCTTGCAAATTGAAAAGCAGAGTTCCTCTCTTCAGGATAGACAGGATTTATTCAAGACTCGTTAGAAGCCTCTTTATGCCTTGTTATCTGCTCTTTGGTATTAATTGCTTGTTGTCTGGTACTCATGTACCTATTCTTGGTACTCTGTCTTTTAGTTATTTGGAGTGATCTACTTCATGTTAACGAGGCTGTGGTGCTCCAAGACTTGGGGGGATATTAAGTTTGTGGGTTTGCTCTGTCTGTGTGATTTATTTATTTTTTTTTGGTTAGTTTTTATTTTTCCTTTTTTCTGTTGGTATACTGTTTGTAATTATAGTTTTGGTTGTCAGTCTATTGTGTTGTTTTTAGTGTTTTTTTGGAGATATTTCTAAACTAAATATAGTACAATCAATTAAAAAAAAAAACCAGAACACCACCGCCCTTGGTTACTGCTCTAGTGGTACTTCCTAAAGTACATGTTTCAGTGGCATTGGGGCATTCTGGTTTTAAGGTATTCTTTTTTTCACCCAGGCACCTGACTACCTTTTTCTCTATAAAAACAAAAAAATTCAGTATTAAAATAGTGTCATTTTTTTAAGCACCACACTGAGCTGAAAACCTGCTGTACCATGCTTATGGCTACACTTGGTGCCAAATTGGTGTCACGTTTTTTGTGTAAAACGTACTGCCTTGCATTCAGTTTGGGGAAATTGTAAAAACAGATTTAAACATTTGGAAAACAGAATTGCCACATTTGAAAATTACAAATCAGTTGCCCTACTAGTTGGACATCCCCTAATACTTTGCATACCGGTATTCATCTTCTAAAAATTTGAAGTCTAAAGAAAACAGCTTATAATGTAGTCTCTTAACAGTATACTCAAATATTTTACTAAATAATACGCTCCCTTATTCTTTATAACAAATACTAATTTTATAAATTTTTTCTCAAACAAATGACAGATGCTGCATTTATATTAACCACTTCCATTCTACAATTCAGCATGTATTGTACAGACTGGGCACTCTGAGAAAAGAACACTTACTTTCCTGAAGGTTTGAAATTCCCCACTCTGCAGACTTCTTGTACAGATTTTGTATCAGAAAAGCCACAAAGATCTCCATAATTTGAGGGGACTCACTGAAAGGGAATTTCTTGACAGGGGAATGAAAGTCCAGGTTTGGCCAAGTAACAGGGTTGATTGTCTCAGCTGCCTTAAGAGGCTCTGAGTTATTCAGTGCTCCATTGTGCTGAATCTGCAACTGAGAAGAGTAGCGTAGGATGGCACACACCCACAGCTGCCCAAACTTCTGTTAAACACTGGCAAACACCCTTCTCCACTGAGAAAGCTTATTAGAAAATTCCTGGGGAAATTGAACAGTATTTTCCTCCCATGAGAGTGGGCCCTGTTCTCACTCTCTCTCTCACTGCAGCACATTCTCTTTTTTAAATTTTGCTATACTTTCTCACTTGTGCTCCCAACAAGCCCTTTTTGGGCCTCCACCCTGCCCAGCCCTGTCACCCCTATCCCTGGAACATAGCTCACTCCTTGTTCCCCCATAGATGACCCTCAATGAGAGGGACTGCTGGAGGGCTACACCATATCCCCGGACAGAGTTGAAGTGACAGTGAGAAAGTGAGATCCTAGGTTAGCAGTGTAGGACCCACTGCAGGATGAGGACAGCATCTTGCCCAGTTGAGGGATTTTTTCACTTTTTGCTGACCCATTCCAAATGTTGTGGAGGTGGTGCTGATGCCTCCACCCCCCCATTATTGGCTCCAGCTTGCACTGCCACCTGGGGTCACTCAAGTGACAGTATTGCAGCAGAGATGAGGAGTCTCCCACCCCCAAGGAAGCAAGCATCTATGGAACACCCAGCCATCCTCCCAGAGCTGGCCAGCCCTCCAACAGCATGCTCTGTTTAACGGGGTACTGCAGTAGTTTAAGGAGGATAGTACAAGGCTGCTCTCTGGACTTTGGTTTCAGGGCTATAGAGCGGTACACCCATTTGATTTCTGGGGGGCAGTTGGGCATGTTAAGCAGCTCTGGTATAAGACACTGCAGGGATTGCACCATGTCCAACCCTTTTGTTACCTATAGGATGCCCACAAGATGAAGGTTATCCCTGTGGGTCCTATTTTCATGTTAAGCAGCTCAAGTAAAAGGCCCTGCAGGGATTGCACCATGTTGCACCCTTCAGCTACCTCCAGGATGCCCACAAGATAAAGGTTATTCCTGTGGGCCTCATTTTCCATATCATCCATTTTCAAGAGTGGGTACAAGATGGCTCGGTACTGCTCTTGAAGCCATGCTTTGGTCTGATCTTCCTGTATTTCAGCCTGGTGGATCTGTTGCTTGTCTGCATCTACCTGAGTGCTGAGCATCAGAAAATCCCTGTTAGTCTGAGCTGAGGCTGGCTTAGGCTCTGCTGTATCTTGTAATATTTAGGACAGCACTGCAATGATGTGCACCAGTGCGGATGGTGCCATAGCCTAGGCTGATATTAGTGCTTGTGGTGGGCTAGCAGCACTACTTGAGTTCTTGAGACCATGTGACCATGGTGTGGTGGGCCACAGAAGGGGAAGTCAATCAAGAATTTCCAGAGAGTGTATCTCCAGCACTTGGCAATGGATTCAGTCAAAAGAGATATCAGAATTTTAAACAGGGTACCACTTTTCTAAATGTGTACTGTGCAGTCCTTTTCAGTAAGGTATTGTACCCAGATGCAGAAAGATTCAATCTTGGGGACAGAAGACATAGTCAATCAAGCAGCCATCCTAATAGTGGCTAGCCAGGCCCTTTAGTAAAATCTTTAACACAGTGGCACATGCTTGAGACATATTGATATGTATCCATTTAATAAGCGCTGTCTTTTTTTTTTTTTGTACTTTCTATTTATTTGCCTTCCTGCCTCCTAATGACTGGATTTCCGCTATTGACTCTAAGAAGGTTACTAGTGCAGTCTTTCTAGACCTCAGTAGAGCTTTTGACACTGTCAACCATCTCCTTCTAATCACCTGCCTTACCAACCAAGGTGCCACTCTGCTTACTGCACAGTGGTTCAGTAGTTACCTTTCTGGAAGGTTACAAAAAGTCAAAGCTGATGGCCTTTTATCTGCCCCCCTTCCGATTGCCAGGGGAGTCCCCCAAGGCTCCATCCTAGGACCAATCCTTTTTTCTCTGTAAATCAACAACCTTAATTCCCACAAAAAAAATCCAGCATACATTTCTTTGCAGGTGATACAGTTTTGTACACCTCAGGCACAACCCTATTTGAAGTCAGGGAAGTGTTGCAAGCTGACTTTGTCCAGCTAGAAAGCAATCTCATCAATGCTAAGCTTCTCTTAAATGCCAAAAACAAGACAATGATTTTTTTGCGGTATACCACACTGTGTGCACAATCTGCCCCACCAAAGGACTTTATAGTTACCTCCCTGGGTGAACCCTTGGAAGTCAAGCCCTGCCATCATCTGATGAACCACTTCTCCTCTCCCCTTGAATCCCTTATGGAAAAATGCTAAAAGTACTGTTTCTCTGCCTTAATAACTGTTTAACCTTGTGATATCTGCTGTTCCCTTTGCCTCTTGCTTGATACCCATTCCCCAACATTTTATCAGCTGTTAATTAACTGTTCCCTAATGTCTATGTATGTTCTTTTTGTAACTAAATATGTATTCACTCAACTCTATTGTACTCTACACCAATTGTATGTATTCATTGTGACTAATCCCAGGCCACCCCTGAAAAAGGGATCTCTAGTCTCAGTGGGCTTACCCAGTTACCAAAATCCAAATAAATAAATAAATAAATTCACCCTCACAACCCGTAAATGACTTGTCCAAGCCACTTTCCTTCCCCTACTTGATTATGGAGACTTTATTTATATCTACTCCCCAACCTCTAGCCTTACTAAACTGGACATTCTTTACCACCGTGCTCTTCATTTCCTTACTAGCGCCAATTACAGGACCCACCACTGTGATCTATATGCAGCAGTTGGTTGGTCCTCACTTGCCACCAGATGCCTTCTTCATGCTGGCATCTGGACCCTTAAGATACTTCTACACAAACATTCCCAGACTACTTAATGTCTTTCATACGCATCTCACATAGTGCATACTCCCTAAGGAAATCTGATTATATCCTACTAGACATTCCTAGGATGCATACTGCATTTGGCCAACGAGCTGTTTTATATGCCCTCCCTAACATTTGGAGCCAACTACAAGCCATGCTGAAGCTAACCAATATTGTCTCAATTAACTCCTACAAAACACTAGCTGTCTCTAAAATAAAAGATATCTGCAGTTGCTACTAGGCCTCCCCTAACTCTAAGCCAAGTATCTGGTACCAACTGTCCTTCTACTCATTAAGCCGGAATGTAATTTGCCTAAATGGTGTAAGTTTTTTTTCTTTTTCTATTTTCTATTTTGTATATCTCGTGTATTATATGTATACACTTTGTATTATATTATATGTATACACTTTGTTTATTCTACATTCAAATGTTCCTGTCCATGAAATAGTGATGTTTATGTGTATATGTCTCAAGACCTCCTTGTGAATGAACTTGCTCAATGGAGTTTTTTCCTGCAATAAACTTGAACTTGAACTGCCTCCTTGCATCTACCTCATCGGGAGCACCTGGCATCTGCCTCAGTTCCTTCCTGCCTGGAGCCCTGTGGCGGTCCCCCATGTACTCATACAATGTTAAGTGAAGAGGGCCCTTTAAATGATGAATTCTCACTCATAAGGTGATCTTTATATTTCTTTATTGCCCTATGTTTCACTCCCATCAGGAGTTTGTTCACAGGGTTCTTTGTTTTCTTTTTGTTTTATCTTTCTTGTTTTTCTGACTCTGTTAATATATAAAACATTTTATTATGTTAACATGATTTTGTTACAATATTTTTGTCTTTATGATATATACTGCATATCATACCACAGTCCTATAAAAGTCCCTTTTCCTTACATCATTCTGTGTTATTCCAAGGCTAGTATATCAATTATCTCTCCTTTTCATTTTTGTTCCCCTGAACAAACATAAAACATAAATTTCCTTTTGTTTCCTAATGCCAGGTATGGAGAAAACCTATTGAAATATATGGTATCTGTGGTTAATTAACCTGACCCCTTTATAACTGTGTGAGCATCCTACCTTCAGTAGTTTTCAGACTTGTTAAAGTTCATTTAGAATTCTGTGGAGACAACAATTTTTTATCTTTGTTTTTAGTTATGTATTCCTTGATTTTCTCATTTATTTAATGCTTTTGAAAGTGCTCCATTACTTACTTATATGCAATTAGTCTCTTTTCCTGAAGGGTAATTTCAAATGTGACAGTTCAAGATGGCCTCATGGCTTCTCTCTGATTGTGTGCTGGTCCATCTTGTAACCTCTGATGTCATGACATCATGCCCGTGCTACTGCACATGCACAGATGTGGTTAGCAGCTTCCCACTCATATGGAGTGAGACAGGATGTTCACAAAATGGGCACATTTCTTTAGATTATCTCCATTGTCTGGCTGCTGGCATAATCTTTCACATTTATATTCTAGAGTATATAAATATTCTTGCTATTATTTATGACATTCCTATATCTTATACAATTTAGTTTTAGAGAGATTCTACCAATTATTTCAAGTTGTTATACACAATACTGTTCACTTTGTATTGATGCTTGGCTGGAAATGAGTCTCAGCAGTACGAAGGCTAACCACAACATATTGCTTTTTTGATCCCCATGTAGCCTTGGTTTTCCCAATAGGAGGGAATAAGGTGGGGCCCTTACACCCCAAACTAATGGCAGTTTGCCAGGGCCACCACACATGACAGGCAGGGGACCATTAAGGTTTGTGCTGGTGCTGCATCTTCCCAGAGCACAGTAGGTGTTTTTTTCCTTTCTTCCAGGTGTACCATGTGCCCTGACATCAAGGCAGAGATCCATCAATGTCCAGCATGCCCAACCCCTCTCTGAATGGCCGGGCACTTGCTGTACCTCAGGCCTCCTCCTGGGGTCAGTTGAACACTGGACCTCATCCCCCCCCCGGAGAAGGTGAGCAGTCCACGGATGCATGGCTTTCTCCACCCCCAGGCTGGCCCTCCAGCTTCCCAGGCTCATTCCTGAACCTGGGTCACCAGCATTATGAGCAGTAGCACTACTGCTGCACCAGCGGGCCAGCTTAAGCTCTGTGTTTTAAATATTTTTTAACACATCTCACAGATTTTGAAAAATGTGTGCAGCACAAAGATTTTTAAAACCATTATTTAGATCTTAAAATATTCATGCAGTGTGCAGGTTTTCAAAAAATTCATGAAGGCCTCCTGTACAAATGTTTTCATTTTTGTTTAAAAATATATATTCAGAAAGCCAGCCAGGTGGCACAGAGGGCCGAGGTACTGACAAGTACCTTACCTTGCGTCATGGTTAAAAAAACAAGTTTGGATTAACAGGAGTCAGCAGGAGAAGAGGGCTGGGAGTTGAAGGAACAGCTGTCTTTATTTTTTTAATTTTTTTACTTTAGTTTTTGGTAGCCAGGTAAGGCCCACTAGGCACAAGTGCCTGTTTTCAGGGGTGTCCTGGGAGCATGGGGGGGGGGTTAAGTAACTTGCTCAGAGTCATACAGTACAAAAGTGGAGGTTGTAGGAATCAAACCCAGGTTTACTGGCTATACCAAGCTCATTCATGTCTCATTATTCTAACCTCTAGGCTATACTGCCAGCCCAGGGGTCCTCTCCCAGATAGGGTTGACTGGCTGACTCAGCTCTTTGCTGTCCCCAGTTGAAGACCAGGGGGCAGTATCAATGCATGAGTGGCCCGATGTTCATCATGGTGTTAAGGAATTGTGGTTCTGGGGTGGATGTGTGCCTCCATGTGCATGTGCAACCTGCATCGCCCAGCTCCTTGGAGTAGTAAAACAAGGAAAAAAAGAACCGAGAGCTATATGAAGTCCCACACATCTCTCCAAGCCTGTTCCACTACCCTATGTCCTTGGCTGAACTAGACGTGTACTCTGACGGGGAGAAAAGCCCTCCCTCTCAGCCCTGCTACAGAGGGCAATCTGTGAGGGATGAAACCAAGATAAAATTGGGGAAGGTGGGTGCCAGCCTGGGGGAGGAAGGTTGGAGCAGGGCAGCCACCTGAGGGGTAAAAAGCTATATAGATAAAAATACATCTAATTAGTATTTTTTTTTTAATTGTACGTCCTGTACTACCCCACCCTCACAAACACTTAAGTGTCACCCTCAACTTTGAAGTACTTAATACATTATATTATGCTAAAGTTCTTGTTCATGTAGAACATAAAAAAATAGTTTTTTGCATCTTTTTTTTGTGAACTGAGCATCTATGACCAATTATTCATAAATAACTTAAAAATTTATATAGCATGTCTTATCAAAACACCAAAGGACTTACTTCTCATAAGCATCTAACAAACCTATGAGTTTCATGGCTTAATATTTTATAGTTTTTTCTCTATCCATTTTGACTCAAAAGGTCAAAAACATATTAATTTGATACTCTATGACTCACAAAACATCCAAACAGATTTTTACGGAACTTTTCACATTTGTAGACTCCAGGATTGAGAAGATGCATGCCATATTTTACAGTCTAAGGCTCTACGCAGGCTTAGTTATAGGTTTCTGAAAATAATGACTTACCTGTAAACAGAAAGTGCAAATGCGACCCTTATATAGGGACACTATCATGCCCCTATAATATATATATTATAGGAAATTTATTGTAATATTACTGAATTAATGTACCAACTAGGTTTGAAGCATGAAACAAAGCAGGTGATTGAAAAAATATAGGGTACACTGTCCCTAAAATTTTGGTGAATCTGTAGCATGATCTTCCTCAAGGTTTGAATGATCCTACAATGGCATTACCCCAATATTAGCACCCTCTATGCATGCATTGTGGTGTTATGTACAGTACTTTAATAAGACAGTGTCAATATTATGGCTAATCCATCAACACTGTATTCATAGCATTTAAACCTCAAGGAATTAATTTCCTTACATTTTGAAAAACTGATATAACAATTGACACCTTAGCATTCAACGTTTTTACTCCCCATGACAAAGACTGCGTACTGTAGTAATGCTCAATGCACCAGACAGTAGCTTTCTTCATGAAGAGCCCTGAATCAGCTGCATATGTAAAATGTACATATGAATCAGGTGCACGTGTACTGTAGCAAACTTAAGCTGCATGTTCACGGACATGGCCCAAAGACATCTAGATTTTTCTTATTTTGAAAATGTTTCACAAAAGTAAGGCTATGTCACACAAAAGTGGTTTAGCAAGTGACAAAATCATGGCCTGTTTTTGTGGCATGCTTCAAAAATCAGCTTTGTACCCTACGCTGTTGATCACACAAGCTTCACACCGTACCTAGCTTTTAACAGATTTTCTTATTTTTGATGCAGTTTTCTGTACTTTTCCCAAGTTTTTGACCACTAAAACTCACAATAGTGGGTTTCGGGGTCATAAAGTTAGGCTCATGACTCACAACAGTAGAACATGTTTTCATTAGATGCAACAACCTACTTTCATTAATATTTTAAACCTTTTTTTTTACCAAACAAACTTAAAGAGCACCTTTCATAATCCTTTTGACTTTCATGCATAAATTACCCCTTCTTGCATTGATTCTGGAATTGTATTTCATTACTGTCCGCTGCAGTTAGTTTTTGCATTCTGAGCTGTTAAAAACTGGAGGGTGTATCACAGCTTCTTTAGCAAGCCTGGTGTTGCTGTGGTCCCAGGGTTGTACTGCCAACATCATTATAGGGCAGAGTCAATGTAACAAACAAACAAAAAAAAACATACTGACAAGGCATTTGGATTTTGGCATACTGCATTGTTAACAGGGTGTCTTGGGAAGGGAGAACACAGTATGTACACTGAGTACTGATAGTTTTCCCTTGCAACAATGTTGGAACTGCACAGTACTGCTGGCTCCTGATGATGTCTTTATAGGAAGTAAGGGTGAATCACACTGCTGTACAATGATGTTTCAACAGTTTCACTAGGAAGCACTTCCATAACTTTGTCTGCATACTACAGTAGTAGTGCCGAATTAGTCAAAGGATTTTTAAGGATTTTTAAAAACCCCTATTGAGAATTGTGAAAACTTTTGTTAGGGATTTTTTTTTTGTTGTTATTTGGCAGTGTGTTCACTGCTACCAAGAGAGGCAGGGGTCAATTTTAACATTATTTTACTAGCCCAATACCTAGTTCAAATTGACAAGGGCTAGTGCAGCGTACTCTCTACTTGACCATCTTGAATAGAGTAGGTTTTCTTTGGCTGAAAATGCAGTTAAAATGTCCCTATAGTAGTAGTCTCTAGTCCTTATGCTACTCTCTCTCAATATTCCAGATGAACTAGTGTGATTTATAGCTCATTAAGAGCTACAGTTATCTGGTATTTGAAGGACAAAAGCATCAAAGGAGCCCTCATTAGCACTCTACTGTTAGGCTATTCAGATAGTGTCTAGGGTGTGATCAAGGGTAACTCCCCATTTTCTGAATGTGTCTCTGACAATTTGTCCCACATTATTAAGACCAGTGCCTCTCATTTCCCTACATGCTGTGTCTGTGTCCAACATTTCAGTGACAAAATGCTATGAAGTATACGGGGAGACATTACTTGGTACAGATTACAAAGGCATTAAACAAAGATGAAAAAACTGATAGTGAGCTGTCTCAGTTTACAGCAACTCTCTCTAATTCATTGTGCTTTGCTACTGAGGCACGAAATAAATCCACTGTATAAAATGAGATACAAGGCATTCATTAACCACTGGAGCTGGCATTGATAACAGGGTGTCTTGGGGAAGGGTGAACAATGCTGAACATAGTATGTACACGAAGTTATGGAAGTTTTCCCTAGTGAAACCATTGCATCTTCATTGTACAGCACAATGTGATTCACTCCTCCATACAGTGATATCACCAGCACAACCCAGGGTCTGCAGCAACACCAGGCTTAGTGCCGAAGCCATGAAATGGCTAATGGGCTACCTGAATGGTAGAAAGCAGCGTACCTGCTTCAACAAGGCCCTCTCTGAGCCCAGGACAGTGACCTCAGGAGTCCCCCAGGGCTCGGTGCTGGGCCCTCTCCTATTCTCCCTCTTTACTAACCAACTACCCATGGCGATGTCCCACTGCCGAGCCACCTAGTATGCGGATGACCTGGTGATAGTGGCTCATTCTCATAATGCCATCGCCCTAAACCAGTGCTTGTCTGACGATTTCAACAAAGTCTTGTCCTGGGTTACAAACCACAAACTGGTTCTGAACCTGAAAAAAACACAGGCCATGCTCTTTGGTTCCATGGCCAAAATCAAAGCCTCATCAGCCTTGCTCAACATTACTAGTGTGGGTGGCCCCTCGCTGCCTACAGTGACCTCAATCAAGTATCTTGGGGCTACTCTTGACCCCCAACTTGACATGGGGAGTCATATCCTAAACATCTGTAGGACAATGAATAACAAGCTTGGCCTGGCCTATAGGGCCAAGTACAACCTAACTCCCACAGCTAGACTCACCCTTGCGAGAGGAGTGCTTCTTCACTCCCTCAGCTATGGACTTCACTTATTTGCTCGGGTCCCCCAAAACTCATCTCACTCGGTGGAACACGGCATATAACATCTGTCGTTTCGCACTAGCTGCCCCCAGACTCACCCACCATTGTGAGCTATACAATAAACTCCGCTGGCTCCCCCCCCAGCCAAATACCTGGAATTCAGGGTTGGAAGCTTCTCAGGGAAAGTGGTTATTTCTGGCATTCCGCAGGGACTGGCTCTGCTTCTACCAAAAATGGACCCCATTCCCTACCACCTTAGTCCCTGAATGCAGGGTTGCTTAAAGTCCCCCACACCCGTACTCTTATGGGGGACCGTGACTTTGCCGCATATGCTCCCAGACTCTGGAACTCTCTCCACAATCATGTCCATTCGGCCCCCTCCCATGGCAGTTTTCGCACTTCCCTGTGGACTTTTCTGAAGCGAACATCAGTGTGCGACTGCCCCAAAGCCCCCCTTAGAGTTATGAATCATGCTGACAGAATCCATCCAAGTTATTACTGCAACTGCTGTTGATACTTTCCGTAGCTCTAATTGATTAATATCTACTCTATTCTCAACTACTCATTTTCCCCAACTTGTGGGCATCTTCTGTGTCCACTGCACTGCTCTATGGACACGGTTTGCTCTGCCTACCCCCACCTGTACAGGTGGTACATTCCACTCCTCAGTACTCTGGTACTGTCAACTCGTATGTCTTAGTATACATAACTGGAGCTGAGTCTGCTTGTTTTCTCTGGTTTTGCCTACCATACACTTAAGTTACATGTTACTAAGCTGCACTGGAATCATGCTGCACTCATCAAGTTGCTCCTATCGTCAATTATGTACTTTCTATACGTTGTATTATTGTTGATTGGTGTACTTCTTTCCTCACATGTTTTATTATTTCATGTAATATGCTGTTCCATCCTTGTGTTACCTTATCTGTATTCCACATGTTGTACTCTCCTGGGTCGTTCCTGAAAATAGGCATAATACTTGTCTAGTGTACTTACCCGGTAAACAAAAGCTAAATAAATAAATAAAATAAATAAGCTCTCGTGCATGATGGAGATTTTAGCTGCTCAGAATGCAAAAACTAATTGCAGAGAACATTACAGAAATAGAAAACATGAGTCAATGCAGGAAGGGGAATTTTATGCATGAATGTTAAAATGACTGGGAAAGGTCCTCTTTAAACTCCCCCACCTCCTGATTCATTGGATGCCCTCTGGTCCTAGTCCTAGTGCTGTTTCTCATTTGAAAGACACTCTACTCCTGTACCCTGTTTACCTCTGTGAGGTACTGGTAGGTCTTTATCATGTCCCCTCTCACCCTCCTCTCTTTCAGGGGTGTACATGTTATGATACCTCAGTCTCTCCTCATAGGACTTTTGGGTCAACCACTGCATCATTATAGTTGCCCTATTCTGGACTGTCTCCACCTTGCCTATGTCTTTTCCGAGGTGTGGCTTCCAGAAATGGACACAATTCTCAGGGTGGGGTCTCGCCAGTGAGTGATCTAGTGCAGCACCTCCTCTATCTTCCTGCTGGAGATATCTTTCCCTACACAACCCACTGGTCCTACCCACTAGTCCTGTATGTGTCGTCAAATAGCCCAGGCCTCTATAGTGGGAAATTAGCCTTTGCCTGTGGGAAAATAACATGGATCTATATACCTGTCAACTAACTGAGTTAAAACAAATAGCCTAGGCGTGTACTGAAAGCAAGTAGCATTTTGTCTGTGAAAAAATGGCCAGGTCCCTCTAATGGGAACAAACCTTTTGTGTGTGTGTGTGGGGGTGGGGGGTCACTCTTAAGCAGGTAAATGACAGAGATTTGACCAGTATGTAGTATTATACAGCAACACCACCAGCAGCAATAGTAGATACTAGGAGCTGGGAAGATGATGATGATCATGATGATAATGAGTAGGCAGTTAATTTCTGCTACTGCTTGCTGCCCTCTTTTGCATTTTCTCCTCATTTCAAATGCCACATTACTAGTTTGCTGCCTTACTTTCTTGCTGCTGTTGGCACAGGTGCCAGAGTAGACCTCCATAGTCACTGTACTGGAGTAATCAATACCAGTTCCATGTACCTTATGCAGGGCACCTGAGTGGTTGGAAAAAAAACTACAAGGTGTGCAGTCCCTATGCAGTAACCTGTCTGTACTGTGTCCCCTCCTCATGTACTAACCCATTGGGCCATGTAATCTAGTTTATAATGCATAAATTCAGGCTGACATTGTTAAAGTGAAATCCCCTGTGCATTTGTCATATCTTAGTGTCTACTTTGCCTGTTGATGAGACTGCTTGCTGCCCTTGTTTGTATTGGATCACCTTTTTAAATGTCACACTACTGGTTTGTTGTTTTAGTTGCTCACTGATGGTGCTGGTAATACTGCAGCAGCCAACACTACCATGGGAAACCATCACTGTCACTCGGTTGAGGAATCAATGCCAAAATTATATAGTGCACCATTCCCATGTAGTTGCCTGCTACTTCTCTGACCTTATGTTACCATCCTCAGATACCACCACCATCAGGCAATATCACTTACTCTCAAATCACATAACATATGCTGGATGCTTTACTACAGGGAAGTGAAGTCTTGGATGAATCTGTCATCATCTAGTGTAAATGCTTCTTCCATGGACTGCTACTGCTTGCTGCTTTCTTTAGAAACAAAAACATAGAAACTTACAGCAGAAGACAACCCAATGCTCTATCTAGTCTGTCTGGTTGCCTACCTAGATGAGGTAGTTCTGTGTACCTCAATGGTCCATACCAGTCCCCCCCCACCCTGTCCTCCCCAGTGCTCTTAACCAGTCCACTGTTTTTGTCCTATCCTAATCCAAATCACCCACTGTTTTCATATTGACCACCTTGGTAGGCAATTTATTCCACTGTTCCACCACCTGCTTTCTGATATCCCTCCTAAACCTCCCCACATACTGTACCAATGTCCTGTTGTTGTCCCTAGTATCGTTGTTGTCACAATTAGTGAACAGTTGATTTGTGTCCACTTTGTTTATTCCTCACACATATTTAACTTTTTGATTATGTCCCCTTCTCCCATCTGAGTTTCAGTGAGTCCAGGCAGACTAGATAGAGCGAGCGTGGGCAAATCTGAAAGTGGAGGCAACAAACCTTTTCATTAAGCAAATAATCAAAGGTAAGAGAAAAAGAAAACCATTGTGGTTCTCAAGGGAAGTGGCTGGGAAGGTAAAAGCAAAAAAGCTGACTTTCAGGAACTACAAGGAAACACAGAAGGAGAAGGACAGGGTAGTGTATCTGGACAAAAAGAGGGAGGCAGGGAAGGCAGTCAGGAGCGCAAAGGTGCAAACTGAGATACAAATAGCTAGGACAGTTAGGAAAGGTGACAAAACATTTTATAGGTGCATTAGTGAAAGGAGGAAGACAAGGGGGGGATCGTAAGGCTTAACGGGGAAGATAGGGAGTGTATGGAAGGTGACTTGGAAAAGCATTGATCCTAAACAAGTATTGTTCAGTGTTCAAAGAAGAGGGGGAAGGTGAGGGGCCACCATTAAGTGGCAGGAGCAATAATGACAGGGTGATGGATACCAGTCCTTTTATGGTGGAGAATGTCCTAAACACACTCATGAAACTAAAAGTGGGCAAAGCAATGGGACCAGTTGGGATGCATCCTAAAATATTAAAAGAAACTTAGGGAGGTGCTGCAGCACCACTGGCAGCCCTGTTCAACAAATCACTGGAAAAAGGAGTAGTTCCAGAGAACTGGAGGAGAGCTGATGCAGCCCCTCTACACAAAAGTGGGAGCAGAGAGGAGGCTGGAAACTATAGACCAGTCAGCCTGACCTCAATGGTGGGGAAAATAATGGAATCACTGCTAAAAGAAAGGATCGTGGAACATCTTGAATTCAGCAGAGCACATGATTCATGGCAGCATGGATTCATAGCAGGGAGGTCATGTCAAACAAATCATAGACTTCTTTGACTTGGTGACCTGGGAAGTGGATTCGGGGTGGGGGAGCAGTGGTTGTGGCCTACCTGGATTTCAATGAGGCCTTCAACACTGTTTCACATAAAAGGCTTGTAAACAAGTTGGGCAGCCTGGGAATGGGCCCCAATGTAGTATATTGGGTTAGAAACTGGTTGTGGGATAGAACACCTAGGGTGTTGTTAAATGGAGCTCATTCCAAGGAAAGGAGGGTAACCAGTGGGGTGCCACATGGATCAGTTATGGGGCAAGTCCTATTAAGTGTCTTCATAAGTGACATTGCAAAGGGTCTAGAAGGAAAGGTATATCTCTTTGCAGATGACACTAATATCTTCAAGAGGGTAGACACTCCGGGAGGGGTGGAAAAATGAAGAGGGTCCTAGGTAAACTCAAGGAATGGTCAAGAGTGTGGCAGCTGAGATTCAATGCAAAAAAGTGCAACATCATGCACTTGGAGCACAGGAACCCAGGGGAGGCTTACATGATGGGGGAGAGATACTGACAGACACCAAACAGGAACAAAGAAACATAGAAGTTGACAGTAGATAAGGGCTTCAAGGCCCATCCAGTCTGCCCAAACAGGAAAGGGATCTGGAGGTAATTATATCAGAGGATCTTAAGGTGGCCAAACAACATGCCAAGGCTGTGGGGAGAGCCAGTGGGGTACTGAGGTTCATAGGGAGAGGTATCTCCAGCAGAAGAAAGGAGGTGGTGATGCCTCTATATAAATCATTATTGAGACCTCTTCTGGAGAACTGCGTCCGGTTCTGGAGGCCACATCTTTGTAAAGATATAGGTAGAGGCAGTTCAGAAAAGGGCAACAAAAATGGTTGAGAGCCTGCACCAAAAGTTATGTGAGGAGAGACTGGAGGACCTCAGTTTGTATACCCTGGAGGAGAGGAGAGAGGGGTGATCTGATGGAGACCTTCAAATATCTCAAGGGCATAAATAAGGTGCAGGACGGTAGCATCTTTTAGAAAAAGAGAGATTCTAGAACAAGGGGTCATGACATGAGGCTGGAGGAGGGTAGACTAAGGGGTAACACAAGGAAGTATTTCTTCACAGAAAGGGTGGTGTATGCATGCAACAGCCTCCAGTGGAGGTGGTGGGGGCTAATTTGGTTGGGGAAATTAAAAAAATGCATGGGATAGGCATTGGGGAACCCTAGTGATAGGTAGGAGAACAAAGCTGGAGATTATGTAGGGTCTGTGGTTTTAGCAGTAGGTAAGGGAACTGGGCAGACTGAATGGCCCTAGTGGCCCTTATCTGCCATCAAATTCTTTGTTTCTATGACTATATATTGAGACTCTCCAGTCTCTCCTTATATAACCTACTTTGTTGCCCATGTATTATCTTAGTTAGCCTCTTATGCAACTATTTCAGTTTATCCATGTCGTTCTTTAGATGGGGATTTCAATATTGTATGCAATACTCCAGGTGCATCCCCATCAAGGCCCTGATCCCTTTCTTATTTTACCTTTGCAATCAGTACTCCTCCCAGCCTGTATCATACCCTAGGGTTCCTATAGCGCATGTGCATGATCTTACACTTTTTTGGCATTAAAGCTCAACTGCCAGATCACTGACCATTGTGTCAACCCATCAAGATCCTCTCTCAGTTCATGAATTCCCTCCTCACTATCCACTCTGCCTCAGAGCTTGGTGTCACCCATAAAAAGGCAGATTTTTCCTCTGATAACATCCTCTATGTCACTAATAAAAATAATTGAAGGTGACCGACCCTGCGGAACCCCACTTGTGACTCCACTTCCTTTTGAGTACTACTACCATCTGTTTTCTCCTCCCTAGCCGTTTCAATACTCACTATATTAGTCTTTCCCCACGACTAAGTCCCCTAGTGTTTTGACTAATCTTCTTTGCATAACTGAGACAAACCCTTTGCTAATGTCTACATACAGTATGTCGATGGCCTGTGTTTATCAAAGGCCTGTGTTAACCAGTTGAAGATGCCAATCCGATTTGTCTGACAGGGTCTACCCCACCACATGCTCAGCTATCCTCAATGCCCTCTTGGCTTTATACCCTTGCAAAGGTGGGAGCCGTTATGAACTTGACCCAAATCCCTGTCTCTCTCTCCACTCCTGCCATTGCCATCCATGTCATCTACCTTTTAAACCTCTCCTTCGCTCTTGACCCAGTCTCTGGCACGTAGAAACAAGCTACAGTCATCCTCTCTCCAAAGGGTCTGATCCCTCCTCCCCTGGTAACTACTGCCCTACCTCTGGCCTCCCTACTCTGGCTAAGCTGCAGGAACACCTTGTTCTCTCCCAACTCTCTTCTTTTCCTTGATTCCTTCTCTTTCTTCACCCCATACCAGTCTGGTTTTAAGAAGTCCCAATCCACCTCCACCTCCCTTCTGCATCTCACTGACTCCATCCTATCTGGTATGTATCAGGACTTGGTAATCTCAGCCATTTTTGTTGGCCTGGCTAAAGCCTTTGACACTTCTGTCAATACTATCCTTCTGGACAAGATAAAGGCAGCTGGGCTGTCTGCCTACTTAGTTGAGAGGTTCTACTCTTACCCTGAGAGAAGGTCTCAAGCTGTCCATCCTGGTGAAGCCTTAGCTCTTTCTCTCTCTCTGTTTGCTCTGGTGTACCCCAAGGATCTTTCCATGGCCCTGTTCTAATCTCCATATTCCTGAATGACTTTCTCTGTGCTTGTTCCTCTGCATCACATGTATGCAGGTTACACAGTCCTCTATGCCTCTGGAGCCTCTATCTCTGACCTCATGGTCTGGCTTGAACTGGACATTACACTAATATCCAGCACTGGTTCTGGGCTAACCAGCTATCTCAATTCGCAGAAAATGGTCTTGATGACTTTTGTCAGACGGCAGAGAGTAGCTAGGCTAACCCCCCCCCCCCTTCAATATCCATGATGGTGTTGTAATTGAGAATGTTTCCTCCTTCAAATATCTCATGGTCTTGTTGAATCATCATCTCAATTTCTCTGTTCATGTGGATGCCATCCACCAGATGCCTCACCTCAAACTAAGTGCACTTTACAGGAATAAAGTGAGTATCACACTTTCTGCCCACTGCAGAATCTTGCAGGTGATTCTCCCTATGTTTGACTATGGTGAAATTTTTACATTGCTCTTCCCAAATCGACACTAGCCAAACTAGACCCACTATTTCATTCCTTCTACTGCTTTGCCCTTGATTGCCCCCCCAAACCCACCACTGTTCCCTTTACTCCTCCCCCTCCTTTCCCTCCCTTGATGCCAGGTCCATCGCTCATTCCACTACTTTACTCTCCAAATTCTGGCTTGGGTCCCTCCACCTTTACCTCTCTCCCTCCCTCCTCAGTTCCCCTCTTCTACCTCCTACTCCCTTCATAGCGCTGGCCCTCGCTCTCTTGCCCTCCCCTCTGTACAATCTCCTGCTGGCCAAGCTGCCTTCTCCTTCTGCTTTGCCAGACTACGGGGCTCTCCATTACCATTCATACTGCTCCTTACTCCCACTCACTCAAATCACTTCTGAATTCACTACTTACTCCAGCAGTTGTTTCTTATCGTGTGCTGAATTTTGCCACCCTACAATTCCCTTCCTCCACTTCCTCTGCTCCTTCCCTAATTAATTTCCTCCTGCTCCGCTAGTTTCCTCCATTCTTCTCTGTTAAATGCAATGCCAACAGCACTTTGTCACCATTCAAATTGCTGCCATCTTCACTTTAATACCATATTCAGCAATGCCTTGTCCATACTCCAGTTGTGTTCCAATTCATACTTGTATTACTTGTTGCTCTTCAGATGCTCTGCCGAGCTCATCTTGTTCATTTTGTTGTTACTTAATTGTTTAACTTATATACTTGATTTATGTAACTGACTGTTATAACTTCTTGTTGTCTTTGCCTCATGCCAACCTCCCCCAGGAGGCATCTGAAAATGAGTTAGTTCAGCCTAGTATGTATTTCCTGGTAAAGTTTTTGAAATAAATAATAAATAATAATAAATAAATCTACCTGCCAGAAACCCATGTTGCCAACTGTCCTGTAGCCCATTTGTCAACCAGAACTCTACTAGCTTCTCCTTAATGATAGATTTTAGCAGTTGGCCCACTACTGAGGTCAGACTGACTGGTCTATAGTTTCTTGACTCATCATTTCCTCTGCTTTTGTGCAGGGGCACTGCATCCACCATACTTCAGTCTATTATCACCTCTCCTGACTCCAGGGAGCAGGTGTGGAGATATGTCATAGGTACTGCTACTGTAGCACTTGTTCCATCTCCATTAGCACCCTGGTTTGTAGTACTTCTGGTCCTGGAGACTTATTAACCTTTTGGATCCTTAGCCCCTAGAGCACCCTTTCAGCAGGTGTCATCTCTGTGTCCATTTCTGCTCCCCCTTTTGGTCTAGGGCTTATTCTACTTGCTCCACCTTTTAATGTGGGGGTTATTTTATCTTCAGATAGTGGACATTGTTTCTCAGTCATGAATACCAAATGTATTCTTTCATATATCAGCCCTACCCTTATCATCCTCCGCCCATCCATCACCCAGTCTTAGTTTGAGTATGCTTTCTTTTGTTTGTCATTTGTAGTGAAGGAAGGCCTTATCACCCTCCTCAACCCCTTCTACAGTCACTAGTTTCACTCCATCTTTAATATTCCTCACCACTCTGTTGGCCTCATTCAGTCTCTCCATCTAAACATCCCTCTCACTTTCTACCTAGCTTCTTTTAAGTTTCTGGAACACCATCCTACTCTCTTACTGCTACTCACACACCCTTGTAAATCATATGTTTCCTTTTTTGGCCCTTCCCCACTTACCCCAAACTGGAGTTGTTTACATGTTGCAGGCTTTTCTTGTTGGTGCCCTATTTCTCATCCACACCCTCCATATATTAGGCAACTTTTATTTATTTATTTATGTATTGTGTTCAGACAACCTTTGAGCTCAGAAACCTTTTTCAAAGGTGTCCACGTTTTGCAAGTCACATACAACATCAGGCAAATACAATAAATAATAGATACTAACTGGCATTAATATATTACAAGAAGTATTAGCAGTGAGTTAAACAACAGATATCCACATCTGCAGGGGGCATCTAGAAGAAACAGAGTATCTGGAAGATGAGCCAGTGTACTGGCTGATATGGACTTGGCACACAAACAGTGGAGCTTCTGAAAAAAGTGGGCAGTGACTTGGTCCTTGAAGGAGGAGAAGCTAGGAAGAGCAGTAATAGCCATGGGCAAGGAGTAGGGCTGGGAGAAAATTGCAGATTCTGCTTCTGTGAAAAATGTGTGTAATTCTACGATTTCCACAGAATTTCACCAGAGATTCGCTTTTGGTGAAATTCACCCTTTCCGCAGAATTTTCAACTGATTTGCAGAATAAAGAAGCATACTGTGGAAAATATATAATAAACTGCAGAAAACATTTGCTACAAAAAAAAAAACTCTTTTCAGAGGTATAATTCACGGAAAATGTATTCTGCAAGGTATGTAGTCATGTGATTTCATTAATGTAGGTGGGAATTGAATTCTCAAAGTACTGTTTCTTACCATTTCTGTCTCTTTCTTCAGTGATACTGTCTATCTTGTCCAAAGTTAAATTTTATATGGCATAATTCAAAACTGTAATTTACTATAATTTCGTCAAAAATTCAGTGGTACATCCCAAAAGCCAGTCATTTGCTAACATTTTCCACAGAACACACAAAAGCATTCTGCAAGCAGTGCTGTCACCTGATCTTTTTTTGATTAGGTGGGAGTCTATGGGTCAAAGTGTGAGTTGCCAAGGTGCTGGCCCAGTGGGGCAGAGGGTTCGGGCACTGGACACTTAACTTGTGCTATGCCAGCAACCCAGGTTTGGGAACAACCTCTGGTCTGGGGTGCCAGCATGGGGGGAGTTAGGGAGGAGCAGTATTAAGCATGCCGGTGGGAAGCTCTCCTTTCCTGAGGGTGGTGAGGATGGGTTGGATCCCCCCATAGTTCGCTCCCACCGGATGGAGGTCCAGTGGGTAGCATAGGCGGGGGGGGGGTAGCAAAGAATTGGGAGGTGAAAGGGGCTGAGCTGGCACCACAGGGTGTGAAGCATGTCTACACACACTTGCACAGCCATGTGCTGGGGCCTCGAGGGGGGGTTCAAGGGAGAAAATTTCTTTAAAAAAAAATAGAAAAAGGCTATGTGTCCCTGTTGCCAGTTGGCAGGAGGAGGTGAAGGGGGCCAAAACGCCAAAAAAAGTGAGTTGCTATAGCAATTCTCTTTCTGTCTGTCTGTCTGTGTCAGTCTGACTGGCTCTCTCTCTCTCTCTCTCTAATGACTGCTCCACCTACTCTGCTGTGCAGTTTCACATCAGGTGTTGAAGAAGAAAGTTCTGCAGCTCTTTGCAACTTACTTTTGTAAATCCAAAAGCTATATTTCAAAGCACTTTGTGGCATTTCTTATCTGTGAACGTTTTGTTGTGAAATCTCTGATGTTTGCAGTGTTTTTCTGCAATATAATTGTTAGCTTATGGATTTTAGATGTTCTGAGATACTTATTTGTTTGCGCACTGGTGGGTGATGAGAGAAAATGGATTTTGTGGTGGCAGAAATGTGGGGACAAAGGTGTGCTCATCATCAAGCAGTGGTGGTGCTGGGCATGGAGGTGGTGCTGGCACCCTCTGCTTATTGTCAAATGTTCTCACAATTGGGGAGGGGGTCTCAGTCAGCTGGGTGCAGCATCAGTATTGCTAGTTTCTTGTGGTACAGGATGTAACTCTAAAGCAAAAGGAAGTAATGTCTATGTCAAGCACAAAAATAATTCAGGCAAACCTGTGACAGCTGTGACAGCATTAATGCTGGGCACAGGAAATATTGGGTACTTATGGAGGTGAATGCAGTTGAAGCAGCAGTAGTGAATAAAATATGGATTATTACCTGAACAATGAAAGAGGAATCCACAGTTTGCAGGATATTTTGAGGTTTACGTAGGCCACTGCTTTTTTTAACTTCCTCTTTATAATCCCTTCCTGCCTCTCACCTACCTCCTTCAGGAACTCACAAGGCACACACAATCCCCTATTCTCCTACTTGCGATGGACACCTCCATGGAGAGCAGGTAGTCATGTAAAGTGGCATTTTTAAAATCATTATTTGCCTCAAAAGGGCTTTTTTTAAACAACTGTATTCTGTCAGCATGCCCCCAAATGTCATTAAAAGGATTCATCTTCAAGCTCTTAATATGGAATTTTTTATTTTTAATTTATTTAGTTAGTTATTTAGGTATTTATTCCTTAACTGGGTTGTTGCAGTGATCCAAGGACCTTTTTCAGGTATGCCCCAGGCCAGAGATTGGCATATACAGAAATGTCACAGTAAGGACAGGTAAATACGCAGCGTTCTACAATAAGTAAGCAAACATTATTTATATAGAGCCTTTCATAACCAAGGTGCTGTACATAATGTAAAATGACAGCATAAACCATAATATAATACATTTTAAAAACAGTCATTTAATTTAACAATTAGTGAGGGAATGCCAACGAAAATAAGTTTTCAGCAGAGATTTAAAACTGCTGACAGTCAGGCATTCTCTCAACTGATGAGGTAGAGAATTCCACAAGATTGGTGCTGCAAATGAAAAAGCACGGCTCCTGATGTTTTAAGACAAACCTTGGGAATCTCTAGCAATCCCTCTTCGGTGGATCAGAGAGGGAGATTGGGGGAGTAGGGAGTCAGGAGATCTTTCAGGTAGTTGGGTCTCTGTTCATGTAGGGCTTTAAAGGTAAGCAAGCATACCTTATAGGTGACCTGCCACTGAACTGGCATCCAATGCAGTTCACTCAGCACAGGCGTAGTATGACTGGTCCTAGAGGTTCCAGTCAACAGCCTAGCCGCAACATTCTGCACAAGCTGCAGGCAGCGGATATCAACCCCAGGCAGCCCTAGGTAGAAGGCATTGCAGTAGTCAGGATGGGTAGTAATGAAGGCATGGACCAATGTTTGAAGGTTGCCTGGGGAAAAAATAGCAGGCAGCATAGATCTAGTAGCTACACAGTATTTGGAAGTAATAGCTGCAGCTCAGAGTTAACACTGTCAGGTAAAGATTAGTACTGAACAAAGAATAAACATACTACTTACAAATTATAATTTATGGGTACATTTACAATTTGCAGGTAGCAGGCAGCTGACTCCTGCACAGGGTGCTGCCCAGCAAGCCAGTCCCTAGGTAGGAGAAGGAGATGGCAGGGGGCAATGGAGGCCTAGACAGATTGTGCAGGAACGGGGGTCACGTGATGCAGAGTGACTAGAGACAGTGTTTTGTCGGAGCTCCCAGTCATCACCCTCTTTAAACCGCTTTTTCCCCTACCAAATTCCATCGACAAACAGTTAATTTGCACCCAGAAGTTGGCCAAAACTTCTATCATTACGGTGCGGTCTGGGTCCGACTGTAACCCGGCAATTAGATTTGGAATGCGATGGAAGCAGAAATGAGGCCTGCAGGTATTAAACACACTCCACCAACTACTCCAGAAAAATCTTCCAAAAAAACCAAGCACCAAAGCTCGGGGTTTGCCTCTAAACCGACCATGCCCAGCGCTTCAATGGTCCCTCTCACGGAAGACCGCTTCCTTCAAGAACTACTACCATTTAAGAAAACCTTGGAAGACATTTCAATGGAGCTAAAATCATTAAGAATGGACCTTAGCTCTCTAACCACTAGAATGGGGGACTCAGAAGAAAGGACCGCCTCTCTAGAGAAATGGAGAGAGAGGACGGACCCAGAAATCGTTCAGCTTCGGCAGCAGATCAATAAACTCCAGCTTAAAACAGAGGATCTGGAAGGCAGGAGCCGGAGGAACAACTTACTGATTCTAGGTCTCCCCGAGGCTGAGGAAGGCTCTGATACTATCCTTTTTCTCCAGAAATTCTTGGCTAAGGTAGTCAGCCCATCCCCCCTCAACCCACAGTACCAGACTGAGCGTGCTCACTGTTCATTCAGGCCGAAACCCGCATCCGGAGCTCCACCAAGGCCCATCATTGTCAAGTTTCTGAGCTTTCTGGAAAGGCAACACGCACTGGTCAAGACACGAGAGCTGCAAGCAATTCTATGGAATGGGGCCAAGTTGAGAATAACGCAAGATCTTCCCTATGAGACACGGCAGAAATGTGCAGCTTTGCACCCCACAGTTAGTAAACTGATTGCTGCCGGTATCCGTTTTAGAATGATATACCCTGCCAAGCTACAAGTATCCATGGAGGGGTCATGGCATTTATATGAGTCCCTGGACCAAGCTGCTTCAGACCTTTCACACAAGCTGCCAAACCTGTTCAAATTGGGTTGAAAAGCTCCTGATGGGTTAAAATGCCAGTTACTTGGTTATAGCTGTGCTATTGTTCTTTTACCTGTGTGCTAATGTCTCTTTTTCCTTCTTTTCCTTTCGATGTTCCTGTTGGTGGGGTAGGGAGGTGGGGTAGGCCAGAGAGAGGCCTGCCAGGCCTAGTTTCAGGTAGCAAATGTGTAGTACGTTCTCTCGGGGTGGGGGGGTAGGAACCTTTTATTTAGCTGGGGGTTTTTACAGGTCGTTAATTCGGCTGGACCTTTTGGGTCCCTCAGTTTGGAGTAATCCTCCAGTCTCTTCCCCTTTCCCCCGCGACTGGATGCCTGATTTTACAGCGAGGAAAGTAATCTTGTCTAAATATTATAGTCAAGAGATGGTGCCCTAAGGGATTGAGTCTTTTAACGGGTAAGAGAAAATCTCTTGACTTAAAGATTGGTGGATATCCTGGCAGGCGGAGGAGGTGGCTAATATGGTACAGGAGTTATTTGAGGTGACTCGACTGGTTTTAGTGGGTCTATTGTTCTAGACTAGTGGTCAAAACCATTCCAGGGTCAAGTCTGGATATCCCTGTTGGTAACTTGGGGCAAGGCATTCACACCAGAGAACGCCAGAGGTAACTGGTGTTATTATATTAGCACCCTTTTTTTTTTTGACATGTTAATGTCCGATCCAAGGCTTTGGATTCTCGATGTTGATTCAAAAGGCATTAGATTGGTACTAGCCAATGCTTTAATGCTCTGGTTCAAGTTAGGGGAATGATGAGTGGAGTGATTTACACTTCAGGGGTTGAGTCAGAATAATGTGGAGAAATGGAGGCTAGCTGGTGACACTGAGTTCTTTTTTTTTTTGAGGACACCCCATAAACATAAATAAACCGGTCTCCTTTTCCATAGGGAGATTTTGAAGCTGAAGCATACGCCCCTGAACGGCTTAACCTATTTATCTCAGAAGGGGAGGTTATAGGCCTTCACATGGTTCAGGGAATTTAATACTCCTACGGACGGTAGATCACTGTGGACCTACTCGAATTTACAATCCCTAGGTAGTGCAGTAGGGGGCATTATGGTGTCTTAAAGGGTGATGGGAGGGGGGTCTCCTGGAGGGAGCTGTCTTGGGGAGGGCTGTATCACGCACCAGAGAGAGGGGCGAAAGGCACCTTTCTTGGGAGGTATGGTAGTCAGAGGGCGCTCGGTGGCTATCAGTTACCAGGATCAGGAGTGAACCGGGGTATGCCCTTCTGGTATTGGTATCTTTGGATAGAATTTGCCTCCCAGTGGATCGTTGTCTATGGGTCTCGGTCCCCTGACCTAAGGTCTAAAGTTCCCATTTCCTTTTTGAGACCAGTGGGGAGGACCTTTGTATTTAGTTGGTGGGACATAAGGGTGGAGGGAGGTTCCGGAGTACAGTTCTTTTTCATTCTGCTTGTTCTGTTAAGGGCAGTTGTTTTTGGGTCGAAATGTTTTCCATTCTGGTTAATGTTTTGGGACATGGGGAGTGAGGAAGATGGGGGGCCATAGTTATGGAACCATTCAAGTACTGTGGGGTGGGGAGATGTGCCTTCTGGGTGGGTTTATTTTTTTTGCTGGGTAATGTTTCTTTGTTTTACTTAATAATACATGAGTATGATGTCGGTTAAAATTGCAACGTGGAACATCAGAGGTGCCAGAGATCAGACTAAAAGATACCAGGTTCTCAAAAATTGTGCCCTTTTGAATGTCGATATTCTTCTGATGCAGAAAACCCATCTTATGCCATCAGAAGTTAATGGGCTACATTGGCAGGGTTACTCCCAAGTCTTTGCTTCCTATGGTACATCTTCCAGCAGAGGGGTGGCTATATTAATCAAAAGACACATTTCATTTCTGGCAGAAGAGTGTTTAGTGGACCAAGAAGGTAGATTTATCATTGTCAAGGGCATGCTCAATAATGTCAGGGTGGTACTAGGAGCAATTTATGGTCCAGTGGAAGGAGACCCAGACTTTCTTATGAGTCTGGCTGATAAATTGAGTGGGCTCTTGCCCTCCATGTTAATACTCGGGGGAGATTGGAATATTGCCCCGTCTTAGGACCTGGACAAATCCTATAGACCTTTAAAATCCCTATCCCCTTCGCAACTTGCTTTGAGGGACTTTATGAACCTATTAGGTCTATGTGACCCTTGGCGTTTATTTAATCCCTCTGGACAACTCTTCTCTTTTTACTCCCAAGTTCATCGGTCGTGGTCTAGAATTGATTTTATTTTAGTTAGCAACACACTTTTACCCAGTATCTTACAGTCAGGAATAGAACCAGTTGTGATCTCGGACCATTCTGTTGCATGGATCTTGATTTCCCCTGACCCACAGGTACAAAGAGACTCCGCCTGGAAACTAAACACACAACTTTTAAAAGAAGAACATATAGTTTCTCATATTAAATCGCTAATAGCCTCTTTCATAGATACTGATTCAGAGTCAATCACTAGGGAAGACTTGATCTGATGTTCCTTTAAATGTTTTATAAGGGGGGAATTTATTAAGTTAGCATCGCGGAGGAAAAGACAGAGGGAGGCTAAGATCATGTCACTATCGAATCAAATTAGGCTTGCAGAAACCAAGCTATCCTCCACATCTCCCCAAACAGACTTGGAAACCTTGTTGAAGCTTAGGAATGAATACTTTGACCTGTTAAGAGACAATGCAGAATATGCCGCCATCCTCAAAACCAAAGCCCGATACTTTGAACAGGGAGAAAAACTGGGTAGGATGTTAGCCCTCTGTCTGAGGGAAATGGAAGGATCAAGATGGATTCCTTCCTTATGCTCTCCTGACGGCTCTCTCAAGACTTCCCCTCGGGATATCTCCCAGGTCTTCGAGTCTTATTACCGAGATCTCTATAATGTTGATACCTCCCGTCCCTCCTATTCTAGTATCGAACAATTTTTCAATGGCCTTCCTCTCCCTTCCCTGCAGCCCCAGCAGGGGGAGTTCTTGATCTCTCCCATCACACTGGCCGAGGTGGAAGAAGCAATCCGGGGACTAGCTCTGGATAAATCCCCAGGACCTGATGGTTTCCCTTTCAATTTTTATAAAGTTTTTAGCAAAGAGATTGTCCCCTTCTTCTGAAACTTTTTGACTATATGCTTGCCTCTGACCCCCTCGACCCCTCTTTGTTGGAAGCCACCATTGTTCTGATTTTGAAACCAGATAAGCCTCAGACGGACCCAGCAAATTATCGTCTAATCTCATTATTAAATTATGATATAAAGATTTTAACAAACATTATGTCCCTTACAATCAAACAGATGTGGTCCAACTTGTTGAGTCCCGAACAGGTGGATTTTGTTCAGGGTAGATCTGCCGATCACTTGCGTACCCTGTCGCATATCTTCCAAGCTGCCCAGGATTCCCAGGCTCCCATGGTTCTGGTTTCATTAGACGCTGAGAAAGGCTTTGACAGGGTTCATTGGGACTTTCTCTGGTTCACCCTTGGGAGAATGGGATTTCCGGACACTTTTATTCAATGGATCAAGACAGTTTATAAGTTCCCTACGGCCAGAATTTATTGCAATGGGGTCTTTTCCTCTCGATTCCCTTATTCACTGGGACTCGGCAGGGGTGTCCCCTATCGCCTTTTTTGTTCAATCTATATCTAGAACCTCTTTTATTGAGTATCAAGAACTCACCCCAGATTACAGGATGTCCAGTCCATCAGCAATCTCGGATGTTATCGGCTTATGCTGATGACATTCTTCTGCATCTGGCTAATCCTGAGCTCTCTCTAACACACGCATTACATATTATAGATTGGTTTGGACAGGTGGCCAATTATAAATTGAACTTATCCAAATCAGTCATATTCCCTTTAAATGTTAGTACATTCCATGTCAGTTTTACCCGGTTTGGGATGAAATGGGCCTCTTCCTCCTTTAAATATTTAGGTATTCATCTCACTAGAGATCCAGAGGACCTCAGGAAACTCAATCTGGATGACTTGGTATCAAGATACAGTCTGATCTCCAAAGATGGGCTTCTTCTTTATCCCTATAAGTCATTAATATTATCAAAATGAATGTATTACCCGGTATTCTACCCACTAAATCTACTGAATATTTATCTCCCTATCCTACTTTCAGCAGCTTCACACTACTATCTCTAGATTCATTTGGAAAGGCAAACAACCCAGGAAGGCCTTTCTCAAACTTAATCTGCCTAGGGAGAAAGGGGGTCTCCATCTCCCCAATTTCATGTTATATTACTGAGAGAGGCATATCTCCAAAATGGGGAGGTGGTACAAGGCTAGGACTGATGAATACCTCCCAGTATGGCTAAAGCTTGAGAGAGGGATTTTGGATAAATATAGGCTTCAGGCACCCTGAGTTTTTAATCACACTTTTGCTACACTGCCTTCTTGTATACAAAGTAGTGTTATAGAGACTTCTATCAAGGTGCTGACTCAATGTTGGAACTATTTCAATATCTTGCCAAAAAAAGATATGGCTCAACCCCTCACTTTGAATCCGAACATTAAGATAGGAGGATCCCCTCTCTCCCTGGATTGGCTCCCGCAACTACGGGATTGCTGTGTGGAGAATTTGTTCTCCCAAGACTCCCTTCTTTCTTCGGTAGATATAATGATTAAGTTTAACATCCCTCAAAAACTCATTTTTAAAGTGTTCCAGCTGAGACACCTTATGGTTTCTAAATTCAGTTCCTCAGCTATGCCATCCCAAGTCAGGCCCTTTCTAGACCAGATACAAGAACATGCCAATAAGTCCCATGGTGTTTCCAAGATATATTCCTTTCTATTGGGTATTAAATATCCCAACTCCCTCATTGGCTCTAAAATCTGGTCCTCTTTTCTGCCAGAATCCCCCTTGGTGTGGGCGCGGATTTGGGTAGACATGTATAAGTATTTTACCCAAGACAGGCATAGACTTGTTCAATATCATATATTGAACAATTTGTATTATACTCCAGTTTAATTGGCTAAACTAGGAAGATTATCTTCGAATACTTGTACAAGATGTGGCATAGCCGAAGGGAACCTGGTACACATCTTCTGGCACTGTGACAAAGTGGCTCCATTATGGTATTCAATTCAATCTAACCTAGATCCCCTTCTGGGATTAAGAGATCTGTTTACTATAGAAGTCTGTATCTTAGGGATGTATTCTGATATACAGGTTTTGGAGAGTAGGTTTCACATTGCTTTAATCTCTATAGCAGTTAAAAGACTGGTTCTCAGACACTGGATGGACCAACTGGTCATTCCATATGTGGAGTGGATTAAAGAAATATCTCTTTGTTTCAGGACTGAAAAGTTAATAGCTAGTTCTAGGAATTCTCTGAATTCATTTAACCAGAAATGGGGCAAACGGTATGCTTTATATTTGAATTAATGTACATGTGTGTATATCTCTGGTCGGGCGGGTTGGCACTATCACACATGGATGCTGATCATTGTATATTGATTATCTTCTGAAAAGTCCTGTATGATCTTTGTTAATCTCCCAGAAGGCACATCCTGGGGTGGAGGGGGGCGGGGAATAAAGGGGAGTGGGTGGTTGGGGGGTCTCTCTTTCCGGAAATAATGTACTCTACACTCTGGAATTCTCTTTATATTTTTTCTTTTACCCATGTTGTTCAATAATGGTCTATGCTCCTGATTGTGATGCTGTTTGTCAGTTAAAACCTAATAAAGACCTTGAATTTCAAAAAAAAAAAAAAAAAAAGATTGTGCAGGAACACCAGTAGGCTGGGGACAGAAACAGGTCATCGAGAACAGGAAGTGTTTTTTTTAGTGGAGTATGTAAATTTAGCCAGGGGGTCGATAGGGCACAGTGAGGGGAAGGGAGGTCATTCCAGAGGGAGGGCCCAGCAATGGAGAAGGCCCTTTGACCCATCTTGGTAGTAATATGTGGACAGAAGAGTTGGAGGTGGGACAAGTGGCAGAGATTGTGACTATGAGTCTTGAGCAGACTAGATGAGATAGAGGGGAGTATGAGGGGCAGTGGATGACATCCCCAATGGTCAAAGCCAGTAAATAGGAGCATCAGGCTTGAGAGGGAAGCCAAAGAAGGGACTGGTAGACAGAGCAGTAGAGCATGGAGAGAGGGGCACAAAGGACAAAGTGGAAAATCAGGCTAGTCTGTGTGCTGTTAGACCTTAAAAGGTCTTGATAGCCACTAGGCCATGATGAGGACTTTAATGCCAGCCTGCATTTCTTAATAAGACCGTAGATCCCAAGCATGGAAAAGTGTTTTTTTCTTTTTTATGATTTTTTTCCTTCCTGTCTGCATTCACTCAGTTCTTTAAAGGACTTACTAGCCCACAAACCCTGAAAATTGATGTAATAGCAGCCTGCATTCCTTAATCCCTGAAAAGTTTCTTTTTTATGATTTTTCTCCTGCCTGCATGCCTCTAGTCCTTAAAAGGACTCTCGTTGGCTCCCAAGCCCTGCAAAGGGAATTTTTAAATGAATTTAATGCTTGCTTGCCCTGATACAGTAGGTCCTTATAATTATTTATCTCCAAGACCTTAAAAGAGCTTTTAACTGTATATTATGCTGCACTGGTGAGAGTCTGTAAAACTCCATATTAGTAGCCCTTAAAAGATGGTTTGTGGGTACTGATTTAAAGCCCTTAAAGAGACATTTTCTGTTTGCTGTCTGCTGCAATGACAACCAATTCAACTCCCCACTACAATATGTTCTGATGGGCTGTGTAACACACACCAGCAACACTTATTGGGGGAAGGATCAGTTGCCAGCAGCCAATCAATATATCCACTCTTGACTGTGATCTAATGCCTAGTAAAAACACCTGCCATGTGACACCAAGTGCTTGACTGAGTCAGCACGATCCTCAGTGCACAGACTTTGTGGTTACATGGTAAGCTCTCCACCACACTGCTCCTTCCTGGTCCTGATTTTTCCACTACACCTAAGGGTAACTGCTCTGATGAACTTAATCATGCAATGCTAACGCTGCACCATCACAGATGGCACAGGCACTTGGGGAGGGGGAGGGCTGGGGAGTTTAAAAAAAAGGGTAGGAGTACAGGAGAAAAAATGAAGATACAGTAGCACTAATGCCTCAGTTGCCCCAGTGGGCAGGCACTGAGAGGCTGTAGATGTCTTTAGACAAAAGTGCTTGCCTTGGGCACCTAAAGTATAAGAATTTTGTACACTAGCAGTGTCTCCTCCCAGCTGAAATTGTTTCTCCTTACAGTTTTGTTAGTGCACCCCACAGTATTCAAAATTACACATATTTTACCATAGCTTATTATATCTGTGTCTCATCACAGTTACACCACTTTCTAATCCCAGTTCCACCAGTATCAATTGCACCAGTGTCACCTCCCAGTTATTCAGTTTCTCCTCCCAGTTACACCACATCACTTCCCGGTTTTGGTCCCAGTTACACCAGTTTTTTTTTTTACTTACTAAATAAAAGAAAAAGGTAATCAATTCTGCAGAAATATTTTCTACAGTTCACCACATTATTCCACAATATGTGGCAAGCAACCGCAGTTTAAGGTGGAATTTTGCAAAATGTTCCTTCATTTTTCACGGAATTTCACAAGAATTCCACCTGTGAAATTTACATTTTGCACAGCCATAGCAAGTAGTTTCAGGCTTTGACTGTTCTAGTTACAAAGGAGCACCAGCCTAGTATTGTTTTCATGAGGGTCAAAAGCAGTTTGTGATCCTCCATGAGTTGAGTTCCATAGTTGTTTCTGATCAGAGATAAATGGTTGCAGGCACTTGTCACAATTTGGTGAAGACGTTCTCTCTTGCATAAAAAGACTTCATTGAGGTTAACTTGGAGGTGGAAAGGAAGCCAGCTGGAGGATAGGTATAGGTCACAATGGTATGGGCCAGGTCTTATGCTGTGTGCAGATCTGCAGATGTGGTTGAAAGTTATTGAAATTCTTTTGAGGACAGTGTTATTGGAGGCAGAGTAGATGATGGCACCATAGTCAATCACCAAGACGATGGGGCTGGAGACTAGGAGTTTTGTTTTTTTCTTGGGAGGTTGGCCCTCTTCTATATAGCAATCCAAGACATTGGTGAATACTTTTGACTAAGAAGTCGGCATGATATGTGATGGAGAGAGTCATATCCAGATGTATGCCCAGGTACTTGAAAGCCTGAACCTGTTCGATGCTGTCCCCAGATGGAGTTGTGATGTGCAACATGGGGCTGCACTTTAGAGCATGGATGCTCCAAAACAGTAGACATTTGGTTTTCTTGGCATTAATGGTGAGCCTGTTAATGGTGAACCAATAGCAGACCTTGCTGAAGTCAAACTGCAGGTTGTTTTCCAGAGTCCCCACATTATGGTGGGAGGTAGAGAGGACTGTGTCATCACTGTACAGTAGTGCTTTGGAGTGAACACATACTTCAGAGACCTTGTTGATTGAAAAGGCTGAATAGTAGGGGACAAAGAATTGAGTTTTGTGGACTCCAATGGTAAAAGGTTGCAGACCAGAGAACACGTCTCCACATCTGGTCTTTTTGAGTTCTGTTGGCTAAGTAGTCAGATAACCATGCAGTGGCCTCAGCCAATTGGTCCATCTCCCAGAGCTTAATGATTAAGAGTCATGGCTAACTAAATAAAAGACTGAACATATTCTCCTTTCTCTATGGCTGCATAGAATTCTTCAGTTAGCTCAGTTAGATCAATTGTCATACTGTGCAATTTCCTGAAGCCATGTTGTTCAGCAGCTAGCTTGCTGAAAATCTTCTCAAAGGCTTTAGGGAATGGCCAGGGATAGAGACGGGCCTGTAGTTGGGGACCATCATGTTTTTGCTGGATTTAAAGACTGGGATTACATTGGCTTGGTTCCAGATGTTAGGGAGTGAGACAAATTGGAGGGGGAAAGTTAAAAGTTTTTGGATAGGTACTGTAGGGTCAGATTTTCAATGGCCATTTTAAGTATCCTCTTAACCAAATTGTTGGGTCTACAGTACAAGGGGCATTAAACTGTTCTGTCAATGAATTGGTTTAGCATTGGTTTTTTTTTTACATTTGGCAATGCATTGGCAACTCATATTACATTGCTTTTCAATATTTAATCAGCTTAAGAGCAACGTTTGTAAAATGTTTTTGCCACTCAATTGGAATGCATCGGCAGTCCAGTCACATTGCAATGCAAAACTGAGTTTTAAATCTAAAGAAACAGTTTGTGCTGGGCTGTGTGCTCGATCTAGCAATACTTATGCAGCTCAGTCAGAAATGCTAAAACAACTCATTGGAAGAACAGTTTAATGTGACTTGTACTGTACAGTACAAGTCACATTAAACTGTTCCTCCAGTGAGTTGCTTTAGCATTTCTAACTGAGTAGCATTAGTGCTGCAGCATCCAGTGCAAAACCCTATACAAGCTGTTTTGTAAGACTGAAAACTCAGTTTAGCATTGCAGTATGACTGGACTGAATATGCAGTCCAAATGAGTTGCAAAAACATTTTACAAACATTGCTCTTGAGCTGGTTATGCAATGAAAATTAACCAACTCATTGGTGAAATAGTTTATTATTTTTTTTTTGTACTTAATCTTTTTATTGAAGTATATATGAAAGCACTCAAGTGTATACAATGAAAGGATATTCAGAATATGAAAATACAAAAGGAATCACTTAATAAGGCACATTATGTAGAGGCAGAGTAACAGAGATGTCTAAAATACAGAAACAGTTTATTGTGACTTGTACTGTAGCTCTGGTTTCAGAAGCTGAGCTTAGCACATATTTCTTAACTGTTTTCATGTTTACCCTTTTAAAATAGAATTTAGCATGACTGGGCTTCTACCTCAGCTCCCCAAAGTCTGTCTCTTTAAAATCAAGGACTCTTGTTCTGGACATAGTGTGCTCCATGCCAAATCCAACAGAAACCCAAACTGATGGGTGGTCCCTGGTACCCAGTAGTCCAAACAGTCAAAAGTAGTTCCACTGTTCCTATGTTTTAAATGGAATCACTATTCAGCAGCACTAGCTCCATGATTTCTACCTCTTTCCTGGGTTCCCTAACCCCCTAAACCAAGAAGCCATTCTGTAATGCACCTAGGAGTGTTTGGCTTCTGGTGCTTATTACCCAATGGATACTCTCATCTACACCAGGAAGATTTACATCTCCTGTGATTGCTATGCCTCCCTGCATTCTTGGGTTTTGATTTCTTCCTCTAGCTCTTTGCCTGCCTCCTTCTCATACTGCAGTGGTATATAAATAACCCCCATTCTAACTCCCCTGCCTCTGTTTGTTTTGTTCATATTTGTGACTCTGTTGCTCCATCTTCTCCTGAGATTATACAGTAGTCAGCCATGATGCAATACAGCAACTTGCAGTGTGACTTGTCACAAAATACTTCATGACAAAAGGGTTTAATTGCCATTGAAATGCACTGTTCTCTGCAGTATACTGCTGCATTACTGTGTTGCATCCTCAGTGTACCGCTGTATCCTTTGTCACCTTGATAACCTCCTTCATATATAGGGACACTCATCCTCACTTATTTTTAGCCATGTCTCTTCTAAAGATAAAGACAGAATACCCTGAAATTGTGAGATCCCAGTCATGGTGCTGTGTTACTCGTGTTTCAGCTGTGGCCTCTATGTTCTGCTGGGCTTTTGCAACCAGAACATAGAAACATGGAAACATTGAGGATGACAGCAGATAAGGACTGCAAGGCCCATCCAGTCTGCCCATTTTTTCTACCTTATGAATGTGCCACACACCTTTACATTGTCAATGACCTATCTATCCATATTCATCTGTATTGCTCCCTTATGCCTATCCCATGCCTGTTTGAAGCCCTGCACTGTATTCATAGCCACCACTTCCTGAGGTAGGCTGTTCCATGCATCCACCACTCTTTCTGTGAAAAATAATTTCCTCACATTCCCTCTTAATCAGCCTCCCTCTTTTCTTATGCTGTGTCCTCTTGTCCTGATATTTTTCTTATATTTAAACATGTTAGACTCTTTCACATTGTTAATGCCCTTAAGGTGTTTGAATGTTTCGATCATATCACCTCTCTCCCTCCCTCCTTTGCTCAAGGGTATACATATTGAGCACTGTTAATCTGTCCTCATATGTCTTCTGATGCAGGTCCTGCACCATTTTGGTTGCCCTTCTCTGGACTGCCTCAATTTGGTTAATGTCCTTGTGAAGGTGTGGCCTCCAGTACTGCACGCAGTACTCCAGATGGGGCCTAACCAGTGTCTTGTAAAGAGGATTATTACCTCCTCTAAGACTTGTGGATACCCCTACTAATACACCCTAACATCCCCAGCCTTACCTACTGCATTAGAGGTCTGATTGGATGATTTCAGGTCATCAGTGATTATGATGCCCAAGTCTTTTCTTCCTTTGTGACTGCCAGCAACTCCCTCCCAGCCTATGGGTGGCTTCAGGGTTTCTCTTCCTTAGTGATCTTGCACTTCTTTGCATTAAATCCCAGTTGCCACTCTTCTGACCATTTTGCTAGTTTATCCAGATCTCTCTCATTCTGCCCACCCCATCTGGATCATCTACTCTGTTGCAGATCTTGGTATCATCTGCAAACAGACAAGCCTTACCTTCTATTCCATCTGCAATGTCACTAATGAAGATATTGAAGAGGACTGGCTCCAGAACTGATCCCTGAGGTACCCCACTTGTGACTTGCATCTCTTCTGACTGTATACCATTTACCACCACTCTCTGTTTTCTGTCCGTCAACCAGTTTGCCACCCAGTTGACCAACTTCTGACCCACCCCGAGCCTACCCAGCTTATTTATCAATCTTCTATGTGGAACAGTGTCAAAAGCTTTGCTAAAGTCAAGGTAAGTGACACCAACTGCTCCCCCTTGGTCCACCACTCTGGTTACCCAGTCAAAGAAATCTATGAGATTAGTCTGACAGGACCTTCCTTTTGTAAACCCATGCTGTCTTGGATCCTGTGCTCCTATGGATTCCAGGTGTTGCACTATCCTTTCCTTAAGGAGTGCCTTCATAATCTTGCCCACTACTGATGTAAGACTGACTGGTCTGTAGTTCCCTGCACCTCCCTGCTACCACTCTTGTGGAGCGGGATCACATGAGCCCTTCTCCAGTCTTCTGGGACCTCTCCTGTGCTCAGAGACTCACTAAACAGTTCTGCTAATGGCTCTGCTAGTTCCACCCATAGCTCCTTAAGTACCCTGGGATGTATGCCATCAGGTACCATTGCCTTGTCCACCCTGAGCTTAGCAAGCTCTTGTAGGACCCTTTCTTTTGTGAAGGGAGTACCTGAAGATTACTCATTTTATTCCCCAGGTGCCTAGCATTTATTCATATAGCTTTCCAGGAGCCTTGCATTGCTATTCTAATTTCACCTGTACTAGTTTCCTTACCTAGTTTTGGATTCTGCATCCTATATTGGATTGTTACTCTTCCAGTGTCCTTTGGCTTACCAGATAAATAACTGGTAATCTAAAGGACACTGGCGGGACAGCAAGCTGCCATTGGAAAGTTTATAGGTGGAGAGACTTAAACAAGCATGTCCCCTATACTCTTAATCAATAGCAGCAAAAACAGCTCTTCCGTGGAAATAGGTGCTCGAGTCCTCACTAAAATCCACTGTAAACAAGACTCAGCACTCAATAATTGGTGTTTGTAACAGGCATAATTTTCATAGAACAAATGTCAAACAAAGAACAGCTACAGGTTGCACAGCAAGGCCTTGCTGTGCAACCTGTAGCTGTTTTGGCTTTGTTTGGCATTTGTTCTATTAAAATTATGCCTGTTACACACGCCAATTATTGAGTGCTGAGTCTTGTTTACAGTGTCCCCTATACTCTTAACATTATCTGAAATAGCAGTGTAAATAACTAATACCATAAATTCTTAAAAATATATAACATCTTATCTAATTATACAAGGTCTCAAGTTTATGAAAATAATCTATTACATGTATTCAGTGCCACTGTGCATAAAATTATAGCATAATACATACATACACTCCAGAATTCATATCTAGCTGATCAAATCAATAATTAATATTTACTACAGAACACAAAAATTACCTATAGTGAAGTAGGAGCTAGAAATCCAAGGACACATGTGGTTCAGGGAGGACAGAGGGAGGAGAGCCAAAAACAAAAAGTGAATGCAAACTCAATAAATCTCTTTTCAAAAATATATAAATGGTCCAATGCAGCAAGGGAATTCTCAGTTAATAATGATAATGATGTAAGCTCTGCAAGAAACCATCACAGTGACTGTAGAAATAACAATCACAAAGTCTAGAATAAACATGAGAACATGGATATGCGGAGAAAAAGATAATAATACTTATTTGGCATTATCACCAGAACACCAAGAAGATGAGTATACTTTGCAATTCTGGAACCATGTGACATAAGTTGAGTGGAAGCTTTGGTAGAGAGAAGTCTTCTAAATTGATGTCATTGGGTTTTGCAACTCATCAGAAATTAAAAAACAACTCAAATACTCAGAGAAAAGGCAGCATTAACAAAGGACACTAAATAAGAAATAAAGACATGGAACAAAACATTGGAGATATAATCGCTTTCACACAAGTGAAAATTTACAATTTTATTAAACAATGTAAATAATAGGATCTATGTTTCCTTAAAAGGAGTTTGTGTTAGACCTCACAGCCCAGATATTCAGAAGGGTTGTGCATGGCGCAACCCACTGATGTGCCCCGGCGTGATATTCAGACGGGAAAAGTACGCTGCACAAATCCCGATGCGCCGGAGCGCATCAGTAATGTATGCAGGCGCAGGTGGGGGGGCCTGCCCATGTACACCCTGCACAGCCCAATATTCAGCCCGGGATGTGCAGAGCCATGCATGCGCAACCCCTACCTGCACCAGCACAAAGCTGATCCAAAAAAAAAGAACAACGGATGGCCACCCACAGATGAGCTGCCACATTGCAGGGTGCAACATGGCAGCTGCCACCTGTGGGTGGCCGCCCAAGCTCCGGCTGCACCTCTGTGGTGGCGCCTCCCATGCTCGATTGTGGGCATCAGTAAAAAGGATTTATCCAAAATCCCTGGTGGTCCAGTGGACCTGCGTGCCCAATCGCGGGCTAAGTAAATAGATAAAATCCCCAATATCCCTGGTGGTCCAGTGCACTTGCCCGCCCGATCACGGGCTAAGTAAATAGATAAAATCTCCAATATCCCTGGTGGTCCAGTGGACCTGCCCACCTGATCATGGGCTAAGTACATAAATAAGAATCATCAATATCCCTGGTGGTCCAGTAGACCCCTCAACCCACCTGTCCACTGAACCACCAGGGATATTGATGATTCTTATTTATGTACTTAGCCCATGATCAGGCAGGCAGGTCCACTGGACCACCAGGGATATTGGGGATTTTATCTATTTACTTAGCCCGCAATCGGGCAGACAGGTCCACTGGACCACCGGGGATATTGGGGATTTTATATATTTACTTAGCCCGTGGTCAGGCTGGCAGCAGTCCACTAGACCACCAGGGATTTCTGTTTTTCCTTTTTTTACTGCAGCCTGTGATTGGGCTATGGAGCACATTGCCGGCTGCAGGGGGCATCGATCCCCAATGGCTGCTGCCTGGCAGGATGCTAGGCACAAGTCACCGGGGATCAGAGCACCTGCATGCAAATGGAGCCATAATGACATGAAAATGGCCCCATTTGTGCCTTGCATACATTATGGCCCCATTTGCACGTGCACTTTTGAATATACGGTTGCTGCACATAGTGCAATGGAACTTGCACTAGTGCATCCCCCTGCTCCACTCTGGCCACTTGCGCTGGCACAGTGCCACTGCCCCATGCACACTGTGGGTGGCCAAGGTGTGATATTCAACAATGCTGTGCCATGGTGCAGCTCCATTGAATATCGCCCAGTCCACACCCCTGCGCAGCCAAGTTGCACTGCGCCCAAGCTTGTGCCACAGCCTGGCGCAGTTTGAATATCTGGGCCCACATATGCCCAAATTTACATTTAAAATAAAAAAATGTAAACAAGAGGGTTTGTCTTACCTTTAAAGAATTGATTCATAATACACCTTATACATGCCCCAAATGTATAATTATATCAAATTATAAACAAGAGGATTTTTGTTCCTTTTAAAGAAGGAGTTCATGATAGACATCACATGTGCTCAAATTTCACAATGTTTTAAACAATGTAAGCAATGGATTTTATGCTCCCTTTAAAGGAGTTCATGATATGTAGACTTCAAATGTGATCAAATTTACAATTGTATTAAAAAAGTAAACACCAAGGTTTATGTCCCCTTTAAAGAATGAGTTCATGACAGACTTCACAGATGTTCCAATTTACAATTATATTAAAAAATATAAACTACTGGGTTTATTGCCCCTTTGAAGTAAGAGTTCATGATAGACTTCACATACTGCGCAGTTTACAATTCTATTAAAAATGTAAACAGGGTTTTTTTCCCTTTAATGAATGCATTCATGTTAAGCTTCATACATGCCCACATTTACAATTATATTTAAAAATATAAACAGCAAGGTTTATGTTCCCTTTAAAGAGTCCCTTTTTAATCATTTATAAAGTGTCACCCATCTTAACCAAGCTGTGTTGAAGCTAGTGTTTGTCTGACTGGCAAGAGTTAATGAGTATACAAATTGGCCTTTGTCACGTGAAAAAAAAACTGTCATATCGGGTTCTGGGGACATATCCTAACTCCTGATCTTTAAAACAGTTATTAATATTAAAACTTGAAAAGCATGGAATTTGTAGTAGAATAGGATTATACTTAAACCTACTGTATGTCATAAATAATGCACTACATTTGATAACTCTGCTTTGTACATTTCATACTTTTTAGGTTTTCCTTTGGTGCCAGCTTCCATTCATGCTGTTGCAAGAACAAAATACTTTAATGACAAGTAAGTGTATATTATGTTATGATATATTGCAGTGTCAGATTAATTTTATAATTATTTATTTTAACTAAACTTCTTTTGTTTCCTAGTTGTTGGGTGAGTGTGGATACACACTTGTTGTATATTATACATGGACCCATCATGGCAGCATTAGTGGTAAGAAAACTCTTGAATTATGTATAAAAGCCTGCTTTGTGGATGTCTGATTGTCATTGCTAATTCAAATTTACTGCCCTTCAAATTGTTCATGAACTTTATTTTAAATGTGTATCCAATGGCCACATGAGGCATGAACCTCTTTTACGTTAGTATCCTGGCAAGAGGCAGTCCGGCTCAATACACTAATTTGTGGGTCCCAGTCTTGAAAAGAAATTGTGTTGTGCAATCTATTTAAAAAGTATGTGGCTGGACTTTGTCGTATTCTTAGATAGATGAAGTCCTCATTACAGTCCATGGCAGTGTCACCATTTACAGCTCCCTCACACATGGATGATGGCATTGTATACCAAATGGATGTGTTTATGTTTTCAAAGAATAGAACAGAAATAGTTTGATTCCTACTATACATTTAAAGCCACAAGGAGAAGACCATTTAATTTGGACCTCAGGCAAGGGCTATGACAATCATGATAAATAGTGTAGTACAAAATGTAGTAAAATGATACAATACCATATACTGTAATTGCGTAATAAAAAATGAATGAAGAATTGAGAGCAGCTATTGTGCTGTTGTGGTGACCAGTTTATGGCTACTATGGCTGCAGTTTAGGAAATGGTGGATATTAATTCTGTTCCTAGGATATTATTACTCAAGGTGGTTGTTTGTTGTTGCTGAACTGTCATAGGTAATCCAATGTGACAAACTGCCTTAGTGTCCAGTTTTGCAGTTGAGGAACTGACACTGTAGCAGAAAGGAATGAGATGTAGAGATGAGAAGGCACTACATGGTATAGTATTGAATGCCTAGAGCATGCATAGACCTTATTTTACTTTAAATGACTCAATATGTGCTATTACAGGACTGAAAAGCATGCAGAAAGCATCAATAGGCAGAAAGCTCTAATCTTCAGTTTAGAAAATAAGAGGTGTAAACTGCATTCCTATGATACAACAGCCCAAGGTCTTATTTTTTTAAAGCTTCATAATTTATCATAGGTATGCTTTGTCTCTGACAACAAGAGTGTTTTGCATTACAGAGGATGGAAAATGACAAAGAAAATGATGAAGGAAGCAGGCAGTTCAACCTACTGATGCACTTCAAATTAATTCATAAACAGGGATAGGTAGTAAGATTACATATGTGCTCTTAAAACTCCCATCTCATTAGTATAGTTAATTTGGAATACAAAGAAACCACAAGTAACTGTGTAACATCAATTTGCACTCCCCCATAGCACTCAAATGCCATACACTGGATGCACTAAGAACAAACGGTTTCTTTTATAAAATGAATTACTTTTGATTGGAAAAAACAAATTATATCAGTACTGACATTGATAACCAGTGCAGTACTGTACCTATTGTTTCTTCATAACAGTGGATCCTTTGGGTAGCATTGTAGTGAAGTTCTCAAATGAACAGTACAGTATAAGAGAGGTCAAACCAAACATTAGTTGCACTTACTGTACCAACTGTACAAACCATAGGCCTCATAGCAATGTAGAGATCTGCTGGTTCAGTGGAAGACTAAATGTGTAGGATGCTTTTGCAACAATGAAGTGCTTGTGCTTCAGTGGAAAAGGTTATGGTTGGATTTGTGTGGTCCTTCACACACTCGGTTCTGGAGGAACTACCACCCTTTTGAAGTATGATGGTATACAGCCCTCTTGAGGAGGGTTCCACCTCTAAAGGAGCCACAGGAGTGAGGTCCCTTGGCTGAAGGTGCCTTAGGGAAGATGCCCAGATGGAGAGAGATAAGCAACTAGAAGTGAAGGGGGTGGATGGTGGAAGCAATGAATTGAGTATCCTGCAGATGCTTGGAGATGTGTGCTACTTATAGCACTCAGTAGGAGCACGGTGAAGTCATCCAGTGCTCCACTGAACCCAATGTATTTATTAATTTATTAAAAGTTGTATAAATTACAGGATAGGTTTTATGAGAAACAAGTCTCATTTACAGAGCATCCCAAGTTGATAAAAACAACAATTACATGAACTAACATAGACACAGTCAATTAAAACAAGTACAAATATATTGTTCTTGGAACAGTTTTTTTTTACACTGTATTTGAACCTGCTAAAGACTGATGCAGTTCTTAGCTGAGGAGGGAGATGAGACTAGCCTGCAAGTTCATTGGTCTAGTGGACAACTAAGTGTTTAGGATGCTTGTGAAATATGATAGTTCTTGTGCCACATTGGAAGAGGTTATGGTTTGATCTGAGTGGCCTTTCATACTCTCAGTTCTGAGAGACTACCATTCTTTTGGTATATAATGGCACAGAACTCTGTTGAGGTTTCTTGACTGAAAGTACATTAGGGGTGATGCCCAAAAACTCTGAGCCAAAAGCATAGAAAACCATCAGGACATCATTCTGTTAAGGAGTGGAGGGAAGACCACAGCTGTACTGAATGAAGGAGCCAGCATCTGAATCCCAACTTAACTGGTGGACTAAATTAAACATGCAAACTACCTATCTACTATTTATGACTGTCAGCATTGGGGGGGGGACCTGTGCAGGAAACCTCTGGGGATCCAGTACTTTAGGTTGTCATCCCTCCAGGCCATACTATTGTCTTTGCACTCTTGTTGTAATAGAAGCCACTGAAAACTTACTGTGGGGTAGAGGTGGGCAAGCCAGAGCAGGCTTGAGCCTGGCTCATGCCTAGTGCCTGGTTCATCTTGGCTTGACCTCTGCAAGCAGTTGAGAGCCAAGATCAAGCCAATCCAGTTATGGTCAAAGTAATTATTTTTGCCAGCCTGAGCAGTTAGTGTAGTATCTGAAACATTCCACTCCTATCTATGTAGAGAATAGCCTGCAGTAGCCAGGGTTCGGCTTGTGTTTTGGCTCATAGATTCAAGCTAGACCCCTGGATTGGCTCTGGCTTGGCTCTAGATGAGAAATTCCTGGCTTGCCCACCTCTGCTGTGGAGAAGATGAAGAAAACTGGCAACTCAAATGGCTTGAGCTTTTGTGAAATTGAACAAAGAATGATATTGGCATACTTTGGAGGAAGTGGAAGCATTTTGAGTGTCATGAGGCATAAGCCCGGTAGCATGGGAAAGAAGCCCAGTGATCATTGTGATGTAAACTTTGTGTAAAACTTGTTTGCAGAGGGGGCATGAGTCTGGTAGAAAAGAGGCATAATGCCAGTAGTCATGAGGTATGAGCCTTGCTGTGTTTTAATGTGAGGCTGGAGTTGTTGGGCTGTAAGTCCAGGTGTCGTGAGGCATGAGCCTGGAGTCCAGTGGCAAGAGTCTGATGGTGTTTGGGATGTAAGCCTAATAGTCATTAGAGTATGAGCCCTGCAAAGAGGATTAGGTTTTTGCTGCCAAAGAATTCCAGATGGCACTGGTAATAAAACAGTTGAGTAAAATTCTAGTTCAGGATCAGGCCAAGGAATGGAGAGACATTCAGTGGGGCACATGTTCATGAGGAGCCATGAGTCTGAAGGTCTGGTAGTTGCACTAAGGCAGTAAGGGTAGGAATTGTAGCTGGTGGTAGAATGACCAGAAATAGCTGCAGCTAGAGATATCTGCACATGTGGGGAACAAGATGAGAAGGTCTTGGCAAGGCAGAAGTTGAAGGTGATGGACAAGCAGGATGGCAGATAGAGGATCAAAGTCTGAAGGCAGACGTTGTTCCATGGCCACCCATAACCTTCGTCTTGAACCTTGTCACATTAGCACTGACTTGCAGCATGAGCTTCATTAGCTCTTCCAAGAGAGTGACTGAGAGGCACAGATGTTATGTGGAGGTGGATGTGCAACATTAGCTATTAGATGGACATCGTAAAGATCAAAGAGGTCCTTTTTCTTTGCTGTAGCTGAAAATGGAACTCTGAGTTCTTTCAGGGTGCAGATCAGGTTTGCTGCATTCCAGTCTTTACATTTTATTAAGGATTTGGCAGTGGACTTCTTAGGTGTTGGTTCAGAATGAATGGACTCCTGATCTTTGTTCTCCAATGGGAAAGTGCTCTTGTTCACTAACTGATCCTGACATGCCACAGTGGTGCAAGAACTAACTACTGTTGTTGTAACAGAGAAGGCCAGAAGATGGCACCAATGTGATAGTTCTGAATTGCAGGGATGTCTTGAGAAGGCATGACCTCTGGGAGTCAGACAGCATATGGAAGCAAGTCCAGCCCGTAGGGCAGTCTCACTGTCATGGAAGGGAGCAAAGTCAAGAGCAAAGAATGGCTCAAGGGGAGCCAAGAAGCAAGGTTCCAGATGCAGGGTCCAGTATCAGTGGGGGCTCAGCTGAGCCAGAGTCCACCTGCAGTTCGATAGGGCAGTATGTTCCGAAGAGAAACACAAATGGCTCAGATGAGTAAGGAAACAAGGTTCCAGAGGAAGGGTCCATCAGCAGTTAGCATGTTTTGAAGAGAAGCACAGTATAGCTTGACTGATCCCAGTCCCTGAGGTAGGGTCCAATACCAGTGGCAGGGTAGAGAGCACAGGGTGAGCGATGGAGCAAGATTGCAAAGCAGAAACAGCTGCAGGGTCTAGGAGGCAGGCAGGGGGAGTAAGGTCCCAATGCTTGACAGTCAGGCTGTGGAGGAACAAGGTCCAGAGTTGTAGGGGCTCACTGGGAGCCAGGAGTCATGGTCCCAAAACATGAACATCTGCAGGGTCCAGAGGCAATTAGTGGGAGCAATATCCCAATGTTAAGCACACAGGCTTTGAAGGAATGAGGTTCAGAGCACAGAACAGCTCTTGGGGAGTCAGGGAATAAGATTATGGCAGCAAGATTCAATACTAATGGCATGGAACTGGGCTCAAACTGAGACAGAAAGCAAGTTCCCAGAGCAGGAATTACTGCATGGTTCAGGTGGCAAGCAGGGTGTACAAGGTCCCAATGCTAGGCAGGCAGGTTGTGGAGGAGTGAGGTCCAGAGCCATAAGGGCCCTCTGAGAGCCAGTGAGCAAGGTCCCAGTGTTGTGCAGCTGGCCACTCCGGTGTGATGCCTGGAGAGGTATAGGCTTATTGGGAGTCAGGGAGCAACATCCCAAAGCAGGAAGAGCTGCAGGGTCCAGGAGGCAGGCAATGAAGCAAGATCCCAATGTAGAGGTTGTTGGGAGCCATGGAGCAAGGTTCCAATATTGTACTGGTTGACTGCTGTGGAGCAAGGTCCAGAGAGGTAGGATGGAATGGAGAGAGGGAAGTGTGTTCCAGTGGACAACAGGGAGTGCTTTGAATGAGCTAGGGAGAGATTGAGGGTACCACTAGGCATGAGACAAGGAGAGGGAGGTTTTCCACTGGACACCAGGAAGTGCTTGAATGGGTTGTAGGCAGGAAGGGGTACCAATGGAAATCAGTAAGAACTTGGAACTAGACAGAGAGGATGTAGGGTTCATGTGGACATTAGAGAGTTTTTAGAATTGGCTGGGGGGAGGGTGGGTGGTGCCACGAGTCACCAGGGATTGTACTGTAATAGATGGGAAGATTAATGCTGTGCCACTGGATTCCAGGGAGTGCTTTGAACAGGACAGTGAGAGGGATGCACAGAAAGTATTTAAATGCCAGCCAAAAAGCTAACATTGCCAATGCAAACTAATGTGCACCTGTTATTAGGTAACCTCTTAAAAAAAAAAAGACACCTGCAAAAAATATTGGAGCATCTGTTAGGCATGTAGTATAATGCCACAAGAGAAGTTAAATGCAGTGTTAGGGTAGAAATGCTTCTGAATCTTGGTGATTATGTGGTGTTATGATATTCCTTGGCTTTGAGCAGTTGTTCAAAGCAATGCTGATGGTTCCATTACTTTTACAACTTCTTTGCAGAAGTTACTGTGTACATTTATCAGTGACATTGTGGAGCACAAAAAAACAGTAAGTGGGCTTACAAGGGCCACATACTTTTGTTTATGGCCCTGCTGCCCGTTTCCCTGTTTTCACTTCTTCATAATGTTGGAACTGGTAAGCAGGGCAGTGAGGTGATGAAATTGCAGCTGTTCATATTTATTTTGTTTTATTTTAAAAGTTATTTACTTGGGATGGCCCAGCTGAGATGCAGCATCTTGTCTGCACCAGGATCCTGCTTCTACCCATTGCCACAGCTGGGTGGACTGGAGTGTTAGGAGGTTAATGACTTGCCATGGTCACACATTGAGTGTTTATTTCTGGTAGGGTTTGCATCTGGGATCTCCCATGTGATATGTGATTCATATACAGTAAAGCCAAAATGAATGATTTCCACCAATCCTTAATGCAACACATCAATTAACTCCAAATTCTAACAAAAGTCATTGTCTAGAGTAACTCAAGACTTTAAATTAGTAGATTTAATTATCAATCATTTTTGTTGGGTGGCATTGGAGTTCATTAATACAGCAAACAAATCATTAAAAAGTCTAAATTGAATACAATTTATAAGAGGAAATCTAGGGTATTTCCAGTTCAAATGGGTTGGGCAAGATTAGTTCTGGCAAACTAGAACAAGAACTAGAATCAAAATGTAATATGCAGCTGCACTAGCCAGGATACAACACAGAATACTACAGAAAACAATGTAATTTAATGGCAAGCAAGTCCTTTTGTCATAAATACTTCAATTTAATTTGAAAAAAGTTATGTTACATAGCAAAACTTTATCTATTGCTTCACTTCCTCCTCTGTCATCTAACATACTATGCCACCCAGTCCTCCTTTACTGGTTATTCACACACCAGTGTAATATGTTGGTCCAATCAGTCCAGCAGATGTCATTTTAAAGTAAGAACAGAAGCTGAGAATAGAACGACACAAACAATATGTTTCTCTCGTAGGCTAACTTAAGGGTAACTCCTGCATCTGGCCATCTCACAAGTATGGAGTATATTTCAGAGAAACAACTAACTGGTGGGACAGTGCAGCAACAGACTGATGATGAAGAAGATGAGGTACATGGGGAGGATGGAAGATGCACACACAACAAATTCAGCAGGATGTTTCTTTCTGATGGACCCAAATGGATTAAAAAACAAACTTTACCTGAGTTACCATGCTTTCAGTGACAGTAACAGTGTTGCACCGACAGACTGATTTTTATATTAATATGATTTATCCTAAAACCTATCTTACAAAGTCTCTCCCAACTCCTCCCTGTTGGTCTTTGAGCTGCTCTTAGAATTCTTTTTAAGTAGTCTTACAGTCATGTGTTTTATCATCCAAAGGTTCCATGCCAAACAGATGTCTATATTACAAAATGAGGTACCTAGAAAATAATGGGTTACACTCACAATAAAACTCACAGACCACAGAATGCATTCAAACTGACTAAAAGGGGAACTTGCGTTTAGTATTTGTGTCACTGAAACAATGCAGCTTTCAGTATTAGTGATAGTACAGAATACAGACTTGTGAAGAAACTATTGTCGAAGCAGTGGGTACCTTTAATGCAGTCAAAACGGAACATGATGAATTTTCTATTGTTCTTCCACTCCATAGGAAAGAGGGAGGGGAACAATTCATTTAGTCACCGTCTTTCATTTCTATATTAGACATATTTTCTTCATACTAAAAATAGAAACAGAATTTGGAGTCAGAAAAGAACTGTTGAGCCACCCATTCTGCCCAGATGATCCTTATTTATTTTATTTAGTTTTTGATAACTGGGTGGGGTGCAGTAGCCAAGTGAATGATTATTTTCAGGCATGACCTGGGAGGTTACAGAAAAGAAGTACACAATATATGATCATAGCAATCACATAGGAACAATACACAAATAATCAAGTAGGTAAAGTACTTAATATAGGGTTGTGGCGTATTGTACAGGTTTGAACATTAAGTACAAATAATCACGGAGGTAAGGTACAAGAGATAAGGCAACTAGCAACATTTAACATTAAGTACAGATAATCATGGAGGTAAGGTGCAAAAGATAAGGCAACTTGCAATAAGCATACTGTACAGGTAGTAAGCATTAAGTGTCAAAACAATAATATAGAGTGTAGGAAGCTGAGAAACAAAAACAGAACCGATTTGCAATAACCATAATGCACAATGGAGTTAGATAAGGGGTACTTAGGTGGAGGCCCTCAGAAAGCCGGTGTAATCAATTGTAATATAAGAGCAAGGCCTCAGCAGTCCAGGTAGTATCCCCAGTGTGAATTTGAAAGTTGAGGGAGCAAGGTGAGGATTAGAGAAGAGACAGGGAGGTACAGGGTAGAGAAGGTGGGAGAAGCAATGAGTTGTCTTGGGAGGGTTAAAGCAAGTGCAGCTTGGACAGGATAGCTGAGACCGATGCTTCATTTTAAATAGGTTATGAGAGTTTGTAGGAAGCAGATCCAGGGGAAGGGAATTCCAATATTTGGGAGCAGTGTGTGAGAAGGCAGAAGTGCCCTTGTTAGTTTTGTATCTAGAACTGTGTAGCGGGGCCTGGTTTGTTGATCTAAGGTCATAGGAGGAGGCCAGGGGAGTTAGGAGGGAGGCAAGCTACTTGGGGGTATTTTATCTAAGTTTAGAGTCAGTAAGGGAGCCAAGGGAGTGATACCTGAGGGCATTAGGGGAGAGCCAGTGAAGATCAGTGTAGAGTTGGCAGTAGTGTTTGAATCGCAGGGACGCTGAGGTGAAGTGATATATGTTGTAAGTAGTATCCCACTTGTGCAAAGAGGTTTTGGATGCATTGATATAGGTAGCAGCACCATAGGAGAGCGAGGGTAGGGAATGCCTCTGGCAATAGCCAGTCTTGCTGTAGGGGTCAGAGCATAGCAAGTTCTGTAGGCTACCGCAGGCTTGGAGTTGACAGACTTCATGTGGCTTGTATTTGCTGATCAAAGTCAAGAGAACAGTCAAGTAGGATCCAGAGATACTTAAAGGAATTTATAGACTCCAGAGAGGAGCCATTTAGGCATGAGACTTCAAGAGTGCTCTGGTTAGTTTTGAGTTTTGCTGCAGGGCCAAATGACATAGCTTGTGCTTTACCCACATAGAGGACAAGTTGACAGCTGAAGAGCCAGGATTGGATATTTTGAAATGCAGATGATAGATTATGATTGATCCCAGCTATGTCCTTTGCATTGGAATACAGGACTAAATCATCCGTGTATAGGAGAGACAAGCAGAGAGGGGTGTCATGGACAATCTGGTCAATGAATATCGAGAAGAGCAGGGGACCAAGGATGGAGCCCTGAGGAACACCTATATTGAGAGGTTGACTCAGATAAGGCAGAGCTGAACTTGACAACCTGCATTTTGTTAGATAAGTAGCTTGTAAACCAGCTTACCACTTGAGGTGAAAAGTCTAAGGCATGGAGATTGCTGAGTAGGAGGGTATGATTAACAAGATCAAAAGCCTTTGTAAGATCTATAAACACTGACCCGGGCATTAGTCCTGAATCAATGGAGCAGTGTGTGTCATTTGTGAATTTAAGGAGGGCAGTGACAGTGCTGTGCCCTTTACGGAAGCCATATTGAGTTTGGGAGAGAAGATCATGTTTGATGAGGAAGTCAGTTGTTTGAGCGGCAATGAACTTCTCAAGGATTTTATTTAAAGCCAAGAGTATGGCAATTGACCTATAATTGGTAATATCTTTTTTGTCCCCCTTTTTGTGAACTAGTGTGATCCTGGCAATTTTCTAGATGTCAGGTACATGGCTATGGCAGAAGGAAAGGGTGAAGATTCTGGCTAATGATGAGGTAATAAAGGGGGAAGCTAACTTCAGAAGCCTGGGCTCAAGACCATCAGAGCCAACACCTGTATTATCTGATATGGTGTTCGGGAGTTTTAGGACATCAGCCGTAGTTATGGCTTTAAATCTAAAGGTGGGATAGCTGGGCCTATCTATGTTGTGTGTGTGCACCAACGTGACTGTGGTAGGCCGGAACAGGGAGACATATTTTGATAGATCAGAGATGTGTTGGTTAAAGTGATTTGCAATAATTGCATAGTAAGCCTCTGCAGACCCTAACTGGTCTCCAGTGGCCTTCTCTTCTCCTTCCCTATTAATTAATATTCCCCTCTGCTTATCCCATGCATGGTTGATTACCCCCTAACATTTTGGTCTTCCACACTTCCCCTGACAGTCACTTAATTATAATTCAGAGTGGGCATGTTCACTTTTAAAAGGGCAACCTATTTTATATTGTACAAGATGTTGTGCTACTGTTGTTTGATGTACTGTGTCACAAGTGGGGCTAAGTATCTTCTCTGATGTTACAGTGGTGAGTTGACACTACAGCCAAGGTTATGGGCAGTAGGAGTATGCAGCAGGTTGGGTCACAAAATTGGGCCAGTCAGGTATTGGTCATTTTGACCAGACAGGCCAGAGTTGTGTCTAAGCCAGTCTGACCTGCTTTGTGACCTGCCTTTCTTTTTGTTTGTTTTCAATAGTAAAATGCCCCTTTTTAACATCTTCCCAACTCTCCCTAATAAAACAAACTCTAGCCAGAGCCGATACAGCTGCAGCGAGCTTTTATGAGTGCCGCCGCCAACAGTGAACAGCTGTCACCGAATGCATGTGAATGTCACATGCAAGATGGTGGTGCTGACAGACCTACACATGCACCGTAGTCGTGCATGTATAGTTCTTTTGAATGGAATATGCCATTCCCAAGATGGTGTCACCGCCAAAACTGTGCATGCATAACATATGCGCATCTGCAGTACTTCACCAAATATGGAAGTACTGGAGCAGCGATGAAATAGTGCAGCCATGGTGGACTGGTACTGACCATTTTGCACTTTCAGAATGATCATTCCGAAAGTCCAAAATGGAAGCATTCCAGGGCCTGATCCAGTAGCTCATTTTTCTGAGCTCTCGCAAAACAGCTGCAGGCTCCACTTACGCAGCCATAAAAATTGAAGTTATCTACAGAGGGTTCAGCTATGTTTGCTCTCCAGACATCCCCATAACTACATTGGCCACTCCGCCTGATGCCCTATTACAGGGAGAAGCAAACTATCAAGGTGGCTGGCCAGAAGAGGAGCAGAGCTAGCAACCTGGTGCTCCATAGTCACTGATGTGTTGGTGGGTGGGAGTCATGTAAGAATGTCCAATTACAAAAGATGTTCTTACATGAGCTTCGCCTCCCAGCAAATCACTGAAAGTTTGTCTAACACCTGTTTTTTGCCACTTCCTCATGTGTGACCAGGGCAACCACATTTGTAATTTTTCACCTGCTCCATCACGTAATGCGGCATTGGGAGGAGCAGCCAACCAATGAATTTGGGAGGAAGTTTTGAATATAGGAGGAACACACAACACTGAAGATCATAGATTTAAAAAAAAGCATGGGGGGGTTGCTAAAGTCTTTTGTCGTCCCGAGGTCCTGCATCATTGCTTATTATTAAACCTTGGGTCATATTACTGACATTTAATTGGCAAAAACCTGGTCACATGACCAGATATAGGTGCCTTATTTCCTTGATTTACATTGGCAATGGGCAATAGTTCAAACACAATTGCCCACTAAATTTGCAGATGCATATACCAATAATTATTTAAAACAAAACATGCCATTACACTTAACTACTTAACTACCTAGCCACGCAACATTTTACTTTTTATATTTATTTATTTTATTTATTTATTTATTTGTTTGTTTTCGGATTACAATACCTTTGAGCCTGAGGCTCTTTTACAGAGGTTCCACGTCAACAGAAATAAAATAAAATATAACATTATACGGTATAATACCATTTATTTAAGAGTTTAACCAGGAAGGCATACTGAGAGTGTACTGCTCATTTCCAGATGCATCCTGGGGGATGGGGGAGAGCACACTAGAATAGATACAATTGGTATGCGGGTACAACAAAATTATACGTATACAAATATAATAAGCAATACTAACAACCGATATAGACTGTTCAGGTCAAGGTATAAAAGGACAGACACATTTCACTCTGTTACACATAGCAGAACAACATGGCTCATTCAGGGTAGGATGAGTAACAGATGACCAAGGTATGATGAACCAGTGCTTAATTAATTGCTGGAGGATGCAGAATTTAGGCTAGATGCAAGTGTAAGTGGAGGAGAAGTAAGTAGCAAGATGAGCATTGAGGTACTGGGTTGTAGGGGTGTGCCAAATGTCTGCAGGGAGGGAGTTCCACAGTTTAGATAGCCTATATCTGAAGGTGGACTGGCCTGCGGTGGTGGACATATGACAGATGGAGAAGAGACTGTTATCACTGTTTCTAAGTGAGTAGGTAGGCTGGGAGGTGGCAGAGAGAACCAAGGAAAGGTAAGTGGGCAGGGACAGTGACCAGAACTTGGCTGCGAGGCAAGCACAGTGTGTCATACAGTGGTCCTGTAATGAGGGGGGAGAGCCAGCAACTGATAGAGGGCACAGTGGTGGGTGATGTAGGGGCAGTCAAGGGTGAAATGACAGAAGGAGTAGAAGAGAGGGTTCAGTTTGGCCAGGGTGGACTTGGCATCAGATTGGCACCAGAGTGTTACAAAAACAAGAGTACAATGTTCTGACAGGCACTAAAGGGTAGACAATAAAAAAATACACTTTGAAATAAGTATAAAACAGGTGAACATAAAGCAGCCAGCAATGGCCTTGCTGTTTGAGAGTGAGGGGGAGAAAAAGGAATGGGGGAATGTCAGGGGGGTCAGGAAGAAAGGACAGGAGTTGGGAGGTGTGCCATAGGAGAGGACCAGTCTAGGAAGGCATAGACAGTGGAGTAGGGGGGGATGAGAGTGGGGAAGGGATGGGAATGATGAACAGGATACAGGTCTATAAGTTATTAAGGAAGAGGTTAAAGAGTAACAGACCTAGTATTGAGCCTTAAGGAACACCAGAGCAAACTGGGCGACTGTTAGAGAGAATGCCATTTATTTTTGACTTGTTCGGATCTGCCCCTCCAGATAGCTAATGAACCAGCCTATGGTTTCAGGTGAAAGTCTAATGGCAGAGAGTAAGTTTAGCAGAATGGTGTGGTTTACCATGTTGAAAGCTTTACTGAGGTTGATGTAAATCGCCTTCACTTATTGTTCTTGATCAATTGCATTATGAATGTAGCAGGTGAATTCAAGCAAGGCAGTGGTGGTACTGTGTGCTTTATGGAAACTGCTGTTGCTGGCACTGGATCTTGTATTTCTCTAGATACTCAATAAGCTGGTGTGACACAATCCTTTCCAATGCTTTTGAAAGGGGCCAAAGGATTGAGATTGGATGGTAGCTTGTATGGAGGGCACGGTCACCATTTTCGAAGACTGAGGTGACTACAGCTGCCTTCCATTTCTTGGGGAACTGACCTTGGCAGAGGGAGAGATTGAGGAGTTTAGTTAAGGGAGTTAGGACTTCTTCGAGAGTGAGGTTTAAAATCTTCAGGTCAAGAGAGTCACTGCTAAATCCTGACTTCCCAAGCACCCACTACAAATATTATCTGGCCTCTTGCTTAGAGGCCATCCTGAAATAGAAGAGGGGGTGTGCTTGATGTGTTCCTTCCTTGTGTTCTGTGGTAGGATGCACTGGCACATCGAAGAAATCAGATGGCAATATGCCACTTAGGTCTGAAAAGGCCAAGTTAAAAGTGTCAGCAAACACCTTGGAGTCCTGGGTGATTTCCTCATTTACAGAGAGCATGGATGGAGCTTACTTGCTGGTCATGCACATGAGGTCTCTCATATTTCCCCAAAAGTTTCTGCCATCCCCCCAGGAGTTGGAGAGCTCCTCTTGGAAGTGGTGGATCTTGGCAGAACAAATCTCTGTGGTACAGGCATTCCTTGTGTTTTTTTTTTTTTCATTTATTTTTTCTCACCTCTTCTCCATTGGACTCTCTCCAGTGTGGGCACGTGGTCTGAGACTATCTCCCATCTGCCTGAAGCTTCATCCATCCTTCTGCGGTGCGGAGGACCCCCTCCTCAGGTTGCTAGCCCATCTCCCCAGCTCTGAGTCCCCCAAGGAGGGACTGCCTTACTCCTCATGTGCTCTATCTACAGTGTTGTGGGCTGCATCCCTTTTGGAAGGGACTGGTTCTGGATGTCGGTTGTCCGACGGTGACAAGAGGTCCCGACCTCTGGCCCCACCATTGTCTACCAATGGTGAGAAGGGTTTTTTTGGTGGTTTACACCCTTTCCTCCTCCCCCCACAGCACAGCCGAGCATGCAATGAAGCCAGGGACGTCCATCGTGGCTCTGCAACCCACTATTGAGCCCTGAGCATTGCAGTACCTTCAGTCACCACTGGGGGCTGCTGCAATGCTGGGCTTAACCCTGGATCCTCCCAAGGGAGGAGATCAGTCCTACAGATGCAAAATCCTCCCTCTCCCCTGCCGATCCCCAGCAACCAGGGCTCGTTCCTGAACCTGGGTCACCAGCGTGGCGCGAAGTGTGGTGTCCAGCACCTCAACCCTCAGTGCCACCTAGCTGGCTCTCCTTGTGGTTTTATACCATTGCCCATCTGCCTGTTTTCCAGTAGCCTGGGCACAATGCCACAGGTTGTCCCCGGTGGCCATGAGGTTAAGCAGGGAGGGTGTTATACAGGCGGTGTTTGCTCCCTTATTCTTTCATGTCCTAAGGGGCATGGATATTGCAAGCTGTGTTAAACTAAGAAATTAAGTACTAATAGGCTTGATCCACAGTCCATCAGACAAATTCATTGGTCTCCTATTGATGCTGAATCAATAGGACACCAATCAGTTTGTCTGAGTTGTGTTTTTAGGGGTTTGAGATGTCCTTTTTTCAGAACCCTATGCAAAACTGTTTTAGCAGGTCAATTCGGAGCCCTACGTGACCATACAGAGAGGATGGGGGGAGTGGTCGCTCATCAGGTCGTGCAGGACACAGGTGTCAGGGATTCTTCCAGGCAATTGGTTAGAATTTAGTGCAGCAGGGAGCTTGAACCAGTCCTGTAATTGACCCTAGTGGGTGAGTCGACCTGTTGTAACATATTGATGGTGGAGATTGCGTCCTTAAAAGGAGTAGCCTCTGAGCCCAACCAGCTGACATTGAAGTCACCCAGTAGTACCACTTCATGGATTTGATGCATACTGGTTATGTATTCAGTAATCCTATTAAAATCCAGTGCCTGTTCCTGTGGGGGGATATAAACTGAGACAGCAGTGAGTGATTACTATGGGGTCCAAGTAGTATCTTGACAGCGACAGTCTGAACATTTTCCCAGTTTCCACTTGGGATAGGCATGTCCCTGTAGTGTCCTTGAGGTAGATTGCACAGCTCCCGCCCCGTTTGCCAACTCTATCTTGCCTGAAAAGGCAGTAGCCATTCAAGGTGATTGATGCATCTGGGACTTTGGGTGTTAGCCAGGTCTCTACAACTGAGAGCACATCTGGTTTGTGTTGGGTGACCCAGACCTGGAATGCATAAAATTTGACCACCAAACTACAGATGTTGATGGAAGCTAGCTTGAAGGTGCCACAACGTTTTTCCTTTTAGTTCAATTGATGCCCAGGGCAGGGGTTAGGGTGGATGTTTCCTGAGAGAAGTAGGAGCAGTATAGTTAACCTGATCAGGGTTAGTGTAGTTTTCTGATTAGGTTTGCTTGCTCTTTTCTGCTTGTGTTGGCAGTGGGATATGGTAAGGTGGAGAATAAAGGATAGGAGGATTTTGTAAGTTTTGAACAACACTGTTACACAAGTTTAGGGAGAAAGGGTGTGAGTCAGTATTGGTCATAGTCCCTGGACCTGGCAGTGGTCCAGATTTATGGGGGGGTTGTAATTCATTGGTGAGAGACTGTTTCACACAGTGGTAATTATCATGGTTGGTGGTGGCTATTATAATTGTGAGAAGGACTAAGGAGACAGATTGTATATGGGTACTCATTGTTTTCAGCAACTGAGGGCAACAGAGAGAAGCCCAAAATGGTTGAGGCATGTACACAGGATAGTCTAAGTTCGAGGAGAGGTGAGTAAGGCAGCTATCACTAAGGCTGCTGGAGATGGGCAGGGGAGCTACTGCTAAGGCTGCAGGAGAAAGGGGCAAAAAGGTGGGCTGATTGTTTGGAGGCAGAAACAGAAAAAAAAAAGCTCAGGGTGGGACAAGGTAGGGAGCCCAGCTATCCACTAATAGGGTTAATTGTGCCATCCTAGAAGTAGGACACCAAGTCCTAAAATTAAAAATAAAAGATAAAGAGGAAAAATTAAAATAAAATTTTAAAAATTGCCCCCAAATAAGAAACGTAGAATTTGATGGCAGATGAGAACCGCTTGGCCCACCCAGTCTGCTCATTTCCCTAACTAATGGATAAGCTGCAGATCCTAGTTAACCAGCAGCCTACTTCTTTCTACCCCCAACCCCTAGAATTGCCTTATGGCTGTCCCATGCATGCTTGAATTCAACCACTGTTTTTTGACTCCACAACCTCCTTCGGAAGGCCATTCCATGCTTCCACAATCCTCTCTGTGAAAAAATACTTCCTTACATTACCTCTGAACCCCCCCATCTTCAAATTGTGCCCACTTGTTCTTGCACTCCTCTTTTTTTGAAAGATGCTACCCTCTTGGACTTTGTTGATTCCTTGAGGTACTTGAAAGTTTCTAGCTAAAGAGAGTAGTAAAAGGGATTAGTGAGGTTGTCTGAAAACGAAAGGAGAATTTGGTGTGTAGCAGTGCCTCCGGAGAACAGAAACTATAACTTGCTAATGGGAAATTGGACTTTAAATAGGTTGGGTGGGATCATGGTGACACAGAAGGGGTAGAAAATGTAGCCGCTGTTTCGCATTGGCCCTTTAAGGGAAGCAGCCCTAGATCCTCTGGTGTAATTTTATTTTATTTTTCACATATACTGGACTATTTCTTTCTCTTATGTATTAAATTTTTGGTACTTTTTCTGATTTTCCTGACCCGACTGGGCCGAGGAGAACTGGAAAAACTGACCTGCACACCTCTAATTGGCACCTACTTAAGCAACAGGTTTTTATTTATTTATGTTATTTATTTAAGTCTTTGTTTACCCGCTAAGTGCGTTGATCCAAGGACCTCTTTCAGGCATGACCCGGGCCACAAAGAATGGCTCAGAATCAAGTGGCTAAAATAATTTACAATCCTATAAGAGTAGCAAATTACAAGCAGTACAGACACAAGTCCCAACGAAAACATACATAGCATAATAAGCAATGGTACAGAGAAGTAACTGAACAATGTTACAACTATGCTACTAGGGGCAAGGCTAGATGCCATGTCAGTGTCCCTTTTAGAAGAACCACTCTTGGCCAATGCTTATTCTCTTACAGGGCCCCCCTTTGGCTGAGTGAGATACCTGCAGAAATACACAACATTGCAAACCTCCCCACTTTTAAACTCGAATTAAAACAACACCTTGCCTCACTGGGAACCTGTGCTTGTAGGAAAGTGACTTGACCAACTCAACACCAGATCTTCCTGCCTCATACAGATACACTTCTGCCCACTGGTGAGACACCTTCTCTCACCCCCTGACAGCTTCCCAGAAGATATTCCATCACCTTTCCTTCACCCACTCTCTCCCCTGCTCCTGTCCCTCTTATGACCACTATCCCCTAGTTCTGCCTTCTCCCTCAATTACCTTGCACTTACCCACCCCTCCTCCTCCTCCTCCATGATTCTCACTTGAACCCTTACATGTCCTCCCTCACCTTCTTATAACTGAAACAGCTTGCTTGACAATGCCTATCTACCAGGCTGCTCCATGACAATACTCTAAATCCTGGGACGTTATTATAACTACCTCCAATTTCTTGCTGTTTTTGTTGTTGCTGGCTGTGTAATGTGTAACTCAGTTTGTTCATGTTTTATGATGTGGAACCTTTGTAAAAGAGCATCATGTTCAATAGTTGTTTCCAAAGAATGAAATAAATAAAAATTAAAAATGTACAGTTGCATGTTTGATCAAAGCAGATAACTAGCTGTACAAAAAAGGACTGACACAGGGTAGTGGAAAAAAATCAGTTACAAGCAGTAATACTAATTTGAAACAAGGTAAACAGATTGCACCACGGTAACCTAGAAGGATAAATGGTTCAACAAGCAACAATACCTAGGTGGAGATGAATAGCTAGGAAGCTGGGAAGTTAGGTGCCGGTGGAGGTAAATAGAGGCACACACCAAGGGTGCTATGGAGGAGATGGAGAAAAGCAAAGTGAACTATGTGCCAGTGGTAACATGGTGGCTCACATCAAGGTTACTGTGTGCTAGGGTAGGGAGGAGGGAAAGAAGAGCAGGAGTATAAGGGTAGGACAAATAGGGAAAAGATCAAGGGAGAGGAGGAGGAGGTGAAGACAAAGGGGGAAAACAATTTAACTAGTAGGGGTAGGGATGGGGAGAGGGAGGGTAGAGAGAGAGCTAGCACATAAGGGTGAGGGGAAATGAGAAAAAAGTGGGACAGGAGTGAGGGAAAAGTGGGTATAAGTACTTAAACCCTAGAGGGGGACAATTTGAACTGGAGAGCAGGAGCAGGTGGATTCCAGGAGTAGCCAGGACCTGAGTTGGAATTTGAAGGAGTGGTGTGAGGCAACCGTGTGGATAGCTACCAGGAAGCAGGTCCAAAGAGAAGGTGTGACTACCAACAGAGCTTTACTCCCCATTACCGTGGACACTCTGGGGACCTCCCATGAGGGGACTGATGTATCATGCAGCCACCTTGGTACAGTACGTGCCTTGAGAAGGGAAGCATATGGGGACTCCATACTGCCACACATTGTGTAATCAATGATACTACCAAGTGCATAGTCAAAGCGACGCTTGAGTGAGGGTCAGCCAAGAGACTGATATGAGTCACAATGCTGGGTGGAGAAGGGAGCCATTAGCATGAAGCAGCAAACACTATTATACACTGAGTTGAGTCTGTGGAAAAGGGTAGAGGACAGAGAAGAGGAGTAAATTGGAGAGCAATAGTCAAGGATAGGGAGCTGGTTCCCATAGGCAATGGCTAGTCTGGCAGTGAGGGTAAGACAGTTTATTATGCGATAAGCAGTGGCAAGTTTTTTATTGATTCTGTGTATGACAGTGTTTGTGTGTATGGTAAAGGAAAGGGGATGGATCAAGGGCTACACTCAAATATTCAAACCCAGAGACTAACTGCAAGGGAAGTCAGATGGGGAAAGCACCAGGAGGGAGGAGTTATATTTAGTGGCATTAGCCAGGTAGGGCTTAGAACCAAGGATCATAGCCTTGATTTTCTTCTCGTTAACCAGGAACATATTTCATAAGAACTAATTGTGGGTGTGGCCATAATTTGGGATAAGGACAGAGAATATGTTTTGGATGGATTTATCACTGTGGTAGAAGACTAAGTCATCTTCGTACAGTAGGGCAGTTAAGACTGTCGGCAGGAGGGAGTTAATGAAAAGGGAGAATAGTAAGGGTCCCAAGATGGAGGGTTATATGTCATTTTGGCAATTCAAAAAGAGCAAGCGCCACAACAGCGAGTGCAACAACAGTGACAGCAATAGCAACGATGGCAACTACAGCTACCATGCACATATAGTGATGGATCAGAATGTTCACTGCAGAGAGCCGATGTCCACATTTTGTCTTATGTGGGGGGCTATGCCCCCTACACCCCATATACACACCCCCTATTTTTAATTAACCAACTCCGGGGGGGAGGCACAGGGGATAAGAGTATGCTCTGGAGTAGGGGGGTAACTTGCGGGTGCAGTCGATGTAGTTATCCCCTCGGTACCATGTGGCAATCATTCTTTTTGCAGGTGCTCAAACTGAGTTGTCCTTTTTGAATCATCATTTGCATTTCTCTATTATTACACAATACCAAGATGGAGCCCTGGAGACACCTGTAGTGGTACAGAGTGGTTCCTACAGTTACTGATTGGGAGCGGCCAGTCAGGTAACTCAGGAACCATTGCCGAGTCTTGGGGGAGCAGCTGAGCTGGAGGAGCTTACTAAGGAGTAGAGGGTGGTTGACCAGGTCAGAAGCCTTTGTCAAATCCACAATCACCACCCAGATCTCTTAGTACTCCAGTACAACACAAGATCTGCTTCAAGAGTGAGTCTCTGGGTTCAGACGTGCATGCAGTAAGCCTTATTTCAGCACTCAGATCCTTCTCATAGTGACTAGTCATTAATAGTGTTTTCTTAATTTGTCTTAAATAAATCCAGTTATTTTTGTAGTTTCTGTACTGATAATCATCTTTAGCAACAGTATAGCACTTGGCATGCTCCTATGAGATACTATACTTGAGTATTTCAAAATTACCACCCAGTGCCTGAGACCAGTTTCTCTTGTGCTGAATGTGGAGCATTCAAGTGATCTGGGGCAAGTTGTGCCTCTCTAATAATGTGTTATTTATACACTTGTAAAGCAGTAGGACTATACACAAGGAAATCGGCCTTGAGATGAGGATCTATGATTATTGCTCATACTATAGTTTTTAAGAGCTGAAAAAAGCTGCAGTCCATTTCAACAGTTCCCCATTATTTCAACAGTAGTGCCTTATGTTACCCACTTCCTTCATGAATTTATCAATTTTGACTTTGAATTCCTTTTTATGTTTACTAATTACTGTGTCCAATGGCAATATGTTCTACACCGATGACCCTCTAAGTGATGAAAAAAAACCTTCATTTATCAGTTCTAATTTATTTTTTTAAATGTAATGGGTGTTTCATGATTAATGGAGTGTCCTGTTTTAAATTCTATATTTAGACCAATTATTAGTATTGGGACACTTATTATATTAAAGAGAGATAGTAACTCCCTTCATATCATATTCTTCTGATGTTGAGTGGATGCAGGTCATTTCCCTTACCTTGGTTCATAGACGAGATCACTCAGATCCTTAATAAACTTTGTTGCCTTCCACTGTACCTGCTCTATCCTATTGATATTCTTTGATAGATATGGTGTTCAGAACTTTGAGGCAAAATCCAAGTGAGGTGAACATATGCTCTTATTAAATCCATGTTGGTTATAGTCAAAGGTGGAGATTGTTGATAACTTAGTGCTAATATAGTGTTTTAAAATGATTTCCATAATCTTGTCAGTGACAGATTTTAAACTAAAGGGGCAGTAGTTGCAGACCAATTTGTTGCCCTTTTTAAATCTTGGAAATACATGTGTAAACTTACCTCCTATTTCTTTTTTTTTTTTGATATTCTCAAATAATATCTGTTCTTATGTCACTGTCTGGCAGAGGGATGGATTTCACTGTCCTATCAGTTGTACTAGTTGTAAAGACTGAGCAGATAAAGGTATTAAAAACATTATACATTTCCACTGGTTTGTTTATCAACCTGGTCTTATGCTCCAGTGGACCAACCCCATTATTATTATTTTTTAAGGAAGTCATATAACTGTTGCATTTTTTCCAACTGAATTTGTTTGCAGTTTTAGCTAATGAGGTTGCCATTTCCTTTTTTTTTTTTTTTTTTTTTTTATCAGAGGTGGGGTTGGGTCTGCAAGCTCTCAATTTCTGTTTGTACTCCTGCCACAATTCAGGATATTTACTGTATTGGACTTTAAATGTATTATATGAATTTGTTTTAGCATTTTGTTTAACATGTTTAATTAACTGTTTTGGTCCATGTCCTCTGCTGTCATATTTTTTTTTCTATCGGGATGTGTTTAGAATTCCATTCTTAAATGCTATCCATGTACCATCTGCTGAGTTTATTGCAAGTAATCTGTCCCAGTTAGTGCCAGACATATCCTTAATTATTGTGTCAGAGTTGACCTTATGATATTGATAACCTTTGTGATCCCTTTTTATGTTTGCTTGCGCGCATGCACAAGAAACATTATGTGGCAGCTTAGGAGAGAAGCGGGTTGTGGAGGTGCGGCACTGTGGCAGCCAAAGGAGGCACTGCATTTGGGGGCTTGGCACTGGTGGACCAATCGAGGCACAGTGTGCTGATGACACTGGTCTCCAAAAGTGCCACCAAGTAGAAACATTTTTGCCGATGCAATGAGGGGCTGCCTCATCATTGCAGCATCAGCCATTCTGCTGCAATGAGGGAGCGACCCGTCATTGCAGGGTGGTCCCTTTCCAAGTCTAACAATAAAGTAAACATGGCAGCAGATTGCCACTGCGTCTTGGCCCCCTGAAAGCCAAATGGGGTGGCCAATCCCCCTATCGGCAGCCCCCAACACAGTTAATTTGCAGACAGGGGACCCACTCCCCATTGGAATGAGGTAACCCCCAACCCCATTTGTTGTGTGCCGAGGGAGCCCAATCCCCCTTGGCATCATGCACCACTCCGAAAAAAACTGTCTTTGTTTGCCAACGGGGACCCCAATCCCCATCAGCTTCAGTCTCTTCCCTGCCCAGGTTTAATTTGCCTACGGGGGAGCCCACTTCCCATCAGCATAATGTCCCCCCCCAAAAAAAAATCAGTTGCTTTCTGCCAAGGGGGGTGCCCAATCCCCCTCTACTCTTGCACCTCTCCTTGGTATGTGCCAATGGGGGTTCCCAATCCCCTGTCGGCTACAGCCCCCCCAAAAAAAACAGTCAGGTGGCATGCTGGGAGCCCACACCAGCATGCCAAATGCCCCTGTGAAACCAGAAAACCATCCTGCAATGTTGTTGTTTTTTTACCTGCAAACCAGAAAACGGTGCCTTGTTGAGTTTGGTGGCCCCGCCCCCAACCCTCGCCCACCCTGTGTGCACCCTGCCTTCTCACACCCCCCTCACCCCATACTTACCTCACGGAGCATGGCGTGATGATCTTCAGTGGACCAGGAACACGTCTGCACTCTTCAAAGCCGACCGCAAAATGAAGAAATGTCGGTAAGCTGCATAATGGCATAAATAAGGTTTTTTCAACTTTGGTGCATATCTCGGGCATTTTGGGGAATTTTGCCATGAAATGTTCAACATGGGGTTATTGGGAACCCTCCTCATGAATTCTGGCACTGTCATGGCATTACTCAGTCACGAAAGGTGATTTCGTGGTCACTGCGCAGAATCATCTTTTGGGACTGATTAATAAAACAACAGTGCCAGTGTTCATGAGGGGGGGCTCTCAAAAAGTCTATGTTGCAAATTTGGTGGAAAAAATCCAAGAAATGACTGTTTTACGAGCATGTGTAGCGCAGTTGCTATGCATGCTCGTAACTTTGCAAATTTGCAATATTTTCACTCCAGATTTTCAACACTGGCATTTTTTCACACCTCCTTATGAACAGTACAGCTGTCATTTTTCACATCCTGGCCAAAATGTGTTTTTCACTTCCGTTGCAGAATTGCATGGTCACTGAGGAAAGTCAGTGTTCGGGACAGATTAAAAAAATCACAGTGAGACTGCTCATGAGCAGAGGTGTCAAAATGCCTATGTTGAAAATTTAGTGACAAAAGTCCATGAAATGGCTGTGTTATGAGTGTATGTTGCGCAGCTTCCATGCACCCTCGTAATTACGCACATTTGTAATATTTTCACTCCAGATTTTCAACACTGGCATTTTTTCACACCTCCTTATGAACAGTACAGCTGTCATTTTTCATATCCTGCCTGAAATATGCATTTACACATCTGGCACAGAATAGCGCAATAGCTGTAGGAAATCAATGTTCAGGACAGATTAGGAAAATCATAGTGACGCTGTTCATGAACAGAGGTCACAAAATGCTTATGTTGAAAATTCAATGAAAAAATTCCACTAAATGATTGTGTTATGCACATGCGTTGCACAGTTTCCACAAAAGCCCAGAAGTTCGAGTATTTTTCATATTTTCACTACAGATTTTCAACATTGCCATCTGTTCACAGCTCCCTACGAATGGTACAGCTGTCATTCTTCACATCCTGCCCGATCTGTGTTTTTGTACATCTGGTGCAGAATGGCACGGTCACTGTGGGAACTCAAAGTTTGGGATACATTATCAAAATCACAGTGTCACTGTCCATGAGAAGAGGTCCTAAATGCTTTCATGAGGTGGGGGTCACAAAAAGGCCATGTTGAAAATGTTTTAGTGTAAATACCAACAAATGCCTGGGGCGTTAGGGTGTCTAACCATAATGTCCCAACCTGTACAGACTGACGGGCATCACGGGTGTGCCTTCGGCTTGCCGACTGTAATGCTCATGCCATTCCACCCCAACCCCACCATCCTGCAGCCAGTGACAGACATTGAGGTGTGCCTTGAACTCTTCGGCCGCACAGTTCACCTCATTCTCCTATACTGCACCCATTTCAGTATATGCCCTTATGGAATGGGGTGACTGTACAGCTGAACACCCCAAGGCACACCTCAACACGTGTCGGTGTCTGCAGGATAGGGTGAAGTGAAATGGCATGAACGTTATCAGTGATGACCCAAACGCATACCCCAATGCCTGTCTGTCTCTGCATGGTGGAGGTGGGGTTGGCATGAAGTTCAATACTTCACTGCCATTCCTATTCTGCATCTCACTAACTCCTGCATTTCCAATGCTAATACCAGCAAGCAAACATTTGGCATTGACAAATGCTTGTTTTACTACACACTTTGTTTTACTACTACGGCGAACAGTGCAGTGATCACTAGCACCTAGTGGCTCATCTACTTTGATTCTAGTAATTAAGACATCTTAGGTGCTTTTAACCAGATCTAGTACATTTTTCCTCCAGTAGGCTCTTCCACATGCTGGATAAGGCTATAATGTTCTACCATGTCAAGTACTCCCTTAGCATTGCTGAGAAATATTTTATTTCTGCTCAATTTATTGCCAGTAGGTAAGTCTCTGAAGAAGATCATACACCCTAGTTTACAAGAGTTACTTAACTGTTGTAATATTGCATTGGTGTTATTAACTGCTGTGTCTTGGAGTCTGTAGTATAATCCTATAATCAATGCTTTATTATAACCATCCTTGGTTTTTATTCATATTGTGTCAGTATCTCAGTCACGACTCGTAGTTCTGTTAGAGATGTTGACTGTGTCAATGGAATCATTAACATATAAGACAATACAACCTACTCTTCTTGTTTCTTTATTAAGACTATAGAGGGGGAATAGCCATTAATATTCTCACCCTATTGGTCAGTTAGGGTCTGCCAGCTCTCATTTATTCCCATGATATCAAGACAATGTTTTTTTTATGAGCAATTCCAGTTCCTCTGTTTCATTCTACATGTTCCTAGAATTTAGGAGAATGCATCTCCAAGTTTTCTTATTATTGCTTCATTTCTTCCAGCCTACCCTCTCTGTTGTCTGTTTTAACTTGGTCTTTCATATCAGGAATTTTACACTTTTTACTATTTAGGAACTCTGGACACTCTATTGCCCCCTTCTCTATTAGTTTAAACTATTTTCAGTTGCTGTGCATATTTTGTTTCTTAGCATGTTTCCCTCCATACATTTAGATTTAGGTCATATTTAGCATCAGGATAGGAATTTCTCATGAATGAACCTCAGTTCCTAGAAAAGCGAAACCTGAAACCTTCCATCCCGTACAAGTTTTTAGCAATTTATTCATTCTTCTAATTGACAACTGTGTAAATCTTGTAGCTGTGAGAATTGGTAAGATTTTTGATATTATGATTGCATACCCTTTTTTAACATCTCTTCAGTGTTTTTATAGTCTCTCAAGAGTTCTATGTCATTTTTCCCTTATATCATTGGTACCAATGTCTAAGGTGACAATAGCTGCTCCTTCATGTATATTATTAAAGGAATAATGCACAACAGGGTGTGTGTCATGCTGGGATATCATCACACCTGGGTTGATTAGGCAAACTATTCACCCCAGAAGTGATGTTATCCCAGCATGACACACACCCTGGAGTGCATTATTCCTATTATACAATGGGTCATTATATTTATAATAAAAAAAAAATACAATAAATAAACTTTTACTTTTTTTTTTTTACTGATTTAGTAGTGTGGAGGAGTATTTAAACAAAATAAAATTCATTTTCTGCTTGTCCAGCAGGTGGCATCCTACTGTGTGCTGTCTGAAGGTGTGTTTTTCTGTCTCACTCTTCCCCCTCACCCTTGCAGTCTCCCATTGTTAGTGCACCTGGGTTTCTGGGTTTTTATTTGCCTTTATCCCTTACCTTCTGATAAGTTGGATTGCTGTTTTTATTTTTTTTAATGAAGGAAACAAATAGATGGCAGTTTTTCCTTCGGGTTTGCCGTCAAGTTGAGACCGCAGCACTGTTAACCTATGTACTCACTAACATTGCAATAACCGATCATTTTTTTTTTGTACAGTTTGGACTGCAGTAATTAGTATTTTATGTTCTCCTGGTACAGTTTGTAATGTTTGTGATTTGTACCGGGAGAAAGCTCAGGATGATGATGAGAGTGCTCGGTAGTATGGGTGACTTGAGGAAGGTTGGGAAACAAAGGTTGTGTGGGCATGCACGTGAGAAGCTGGCCAGTGTAGTGCTTTGGAGAAAGAGGGAAAAACAAGCTTGGTATAGTTTGTTAAATAGAGGGGAGAGCTGCTGTTGATTTTATAGCATTTTGGGAGGTAGGGGATGTTTTTTGCGACTGAAGAGAAGCGTGCTGCTGTTTTGAAAAATGCACTTGTGACCACAGGCTAAGTGTAGCTGCACAGACTGTGAAACCTACTGGTGGCATCGAATGGGCAGCGGGCAGTGATTTTTTTAAAGGCACTCTGCCATATGTGTACTGGGACTAGATCCATGATGTTATGCCAGGATAACATCACAGGTCCAGTCCCAGACTGATCAATCATACCTCAACATTCTTTCTCGCCATTGTATAATTTGTTAATAGCAGACGACAGGGTGTAGAGAACATATCATCACCGTGGTTGGGCATGAGGCCGAGGCCGAGTGTGTCCAACGACCCGAGAAGTGAAGATATCCCATGATATACCACACCCTTGAGTGCCTTATTGCTATTATGAACAGGAGTAATGGTTTTATTAATAAAAGATTAAAAAAAAACACCCTTTAAACCTGTTAAAAAAGCTTTTTTGGTAGTGTAGGAATACATTTAAAAAAATAGTTCTAGAAGACAGCAGGTGGCGCTGTTGTAGTTGGAGCTGACAGAAGAGGTAACAGTGTTGTGATGGTGTGACCTCTGCAAAAGTGTCTTTGTCTGCCCCCCCTCACAGTAGATGATTGCATTAACGAGATTCTAAAGAGAAAATGAAGCCAACGAGCAATATCACTGGATTAGGAAGCAATGGGATTGAGAGGACAAGTGTGTCTAGCCATGACATTTTGAATCTGCGTGTGCCTGCGAGACATGGGAATGGTCGTCTGCTCAGTGTAGCCTGAGAGTGGCAGCAGGTTAGTTTTATGTGTTCCACAATGTTTTTAATGTCTGTCTGAATGTTGTGGGTCCTGGAGAGAGCAGGCAATATCATTCATTCAGTGTGTAGCTAGAGTTCATTTTTTTTTTTAATTTTAAATAGTGGCCGAATACAAGTCTGACTCACTCCAGACTGTGGGAAATTAAGAACACTGTGCGGTCAGTGAGGAGGCTGGTGACTGGAGGTTTTCTGAAGCTGTGATGATGTAGCTCGATATCATCATGGCTTCAAAAACCTCTCGGCCAGTCAGCTTCATGTATTTATGATCCCCAGTTCATAATTATTATTATTATTATTGTATCCAGGACTTTTGCTTCTGGAAAGCAGGTGACCACTGTGTTTTTGTTGTTGTCGTTGTTGTTTTCACAAATAAAATCTGTAAACCTTGTAATTGACCCCCCCATGACAATTTTTTGTCTTTGTGTTCCAGGAGTAGGGTTTCAAATTATATTTGGCACAGGGGGTTCATTGTTCATGTTTACTTTTTCAGTTGACTCATCATGTTCCTTGGATAAGAGATCATATCAGTTTTGTAAAGGAAGTGGAGCCGAGTTATACATTTCTGCTCTGTGACCTTTTCTGGTCTTATCTCTGGGTCTAAAGACAAACCAGTCTGAGTCAGTTTCAAAATTGTCTTCAGTTGTCTCCTCCCTTCCTCTTTTCAGAAATCAATTGCTGACATTTTAACCATTTGTGTGTCTTTTCATTCAGTGTCTGTGCGTTGCTAGCAAACCAGAAAATTAGTTCTCTTTGAAAAGGATTTTATTGGTGAAGCAGAGAGGAATACATACAATTGTTAGAAGCAGTATAGTCTAGTAGCTAGGGCACAGGTTTTAGAATCAGTGGACATGTGTTCCAATGCCACCATATCCACTTACTTGCCTAACCCACCAGTGCCTCTATCCATCCAGCGGTAAAAATGGACATAACAGGACCCCACTAAAAATGAGACAGTGCATCTCAAATGGGCTATTGTGGATAAACAGACAGTAAAATTGGAATAACCTCATTAATAGAAGTACAGATGCTTCTGCTAAATTCATGGTGACTGTTGTTAACGAGACAAAGGTTTAAATAACTTTTGTCCATCATTGTTAATAATAGATATGTGTCATGATCATGTCATGCATGGCCTTCTTTTACTCCACCATATTTTACAATGTAATGTATAATGCTCCACCAAGTGGGGGTGCTCATTATCTAGGAGGGTTGCTGAAGCATTTTCTTTTCCTGCTGGAACTTCTTGAGAGTGAATGTTGCTCCCACACATGTTGAAGCAGTTTGTTATTCTTCATGCAGTTGCAATAGGATTGCTGATACTGTGGTGCTTGACTAAGTACTAACAGAAAACTAAAGTCCATGTGCATGCAAAGCAGTAGATATTTATTGTGTTTAACCCTGTTGTCACTGTCACTGAAAGCCTTTATCATGTTAGACCCATTATCTCTCACTGTTATTGTGAATCATAATCCATAAATGTCCATTCATACCAAATATCCACTGTGGTGTTATGTGCAGTATGTTTACTGTAGTTTGTCCCCACCTGTAACAACTGGACTGTGAAATGCCATTCATGTTTATCTGTTTTTGGTGGGGTTAATGTATTTATACTGAATAGCCCATCTGAGATGCAGTATCTCACTTGCTTCCTGATTTGACTCATATTTACAGCTGGGTGGACTGACGCACAAAAAGGTTATGCAATATTCTTAGGATCATACCATAAGAAAGTGACTGTGGTGGGATTTTAACTGCCATTTCCCAGTCCCCAAGTATGTGCTCTACCCACTAGACCATGATGTCTCTCCCCTAAGCTACCCTTTTTGTGTCAGATTACTGTCTGACTGAGACAGTGACCCACTGTGTGGTGAAGACATATGTCCATGTGTGATGCAATTGTCCAAATGTCTACAGTGAAGAGTACAACCCCAGCCATGGTTAACTGCATGCTTACCTTTTGCAAAAGGACAACAAAAGGAACATATGGATATGGCATGCCATCATGACAACTGGGATGTTAGGAGTGTAGGGTCTGCTGATTTCAGCTGATGCTTCTGATCTCAGAGACACTTAACATTTTTACCAGAAGGGGATTGAGAACCCTGAACTTATCTCCCTCTCCCACTATAACTGCATGTGAGCCAATTATTATTGCTAATGCCATCTGGCTAGTAATTCTCATCACCACCTAAATGTGAGCTGATGAAAACAGGAATTTGTTGAAAACACCAAACAGTTGCACTTTTGACACCACCAAAGTGACAGAAAGGATTTGGCTTCATGTTGGCATTTCAGTGTCATAGCACAGCATTTTATTATAGGTAGCACACAGAGCCAATGCAGGATTCTGCAAACCACTTGACCTGTAGCAACCAAACAGTGATGCTGGAGAGTAATAATTCTTTGTGGTGTGCATTCTGCACCATAATGTCATTTTAAGCTCTCTTTTCGATAGAGAAGAATGTGGCTTCTGAGACCTCATCATTCCTTTGCCAAATGCGTGACTTGTGATCTAAAAAAGTCATAAATTATCAGAGAAGTATGCATTACTATTCTAGTTTGTTAAAAGCAGTTAACTATAGTTTTAGACAGGCAGGCCAGTCAAATTGTGTGCTGCTACAGAGCAAAAGACAGAGCAATGTGTGCTTGTTACAGCTGCAGCCCTCCAGCAAGGCAATAACTTTAGCAGACAGGGAATGGGACAGGTTGGATTTTTGAAGGTTTTATCTGATAAATAATGTTTGCTTTACTAACTGTCATTGGTGCTGGGCCCAGAAAGCCATCCTTTTATTTACTGCCTTGTGTCACTCTGGGCCAGTCAGGATGGCCATCAGTGCACAGGGAAGTGCAGTAGACTACTGTGTGAGACACTAGTGAGGGGTTTCAAAGGGCAGGATGCAGGAAGAACTCTCAAGTTTGGACTGAGACTGCATTCTCTAAAATATGTAAAAGTAGCCTTTCCATATTTTCGGACATTTTGGCACATTTGTGGCAGTTTACCTGCTTTATGTCTGCTTTCATAAAAAAAAAAAAATGACATGTGCATCACATTTTTTATGCAAATGGCACCCACTGCATTTCATGGCAACTGTATACAAAACTGTGACCAATATTAGGTGTTCTAACTTCTCTGTGTAGTGTACCAAGTTGCAGGAGAAATGGACTGCATCTCAGTGGTGTATAGATTATTTATCAACCCTTAGGTCTCTTAATGTCTTTGTTAGTGGACTGATGTGACATTTGAGAGTAGGGTGTAGCTAGGTGGTCTTACTCACCACCTTCCTGCACTGTGAGTCATCGTGTGGCATAAGCACATCATGTGATCAACAGGACATCTAAAATATCAGTGAATATTCTGAGTGATCAAAGTTAGTGTTGGGTACAGGCTGCGTCATTATAGTACCATCATCTGTTGTGTGTTGTCATGAAGAACATATGAGGGAAAAAAACAGGAGGAGAAAGGGCAGTAGAGGCAGGAAAGTGCAGATAAATGTTCCACAATGTCAGTTCCACCAAGTACAAGTTCTGCAGTAGGTGGAGTTAGAGAAGATGTTTATGGTGGGACTGAGAGGAATAGGACTGGGCACTAGATAGTATGGTCAAAGAAACTATGGCTGATTAGTCCCCTCAAGTCCACTGGTTTGAATCACAATCCAAGCAGCCTTCCCTGTCAGCAATCCAGTGCGCCTGGTGATCAAACCACCCTGAGCAATCCAGCACACAGCATTCCTCCTCTTCCTCCTACCATTTCTTCCAATTCCAGTAATCTTAACCAATACAGAAATGATCTATCCAGAAATGAAAAGGTAACAACAGAATAGTAGCTACCATAGCAACCTATGCATGAACAGTAACAATTTCCAAACTTCCTTGAAGCATAGTGTGGTGCCTCTCAAACCCCAAAGCATGCACCATCAGCAGTACCACACATCTCAGTGCTGCTGCTCAGTTATTTAGTTTGTGTAAAGAAGTTGACAGTGAAGGGCTGGCCTGGTGGCATTGAAGGTTGAGGTGCTGGATGCCACACCTCACACCATGTAGGTGATCTGGGTTCAGGAGCAAGCTTGGGCAACCAGGGGTCATCTGGGGGGAAGGGGAGAAATCAGGATTAAGCAGTCACCAGGCAGATTTCCTCTCTGGGGAGGGTCACAAGGTTTCCCGGCTCTTGGCTGCTACCCAGTGAAGGCTAGGTGGCAGTGCTAAGCTGGGGGAACCTGGTGCTGGCCAGGAGGGAGGATGGGGTTGTCACTGGAGCTGTGGAGTGCATGCATGCCTGTGTTCTGGGATCCCAAGAACAAGGGGAGAAAATTCAAATACCATGTCTCCTCCATTGCCAGTAAGGCAGGAGGGGTAATGGGGGAGTACCAGGCTAAGTTACCAAAAAAAAAAAAGAAGTTGACAGTGAGTCTGGCTCCAGCAAAAACACCACTGTAATGTTGTCAGTAGAGGAAAAAGTATACTTGCTTGTGGGAGTTGGGGCAGGTTGAGGTATAGTGGCCTTACAATTCTACAAAAGCAGGCTAATAGTTCCACAACCAAGGCAGATTGTAATGGAGAGTCCCAGTGAAGAGTATATGGAAGTGAACCTGTAAGAGGGGTATGAGAGTAGGGGAAAGAATGAGAGGAGTAGGTGAAGGGCAGGAAAAACAAATGATCTTCAAGAAGAGAATGGGAGGCACAGGGAAGAAGAGGCATGCAAGAAGACGGTAAGAAGAATATGTGATGAGAAAGAGGAGAAGCAGAGGGAAGAACTGTAAGAGGAGGAGCAGGGAAAAGAAGCACAAGAAGAGAAGGGCATCAAGAAGCACTTGCACGAAAGGAGGATAAAGAATAAGAGGAGCTTGAAAGCATAATGTCAGTTGCACCACTGACTAATATAGATGAGTATGATACTAAGAAATGAAGGTCATCACAGCAGGAGATGACAAAATTAAAGAAAAAACTCATTACAAAGAGAAAAGCAGTAAAGGAAGTTTCTGAGGCAGGGAAATGTGAAGCCATGTCCCAGTATTGTACAGTGCTGGAACAAAAAATAACTGTGCACTTGCTGCAGAATTACTTATGAAGTTCCTCACCATCTAGACCAGTGTCACATAGAAACATAGAATCTGTTGGCAGAAAAGGACTGGTAGGATCATTTAGTCTGCCCTGTTTTCCTTGCCTATTTCTACACCCTGGACCTCAGTAAGTCACAGGTGTCCCTCCCTTCTCCCTTTCCTTTACCTATTATATCCATGTGCCTATCCCACACATGCTTGAAGCTCAGCACTATTTTCAACCAACCACCTCACCTGGCAGGGTGTTCAAGGTGCTCACCACCTTTTTACAAAGAAGCGTTTCCTCACATCACTCTTAAAATCTCCCAGACTTTACTGTATGTCTCGTGTTTTGATACTGTTCCATCTCTGAAAGAAACTCCCCTCCTGCACTACAGGCCTAAATCATGACCCACCCCACTCCCACCACCAGTCTCCTTTTCTCTTCTCCATGGAGTACATACTGAGCTCCCACAGCCTCTCCTCATATGGTTTCTCGGTGACCCCCTGCACCATTTTGATAACCTTCCTCTGGATTGCTTCCACCCTTTCAATATAAATCCATTTGGAAAGGATTAGCACTCTGTGACAGATAGACACAGTAAAGTGGGGTGCTGTACTTAATGAGACTTAGGCTAAAGTCCTGTACAATACTCCAGAAAACTCCCTTGTGTGAAAACACAAGTGAAAGTGAGCAACAGGATGAGGTCAGAAAAAACAAACTTTCAACAGCTTTATATAGTGTAGTCATACATCAATGCACAAGAAAGCCCCACACATTCTTACAAAAAACACATAGAAGGGTTCCTTCAAATTCATTGATATTTTATTCCATGAATACAAATATCCAGAAATGCTTGAAGTCATATAAAGTGCTTGTGTCAAAAATACAATCACAGTACAAAACTATCAGACCTTACCCCAGTCCATCGGCCAGCCACTCATCCTAACACTTCACCACGAGGCTTTATCAGGTGGTGTGGTTACAACAAACCTGAATTCCTTACAAACCCATAACAAACATGTGATGCATGGAAAAAATGTAATCTTTAAAGGGACAGATGCAATATTACCCAAAATTTACAGAGACCCCTTTCCAAAACACACATATGTAGAAGCAAAAAATTTCAACTTGACAGATAGAAATGCAGGCAATATCTTTACAATATTATGAAGCAAGAAATTCGTAGGAGCTCAAAGCTGCTAACTAGTGTGAACATACTGCTTATTTTCAAAGGCTGTCAATCACAAAACTAAAAAACATAGAGCTCAAATATTACTCGCTAGTATTAACACACTATTTACAGAAGCAGCCAATCAGAATGCTAAACATATACAGTATATTATCTTCAAATTTCCATAGACACATTAAAAAAATCTTTCTGTGACAATATAAAAAAAACTAACTGAAACCCCATGTTGTCATGTAGTTCCAACTATACTGAGAAACTCAACTTAAATATTCCTGAATTACTGGGATGTCCAAAATCCAAATTTTGGAAAGGAATATCGTTAGGCCCATTCACTTTGAAATCTGGTATATGTGAAGTGCAACACCAGCACAGGGCCTAAAAACAGGCTACTTCTCTTAAAAGAGCTTGGGAAAAGGATTTAGATACCTCTGTATCAGAGTTGCAATGGAAATGTAGTATATCTTCTCATGCATCAGTCCCTTAGAATAATACACTGAAGCAAATTAAATTCTAGGTTTTTCAAAGAGTTTATTAGACCGCCAAAAAACTCAATAAATTTAATTTAAACATTGCTGATAGATGTCAAAGTTGTAAAACTAATATGGAGTCATTGATACATATTTTTATGGCATGTCCAGTATTGAACAATATTTAAATGATTTTGGAGCTAATACAGCAAATTATGGGGCTGTCATTTCCATTTGACCCTGAGATTACTCTTTTTCATCTATTTGATGAGGTTAATGTTCCTCAGCATTTCCATGATTTGCTTAAATTGCTTTTGATTAATGCAAAAAAACGAATTCTTCAATATTGGAAAGATTCCAAATCACCTAATTATGAGGAATTTTTGAATTTAGTGTTGGAGCGTGATAAGTCTGAGAGGATACAGTACTACTGAATAGATGACAGTAATAAATTTGAGGCACGTTAAGCTGAAGGAATTGATAGTTCTCTTACTCTTTACTTTATTTTGGGCTCTTTCCTTTCTCCCAGTTGTGCCAAGATATGGGTAATGATGAAATCTTTGTTTCAGAAGGAGGTATTGTTGCCTGTAACACCCACAACCCCCCACCCCTCAAAAAAAGAACAGGCTACTAAAATCTCTAAATACCCCAAGCAATACAAACCTGAATATATACAAAAACAAATTATTTTTAATAATAATCATATGATATACTGTATTATGGGGAAATCGTTCTTCACCAAGTAGCCCATTTAACCCTCACACATGTATAACTTCTGTGTAGCTGCTCCAGGCAAGACAAACAATATTTTTTAACTAAAAAATAGATAACTAAATATAAACAGCTCCATTTTTTTCTTTTATTCTCTTTACGTTTTACTTCAGATGCATATTCAATATTTCAGTTCAAAAGAGGGCAGCGCTGAAACATATTTCCTTATTTTGCCCTGCAATGTCCTTGCAGATGTGTGGCTGCCAGAACTGCACACTATACTCTAGGTGGGGGTCTCGCTAGTGAACAATATAGTGGCAACACTACCTCCTTTCTCCTGATGGAAATCCCCTTCCATATGTACCCCAGCGTCTGACTAGCCTTCCTTACTGCCTAGTCCCATTGCCTTGCCACCCTGAGGTAATCAGATATGATTACCCAAGGTCCCTTTCTTGGAATGAAAAAGCTAAAACAGAGAGGTACTATGCAGTTGAGGTGCATTTTACAGACGTTACATTAAATTCACTGAAAACATTCTGCAATTAGTTTTGTAAAAAGATCATTCAGGATCAGTCTACTAAAACTGTGGGAACCACAGTTCTGTCCAGTCATTTAAAACATGAACATGGCATCCTACTAAGTCACATCCTTTCCCAGTTCCTACTCAGGTCAGAAATCCCAGTAGCAGGGACAGGCATGGGACGTGATTGTATAAGATGGTTAATTCAAGTACTCCCATCACTATGGCAACAGAGCCAACTTATGCATACCGAGGTACTGGCGCTGCTTCTCAAGGAGCCTAACCTCAACCAGCTAGAGCCAGGCCCTGTATATATACAACCGCTAGCATTGGAGCTAACTTTGTTGAAACAAAATAAACTATCTTGCCCAAGTCATTACATGCCCATACTAAACTGCCATCTACTTACTAAGGTTCTATTCAAATGATGCAACTCATCTTGGAGATGATAACCCTTAACATTTAATCATCTTCTATGGCAGAAGACACTGGCTTTTAAAGACTCTTGCAGACAGAGCAGCCCAAATATAGCACCCCATCATGCTTTGCATTTTCTTGTTATGTTATTCCTAATTTGAATGAGGCACTATGTACAAAGGTGGTGACCCTTCAGAAAACAGCAGGTGGGGTTATAGAAACTTAGAAACATAGAAGTTATTGGAAGATAAGGACCTCTTGGCCCACCTAGTCTGCTCAGTTTTCCCTGCCTACTGTGCCATTGTGGACCCTACTCAATCTCCAGTCATCTCCTCCCCTTGCCTTACTATCAAGGTCCCCTTGTATTTTGCCATGCATTCTTGAATCCCATCATTGTTTTGACATCCACCACCTCCACCGGAAGGCTGTTCCAGGTGTCCATCACCCTCTCCATGAAGAAGTATTTCCTCACATTTCCTCTGAGCCCCCCAACTTAATATCGTGACCCCTTGTCCATGAGTTTCTACTTCTAGGGAAAATGCTACTTTCCTGTACCTTATTAATACCTATTATTTTATTTTTTTATTTATTTTATTTATTTATTTAAACATCAGTTTAACAACCTTTGAGCCAGAGGCTCATTTACAAAGGTACCTCGTCACATAGAGGACAAACAGACATTAGAGCAATAAACAACAGTTAATACAGAAATAAGGCAAGTTCAAGATACATATGCTTTAAAGGGCGAGGACCGTAGGGTAAGATTAGATGGGGAGGGGTGGGGAGGAAAGACGAGAGGTAGGGTGGAAGTTCAGGGAGAAAGAGAGAGGCAGGGCAAGGGGTGGGAGTGCTGCTCAGCAGCATTGTCAAGTCTATAAAAAATTTTTTGTTCTTAACTTTTAAAGTCTTATTACCCCTATTAGGTTTTTGAATGTTTCTATCTAACCTCCCTTCCCCACTCCACTAGAGAGTATGTATTCAGTTCCTTGAGTCTCTCTTCATAGGGCTTTTCATGCAGGTGCTGCACCATTTTGGTAGCCCTCTTTTGTACCACCTCCACCTTATCAATGTCCTTCTAGAAGTGGTATGTCCAAAACTGGACACAGTACTCTAGGTAGGGTCTTACCAGTGATCTGTACAGGGGTAATATAACCTCCTCCTTCCTCCTGGTAATACCCCTCTCTATGCACCTGATCATCCTGCTAGCCTTCCTCACTACCTTATCACACTGCTTGGCTACCTTCAGAATGTCAGAAATGATTACCCCCAGGTACCTTTCCTGTTTGGTGGTTGCCAGTACTTCCCCTCCGACTGGTACATAGTCCCTGGGTTTTTGTGCCCAGAGTCCATGGTTTTGCACTTTATTACATTGAACCCCAGCTGCCAAGCCCTTGACCATTTTTCCAGCTCTTTCAAATCATCCCTCATTTTTTTACCACCCACCCACCCCAGTGTGTCTGCTCCATTGCAGACTTTTTTCATCCATGAACAGGCATACTTTCCCTTCTAGCCCTTCCACACTGTCACTAATAAAGACCTTGAAGAGGACCAGGCCTAGTACTGTGCCCTGAGGCACCCCACTGGTTACCTTGCCTTCACCAGAGTGGACACCACTTACCACCACCATCTGATTCCAGTTGCTTAACCAACTTCTTACCCAGTTTATAACTTTTTGACCTATTCCCAGACAGTTCAACAGTCTTCTACATTGAATGGTGTTGAATTCCTTACTGAAATGCAGGTAGGCCACATCTACTGCTTCTCCCTTCTCCTCCTTGATCCACTACCCTGGTCACCCAGTTGAAGAACTCAGTCAGGTTTGTCTGGCAAGATCTCCCCCCTGTGAACCATATTGCCTTGGATCTTGTAATCCACTGATTACAAAGTATTCCACTATCCTTCAGTAGTGTTTCCATTACTTTTCACACTACCAAAGCATTTCATTAGTGATATCAAGAGCAGTAGTGTAAAGCAAAGCTTTCAGAGTCTGAATTCCCATTGGATTGTATCCAAATCAAACACCACCATCATTCCCATTCCATCTCCTCCAGCCGCTGTAGGAGTTATATCAAAAACAGTCTTGTCTTACAGAGAAATAGCAGTAGAGAAAGTGCATTACTTAATGTGCTAATAATGGACTGGTAGCAAGGTGGGGAAATCATTATACAGTCAATCCAGTCCCTGTTAGACATCTGGATATATCCTCATGATCCAAAAGTGGGCATCTTTGTGACAGTGGCAGTAACATGCTGAAGATGATGAATGATAGGTATTTCTGTTATGCTCTTTGTTTTGTTTTGCACATGTACAGTTAAAAGAAACACTTTGCAATGGATGGGAAATAGCAGTATAGCCCAGAGGTTAGAGTAATGAATTGTAAATGAGCTTGGTACATCCAGCAGACATGGGTGTGATTCTCACAACTTCCACTTGGATACTGTGTGGCCATGGGCAAGTCACTTAACCTCCCCAGTGCTAACAGGATGCCCCCCAAAACAGGCCTTGGGCCTAGTGGGCCTTATCCAGTTACTAAAGAAAGAAAAACCAATACATATTTCCATCATCCCACCAAATATGTTGAAATCATCTGTCGTTTTCAGGAGAAACACAATGTTCCTCAACATTGCTTAATTAAAACTGTTTCCACACAGTAAAACTCAGTCTTTTATGTGGTGGAGAGGCTTTGGAAACTGAAATCTGTGTTCCAGGCTATGAAACTCAAGGATGTGGAGTGTGGCGGATATCTCCTCATGAGTGCGGCAGTATGTCCTGCAAAAGCTTGTTGTACTTCTGCAACCACATAAACAAACTACCAAAGATTTTAGTGCACAATCAGCAACCCTCAGCATCATCATTCCCATTAGGCATGCATCAATTCTCCAAAATGGGACATCTTTTTGGAGTTCAATGCACCCACCCTGCACACACTCTCATCATACATAATTTGAAAACTTATTTTATGTACATTAAGATGAGGTATGATGTGGAGTTGTCAACTGGAACTGTAAGCCTGTGGATGAGGTTAAACAATGGTACTCAAAATAAGAAAGTGTCATTTTTTGCACAGTTCCAGAAACACTGCAACATGACTATGACTCCTGTTTTTACTGTTTAAGTTAATTTCAACATCTTAATGTGGTGTTTATTGATCAAAGCTACCAAATGACAATGTATTAAAAGATTTTTATTGGTTTTGCATTGGCTATTACTTTTTTCCAGAAATAAGCTGATTAGCGTGTGGCAAAAATGGCAGATATTAACATTTTGCAATATACAAAAATGAAATGTTTTCACTTTGTAGATTCTTAATTGTCAAACTGTCTCACAAGTGATTATAATAGTTTTCTATATTTTCAATTGAAATTTTCTGCCCAGATCAGTCTCATACTGAAGGTTGTGCACTAGTGGCAGTAGATTGCATGCCCATAGTTTGTACTGCATAGTTGGTAGATATAAATGTACATGAATTCCTAATGTAATGCTTCTCCATTTGTAAGCTTTTGTACATACAATGTAGTAGCTCGCCTGCCTGGCAGAAGAGTTTAATTTGTAATTGCCTATGCATGCAGTACTGGCCTTTGAAATAATCTAGAAACTAGCTTTTTAATTCAGTGACACTAATGTACAGGTCATTATTAGTGTTAGAGATGACAATAGACAGCTTCCTATGAGCTTCAATCAAAGTGCTCACAAAACAAAAATGGCAGTTTTGATACTACATACAGATGTAGTTTATATCTAATTTAGCACAAGTCTGTATACTTGCACAAAATGAAAAATGGTAGTAGTGGTGGTAGTAATGCTACTGTAACAATGTACTTTTTGAATTTTACCTGCACAAGGAAGTTACAGTACATGGAGGATATAAGCCCTTTAAAGCTTACATCAAAGAGAAAAAGACTCTCCACAAACTTTAAAAAATGTGTTATTTGTCAAGAAAATCAACAGAATGCAAAACTGTCAAAAGCCACCAGTTCTGACCAGTCACTGCACCGACAGCCTCCTTAACATTCCTCCTCCTTCTCACCCTACAGTGACAGTGGTAGTGGTTATTACCAAACACTGTGAAGCCCCTGTCACTGTAGAATCTTTAGCACTATCTGATGCACAGTTATTGTTGCACTGTTCAGGTAGCACTATATTCACCCAGTACCACCGAATTTTACGATGTTGGCAACAGAAGCCATGAGAGATGAATTGTATTAACAGCTACTGGATGAATTTTATAGTTTACATAATGTGCCACCAATACTCTATCACAGTGGTTGCTTTCAGAAATACACAAGCAAGTCGAATGTGGCACATGTCAGAGTTGTATTCAACCCAGAAAAGAAAACAAACTGATAGCATCATGTTCGCCTGCTTCTATAACCACCAGAACAACCACATCCTCCAGCAATTGGTCCTATTGCATTATTTGCTTGAGAAAAAAAACACAAGAAAGACAAGAAATTCCATAAAATTGAAACATTTGAAAGAGCAACCAACCTAAGGGAGGCAGCATTACAAAAACGAGATGATGACATGTTGCACAGAATATCTGAGGAAGACTTGATTGCTAAGGATGCAATTTATCACTCAACATGCCTCTCTTCCTACTTGAGTAAAACAAATCTGAAAGCAATACCATCTAGTTCTACTGCAACAATACAGTCACCTTATGACATTGTATTTTATCACTGATTGAAGAGATAGACAATGAGCTTATGTACAAGAAGGCTCTTCTCCTGTCTAAGCTGTACAAAGATATAAAGTCGTACTTCCCTCAGATGTAGTACCTGAAAGTTATTCTAGTAGCAAATTACAGGCAAGATTAGAAAAACATTATGGTTCTGCAATTTCATTCCATGCACAGCATGGACAAGGCAAGTCTACCATAGTTCTATGCAGCGCAATTACATTAGCTGATGCAATCAAAGCTGCTAGTAATCTGAAGCAGGAACTTAAGTCATCCAAATGTTTTGCAGATGTTCTTCTGACGAGTGAACCTGATGAACAGCTTTCAAATGAACAAGTGGTTTTGTATAATGTCGCTTCAATCCTTCAACCTGAAATAGCAAAAATGAAACCCTCAGAATATTATCCAAAGCCAGGGGATTGCATTTTACAAAGGTCAGCTACTTTTATGCCCTAATTGGTGCAGGAGTTTGTCCTTTGGTTGATAGGATAAAGAGGTATATAATTCAGCCAGCAATGAGTATCATCCTTCATCAAACCACTGCACATAAGCTTTGCTACACAGCTACACTATGAGTCTGGGTCTCACAATTTAATTGACATACCACACCTTCATGGATTCTGCATCAATTAGGAAGAGCTGAGGCAGTTCATGACTAGTGCTGCAAAAACTGAAGTATAAAGACTCCAAGGAGGCGCGTTTATTCCAAATGGAATTGTACCACTTCATGCTTGTGAAAATATCATCTGTGAAGGAGAAGAGAATATAGACATCAACATAGAGACCACTGATGGAAAGAATGCCTTCCATTCAATGGCTAGAGTTGTATTTTAAGAACAGTCTGCAGGAAGTCCAGCATCACAAGAAATATCACTGAAGCATGGGAAAGAAAAGTCACTTTCTCTCCCCAGGCAATAATTGTCTCTTATGCAGTGTGCAGCATTTAAAAAACCTATAACACATCCAGAACCATTTTGCCATGAAAAAATACTTCAGAAAAATAAACCCCTGTCACCTACAAGTGAAAGCTGTCTGAGATCTCTCCTGGTGTCTTTTAAGACTTCTACCTCATGATGTCCTACCAATACCAAATGACGTTAATATTGTTCACACTCGGGTCATTCCATTTTGGACTGGTTTCAACCACAAGCCTGCCACAAAGAAGATCACCTACACAGAAGTTGCATATGCACCTATTGTGGATGCAAAACCAGATGACAAGGCCACAGTCTATACTACAATGCTGAAATATAAGAAGCTCTAGGCCAGCAGCATGCCTGTCAGACCATGGATCAGCAGCTGTATGCTGTTGTTCAGCAAGTAAAATGGACTTTCCCAAATGAACTTGGTACCAATGTGATTCACCTGGGTGGTTTTCACACTCTGTGTTGGTTTATTGCATGTATTGGGAAATTTTGGGAAGACACAGGATCGGTAGACCTTCTTGTTGATTCTGATGTGTATGCAGCTTGTACTGCAGATCAAATGCTCACTGGTAAACAATTCAGCCATGCTCTATGTGGCTTGACTCTAGCATTTGAAGCCCTGGGTGCTCTGAAACTTTCTTTATTTGTTAAATGGTGTGAGCAGGGAGGAGGTACTCATGGAGTTCCAGCATTTGTCTGGCAAATGTTGACCTGCACTCAAAAGGTGTTTGAGTCTGAAGACATTGAGTCCTTACAACATGTCATTAAAGAGCTTGATGATGCTTTAACTCAGTATATGCTACCACTACTAGAGGAATTGCGGACATGGGGGTATGTCCAGACTCCTACATTCAAGCTCTAGGATCTTTTTCTCCAGGTTATGCAGATACTACTTCTAAATGTCTGTGCAGAGCGAGAGGATGATTGGAAACTTCACCTACACACACAGCTTGCCATGCTTCCATACTTCTTTGCTGCAAACAGGCCCAACAATGCCAGGTGGATTCCAATATATATTCTTGATATGCTAAATCTCCCTGAAGAAGTACGCAGTGCATTTGAATCTGGGAATTTGATGTGAATCAGACTTTTGGTTCTTTTAGTGGAATTTGGAGTGACATGGGAAAAGAGCAAACTGTTATCAAAGACTCAAAGGGCAGCAGTGGATTTGTACGACTGACAAAGAAGAAGCCAGCCCTTATCAGATGGACCCTCACAAGACATGTCCTGAGTGAGTGTGCAAAATCTATAAGAGAAAGAAGTGGCCTGTCAACAAGTAGTGAAGACAAAGTGCATAAACAAGTCATTGCTCTACACTGATGAGGGATGAAGAGCATGTTACAACCCTTACCATTCATATAATCAACAATATGACAAACCCATTTGACCCTGAATCACATCCAGAGGTGCTTATCAACATATCTACTGGACTGCATGTAACATCAGATGTACAAGAGTCTCTACTGAAAATAGTAGATGTTGGTGAAGAACAAATGGAGAGATTAGTGAGAGGTGCAATTGATTCTGAAGGGACACACAGGTTCTTCAGCCCCGTCAAGATATCTGGCATCAAAACATTTGCTGACATGGCCAAGAAGACCAAATTTAAGTCTTGCAAGAGAAGAACAATCACAGCAGCTTATCAGTCCAAAAATTGTTTTCTGCAGGGCCCTGTCCTTTGCAAGATGCAGAGATGATGTTTCAATGGCAATTCTTCTTAGTCACCCAATAGGACTTATGCCTATGTCCCTATTCCATGCTGATGGTACAATGAGAAAAACAGACCAAGCTGAATTGGGGCATCAGCTGGAAGCTCAAGCTGAAAGCATCCATGAGCTACAAGAATGCAACAAAGAAACCACAGTATACATCACAGATGCCATGGCTATCATTCAAATAATGGCTGGAGACAAATTTCACACATTCCATGAATTGGCTGCTGTGTACTTGATTCAGATCCTAGAAGGATTTGGCAAAGCTAATTCTGTAATCAAAATCTTTGACAGATAATGACAACAGTAACTCTGTGAAAACTGCAGAAAGACAGCACTGGACAGGATCTAAGGTTGGATGCAAGCCATACCAGGTGATTGATTGGATACCCTGTGCCTCCATGGAAAACGTTTCTAAATGTAGCATCCAACAAGCAGTCACTTGCAAAATTCCTCTATGAATATATGGTTCAAAATGCACCTGAGAGTGTAGAAGCACACCCAACACAAAAACTCCTTCTTGCTGGAGGCTTTTCCAATGGAAACGTAGCAAAGTCCATCACCAGTGGAGGTGCTGAAGTCCAAGACTTGTACAGTATTCAAAAGGAAGTGGACACAAGGATTCTTCTACATGCTGTATGTGCCAATATAACTTTTGGGTGTCTTAATGTCAAAGGAACCATAGTAATTAGGTTACTTGATACAGATGTTTTGTTGCTTGCTGTTCACTGCTTTCCAATCATGAAACACATACGGTAAGATGTGGATAGAAACAGGCACCATTAGCAACACAACTGGCAAGTGTTGCTTTATACAGTACCTGTGCATGCAATGTGATGCACTCACTCCTGACTTCTGCAACATACTTCCTGATGTACATGCATTAACAGGATGTGACTCTGTTTCATCCCTGTTTGGTATTGGGGGGGGGGATCTGTGCATAATGTTGTCAAAACAAAGGGAGTTTACTGCTTCACAGATTTTGCCAAATTGTGAGAGTGATGAACAAGCCACAATTTCTGCTGCAAGAAAGTTAGTAGCAGTGTTCTATGACCACAGCAAGAAAGAAAAGGAGACCCACAGAGACCTGAATTACTTGTGCCTCAATCTAGCCATCAAAAAGGACAAGTCACTGGCCAAACTCCCACCATGTGAAGACAGTTTTGAACAGCATGTCAAAAGAGCATCTTGGCAAATAAAGATAGCACATAGGTAAACCAAATATTGGATCACCATTGCAACATGGATGGAAAAATGTGGATGATGAACTACTTCCTGTATTCTTCAATGGCCCAATGGCATCTGAGCTTCTAAAAGACCTTATTTGTGCCTGTACCAGTAGGGGTCGCTGCACAATCAGCTGTGTCTGTAGTCAGAACAATCTTGCTGAACAGAACTGTATACATGCCCAGGCAATGAAGACTGTGGTAACCCACAAACTCTTGACAGAGAGCATGATGATGAACAAGATGATGATGATGTTGACTAGAAATGTCACCAGCACTATTACATTTCAATGATATAGTACCTGTACAAATGTATTATTAGATTTTGTTTTACCCTTAGATTGTTGTTGTGATGCTTTGTGGTCACAAAGAAATCCTATTTTATGTCTTGAAATAATACATGGGTCCCAATTCACAAAGATCCTGGGGTGGCACAAGGGGCTTGCGCCCACATGATTGGCACAAAGTGCTCCTTATGCCAAAGGATGCCTGGGAGCATTTCACAAAGGCAGGCTGTGCCTACAGCATGCAGCCTGCACCTAACTGTGCATGCACCACCCTAGCACCACACACAGTACTGTAGCATGGCTCCAGGAGGTTGCGGCAGATGCAAGCTGCCAAATTCCTCAGAATTGCAATTCACAAAACTTCCCTGGTAGTGACATTGCTAAATACCATTAGACCAGCACTGGCATATCTAATGGTACTCAGAAATGTCACCACCCAGGGAGTTGACCAGGTAGTGGCAATGTGCTGTGGTCCACCCCACCCTGAACCCATCATTGTTAATTAACATAAACACTACCCCTGTGTCCCTGGTGGACTAGTTTCCCCCACAATCATTGTAAAATAAGTCAATATTATCCCCATTTCCATGATTGTCTAGTGGCACCCCTTCCCAATCCAAGATCATTGTAAAATAAATATATAACCCCCTTTTTCCTGGTAGTCTAGTGGCCCTCCGCTCCTCCCCGAACCCCAATCATTGTTAAAATAAAAGATAAAGAGACCCTTTTCCCTGGTAGTCTGTTGCCCCCTCATCCCAATGACCCTGAAATTACTGTAATAATTACACCTGGTGGACTAGTGGGCCCTCACCTGGCAGTGCCTGACCACCCAGCTCTCCCCCAACCCATTAGGGAGCCAGCAACTGGCACAGCCCACCTCTCACCATCATGGCCTGCCACCAACTGAGCTCTGAATGAGCGCATGCTGTATATAGTATGAGCTCAGTGACTGACAGCACCTGAATCACTTGGCCTGTGGCCTTGAGCTTCAACCACCCTAGGCATGATGTTATCCCCACATGACACACACCCTGTTTTGCATATTGTTTAATTGTGAAGGAGGAAAAACTGGGGACCTGGCACAGCATGGCTAAGAGAAGCCATTGTAAGTACAAAATCCAGACAGCAAAAATGATGAACCACACTGTACAAAATCAGGCTGGAGTCAAAACTGCATTGCAGAAAGTGGCTCATTGGAATTGAATGAAAAAACTATTACAAACAAACTACCCCAGTGCTTCAAACCATGCAGTTCTTCATCAGGGAGTTTTGTACAGTGCAGTCTGTAATTTTTGCTGCTTGCCTAATTGTGACATGGGAAGAGGTGACAATGGATGTAGTTATACATTTGTTCGTGTCACTAATTATGGTTGAAGAGGTGTGGCAGTCTTTTCATTTGCAGCTGGAACTGTTGCTATTTGATCATCTCTTCCATCAGCAGCACTACCATTTTTGTTGCATCATTGTGATCCAGGTAAATAGATGTGAAGTCCATAATCAGACTTGTGGATGTCACTATCATTTTCAGACAACTTAGATTTCTGGCTCAGCAAGACGAGGTTAAGAAGAAGGATGCATCTCATTCTCAGACAGAGTTTAAGGTGAAAGAACTGAGGAAGAGAAGAGCTGAGTCTCAGTTGAAAGCTGTAATATTGAACTTGATGACAATCTTTTTTTGCATGGCAGTTGTTCTTGCACTAATGCAAATTTACTGGCTTGATGATAAAGATGAATTGTTTCAGCCTTAATGACCATCCTAAACATTGTGGGCTTCCTAACCTGACCAGACTTGTTACATTTTATAATTTGCAGTGGATTTGTAATTACTGCTGGTTCTCTTGCATAGTCTGGTTCTATTTGTTTGTGGTTTTACTGATGGACACAGATATACAAGAGCCTTTTTAATATTACCCTTACTATTTATGTTGTATTAAATTCTGATAGTATCTGTATTTTTAAGTTTTTCCTGGGATAAATTGCTTTTGTATTGGGGAATGAAGTAGGCTCCAAGCATACTGCTTTCTGTGTCTGATAATGAAGAAAAACATATATGAATACTTTTAACAGCATCTAGGCTTTGGGGACAAATTATACTGTATTGTGTAGTAACTAGTATGCTTCCATTCTGTCTTATGTAACTGTTAATACAGGAAAACAATAGAAAAGTGTTTTAAATAACTAACCTTGCGGGCAACTGTGTTTGTGTCTGACAACAAAAGGAACACTAGACAAGTGCTTTATAGTAACTAAAGGAGCAATTACAACATTTAAGCAATCATTCAAGTTCTGGAGTCAGAAATAAATTTTGAAATTTTAGCGTGGCATATGGAAAACTGCCGATGAAAATCCAATGCCCAATGGGGGCACTGGATTTTAGTCAGCAGTTTCCCATATGCCACAATAAAATTTCAGAATTTATTTCTGACTCCAGAACTTGAATTATTGCTTGAGTGCTGTAATTGCTCCTTTTGTGCTTAGCTAGCTGGCTGCCTTTTAACAGCACCACTCCCATGCCTTGGACATTACTTTTTTTTCTCTCTCTTTATTGTAACTAGACTTCAAGGTAACTGACATGACAGACTATAGTAATTACTAGAACTTTTCTTGTTACTCAAAGAAAATTCAATGGGCAGCATATTTAAAACATTTTCACAGTGGCATGCTATTGATTCTTTTCTTGCACTACTTTGTGCTTGGCACAAAATGATGTATGTTAAAAACCAAGTGCTAAAGGTCTGGGCAGCACTAAGAGGTTTCTAATATCTCCCCAGTGAGCACTGTGCAGAGCAAAGTGCAGTCCCCTGTGTGAGTACAAGCAACAGGACCCACGGCACATTCTGTACTGTGCACCTCCTCACAATCAGACCCTCTGTGAGGCAAACCCCATTAGTGCTGAAGTGTAATATTCATACATAAAATGCCGATGACCCTATTTAACATGTAAGGCACTAACACCACCTTAACAAATCATTATCGTATTATTACTTGCAAAGCTACAATTCATTATTAAAGCACATTACTCTGCACAGTTGACAGAGGCTCTCGTCTGTGAAGTACAACAGAGCTACAGTCTCCACTTCGACATGATAGAAGGATGAAACATATGAATACAGTACAGCCTTTGCCACATTGAAAGCAATATATTGCTGTGTTTGATGAGGTTAGCATGACCAGTTTACTTTAGTGTTGCTCAGATAAAATTCTACCAGGTTGGATACCCTCAGATATCATCATTCTGAGTGGATTTCAGATGGCCTTGGATGGCATACAACCTGACCAAGGATCTGACCTCCTGGATTCACATAAAGTACCTGGAGTATCTGTGGATCCAACCATCTCATACAACTAGGCTGGATCAGATGGCCCCTACCTTGGATACTTGTATCTGACCTTGGATCCACAACTATATGACTATAGATTCAAAATCTGACTTGGGTCAGACTGAAAGGCAAGAAATAACACTATCCATCAGAGGGTAGCCAGATTGACAGAAGCACAATCCAAGCACTACTAGTGTACATGCTTGTTCATGGTCTGCTACAATACTAAGCTTCACCCCTCACCCATTCCCCAAGTAAATGTTCTTTTGTCTCCAGTAGCATTTGCTTCCTTCTCTCCATCTCCAAGAAAAACATTCCTGGTACTCAATGGCACCCACCACTCCCAAAACACTCCAACCGTCTACTCCTAACATACAGTTTCAGATGGCATAAAACTTTCACTCACTTCTTCTGCTGGCTGTCTTGCAACAAGTGCTTACACTATATCAATAGTATACCAGATATATAGTAGTTCTCAGACATCTAAAAAACTATGGAAGCTACATGATTTTTCAAAAACATCTTCCAACTACTAATTTTTTTGCAGTGAATACACATATAGTATATTTATTGAGAACAAAATGCAATAATGCACCAGCTAGGGAACAAGTTAACAGCACAAAAGTAGGAGAATGCGGTCTTCTTTTGTTGCTGCTTAGGGGGTGAGGAGTTAAGGTTGAACACTTTAACACATTGTCCCACTTTTGATGCACTAACCTGGACCTTAATTGGTGCATTAAAGCAGTTTTTATTTTGCAATGAATGTCCTTTCTTTTTGAGATACTGGACTTGTATCTTCATTCACACAGGTCTCTTTGGGACCTGTATGAAGAGATGTAGATGCATAGGGCCAACTGGAGCAGGGGAAAAGTCTGTCCACATTTAGGTATGAGTGTGAACAGATGTAGATGTATAGGTCCATCTGGAGAAGGGAAGAGGTTGTCCACATTTAAGTGTGAGTGTGAACAGATGTAGATGCATAGGACCCTCTGGAGGGAGGGAAGAGTCTGTTCACATTTAAGTGTGACCCAAGAAAAACATTTTTGGTGGGCATGAAAAACTTTAACTTTACAAATTTTCAGTATTCAAAATTTGGGAGTAAATATTGTAAAATGGCAAAACTATGAGTAAATGTATGTAAGACATAACATAGGATTTTAGCGTTGCACATTTTACTGCTGCAGAATTAAGAGCAACATGAAAATGGTAATATCACAGATTTTAGTATCACACTTCAGTGCTGCACTTAAATATGCAATACCAAAATTATTTTTATAGTTTCATAGTATTTTACAAGTCTTTCAGCATAAGCCTTAGTGACTTGCCACATATCAGTGGACATTTGTAGTTTGCTCGATTCCCATATAGGTGTCTAATTCCTTTTTAAACTGATTCAATATGTTACTTAGCACTACTGAGGCTGGTAAGTTATTCTAGGCAATCACGATCCTTTGACTGTTCCAGGTACCTCATTTCTTAGTCCTTGCTGTTTCACCCATAAGTTGGAGTTTGTGTGATCTAGTCTGTCTGCTGTTCTCACTTCAACATAGTCCTGAAGTGAGACAGATTTGTTCATTTTTGAAAGCTTTGTATATACAGCATAAATTCCCGTGCATTTTCCTATATTCTATAGAGTAGAGACCCAAATATTCTAGACTTTCCCTGTAGTGTTTTTTTGTCACAGTTTGAATCCTTTTTGTCAGTTTTCTTTACACCCTTTCCATTTTTTCAAACTCCCTTTGTGCTGAATTGAAACAAATGGTGCACAATATTCCATGTGGGGCCTAACCAGTGTGGTATATAATGGGATGATCACCTCACTTTTCCTACTTTTGATGTTTCTCATGCTGTATCCAATGATTTTATTGCACTTTTTGACCGTTCCCTAATATGATAATCAAAAGTAAATTTATTATTTACATAAATGCCCAGATCTTTTTCCATATCTGTTGTTCCTAATAATCTATACTGTGCCATGATGATATAGGTTTACCTATCATGAGTCGACATCTGCTATACCGACATCCCCACCAGGACAGACACAATGCCAAGTGTCGACATTGTACTGTCGGGGATGCTGGCATGTTTTCTTCAGGCGGGCTGTGTCCCCCAACCCCCCATGTGCTGGGCTCTGCCCCTACACATCCTCAGTCTCTAGATATACAACTCTGAGTCAGAGTTGCCTCGGGGAGAGGGTGACACACAGAAAGATGGACTCTCAGTGTCTGTGGGAACCATCACAGTGACCCAACACTTTTCATCAAGTTCTGTTTCTGTGATGGTCTTTGCCATGGCAGTGTCGATATATGGTCAGCATACCAATATTATTATGCCCCAAATGCATAATCTTGCATTTATCTACATTATACTTAATTCTGTGATCTCTGGCCCACTCCCCCAGCTTGTTTATGTCTTTTTTGCAAACTTAATGTAGCTTCTTTGTTGTTTATTATGGTTCCCACTTTTGAATTGCCAGCATGTTTACGTATCCATGATTTTTCTGATGTCTATAAAGATGTTATGAGAATGTTAAAAAGGAGTGGTCTCAACACTGACCGCTGTGGTAAACCACTTGTCACTGATTTCCACTCTAACTGATGTCCTCTAATATATACACGTTGGTGTCTGCCATCTAACCATGATGTTACCCATGCCACCACAGAGGGGTGAATTTCTTGTTTTTGTAGTTGTGTTACTATTTCTTTATGAGACACTGAATCAAAAAGCTTTTGAGTAGTCCAGATACATTATATCTACCGGCAGTCCTTTCTCTAGGGCTGTGCTGACAGGTTCAAAAACTCCATTTAGTTTGTCAAGCATGATCTTCCTTGGCTGAAGCCATGTTGTGTTGTATCTAGTTGTTCTTTTTCTTCTGTGTTGTTGGGTGATATCTTTTACAAAACCCCTCCATGATTTTTTCTTAACACTGAAGTTAGGCTAATAGGTTTGAAATTTCTGACCTCACTTTTGTCTCCTTTTTGTATATCGGGATAACATTTGACCTTCTCCTTTCAGCCAGTGTGACACCTTCCTTAAGGGATTTATTAAACAACATACATAGTGTACCTGCTGGTTCCTTAGCCAGTTCCCTCAGGATTCTCGGGTGTACTCCGTCTTGGCCAGGTGACTTGTTTACCTGGAGGTGTTTCCATTTTTTATATACCTCATCTACCATTATAATTCTGATTTCTCTTTGTGTATTTATGATTTCATAATTCATATATTTCATATGGATGTGTACAATATTAAAAGATACATAGGCCTGTTACAGTTTAAAACTTGGGTAGTACTTAGGATTTCAATCTGTAGGAATAGTTTGTAAGGCTGTTTTATATAAAGTAACTGGATAATACTTGTTGAGTTTGGAGAGTATTTAAATGTTTAGTGGTAGTAAACTGTTTTGTTTCTTTTAAATTTGCCTGCTGTATATTTTAAGGGAAACTATAAAGGGCTGTGGTAGCTGTTTTAGAAAACAGACTCAGATTAATAATTCTAAACTGAAAGTTTTATAAGGTTCTAGTTTGAACATATATAAAGGGTAAATTACTAACTAACCGTTTGGGGACAGGGTGGTTTATGCTCTGCATTTTTGTTTATCCTAACCATGGAAAAATGACTGGGATCAGTTTAGAGGAAAATATCTATTAAACAAAATGGGGATACTTTAATTTTGTCCTCAAGGTTTTTGGGGGCAAAAATGAGACCAATTGCCCAGGTGCTAGCCCAAACACAGATTTCTGTCTATTGCAGACTGGCTGCTTTGGTGTTAAGTAAATGGAAACTGGATTGTGAGGTAAACTATAACTATTATTTTTGCCTTTTGATGCAGAAATTACTCATAAAACAGTATGGAATGGCTGCTAAAATGAGAATAATTATAGTGTTGAGTTTATTGATGTCAGGTGACATTCATTTAAATCCAGGGCCATGTGATGAGAATGTATATGCAGCTGATATTCTCAAAAGTAATAACCTCTTATTTGTTCAGTTAAATGCCAGGAGCATTGTCCCAAAGTGTGATCTGATACATGAGTGGATTTTAGAATTTAAACCAGATGTTGTAATAATTACCGAATCTTGGTTAAGCAAAAACGTAGAAGATTAAGAGATTCAGGTATCTGAATATCAAACATGGAGGCATGATTGTGGGAAAGGGGGGGAGGAGTTTTGGTTTATGGTAATGCAGCATTAGAAATTAACCGTTTGAATTGTGTTAGTACACCAGGTATGGAAAGAGTTGTTTTGGAAATAAAAATGCCATACTGTAGACCATTGTTGCTGGTGAAGTGTTATCTTCCCACAAAAGGTGATGATCAACAGTTTCTTGTCCTCCAAGATTGTTTGTCCCCCTATAGGGAGACTCAAGAACTTATGGTTGTGGGGGACATGAATACAGATTGGGCTAGGGTATCACCCATCAGCAAGTTAATGGATTTTACAACAGCATTTTGATTGTCTCAATTAATTACTATCACTACAAGATTGAATGCCAGATCACCTAACTCTTCCACTATTCTGGACCTAATGCTTACTTCTGATCCAGTTAAATGCTTAGTATTTGGGGTGTTGTCAGATTCTTTCAGTGACCATGAAATTACCTTTTATGTTAGGAAAACTGATAAACAACTGGGTATTCCCCAAGTTAAATTCTACCGTAACTGTAAGAATTTGGATTATACATCCTTTATGGTTGACTTGGTATCTAGAAATTGGAATAGATTGACTTTGATCACCGATATAGATAGTGCTTGGTCATATTTTCTTGTGAATTTATGTCTGTTTGTGATAATTTTGTACCAATTCAAAGTAGGAAAGTGAAAAATAATAATTCTTTTTGGTATACTGCAAAGTTAAGAACCTACCATAAGAAAAGGGATGCAGCATGGAAGTTAGCAAAGAAAAGAAATGAGAGAGGGCTTTGGGAAAAATATCAAGCTGCAGGTAATTTGTATACTACACAAATAAGGAAGGCGAAATACATTTTTTATTTAGCAGGCTTGGGAACTGAACAGTCTAAAAAAACTAGGGATTTTTGGAATATGGTTAAAAGATTACAAGGGAGTAAGATCTCAGAGTTACATAATGCTTTTCTGGTAAATAATGATTTCATGAAGCTTTCAGATGGGGTAGCTGCCATATTTAATAAGATGCATATTGATATGGGGTCTTCCCAGACTAATATGCCTTTTTTTTTCTGGTATGGCACGGCAAAGGGGGGACCAAGATAAGAAGGTAGAAGATGGACCAGTTTTCCATTTTCAAAACATTACGTCTGATCAAGTTTTCAGGGAGTTACTAGGACTGATTACAAATAAGGCTCAAGGCCCAGATGGGATTCCATCTTTTTTGCTTAAAATTGCTGCACCACTGGTAGCCCCAATATTGGCCGATCTATTTAATTTTTCATTAAAAACTGGTTCTTACCTATTGGCCTGGAAGCGGGCGGAAGTGAGTCCAGTGTTCAAGGGAGGACAGAAAAATGATATGCGGAATTATAGACCAATATCATTGCTTTCAGTTATTTCAAAAGTGTTTGAAAAAATTGTGGTTTCCCAACTAAATGGATATCTTGAAAGTCACAACAAGTATAATAAATATCAATCGGGTTTTAGGGCACAGCATAGCACTACTACAGCACTTGTTAAGGTTGTGTCAGACATACAGGTGGCCAAGGACAGGGACCTCCTGGTTGGGGTCATATTTATAGATTTGTCGAGAACTTTTGACACTTTAGACCATTTGGTCTTGATTGATAACTTGAGATCTGTAGGCCTCAGCCAGGGGTCCCTGGATTGGTGCCATGGCTACCTGATTGGAAGACAGCAGAGGGTTAAACTGGGTAACAGTCTTGTATCTAGTTATCTGAATTTTAAATCTGGTGTACCACAGGGCTCAGTACTAGGACCAGTCCTATTTTATATATATATATATACACACAAATGGTGTTGGATGTCTGATGGAAGAGGTCCAACACCATTTGTATGCTGATGATACAATATTGTATCTTGAAGGAAAATCTGTGGGGTATATACAGGAAAAATTACAAAAATCCTTTAATATATTGCAGACATATTTTTGGGAGCATAGATTGGTCTTAACCCCTTTAAAGTCACAGGTAATGTTATTTTCAAATAAAAAAGTATCTTTGAATTTAGACATAAAAACATTGGATGGGTGCAGCTTGGCCCTTGTGGACTGTTACAAATATTTGGGAGTCTGGATGGACTCCCATTGTAGTTGGGATCCTCATAATGACAACGTGATACAAAAATTGAATAAGAAATTGGGGGTATTGTATAATCATAGAAACTGCCTTTTATCTGAAGTTAGATTACAAATTGTGAATTCGATGATAATCCCACATTTTGATTATGGTGATGTTGTGTATATTGTGGCTGCTAGAGGTACATTGGGAAAATTAGATGTTGTTTTTAATAGATTTGGACGTTTTTGTCCTAGATGCACCCCGGAAAACACACCATTGTACTCTCTCTCCATAAGACTCTGAATTGGATACCTTTAATGGATTGACTTTATATCCATGTGCAGTGTTTGACCCACTGTTGTTGCTTTAAAAGAGCACCAGAATACTTAATAGAGTTTTTTGGAGGAGTGGATTGTTAAGGAGGGATTGCGATCTGCAGGGGAAATAAATTTTAGGGTGCCATAAAACAGTACTGTCTCTCGAGTAGGTATGGCTAATGTAGGATCTTATGTAGGTATGGCTAATGTAGGATCACATGAACTTACAAACAAGATATTTAAATCCATAGAACAACTGCTATGTGTAAACAGCTGAATACTGTGTACCCATTATGACCTCTTATATATATGTTCAACTGTTTATAATCTCATGTACTTTTATTCCCAGGTCGTCCCTGAAAAAGGGACTTCTGGGGCCCAGTGGACCTACCTGGTCATCAAAATTCAATAAATAAATAAATTATGAGAACAACGAGGGGCCAACATTGCTATGTGTATGAAGGCCAAAATTATGGAATTCATTGCAAGGTCATTTGAGTACTAATAAAATATCTTGGAATGTATTAAGATCATGGCTTGAAAAGGCGGCATTGTCACCAAGAAGTTGTATTTGAAAGTTTTGTATTTGCTGTAATAATTGATGTTTTGTCTATGTATGAATCTATTTATATGTATGTTATTTTATTTTTAAAATGAAACTGATATTCCTTTTGTACAGTAGGACCCCATTTTAAATTAGCTTTTTGCTAAATTGGGTTATCCTGTTTCTGATATTAGCAGCCTCTTTCATAGCCCCCCCGCTGACCAAAATCTTTAATCTGTCCTTATGCCATGGCACATTCCCAACTATATGGAAAGTTGCTAAAATCACTCCTATTCCAAAGAAAGGAGACCTAAAGGAAATTAAGAACTACTGTCCCATCGCTATACTCTCTGTCTTAAGCAAAATCTTGGAAAAACTAGTCACCACTCAAACGATTGAATACCTCCAAAAATTTAACCTCCTTTCTAGCTCACAACACGGCTTTCGTAAAGGTCATAGTACCACCTCTGCCCTGCTTAAGTTGACTAATGACATCTATTCTTCTATGGACTTAGGCCTCCTGACAGGAGCAGTTTTCATCGACCTAACCAAAGCTTTTGATCTGGTAAACCACTCACTCCTTTTGTCAAAACTTCGGTCTTTTTGATTTCTCCCCAGATTCCATTACCTGGTTTAGAAGCTACCTAACTGACAGGCAACAGGCTGTGGTCTTTAACTCAGCCACCTCAGATCCTGCACCTATCCACGTTGGAGTACCCCAGGGCTCCATTCTTGGTACTCTACTCTTCACAATCTTCATTGATGACATCCCCACAACTGCACCAAATTGCTCTTCTTTGCTCTATGCGGATGATCTGGTTATCTACCACAGTGCAAAAACTGCAGCCTCCCTACACCATCCACTCGCACTGGATTTTGCTAGTATCCAAACCTGGCTCACTGATAACAAACTAGTCCTTAACTCTAGCAAATCTTACTCTATGCTGTTTGGCTCTCAAGCCAGACTCAAAGCTAATCCAAATCCCCTCATCATCTCCTGTGCGGACAGCTCTCTTTTACCCTCTACCAAATCCTTCAAATATCTTGGTGTCACCCTTGATGAATCTCTTGACCTTGACCTTCATATCTCTACTATCTGTAAGTCGGTAAATGCTAAGCTAGGAAGTGCCTATCATACCAGTTATGCACTTACCCCTCAAGCCAGACTAGCTGTGGCTCAAGGTTTCCTTCTACCGACATTAACATATGGCTCGGCAATCTTCCTAACGGCATCTAAAACCTCCCTTCATAAATGGGACACCACTTATAATAGCATCTGTCGCTATGCTGCTGCCCTCACCACGCTTCAAGCACCACTGCCACCTCTATCGAGACTTAAAATGGCTTAGCCTCCGCCTATCGCTTTTCTGGACCTTGATCACTAATTGACCCAGTTACCAGAGCAGGTCTCCCTCATCCCTTTCCTCCGCATTGGAACTACAACCTCCCACTCACAAATTACATTCTAATGATAAAGCCCTTCATGTGTTCCTAGATGTAGAACTAATATGGGCACTGTATGCTTTTCCTATACAGCTCCAAAATATTGGAACTCTATACTCCTCTCTATCCATCAATCAAACAGCCACGCTTGTCTTTAAGAAACTACATCGGGAACACCTTCACACCTTACATCCCTGCACCTGTTTTAACCCTCCATGAACCCATACTCTTTCTTGCCCTCCCTATCTCCATCCTATCTACCTCCTTTGGACTCCCTCCTCTCACAATCTACACCGTTCTAGCTTTTCATCCTCTTTTCCTTCTCTCTCCCCACTCCCTACTTTTCCTTGGCACTTATAGTACTGTAACTTACTTCCTTCCATGTTGCACTCTCTTTTGCCTGTATTCACAGTATCCTAACTTTCAGTACTCAGAGTGTCAATGTACTTATTACACGCTGTTGTTATCCCGTGTTGTATTGCCTCCATGTGCTGCATCACATGTTTTGTTTCTATGTAAAATGTTTTCTCCCGGGTCGTGCCTGAAAATAGACATTGTTTTGCCTAGTGCACTTACCCGGTCACCAAAAGCAAAATAAAATAAATTAATAAATATCAGAAATTAACTTTTTACTACTATTATATATGTATTTTTGTTATTCTCCTTGGTCTTAAAGTGCTAACAAAATATTCGTTGAATGCATCAACTATCTGTTTTTTATCTGTTATTATTTGATCTCCCACTTTGATCTGTCCCACTGTGTTCTGACCCCCTCTTAAGCTACCTATGTAATTATAAAATTGTTAATCTCCTTTTGTTGCCATTCTAAGCTCATTGTCAGTTTTTGGCCTGCTTTATCATTTTTCTACAGTCCTTATTTAAATGCATTTATCCCATGTGTTTTGTGTTCAATTTTCTCTGTACTTCTTATATGCATTCTTTTTCTTTTCAGTTTCTTTTTAATATTGTTAGTGAACCACTGTATTTTGGTATTCTTTTGTTTGAGTCATATTTGTGTACGTCTGGAACATAGTTGGTGATACAGTAATCTAATTTACTTTTGATTGTATTCCAAATACATTCAAGGGAGTTACTCTGTAATTCTTTACTCCAGTCCCACATATTCAGGTATTCCTTCATGTTTTTGTATTTTATCTTCTAATAGCATTTTAAGACTGTTTTACCCCCGTATGATGTGTTAATTAGTTTGAAAGCAGTTTTAATCATGCTATGGTCACTGTCTGCAAGTGGTTCTATAATTTCTATCTTATCCATTTTTTTCAGGAAGTTGGTTAGTATTTGATCTAGTATTCTATACCCTGTTGTTGGTTCCTTGACCACTTGAACTAGACTATTTTGTGATGATATATCCAGGAATTGCTTTTGTGATGTTACACATGTATTGGTTTCCCAGTTTATATTTCGGTACTTGAAGTCCCTCACTAGCATGTAGTGTCCTTCTATATCTAAATAGAAACATAGACACATAGAATTTGAAGGCAGATAAGGACCACTTGGCCCACTCAGTCTGCCCATTTCCCTACCTGATGGATACGCTGCAGATCCTAGTTAACCAACAGCCTACTTCCTCCTACCCCCACTAGAATTGCCTTATGTCTGTTCGATGCATTCTTGAATTCCCCCACTGTTTTTGACTCTATGACCTCCTTAGGAAGGCTGTTCCATGCATCCACAACCCTCTCTGTGAAGAAACACTTCCTCACATTACCTCTGAATTGTCCCCCCATCTTCAAATTGTGCCCCCTTGTTCTTGCTCATCTCTTTTCCTGAAAGATGCTCCCCTCTTGGCCTTTGTTGATTCCCTTGAGGTATTTGAAAGTTTATATCATGTCTCCCCTCTCCCTCCTTTCCTCTAGGCTATACATCTTTAGTTCCTTTAGTCTTTCTTCATATGTCTTCTGGTGCAGACCCTGTACCATTTTGGTTGCCCTCCTCTGGACAGCCTCCACCCTGTCTATGTCTTTGCGGAGATGGGGTCTCCAGAATTGTACACAGTAGTCCAGATGTGGTCTTACCAACTGTCTGTACAGAGGGACAACATCTTCCTGTTTTCTACTGGTGATGCCTCTCCCTGTGCATCCCAGTATGCCCCCAGCCCTTCTTACTGCCTCCTCACATTGCTGGGCCACCTTTAGGTCATCTGATATAACTACCCCCAAGTCCCTTTCCATTTTTGTTGTCAGTATCTCACCCCCCATTGTGTACTCTTCCCCTAGGTTTTTGTTTCCAGGTGCATTACTTTGCACTTATTTACATTGAATCTAAGCTGCCATACATTTGACCATTCCTCCAACCCTGCCAAGTCCCTTTTCATCCTTTCCACCCCACCTTGTGTATTAACCCTGTTGCAGATCTTTGTGTCATCTGCAAAGAGACATACTTTCCCTTCCAGTACCTCTGCAATGTCACTTATAAAAACATTAAAAAGGACTGGCCCAGTACTGAACCCTGCTGTACCCCACTAGTAACCCTCCTTTCTTCACCGTGTACTCCATTTACTATTACTCGCTGTGTCCTGTTGTCCAGCCAGTGTTTTACCCAGGCTACCACCCTGCGACCCACTCCCAGGCTGGCTAATTGGTTTATTAATCTTTTGTGCGGGACTGTGTCAAATGCCTTGCTAATGTCTAGGTAGGCCATGTCCACAGCCCCTCCCTGGTCTACTGCTTTGGTCACCCAGTCAAAGAAATCAATTCTATTTGTCTGACATGACCTTCCCACTTTGAATCCATGGTGCCTTGGGTCTTGTGCCCCACTGGCCTCTAGGTACTCAACAATTTGTTCCTTCAGAAGTGATTCCATCATTTTCCCTACCAATGAGGTCAAACTGACAGGTCTGTAGTTTCCTGCCTCTGTCTTGCTCTCACTTTTGTGAAGGGGAATCACATCTGCCCTCCTCCAGTCCTCAGGTACCACACCATCCTCTCATGATTTATTAAAAAGGGTAGGCAGTGGTGTTATTAGTTCTTCCCTTAGTTCTTTTAGAAATTCTGGGATGAATCCCATCAGGCCCCATTGCTTTTTCCACCTTCAGTTTTAAGAGTTCTTTCAGGATGCTTTCTTCTGTGAAAGGACTAATATCAACCCCCCTATTCAGAGTGCTTCTATTGACTGAATTAGGTATTTCCCCCTGCTTTTCCATTGTGATTACTGAACAGAAGTATTTGTTCAGTACCCCTGCTTTTTCACTGTCGCTCTCTGCCCCACCACCTTCCTCTTTTTCAGACTCAGTATCCCTGCCTTAGTCTTTCTGTGCTCCCTAAGGTACCTATAAAAGGTTTTATCCCCCTTCTTAATTGGGTTGGCTATCTTTTCCTTGGTTTGGGCCTTTGCTATTCTGACTGCCTTCCCTGCTTTAACTGGTACAGTTCTCTGTTCTGCTCCTTCCATGTTTCCTTGTACTTCCTGAATGCTATCTTTTTCTTCCTTACCTTCCCCCTCAGTTCTTTTAAGAACCATAGTGTTTTTTTCCTTTCATTTTGATTTGTTTATCTGCTTCACACAAAGACTTGTTGCCTCTGTGATGGTGGTTTTGATGTTTCCCCATTGTTGCTCCACCCCACCTTCTTACGAACATATGAAATTTGCCAGCAGATAAAGGCCTAGAGGTCTATCAAGTCTGCTCAAATGTGCAGCTAGCACCCCTTATTCTGCAGCTGCCCCTCCCTTCCACCCTTCCCCTTCATTGACCCTCCCCCTTGTCCTGTCCCATCCCCTTTTGAAGCAGTCCACTGTTCTACTGGATACCACTTCTGCAGGTAATGCATTCCACCCAGCCACCACCCTCTCTGTAACAAAGTGTCACCCCATCTCCATCCTGAACCTTCCTCCAGTCTCATATCATGGCCCCTGGTGTCCCTCCCCTCCCTTACTTTGAACAGCCCCTCTGTACCTGTCTTGTTTATTCTTTTCATGTACTTAAAGATTTCAATCATGTCCCCCCATCCCTCCTCTCTTCCAGCGAGTACATGTTCAACTCCCTCAGCCTCCTCTCATATGATAAGTCCCCCAGCCCCTTGATCATCTTTGTCACCCTGTGCTGCACCCCCTCCAGTAACTTAATGTCCCTCTTCAGATATGGGTGCCACTACTGCATGCAGTACTCCAGGTGCGGTCTAACTAATGACCTGTACAGTGGCAGAATCACTGCTTCCCTCCTCGAAGATATACCCCTTGCAATGCAATCCAACATTTTGTTGGCCTTTGCAGCTGCATTCGTGCATTGTGCCGAGTTGTTCATAGACTCTTTAATGAGCACCCCAGATCTGTCTCCTCCTCTGTCTGGTCTAGCTGCACTCCCCCCAACTGGTAACTCCTCCTTAGGTTCTTTATCCCAAAATGCAGCTCCTTGCACTTTTTGGCATTAAACCCCAGTTGCCAGGTGTCTGACCAGGTTTCAAGCTTTGCCAGATCATTCTGCAACCCCTGCCATCCCCCTAGGTCATCTTCCACTGCTCCTACCTTGGTATCATCAGCAAACAGACTGATCTTGCTCTTGATGTCCAGTGATATGTCTGCAATGAATATCCCAAACAACACTGGTCCCAACACCGAGCCCTGTGGAACACCGCTTGTCACTACCCTTGGGTGTGAGATCTCCCCACCTACCACCACCCTCCTGTTGCCTTCCCTAAAGCCAGTTCCCTACCCATCTCACCAGCTTTGCACCTGCCCCTGTGCCTACTAACTTACTTCCCAGCCTCCCATGTGGCATTGAGTCAAATGCCTTACTGAAGTCCAGATACAGGACATCCACTGCATGGCCCCTGTCCAGTTGCCTAGTTACCCAGTCATAGAACTCCACCAGGTTGGTTTGGCAGGATCTTCCCCATATGAAGCCATGCTGCCTGCTGTCCTGTAGTCCTTTGGCCTCTAGGAGGGCCACCAGCCTTTCCTTCAGGATAGCCTCCATTAGCTTACTCACAATAGATGTGAGGCTCACTGGTCTGTAGTTTCCTGGTTCATTCTTGGGGTCACTCTTCTGGAGGGGCACCACATGAGCCATCCTCCAGTCCTGAGGTACACACCCTGAATGTAGTGAGGCATTAAATAGGTCTGCCAAAGGCTCTGCAAGGACCTCTGCCAGCTCCTTCAGTACCCTGGGGTGGATGCCATCTGGGCTTGGCGCCTTGTCCATCCTCAGTGCCATCAAACCCTCCTGAACTCTGCCCTTTATGATTTCCTCATCTGTCACCCCCTTCCCCCCCTGTTTCTGCCATTTCTCCCCCTTGGGTGTCACCCCCTCTTCTCTTTAGTAAATACTGAGCAGAAGTACTCATTTAGTGCTTCTGCCTTATCGCACCCTGCTTCCACCCAACCCCCTTCCTAATCCTTACTATGTGGTCCTTACAACTCCTTTTCTCCATGATGTGTACCTAAAGTCCTTCTCCCCTTCTTAATGCCTGTGCCAGCCTGAGTTCCATAGATGCCTTGGCTCCCCTTACTGCCCCTGTCACCTCCTTCAATTCCATCATGCACTCCCTGTCCTTCCCCTTCCTGTTTTCTTTGTACTTCTAAAGGCAGCCTCTTTCTGCCTTACCTTTTCCATGACCTCCTTGCTCAACCAGCTTGGTTTCTTAGCCCTAGCCTTCTTGCTCTGGGTCTTGCAGCAGGTTTTGTTATCTCCACTATCCCCAGCTTTATGAGCTCCCACCTCTGGTTAGTGTCCATACTAGACTGAATTCTGGCCAGGTACCCTTTTACCACTTCCCCCATCCTCCAAAAATTGGCCCTCCTGAAGTCCAGCACTCATGTGCCAGATTTCACTCCTTCCTTGCCCATATCCAATGTGAGCCATACTGAGTGGCGGTCACTCCCTGACAGCGGTTCCTCCACTGTAAGTTCTCTCACAAAGTCCCCATTTGCCAGCACAAGGTCAAGGGTATTCCCTAACCTGGTTGGTTCACTGACCATTTGCCGCAGGAAGCTGTCCTGGAAGGTATCCAGCAGTACCTGCTCCCTTCTGTTCCTGGTTGTTGGGGTACTCCAGTCCACTCCTGGCATGTTAAAGTTCCCCACAATCACCACACTACCCTTCTCACGGTCCTCCTGATCTGTCCCACTAGTTCCCTGTCTAACTCCTCCATCTGAGATGGCGGCCTGTACACCACTCCCATTCTAAGAATCCTATTCTTGGAATCCTGGATTTGCATCCAAAGTGACTCTGTACTACCCTCCTCCCCTTCCTCCCTTACACACTTCAGTCCTTCCTTCACATAAAGTACCACACCCCCTCCTTTCCCAATCACCCTCTCCCTACAAAATAATCTGTACCCTGGTACAGACAGGTCCCAGTCATTGTATTGGGTGGCCCATGTTTCTGTGATGGCTGCGATGTCCACCTCTCCCTCTGCCTGTTTGTTAGTGGTTTTCTGAGGCACTCTCCCATTTTGACAAAATCAGCCCTCCTGAAGTCCAGTACCTTTACTTTTGTGTGGCTTGACTCTACAGCTAAGTTTATCTTGAACCACACTGTTTGGTGGTTGCTTGTTCCCAGATGGCTACCCACTTCAAGATCAGAGATCCTCTTTCCATCCCCATTTGAGAGTACCAGGCCTAAGATTGCTCCCTTCTGAGTGGGTTCCAAAACTAGCTGTCTGAGGCATGCTCCCTGTAGGGCATCAAGAATGGCCCTGCTCTTGGATGTGGCTGCAGCAAAGGTGCTCCAGTTAACATCTGGCATATTCAGGCCCCCCATCAGCAATATTTTCCCTTTCTCTGCCATCCCAAGGATGCCTTCTATCATTTCCTTGTCCATTTCCTCCCCCTGAGATGGGGGTCTGTATACAACCCCTGTGCAGATTGTGGAGCCATTTCCAGTCTCCAGAGTGACCCACAGTGCCTCCTCTCCTCCCTGTTTACCCTTTAGTTCTGTTGCTTTGATCCCTTCCCTTACATAGAGAGGTACTCCTCCTCCTCCTCTTCTTCCCTCCCTGTCCCTCCTGTAGATTGTGTACCCTGGTATGTTGACATTCCAGTCATGGTTCTCTGTGTACCATGTTCCTGTGACTCAATTTGTTTAATGAATTTGTCATGTTCCTCTCTGTTTTGATTTGGAGATCTGTAGCATACCCCTATTGTCACCCTGGTATTATTAATATATTGTTCTGCCCAAACACATTCATCCTGTTCTGTATCATTATTTGGGTTAGGTATTTCATTTGCTTTTATATTTTCTGAAACATATAAAGCCACCCCACCTCCTCTTTTATTTTCCCTTTCCTTGTGAAACACCTGCTATCCCTCTATATGTAATCCCCAATCATCTTTACTGTACCAAGTTTCAGTTACAGCATAGATTGATGTCCTCTTCTTTAAGAATAGCTTTAAGCTCATCCTGTTTGTTTTTGAGCCTTTTAGCATTCAGTAGTAAAACTTTTACTGTTTTAGTTTCCTTTGTTATTACTTTTCTTTAGGATTCTTTGTGAAATTGTTGGTTTTACATTGTTTTATGTTTTCCGATAAATTGGATATCCCCCCATCTTCTAGTTTAAACATGAGTTTATGCTTTTATTAAAAATACTTCACAGTAACTGACTGCTACTACTGTTTAGGTGAAGACCATCTTTGCAGAAAAATCTATTTTTGTTCTGAAATATTTCCCAGTTTTTTGTACAAATATATATATTATATATATAATATATATATATGTATGTATATATGTGTGTGTGTGTGCGCACATGTGTGTGTGTATAAATATATATATATATATATATATATATATATATATATAGACCCTACATCATGAATATGGTTGCTAGAATGTGTTAAATACTACCCAAAAGGGTTTTGCAATGCAGCTGCAAAATCACCTTTCAATCTGTACATAAAAATTCTAGCATCTTTGTTCATGAGGTAGGGCATATAAATTATACTCAAAATGTGAGACTAAAATATTGTAAACTGGCCAAGTTATGAGTAGAAGTATGTGAAACACAAAAATTGAATTTATGTTTCAAATGTTAGTGTTGCACTGTTGTGTGTGGCACTAACATTCTCGGCTTGCAAGACATAAATCATCCATTTCTGGCTCATTTTGGGGAAAAACAGAATCCTGTCTAACATGTCCTGTTTAGCAAGATTCATGTGTTTGTTTTTTTTTTATATTTTAAATTTTTATGTATTTTCCATTTTTTAACAAGTGAAAAAACAAGATGGTGGCCATCACAACCTGAAAATGTTTTCTCACAGAAGGTAAAACACTAATTTTGCAAAAGCTAAATGATTGTGAAAAGTAACTTTATCTTTCCTATTACTGGGACATATTAAAACCCTACTGAGCAAGCTCAGAAAAAAATTGAACTTCTTGTAACTCTGGAACCAATCAATAATTTTTCATGAAGCCTTCGGAAGGCACTACCATGGTGCAGATCCATCTACTCTGAAAGTGTCTTAAAAGAATTATGTACCATCTAGGTTGTAGGTTAAAATAAACAAAAAGTGTAAAAAAAAGCCTAAAAAGGTTTAGACTTTTCTGTAAAAATGACTCATCCAGATCATAGAAACTACATAAACTACCATAACAAAACTTCCTACATCTTAAGAACTTGCTTCCCAGACAATGCATGGCAAATTTGGGGAAATCTTGTCAAACACTGCCAAAGTCATTAAGGTAGAAAGTTAGGCATTTAACATTGAGCACTCCACCCAGCTCTAACTATACTGGTGCCACTGCACCAGTATAATATATATTCATTCATTACAAAAGCTACCTTACTGCAGACATTAGGATTAAAGAATCTAAAGCTGACAAATTATGAAAGGCAATGAAAAACATTAGGGTTTTTGAAGTCTAAGAAGTCTTGGTGATTTGGTGGTGTGGTGTTCCTTGGGGTTGTCAATCCTTATGCCAACCTCCTTCCCCAGCCAATAGCCTCATGTCTGAAGCACAAGGTACAGTTCCTAACTAGTGCCTCATAGGCATATACTCCTTGGTGCTAGAGAAATATGTCCCACCACATGTGACCAACAGAATCAGCCATAGCTTTCTTAACATAGGGCCCTATGGGCACTGCACGAAGCAAGAGATTGTGTTTGTTTGCACAGTGAAGGGGTGGGTATTAAGGATTATAACCACAATGAACACCATACCGCCAATTTGCTAAGTCTCCTGAGTCTCCAAATCCAAATGATTTTCATTTTCTTACTTTGTCTGCTTTGCATTCTGCAATCCTAATGTCTTTATTAACGTATTTTGCAGTGAATTTCCTTTATTTTTGTGATAGTGGAATAATGTCCTCATTCGCACAGGCCCCAACAGATCCAGACATGGAGGACCCTCTAGACCTTTCACAAAGGGAAGAGTATGTCTGCCTGCAGAAGTCCATAGCCACCCAGACAGCTACACAAATTATTTGCTTCCATAGCTGCACAGAGGCCCTGCACTTTGGCAGGTAGAGGGACTCTTCCTTGGCACAGGGCCTAGAGGTTCATACACATCTTTATCTGTTCATGAGGATAAGATTCCACTATAACAAAAAGAAAGGCAATCCACTGCAAAACACTGCATTAATGCACCAGTCAGGGTTCAGCTTAACATCATAAAAGTAGGTAAATGTGGTATTAGGGTTTCTAGCCCTAATTTCCCACCCCCAAAGAAATCAGCAAAAGGACAAGATCACACAAGCAACCCCAGACAGCCATCATCAGATAAGACAAACAACATACACTGTTTCCAGATAACATAAATGCAGTACCACTCTTGTACTGCCTTTGTGGATTTGTATATGTGGTTGCAGATGAGCATGGCATTTGCTTCTGCAGCCAGAAATGGCTATAAATATCTTACACTGTGCATGTGTATCTTTGGCTTCAGATGTGCTGGCCATGCAGGGGGATTGTGCTTCTGCTGACAGAAGTAATATACTAATTTGTGTAGGGTGGATTTTTATCTGCAGTCAGAAGTCAGTGTATATGTCTTGGAGTGTGCATGTGTACCTGTGGCTGTAGAATTGCTGGCCCTGCTGGGACTGTGCTTTTGCAGACAGAAGTAGTGCTGCAATTTGGGTATCATGGGTTTGTATCTGCTGCTGCAAAAATGCAGGCTGCACAGAAGCCTCTGCAGCCAGAAGTCAGTGTGTATGTCTTACACTGTGTGCATGTGTAGCTCTGTCTGCAGAAGTGCTGGCCCCTGCAGACAGAAGTACTCTTGTAATTTAGGCATCAGTGATTTGTATCTGTGTTTGCAGAAGCAATGGCCCTACAAGCAGATGTAGTGTCATGATGTAAGTATTGTGGATTGCTATTTGCAGCCTGAAGTGGGTGTGTATGTGTTGAAGTGTGCATGTGTATTCATGGCTGCAGAAGCACTGTATCCTGATAATGGAGATCTTTTGAATCATCTGAAAACAGCTGTATGTTGTTGGTCTTATCTGATGATGGCTGTCTATAGTTGCTTGTGTGGTTATGTCCATTTGCTGCTTGGGGGGGGGGTGAGTTAGGATTGGAAACCTTAACGCATACTTTCTTACTTTTGTGACATTAAGTGGAACCCTAACTGGTACATTAATGATTAATGAAGGTTTTTGCGACTGCAGTACCTTGTTTCCACCACCTCTGCCAGGATGTTTCGGGTGCAGCAGACACAAATACTGCAGGGTCATTTTGGTTACCAAGGAGGCAGTATAGCACAGTGGTTTAAGGCTCTGAGCTGCAAACAAAGAGACCTGGGTTTGAATCCCACAGCCCCCACTTACATACTGTGTGACCCTGAGCAAGTCACTTAACTACCTTGTGCTCACAGATGGCACCTGTAAACAAGCTTCAGCTTAGTGTGTCTCTGCTGGTTAAAATGAAAAAAACCAAAACAAGATGTTCAAATACTGTGTTGATGTCCTGGAATTCAAGATTGCCAGATTCATTAACTGTGATACCACTTTTGTGTTGTAACTTGCAAGAAAGGTGGGCGACCACTTGAGAGCTATAAAAAAAAAATAGCAATCTGGAATATGTGCAAGCAGAACATGTTTTGCAAGCAGTACATCCTCAGAGCAGACTTTCATTTGTTTCTATTGAAAAGGTAGCACCAGGACCAAGGGGAGAGGACTTGGAATTGTTGCTCTTGAGAAGGGAAAATTTGGGGATCTTCACACTTACTGTAAGGGAATCACATATCCTAGTTTAAATGACAAAGTGGAACTACTATCATTTCTATGAAGCTTTACATTAAACAAATATGAATGCTCTTTAAATGGCCCTAGTACCTTTTTTAGATACGCTTATGTATAAATGCAGCATTATCTTTTTTCCTTTTCTTTCTGATCTATTATAAGGAAGAAATGTATACAATATTGCAAAGTATCAAATCCATTGTGTCTGTCTGCTTCTTACTAGAACTGTAATATACTGTAAGGACTGTTCTGTAATGGAATACTGTTTTTTGTGGGGGATTTTAGGGTATGTTTACTTTTGTAGTGCTAAGTTCAAATCCTACCACTGCCAGCTTGTTGTATCAGCTTAGCTAATGAGACCAGCTACAGTACGGTATCTAGACCATAAAAGTAGAAACACAGTTATCACTCTTGACAAAGCACTTTTTTGGTATGAAATGTTTGCTATTGTTCTTATAGATGCACCTGCAGCCTGGGGTGAAATAAAAAACAATGTTTGCGCACAAGCCTCATGCCTTAGATTTGCATTTGTTCTACTAGTGATTGCTAAGATTTTTTTCCCTTGCTGTTCCCACTATTACGTTTATTACTACTGACCTTGAATGGCTCACTTGAGTCCACCTTATTAATATCCTTCACTTATTTAAATGTTTCAATTATGTCCCCCCTCTCCCTTCTTGTCTCCAATGAGTACATATTGAGGCTCTATGTGCTCTCCAGCCTCAGTTCATGTCTTTCCCTGCTATCCTTGCATTTTCTCGGTTACCCTCATTGCACTGATTTCAGCCTGTTAATATCTTTTTTACCTGAGGGTTCCAAAATTGCACACAGTATTCCAGATGTGGCCTCACCAGGGTTATGTACAGGGGTCAAAATTATCTCCTTCCTCCTACTGTTGAACACTCTGCTTATGCATCCAAGAATACTGTTCACCTTCCCAATAATTTACTACACAGCCTGTTTGAAGTTAATACACTGAGATCCCTTTCCTACTCTATCACTGTGACTATCACTCCTCAAAACTGTCCTCTACTCCTGTTTTTTTGCTTCATTTATTCATGACTTTACACTTTTTGGCACTGAAGCCCATCTGCTAGATCATGGGCCACCTTTCAAGCCTCTTCAGGTTCTTTCTCATGTTTTGGATTCCTTCCTCAAAGTCCAGCCTACCCAAATCCAGTTTGGGCAAGACAGAAAAGTGCACTAAAAATTGTATATTAAAGTGCTGAATGCACATATTTATTTAAACTTAAACACATATACTATACCAACAGTGACACAGGCAAAAGCTATCCTTTCTTATACAACAAAAAGATTGGTAAATTGTGCTGAAAGCCTTACTATGCTCTGTTCTAGCAATGTCACTTCTCATTCTCATTCTTGTCTCTGTTGTTACATGACAATCGAGCATTAGCTGGACCAATAAATGATTTGCTGACTATCCTCTAAGGCTCCTAAATTGATTAGTATTGATTTTACCTCTGATTGATAGTAAACCTGCTCATAGACAAAGCTTTCAATTACTACGAAAACTGCAGGGTTTAGAGAGCTTCCTCCCAAATTATTTGCATAGTCTCTAACCTATATTTTCTTACAGTAGATATAGAGACCGCTTCTGTAAGATGCCATTTAGTTGGTAACTGCTTCTCTAACATTGCAGAATTAGTAATAGTGCAAATTCGTGGGGTAGTGCTTTCTGCTGCTCCACATAGGAGCCAACTGGGAATAAAATCTGGTCACAAAGCTTTTTTTTTAATGTCAACTGCTTTAGTTTGCCAGAAGAAGGCAAATCACAATATCCATTAAAGTCTCCTATACTGTGCTTCCTTGCTGTAGCATACTCCGCTATAAGGAAAGCTTGGTTATACCTAATGCTCTCTATGACTCCCAAAGGTCCCGGTTGTTTCATTCAGCTTTAGTCATTCTGTCAGCTTTCCTCTTTCTTCGCAATTCAAGCACTGTCTTCCCAGTCAGCCTGTTATCCCTGCTAATTCTGATCCTATAGCCTGTTAATTCTAGTCTTATGTCCCAGTCTCACCCTCTCTTTCTCTCTTCAATTTCTCTCCCTCTTTCACACATAGCATGATCCTCCCCCTCTTTCCAGTCCATCAGTAATGCGGGGAGAACAGTTTTAATGAGTGGGCTCTGGCATGCAGTACTCTGTTTTATTATTTGGGCCACTTACTGACCAATAGCTGGGGCAATAGGTTTCAACTAGGACAAAAGAATACTTTGGGGGTACCAGACATCATGGGGCCAAGAGTTAGTGACTGAGCAGAGCAAGACAGCAAAGTGAGTAAAAGGGTGTATGACTGGTGGGATCAGTTATCAGAGAAAATGACACCAGGAGAAAGATCCAGTAATGCACCAATACCACACTATAGTGACAAGAAAATACACTTAAGTTTTTTTTTTAAACACCAGACAAACGAGCAAGAAAGGTAGACAGGATTCGAAAATCAGTGGCTTTTCAAATGGTAGAACAATAAAGTAATGTGCCGTAATCTTTTTTTTTTTTACAAGAAAACTACATAAAAGCAACATTAAATTGTATAATTAAATCTTCAACTTAGAAACATAGAAACATAGAATTTGACAGTAAATCAGGACCACTTGGCCCACCTAGTCTGCTCATATTTCCCTACCTATTGCATCACCGAAGACTCTACTTGATCTCTGGCTTATCCTGCCCACCCCCCTTGTCTTATCACCAAGGTTCCCTTATGCCTATCTCATGTTTTTGTACCCCATTACAGTTTGTGGACATGCAGTCCAACTTCTTGGATATTGAGCCATTTGGGAATGGCAATATGGAGTATTGCACCATGTGTCCTGCTTGACATTCTGGAGCACTTTGTTCTACAAAAGCAGAGATTTTCCTTTGATTTTTACCATTTATGTAAACATGACCACATTCAATGATTTTGTAGAAACAAAATTGCAATATTTCCTCAAAACAGTAAAGTGAAGCCCAGCCCAAGTAAAAAAAAAAGTGTAAAGTGAATATTTCTTTTGAAAGGATGTTATAAATGGCATGGTTTTGTAATTAAGACTTCTTAGCCTTGGCTTTATACTGTATCTTTGCTTACTGGCTATGAAGTGAGTCTGCTATACCAAAAGGATAGGGTTCTGCCCAGAGGTAAAGGACCATCTTGTCTTGTGAGTATCTTTAAAGTACAAGATTTAAGGAAATGTAAAGAATATGAGACTCTTCTGATCTTTACAATTCAATTCAGTGTCAGATCAACCACAACTAAGACTGCAGTCCTATGTAGTCGATTCAGCAGCTAACTTAGTATGTATCATGAAAGTCCTTGCCAGGTGAAAATTCTCTATTACTTTTAGCTTTACTTGGCTCTCCCTATTTCTCTTTGGTGCATTATCTGCATGGGGTGGTTAAGTAGTACTCTCTGACACGTACAAACTATTGTATACAGTATTACCCATGAAATAGATAAATCTCTTTGAATGTGTGGCCTTACATTTTGTGTCTGCCACTAAATTTGGGATTCTCCTTGTGCATTATCCTCTATGCAGCAAAGTAGTCTTTCTGCAGGAGTTTACCTCCTTGGAATTTCACGCCTCACAATTATGGCTCTTGTGGATTTTAACACCTATGACAATGAGGGATTGTACCTACTGGCAACAACATATCCAAATTACTCATGCTCTGGCTCCAGTGCAAGAAACTGGCTGCATTTGCAGTTGCCAGAGATGCTATAGTTTCGAGCAACCCCACTTTAGTTTTACTGAGGCAATTGCTGCAAACTGTGATCTAAAACTGTGTTCTAACTCTGCTGGGAGGTAGGCTAAAACATAGTTTAAGCCAGAAACAATTTACTTAACCTCAGTTACCAGCAGGGTGACAGAAACAGTGATGAAGTTTGTGTTAAGGGTGGTGTGCATGAGTTGCCGACATCAATTTTAGGTTGCACATTCTAAAAACACAACAGAAAATCTTAATCTATAATTTGTACTCTGATAATACTTTTAAATAAAATTGTTCCAATGGTTTTCCTTGCTACTCGGCACCATGAACAACTCAGAACTCACTGGAGCTCCCTCAATGCCTTTCACCAGTGCCACAATGGTATTTGGAAATTAACACTGGAAAACATAGTGTGGGAGTATAGTGTGGATACTCCAGACACCATGTTTAAATCTTTTTTTGAAGCCATTTTTATGGCTGCATAGCAAGAGCTATGCTAATGTAGTGCTATTACATTGAAAAAGCAGGCTCTATAAGCAAAGTATGTGAATGTGAATGCACCACAGCTCGTCTCCTTCCACCAAGTGTAGTTGAAGCATGCCTCTGCATCCTCTCCATTCTGTACAGTGCAGTTGCTTCCTTCCTTCCCCTACCACACTATTTTCTTGCTTCCCACACACAGCGATATGTATTAGAGTAGAGTGAGAGAGTGTGGTAAAGGGAGTCTTTGTTTGACAGTAGCATTTATCTTTACAGGGAAAAACATAAATGCTGGTCTGACTCCAAGCTCAGAACTGCTTGTAGGTGCTTTCTACTCTCTCTTTCCCTCTCGCTCACTCTTGGACACCACTCCTCCCCCTTAGTTTTCACATCATCATCATCCATAGTTTTGAAGTGTGACAAGCTCATCACTGCATTAATCTCAAGGTTATTTTCACACACATGTGCAGAATAAGACTAACCAGCTGGTGCTTTGATTGCTACACATAGAACAAATAACAGATTATGTTATTATCTAAACATGGCTCCTCCCACAGCTCCTCCATCACCAAGCATGCAGCCCTTTGGTACAGTTTCAGAATTTTTTTCATCAACCATCACCAGAGTGAGGGGCAGCTAGAACATCCCACTGCCTAATGGTCTCTAACAGCAAGGCATATACACAGTTGTGGTGGGAAGGCTGATGTCACCAGGTCAGGGGTGTGAATGGGTGGAGAAAGCAATGATGAGAATTACACAACCATCTTTAATAATGTGTTTAATTCAGCACTTCAAAAAAGCATAAAAATAAAATAAAAAAACACACACACACTTCAGAGGGACTGATGGATGGAGATGCAGCACTGAGATGTCAGTCCCCCAGACAATAGATCACTGGGTAGGCCAGATGTTTTTGGACATGCATGCATCAGTGTTTGCATTCACTGCAGATTACTTGTATTTTTCCCTAGTAGCCAGTCTGATATGCACTTGACCACAAGTTCATGCAAAACCAGAATTGGTTGAATTTTTGATGAGGCTTGTTGTAGTTGTGCAGTTTTAAAAGGAGTGAAAAAATAAGGTAGTTGCACAATTAACATTGCAGCCAATTCAAATGCAAAAGTTGTCTGTTGTGAAATACATAGCTGTACAGTTTGAATGTTTTGAGCAAGAAATACACTTTGTACCCACACAATTTTAATTTACTTTTTCCTCTGGTAACTGTCACCAGACATGCATGGTCATGGTGGAAGGCTGACATCACAAGGTCAGGTGTGCGCATGGGTGGAATAAGTGTTGATGGGAAGGACACAGCCATTTTTAATAGTGTGCCTTGCTCAATACTTCAAAAAAGCATAACCTACAGTATTTCAAAACTACACTTTGAAGGAATGGATGGATGGATATGTAGCATTAGGATGTCAGCCCCCAAACAGCAGATCACTGGGTAGGCCAGATGTTTTTGGCCATACATGCATCAGTGCTTTGATTGTGCATTTGCTGCAGATTACTTGCATTTTCCCCCTAGTAGCCAGTCCAATACGCACTTAAACCGAGTTCATGCAAAACCAGAATCTGCTGAATTTTTTGACAAGGCTTGTTGTACAGTAGTTGTGCAGTTTTAAAAGTACTAGCCTTGCAGCTAGTTCATATGCGAAAGTAGACTGTTGTAAAATTTGTTGCTGTATAGTTTGAAGGTGTCTGGCAAGAAATACTTTTCCCCCCACAGGGCTTTAAGTTACTTTTTTTCTGTGGTAACTATCACTGGGAGCATTGTACCATTCTGCAAGAGTATCTGACTTGCAGTTTTAATCTTGTTGCATTTGTTATTTGTTAAGTGTCCAGCTTGTAATTTCTGCACAGTCAGTAAAAGTACAGTGAAACTTGCCAGGATCAAGCCCAGCTCTGCAGTTCTAGAGTAAATTTACTGCAGGGAACAATGCAATTTCAATGGAAGTTAATCCCATTTGTCATGCAGGGAAACAGTGACACTGCGGGCTTCACTGTATTTGAAAACTGGTGAAAATGTCAAGTTTTTTGCAGTAATTGCACTGGTGCTGAATGAAATTATGAATTAAGTGCTGATTGCAATGTTTTATTAGTAGTGTCATTTTTAAAATACAAAGGTATGGAAAACTGCAAACACACAAATAGTAAAATTTAACTTGCATTTGAAGTGCAGCAGCCCATGAGTTATTCAAGGAATATTTTTATTGCTGTTTTGAATTAATAACTTACAGTAGTCAATGAACAAGAATTTTTTTTTGTGCCTCCCCATAGCAGCCCCAACCAGCCATTCCTTCAGAGCACCATCGCCTTCCCTGCCACCCTCCAACCCCCGCGCCATCTACCAGCCTCCATTGCAACCTTACCTGGGTAGCCTGGCCTATCCCTTATATCAGGAGGGGTCCCTCTCTTCCAGGGTGAATCACCTTGTCAGCAGCTTGCACATCCCAGGAGCTGTGAGGCTGGATCCATGCTGACTCCAGGGCATTGGGTGGCAGGAGCTGGGGCACTCACCATCCAGCTGGTCAGGGAGCATTTTTCCATTTTCCCCTATGCACATCACCCTATCCACCCACAGGTGCCCAGGCAACCTTCCCCCGGGAGGGAATCATCCAATGGACGCCTATGAAACCCCTCCCTGCCAGTCTCTGCTCCTGATACCCAGGCTCGGGATGTGAACCTGGGTCACCAGCATGCTGAGTGAACCCTTTCACTCGGCACCACTGAGCCAGCCTTAACAAGAATGTTTTAATGTACTGAAGAGCATTGTTTCTTTGGCACAGGGTGTATGAGGGAGGGGACTGATTTTGGATATCTCCTCCTGCTTGCCATTTTAACAATTAACAAAGCCAAACTGAATTACAATTCACACCACACTTTATTTCTACATCCATTATCAGAATAATGCATTGCAGCCATTTTGACTCTGAGCAGAATTTAATAATCCTATGACAGTCTGTACAGAGCCATAGACTGTTATGGGGAGAGGGCTAATGGCGCAAGTCCTTTACTACTGGTCTTATGTAGTCTTTCAGAAACTGTAACCCAGCCAGGTGGCATACAGGTCAGTTGCTACAAAACTGTGAGGCATACTAACACTATGCTTATTGCCTTTCACATTAAACATAATCATCCTGTTTACTTACACACAAAATATTTCACAGCTGCAAGTGATGGGGCAGCAAAGGAATGAGACTTGTCAACTTGATTGGACTTGGGGATAAGCCCAGACAAGTTCCTACTTTTCTGTCATGTGCAGGCCCATGTACTGTAGAATATATAATCTTAAAGGAAAAGAACACTGTTTGCCACCCTCCTTCACCAGGGAGTAGTTAGTGTTGCAAAAAGCTAGCAGAGAGCTCTTTGCAACTTAATCCTTGTTAAAGAAGTAAAACATTCCATTTTCTAAAAAACAAACTCCACATATAATGTAGAACATTAATCTTATAGGAAAAGAACACTGTTTGCCACCCTCCTGCATCAGGGGGTAGTTAATGTTACAAAGAGGTAGCACAAAGGTCTCTGCCACATACTCCCTATTAAATAAGTAAAAATATACAATTTTCTAAGAAAGCAGAAGTATTTATACTTTTTTGTTTAGAAAATTATCATATAACTAGCCTGTTGAAATAAAAACAGTTATAACTTTATAATAACTGGCCAGCAATTTTTTCCATAGGCTGAGCCAGTTATAGTTTGCCGTTATAACCCGTGGGTTGTAACGGCAAACACGTGCCAACTCAATCAAGAACAGACACTCTGTGATTGGCTGTTGAGGTCCTGCTGGGTGGGCTAATCAATTTGAGAAACATGGTGGCTCCATATCGTCTGTAGCAGGGAGCCGCCACACCAGGAGTGCTTGTCTGCACCGAGAGAAAAAAAAAGCTGCATTTGTGCCGATAGTCCTCGTTTTTTTCTTTTCTGCCCACTTAAAAATAGAAACAAAAAAGCCATCAGGTTTCTCATGCTGTCCAGATATATCGCTGGACTACAACTGCCAACAGGAAGGGCTTCAACCCAATGTGCCTCATTAAGGTAATCCCAAATCATAATTTACAAATCACCAACAAACTAAATGAAAAAATGAAAACTAAAACAAGCTAAAAGAGAATGTGTGTGTGTGTGTGTGTGTGTGTGTGTCTGCATGACTGAAACAGCACCACAAAAATCAATGTGGCAAAAAATTGCTAACCAGCAATTATAATAATAGAAGATGGGGAAGTGAAAGTACTGACTTAATGATTGTTTTTTCGTGGATGCGTGAATAAACCCTCAGGCTTCGCCCTTGGGGTTTATGTAGCATCCCACACCTCAGGCAACCATTAAATTCTCATTAAGCACACTTCCCCATCCATTATTGTATATATATAAAATGCTGTTTTACTCCACAGCTGTCCATTTAATTATAAGATTTTACTAGGTCATAACAGATGAGAAAGAAGCAATTTTTATTTTTGTGGACTTAGCGTTGACATTATTGTAACTTTAGAAGGCAACTATTATTGGACAAAGCCAACTGTGTATGATACAGACCAGGATTAAAGTAGCTGACATAAAAAAATAATAGGTTTTAAAGTATTGGCAATGTTCCAACTTTTGTTTTCTCAGTTGCATTGAATGCTATAGGCTTAAACTAGAAACAAAACAGGGAAACAAGAAATCAGATGCTTTTGAATGGTATAATGTAGTTTTCCCTTGGGCTGAAATTCTTTAAATAGTTGGACTCAAAGAGTAATAACATAAAAAAAATGTTCTCATTAGACAGATGTCAGTTTTATGATGTACTAAAATCAGACTGCCATCACTACAGATAGCATTACACTTTTCATAAAGTGACTTTTAGCAGTCTTACCCACTGGTGATATCATTTCATAGAATCATCCACATTCATAATGTGAAGGCTCCTGAAGACTTATTGCAGTATAAGTAAACATTTTGAATTTCACATGAGTGAACTGAAAGCATGGCTATAATAAAATAACTACTGATTGCATTTTGCTAATAGATTATAGCCAAGACCTATACCTACTGTATCTTAATGCCATCTCTATATGTTTTATTAAAAGATTCCAATATTATATTAGATGGTCCAAATATCTGGTACTCAGAAAGCTTGTGCAATAGATGGGGAACCCATCCAGTGACATATAAATAAATATATATATATATATATATATATATATATATATATATATATATATATATATATATAGTGAAACTAGTGGGATCAATCCCTAGTCCAAATTATCTATTACAGTCGGTCAAGTTCACAACTTCAATATTAGGGCCACACAAGTACAGTATGAACATAATTATCACTAGCTCCTTCTACGTAGAGATGTAGACTGTGGTTACTTATGTTTGGATTAATGCATTACCAAAACAAGGGTTGTAACTTTACTCTGTTTCAATCAATGGGATTTCTCCCTCAATTCCAGGATTTCCCCAATCCCTTCACCTTTGACTCATTTTAGTATTTGAAATTCAGTGTAACTGGTTCTTGAAAATTGTCTTCCTTTTTCTGGTTGCCACTGTTCTGATTGCTGTGGGGTATATTAGTATACTAGGTACATGTGTTGCAACTCTCCATGTCAATATTCTCCTAGTGGCTGCATTGCCAAATTGAATGTGGCCTATTTTCACTGACAAATGAGCTCTCTGGCACCACCCCTTTCCCCACAACCTTTGTCAGAGAAAACCCAGTTTAGAAATGGGTTGGATTGCCTACTTTATACCGAGTTATGCTCAAAGGATGAGAAATCGTGTGTACAGTTGTTTTCATTCTTGGGATCTTAGTCATCAGCTAACACCAAAGAAAATAGTACAACATATGTTAATTGGCACTAATCAACAATTCTGCTTTCTGATTTTCAGGTGAATTTGTTCTTTCTTCTTAATATAGTACGAGTCCTGGTGACAAAGCTAAGAGACACCCATCGGGCTGAGTCAAACATGTACATGAAAGCTGTCCGAGCTACTTTAATCCTTGTCCCTCTGCTGGGAATACAGTTTGTCATTATTCCCTGGAGGCCGGAACATAAGCTTGCTGGTGAAATCTACGAATACATCATGCATATATTAATGCATTACCAGGTACTCTAGATAGCTTCCTGGTCTTGTATATAACTGCTGGCAAAATGTAGTTATAATAGCAGGATACCTCCACATTAATAATATATCCACGCACTATACAGTACATTAAAAGTCCTGCTGTCTAACAAGGGCTGGGTATTTTATTGTTTTAATCAGTGTTGAACATTTTGGTTTGGACATTTAGAATATGTATTTAAAAAAGTTATGTGTTATTTAATACTATCAAGATTGTTACTTTACCAGATGTTGGTTCTTTCTGTGGCATTTGTTTGTGATATTAAGGGGATACATAATGGGCATGAGTGTGATATGGAAAATAGTTTCACTCCTTTAGAGTGACCTCTGTATATTCACGAGTGGCGAAGCCACATGTGAGTATCCTGAGGTCACTGTGCAGGAGTGAAAATATTTTCCATATTACACAAGTACACATCATGTATCCTTTTTATACAATAGGGATGTGATAACTGGAATTGTCACAGTGCAGTAAGAATTACTGTTTTTATCTAATGGGTTATCTGATCACCCCCTATTGTATAAAATCTGGTACAAGGATTTAGTTAGATTACATGGTTACCAAACATCCCCAAGATCCCAGTGCCTGTACCAGTTTTTAAATTACACAAACACACCATCTTCTTTCTTCAGATCAGAAATTGATGCAAGCCTGATAAAATACTCCATACTGTATACATGTTTTGTACTGTATATGCTTCATTTGAACCAAAAGGAAAGTAAGGCAGAACTTGATTTCCGAGAACCTAACCAGCCAGGTTGTACAGCACAGACTCATCTTCTGCTCCACAAACCAGTGGTTAGCTCTGCCTATGTGGTGAACTTAGAGCTTGTTGAATAATGATGGCTTTGGATACAATAGATTGTATTTACTTTGACTGGCATAGATAAAACTGATAAACCATGTTTCATCCCAATCTCAATCTGATACTATACTATGAAGAACTATAGTATACTATATATTATTTTTAAACCCCAGTTAAAGTTTCTGAGGAACATGAAGTCCCCAAAAAATAAGCACATACACTGACCCATCTAATCCTTGTACTTTAATATGTAGGGCCTTTCTAGAGCTCATATCCTAGCTGACCCTGCCATTGCCTTTCCAGACATATGGGTCTAAGAAAGCGTTATTGGGCTATGTCAGGCTGCCCAGGGGTGTAATGATGCCCAATGCTACAGGTGGAGAGCCTTGAATAGGCCCTGCAAGCCTAGCATAGCCCATACCACCCACACTGGAGGGTATTATTGTGCTTAGAAAATGAGTCATACTGTATGTTAAATTTTACCCAACTCTCTCAAAAAATTAAAAAAAGATCTACAATTTAATAAAATAATAATGAAAAATGCCTTTTATTGTAAAGTAGTCCCTTTGTTGGTATACATACCACTAAAGGGTGCAACTCTCTATGAGATGTAGTTTTTAACTAATTAAAGTCATCTTGCAATTTTTAGTGTAAAATCCCTTTGTCTGTATCATGTTTCAGTCCCCACCCTGCTTGGCAGAAAAAACATTATGAGTATGCAAGATCCCCCTCCCACTCGCCCACTACTGAAAAGATTACCACCATTAAAGACTGCAGATCCTGAAGTCAAGCATCCCACCTGCCTGCCTGCCAGCTGAACGATTACCATGGACCTCTGACTTGTGAGGTTCCCAGTGACAGAGAGGATGGCATGCAGCACAGTCATAGTCCCTTTTCAGTACTTGAAAGATTACTTTTTTTGTTAATGTGCAACAGTTCAACAGTGTGGGCAGTTGCATCCAATAGCATAAGCACTGCCAGGTAAGAACTAAGTAATGCTGTATTGCTGTGCACTGCTATGTCTACAGTGAGACCAGTGACAATTTTATGGATTTGTCTCTGCAGATGGAGATGCACTGCAGACGTGTGACAACAAAGTGAGTGGGCGGGTGGATGGAGGATGGGGGGTATGAGAACACAATTGATGGTGTTATGAGATAGCACTTTAACAAAAATACTTTTAATTTTAAACTGCACAGGGGTGCTGTGAAAGGAAAGTAGGAAGAAATTGCTTAGTAGTACTGCAGCTTGCTCTCGCTAAGCAAGCGAAAAAATGGTGGCTACTGAGATGCTGAACATCCCATTGCACAGTAATAATTCACATAAAAAGGCAGACCGAGACTGAGACTCATTATTTCTTGGTCTCTGTTGTCTGATACTGGACCAGGTGGTTGGCTGTCTGTGCCAATCGAGGTGTTGGATTCTGCAGACTCATTTTCTAAGATGAGTCAGGGGATCAGAGGGTAACTCAATGGGCTATGCCCTGCAGCTACTTACAGTGACAGGGATTGTCTTGTACTTCAGTGTTTGGGATTTATATGACCACTCGGTGCTCAGCCTGCCATTATCCACAAGTCCACCTGTTCCCATCACTGCTGCCTCTGTCTTTGTTGACAACTCTGCTTACTATCATGTTCCCAGTGTAGTCCCAGTCAGCAGCATATTCTAGCTGAACACCCTGCCAAATGCCTTCATATAGTTACTAGCATTTGGCAGGGCTGTCAGCCATGATGCAAATTAGAATGTTCTGGGAAATGCATTTGTTTATCAAGACAGCAACCAAGATGGAGCAAGAGATAGTGGTGGTGTTATCAGGGGAACTCAATGTGCCATGGCAGGCAGTGACAGGTCAGGCATAGGAGTAGCCTCAGACCCCCGACACACATACACACACACACACACACACATCAAACCAGGTTCAAACCAGGTACCTTTCGCTCCAAAGTCAGCAACCCTACCACTGAGCCACTGTGTCTGCCACAATGTTAGGTGTCAGCAAGACCCACTCATACCTACCCATGGTCACATCTACCACCACTATACTCCCTCACAACACTACCCCACAAACTAACCATAATACTGTTGCTAACCACGTTTACCCTGCTCAGCAACAAACCCCCAGTTGCCTCTGGTATGTACACACCTTTGCTGCTGGGGGAGCACCTCACCCCTCATAGCTTCTCCATCACCCTGTCTCTCCCCATAGTCCCCCTACACCTCTCCCCTCTACCCCTCCCCATCTCTCTGTGTCTTGAGCCCTCCATGTCTGTTCCACCACCTGGCCATCCCAGCCCTCACACAGCTGCCCATTCCCTGCTCATCACCTTCTAAGATTGCCAGTCGCTGCAACCCGGCAAAATGCCACCAATTCATGGCCCTTGTCAGGATCTTCCACTTGCTTCTTCTATTATCTGGCAATGTTCATCCCAATCCTGGCCCATCAGGACCCCCCCAACTGTGGTCACCCACGGGGCTTCAAATAGCCACTATGAATATCTGCAGCCTGCCTAAAAAAATGGCACCCCTGCACTGCTGGATGACACAGCACCAACCAGACATTCTGGCTTTAACAGAAACCTGGCTGTCAGCCAAGACCCAGCCCCATTTGTCTCTATTCCTGGCTATTATCTCATTAGACTTGATCATAATGGCAAGAGATGCAGTGGCTGCGCCTTCTATGTAAATGACTCACTGCATTACCAAGCCCTGCCTGTGCCCTCCCAAGACCATGGTGCCCAAGCCCTCTCAATAAAACTCTCCCTGACCCAAACTGTGCTCCTCCTACTCTCTCTGTCACCTACACCCCACCCCACAGCCAATCCCCTACCTGTAAAGCACTCTCTACCTAGCCAGCCACCCCCTCAAAATTGAACAAATCCTAGTTGGGGATCTCAACATAAACTGGCTGGTGAGCTCATCAACATACGCCAAAGATACCTTTGTTGCATTTGATATGACCCAACTGGTATCCCAGCCTACCAGGGCCACCACTAATGGAATCCACACCCTACTAGATATCCTGCTCACTAATCATCCCCACCATATTACCGACCTGGGTGTCCTACCCAACACCTTAAGTGACCACTCCCCAATCATCTTCAGCTGGTCCAGTCAGCTACCTAAACCACCACCAAATATCACCTTTTGTCATAGACTATGCCCAGGAGGCATAGCCAAACTCAAACCATATCTAATTAACTGGGACTGGTCCCCTATTTCCCATGCCCAGCACATAGATGATGCATTGCACTACTTCACCACCACCTTTAATACCACCTGTAATGCTTTTGTACTGACAATCAAAGTGACCACTAAGAAACGTAGTGCCCTCTGGATCACCCCAGAACTCCTACAACATCTCAAAATGCATGACAACCTCTACCATTGTGCCACTGCCTCTGATTTGCTAAGGAATAGGCAGGCCTATAATGCTGTCTGCAATAAGTGTACCTGGGCAATCAACAAGGCCAAGGCAGAGCACTACAGCACCACCCTAGCCACCTCCTGGGGTTGTACAAGAAAGTTCTGGGATAACATCAAGGAGCTTAATGGTAAATCCCGGCCCCCCCCACAACTTAGTGTTAATGGTACTACCACCACAGACACACTTCACATAGCTAACTGCCTCAACTCCACCTTCTCAGACCTCAGCTCAGTCCTAAATAGCAACTTTTTCGATCCAGTTCAGCCTACCCCCACCGCCTGAGCTCTTCCACCCCCTTCAAACTCAGAGTCATTACCCCTACAGAAGCAAAAGCCTACCTCTCCAAAACTCTCCAGAGCTCAAATTACTACAAAGACACTTTTGATATGCGTATCCTATACCTTGTGCTAGACTCGGGTGTCTCCCCACTCATGGACCTTCTAAATCTGTCCCTGCACCTGTGCCAGTTCCCGACCTCATGGAGAACGGCAGTGATAACACCAATATTGAAATGTGTAGACAGCTCACTCCCAAACAACTGCTCGCCCATCTCAATTTTCCCCCCACTCTCTAAAGCTCTTGAAAAGATCATGGCCAATCAGCTCAGTGACTACCTCCTTGCACACAACCTCTTATGTAGGGAGCAGCATGATTTCAGAGCTGGTCATAGCACTATGACCGCCCTCACAGAATTCGCTAACTCCTTGCATGCCACGCTTGACAAGGGGCAACTCACAGGGGCCGTGTTTATAGACCTCTCAAAGGCCTTCAACACGGTTTCTCACCCCCTCCTTCTTAACACATTACAACAAATTGGGGTCTCTCATTGTCCATTCTCATGGTTCTCCAGCTATCTTTCATCTAGAATAAAATGTGTTAAAATTAATAATACCATATCTACTATGCTGCCTGTGTGCTCAGGAGTTCCCCAGGGATCTATCCTGGGTCCCCTGCTATTCAGTATCTACCTCAGTGCCCTGCCTAAATCCTGCCCCAGCAACCTTCTCCTGTACGTGGACGATGCAGTTCTTTATGCCACACATCCTGATCCTCTCTCTCTCTCCAGCGTACCTTACAAAACTCCTTCTCTCAGACTGAACACTGGTTTACTAAACACAGATTGGTTGTCAACATTAAAAAAAAAAACTAAGACGATGCTCTATGCCCACCGCCAAAACAGATCAAAGGATTTCCCCCTGGAAATACTCTCCATCTCTCTCATCCCACTGGAACAGGCCCAAAAGTATAAGTATTTAGGTATTACATTTGACTCTTCCCTCTTGTTCCACAAACACATAAACATAGAAACATAGAATTTGACAGCAGATAAGGACCGCTTGGCCACCCAGTCTGCCCATTTCCCTACCCAACAGACAAGCTGCAGATCCTAGTCAACCAACAGCCTACTTCCTCCTACCCCCCCAACTAGAATTGCCCTATGTCTGTCCCATGCATTCTTGAATTCTCCCACTATTTTTGACTCTCCGACCTCCTCAGGAAGGCTGTTCCATGTATTCACAACCCTCTCTGTGAAGAAATACTTCCTCAGATTACCTCTGAGCCATCCCCCCTCTATCTTCAAATTGTGCCCCCTTGTTTTTGCACATCTCTTTTTCTGAAAGATGCTACCCTCTTGGACTTTGTTGATTCCCTTGAGGTATTTGAAAGTTTCTATCATGTCCCCTCTCTCCCTCCTTTCCTCGAGGCTATACATCTTTAGTTCCTTTAGTCTTTCTTCATATGTCTTCTGATGCAGACCCTGCATCATTTTGTTGCCCTCCTCTGGACAGCCTCCACCCTGTCTATGTCTTTGCAGAGATGGGGTCTCCAGAACTGTACTCAGTACTCCAGATGTGGTCTAACCAACTGTCTGTACAGAAGGCTAACAACTTCCTGTTTTCTACTGGTGATGCCTCTCCCTGTGCATCCCAGTATCCCCCCCAGCCCTCCTTACTGCCTTCTCACATTGCTTGCCCACCTTTAGGTCATCTGATATGACTAACCCCAGGTCCCTTTCCATTTTTATTGTTGTCAGTATCTCACCCCCCCACTGTGTACTCTTCCCCTGGGTTTTTGTTTCCTAGGTGCATTACTTTGCACTCCTTTGCATTGAATCTAAGCTGCCATACATTTGACCATTCCTCCAACCTTGCCAAGTCCCTTTTCATCCTTTCCACCCCACCTTGTGTATCAACCCTGTTGCAGATCTTTGTGTCATCTGCAAAGAGACATACTTTCCCTTCCAGTCCTTCTGCAATGTCACTCATAAAGACATTAAAAAGGACCAGCCCCAGTACTGAACCCTGCAGTACCCCACTAGTAACCCTCCTTTCTTCACTGTGGACTCTATTTACTATTACCCGCTGTGTTCTGTTGTCCAACCAGTCTTTTACCCAGGCTACCACCCTGGGACCCACTCCCAGGCTGGCTAATTGGTTTATTAATCTTTTGTGTGGGACTGTGTCAAATGCCTTGCTAAAGTCTAAGTAGACCATGTCCACAGCCCCTCTCTGGTCTACTGCTTTGGTCACCCAGTCAAAGAAATCTATTAGATTTGTCTGACATTACCTTCCCGCTGTGAATCCATGCTGCCTTGGGTCCTGTGCCCCACTGGCCTCTAGGTACTCAACAATTCTTTCCTTCAGAAGTGATTCCATCATTTTCCCTACCACTGAGGTCAAACTGACAGGTCTGTAGTTTCCTACCTCAGTCTTGCTCCCACTTTTGTGAAGGGGAATCGCATCTGCCCTCCTCCAGGTACCACTTCATCCTCCCATGATTTATTAAAAAAGGTAGTTAGTGGTGTTACTAGTTCTTACCTTAGTTCTTTTAAAATTCTGGGGTGAATCCCATCAGGCCCCATTGCTTTATCCACCTTCAGTTTTAAGAGTTCTTTCAGAACCCTTTCTTCTGTGAAAGGACTAATATCAACCCCCCTATCCAGAGTGCTTCTATTGACCGGATTAAGTATTCCTCCTCTTTTCCACTGTGAATACTGAGCAGAACTATTTGTTCAGTATCCCTGCTTTTTCACTGTCGCTCTCTGCCCAACCACCTTCTTCTTTGTTCAGCCTCAGTATCCCTGCCTTAGTCTTTCTTTGCTCCCTAATGTACCTATAAAAAGTTTTATCCCCCTTCTTAACCGAGTTGGCTATCTTTTCCTCAGTTTGGGCCTTTGCTATTCTGACTGCCTTACCCACTTCCTTCTGCTTTAACTGGTACAGTTCTCTGTCCTGCTCCTTCTGTGTTTCCTTATACTTCCTGAAAGCTATATTTTTTTCCCTTACCTTCCCTGCCACTTCTTTTGAGAACCACAGTGTTTTTTTCTTTCATCTCGATTTGTTTATTTACTTCACACAAAGACTTGTTGCTTCTGTGATGGCGGTTTTGATGTTTCCCTATTGTTGCTCCATCCCACCTTCTTGCCTATTTGCTAGTGCTTTTCTGAGGCACTTTCCCATTTTGTCAAAATCAGCCCTCCTGAAGTCCAGTACCTTCACTTTTGTGTGGCTTGACTCTACAGCTAAGTTTATTGTGAACCACACTGGTGGTCGCTTGTTCCCAAATGGCTACCCACTTCAAGATCAGAGATCCTCTGTCCATCCCCATTTGAGAGTACCAGGTCTAAGATTGCTCTATCCCGAGTGGGTTCCAAAACTAGCTGTCTGAGGCATTCCCCCTGTAGAGCATCAAGAATGGCCCTGTTCTTGGATATGGCTGCAGCAAAGGTGCTCCAGTCAACATCTGGCATATTCAAGTCCCCCATCAGCAATATCTCCCCTTTCTCTGCCATCCCAAGGATGCCTTCTATCATTTTCTTGTTCATTTCCTCCTCCTGAGTCTGTATACATCCCCTGTGTGGATTGTGAAGCCATTTCCAGTCTCCAGGGTGACCCACAGTGCCTCCTCTCCTCCCTGTTTACCCTTTAGTTCTGTTGCTTTTATCCCTTCCCTTACATAGAGAGCTACTGCTTCTCCTCTTCTTCCCTCCCTGTCCCTCCTATAGATTGTGAACCCTGGTATGTTGACATCCCAGTCATGGTTCTTTGTGTACCATGTTTCTGTGACTGCCACAATATCCAGGCATCCTTCTTCCATCAAGGCCACCATTTCAGGGAGCTTTTTACCTAGACTATGGGCATTGGTACTCATTACACTCCATTTTTTTATGGCTTTATTTCTTTTTGCCCCATCCCTGTCCCTACTGCCTTTGTCTTTTTCTCCATTTACCCTGCCCTTCTCCCTATCGACTGCTCTATTTTGGTGTTTACCTCACTAATTACCCTGATTTTTGGGGAGCTAGGATTTCCCTTCTCCTGTTCAGTGCCTCCCCCCTTGGCTAGTTTAAATGCTTGCCACTGAAGCATTTAAACCTATCACCTAGGATCCTGGTTCCCCTCCAGGATAGATGCAGACCATCGCACCTGTATAGGCCTGAATCCCTCCAGGTGGAGCCCCAGTCCCCAATGAAGCCAAATCCCTGAGCTCTGCACCAGCTTTTCAACCAGTCATTGAATCCCATGGTGCAGAGTGCCCTAGCCTCATCCATGCCATAGATGGGTAGCACTTCTGAGAAAGTTACCGTGTGTGCTACTTGTCTAAGGCCCCTCCCCAACTCCACAAACTCCTGTTGCACTGCTCTGATCCCATTCCCAGCCAGGTCATTCATCCCTAGGTGGATAATGACATCCAGCTCACTCCCCCCTTGTAGCTGCTCCCACAATCCTGAGGATTCATTTCCTGCCCCTTCAAGCAATGGCACCGGGCAGGCACCTTACCTCCCTTACCCCTCCCTCCCCCAGTTCTACCTCCCTAACAATTGAGTCCCTCACCAGGAGTTGTTTCCTTCCCCTGTGGGGTCCTGTGCCACCATCCTATGGTTCTCCATTGTGGAGGTTCCCAGCATCCTCCTTGGTTTCCACTGCAGGTGCCTCCATAGAGGAACCATGCTCTGCCAGAGTGGTGAATGAATTGTGGAGAGGCATAACTGGAGGAATGCACCTCTGTTCCACCACCTTCACCCTCCCTGAGCCCACTGTGGTCCAACCACTCCTCTTTCTTGGCAACCTCTGAGGTAGTGGCGGTGGCCTGGATGGTCCCTGGGTGGTGGAGTAGGTTTCCTGAATCCCTGCTAGATCAGCATGGAGTCGAGCAACCTCCTCCCTCAGACCAGAGAGGTGCCTGCAAATAGAGCAGCAACGCAGTCTCCAGAATGTCTCCCGGAAGACTGCTGCTCCACTGCCAATGCATTGCACCACTCCCCACATGTCTGTATTCCTTCCTGTTTCAGATGTTTTTTCTTTTTTTTTGTTTTGTTCTTGTTTTGGTGTGTGCAAGCTTGTGAGTGTCTCTACCCCCTATTCAGTGTGCAGTGCCTTTAAGGATATGAACAGGTGTATGTTGTTAGCAATTTTGGGGAAATTATGTCAGAACACCTGCTATAAATGAAGTTATGCACTTGGGGTGGGTGGGTAGGAGTAAACCTGTGCCCTTCAGAAACAATCGACTACGACTCTGACCCTCCACCCCGGGGAGTGTCTTCCTTCCTTTCAGACACCTATTTCACAGAGGATAAGTAACAGGTCTAGTCACAAATGACTGCAAATCTCTCCCAGCTAGAGTTCCTCCCTGTCAAATAAAAGTTAAACTAAGAAAAGTCAACGCCAAAAACAGAATCAAAACTAGTTACTTACACAGGCCCAAAAATGAATAATTCAATTCAGTGTAGTCTATTAAATTACCTCCTTGATTTAAGGAAGCTTTTGGCTGCTTGCTTTCTCTCTCAGCAAAAATGATAGGAATGTGGATATAAATAATTAGTGTATTTGATATCCTTCTGAATAGTTAATGAGTTGTCTGAGCTGTTCAGATTGAACCATCAGAATACTCATACCCATGTTCTGTACCTTTTGACTAGTGCAAAATGCATGATTTATATATGAAGTTGATTGTTTTCCCAGTTTGTATTTATGATTTTCTGAGGCCTAATCATGATATCATTAATAAAAACACAATGGCTTTCAGTTAAGGATTGACCTGTTGGCCTCATCTACCCTTCAATACTCAACATAAATAATTGAGTTCTGCCTTAGCTTTATCTTTTGAGATCATCAGACAGGTCTATGCCACTACTTGAGGCATTGTTGTGGTGTCCTGGCCAATATGTGACAGACAAGTTTTCTTATTTTTGAAATAGCCAAATCTGGGTCTTAATACCCAGTACCGATCATAAAAAAGTTTCCACTAGTGCAGTATGCCTTGCATTTATTTAATTTTGTTTATAAAATGATAAAATGGAGAGTTATGATTGGCTAGACTCATCACATGGCCAATATTACCTATTGCATAGCTACAGGTTTTGCTTTCCTTTTACATATTTTCTTTGTTAAAGACCCATTTTTAAGTGAGTTACAGTACTGCACTCCAGACTCTGCCATCAGCAGCAATCATTGCAGTTCCTGGAAGGTTGATGGTACTTGGCATGACACTTCTTGCCTCACAATGTATCGGGGGGGGGGGTAATGATACAGCTTAATGTGTACTCTGTCATATGCTATTGCTTACTAAACTTCCATTGAAAACAGTTGAGTTGTTGTCATGTGCATTCCTCACCTGCTGTAACACATCTACAATAAAGTGAAACTTTTAGGGGATCACCACACTTTTCTATTCATAGCACCACCTAAAATTGTACATTTAGGGGTTAGCAGATAACATTCTTGGCTAATTAAACTGGTTTGATTGGCTTAATTCCATCTTCAGCTCCCCTGCCACCATTTTCTTCTAACTAGGTTAGAGCCCTTGAATCCACAAATTGTACCCATTAACAAGTATTGGATGCTTGCTGGATGTTACTTGGGCACCTCCAGTCCCTTTGCTTTGGACACCTGCTGCCCCTTTTTCCTGAGCCCTGTCAATCAACTTCCCAGGTTTCTTAGTTCTGATTCTAGGGGGTCTTGTTTTGACATTTTTTTCCTCAAGTCCCTGTGTTTTGGCACTGTTGACCTTTTTAACTCTGTCCTGTCAGTCCAAACCCTACGTTTGTTAGTCCACACTCAGCAGATCTTGTTTTGACATCTGTTGCCTCTCTATATACTGTAAATGTCCATCTTCTAATTGGCTGCAGTAAATGCATTAATAAACGCCACTTTATTTTCCATTAATTTACTTCCTTTGGTATCTGTTTTCCTCATCAGTTTCTGGTTGATTCAAACGTACAGTACCAGCCATAGCACCAAACCTAACACCTTGTTGCTTATGCACAATGACATTTGACCCTTGATTTTTTTTTCTTAAGGAACTGGAAGAGAGTACATGTGAGATACAGCAGTGCCAGCCAGGATGCAACACAGTGTACCTTGCAGTAAATGACGCATCACAAAATACTGCATGACAAAAGGCTTATTTGCCATTGAATTTTATTACTCCTTGCAGCACACTGCAGCTCTCTGTAGTAATACTGCAGGGTATTGCTTTGCATGCTGGCTGGCACCTCTATATACAGAAGCCAACTTTTAAGATCTCATGATTTAATGGATAACTGCATTTAAACTTAAACTGTACATCTGTGTTTTCTGTAGAAGCTGCTTTTCAGATATTGATTTATATTCTGTTCCATTTTTACGGGCCTTTTGGTAAACATAGTGGGTGTTTCTGATTTACACACTGCAAGTAAGGGTAATTTTAAAACTCTTTAATATAGCTTATATCCTTACTCAGCTCTTCCACTGTTGGCACAATGAATTCATGTTTTGATATAGAACTCTGTGTCTGAAAGGGAAATAAACTACAGTATATCATACAGTTCAGACATGGCAATGACCATCAGTGTGTAAACTGTGTTTATATCCCCAGGGACCCGCGCCTGAAGCGACACACCACAGTAGACAGATGGATTCACCAGCTGAATCCATGGCCACCACCCAACCACTCTTCAGTTTCTCTTACCACCCCTGTGGTTCTCCTCCTCAGATCCCTACCCCAGGTACCCATGCCTGAAGCGGCGCACCACAACAGAAAGACAGATTCACCAGCTGAATCCACAGCCGCCACCCAACCACTCTTCAGTTTCTCCAGCTGCCCCTGTGGTTCTCCTCCTCAGATCCCTACCCCAGGGACCCACACTTCAAGTGGAACACTACAGCAGAAAGACAGATTCACCGGCTGAATCCATAGCTGCTGCCTGTCCACTCTTTAGTTTCTCCAGCAGCCCCTGTGGTTCTCCTCCTCAGATCCCTACCCCAGGTACTGCCGCCAGCTGGTCTAATGGAGCCTACGCTTTCGATTGGTGTGGTGACTTGCAGGCGAATCCTGATTGGATGGCCTCCTTCAGTGTCGCTATCGATTGATGTGCCTTTTGTATTGACTTTGAATAGGATTTTGGCACCACAGCTTGCTCTGTCTGCCGGTAAAGCAATGCGGTATTTTTTCTGTAACTGTATAGCTGCCTAATCTCCTAACTGTGTTTCATGTACTATAAGTTAGCCTTGAAATGAACTGCCTTATTGCTTAAACCAGTGCTGCACAATTAAGATTATTGCATTTTGGAACCTGGATGCTGATAAAGAAAATTTAGAGTTTCCTCTTTTATTTTCTAGCTTCGCTCTCACAACTTTCAGCCTAAAGCTACTTTGTATTCTAGTTTCTGCTAATCTCCTCTCTTGTGCTGTTCCTTCTTGCCTCAAATCTATATTTGCTGTATTTCCCTACCCTGCACCCTTCCCCTACTCTCAGTTTAGCTATTCTCTGTTCCCTGTAACACTACTACCTCTCATAATTCTAATCACCCTTGGCCTCCTCCCTCACTATCTATTTTTCTCCCCCCAACACCTTCTCCCATCTGTATTTATAATCTTCTCAGCCTTTGTCTTCCTGCAAATCACCCCCCTAACTGACGAACTGCCACCAGACACCAGCCCTCGTGTCTCAGCTACTATAATTACCTGTGTTTTCTCCCTCTTCCTACTCAGGGACCCGCGTCTGAAGCAGTGCACCACAGCAGAAAGGCGGCTTCACTGGCTGAATCCACAGCTGCCACCCGACCACTCTTCAGTTTCTCTGGCCGCCCCTGTGGTTCTCCTCCTCTGATCCCTACCTCAGGTACTGCCGCCAGCTGGTCTAATGGAGCCTACACTTCCGATTGGTGTGATGACTTGCAGGCGAATCCTGATTGGATGGTCTTCTTTCAGTGTTGCTACCAATTGGTGCACCTTTTGTATTGACTTTGATTAGGATTTTGGCACCACAGCTTGCTCTGTCTGCCAGTAAAGCACTGCAGTATTTTTCACCCACTCCCCCACCCCCTCCCAGGCCTCCTTTAAATACGCTTTTACTCCTCCCACTCAGTTCTCTACCACTCCTCTCACTGCATCCCTGCCCATCTGAGTAATCACCAAAAGCAGGTACTGCCCCTTAAAGTTAAATGGTACCATATCTCACAAGGTGCGCCTCTTGCAGATCGTAAATGCAAAGGGCTGACCTTGTATCCAGCAGTCCCAGGAACATACGTATTATCTCCGGAGAATGGGTATTGCCCTGGATCCAATCCCAAGCTAACCCTAAAAATATATGCACCCGTTTCAACCCAGTGTGCTGTTAAGGGTGCAGCAAGACAAAAAAAACTCCCACTGTCTGAACTGCATTCAGACTCCCATAGTGTACCCACAACTACCAGCAATGCCCGACGCTGAAAAACCAACGATGCCACCACGTGCAGTCTAGCTAGCAACATCTCTCATGGCCATTCTACTACTTCTGCTGCATTGCCACATGCCTGCTGTAATACAGCTCTGGGACTGCTTCCTATATACAGAGATGAGATCCCTAACTCCACATCAGGGCCTGGTATCCCAATGACCAAAGCCACCCTGATGTCAGGGTCACTGTGTCCACTAACCGCTGACCACCAGTACCCTATCCCACCACCTACTACACTAACAAGCCTTTTTGCTTACAACACTAGTACTCAACCCCAGTCCTGACGCCTTACACCTCGCTCAGTCAAGCAACTCAAACTCCTCACAATCAGAGTAGCCTGGCTACTCTGACTGCCTGACCAGCAGCACCTAGCTTACGCTATGGAAGCTGGCCTATCTACTCCAACTTCAGCACTTCTTGGTACATGTTTTCGTTATGTCATAAATCACACCTGATACTTGACTGATTCCCGTATGTTTTGCTATCCCAGTGCCACACTACAGTTATCTAATATATCCCCTGAGTTATAAGTTAACTAGCATATATCGCTGGATAAGTCTGAACTATAAACTATGCCTTCCTTGTGCTGTTGTTGAACTGTGTTGTATGTCTTATCCCTATTCATCACACGACTGTATAACCTTAACTCTACCTCCGTATCCTTGCAACTGTATTTCTGAAACTCTACCTCTATAAACTGTTCAACAGAAATCTGTCTACTGTATTACTGTAACTTGTACAATTGTGGGTTACTTTATCCTGTTATATGTAACTCTTGATAACCTGCGAGTTATCTCCCACTGCACCTCCACCCCCCCAGGTTGCACGGGGAGACGAGCATTTTTTTGCTCAGTGTGCCTTCCTGGTGAAACAATTTCAATAAATAAATCAAATAAATAAATAATGCTGTCGGGCAATATTCATCCTAACTCTGGCTCCAGTTACAATGCCACAGGGCAAACCAGGAAAAGTCGACGATCACCATTGCATCCCTTAACATCTGTAGTCTTCTGCCAAAACTTGACATGTTGCAAGCCTGGGTAGTGCAACACAACCCAGACATCCTGGCCTTAATGGAAACATGGCTTATATCCAGGACCAAGGACAGCCAAGTCCAGCTCCATGGGTACACCCCCTTCCACCACGATCAGCTAGGAAAGAGGGGTGGTGGTTGCATAATCTATATAAAGGATTACCTGCAGAGGATAGCTCTCCCACAATTAAGTACGGGAGAAAAAGTTCAGATACTCTCTGTGCGCTTAACCCAGGGCACCCAGGGCAAGGGCCTTACTCTAGTCTCAGCCTACTAACCCCCTAGGGAAGTAGATGAGGGTTTTAGAGCACTGCATGAGCATCTAGCCGACATCCACTCTAGCAGTGAAGTCATAGTGCTGGGTGATTTCAACATCAATTGGTTGTCCCAGGACTCTGCCACTTATAAGGATGAGGTCTCCTCAATCATCTTCCTTCAACTGGTGGACCAACCCATGCGTACAAACTATAGATCAGGCACCAGTACCTTGTTAGACTGGGTGCTAACTAACCACCCAGAGATTATCTCTGGCCTAAAAGTGCTCCCAGTCTCCCTAAGTGACCATTCACCCATCATCTTCGCCTGGTCCAACAAGGCCCCTAAACCGCCTGCTAAGGTGATAATATCCCGCATTCTATAAAAGGGCATGTTAGGGCTCTTTAAGCAACACCTCCAGCAACTGAGCTGGGCACCTATCCTAAATGCCAAAGACGTTGCACAGCTCTGAGTAAATTTATAGTTATTTTTAATGCTGCTTGAGGTATATTTGCCCCCATATCAAAAAGAAAAATCAGTGGCCCACACAAAATGTGGATAATCCCTCACCTCCTTGCCCTGATGAGCTCCAGGGACCGTCTATGGTATAAGTACAAAAATACTCTCACTGACCAGGATATGCAAAACTACAAGGCTACACAGAATAAATGCACCATCACAATCTGTCAGGCTAAAGCTAACTACCACAGACTTGAGCTTAACTCCACCTGGGGAGGACAGCCGTCATTTCTGGGATAACGTTAATGCAATCATTGAGAAACGGGATACCTCAGCACCTACAATTCTGAGCAACAATGGTTCCTTCTCACAAGACCCCAAATCCATCGCATACATCTTCAACAAAGCTTTTACTGACCTCAGTACAGTGCTCCCTCCCAGTTTCCAAGGCCAAGCTGGCACCAACTGACCCAGCCCCCAAAGTCCCCCCCAAACATACCACGCCCCCCATTCTACCTCAGAGTACTATCTAAAGGAGAGGTAAAAAAATATCTCTCCAAATTCCTTGGGAAGTCCAGGCACAGCTCCAAGGGCTTAGACCTAAAACTAATCTCTCTTACCCTTGACAAACTGCTAACCCCACTGACCAGTATAGTAAATCTGTCCCTCACCACAGGTACCTTCCCAAAACTCTAGAAAGCCGCAATCGTAACCCCTATTCACAAAGCAGGCAGGACTGACCATGCCAACTACCACCCAATTTCAATACTCCCACTAATCTCAAAAACCATCGAGTGGATAGTCTATGATTAGCTGGTGGAACACCTTGACAAATACCAGCTACAATTCCGGCAGCAACGTGGCTTCCATCAACACCACAGCATTACCACAGCACTTCTTGAGTTCATGGGTTGCATTCACAACACCTTCGACCAGGGGCATTTGGTGGGGGCAACATTTATTGACTTCACCAAGGCTTTCAACACAGTCAACCATGACCTCCTAATGGCCCAATTAGAGGTAACTGGGCTCTCCTCCGACTCACTGTGCTGGTTCCGGAGCTACCTCTCTGGATGTGTACAGCAGGTAAAAATATGCAATGTACTTTCTGACCCCCTACAAGTGTCCATAGGAGTCCCCCAAGGATCCATCCTGGGCCTCCTCCTCTTTAGTCACTTTCTAAACAACCTACCACTAGCCTGTCAATAAAAAATCCTTCTCTACGCTGATGATGCGGTGATCTATTCCAGTCATTCTGACCCTATCGCACTGGAGCAGTGACTTCAACAGGACTTTTACAATGTGGAAGGCTGGTTTAACAAAGCTAAACTCCTAGTCAACCACAAAAAGACTAAGTCCATGCTCTTTGCCCCTGTGCATAGCCGCTACACAGCTGCAACTCTGAACATCCAGAACTTACAAAAGATCACCATTGAAATGGTCTCCAAGTTCAAATACCTGGGTCTCACCCTAGACAGCTCCCTCTCATTTGCCACACGTGTCAATGATGTCGCCACTACAGCTGACAGGAAGCTCGGCCTGCTATACAAGCACCGAAGCTGCCTCTCTGATAAAGCCCTTCAGCTTGCCATAACCAGCTCGGTCTTCTCAACTATTGATTATGGCCTTGCTATCTACAGTGCAGCCTCTGACAGCACCCTCAGGCAACTTGCCACCATGCTCAACAAAGCGTACAGACTTGCACTTGGAGCCCCAAGCCTAACCCATACTTGCCACCTCTACCAGCAAACTGGTTGGCTAACTCTGAATGACAGGGCCTGCTATCAAACCTGTCTCCTTGCCAAAAAAGCAACTCTGGGCCTACTGCCTCTGGGGCCCAGCTCCCTCATACACCAGGTCGCACCAACAGGGACTACAAGGACATCCAATAAGATCTCCATCAATATCTCCTACTGTCACACCTTCCAAGGTCAGCGATCCTTCGAATATCGGGCCCCACTATGTCTTACCTCACTCCCACCAGAACTAGCCACTATTAGCAAAATAGGTTTGTTCAAATCTGCACTTAGATCCCATCTGTCCAGCCAAGAGCAATGCACCTGCCCCACCTGATCAACCCACCTGGTAGCAAATTCTGACTAACCCACCAATGCACACTTATGCAATCACCCAACCTGCTCCTTTCCCCTCCTACCCTCCTCCACCAACCCCTTCCCCTCTGCACTCAGCCCCAGTCCCACCCCACTCAATTCCCCAGGGGTACACAGCCCCCTACCAGTTTCCAAACCCCCCTGTCCTCCCACTCCCCTGCCCCTTTCTGACATGGTGATCCCTAGCCAGTGGTTCCCACAAGCTAACACCTCCTCAATTCCGCCCTTCACTCTTGAACTAACATGCCTCCTCCTCCCCCCACTCTCTTGTTCTAGGTGTTGCAGTAGCACCGACTTTGCCTGTATGCAAAGTCACAAATCTGTCCCATGTACTTTGTCAGTCATAATACTGTTGTCATTTGTTTAATGTTCATTGCAGCTCTGTGTTTTACTGTTGTATGTTCACATTTTCTTCCAGACGTGGAACCTTTGTAAATGAGCTTGTAGCTCAAAGGTTGTAATCCAAGAATTCAATAAATAAATTAAAAATATATATTTTTTTTAAGATGGCAAATGGGATGGCCATCTATTAATTTTCTCTAAAGCATTTGATCTTAGTTCTATTTGTTTTCTTGAATTACAGTATGCTGAGCAGAAAAATAAATATTTCTTATGACTAACAAAAGGAATGCTTCACTTCCATCTTGCTCTGAAGAATGCATATCTCCACGTGTTAGTCCATTTTGAAATGTACTTCCCACCTGCAGTCAGCCCTGGGAGCATGGGTACAGCTGGGACAGTGTTACCTCACCTGCTCTGGCGGCTGCCCCACATGCATTGCCTATAGCCCCACAAACCGCTGTTGTGGACCCTGACATGATGCTCTGTCGCTGGCCACAATTCCAAAGGGGACCACTGGCAAATCTGTGAGTGCCAGCATAGCTAATCAGCCTGAACTAGATACTTCAGTTTGGCCTGAAGTCATGTTAAACACCACTTTGGCTTTAAGTTTTCCTGCTGGAAAGACTGTGCTGCCTTTGCTATCATCACCCTGGGGGGGGGGGGGACCGCTGTCCTTCCCCTATACAGATCATTGGTACTAAACTTTATACAATAGAATCTTTGGGGTAATGAATAGATAGAATTCTCAACTGAACTGAAAACTTTGACAGAAGATATGATGCATTAAGTGCTAAAGCAGATTTTTCACAAAACATTGCCAAAGTTAATAAAGGTAGGAAATACTACTGTAAGTTTCCTTTACTACACAGTAGATGCAGTACAACTACACTGTAATTGCATTGAAATTGCAATCCAGTTACATGCAACAAATGTGTAACTACAGTGTAATCACCCTGTTGCATGTAAATAATGATCACCTACCCTGCAGTTACATTGAAACTGACACTTAAAGTGTGACCTAAAAATAAATTTGGTGTCATCTCAACACATTAAGAAAAACAAAGATATGATTACAAGAGTTTCAATTAAACTGCAAGTGTGGAGGCCACCTCTTCAAACATTATCTGGGAAACTATGCCATTAATTGCAAAATAGAACATTTAAAGAACTAATTAAGATATACAAATCTCAGTATCGTTGGCTTACCCATGGGTCTTGAACTAGGATTTTGAACTTTGGGAGAGACGGTGAAGGATATCTTCATCGGTGCATATGGCCTCTCAATAGACAATCCTCCATTCTGACTAAGGCTTTCAGACTAGTAAAGAAAAGACCTAATCTGTTAACTGAGACTGCCATTATCACCACTGCTAATGATGTCACAAATGCTAGTACCCCAACTACTGAAAAAAAGTTATGATCTTCATATCATTTTCATTCAGGTCAAACTATGCCCTTATTGTAAGACTTTTTATATCAAGACACCCCTCACATATCAAGGGCATCAATTTTATGTCTACCCAGGTTTTGGTTTTGCGACATACTAAAAATGATGGAAAAAAACAAACTTCTTATAGTTCAGGTTTCAGTGATCTGTGGATTGGAAACCACCTAAGCAACAGTGGTGCAAGTGAATTTGCAGTTAAATGTCTCCTGGGAGCTTCTGTAAAAAGAGACACAAACCCACAGAGCAGGTATAGTACAGAAGGCAGGCGATATAATGCACATTGCAGTACACCTTGGAACAAATGACTTGGCAAATCACACAGTGGAGGAGGCCAAAAAACACTTCAAAGTGTTAGCCAGCAAATTGTCTTCACTTTCATCTGAACTAACCTTCTCAGAAGTCCTGCCAGTATGGGGAAAAGGTGCTGACATCAAGCGAGTCACAGAAGATGAATTTGGCGAGTTCAACTCATGGCTCAAAGAATGGTGCCAGAAAAAAGTGGTACCACTTCATAGGTAACTGGCAAAACTTCTGGGAAAGAGAGTTTTTAAAATATGACAGCTTGCACCTGATCAAGGAAGGTGTACAGGCACTCAGAAAAACTTTCAATGTCTATATGTGGGTCATTTAAACTGAACAAAGGGGAGATGGTGACTGCACACACTCTGACCATCAGTATGCTAGTCATCAGTCCCCAAAACACCACAGACACACAGAACACACCAGACGCAAAATGCAAAACACACACCTCGACCACTGGAGTGTCATGTATCACTCCTCAAGAAATCAGCAACTCGCACAACCTCTCAGGTGACGGTGACAAATTGCAGCAGCCTAGGAAGGTGATGTACCCACATAAAGGGGTGGCACATTCCTGAAGGGCAATGGCTACAAATGCTAGGAGATTGTCAAATAAACTAACTGATCTTGTGGCCATCATGGAGGTGGAAAGGTTGGACTGGGTGGCTGTGACAGAAACATGGTTCACAGAAAACTGTGGTTGGGATGCAGTAATACCTGGATGCAACCTGTTCAGGAAGGGTAAAAAGGGGGGTAGCTATTTACATACGAGAAAAAATAAAAGCAGTAGTGGAGCACAGATCCCCTGGAGAGATCAAGTCACTGTGGCTAACAACTGATGCAGATAAGGGGAAAACCCTCAAAACTGGCATTGTTTAGAGGCCCCTTAATTGAGGGGGAAAAAGAAGACAAAGATTTGTTGGAAGAACTATACAAAATGACCAACAGGGGTGATGTGATTCTGGTGGGAGACTTCAACCTCCCAGATATCAACTGGAACATACAAGTCTGTGCCACAACAAGAAGACAGGACTTCTGATTGGCCCTACAGAGCACAGAACTGTCAGCTTGTAAAAGACCCAACAAAGGAAGATCCCATTCTTGACCTGGTTCTCACGAACAGTGAGAGGGTCAAAGAAGTCAAGGAGGGGTGTAACATTGGAAATGGTGATCATTCTATGGTCAGTTTCCTAGTAAGCATAACAGAAGATACCTGTCATTCAAAAATAAGAGTGTTAGACTTTAAGAAGGCTGACTTCCAAAAAATGAATGCCAGCATACAAAAAAAAATTGTTGATTCAGAATGAGAAGGAAGGGGTAGAGGTCATGTGGAAAAAGCTGAAGGGAGCGATCAAGACAGTCATAGACCAATGCACCAAGAGAATCAGCAAGACAAAAATAAGGAGAAATCCTCTATGGTTCTCCAACTAAGTGGCAACCATAGTAAAGGAAAAGAAGAAAGCTTACAAGACATATCAAAAAACTAAACAAGAAAAAGACTGGGATTTGAACATAGAAAAAATGAGAGAAGCAAACAAGTTGATAAAACAAATGCCAAAGCCCAGATGGAAAAAAGAATTTCTAAGGGGCAAAGAGAGACAAAAAATCTTTCTTTAGATATACAATATTAGGGAGAAAATTAGGGCAAATGGAGATATAGTGAGGATCTATGTAGAAGAAGGGAAATTAGCAAAAGATGACTAGGAAAAGGCAGAAATCCTAAACAGGTATTTCTGCTCAGTGCTTACCAAGGATGATCTGAGAAATGGCCCGGCACTCGCTAAATGCATCATTCCTGGACCAGAGGTTGACATCAGCCCCTTCACAGAGGCCCAAGTTTTGGAAGCACTGAATAAGCTGAAGGTGGACAAGGCCATGGGTCCAGATGAGATACATCCCAGAATCCTGAAAGAACTAGGAAAAGAGCTGGCAGCCCCAGTAGCAAAACTATTCAGAGTCTTTGAGGAGTGGAACAGTACCCGAGGACTGGAAGAAGGCAGCAGTTGTCCCACTCCACAAATCAGGTAGCAGAGAAGGGTCAGGAAACTACTGTCCATGACGTCCTCACTCCTGAGACATTCCATTCCTCACTGGGCGTGGAGGTAGACACTGTTCAAACAAAGTATTATAGCATTCCTCAAAGCCATCGGGCAGCAAGACCCCAAACAGCATGGATTCTCAACAGGTAGATCATGCCAAACAAATCTGGTAGATTTTTTTTGACTGGGTTTCAAAAGCTGTGGATGATGGTAGGGCAGTGGATGTGGTCTATCTGGATTTTAGTAAAGCCTTCGACTTGGTTCTGCATGGAAGGCTGGTGAAATTAGATTACACTGGGGTTGGACAAAAAGTGGTTACATGGGTAAAACACTGGTTACAGGACAGATCTCAGAAGGTGCAGGTAAATGGCATACTATCATCAGAGGGGAAGGTGACCAGTGGTATGCCCCAGGGCTCAGTTCTGGGGCCTCTGCACTTCAATATTTTCATAGCCGACATAGCCAATGGACTAGAATGAAAGGTGTGTCTATTTGCAGATGACACCAAGATATGCAATAGAGTAGACACCATAGAGGAAGTTAGCAAGGTGGAAGCAGGCCTAAAGAGATTAGTAGAATGGTCTAGATCATGGCAGCTGACATTCAACCCAAAAAAATGTAAAGTCATACACATAGGAGAGGCAGCCAAAAGAACACATATTATTTAGGAGGGGAAAAACTAACAGCCACAAACCAGGAGCATGACATGGGAATAATTATTTTGGATGACTTGCAGGTCGGAAAACAATGCGAGAAGTTAGCAATGAAAGCTAGTGGTATGTTGGGATGCATTTGGAGGGGAATCACAAGTAGGAGAAGGGAGGTGGTCCTGCCACTGTACGGAGCACTGGTCAGACCGCACCTGGAGTACTGTGTCCAATTTTTGAGACCTCACCTTAAAAAGGACATCGACTGAATCAAGACGGTGCACAGAAAGGCAACAAAAATGATAAGAGGATTGCACCAGATGTATGAGGATAGGTTGAGCAAACTGAACATGTATTCCCTGGAGCAGAGGAGGGAGAGGGTAGACATGACTGAAGTCTTCAGATACATAAAAGGTGTAAACAAGGTTCAGACACAGGAATGTTTTTCACTTCAAGGAGGTTACCAGAACTAGGGGACATGAGCGGAGACTAAAAGGAGGGAGGTTCAAAACCAACATCATAAAGTTCTTCTTCGCAAAAAGGGTGGCAGATACATGGAACAGCCTGCCACCAAGGGTGGTGAGGGCAAAGATGGTGGGGGAATTCAAAAATGTGTGGGATAGATACAAGGGAACCCTCACTAGAAAAGGTAGCTAAGGGTGTAGGTTAAGACAAACTCCAGGGCAGACCAGATGGCCTTAGCGGTCTCCTTCTGCCATCACTTTTTATGTTTCTATAACACACCACCACCTGCAGCACTTTGCAATATATAGGCAAGAAATTTTGGAACTTGAAGCATCATTCCAGCTGCTTGCTCAAGCTAAAGTGAAGATTATTCACAATGTTCGGCAATATGTGTACTTTGAAAAGGAACAAGTGGAAGGAATGTCACAGGAACACAGTGCTCACAGAAGTAAACTATGTACCTACAAACTGCAAAGAATTTGTTTAGTGCAAAAACATCAAGACCACTTCCTGGCTCTTTGTGGTGCTCTGCCACTTTGTTATGAGAAATATAGACTACTGACTCTGTAAAGGAGTATTGCACCCTCATAGCTTGTAAATGTTATTTGTTTCCTTGTCAACAGACAACTCTTCATTTAGCTGTTGGGGATATATGTGTTTTCTTTAGTTTAATTTCACTGTTCATACAAGGCCCTGCAACTATCTGGGAGGGGGGGGGGGGTCCCCTTTTCTGGTTGTCGGAATCTCTTTGTGACTGAAAGCTGCATTAGCATATGAGAACATGACGTGTCAGCACCCTTTAGACCCCATAGTATGCCTGTCTGCTCACTCAGAATTCAACAAAACAAGTTGCATCAAGAGGTGAAATACCTTTAATTAGCTTTGCAAACTGTCTTTGATGTAATGCAGGATTTTCCGCTTTAAACTGCATTCAATCTTTCTGTTTCCAGAGCGTTTTTTTCAGGTTATGTGTACATTCAGCATAGAGATACATGGTATAAATGAGTGCTGTGGCATTGTGTTTTCATATGCTAATGCAGCTCTGAAGGAAAATGAGATCTCAACAACCAGAAAATAGAGACCCCCAGGCTAGTTACAGGGGCTTGTGTAAACTGTGAAATAAACTGAAACAATCACATATATACACAATAGCTACTGTACATAAGTGTTCTCTGTTGACAAGGAAAAAAATAACATTTACAAGATACTGTATGAGTGTGTAGTAATCCATTAAGTACACTCAATAATTACAAAGTGATTACAAGAACTGCAGACAGGTGGTACTGTATGGTACCTGTTAAATTCATGCTGTATATTCAATATAAACAGCTGTATTTGAAAGCACTTACTGCGTATATAAAGGCATATAGGTACTATAAGAAATAACATCAGCAAAGTGGAAAGTAACTAAAGTAAGTACCAGGTTTTGCCAAACAAGGGCAATCACTTAGCTATGATAACTAAACAATGTTTGTTCTGGTGTATTAACAACCACATGTGCAAACTATGGCCCCTATGCATGAAGAGGCAGAGTGGCTGCATGCTGCATATCTGCAGAGCATAGCAACTTCGCACCCATGGTGTCCCCCCACGCCAGACTCACAAACAGGGCACGCAGCCCCTAGGCACCCGATCCCCCAGCCGCGCAGACAGCAACGTGCCAGGGCGGACATGTCCGCACTATGCACCTTGCAGTAAGGCATGCAGTGCGACATGCAGAGGGGTGCAGTGGTGGAGAGTATACACCAGGAGGGACCCTGCTGTAATGGCCTTACACGGTCATATCCATGCACCCACAGGGTCCTCCCCCCCAGCATGGCAACCGTATTGGAGCATCCACACCCCAATGCATAGAGACCTCTCCCAGCTCTACTGCACAGAGAACTCTCCCTGCACTTGTATGCCCTGTCCTCATACACATGGCGGTGGAGGTGTCCATCGGGCATTGCTGCCGGCCGACCCATGGCTGTGGCACTGCCTGCCAGCCCCTGGGGTGGTGTGGGCCATGCGGGGAGGGAGTGTATTGGTGGTTTGTGGTCAGCAGTACCAGTGTCCTGGGGCCAGTGCCCCACTGTGTTCAGGGAGGTGGCACACTGCTGGGGATGAGGCATCACTATGTATGTGGGCAGGAGGCTGGCATAGGGGTCTGGGGTGGGTGCCACCCTGTGCTGGGGTTGGGGAGTGGCAGCACTCTTGTCAGTGGGGGACATCTCTGGGGCAGGCATGGGGGGCTGTACCACCACTGCAGGCCACCTACATGGTCCACAGATTAATCTGTGGCTCCATGGTGTGCCCGATGCATGATGCCGGTACCGTGCTGTCCTGTGCAGAGGATCCACTCTGGGTCTCAGGCAGGCTATTCAATTAGCCACCCACCTGGGAGCATGACTCCACCCTTGTCAGCCCCAGATGTACCTGTGTACTGGGGGTGGGGCCCGCGGACAGGTGGCTGGTGGTCATGTATGCCACAGGTGCGCACCTGTCCACAGGTGCGGAGTTGCGTGCGCGGGATGCACACCAGTTGCATGTAATTCCTGCCCAATCATGCATCAGCACCAATGCAGATACATAAAAAATGAAGACTACGGTAATAACATTAAAACATTTGGGATACAAAATGTGACATACACATGTGATGTAAAGCAAACGGACCACAGTATTTTTGATCTTAGTGAATTCAGTAGTTAATCAATTAATTGTATGTTTAGAAAACCAAACACCTGATAAACTATCAGATGGGTATTGGGGTGGAGAAGGGAAAAGAAGTAGTAAAAAAGGAAGGGGGGAAAGGAAAGAGAAGTGCAAATGGCATGGGAAAGAGGGGTCATAGGAGAAAAGTGGCAAAAGAGGGTGGCAAGAGAAAAGGTAATGGGACAGAGGGAAGGAGTTTGGCTGAATGAAAATACATTTCAAGAAGTAATAAAAACTTGGAGTATGTAACTAAAAATGTGGCAGACTTAAGATCACAAATTAAAGGAACTGCACCAAAGATGATGACAAAGAATCTCCTACCTATTCTGAGAAGGAGATGTCTGTACTAGCAAAAACCACTGAAGATTCAATCTCATAAGAACATTTCATTTTTACTCAATATGGTGGAAATGTATTTTTTCCCGATACCTTTGTAACTAATAGTGGAGAATTTGATTTAAATATTGTGGATCAGAAGCTTCACAAAAAAATAAAGTAACATTTTTATTTTTGTTATTATGCAAATGGTTTACCTCACCTTGCAACCTGATGAAGCGGACAGATCAAACCAGGCCTGCTTTTAAGACCACAGGCTGTCAGCAAGACTGGATTGCCTATTGGCAACTCAGGAACATGTGTAAGTCCTCTTTAAAAATAGCAAAACCTCCTACCTGGAGGGCCTACAAACCAGCAATCAACATGACCCAAGGCACTTTGGGAGGCAAGTCAATAGCATTCTCCAAGGGTGGACCAATGTGCAACACTGAAATTCTCTATAACACATATTTGATCAGTGATCCTACACTGATAGCTGAGGCATTTGATGTATTTTTCAGTGGCTTTGATGCTTATGAAGACCCTACCACTCTCCGCTTTTCTGGCTCACCTACCATTGATAGTCACCCAAACTGTCACTTTGGGTTGGTCACCAACAAAGAGGTCCTGAACCAGCTCCTAAAAATCAAAGCTTAAAAATCTGCATTCCATGATGACCTTGAGCCTCAACTCTTAAAACTGGTAGCCCCTATCCTAACTCCTCTACTAGCTCCCCTCTTTAACCTGTCACTGCTTTATGGCACAGTCCCTCAAAAGTGGAAAGTAGCACATATTGTCCCTGTACACAAGGGCAGACTGAGGGAACCAGTTGGGAAATATCGTCTCAGTTCTAGTTTGAGCACTTTGGCTAAAGTGCAAGAGAGGCTTGTGTACAATCAATTACTGCCCTATATAGAAATCCACTCACTACTCATGGACTTCCAGCACAGCTTCTGCAAACACCATGGCACTGACTCATCCCTGGCATGTTTCCCCACCGATGTTCTCCTTGTCTCTGATCATGGTAACCACACTGGGGCTAGATATGTTGACCTTACAGAAGCCTTCAACTTGGTCAGCCATGACTGAAGAGCCTGGATCTTGACCAGTTCTCCTGTCCTTGCTTGAGAAGCCACTCCTCTTATCCCTGAAAGGTGTAGAGTTTACTAGGTTTAAAGCTACTGTATGTAATACAAAATCAGCAGCTTTGAGTATGACGCAGGGAACTGTGAACACCACTGCAATGTCCTTGCCTCACTACACTGGCCCCCTCTTCAACAGCATCTCTACTACCCAACTTTCTGCCTGGCCTATAAGAGACTAATGAATTGTCTTCCCAGTCTTAGCAATATACTGACCTGGAAGTCCTCAGAAACAACCTCCACCTCTCCTCCTAGCCCCTCCTGGGGGTTCCTTGACCCAAACTACATTTGGTAGTCCATCTTTTTCACACATATCATCTTTACCCTGCAACAAACTCCCTGCTCTTATCCAGGAATGCTGTACCAATCAGGCCTTCAAAGGGTTACTCAAAGGAAGCTAAACTCTTGCTCCCACTGAGCTTACCCCATCTCGCCTTTGTCAATAGTGGCTAATGTTCCTTTGTTCCCTCAGCTGGCCTTGAACTAGTCCCTTGAACTTGATTTGATGTTCTGTGTACTGTAACATTGCACAATGCACTTTTTCTTATTGATCTGTGTGCTGAACGTGGTATGTAATATTGCCGATCCTCAGTGCTGTACCTATTGTAGCTATCACTATCACTATGTCATCTACGTTTTTAATTGTAAATGATTCTGTACCACGAGAATTCTGAAAATATTCTGTATGCAACTTATCCTGGGTTGCTCCTGAGAAAGGGATGCAGTGCGCCAACCCAGGCAACAAAAATCCAATAAATAAAAAAAAAATTATTAATATGTGATGAACTTTTAGTTAAGTATAGAATACATTAGGAATGTCAATATCGTGTGAGATATTTTTTCGTTAGTTGAAAAGTAATGATACCTAATGTAAAACACCTAGTGCAAATGTTTAAGACTGGCACTATAGCAGTGAGCCTACAATATTTCATTCTATTTAGACCATTGTACATGTTAGAAAATGCATGATGGAGGAACAATAATATAGACTAGGAGTATATAACATATTGAATCTGTATATTGCATTAAGGCTGCATGTCCTGCTACTAAACTTTTATATGTGCACTTAAATTTTTATTGATATGCTCAATCTCCTCTGTTTGTTATAGACTAGAACTTCCTATATGTGTGGAGGGTAGTATACCTTTACTACCTGGTGTCTGTTTATATTATCTCTGAAAAAAATCTAATAAAATATAATTATAAAACAAATAATGTGTTTATTAAAAGACCAGTGAAGATGGAGCCATAACATAATGGGAACCGCTATTTAAAAAAAACATTCTACAGGAAAGAATAGCTTAGAGGTTCAACACAGTTCTTTATGAACATCCCACTTATTAGAATATAGTTTTAAAATCCTACTTCAGTTGTATTAATCATTTTTATTTTGCTCTAATAAAAAGCACAGAATGTTTTGAAGATTGTTTATTTGAGTACCATCCGTTTATGAACAGATTAAACTTAACAAAATAGCAAACTTGAATGGATTTAAAATATTTACAAGTTCTCTGATAATGGCATTAATGGGTTATCATGAAAATATGTGGGCCTGGTTTCATTATCTGTTTGAGTCAAGTCTGATCACATGTTAGCTATTGCTTTTGCATAAAGCTTTTAATGTTTTCTAAAAAGCCCTCTCATAGGAACATCCCTGTTATATCAACATTAAGCATGGCCTATAGGGTGTTAACGTAATGTGACTCTACTGTATTGTTCTTTTATTTTTTATTTTTTATTTATTTTTAGCTTTTGTTGACCGGGTAAGTGCACTAGACAAATTCTGCCTATTTTCAGGCACGACCCGGGGAAGGGGATACAGATGAATGTCAACTGACCTTGAACCAGATTAAGCTGTTGGTGGTATTTTTAGTGAATTTTAGTTTTTAATAGATGGTACCTGTTGCATAGTTACTATACATAGATGATTAGGAACAGAAAAAGACTATAGTAACATAGTAATTAACTGCAGAAAAAGACCCAATTACTCATCAAGTCTGTGCATGTCTACCTAATTTTTGATGTTTACCCTATTGGCCATTCAATCTATCCCATGTGTATCCTCATAACAATTGTTGCAATCACCATATGTCTCTTATACCTATGATTAAATCTATCTACTGTATTGGCACATACCACTTCCCTTGGCAGCCTGTTCCACTTCTCCACAACTCCCTTGATGAAGAAATACTTTCAGACATACTTTTTGAACTTCCCTCCCACCAATTTCACAGAGTTTCCCCTTGTGCGTATCTTCACTCATTGTAAATAAATCCATGCACTGCAGTCCACTCTGTTTATTCCATTGGAAACTTGATGTACATGCTTCTGTCATAGCACCCCTTTCTCTCCTGGCTTTTAAAGTTTATAAGTTCTGTTCTGTTAATCTTTCCTTGTAAGACATGTCCTGTTGCCTTTGTATTATCGTGGTGGCCCTCTTCTGCACTACCTCAACCTTATTCCTGTCTTTCCTCAAGTGTAGACTCCACAATTGTGCACAATACTTCAAGTGTGGCCTCATCATAGATTTGTACAAGGGCAACATCACCACCCTTCATACATAGGTTACACACATGGGTTGTTTACGAGCTAAGCTAATGAGGCTGGAGACCCATTTTAAACTCACCCCTTACACAAGAGTGTCAGTGGCTCAGTAGGTAGCACACTCACCTCTAAGGCTGGGAGATCAGAGGGCTGTGGGTTCAGTTCCCGCATCTGGCATTTGGGTTAACATCCCAGTACTGACACTGTAGTGCAGCATGAGAGGGGTGCTGCACTTCTGAGGTGCCGTCTTTCAGACCGAGGTCCCATCTGCCTGGATTGGTGGTAGTTCAGGTGGATGTTAAAGATCCCATGGCACTTATAGAAAAGAGTAGGGGAAATTTTTATTGGAAAACAAAAACCGAAAAACAGAAAATAAAGAGACATACATAGTCAACATTGTACAGAAAAACAACAAAACCAAATCCATATATACATTTTTCCTGCACAGGTAGAGAAAAAAAAGGAAAAAAAGGAAACAGTATCTCATCCTATCCATCTAATATCATGCCATAAGGAAGCATCTACCTCAGCTCCTAAAGTTTGGAATTCATATGCATAAAGAGTGTCCAATTCCTCCTGTATATGAAAAAAAACATCTTGCAACTGTATTATTTTATTCTGAACCCCTTTCAAACACCTAGCCTGCCAAATATGCCATTTAAGACAGGCTAGTAAAACTACAACTGTGCTTTTGTGCCATTAATTCCATTCCTTTGGAATCTGTCCTAATACTAAAAGATTGTATGACATAAAACCAATTAGTGGCTCTCCCCACCAGTGTGCCAATGCAGTCCAAAAATTTCGGGTAAGAAAACATTCAAAAAACAATTGTTGCATTGTCTCAAACTGCCCCAGGCATGATTGTTCCTGACAAAATCTATCACTCAGTTGTTTATGCTTATGATTGGCCCTCACATTAAGTTTTTGATGAGCGCACAGCCAAATCATGTCTTGCATTTTTTTCGGGATTCTGGGTTCTATTATGCTTGCCAACAACGAAGCAGTATTTATATCAATAGGTACATTAAAAAGGGGAACCTCAAAATAGCAGGAAGATACAATATAGGTGTAAAAGGATTTCTGTTCATGGGAAATGAACCAACTAAGTTCCACTTTCCACATCCTAATGTACTTTAAGGTATGTTGGACATAAATAGGAAGTTGTTTTTCTGTGGAATGCCATTTACCCTGTCCCCAAGCAATTAAAAAGGGATGGCCCCATAGTGTCATACATATTTGACCTATAGCATCATTTTCTAGCAACATGGGGCTAATTGAGCTATAGAAAAAAATTCCAAAGAGGTAAACGATTGGATGTATCATACCAAGTCCACCTGTTTTCCAGGGTCTGTAAGTGCGTGCCCTCTTCACAGGGTTCAAACAACTGTCCCGGAGCAGCTGAAAAAAAAACCTCAAAATTTTCGGATGCATGCAAAATGGTAATGGAAAAATACATGAAATGAACAAGAAAAGAGGAGCAATGTATGATTTCAGAAGAAACAACCATTTATTCCGTGTCATTTTCCAGGATTGCCATTTTTTAACTTTATGGTATGCTTTATCATAAACCATGTCCCAATTACTTTGTATAGCCTCTTGAGAACCAAAATATATGCCAAGAAGTTTTAAATTATCTGTGACTACTGGAATTAGAAAATTATCTATACTAGGGGCTATACCCAAAGACATTAAAGTACTTTTAGTAGTGTTTATCCTAATACCAGTACAGTCTTGTAAAGAATTCAAAAGGGTAAGGACATGTTTTCCTGAATCTAAATCTACTATAGAACATACCCAATCATCCACATAGGCCAGAACTTTATGAAAAGAATTAACCGTCTGAGGAAACAATAGCTAAAATATTAGTATATGCTTCAATTAAACTTAATAGAGGATCCGATCCAAAAACAAATAACAGAGGGCTCAAAGGACATCCCTGATGAACCCCAACCTGATAAGGAGCAGGGAAGCCCAAATGCCCATTAACCAAAGGTGTAGCCTGCACTGATTTATATAACATTTGAACCAACTCTAAAAATTCAACAGGAATACCATAATGGCACATAACCGCCCATATATGATCTTGGCGTATTGCATCAAAAGCCTTCTCTTGATTGAGCCCCAAAAGGTAGCCAGATATCTTATTGAGATGTGGTCTATTAGTTCCCTGAGATGCACAAGATTCTGGGAGATATTTCTGCCAGGAACAACACAAGTTTGTGTGGAGATTAACAATTTATTGGCAAGCTTGGAAAGACGTTGAGTTAAAATATTGGCCAGGATTTTATAATCCGATGTTAGTAAACTCAATGGTCTCCAGTTTTGTAACAATGTTGGATCCCCTTTTTTATATAAAAAAATCATAATGCCATTATATATACTAGCCGTGAGTCTTTTTTCTGCCCAAACGGCATGATACACCAAGTGCAACCATGGTGATAGTATATCTACACATGTTTTGTAAAACTCATTAGGTATACCATCAATTCCTGGTTTAGTATGTGTAGCTAAATGACCAACAGCTTGAGTGATTTCTTCTATGCAAATAGGGGACGTAAGTACTTCAGTTTCTGAGGGCAATAATAGAGGAATACCAATATGTTGATAAAAAGGTGGAAAAGAATCAGAAATAGGTTTTTGAAATGTTTATAAAACATAAGTCTGAACAATATTCTGCAATCCTCTTATGTCTTGTATGCATGACCCATTAGGGGCCTGTAAAGCAGACATACATAATCTAGGCAGTTCCTGCTCAGAAAGATCATATGGGTTCACCTGCTCACGGGTGCCAGAGGTTACATACTTCTGTTGGTATCTATATCTTTGTTCCCGAGATTTAAGAAAATCAGTCATTTTATTTTTAACAACTAGAAACTGTTGGCACATAGTACCCAGCGGGGAGTATGCCTGTGACAAAAGTTTTAGGTACTGGGCCTTGTATCCCTGATAGGTTAAATAAGAATTCCTGGCTTTAGTCTTAGAGACTTGAATACAAAGATTCTTCAGATCACATTTAGTGTCCCACCAATCAAGTGGACTATTATACAAAAAGCCAACTGCTAATCATATCAAAAAAAATTTGAATTTGTGAATGAAGACTGTCATCCTGCAATAAGGATGTATTCGATCTTCAATAGGCACGTCCCATCAGAAGATTTTGATATGAGCCAATTGATAATTTGAGAACTGTATGATGAGTAGTTTCTAATGGCAATGTCATAACGTTGGAACATGTAAGCCTCTCTGATAAAAAAACAGAAATCTATTCTAGATGATATAGCACCTTTATAAAAGGTATGCACAGGCATTAACAGTAATTTATCATAAGCATCCAATAAATGATTACACTTCAAGATTTGCAGTAATGCATTAGTGTCACAGAATAATTTCTGAGATTTACGACCCCAATCTCTAGTAGCAAGACCACAATTAAAGTCACCTCCCCACAACACCAGCTCTGATGTATGCAAATAAGGAGAAATGCCATGAAACAGTGCCAACCTTTCAGCTTTTAACTGAGGTGCATAAATATTAATAAGGTGGTATACACAATGGAAAATGATTATATCCATTAGCATAGCTCTACCAGGCAAAATATCGAGGACCTGCAGAACTTGAACTTCTACATTTGAGAATAATATTCCCAAACCATTACAGACATCCTCTCCCAGAGACCAGAAAGACGCACCCCACCGTCAATCCTTTTCAGCATCTTTTAAATCTTTTAATGAGTGCAATCTGGTATCCTGTAAAAGGATGATAGAACCAGAATTCTCACCTAAGCTGGAAAAAGTAATATGTCTCCTCGTTTGTGATTTAATACTGTTTGCATTAACAGTAAGAAAGGAAATTTATTTCGCCATAGATAAGCTGGGGTAGAATCAATGACTATGGTAACGACTACATCACTTACTTTTTTTCCTCTTTTTAGGTTTAGGTTTATCCTTAATTTTTGTGTCAGGGGTGGGATTCAGAAGTGAGGAAGCAACTGAGGAGAAATTTAAATCTACTCCATCATCATCACCCTCTTGATCAAGTAGGGGGGCAAAAGGATTCAAAGCTACAACAGGAACAGGCTCAGCAGAGAAAGAAAGGGCTTCAGATCCTGGCTTCAGAGATTTGGAACGAGTGACCCTCTGAAAGGGAATTTCACACTGTACTCCCAGGGGGGGCATACTAGTAGACTCCTGTCCCTCCAAAGGCATACCAGACTGGGGCACATCTAGTGGAGAGGGTTCTGTGTCTACCAAGGGAAAAACTACTTGTTCAGAGCTAGTAGGGAGATTTGGGGAAACAGGGAAAGAATTAGCACCCACTTCATCAGTAGTAGGATTAAGAGGGTCTGGGACAGAAGTGTCCATTTGTTCCAGGGCCTGGGCCTGGTGTTTTCTGTGCACAGCAGGAATTGGGGAGGAATTAGATGGCACATGTGGAACAGTTAAGCCAAATCAGATTGAAGGAGTAAATCCTGCATTTTCTGCTTCACTTTCTAAGCATTGGCTACATACACATCTTGTTCAGCACACAGTGTGGGATCAGACTGATTGTGTGAGGTCCAAGAGCAAGAGCGAAAAGTATACCCCTGTTCATCACAGAGGTTACGTTTCATCGGTCTTCTGCAATGTGCCCCTATATGTTCTAAATCTCCACAAAGCACACACTTCTGTCAGTCACACACATTACTCAAATGCCCCAATGCCCCACATTTGTAACAAGCCCTTGGTTGACCTAGATAGAAAAGAACACCCCTATCCCGGCCTAAAAAAAAAAACAGTTCGGCAAGTGTTTGGTTAAACCATTCTCTAAATGCAAATCTATCAAATAACACCAACCCCCTGTCCATAGATGTTCATCAACAAGAATTGGCTCAGGAGGACTTTTAACAGTACAGTGTTGTTGTAACCAATAGGTTTTATCAGTAACGTTGACTCCTTCATTACAAAACAATACTGTGATTTTTTTAGAAACAGGTTTCGTTAAAGGGATGGCCAAAAATGGCTTCCATAAAGAAGTGTTTTTTTTTTTTGTGCCTGATATTGTGTCCAAAAATGATCCAACCCAGCAGGATGCTTGAAGCTTACATCAAATATAGAATCCCCAGGCATATGGATTAGTGCGTAGGTTTCATATGCATAAAGTCTCATACTATTTTTTCAACAGTTCACGACCTACAAAAAGTCTATTAGGAATGTCATCCACTGAACCCCTAAATTTTAACTGTACGGCATTTCTTCTGGCAGCAGACTCATTTAATAATCCAAACGTAGCAGGAAATAGCTGTTCATTCACCTTAGCATGCCATATGGATGAAGAAGTACTTTGTTTGGCCTCAATTGGAGCAGGGACTACAGGACTGGGCATCTGGCATTCATGAACTGCATTCAGGTCTGCAGGAGGGGCAGTGGAAGGTGGTAAGCCTTCTCCTTCCAGCCTCCTAATATCATTCAGTATATCATGGCTAGAATTAGGTAAGACATGATCAGACCCCATAGCAGGCAACTGACCTGGTGTTATAAGGGAGGCTGTAGCAGGGGAAGAAGGAACTTGTTCCACTTCCTTAGGGAAATTAACATCCCAAGCTTTCCCATCTGGGGATTTTACCCACCCTGTAGCTTCTAAGGCTGCAGCTACCCAAGTAGCATGGGCTTCTGTTTCCCTATCCAAAAGCTGCACATTTTGTAGAGAAATGGAAGTATTCACAGTTAAAGGAGGGGTTTTACGCCCGTTAGTAGATTGGCTATGACTTACTGCACCTCCGATTGAACTCTGTTTCTCTTTCAGTGAGAGGCCTATTGAAAAATGCCCCACATTCAGAACTTGAAGGGAAGCAGCCGAAATAACAGAAGCAGGTTCAGTTCCCACAGGACTAGCAGTACGACATAGAAATTCAGCAGCAGAGAAAACAGTGGACTCACCCAATTCAGCCTGAACTTCACAGGAGGAGCAGGAGGGTTTTACAATGGGCAGCTCTGAGGTCTCCACAGTCAGTGTCTCAGCAACAAGGACTGGTGTAGCAGCGATATGTGATCCTTCCTGTTCTGGGGTGTGAGGGACATCCTCCCGGTACTGTTGCAATTCTCGTAACAACAGGTTCCATTTCTGAACGAACTGATGTTCAATAGCATTCAGCTGGAATTGAATTTCTGCAGCATCGTGGATTGGTAATGCAGCTCCTGTCTCCGAGGGAATATTACAGGAGCTATCTTCATCAAGTAACCGAGAGATTTCCGTACTAATGTTCAGGTCCAAAGCCGGGTCTGACTTCATCTCGATCACGCCATCCATCGGAAGCTGAGGAGGTGATCGGCCCCTCAGCCTCCTGCATGTCCATCCACATTGACAAACTCCCACACACTGAGGAGAGTCCACAAGGATGCAGCGCACTCTGTCACAAAGAGTAAGGGAATTTCCCCTGTATCCTGGCCAAATTTCCCTCATTCACTAAAAAAAATACCACCAACAGCTTAATGTGGTTCAAGGTCAGTTGGTATTCATCTGTATCCTCCCCTCCCCGTCGTGCCTGAAAATAGGCAGAATCTGTCTAGTGCACTTACCGGTCAACAAAAACTAACTAACAAGGGAATAATCTGTTATGCCCTGGTCTATACAATAGCTATCCAACTTGGCCTTGAACTCTGACATAGTCTTACTGTCTACCACCTCCAAGGGAATGCCATTCCAAACTCCCACTACTCTCTGATTGTACCAGGAAGCCTTCTGCTTGGTTGTACATGTCTCCCCTTTGATCTGTATATCATGAGATCTGGTTTTATACATCTGGTCTCTGATTTCAAAGCCCAAACACTCCCTGAGATCATCATTCATTAGGGATCCATAGAGTAGGCAGAGGTCCCCATGCAGCCTTCTATATTCCATTTGTATACAATCCAAGGGTCAGCAGTCTGTCCCCATAGCTCAGGTGCTTTAAACATGTTACCATCCTCACAGCTTTCTGTTGTACCCCTTCCAAGATGTTAACCACCCCCCTTGTACAGGGGGACCACAGCTGGGAGCAGTAGGCCAAGTGCAGCCTCACCAGTGAGACATACAGGCGAATCAGCACCTCCCTATCCCTATTAGCAATATGTCTCCTAATACAGCTCAAGATGTTGCTTGCCTTTTTAGCATTCCACTGACAGTGCCTTTTGAATTTCAAATCATTTGCAAACCATACTCCCAAGTCTCGTTCTTCAAGTTACTGTATAGCAGGTTATATTAGTGTTCCATTAATATTAGCACATATCTGTGTGTCCGCTAATAGCACTAATATAAATGGATCACTAATATTATTGCTTGTATTACTGCACATAACAATGAAAACACAAAACATAGGAAGAGCTGCAGTAGTGTGCAGTAATGTCCTTGAATCTTTTGTTACATAATATAGTTTTAATCCATCAATTGTCTGTTCTCCAGAAACTCTGCTGTATATTTAAACTTTATGTTATCCTCATTTGTTGTGTAAAGTGTCTTATGACATGGAGCCTTTGTAAACGAGACCCTGACTCACAGGTTGTAATTCCAAAATGTTCAATCAATAAATAAAATGTGCTAAGGTTACTTTATTTACTAGGGTTATACAGTATTTCACCAAAAAGGAATAAGGAGAAAATAAAAAATTAAAAGCAAATTCCCCCAAAAAAGAAATTTCAGCTTCAGTGTATTTTAAGATCTCCTGTTTGCTTCTGCTTCAGCTTTTGCTTCTGCTTCCTCTATGGACTGGCATTATCTGAAACACAAGGAAGCAGAAATCAGAATGAGTTCGCACTATATGCTGGAGCCCCCCCACCACCACCACCACCACCACCACTACCTCCCTACCCCCAGAGCTAAGCTTGATGGTGTACTTACTCAGGCAGTTTTGATGGCCTTCCAGTATGTCTGACTCTTGGAAACCTCATATGATGTCATCATGCCATCCTTGTAAGGAAGTGACCATGGTCTCAAGCCACTGCGCATGATGTTCTTTTAAATTCAGCAAAGATCCGAAGTGAGGCTATCTGAACCCTCTACAACCAGTCTTTCAGACACAATCCAGCATACCAGATGGTAAATTCTCTTTTCAATAGATCTTTAAAAATCTTATTCACACTGATGCCCAGAGGTTGAAGGGTGTCAGTGCATGATGCTGGCATGTAAATTGGTATGATGTTAAGGGATTCCAAATGGTGAATGACAGTCTGTGTGGGTATGCGCATTGCACAGGTCAAGTACAAGCAGAGACATTTGTTCCTTTGGCAGAGACATTTTGGCAAGGTACGTTTTGACATGTGATAGTATAACATTATCTATAAACTCAATGGTAGTCTGTGCATTAGCCCAGTGATTATCCAAGTGTGTTATACTCCATTCAGTTGGGAACGTATGCTTGGGATGGCATATGGTGCTTTGCCCCTTGTAGATCAGTGAGGGGGGGGATGAATCACCATCAAGGCTGCAGGCCAGGACAACCAATATCTGTCTTTTATCTCCTAAGCCTGTTACTTGTACCTGTTTCACCCTGGTTGCCTCCATGGTCCATTCTGAGACAGGGACCACATTGACCCCTGTCTGGTCCAAGTTGATAATGAGCTGAGGTGGAATAAGCTTTTGGGTACATGCTCGGGCAATTCTGGAGAGAAAAGATGTTTTTAAATTCAGAAAGTCACTAGGCGTTTTGAGGCCCGCTTTTGTCCCCTTATGCTTGCTGAATCCGAAGTGGTGGAGAAACCCCACACCCATTTACTGAATAAGAATAGATGCCTCCCATTTTTGGTCAGTAGCTGTGAGCAGTTTGCCTTTACTTTTCCCACAGCTACTGCCTGAATGACACCAGTGTTTATGGAGCATTTACAGAGGTGGTAACAGCTGGGTCTACTACTACACATTCCGCTAGATCATGCCCCAAACAGCAGCAGCCTCCAGTGGATATTTATACTTCACTTGTGAGGACTGCATCCTCTTCAGAAGAGACATTGTCCAGTATTACCGAATAACACCATGGAATAGCAGCAATGAACAAAAATGTGTGGAGGGGGGCAGCGGACATTTAAGTAAAGTTGGCAATTAATGAATCAGCCAGGACAGAACAGAAGCAGCAAGGTGGATTAGACTGCAATCTGTAATTGCTGTAGCTACTGGTGAGCACCGAGCACTAAATATATTGGGTGCCAATATGTGTGTCAAAGTCTGGAGCAGTAAATATATCGGTTGCCAATATAAACTGCTATACAGTATTTCTTTCAGAACTCACCTTTTCAATAAGTACTGGGCCTTCTGATTTGCTCTTCCCAAATGCTTAGCAGAGTATTTATCAATGCAAAACCTGAGCTTATGTGAAATTGCCCATTGCTCTAATCTAGTTTGCTCTTCCTGCAATTTCTCCACATCCTTGGAACACTGTATCACAGAGCCGATTTTAGTGTCATTCGTGAGTTTGGACAACCGTACTGCTCCCTCACATTTCATTGATAATATGTATATGTTGAACAAGATTGGTCCCAACATGGATCCCTGCTGCACCCCACTAGTGACATCAGCCCATTCAGATGAGACAACACTAATGTACACCTGCTACTTTCTCTCTGTCAGCCATGATTCTGTCCAGGCCACTAGTTTGTTGTTGATCCCTAAATGTTTCAAGATTTCAGTTAATTCATTGTGTGTTATTGTATCAAATGCTGGCTATAATACAGGAAAATCACTTCCACTGGATATGCCATGTTTAGTGCCTTGCTGACCCTCCCAAAGAATTGTATCAGGTTGGTCTGGCATGATCTTCCCCCAGTGAACCCATGTTGTGTAGTGTCAGCTTTATTAGTTTCCAATAGAAACTTCTCAATTTGTTCTTTTATTACCCTCTCCAAAACCTTCCCCAGTACTGACATCAGACTCACTAGATGATAGTTTTTGCTGTCCTTTCTATTGCCCTTCATATATATTGGTATAGGTCACTCTTCTCCAGTTGTCCACAACACATCCATTGTGCAATGTTGTCTGAAACAGCATTGTTACTGGTCCTGTCAGTTCATCTGCCAATTTCCTAATGACCCTTTAGCGTACCCCAACTGGTCTTGGTGCCTTGTTAGCATTTATCTGCCATTGCCTAATTCTAATGTTATTTCCTCCAACTCATACCTATGCACCTCTCCCCCATTGCTACTGGTGGTGTACTATCTGTTTTAGCATTAACAGAACAGAAATAGCTGTTGAACATTATATGTACTATTTATTTTTCATCTTTAGCTAAGTTAACCTTGTCATCCTACAATGGCCCCACCTGTATATTATTACTTCACTTGTAGCTGATAAAGTTGTAAAACATGTTATAATGCTCCCCTACATCTGTTGCCAACCTTGATTCATAATCTATTATGGCTTTTTTTTTTTTTGCTCTTTTTACACAGCTTGACTGATTTCTTGTAGCCTATCAAAGCTTCTGGAAAATTATATTTTTAGCCCTGTTATAGGCCCTTCTTTTCCTTCTTATTAACCTTATATTTTTGTCCATCCATTGAGGTATTCTACCAACCCCATTGTATTTAACTTTTTATGGTACTTATTTCTCTACAAGCTTATCTAATTTCTTTATTAATACATCCCACTCTTCTACTACTGATGCCACTACCTATGCACCCCAGCATTCTATCTACCTTGCCTACTGCTTTACTACATTAAGTTTGCTATAGGTCATTCTTTATTAACACTCTTAGGTCTCTCTCCTCTGTTGTCTTTTCTATGTTCACCCCCATCATGTACGTTACTCTTGGCTGCTTTGTTCCAGTATGCATGAGCTTACATTTTTTGCATTGAATTTTAATTAGCAGACCATAAATCATTTCTCAAGTTTTTCCAGATCAACTTTATCCAGTGTGCATGAACTTACATTTTTTGGCATTACATTTTAATTGGCACATGATAGATAATTTCTCAAGTTTTTCCAGATCCACTTTTTCTTTATTCAGCAAGCTTTATTGATTTTTAATACATTAAAACACAAAAGCAAATAAGAATGAAAAAGAAAGTAAAAGGAACCAAAATTAGTTAATTAATATACATTAAATATGTATTTACCTTAGTCACTGTGTCTTGGGTCAACCATCTCTATATAGGTAAATCATAACACATTAACATATGTTCTGGTAGTTGACTATAATTTTAACACAACAGTGTATTGTAGTCTTGCTGGTGTGTCATGTTTGATCTTTGGGTAAAAGAGAAAGGGTAAAATCAAGAAAATGTATGAGAAAGAAATAATAAAAAATAAAAAAGGGGGAAACCCCCAACCCCCAAACCCTCCCCACCCTAAAATAGTCTATCTCCATCATTGTTCACTCCTATCTCCATTAAAGCAACATTAAGCACTGATCATTTTCTTCTACTACGGTTAGGGATATTTTTCCCCAGATCAAAACCTGTTACTAGATGAGGGTCAATGATCATCAAGTTGTTTATTTTCAGGTTTCCATGTAGCTAATAATGCATCCAAGGCACCCCATTTGTCAAGATAATTTCGCAGCCGGTTATTCATGCTTGCAATATGTTTTTCCAGCTGTAGGGCAAGTAACATTTCTCTATGCCATTCTAATGTGGTAGGCAGAGTGTTCAGGGTCCAATGTCTCATGGGTACAAGTTTGGCCACTGCAGAAATAAGGGCCATGTAATATTTCTTTTGTTTCAAAGTTCCTGTTGGGAAAGAATTGAGTAGGCACGTGTCCAGGGAAAACAGTGAGTTTAGAGCCAGGATTGGGCTCAGAGAGTTTTGTATATCTTTCCAAAATATTTGAACTTTGGGACATGCCCATAACATGTGATAAAGATCCCCATTCTTATAGGAACATCGGGAACAACAGGGAGTAGGTATCTTGCCCATCTTGTGAAGCCTTTGGGGGGGTATAATATATATCATACATCACCTTAAATTGTATAAGTCGCAAACGATCTTGCTTAATAAACCTATATAGGTTATTCCAGAGTTGTTGCCAAAAGTCAGGTGCAGGTGAGAGAGATAGGGTCTTAACCCAGTACTGACTTATACCTAATGGTAATCATGTATCGAGGGACTGCAGTTCTTTGTATACTGCGGATACTGAATGTGGGTGGGTAGCAGTGTTTAATAGGTAGGATAAGGCAGTCCTAGGAGGCTCAAGGGGTCAACCCGTATTTATAAAAGAAGAGATTGCATGCATAATTTGCCAGTATTTAAAAGGGTGACCACTTAGTTCAGGGAGATTCCGCAGAAGTTGAGTATATGGTAACATATTACCATTGTCTATGACATCTTTAAGCTTGGCATCCTTTAGTGCAGGCCAGAAGTTTAACGGGATAGGTTTATGCTGGATCATGAAATGAGGGTTATTTAAAAGTGGTTGTTCTCCATCCACATGCCAGTTTATTTTCAGATGGTTCTGCAGTTGATTCAGAGCCCTCAATGACCACTCTATTGGGAATTTTTTGAAATGTATGGGGATATGTTTCAAGGATGAATATAGCAGCGATTGTAATGAGCATGAAGTAGAAGACACAAGGGTATCTTCTGTATTTAACCATGCTGGGGTATAAGACCCTGATTCTCTCTTGTGTGGGCCATACATCCAGAAAGCTAGCTTTGTAATGTGGTCTGCTCCATAATAATCAAAAAATGATGGAAGGGAAAGTCCTCCCTGGGACTTTGGTGCTGTCAACTTGTGGTATGCCCGTCTCACTGGTCTACCCTTCCAAATAAATTTATTAATTGTATTCCTTAGTTTATCAAACCATATTTTAAGAAGATAGGGGGCTAACATATTGAGAGGGTAGAGGATTCTAGGGAGAATATTCACCTTAATGATGTTGATTCTTCCCCGTAATGAGATCTGCAGGGTATTCCATTTTTCCAGGTCCATTTTGATTACTTATATTAACTTAGTGAGATTCTCTTTAACAATGGCAGAGAATGATTTGAAAATGTAAATACCCAGATAGGTTATACTTGTGTTTTCCCATTGCAATCCGTACTGCTTTATATCACTTTTAAATAATGTGTGGTTTAAGGGGAAAACAGTGGATTTAGTCAGGTTTAGTTTGTAGTAGGAGATCCTTGAAAAGGTTTCAATTTCTTGCAGTAGGGCAGGAACACTTACACTTGGGTTCATTATATGTATTAAAAGATCATCTGCATAGGCAGATAGGAGGTGTTGTCTGTTTCCTACAAGAATGCATTGTAGACCCTGAGTTGCAAGTAATTTACTGATAAAAGGATCTAAATAAAAATTAAAAAGGAGTGGTGAGAGGGGGGCATCCTTGCCTAGTGCCATGACTTAATGGGAATGGTTCTGAGAGGTGACCATTGCACCAAATCCGGGCTGTAGGGGATGAGTAAAGCAATTTGACCCAGTTAATAAATACTTGTGGGATACCATACCGGGAGAGTGCAGTAAACAGAATATGCCAGGAGACCCAGTCAAAGGTCTTTTCTGCGTCTAAGGCTATTAGAGCCGCAGGTATGGGTAGCTCACTAGCTATGGGAATGAGGTGCAATAATTGACGCGTATGATCACTTGAAGACCTTCCCGGCATGAATCCCACTTGTTCACTGCTAATTAGTGTGTCCATAAAGGGTCTCAATCAGTTGGCTAGTATTTTTGCTAGTATTTTAATGTCAGTATTATGGAGCAAAATAGAGCGGTAATTTTCCACATAGTGTGGGTCCCGACCTGGCTTGGGGATAATAGTAATCAGGGCTTCAAGATATGCGCATTCTGGTAGACCTGATTCGTACCATGAGTTAAAAACTCTGGTTAGTAAGGGGGAAAGTTCTGCAGTGTATAGTTTATACAGGTTGGTAGGAAGGCCATCCAGTCCGGGTGATTTATCTGATGCAAGCTGCTTAATTGCTAGTACTACTTCCCATTCCATAATGGGGGAGTTTAGAGATGAATGTTTATCTTCACGCAATACTGGAAGTGCTAACTGATCAAAGTAAGCTTGTACCTGCTCATTTGGGATTTCTTCATTTCTGCAATGATATAGATCTCTATAGTATTTTGCAAAACTGGACACAGTCTCCCTCGGATCTGTAATAAGAGGGCCCTCTTTACTTGAGTATAACCCGGGTATGAAGTGAGCTACCTCCGCTTGCTTAAGTCAGTATGCTAGTAGCTTGCTAGCTCGTTCACCCGATTCTAGGTATTTTATTTGGACACGTTTTAAAGATAGTTCCACTTTTTGGTAAACCAGATCTGAAAATTGGGCATGTAACGCATGGAGTTTGGTCCACTCAGAATCCAAGGATTGTTTACTAATACTAGATGCTAACATTTTTATCTCTTGGAGAAGAGATTCAGTTTGCATGTTATGTTTTTTCCTTTTGACCGATGTTAATCGTATGCATTACCTACGCAGGGCACACTTCAGGGCTGACCAGACTATGTCAGTTTTAGAGACGGTCCCCATATTAGTGTTCAAAAAGGAAATAATAAAGTGTTTAAGATGGGCCTGCGTATAGGGGATCTGGAGTAGTTGCATGTTCATTCTCCACATGAAATCTCTTTCAATCCCATGTCCGAATACTCCGACTAATGAAACTGGGGAATGGTCTGATATTACTCGTGGGTGGATTAAAGCTTCCATAACTTCAGGTAAGACATGGGAACTGCCCAAGATTTAATCTATGTGTGAGCAAGTATGATGGGGATGAGAAAAAAAGGTATATTGTTGCTCAGTGGGGTTTAATATCATCCAAATATCCAGGATACCCAATCCATTCATTAGGTCTTGCATGGCTCTCTGAGCCGGGGAGAGGCCAGTTTTTTTAGGGTCTGATTTGTCTAATGATGACCGGGGCATAATATTCCAATCTCCTCCCAGAACTATAGTTCTAGGGGGCATAGTGGGCACGATTCCCATTAGTTTGGTGAAAAAGGTTGGAGAGTCCCCATTTGGTCCATAAATTGATCCTATCATCAATTGATGTGTGCCCAGAGTACCATGTAATATTATATATCGCCTCTGGCTATCCCATACCTCATTTTCTAGCCTGATAGGGACATTTTTATGGAAAAGAATAGTGACACCACCTCTATTTGTGGAAGTACCTGCCCCGTAGGACTGCCCTACCCATCCTTTACACCATGATGAAACGTCTTCCCTCTTGAGATGCGTTTCTTGTAGGCAGATATCAGCTCTGAGAGATTTCAGATGTCTTAGTATTACTTGCTGCTTAGTTCTGTCCCTGGCGCCTTTTATATTCCAACTAAGGATTGTGTAAGGACCTGTCAATGTTAGACAATAATATTAGGTTTCCAATTACCCTGGGGCATATCAGAATTCTGGTGGAGGTGCTTAATGTTTTTATCAACACCTAGTATAAATAGGTAGAGAGGAGATGATCTGTTCGAATATTTTCCCACCCCCCCCACATTATCCCACGCAAACTCTAAAACTACTCTCAGTTCCAATGAACTAACTACCATCTGATATGTCAGGTGATGCAAAACCATCAAACAACCTAGAGACCATTACCCCCCCAAAGCCTCCACCCCAACTCGCTAGATTATTCTGGCATTTTAACTAGAGCCAAACCTTTGGCTGTTTATTTTTAAAGGTAACAAAAGAAAAAGTTTGTGGGTTCATTTGAAGGAACGCTGGGTCAAAAAAAAGGAAGCAAGGTGAAAATCTTCAAGTTAGTCAAAAAACCACAAAACTTGACTACATAAATGCCAGTAATAAAGGACTAATGCCAAGAATAGGCTATTAGCGAGCTCTAAGTTAAATCCCATCATGATCAGTATATCTTTTCCACTATTTAGGGTAAGATCCAAACATTCAACTCGTGCAAACTTAATTATACAAATGGATTCTCAAATCTTAGTTCATGACATTCCCTTCATGCCAAGTGTATTTTAAATGGCCAATTAGGTGTCTTTCATTTTGTAGGGGTGAGATTATATTTTTCTCTTATGTTATATCAAAATTGGAGAACTCACATTTCCTCTGGGTTGGATTCTTAATGATCGTTCATTGTTTATAGGAGTAATTATAATATCGCTGTACCAGGAAGCAGTAGCCATCTATTTATGCACAAAGTCATGCTTTAGGTAGCGGTGCCACAATAGAAATGTCAGTGCGAGTGGAATCAGACTTCTCTGAGCGTCTATTGACTGGGAATAGAATTTGTTAGGGGTTATCCGCAAGTTCCGCGAGCTGTGGCCTCAGTAGCCTTGGCACGAAAAAGCTGCCGCTACGAGTGGACCCATGTTGTCTACTTTATGTATTAGGTCTTTGCTCGAGTATCGCTGGCATGAAAGGACTGTCATTACAGGTAGGATCCAGCTTCTCCTGTTATTAAGTGATCCAGTGTTGAGTTATAAGGTATTGTACATCAACTGTGGCTTTAGTAGCAGAGGCACAGAAAGCTGCCGCTACGTATAAACTTAAATGCCATGCACTAGTGGCTCCATTTCACTTGAATAGATCTGGAAGTGCTGCTTTTAGTTCACTCTTTACTTGCTCCAGGGATTCAAAAGACTGCCATTGGTCACCGAGTTTTACTTGTAGTATCGCCGGGTACTTAACTCGGAAAGGCTTGCTTGCGGCTATTAGTTTTGTAACAAGTGGATGAAGCTCTTGTCTTTTAACACGGACCGGGTGAGGCAGATCTTTGGTTACTCTGACCTTCCTCCCTTCCCAAAGGACTTCTTGTAGTGCTTTAACCCTTGCCATTATGTGTTGTTTGTCTTGAAAGTTAAGTAGCTTAAAAATGATAGGCCTGGGTGCTGAGCCAGGGGGTGGGAGTGGCCAAAGTGCCCTGTGCGCTCTCTCCACAACATAGGTCGAGCCATTAGGGGAGGGCCCTGCAATTTTCTCACAGAACTTCTGGACAAAAAGTATGGGGTTTGCACCTTCCTCCTTTTCTGGTATGCCCATTATTAGGAGATTGTTTCTACGGCTCCTCCCTTCAAGGTCTGTTAATTTATCTTCCAGTTTTTTAATTCTTCGGTTAGTTAAAGTCTGATCAATAACAACCTTATCCAGTTTTTTCTCTGCCGAGGTAAGGCGGGCTTCTGAGTCCGTCATCCGAGTATTTAAGGAGTCGGTAGCTGTTTTGATTTGGTGGATTTCTTCTACTATACTATCGATCGACTCCTGCATGGGCTTCATGATTTCTAAAAACCTGTTTTCTGTTAACTGCGATGAATTTGCAGGGGTTTTCGTCACTTGAGCTTTAGGCCGCTTTGGGGCCTTGTCTTTCTCAGGGGATGACGGTGGTGAGTGTCACAGTGGTGCTTTCCGCATAAAAACTTCCATTTTCAGCACTTTCCGTTGTTTTATGAAGTCTCTCTATAGAAGTTTTAAGCTTGAATCCTCCATATCAGGTTTGATGAGCTGTTAATTTAGTTGGTTTTAGCGAGTTAGGTACGGAGCTAATGGAGGTTGCTTCTGTTCTCTTAGGCTGCCATCACGTGACCCAGATCCACTTTAAGTGGTCTTATACCCTCATCACTCTGTGCTCTACCTCAGACCTTATCATCTTGTCTGGGAGAGTTCACAATACATTTCCATCCCTATTTTTTCAGGTCGATCCACTCCAGTCCAATAAATTGACCCTTCTTAGGGTTCATGTTTTGGTGCATCTCAAAGGGTTTGATTTTCAGTCAACCCTAAGAGCATTGCAATTTGCACTGATCAGCGGCAGTGGCACATTTTGTGTATGTCAGGGACCCCACACTGCATTTTATAAAAGCGGGGGTGCCTGTGCCATAGTGCCATGAGTTGCCAGAGGCACAGGGTTGTGCCATACAGGTGATGCACCTGAGGGGTTGTACTAGCTATGGACTAATGAGTCTCTAAGACTCTTACCTTTATAGAAGGTGACTCTAGGATAGTTTTTAACTAATTGCTTAAGGTCAATGTCATCTTATAGATTAGACCTGGCCCCAGGAATCGTATTTGGTTACAAAAATAACCGGACTTTGATCAATGTCCAAATTTTTGTTTTTCTTTGATATTGAAAGGTTTTGCCTGTCTAAAGTATGTATCTTTTTCTCTGTCTTTTGTAACGATGTGAGCATTATATCCTTTTATGAAGTAATGATTTATTAACTCTTCTGACAACAATTCAAAGCCTACATCAGAGATGCTGTTTCTGTGACTATGCAGCAGTTGGCCATAGGGTATAGACTTGATTAGGGAATTAGAGTGCTCACTGTCTGCCTGTAACATAGTACACCATGCAGTGGCTTTCATATATCCCTTCATTCTTACAGTTTTACCACACAGACCACATCCTCAGCAAAGTACTGCCATTTGATGACTAAGGACCCGATTTTCAAAACCACCTGCATCGGACGCAACCTGCAGCAAATTAGGGGACTATGTCTGACGCAGCTGCGGAATGGCAAAAGTTAGTATTTTAAAAGGTTTACCACAATTTGCCACTTGCTGCAAACCTTCTGGACAAACCACAACATGAGGCCCTGCACCAGGAAGGGGGTGCAGTGGGAAACTGGGATGCATCCCAGGCCAAGTTGGCAGGGAGCAACTGAGGTGCCCCAAGAAACAGAAAGCCTGGAACCCAGGCATTGCCTGGCTACTATCATCCTGCCAATCCCCACAGAGTCCGGACCTCCCCCTACTGATCCCCAGTCCCACCTATAGGGGACAAACTGCCCCAGTCCAATAGCACCCCCCATCCCTGAATATCATGTAATGGAATAGCAGTAATTTTACCTGGTGGTCTAGTGGCCCCCCATCCTGTTAGGCACTGTTCACCCACCCTGCTTCCCCCATTTTCACCCTGATAAGGCAGCCAGCACTGCCCTCCACACATCACCTTGGCTGCAGCAGAATGCACTATCAGGGAGTGTGTACTGTATATAGTACATGCTCCTAGACAGCACATTCTGTGGCTGGTCAAGATGGTGTCTGAAAAGGCACGTTAATAGTCCACAAACATCGGGCGAGGAGATGGAGTGGTTTAGCAATGACTGATGGGGTGGGAAGGGTAGGTGTCCACTAGAACCACCATGGAATATTCCGCACTGTTTTCTAGTGTGATCAGGGACCAGGGAGACACTAGAGCACTGGGGTTTTTTTGACTACTGACATGGAGGGGATAGGGGATTGCAGATCAGGGGGTGCACTATGAGACTGGGGAATATGCAATCACTGAGTTAGTTCTTTGGATCTTTGGTTTATATTTTGCATATGGTATGTATACGTACGCTAAGGGCAACCACAATGTAGGCAGATGCAACAGATATGGGAGAATGAGGTGGATTATGGAAAAAGGAATATACTATTGTGGACAACTCCAGTTGTATTGGGCACAGCTCCACAGTATTGTTCTTGGTGAGTGTGTTCCTGCTATTGCCCAAGTGACCGTGGGACCTCAGTCACAATGGCAAACGTATGTGAAATGGACTTTCTCTAACTTGTTTCCTTGTACTCTGAATAGAAGCAAGAATATATGATGGACAGTATTCTGCAGGGTTTTGTAGGGGACCAGATCTTATGTTTAATGTTGTGGATGGCAACCATACTCCTTGTAGCTATATGGGTTGAAAATAAAAATGACTTATGAAATATGAAAGGGGGATTCTACACTATCGGGACAGTTACTATACAGTAGGGCACCAGTTTACTGACACATTATAATGAAACACTGCTCCGTGCCACATAGTCAAATCCCCTGCCCATCTGTGCCACTACATCCCCACTGTCTCCTCCTATATGGTCCTTTTGTACCCCTGCTGTCCCCTGTACTAATCCATACCAGGGGTGCAACCACTTATACCACCTCCTGACTGGTCTAAGTGGGGCTTTGAAAATCTCCAAAAAGGGGATATTGCATCCCTGCCATGGTACAAGCCCCCTTTCAACCTGGCGCACCTGTTGTTTGGCACAACTTCTAGCACAAGGGGGCTTTGGTGCAGCTGCAATTAAAGTGGATGCAGACTGCCTTTGAAAATCATATTTGACACAAGTTACGCCACAAGTCACCTCTTGCAGCAAACTGTTTGGATGCAGACCCCTTGTGTCCATCTCAGCCCTTTGAAGATCAGACCCCAAGTCTGTGAATAGGTTAACATCTGTGTTAAATACTGTGGTTTGTTCCCATGTCCCTAAAAAGAGATTAGCATAGATAAGGCCATACTAGCCACCATTGCTGTCCCAAAAATGTGTAGGTAATATTCATTTATGAGTTCAGAAACACTGTGACTGAGGACAAATACCAGAGCTGCTAATACAAAGAAGATAGGATTCCTAGCTCGAGCAGCACATTAAGGAAACATGTCATGACGTGCCTTTATTCCCTGATGGTGGAGGACTAATATGTAAAGACTTTCCACATAAATCCCTAACTAGAAATAACTCTCATCCCATGAAAAGTCAGAAAATTTAAACAAAACATTCACTATATCTCCAACATGGGATTTCTGATCCATAAAAATGTGTTGAAGGAGAATTTTGATGCATTTCCCCAATTTTTCCATATAGAATCTTACTCCTGAAACAGCCGGTTGGCCAGGGGGATGGCTGAGGTTTCTATTTACTTTGTGGAGAGTGTAAAAGATAGGAACAACTGGGAATTTGGGGAAAATGAAATGGAACTTTGCTTCAGTCATGATCCCCCTTTCAAGATCTTCTTGTAGGATAATAAACAATTCAATTTGGATTTCCCCCTTAGGGGTTGCAGTTCAGTTTTCTGTAGCTGGTATTGTGTCAAGTAAGGACATCACTATTTGCTTATAGTGTAATTTATTGAGAGCAACAATATTACCGCTTTTGTCTGTGTGGTTTTATCTCTGTGTCCTTCCTTGAACAAATATCTTGTAGGGCCTTTTGTTTCAGTGGCTGTATGTTGTTCTAGCAGTGAACCTGTCCCCTTTAAGGTATTGCTCTATTTCAGATTTCACAACCTTTTTCTAGGCCTGAATTGTTGGGTTCTGGACCACAAGGCAGAATGTGGGTTTACTTCTCAGTCTCCAAATGCAATGTAATGTAAAAACATTTTCTTTGCCCATATCAAAAAAATAAATGTTTTCTCCTTGTCCTGCTCAGTATATGCATTAAATCATACTAACTCAAATAAAGCAATAACATTCTCTTGATCAGTGTCATTAATACTAGTACTCTGCTGTTCAAAATTCATCTCACCGCCCCACCTCCTCATTCATATTTTCCATAACATCCATTAAAATACTTAGGTCGTCTGCAGGACAGGCTTCACTCAGACTGTCTACTAAGTCCCCTCATATTCCTCACAGTTTGTGTATAATCAGAATCCCTAAAGAAATACATATTGTGGAGTTTTCTGAAATACTTAAAGAGGAATACCTGCAGCTAATACCTATCCAGTCTGTGGTGGCACAAAGGAGAATCTTTTTAAGACCAATGTAATTTCTTCTTTACTTGGTTCCTTCCTGGACATACATTTATTATTGTTTGTTTGATTTTCTCTCCAGGTGTACCCTCCACTGGTCCAGTGCAGCCTTTCATTTTACATACCCTTATGGCCCTCCTTGTTTTCCTTTCTGTGATGTTAAAAAAAAACTCACTCTGGTCTGCTGTAACTAGTTCCTGTGATGTTCCCTACTTCTCTGTTGAGGAACTAGTTTTGTGACTCTGCTCCTTGCCCCTTCTGCAAAACTTTGACCTCCTTCTACTGCAATGATGAGACTTTTTTGCTTGTTTGTTTTTTCATATATCATTTCTGTTTTAAATTTAGATAATTTAGTTTTAAGATGATTTCAAGGTTTGCAAACATTGAATTATCTTTATATTGATAAACCTCCTTTCTGTCACCTCTGTCGTTTTCAAGAAATCAGTATGCTTTTCTATGTCATCTTTAATTGCAAGCTTCAATGTTTTCTGAGAACACTCTGTTATGACCTCATGCCACTATACCCTATGTTTAAAACTGACAAAATCAACTGTAGGGGCTTTGGTAATTCTTAACCCTCCTGTGACTCTCTTGAATTTACATATTTATCAAGGGTGATAAAATTATATGTGAGTGTCACTTCCACAAACAGTACTTTTTCAAATTTTACAAAATGCTGTTTGATATCATCAGTCTCTGAATTCAAACTGTGTTCTCCACTGAGCTGCTTACTAGCTCTTTTTCTGCACTGAAGAAAGTCTGCAGTGTTATGGTAAGGTACTACTCCAATTTTTGCTGTACACAATATCATACACCAGGCATTATATAAAATTTACTTTTGTATGCAAGTTCAGTGCTGGATGTGCACATCCAGTAGATCCCAGTTGCAGTTGCAAACACCATTGAAATACCCATCTTATCTCTCAAAGCCCCAGCCGACGTTTGCTGCTGTAGTCAGTCAGTCTCACAAGATATTTAATTTATTTATTTATTTAGTTTTTGTTAACTGGGTAAGTGCACTAGCCAGCAAGTGACTGTTTTCAGGCACGACCCGGGAGGTACAATTACAATACAGACATAGTACAGCCAGGAATTATTTGAAACATCAGAACCATCAAAACAGAGAGACAAATGCGCTGCAGTATAGGAAACAATAATAATGCAGAATATCAACAATACATATTAACACTGTATCAAAGCAACATACTTAAATGTGAAAGGTGGAGGCGGTAAGGCAGGGGAGTAGAGGCAACATGAAAAACACCAGATAGGTAATAGGGATGAGGAGAAAGAAAAGAGGGGGCACCTCAGATACGGCAACAGCGGGAGAGAGGTACCAACCTGCAGCCGGGCTTGTGGAGCCACAAGATGGCAGGAGAGAGAGGGTGGCGGGGAAACAGCAGAAGCAGCATTAGCGAAGGAGGGAAGAGTGTGGAACCGGGCGGTGGAACTGGAGACGGCAGGCTGAGGTGAGTAAGTTGGCGAGGAGGATAGAAGGAGGAGATACGGCAATGGCGAAAAGCACCAAGGTCAGGCCGAGCCAGTGGAACCGAGAGACGGCAAGGCAGGAAGGAGGGGTCGGTAGACGGCAACAGCGCAAGAGGTGGGAAAGTACAGTCAGGGCGGGTGGAGCCGAAAGACGACTAGCCATGGGTGAGAAGGTCGGTAAGAGGGGAAAAGGAAGAGCATGCAAAGGACAGAAGTGTAAAAGGAAGCCAGCCAGTGGAACCAAGAGGCGGCTAGGGGCAAGGAGGGTCGGTAGATGGTGGAAGAAAGTGGTGGTGTAAGGAGAAAGGTGACACAGTGTGGCAGAAAGAAGGGACTTGTGGGGGCATATATAAGGTGGGAGCAGGTAGAGGTAAGTATAGTGGGAGGAGGGAAGACCGGGGAAGAAGATAGAACAGAGAATGGGGGAGAGGAAACAGAAGGGAGAGATAGTGCAGTTAGAGAAACCAGGAGTATGAAACAATATCAACAGGTAACATTAAACTTGAAAGACAAGCAGATTGAGACAGTATTAATAACTAGGCTAAAGTAAGACATCAATTATGATGAATAATATAAAAATAGTATAAACTACACTACTCGTATAAACAACAGTGTTATTAATGGAAATGTCAGTAAAAATGCAATGCATCAGGTGGGGTCAAAGCAGACACATTTGTCCATTATAATGAGGAAAGTTCTCAGTTTCCTTTTGAAAGACTCATGGGTGGAGCTATCTCTCCGGTTCTGCAGTAGCAGGTTCCAAAGGTGGGGGGCAGCATAGTGGAAGGAGTTCATACCCTTTTTAGTCCTGCAGAAGGGGATGGAGAGTAATGACTGATCCGCAGATCTGAGATTTCTTGTGGCAATGGCGGTGTTAGTAGATCAGACAGGACAGCAGGGTTTGGATGTCCGTGGGATGGAGTCCACAAGGTTGTGCAAATAGTACTGTCTGATGGAGGAGGGAGAGCCAGCCAAGGTCCTGATATAGAAGGCAGCGATGGTGTAACCGAGGTGCCTTGGCTGCAAATCTGCACACATTATTGTAGGTAGTATCCCAAAGATGAAGTGAGGATTTTGAGGCTAAAGACAGGATGGGACACCCATATGTGAGGTTGGCAATAGAATGCCCGGGCTATCGCCAGTTTAGCAGGGGGTGAGAAGGTGTTTGGCTCTATATGCAGTCCCCAGTTTATAGTTTACTGTTTTGCAAGTTTCTTGAATATGGGTTTTAGGTCCAGGGTTTGATCCAGGTGGATGCCAAGGAAGCGAAAGGCAGAGACAGCTTCAATAGGGTTCCTTCTGTGTCTGAGACTGAGATGGATAGGGACAGGATCTAAGTCTATGGTTGGAGCCAAACATCATCACTTTTGTCTTACTTGTGTTTAGGACCAGATGTTGAGAGCTCAACCAGTGTTGTACAGCATGAAAATCAGTGGTGAGCTGATTTAATTCAAGGACATTGTTGGAATGATAATATATTACTAGGTCATCCGCATATAGAAGTGAGTGCCCTGAGGTGACCAGCTCAGGAAGATTGTTTACAAATAGAGAAAATAGAAGAGGGCCAAGTATAGACCCTTGAGGGTCCCGATGTTAATAACAGCACTGTCAGACACAGATGAATTGAATTTAACTGCTTGCGTTCTGTTGGAGAGGTAACTTTTGAACCAGCTAGTAACTGGAGGGAGAAACCCAGGGTATTGAGAGCTGATAGAAGCACAGAATGGTTGACCAGATCGAAAGCCTTAGTTAAGTCAATGAAAACTGCCCCTGTGAGCTTTCCTTGATCCATATTGTGAGCAATATCAGTGGTAAGTTTCGCAAGTGCAGTCATAGTGCTATGATTCTTCCTAAAGCCATGTTGTGCTGAGCTTAGTAAGTTGAATTTCTCGAGGTGTTTGGTTATCTGTAGGGAAATGATTTTTTCCAGTACTTTGTTCAGAACAGATAGAATTGCAATGGGTCAGTAATTAGAAATGTCATTTTTGCTTCCTTTCTTAAATACAGGAGTAACTCTGGCTGCCTTCCAGATTTCAGGGCGACCCCATTGGAGAGAGATAGGGTGAAAATGTGCGAGTGGACCAGAGATGAGGTGGGAGTCCATCTTAAGTAGTCTGGGTTCCAGGCCATCAAAGCCAGTGCTGGTGTTGTCCGAGTGACCTGAGCAGTTTTAGGACCAGATGCCTAGGTACTTTCCTGAAGTAAAAGGGGTTGGTTAAGTTTGGGAGTCCATCAGATGCTGTAGGGTTAGGATGTGCATGAGAGGGTTGTGATGGGAGGGAGGCTGTGTAAGCAGATAAGTCAGAGAATTGTTGATTAAACACATTAGCAATCGTAGTGGAGTCAGTACAGTGCATGCCATGGAGGACCATATCAGATGGAGTCACATCTTTGGCAGTACCCAGAAAGGACTTAATATGACACCAAAACTTGCGGGGGTCATTAGAGGAATTTATCAGCAAATTTTGGCAGTATTTGCTTTTGGCCTGCCTGATGCATTTTTTACAGTTGCTTCTATCTTGCTTGTACAGAACGACGTCCGACTGTAGCCCAGTTTTTTTGTACCTTTTCCATTGATTGTCTCTAATTTTCAATCTTTGGAGCAGATCTTTCGTAAGCCATCTCGAATGCTGACCCCTTACTCTCCTTCTGACTATGGGGAGGTGTTTCTTTTGTAAGGTGCTAAATATTGTCAAAAATGTATGGAGGGCATCATCCACACTGGTGGCGGAGTAAATGTTGGACCAGTCGACACAGGAGAGGTCAAGTAGAAAGGCCTGCTGGTCAAGGGCTGCATAGTTTGAGAATCTTATCAGTGGGTAGGGGTGGAGGAGGAGGTGGACAGGACCTCCAGTGGCAAAGTGTGAGGAGTGGTGGGTGATAGAATCAGAAAGCACTCGGCATCCAGAACACGGTCAGGCCTGGAGGTGAGAATCCAGTCAAGCAGTGACCCGGAGTGCAGAGTGTAGATCTGGTGAAGTCTGTTATAGTTTGATATAGGTTGTGTTTTTGTAGTAGGGATTCAAGGACATTGTGTTGTGGTCCCAGCCAGTTGATGTTCAGGTCACCAAGGAGAAGAGCCTCATTCGATTTCACGTTTTGGGAGACATAATGTAGCAAGTTCTGTAGACCACTCATTCCGCTTGTGGGGTGGATTGTAGACACAGATGTCGTGCAGCAGTTTTGAACCCAGTGCCAGAGTAGCATGAAGAGTTTCACAGGGTGTCAGGGAATCAGTGCAGGGTTGGATGTTCAGGACCAGATGTGTTTTGTACATGATCATAACCCCCTTTTGACCCAGTGCGGTCTTTTCTAGAATATTATAGCCAGGCAAGACAGAGTTATATCAGGTACGCAGGCTAATGAAGTCTCCGGATAGACAAAAGTATGTCAGGGTTGATCAGTTTAGCTAGGCTTCAAGCTCAGCCAAATTACTCGTGAGACTACGGATGTTCATGTGGGCTATAACTAGACCCTTTTTGTGATTGCAGTTGCAGAGGGTGAGGCGCAAGCCTTAGGGCCCAGGTTGGGTTCCACATCACCGAAAGCATAAGGAGCCACGCAAGTGAGGTGGAAGAGAGGATAATGTTGGCAGAGATAGTGCATGGCGGCGTTGGGTCTGTGGTAGTGCAAGAGATATAGCGGACAGATAGATAGATAGAGCCTCTTTTTAGCAAGATAGAGTGAGCAGGAGTAGAGCGTCAAGTAATAGTTCAGCAGGATATTAGAAAGCGTAAAGTCCCTATCATTATTAGTGCAGGAAGAGTAGCAAGGGTGTGAAATTGTTAGCCAGTTTAAACATAGCAGGAAAGACATAATTACAAGTAAAGAAGCTTTAGGGGTGAGAGGATGGCACATTAGTGGGAGACTGGGGTGCTGCATCATGACTATCGCAGCTACTTACACAGCAGCAACAATGCTAATAATGAGAAAGAGCCGACTTCTAGAGGAGTGGCTCAATTATAAGGATAGTTATACACAAGACAGTCGGGAGATGGGATAACGCCTAGTGGGAGAAGATATAACGAGCCAATGGAAAAATAGACACTTAGTCATACTATGACAGACTAGCGGCTATAAAGCTAAGGGGTCAACCAGAGTGGGTGAGGTGGGGAGGGTGAGGCGGCGTGAAGCACCAGCAGGAAGTGTGTAAAGGAGAGCTGTTTCACAAGGCCGGCATTCTTGATCTCCAAAGCGGGTAAAATTAAAGCTATCCTTATGAAAAGGAAGTGATTACAGCCGCTTTCTGTGTGGAGAAGGTACAAATTAGTGCCCATCCCAACAGGCGAGCGGGTGACAGGGAAGTGAAAAGTGTGGCCCGGCTTAAGGGCTTGCGCTGGCGCACAAGGTACCAGGAGCGGCGTGGTCCTGGTTCCCTTCCTCGGTCATTCGCAGTTAAATCAGCCGCCTTCAGCGGTGAATCCGGAGGCGTGGTCGGTAGCTTCTAGGCGCAGCTTTCAGGCAGACACCCCTGGGTCGGGGCGGAGCAGCGTCCTGATGGTGTAGGTCTTGGGTGGAGGATCCACAGCCCAGCAGATCCGGGAGAGTCTCTAAGGAGTTAGGGAAAAGAAGGCAGATTAAGTAATGGTTTGAACAATAGAGGAGGTGGAGGTGAGAAGAGGAGAAGTGACTAAAGAGAAGGTAGGCTAGTGCTAGAGATAGGTAGAGGGTTTTTTTGGAGAAGAGCAGTAACAGCAGAAGCAATTTAAGAAAAAAAGGTGGGAAGCTCGCGCTGCCCAGTACAGAAACAGGATCAGGAGGTATAGAGGTTGGAAAAGGAAGCAAACAGGTATAAACTTACAGAAATAAAGTGAAAAAATAAAGGACACTGGAGAAAACAGAATAAATATAAATATAAATGCAACATTTCAACTGTCTGACCCCAATATACCATCTGTGTCACTGAGTTACATAGAAACATTGAAATTGATGGCAGAAGGGGACTGCAAGATCCATCTAGTCTGCCCGATATGGATAACTACCCCTCCATCCTTTCTGTGAAATGATACCTTTGTGCCTGTCACATTCATTTTGGAATCCATTTACCATTTTGGTCTCCACTTCTTCCTGGGGCAGGTAATTCCATGGGTCAGCCACCCTCTCAGTGAAGAACTTCCTAACATTGCTCCTGAATCATCCACCCTTGAGCCTCATATCATGTCCTCTAGTTCTGACACTTTTCTTCTCCTGAAGGAGCTCCTGTACCCCTACAGTACCTTATTTATACACTTGATATACTTAAATGTCTCAGTCATGTCCCCCGTCTCCCTCCTCTGCTCCAGGGAGTACATGTTGAGCTCCCTCAACCTATCCTCATATGCCATTTGATGCAGACCCAGAATCATTTTTGTGGCTCTCCTCTGCACCGTCTCAATCCTGTCAATGTATTTTCTAAGGTTCAGTCACCAGAACTGTACACAGTACTCCAGATGGGGGCACACCAGCACCCTGTAAAGTGGCAGCATCACCTCCTTTCTGTGACTCATGAGTCCCTTCCTATGCAGCCCAGCATACCACTGGCCTTTCACACTGCTTCCCTACCTTTAAGTCATCTGATATAATGACTCCTAGGTCTCAATCCTGGTTGGTGCATGCCAGCTGCCCCCCTCCCAGGTAGTATCCCACCTTGTGATTTTCCTTGCCTAAGTGCATGACCTTGCACTTCTTGGCATTGAACTTCAACTGCCAGGCATCTGACCACTCCCCAAGTTTCATCAGGTCAGTTTCCATGCTCTTGACTCCTTCTGGGGTGTCCACTGTGTTGCAGATCTTGGTGTCATCTGCAAACAGACACACCTTTCCTTCCAATCCATTACCGATGTCGGCTATGAACGCATTGAAGAGTAAGGACCCCAGCACCAACCCCTGAGGCACTCTACTAGTTACTTCCCTGTCTGTTGATAACACTCTATTTACCTGCACCCATTGTGTTTTTCCCCTTCAGCCAGTTGATCACCTAACCCACTACTTCTTTACCTAAAAGAATAAATCAAGTCCAATTTGACACAACCTGTCCCTTGTGAACTAAAGTTTTTTTTTTCTGTCCTTAAGGCTGATTTCCTTAGTTTCCTCAAGGAAGCCAACTATCTTTTCCTTCATAACTGATTCCAGTAGCTTTCTCACTATAGGAATTTGGCTCAGTGGAATGTAATTGCCCAGGTCTTCCCAATCCCCACCTGTATGCTGGTGAACTGGACCTTCACCTGATGCCATTGACTGACCTAATAAGCCTGGCAAGGGCCTGCCTCATCACCTTAAACCCCTGTGACTGTAGCCCATCTGGGCCTGGGGACCTGTTTATGGTCAGGTCATGAAAACCCTTCAAAACTCTTTCCTTAGGTATATATATCCTACATCTTATTTGTTGTACCCTCAGATGTGATCTTGCTGTTGGGAATTACTTTTGCAGCCTACACCATGAACACAGAACTGAAGTACTCATTAAATTTGTTTTCCTTTCCTTCATCTTCTTCCATGCTCATTCCAGCTTCCTTCATTCTTTCTATGCTACAGTATCTTGATGTTTTCTGTATGTACTCAAGGAAAGTGTTAATGTTTTTCTTGAAACCCTCCACTATCATTAGCTCTATGTTTGCTTTACTTTTCTCCAGCTTATTGTTATATATCACTCTATTGGTCTCATTCTGTTTCCCCTTGTATACCCTCAAAGATTTCCATTTGTCCTGGATTGCCTCACTCACGTGCCTGTCTTTCCAAAGGGATTTCTTTTGCATTCTTGCCTGAGGTATACATGTTATACAGTATTTGGAGGCACCTGTTATTGCCCCTTTTCATTGCTACATACATTTTCTCTGCACCCTCTATTGCATACATGTGTTTTGGTTGATTGTCAACAAAATTCTAAATTTAATAGCATTACAGTTGCTGTGTCTGATTGGATTATTCGATTGAGATGTCCCCAGTAATGTCCTGGTTGAACATTACCAGGCCTACCATTGCTTCTCCCTGGTTGCCCCTTGCACTTATTGAGTGAGAAAGCTGTTCAATGTTACCTCTGTAAACTTTTGACTGTTGGGGCTTACTGCTGGTGGAGTATCCCATTCTATGTCGTAGTGCTTGAACTGTCTCATAACTATAGTTCAACACTGACTATCTTTCTTCATACTGTAATTACCCTTTCAAGATCCACATCCTTGTCTGCCCCCTGGTTTGGCAGTGTATAGATGACTAGTATTCTGTGCTTTCTCCCATTGTTTGCTATACAGAGTTACAGTAACTTAATACTGCCCACTCTGAGATTATTTGCCTTCTGAGATTTATGTCTTTTACATATAGTGCCCCCATCCCCCGGTATTCTTCCTGTCCTTTATAAAGTATTGTCAGGAACATTTACATCCCAACTATTATTTTGATTAGCTCAAATTTCAGTTATTGCTACTATATCCAGTTTGTTGTCAGTCATTATCACTCATGGGTCATCCATTTTATTGCCCAACTTACTGTACTTGCATTCATATACATCACTCTCCACTTGTCCTTACTGTCTCTTCTAGTCTTCCTACCCTTGCTGAATTCTAGTTGTCTATTGTTGCTACAATGTCCATGCCTGTATCCCCTGTTTTTTCTATATCTTCTGTGTAATAGGAAGAGTCAGCTTGGCTACCTTTCTGTGTGTGTGTGTGTGTTTATGTGCTTTATTACTGTCATCACCCTTTCTCAGCTTGAAAACTTGCTAACTGTGACATCTTGCTTTTGTCCAATGCATTGGTACCCTCTCCATCCTCTTTTTACTTTTCACTGCTTTGATCACCATCTTTCATTTAATTTATTCTTTTCCTCCACTTGCATTTTATTCTTTCTTTCTCTTGTACTTCCCACTAGTTCTGTATTCTAATCTCATTTCACTTCAATTGGAGATTTCAGTCCTACTGTTCACACCACCGTGTTTTGCACATTCACAAGCTTTAACATGGTCTTTTTGTGCCTTAGCACATTAAGCATTTGTCATGCTGGATTCATTTGAAAATGGCTATGTAATTTACATTATCCTTTACCGATAGTACTTCCCACTAGTTCTATATTCTGTTCTCTTATCACTTGGCTTCGAGGTCTCAGCCCTACTGTTTGTTTCCCCATTTGTTGCACTTTCACAAGCTATCACTTGGTCTTTTTGTGCCTTGTCACTTTAAGTCTTAGGCATGCTGGATTCATCCTTACCATTCTCCCATTCCTTTTGGTCCTATTTGCTTAGGCTATGCAGACCCACTCCATTTGGAATTTTAATTATTCAGATTATTTGTTATAATAACAATATACATATATATTTAGAAATTTGGAAGTGGCTATGTAATTTGCTTTCATCTGCAGTCCTTCTACAATCATGGTGCTTATTATGGATAGTCCTTAATTGCTACACTTGGCATTGAGGAACTTAGCACTGAATTTTTTAATCTATCTCCGTATATAGATAGGAGCATGTATATTTGGGGAATTATACTTTTAAAATATTTTTTATTAGATCATTTTTTTAATCCATCACCACTCTAAAATATTGGGTTATGCCTCACTTGATGTTGATCAATAGCATGTCATTAAATCTTACAAAGGGGCTTTTTTTTATTTCTCAAACGCTGCCACTTTAACAGCTATGCTTCTGAATGACCAGCTTGCAGTCAGGACATGCCCCTGATGAAGAGGCTTCTACCTTGAAGCAAGAGGTGTGCTGTATTTGTGAGTGTTGTGCCAGATTCTTTTCATTGTTGTGTTTAATTTGGTTCTAGCACAGTGAGACATATCAACTGTAAGCCCAGTATCTTGCTCATAGCAAAGTTTCTCATTCATTTTCTGGTGACTCAAAGTCTAAAAGTGCTCAGTTCTCCTTCCTGTCCCAATGCGCCTATAAAAAGTTCACTTCTGTTTGGACCCTTGACTCTCTTGTTAGATCAGCAGTTTGCAAAACATAGTTAAATTAGAACAACATGATTCCCAGTTCCCTTCATCTCTCTTGTATACCAAAATAGTAATACTACATCTAAGACAGGCACAAAATACAGTTACTCAGAAGTAACTCTGATGTAATTAATTTCCAAGACTGGTTATGCTGTAGCTAAATCTGGCACAAGGTAAAAAATAGATCCTGGTTCTGAACTGCTTACCAGTCTCCATTTTTTAACTGTGACTGTACCCAAACACACCACATTATCACTGAATGGTGTCAATGCATCTCAGTGCAGCTCCATGCTCTGCTTGGGTGTCTGCTCTAGATCTAAATATTAACTGCTATAATTAAAAACTGTCCACTTCCTCTTCTCAGCAAACAATGGCCCAGTTAGTTTATTTGCCTACTGTTGGTGTTTACAACCCCTACAGACTAGCCCTAGCCTTGGCTCCAAGTTCCCCACTCAACCCTTGACTGCTGTAAGACATAACCGAGTCCTCCTTTCTACCCCCCCCCCCGACTGCTGTCCTCTGAAATTTACTAGGATTACTCTCTAGGGTAGTTAAGTCTTTTATTGACAGGTTGTGCTGAGCAGTCAAGAAGAAATACTGCATAAAGTGGAGTAGGGTATGGATATACAGTATGTATCATATATTCCAAGAAGGAATATATGTTAATTAGTAGTACCACTGATTCAGATGGAGTTCTTCACTTAAGTTTCACTCAAGGTATCCTTTCTGTTTAAGTACTTTTTTCTTTGTTAAGGTGTTATAACTTAACAGGGCCTCTCTGGAATGTCTCTTATATTATAATAGATTCCAAGTATGAGGCTTAAGCAAGAGGACTGCAAAGCAAAGCTGAGCGATTCTTTCTGCCTAAACCTCATGAAAGGATTCTCTTATACTGTAAGAGACATCCCTCAGAGGCCCTGTTATCTTACTATAAATCACTTGAATTTAGCTCAAGTGATTTATAATAAGTTTAGAGTCTTTTTTTAATTAATCCCTCCTCCCCCCTGGAACTGAAGTGCAGCACTCCCCCCTAATACTCCCACACAAAAGCACGCTGTACACAATCTAAGAGGTACGGTGGCTCTACTTGCTGATTAGCTGAAATCACATTAGTGATTTAATAATACAGAGGATAACATTTTAAGGAACGACTTCTTGCAATTTGTTTAAAAGGACAGGATCATAAATAGCTACTTCTTAAATTCCCCCCAGTCTAGACTGGAAAGGAAAGCAATTTGCTGATGTATTTAGATGTGATATACACTGCCTAAGAGGTTTTTCTATTTAAAAGGCATCTGAACAGTTTCCATCTCTGGATTGCCTTTACTTTACATGTATCCAGAGCTGCTATGTGAGGAATTTTCCATGCCAGTTTCCCTTAAACTCTACCACCATCCTGTAAGGAAGTACAGAAGTCTCTCCAAGTGAATTAGTTTATCTAATCTTGGAGCAAAAGGTTGCTGCTCATTTAAGTGTTAAAATAATTCTATTGTTCCCTGGACCTGTTGAATAAAGTTTTCCATTTCTCCCTTAAAAGTTTTGTAGCATCTTCATCACTTTAATCAAGGACTAAATTTTTCAATAAAATGCCCTTGAGTTTCCTGTTGTGCATGGATTTTACCAAATGTTTACCATGATTGGTAGCTTATATAATAGTCACAAAAATCATTAATTGTGATTGGCAAGAACCAGTCATCTGACCGTGCATTAATACAGCATAATGTATGGTCATTCTGGTATTTAGCCTCATCTCAAATCAAGAGTTTTAGAATATTAAAGAAATGCTTGCCCACAATGTTTTTCACTCATTAATGTCATCTCCAGCCAGGCTGTCTGTACAGGCCAGCTGCCATGTTCAGCCCCATGGTCAACAGTACGTAATACCCAACCCACACATGCACCCACGGGCGTGCACACACACACACTCACACATGCTTGCACACTCACAAAACCCAGTCTGATGTGTGTTTTTAGTTTCCCCAAATTGTAGTGTGTGTAAACAAAAAAATTCCTAACAATAACCAGTGCTGCATTTGCCAATTAATCACTTGACTCTGGCTGTAGTGTTATCTCGATGTGTACCTTTGCAGTTGCACTCACAGCACTGATTCCTCTCTCAGACCTCTCACAATGATGAATACAGTATTCAGTTAGTTAAAAAATATCTCTCTTGGCATGGCTTTGTGTTTACTGCTCCTAGTGATTGCAACTTTAACAGGTGTGTGGTGGTGAGGAGGCAGCAACAACACAACTAAATCTCTTAGACTGCTCAGTTTTCCCTTCCCTTGTTGAGAAATGAGTGGTTGAGTGATAGTGTACCAGTGTTAATGTGGGCAGGGTTGCAGACCAGCATTTGGAAAAAGGTTATAATTGGAAAACCTGCCTGCCCCTCCCTATTACAGCAGTCTCTGTCATTTGCTTTCTCTCTCACTCTACCTCTGGATCTCAGCAGACTCTCTCAGTCACAGCACCCTGACATTGATCTTGGTCTGTTACACTCATAACACATATCAAAAACACCCTTGGCCTAAAAAAAAAACAACAAAGTTAAGCCAAAAAAACCTGACATACTTCTACATTATTTTTAAAACAAAATTCAATCATTGGTAGTAGGGCAGGAGGACTACAAAACTACACCTATAGAAAGTCTATCAGGTCAAATAAGCTAAAGCAAAGCAGTTATCTACATGTTGTCTCAGTAGAAGGAAGGACTATTTTAGCTAATAAACATTATAAATTTCAACTTACTTTATAATAAAATATGTATCATGATGATAATAATAACTATCTTTAAAAATAAAGATTCAGTTTATGATTGGTAGCATATTGTTACAGGCAAGTTTAGTAGCAAGTAGCAAGTTCAGTAGTTTAATATACAACCCAGATCACACCTGCCTGTCTTTTTGGCAAGATTCTAATAAAACATGAAGTATTGGAGGATTGTTTGCCTCCCTTTATTTGTAATCAAAGTTTCTGTAATGGTGTCCAGCCAAGTAGAAGAGGCTTTCACTTACCCAATTGTTTTTCAATTGAACATTATCACCTCACTTATGAAATGAGGAATTCACCCGGTGAATCAGTTAGCTCATGAACACCCAGCTTCCCAAAGTTTCAAATTGCTCATAAATTAATTGGTGCTCATAACTATTCCTCTGACTCTTAATCTTTTACTCTTGCAGTCCACATTAGTCCACATAATAACGATGGACTGTGTTGTTCCTATATAAATAGGGATAACATTGGCCATTAAAACTTTGGCATAAAGCCACATGAAAATGATGACTAGTGTTTTTTTCATACATAAAAGCACTCATCTGGTGGGCCCAGATTCAACCAGCAGGAAAATGTTTCTCATGAGCAGTGTTTCCACCAGTACTTATCTGGCTCAAATGTTCAGCAGTGGGAGAACCCTGCAGCATCATGGAAAAATAGAATTGCCACAGATTTGTACTTTGGACAGAAAACATGACTTTCCCAATTATGGCACTTGTCTTCTATTGGTCCAATAAGTTCCTTTGTGTACTTCCTTCATTCCATAGGGTTCACAGGTAGGACCTCTTGTTTCCAAATACAACATTAGTCCATTGGAGGGTGTCCCTCCCAATTTCATCTAAATATTAGCTCCATAATCACTATCCTTCCAGAGTATTCACCTTTCACTGCCTGAGATGATGATTTTGAAGGTCTCTTTCTCAAAAACCTTGCTGTGAATTGAGTGATGTTTATGCTAGTGGCAGACCTCTTTTTCTTTCCTATGATATAATAAGGGTGATGGAGTATGTGTTAATACTTGTTGATCTGGCAATCTTTTTGTATTACCATCCCAGGAAGGGTTTGCCTCACATTATCAATATTCTTATCCCAGTTCAAATGAATTGTAAGGACTTATATGACAAACACCATCCTGTAAATAATCACCCTGCACCATGGGGTCTATGTCTACTTATTTATTTATCTGAATTTTGTTGACTGGGTGGGCCAACTGAGACAGAGTTGTCCCTTTTTTGGGGGCGACCAGGGGAATATAAGCATTCCATACATAGGAAAAAAAAATTGATATACAGTGGAGGAAACCAATTACACTTATAGGTACAGAAAAATTAAACATACTGTGTACAGAGATATGCAGGAACTTGTGGTTATACTTATAAATCTTACAATGATTAGTCAGGACATGGATTACAGAAATAGAGGAGTTTAATAAAGCTACAGAGGTTATAGTACTAGGTAGGTCTAGCAAAGGCAGTGTGGTGCATACACATAATTACTGTTTATTGAACATCCTATACATGTATCTGGGAGAACTTGAGTGAGAGAAAACCCCATAGGTGAGGAGTTGGAATTGCTGAGCTCAGTAAGCCAAATGGGGTAGAAATAGGGAGAGTGGGGTTGGGAAGAGAGGACAGGCACAGAAAGGGAGATGGAGGGATGTAAAAAAGGACAGAGGGCATGTAAAAAAGGAAGAAATTATTTACAGACACAGAGTGGAGGAGAAAAGAATAGCGCTTTGTATATTTTTTTTAATTGCATGAGAGATGTACATATGAGTAGGTCCAGTGGGAGATTGTTCCATAATTGAGGGGCAGCAACAGAGAAGGATTCTTCCCAAATAGCTAGGCAAGTCTTGGGTAGTTTTAGGATTGGGTATTGAGAGGAGCAAAGGGATCTGGTGAAGGTTTTCAGTATGAGAAGGTTGGAGAGACTAGGAGGGGAGGGCAGGTGAATGAGATTAAAAGTAGGGCAAAGCATTGGTAATTCAAGATGGGCTTCAAATGATGGCCAGCCTAGGGTGTGAAGCATGTCACAGTGGTGGGTGCATGCAGGGACTGATGCAGTGAAATGACTTATTCTATGGTAAGCTTGTCTTAGTCTGTTTAGGTTAGTAGTCTTAGCTGAGTGCAATAGCGTAGCATCAAGAGGAGGCCTGGGAGCAGGGTAGTGGAGGCATGGTTCTCCTGGTCTGAGATCAGAGGTAGGGGGCCATCTGATATAGGTGGCCTAGCTTCTGATGGATGGATGTTATGACCTTGTCAATATGTGTTTCAAGCGATAGCTGTTTGTCGAGTGTTAAACCAAGGTATTTGAAAGAGTTTACCCCTTCTAGAAATTCACCAGTAGAGGTCTTAATTACCAAAGGGGTATGGATGGACCTATCAAAGGTGGTGTGGTGAAATAATAGTCTTAGTTTTTTGATGTTGAGCACCAGCAGATTGTACCATGCCTCCAGCTGCCGGACGTCACTCTCTAGATTGGTGTTGAGGGATGAGATATCATTAGAGGATCTATAAAGTATGGCATTATCAGCATAGAGCTGTATTGATGCATGTCCACAATTTGATAGTAGCTCATTGATAAATATGGAGAAGAGTAATGGGCCCAGTATAGAGTCCTGGGGAACCCCATCCATGATGGATGATAGGGAAGATATAGAGCCCTGACCATTTGACACATTGTAACCTGTTGGTTAGATAGTTGGTGAGTCAAGAGATACACAGGGTTTTGAGAACAATATTGCCAAGCTTTGTTAGCAAATGTTTATGATTGACAAGATCAAAGGCTTTTGTTAAGTCCACAAAAATGGCCCCGGTCACAAGCCCCTGATTCATGGCCTGAAGGATGTCTGTTGTGACATGCAGGAGGGTAGATTCCGTACCATGCAATCTCTGGAGGTCATGCTGATGTATGGTTAAGGAATTGGTCTGCTCAAGGTAGGAATAACATTGTTTGTAGAGTAACCTTTCTTGTATCTTAGCTAGGGGGCATAAGACTGAGATCTGTCGGTAATTCTGTAACAGGTCAGTGGGGCTGCTTTTGTGTATGGGGACAGCTGCCACAGTCTTCCATTTGTCTGGTATGGTTTGTGTGAGGAAGGATCTATTGATTAATAGAGATACTGGGCGAGCTATTGCAGGAGCCGCTATTTTGAGGAATTTAGGTTGGAAGGAATCAAATCCCGGAGAGATGTCCGGATTGAGGTCATTTAACAACTTAAGAACCTTGGAAAGTGTTGTACATTTTAGATAGAAAGGGGAATCCTGGATCATGGGGTTAGAGGACTGTAGATGATGGGGTGCGGTAGGCAAGTCAGATTTGTATTTGGCAAAGTTGGTGAAGAAGTTGTTTATGCCTGTAAGTATATCAGGAAGGGTAGATAGTGTTTCCCCCTTAAAGTTCATAGTTTGGGTGACAGTGCATTATTTACCATTGAGTAGGGAGTTAATATGAAACCAGACTTTTTTTTGGTTGGCAAGATGTATTGTCTGCAGGGAATGGAAGTAGTCCCACTTGGCTTTGGTAGTTTTAGCCTTACAAGCATTCTGTAATTGCCTGTAGGAGTGCCACTCAGATTGTAGTCTGGATTATTTGAAGGTTTTCCATGCTTTATCTCATGAGTGCATTAGTTGCCTAAGATTCTGGGATAGCAAGGGGGAGTGGTTACCTTTGGTGCGCCTTAATTTGAAAGGGGTATGCATGTCCAAGATGGATGTGAAGGTGTGGATGAAGTATTCTAAAGCCTTATTAATATCAGGGAGGGATGTAATGGGTGGTCAATCAACAGATTTTAGACTTAGTATGAAAGTGGTAGGATTGAAGTTTGCCAGGTCCTGAGCTTTTATGGTTTTAGGGGAAGGAGGTTGGAAATTGTTCCTCCAGATGAAATGGGTGGGGAGGTGGTCACTAAGGGCATCTGGAAAAGCTCCCGCAACCTTGATGTTGTGTTTCATATGGGTCAGCATCCAGTCCAAGAGGCTGTGGTTGCTTGTTTTCATGTTAAGTCTGGTAGGCTGATTGATAAATTGCTCTAGATTAACATCTGATAAGATGGCCTGATGGGTCTTACTATTAGGACCTAAGAAGTCAAGGCTGAAATCACCACAGAGTACTAGATCACTTTGAGGGATAGAGTCAATGTTATTGAAGAGTTCTGGGTAGGAGGAGGAGGCAAGGTTTGGAGGCAGATAGATGCACCCTATATTAACCCGTTTGACTTGACTCAGGGCAACGGAGATAAAGTGATGTTCAAAGGATGATTTTGTGGTGAAACCAGGAAGTGTGGAGGTTACTAGCTCATTTCTTGTATAGATCAGCACACCCCCACCTCTCTTTGTGGTATAGTCACACCTGTGGGAGGTGAAACCAGGTAGGGCAACTTCGTGTGAGAGTATAGATGGCTTTAGCCAGGTCTCAAGTTAAACATAGGACATCAGGTTTATAGTGCCTGACCCACGCTTCAAGTTCAGCCATTTTCTGCTTAAGACTTTGGATATTCATATGAGCTATTTTAAGCCCGTTTATGTTGGACCAGTGTGGGATAGAGGAGAGGGTGTTAGGCGTAGCCCTCCTTCCGGGACCAGGGTTCAGTTCAATGTCTCCCAATGGTAATATAATACATGTCAGGCAATGGAAGGAAGGAGGGAGGAGGGAGAAAAGGAGATTTGCATATGGACCTAGTTTGTGGTACCCAAAGTAGTGTTTTGTTGCGCTGAGCCCAGGTCAAGTAGCTGGCAGGTGATGTTAGCATGGGTGATTTGCAGTGTTCAAGATAATGTGCATGGGAGGGAGATGGGTTTAGGGTTCCCCAGAAGTTTGTTAAGAAAAACTGGAGACCAGCCAGGGAGGCACAAGATAGGAGAGTCATTCTGCAAAAAACAAATTCACGTTTCCTGGGTTGATAGTGGAGAGCAGCGGTATAAGAGGCTTGTGCATGCAACACCACTCATTGAGAGGGAGGAGGGGTTGCACCTTTAGAAGCAATGGGTATGCCTCCAAGACAGTAGGAGAGAGGGGAGTTGCACCATTAAGAGCAATTGGTATGCCTCTGAGACAGTAGGTGAGAGAGAAGAGTGGGAGGGGACAAGTGAGAAAGTCTGTTTAAAAGAGTGTTGGGATGCCGGCTCAGTGGCACAGAGGGCTGAGGTGCTGGATGCCTTACCTCAAGCCACACCGGTGACCCAGGTTCAGCAACGGACTCAGGTACTGAGGGCTTGCAGGTGAAAGAGAGGATTGAGCTTCCAGAGGACTGCTCTCCTCTCCTGGGGTGGGTTAGGTGGATAGCCTTGCTGTGTAGCAGTTCCCGGTGGAGACCGGGGGTACTACAAAGGTGGCACAGCAGAGGGAACAAGAAAAGTGTGAAAATGGCATGCATGCCATCCAGATGATGGCAGCCCCTCGCTGTTCAGCCCCAATGCCTCCAGACTGCTTTTCCACACCCCACAAAGATGTAATGGAGTGCCTACGTGCACTCCGGTCCTCCTCCCAATGGCCCCGGTGGGTAAGGGGGCCCCCCAGTGAAGGGCTACATCCAGGACAATGGGCATTGGAGCAGCAGGACAGTGGACTGGTGGGAGGTAACAGCAGGACTGGCCACCCAAAGGAGAGGATGACTGTGTGCACATTGGAGGAGGTAAAAAGAACATACAAAAAAAATAAGGGTGGGTGGGTAGAAGAAAACAATTCAAGTAACTACTAGGCTGCGTTGCTGAAAACCAGTAGTGAGGAAGCTACAGAGAAGATCTTCAGGTGCACTACCACAACCTGGGTGACCACAGGTGGCAGTGTAGCTGGCGTTGTTGAATTAGGGTGAGAGGATGCCGGTGTTTTGCTGGTGCATACACACATCTCCACGTGCATGTGCATGTTCTCTTGGGGGAGGGGAAAAATTAAAATAACACCTGACCACGGTAGGAGGACACCTGCTCTGCTGACCATTTCTGTTGCTGCCGATGTGCTGACTGAGTCTGTGACAGGGGTAGGGGTTGATCCCAGTGGTCCCACCCTGAGGCGCAAGCCAGAGTGCCTAGGGAGTCATGGTAAGTCCCAGGAAGCTGATGATGGTGCAGGGCATGAGGGTTAGAACCGATGGGGCTGTTCAGAAAAACCAAAAAAGACGTGCTGCTGATTCCTAAAGCCAGTACAGGAACAAAGTGGATAACGGAGGAATTCAACATCTGGCTGAGGGACTAGTGCAGGGAGGAGAGCTTTGCTTATGTTGGGAATTGGGGAAAGTGCCTGGGATGATAAAACTCTTGCCTCACCAGATAGGTTGCATTTAAGCAGGAGAACCAGATCATTCAGAGACTGAATTGGGCACTACTTTAGCAGTAGTTAAGTTTACACTGAAGGGGTCCAAAAAGAGATGCAGTACCCAGGGTTTTCCAGAGGAAGGGGTCTGTCAGCCTCCCCCCCCCCAGATAAATAGCAGAGGAGATTGAGTAGAGTGGGATATTTGTAGAGAAAGGCTTCGAGCACATACAACTCATAAGAGAAACACGTAGTATAAACAGCTTTATTTTACAAAACTCCTTAGGAGTTTTGTAAAATAAAGCTTTTTATACTACGTTTTCCTCTTATGAGTTGTATGTGCTCGAAGCCTTTTTCTACAAATATTCCATTGTTGGTTTCTGGAGCACTACGTCCCAGAGTGCACTCATTTGGTTTGTAAACAGTAGAGTGGGATAGTAGAGGGGAATGCAAGGGAACTTGAGGAGGAGGAGGAGGAATAACAAAGGAATGGATAGGAGAGGAAGAAGTTGGAAGCAGGCCTAATAGAGAAAGATGGAGACTCTGGATTAAGAAATAAGGGAAGAAAACAGGTTTGGTGGAGGGTAGTGTCATTCAATGCCAGGAGTCTAGGAAATAAAAGTGATGACCTACAAATCCATGATGACTGAAAGGAAGGTTGATCTGGCAGTGGTCACTGAGAACTGGGCTACCCCAAAACATGACTACTGTAGGCTCTTTCCATTCCAAGCTACACTTTCTATTGAAGGGACATGGTGAAGGGTAAAGGGGGAGTTGAGTGGTGTTGTATGTCAAGGGGCATCACAGCTACATGAGAAGACATGTATAAGTAGGCCTAGAGGAACTGTGTTTCAGATGCATATGACAGCAGGAAGGCATCTAAAGGTAGGTATATCATATTGGTGGCCTGATCAGGATGAAGGTAAGGACAGAGAGCTGGAACACATGGTCAGAAAGGCAGCAGAGAAAAGTGAGGTGGTAATATAGGGGGACTTCAACTTGCCCACAGTGTATTGGAATGCTCCAATTGCTGCCTGTAATAGCATCCAATTGTTCCTAGACACCATTCATGGTTCAAGGGTTGAATGAGCCAACAAGAGAGGAAGCCATCCTGGTGTTAACAAATAGGAATCATGTTGGGAACATTAGGGTAAGGAACCCCTGGGTGGTAGCAACTGCTGGTCAGTGTGTTTCTGCATTGATAAGGGGAAGGAGATCCTGAGCATGATGATGCATGTTCTAGATTTTAGGAAAGCCAACTTCATCAATTTGGGTGGAATAGTAAGACAGCACCTAGCTAGCCTTAGTGAATATATGGAAGTGGACCAGAAGTAGACTGTGATTAAAGGGGGGATCTGGACAGCCACTGAATCCTGCCTTAAGTAGAAGGGTAGGAAATCCAAATCCAAGAGGCCACTGTGGTTTACTGGAGAGGTGGACAAGGCAGTAAAAGAAAAAGAAGACCTTGTATAGAAAGCATAGAAAGTTCCAGAAGGAGGTGGATAGGGAGGCCTACTTGGAGAAGGAGGTGCATAGGGAGGCCTACTTGGAAAAGGCAAGAGAGTCTAGTAAGGTAATCGGGCAGGCTAGAGCAAGAAAAGTACTTCAGACTGCATAAGGGGGTCAAAGAAGGGGAGAAGGCCTTCTTCAGTTACATTGGGGTGAAAAAGGCTATGAAGAGTACTGTATCGTTAAATTAAAAAGGGGGACTAGGTGGGTGGCAGGCAGTAAGGATAAGGCAGAAATACGGAATTAATACTTCTGTTATGTCTTTACTAAGGAGAAAAATGGACCAGTGCTACAAGGGAAGATGGGTGGGGGGGGATGGTGGATATGGTAGAGGAAAAGCTCACAGAGGACCCGGTCATGAAGGAGCTCGGGTCTCTAAAGTTGGGCAGATCCCAATGAGCAGATGGCATGCACCCCAGAGTGTTGAGTGAGCTTGTGGCAGAATTTGTAGACCCACTGACAGATCTGTTTAACAGTTCCTTAGATATAGTGTAGTACCACAGGAGTGGACACCTGCAAATATAGCACCACTGCATAACAGTGGAGCTAGGGACAACTTGGTGGACTACAGGCCTGACAGTTTGACCTGTAAAGTGTGCAAACTGATGGAGTCCATCCTGAATGAACCATTGGTTGAGTTCATTGTAGCTAACAGTCTTCAGGATGAGAGACAGCATAGGTCCATGGCAGGGAGATCTTGTTAAACCAATTTGATCAACTTCTTTGGGTGATGAAGGCAGATGACAAAGGGCAAGCAGTAGACATATAGTATTTGGATTTTGACAAAGCCTTCAACTCAGTTCCCCACAAGAGGCTGATCAAAAAGTTGGAGGACCTATCTAGTTTGTGTGGCAATCTGGCTCAGTGAAATGTTGCAAAAGGTGGTGGAGGGAGTGCTCTGGAATGATAGCAGTTACCAGCAGGGTACCACAGGGGTCAGGCCTTGGTCCAGTTCTGTTTAATGTGCTCATCAACAACATAGAGGATGGCATTAGAGGCGAGATTTAACTCTTTGCAGATGACACAGAGAGGGGGATCAAGGTACTTGGGGAGGATCTTGCGAAATTAGAAAGTTTGGTGTCTGGCAACTGAGGATCAAGACATAAAACAATAAAGTCATGCATATTGGCTGCAAGAAACTAGAACCAAATATCGAGTTTGGGGGGGGGGTCACAGTGTCTGAGTATAGCTATAGCCAGCAGTCTAAGGCAGTTTATGCAGAGCAAAAAAGGCAGAAGTCAAGGTTAACAGAATGCTGAGTTGCATAGCTAGGGGGTCTACAAGCACAGGGAAAGAGGTGGTCCTGTCACTGTACAGATTCATGGTGGGTCCAGATCTAGAGTACTGTGTGCAGTGCTGGAGTCCCTGTCTGAGGAAGGTCATTGACCAACTTGAAGCTGTACAGAAAAGGAATTTGATGATTATTCAGGGGCAGCTGGATAGCCCATATAGGGAGAGGTTGAGGAAACTTAATATGTACTAACCCAAAGAAAGAAGGGAGAGGGGGACATGATTGAAACCTTTAGGAATAGACAGTCATCATTTGCTAACTGCTTAATTGCCTTCAACTGCCTTGTGCATCAAACATTATAACTAGTCATCCCTAAGGACATTGCAGAAGTAGTGTCATCATATCTCATGACAATTGGGAGCCTAACAGTAGGCACCATTGTACTTCAGAGTTATAGAAAAGACCTGGTATAAATTAATTTGATGTGGAACCTTTGTACTTGACGTGGAACCTTTGTAAAAGAGCCCTGGGCTCAAAGGTAATTATAATCCTAGAATTGAAATAAATAAGTAAAATAAAATAAATAAATTCCACAGTATTGAAGATGCACAATCTTGAATGTGACATCAATTATAATATTTCTGAAGTACTGCAAAAATAATGGGTTTTGTATCTCATAAAGATCAAGGTGACATTTTCTTACAAAACTTTATATTCTGTCTTTAACGGTACATTGTCAGCTCTTTTTGCATCATATTATTTCTAGTTGAAACCCTATATTTTATGATTGCTCACCGTCTCTAAAATTCATTGATGTTGCTTTTTTATCTGCTTCCTTTCTTAGTAGAACTGAAATACATGCCATGTAATTATACCCAACCTTGTTTTGCTTCAGTTCCTTGATTTATTCTTATTGCATGTTTCCTGCACATTAGGAACATTCATGAACATTAGGAACATCCCTAAGCAGTGCAGACACTCATGAGGCAATAGTCTCCTTCCCTACCAATGAAACACAGAGACATAGGAATTGATGGCAGATAAGGACCTCTTGGCCCACCTAGTCTGTCCATTTTCCCTACATACTGCAATACCACTTATCCTATTTGATGTCCAGCTTTTACCCTCTCTTTTCTATTGCTAGTGTTCTCTTGTGCTGTCCCATGAATTCTTGAATTCCTCTACCTTTTTGGCCCTACCAACTCCACTGAGAGGCTGTTCCATGCATCCACCAACCTTTCTGAGAAAAAATACTTCCTCACATTGCCCCTGGGTCTACCCCCCTCCAGCCTCATACCATAACCCCATGTTCTTGAACATTTTTTTTTCTGAAAGATGCTACACTCTTGTACCTTATTTATGCCCCTAAGGTATTTTATGGTCTTTATCATATCCCCCTCACTTTCTTCTTTCAGGTTATACATATTGAGGTCCTTTAGGCTCTCCTTATGTAACATTTAGTGCAGACCCTGCACCATTTGTGTTGCCCTTCTCTGCATCATGAGTGGCTAGACTGTGTTGGGTGTGTTCCCAAATCCAGAAAAGATTCAGTGGGTGTTGATCAAGGACTGTAAGCACACACATTTTTGTGTGGTAACACCAGTATGGTGAACAGTCTGTTTTTTACTTTTACAAAGAAAAAAGGAATAAGAATCAAACTATCAGCTATATCAGCAATCACTACAGAATGTGACCAGTCATAAAGTGTATTATTTAAACTAGAGATATTTTAAAGTCTAAGAGGGTTGACTGTCTCCCTTTTATTTCAAATCGGTAACGTTTAGTTGCTTCTGTATTTTTAGGTGGTGGGAGTCTCTACCCTCATACGGAAATATAGCTAACATCTAGACTTAATGTTTTTTTTTGTAGTTTCTTAGTAAATACACCAGGGCATACTATAAAATGTATGCTACACACTGGTGCAAATAAACTTCTAATTCTATATGCACTCTGTGAGGTATGACTGCAGTATGCAGCATGTTTAGGAACAGAATTCACTGTTGTATTGTATTTATTTTGAAAACCACCACACAAATCTAAAACAATATATTATCATTCCTTGCAGGGCTTGCTGGTAGCAACTATATTCTGTTTCTTTAATGGAGAGGTAAGTAATACGCAATTAAGCTTATCAACAGCAGTTTTTAATAGACTCAGAGTAAACAAATCTGTAATAATTTAGGAATCAAATATTATCTTTAATTTATTTGTTGTTATTTATTTAAAATTTGGTGACCAAGATAGGTACACTGAGTAAGAGCTGTTTCCAGATATGACCCATATTAGTCGGTATATAGCAGAGGAGCAAAACCAACACCTAATAATATAGGGGGCTATTCACTATAGGGCTTGAAATATGTGCCAAAGGCGCATATCACACCTGTGCAGCTCTGCACCCCTGACAGATCTGCATGGGGGCCACATTCACAAACACCAGCCCCTGCCCAGCTCCCTTACTTGGCCCTGCCTCCCAGCACATAGGTCTGCAGGGGACAGTTGGGTGTGGAGCAGCAGATCTGAGTGGGCAGCCAGTCAGGTCCCACAGTGGTTCTCTTATGCCCGTGGGGTGCCATGATGTCAGCTGGTGCACAGAGCACCAACTGCGATGTTGAGGGGGTACCCTTGCTGACCACCCCCTGACCTCCCTGTGTGTCCGGATAGCAGGTGCATCCCTACTGGGGGGGCCAATGCAACCCACTGTGTCTGCTGTGGCCGGCAGCTGCTTCCCTCGGGGGCATGTAACTGGCCACTCAGGGTTACAGATGTCCAAAAGATGCAGACCCATTGACCACCATGCGCAGCATTCCATGGCATTGTGAATCATGCGGAGTGCTGGCATGGCCCCTGCTCTGGCACAAACCTATGCATTCAGCCAGAGGATCGGGTGCATAGGGGATTGTACTTGGATTGTGAATGCATGCAAGGGACTGGCAGTTGTGGAGTGGGCTATGCACTGGAGATGTGTGATGCATATCCCACTGCACACCTTTGTGAATAGCTCCTAATGCGACAACAATGGGTGCATTCGCATGAACAATAAAAGCCAGGTATAAGTAATAAATTCCAAAAAGGGAAGAAGTATAGAACATGTGCAAAGTAAAGAGGTTATGAGGTAGCAGGGAGTGAGAGCTAGAGAAGTCTTCAGTTTATGGATATGCGTAATAGAATCAGAGTGTTATAACATGGAAATTACAGAGTGCACTGAGTTTTAAACTATATAATAGGATAAGCGGTAAAACAGGTAAAAGGGAGGGGCTGAATAGGGCATGGGTTGTTGTAATATGTTGAGAAAAGATAGATTGTTGCCTACAGATCCATCCTTTTGGAGAAGTGTGCCAGAAAGAGTGATTTGAGAGGCTCCGGGGAAGATGAGAGATGGATGGGAAGAGGAAGGTTGTTCAACAGTGTTGTAAGGCAGATGGAGAAAGCAGACTGGCCTGCATCAGATGTATATCCAGAGATATGAAAGAAATGTGCATCACATGATCAGAGAGAGTAGTGGGATGGGTGGTCAGTTTTATGGAGACAGGCGAGGTAAGTGAGAACAGTGGCAATCCGGCACATGGCCAGGAATAAGGAGCAGTGTGAGAAGCTTCAGGTGACAAGAGAGATGGAGAAAAATTTGCTTAGGGAAAGCAGTGATGGGTGAGAGATACAACACTAAGGTTCAAGCAGCAGAAAGAGTGAAAAAGTGGTTCCATCCTGGCAAGTGAAGACTTTGGGGCAGTGCTATAGACAACATCTACAGTCAAGCACCAGCAATATCATATTGAGGATGATCTTGTGGCAGACTGGGAGTGGAAGGCAGGATTTGTTGCAGTACAGCACACTAAGCTTAGGGCAGATTCATTTATGTGTGGCATTAATATGGGTGGAAAAACTGAGGTTCTGGTCGAGCCACATCCCTAAAGACAGGAAGATGGGCTCCTCTTGGATATACTGGAGCCTTGCTAATCTCTGTTTATTGCTGAAAGTCAGGAAGACAGTCTTTTGGCATTAAGCAAGAGGTGGGTTGAGTGGAACCAGTGTTTGAAGTTGTGAAACTTGTGCTGAAATGACAGTTTTGTTCAAGGACCAAAGCACCAGAAACAGGTATGAACAGTGCCATCTGCACACATGTGGATGTATGAGAAGACATTAGTGGAGGGGAGGCTGTTTAAGAAGATGGAGAAAAGGACTAAGCCAAGTATGGAGCCCTGGGGACCGTAGGGCATGGGGTAGATAGGGTGTCACCAATTTTGATGTACTGGAACCAGTCTGAGTAGTACAGCAGAGTCAGCCAGGATGCAGCACTCTGTGACAAGCAAGTCATAGTTCCTACATGGCACATTGGGGTGATGCCATTGGATTACATTGTGTTCCTGCAGTACTCTACAGCATGTCACTGGCAGAAACTTTTACAAGAGCATTATGTCCTGGCTGGCTACACTGTAGGAGCAGAACCACCCAACTATCAAGTCAGATTGGCCTGCAGCATCTCACTTACCTGAAAGAAGATGGTGGACCACAATATTACAAGCCTTTGTTAGGTCTATGAAAATGGCCATAATGAACAGGCCCTAGTCCAAGAGTTTCAGCATGGAGTCAGTGATCCAAAGGAGGGAAGAGATGGTCCAATGGTGTTTGTAAAAGGCAGACTTGAAAGGGGAGAAAATAGGAGTCAAGATACGTGGCTGCTGGGACAGAACATGTTTTTCCTTTACCGTAACCAAGGGAGGGAGGTGGGAGGGAGATGGGCTGGTAATTACCTGGGGAGGAAAAGTAACATTCTTTGTGGAAGGGGAGGACATTAGCCTGCTTCCAGGATTGGGGGGTGGACCAAAATTGGAAATAAAGGTTGACCAGGGAGGCAAAAGTGGCAGCAATGGTTAATGCAGGGAGATGAAGACTAGTATCCAGTTCATTAGGCTGTGCCCCTTAGAGAAATCTTGAGAGGGTCAGCAGTAAGGGTGATATCAGTGGAGACAGTGGTGAAGGAATATGATACTGGTGTAGAGTGTGGGGGAATGAGGGCACTTGTTGGGAGACAGGGCAGGTAGAAGGAGGAAAATAGAGGAGGAGAAAATAGGGAGAGAGCCCAGGATGTGGAGAAATCCTTAAAGATGTTCTCAACTTCAGTTTGGTCAAAGATAGGTGACTCTACTAGTTTGAGGATGATGGTAGATTGGGTGGAGACATCAAGAAAGGTGTAAATAACCTTCCAAAACCAACCACAGGATGAAAGGTTCTTCTGAAGGTTGTAGGGGAAGTAAATTGATTTCTCCTCCTTAGTGGCCTTAGTACTGGCATTTCCTAGTTTTAGTGGAAAATGTGAATGCTGACCACTTTGTTGCCAAAAGATCCTCTAGCATGGAAGGAAAGTCAAAAACCAGAGACACCTAGACCCAACAAACATTGGTGAGCTTTTAGTGTGGCAGACCATACAGATGCAGTAGCTCATGTAATGGTCATTAAAAGCATCCGGCAGTGTGCCAGTGGAAATAATACAGTGGGGATATGAGGACAGGACCTGGTCAATAAGAGAGTGATTTGTGCATTGGGGGCTGAGATGAGTGAGCTTGGTAATAGAGCTGTGTGGAATGAAGAATTCTGCTGATGGAATTCATGCAGTATGGCAATTCCACTTTTGAAATGTTTTTCAGAATTTCTTTTTCAATTCTGCAGAATTTTGAAAAGCATTTCTATGTAAAACAAACGCATAATCTGCAGCATAATATTCCCCAGTTAACAGAAAATGAATCCATGGTTTACATAAACTGCAGAATATATTTCCACAGTTAACATTTCCCTTTCAGAATTGTGTATACTCGTTTTATTAATTTTCAAAGAAGGAATATGACTAACAGAATTCTGCAGAAATGAGCAGAATTTCAGAAATTCTGTGGAATTCCAGAGAAAGCAGGATTTTCATATTACTAAGTAATGAGCCATGTGAGATTCTGGGACTCAATTTGGTGATGGTATTTTTGCTAAGGGGGACAGCCAATTTATATTTAAATCCCAAGGACTAAGACCTTACCAGAAGCTGAGAGGGAGGAAATGCTTAAGAGAGTAGTAGGACAGGAGTTGTGCATAACTTTGAGGGAGGATTAAATGCCACTGATGAAAATGGGAAGTGAGTTGGAGAAAGAGTTTCTTCAAGGAGGAGTTATTGGGAAGCAGGAATGGCAGAACATAACTATACATAACATCACAGTTAAGGCTGTGGTGTACGTTTAGAAGAACTACACCATCATTCTTCTAATGGTCTTGCCTCTGAATCACATAAATAGACTGTCTTCTACAGTACATCACTGATTTGGATGGAGAACATTGTTTATTTTTCAGTGAAGACCATTAATATAAATTAAACTTTTTAATTTACAACATGTGCACTACTATGCATTCATCTCTGTTTAACTACTATATAGTAAACCTATATATGTATGTGTATATATATATATATATATACAATATGTGTGTATCACTAACATTCAGTACTGCATCAAAACAAACACTGTGCTTGGCTCCTATTGCATTTTTGTAACTACTGTAGGGTGAATCCATTCCATTGTGTACATCCATGAACTCTTAAACAGGGGCAAGTACTGAAATCAGTTTTGTTTGAAGTGTCTGGGAGAAAGTGGCTTGACAAGCCTAGCTCAGGAATTTTGCCCATGATAAAACAAATCTTGTATGCAAATTTGTGCTATTTCAGATGTGATGCTAATTACATACTTATAGTTTTTAAGCATTCTGATTGAAAGTGATTGTCCAGTTGCCTGCAAAATAATGAAAGTTGGTGTCAGCATGATCCAGCCTCAAAAGTATTCCCCAAAAATGTGGGTAACCAGTGATGCAAAAATGGTGAACATTAAAACAGCCATGGCTTGTTGGCAACCAGTAAGACAGTGATAGTTGCATTCCCCCTCCCTGAGATGTTATGACCTCGGAGTTAGTATATTTAGAAAGGGGGTGTGGGGAAAAAACAACTGTCACCGTCTTTCCATTTTGCTTTTGAGTCATGGCCATTTTAACGTTTGCCATTTCTCCTTCGCCGTTCTGACATGGGACCAAAAATGGGAATTTCAGGATGCTGTGTCAATTCTTTATTCCTAAAGACATATTTTATGAAAACATGGGTCCCCATACAGGGTGACAGATCTTGGTATCAAGTGGTCATAATGTCCACTTAGCATGACCCATGACCTTGCAGGCCCATTGATCTTATAGTGCTCAAAAAGTATCATTACTTGTTACACTTACTGTAAACAACAAGAGGCCACTCAGAGTGCAGAAAGCACACTGAATGTAAAAACACTGCAGTACACACAGGAGCCAGAGAGCTGAAAAAGGCACCAGTTCTGGTTTTAGGATTTAAAAGGCAAAATTTATTTAATCTGAACTTAAAAAAAAAACATCATGCAGACACTCCAGCAACATCCAATATTTCACACTTTTTTGGTTATGTTATAGGTTTTGTACTCTGTATTGGATGGAGTTCTACTATGGGAGTACTGGTTTGGTGTTACCGATATAAGTACACACAGTTTGTATATTATATTTAATTGGGTACTAGCTCCGAAATTTGTATATATAAATAGTCTCTCAGACAGGTGGCACACACACTTGAAAAAGCACTCGTAGTTGCACAAAATGTTGGGCTTTACTGGGGTATCAGCATGCTGCTGTTTTTAATCTTTGGAAGGAATAAAATGTGCCCTTTTATATAAGTTAACAGGGCCGCCGAGGAATGTCTATTATGGTACAAGAGACTCCAAATGTGAGATTTGGGTGAGAAGACTGTGAAGCAAAGCTGTTTCTGTCTGACCAAACATGATGAAAATAATCTCTTATACCATAAGAATCATCCCTCAGAGGCCATATTATCTTATTATAAAATATGTATGTTCCTAAGGTCAATTCAGTTAAAAGATCCAACTTTTTTACTATTAGAATTGCCAGATTATGGAATTCCCTACCAAGTGACATAGTGCATGCAACCAGTTTTCACCAATTTAAGCGTAGATTAGATGACTTTCTTATCCTTAACCAGATGGGCCACTAAACCCCACTTAAAGTGGAAGACAATTAAATGGGATTTCAGCCTACTTTGTCTGAATAAACCAAGTATTATCAAGTATAAATCACTTGAGTTTAACTTGAGTGATTTATAATACATTTACAGGCTTTTTTTTTATACTATTGTGCCATCCTACCCCCTGGTGCTGAAGTGGAGTGCTCACTTGTAACACTCCTGTATGAGAGCACATTGTACACAGAATAAGAGGTACAGTGGCTCTGCCTGCTGATTGGCTGAAATCATATTAGTGATTTCTAATCCTGAAACCAGCATTGGTGCCTTCTCTAACTCTGATGTGGCATGCTGCCTGACTCCAGAGAATACATCATTATTCATGACTCCTGTCTGCATGGCTACAAAGTGTTTGCATCCATCCAAATATGGGGGCAGAGCACAACATGATAGTGTCCTGCAAGGCCATGCACAAATGCCAATGGCCTCATGATCCTGGACACAGCCTATTGCAATCCCCACCCCACACAAGTAGAACTGTTACTGCCAGGCAGGTAGAGTGTGTGTGTGTGTGACACTGCTACATCACAAAAGCAAACGACAGAGAGGGGAAGGTCTTTTGGGGAGATGCCAGTAATTGCAATTTACATCAGACTGGTGATAGCAAGAGAGTAAAACTAAATGTCAGGGAGTGCTTCTTGAATCTGACAATGAGCTAGTGGTGGGTTTCCTGGACTATCGGGATCTCTGGCCATCCAGACATTGATGTAAGAACTGACTGGCCCATTGCTACTAAGAATGTATGGGAGAGAGAGAGAGGAGGGGAGACTTCTGACTGAGATGCCCATTGGCACTGAGTCACAACTTGGTATACCCCTATGTGACTGGCACTGTGCCACACTGCATGCATGTTGCTAACTGTATTTGTAGGTAGTAACACTTTGATCACTGTTTTGCATGGCAACAGAGTCACAAAGGGGACTCCTACCCCTACAACATGAAACTACAGTATGCATGATGCGACCAATCAACATACATAAAAATGATATAATATAATTTGAGAGCAGGTAATATAGTTAGGTGTTGCATGGTTCTTCAATGCATAAGTGTGTATATATACAGTAAGTAAATATGAATAAACACACAAGAAGTTTGAAACACCTATTGGCAATTCACCTGTAATAATAATGGTTCTTGCACGCAAAAGCTATCCCTTTTGTTGCGTCACGGCTGACTACAATAGCATAAATTGAAAAAAAACCCAGATGGGGCCTTTTTTAAAACTCAGTAGCTGTACGTAACTGTAATTAGACATGAGCATATGAGCTGAATGCATGTATGGTCTGAACAATTTATTCCTGACCACAACTTTTTAAGGGGATACTTATCTTACTCAATATTAATAGATGTATTTTGTCCTAATTTATGCACGATAAAATACAAGGATTGAATAACTGAAGGTACATTACTTCAAATATGACCCACAGGATGATCCAAGTAACTACAGACCAGTGAGCCTCACATCAATTATGCGAAACTTCATGAAGGTAATGCTTAAAGAGAGGCTGGTGACATTTTTGGAGGACAATGGTCTCCAGGATGGGTGGCAACATGAGTTTGTCTCGGGAAGATCCTGCCAGACAATCCTGATTGAGTACTATGATTGGGTGACCAGGAACTGGACAAGGGCCATGCAGTAGATGTCCTGTACTTAGACTTCAGCAAACTCTTTGATTCCATGCTGCATGGGAGACTAGGGGGGAAGCTGGAATATGTAGGGGGGGGTACTAAGATGGTCAAATGGATCACTAACTAGCCAAAGGGCAGGCAGCAAAGGGTGGTGGTGGAGGGAAAACTCTCATCACCAAGTGCAGTTACAAGCAGGGTGCCACAGGGATCAGTACTGAGACCAGTGCTGTTTGGGATATTCATAGCAGATATCTAACACGAGACCCAGAGTAAGATCAGTCTGTTTGCAGACGATACCAAGATGGGAGCTGTGGTGGATGAGATTGAGGGGTGGAGCGGACTGCAGGAAGACCTAACTAAACTACAGGAGTGGTCAGAAACATGGCAGATGCGATTCAATGCCAAGAAGTGCAAAGTGCTGCACTTCGGAGCTAAGACCCAAAGGAGGAGCTATCAGCTGGGAGGGGTACAGTTGGGGAGCACAGAAGAGGAAGAGGACCTGGGGGTAATTATAATGGGGAATATGAACAACTCTGCTCAGTGCAGAAAGGCAGCAGCAAAAGACAACAAGATGCTGGGCTGTATAACAAGGGGAATCTCCTCTAGAAGTAGTGAGATGATCCTTCTCCTCTACAGGTCACTGATCAGGCTGCATCTGAAATACTGTGTGCAGTACTGGCACCCATTCCTGAAAAAGGACATCATTGTTGGAGGAGGTGCAGCACAGAATGACTAAGATGATCCAGGGTTTGAAGAGGAAATCCTATGAGGAAAGGTTGAATATGCTTAACATGTATTCCCTGGAAAAAAGAAGGGATAGGGGAGATATGATCGAGACCTTTGAGTACGTGATGGGGATAAACAAGACTAATACAGGAGAGATATTCCAGATCAGAAGAGGGAGGGATACAAGAGGGCATCAACTGAGTTTGGAGGCGGGGAAATTCAGAAGGGAAATCGGGAGACATTTTTTCATTGAACGGGTGGTAGGCAAGTGGAACACTCTACTGAGGAAGTGGTTTCCTGTAGGATGGTGGGCAGTTTCAAGAGGGGATGTGACAGAGTGAGGGGGGTGATTGTGATGGGGGGAAGGGTGGGGCAGCTACAAGTTGAGGGGCTAGCTGCACAATCATGCAGACTCGATAGACCATGAGGCCTGTTTCTGCTGGCATTTTCGTATGTACATATGTTCGTAAGCATAGATTACAAATTATTTGCTGCAATTTAGTAACAATTCTGGTTCTGATGTACTTTTTTGTATTTTCTTTATGATTGTATGTAATTTGTATACAGAATACCACTGTTGCCTGATGAAATGTTAGGTGCCATGAAACACTGGCATGCACTTTTGGTAGATGAATACAATTGGATGCTTTATTTAACCCAGGAATGATCTTTGTCTTTTTGTGTAAAGTTATATACTGTTTCTAAAAAGAGCTCCTTCAAACTACCTCCAGTACTATTGGCCCAGAAAAGGGCAGTGAGCAGCTCGGGGTTCCCTTGTTTTCTTACTCAGCTATAGACCAGATGTTACTGGGATGTGTTTATTTGGATTAGAAAATTGATCTGCAGCCATTGTTTCTAATAGAAATGATTCCAGCAGTCACCAGCCATAAGGCCTCAATGTCCCAAATCTTTAAATAGTTCCTACTGGCAAGCAACCAATTGCCATAGAACCATCTACTCACTGCTTAAGCAAAATCACACTTCCCAACCCCATCCAGTAGCACTGTCTTCTAAACTAGACTCATTCTATTTAAAATATATGGACACTATCAAAGGACAGCAATTTATCAGAAACGCTCATATGGTAGCACATATTTAATTCCATAAAATTAAATAACATTCTCACTGAGCGTTGAATGAAAATCTAATTTGGCAAGATAATTGAGCACACCTAGCACACTCCAGTATCAACAACCTCCAGATGGTACATCTTTCCTCACCAATCTGTTTGCTAAGTCTAGAGCAGGGTGACTTTTCATGATGTATTTTCTGCATGGCAAGGAAAACACAATGTTTTAAACAAAAGCCACAGTGCATTTTGTTAAACAACTGCCTGTGAAATGCTAAAAAAAATCACTTTAAAATAACATTAATAAGGTTGGTGAATGATGTCAGAAAATTGTGCATCCCTCCAGAGGCACACATGTAAAGTCGCACTAATACACCTAAAGTGTGCGTGTGTGTGTGTGTGTGTGTGTCACAGTATTGTATGTATGGCTTTCATAATGCAGCCAGACGAGAGATCATTCTGAAGATTATTTTCCCTGTCTTCAGATGTGGTGGCATTCTTTGTAGTGCTGTCTCAAAGACCCTGTCAGCAAGACTAGGCCACCTTTACCATTCTTTCTGCTGATCCCTGATTTGCCCTCAACTGCCCACCTCACACTTAATCTCTGTGATCTGTTCTCTAACCTTGGGTGGCCTTCCCTTGAGAGCCACCATTACTTGCACTCTGCCATTTTGATCTACAGTATGAATACTGGTTTAGCAGCCTCCTCAGATACATTTCCTGATTGTTGATGCCCACCCCACCTTCAACGCATATCCCCAGACACTCCAATCATGACTCCTTCCTTATCCCAAGGTGTAGCTTGTCTCTTGGGAAAGTAATTTCTCTTGGAGGCTCCTTTAAACCTCCACCTTGTGTTGGTCACTGAAGAGGCACTTAAAGGAGCAGTTCTGTGTGTCCTATGTCTGCTCTTCTATGGCTCTCTAGGCTGGAGCCCATCACTAACAACTAAACTGCTTAGCTTCTGCTCCCAATATTTACTGTAATGGTCCTTTTTGGAGTGTTTGTTTCTTTAATTGCAATTCCCTGCTTTATGATGTTAATATGATTCATGGATGCTCTGTTCTTTTATTAGTTACTAACTGTTTTCTCTTGCTACCATTTGCACACCTCATGGTTTTGCTGTTATTGTTGTATGTGTTGTATTTCTGTATTTTTGATGACAATAGGATTTAAAGCAGCAGTACTGGGTAATCAGGGAGCGATTATCAAAATTCTGCTTTGGGGCTGGAAGCATGCAGCCATAGTTCCGGTTTCCATATCTGTAAATATAATTTTCTAGCGATCTTTAGTTTTTTAGATATTTAAAATTTACTTCCATTGTTGTGTATCCACAACAAATATGGCTGTTGCCTAATTTGCAGCCGAGCCCCCCACCCATGTCACATCACATCTTTTATTTACTTATGTGGGACACTGTGCTATGTGTTCCTGCTATCCCTGTATAGTACTACGAGTCATGCACATGTGCAGTTGGCAGCATAGGGTTCCAATTCAGTACGGTGGGTGGGAGAAATGTAAACAAAAACTAAGAAAAACAGAACAAATTATGGGGTGATAGTACAGTAAAAATGAAAGATTACCAGGTAAGTGCTCAACAGAGCACAGGAAACAAAATGTTGCAAAAGGTCAGATTTTTTTTTATCTGGTACTGCTGCTTTAACCTACATTTCGTGAAAAGGAAAAGATTAACAAGGACCGAACAAAACATATAGAATAGTGGATGGGCGACCATCCACAACAAGGCTGTGTTTCCCTCAAGGGAGTTGATGACATCATTGAGACCTTGAGAGCGAAGCTTAAGAGGTCTCACTGATGTCATCCACTCCCGAGAGGAAAACACATCCTTAGTTCTGGATGGTCGCCCATCCACTGTTTTATATAGTATATGGTTAGGGTTTATTTCTTTTTTTTACATTGCTGGTTACCTCATGTATTTTTCATTTGGTGTCCCTGCTCCCGCTCTATGTCTTGCCGCTGCCTGCCACTGGTTTCTGCTTCACTGAGCTCCCACTAGCTGGGCCTTCTCTCCACTCCCGCTCACTCTTTCTGACAGTGACACCATTTAATTAAAAAAAATAAATAAAAAAAATAGTTTCATGACACAAAGCCGTCTAAGGCTATTTGTGTCAGAAGCAGGAGGATCCATGGTTCTGCCACTCTGCGCCCACTTAATCATGCCACCATGTTTTTACTTTTTTTTTTCTCTGAAGCAGCCAGTTGAGTCAGCCAATCAGGAGGTAGGACAAGGCTGAAAAGTTGTTGTACTGTCAATGTGACATCAGAACAATAGTACAACAACTTTTCTGACCTTCGAACTGACCTACAACGGGATTTGAAAAGCCACTGATTTCAATGTGCAATAAGCCCTAACCATATAATATAATGAAAATATTGCTTTTGTCTCTCATTGCTAAACTGATCAGCTGTTTCCTGCTCATTTCTCCTATCAGTTGTGGGTGCCCCATCCCATCACTTGTGTCCTCCCTCCCACCTGATCTGCTGTTCTATCTCACATTGGTGGTGAGTGCCCAATCCCACCACCAGCACCCACTATCACCTGATCTTATGTTGTATCTCGCCTTGGTACTGAGTGCCCAGTCCCACCACCAGTACCCACTGTTACCTGATCAGCTATTTTCTTGTACATTTAACCAACAGAAAGTGCTCAAACCCCTCATTGGTGTCCTCCCTTTCACCTGATCAGATATTCTATCTTGCATTAATAGTGGGTTTCCAGTCCAGTTACCAGTACCCCCTGCCACCCGCCTAATTGTTTCAAATCACACCCCACCCTTGTCTACCCTCTAACACCCACACCTTCTTCCTCCTTCCCTACTGGTACTACTGGGAGCAGGTGTCCACTTCTACTGCCAGGGTACAACTCCCACGTGCTGAATGGTCTAAAGTGAGCCCCACTCCTGCTCTATGTCTAATACTAATGCTATCCTTATCTCTTCTACTGATCCCTGCCTCTGTCTCTCATCATGGCCCCTTTTTCTCTCACTGCTGATTCCTCAGTTTCCCTAGACATTTTTCTCCACCTACACTGGACACAAATGACGAAAAAAATATGAAGTTGTTTTTGACATTTTATTGTAACTGTTGACCAGAACATGACCATTTGGAGCCTATGTAACCACAAACATTTAGGAAGTGCATTTCACCACCTCACCTCAGGAATACATAAGTCTGGTTTTGTTGCTGCAACCTAAAATGTGTTTTTAGGGATTTACATAAATCACCCCTGAAATGGCTTTTTGGGGTTACCCCCTGTAAGCCCATTATGAGGTGAGTTACAATTCACTATTTATGTTGTCATAAGGAGTGGGCCTATATGAGCAATTCCCCAAGTTTAGGTCAAAAATGTGTATGAGGCAGCAGCTGCTTTGAGAGTGCCCCACAAGACCACTCACAAAGTCTGCTATAGGTCCAGGGCACTGTGTGTGATGATGCAGCTACTGTAAGCCCACCACAGGCCTAGCACACTGTGGATAATGATGCAGCTGCTTTGTGGGCTACTCTCAAATTTCAACATATATCTGGGGAAATGTGCAATGATTTAGAGGTTTTGCAACAAGTCTAGTGTTCATCATGGGGGAAACAAAGGTGAAATCTGAAAGTGTCAGTTGTACTGTATAACTTTTTTTGTGACCCTAGCTACCCAGAGCATTTTGTAAAGGATGGCGCAAGAGAGAAGGCAATTAGGAATAGGAACCCTCGGCATGGGATGGGGAGAGGGGTTAGCATTGTATGCAAGAACTTATTGGCATGGGATTGGGTGAAGGAATGGTGTACCACTGGATGACAGGGATTTTTATATTGAGCATTTTATGTGCAATTGAGTAGAATGCATGGCAGCTAGGGGAATAGCTCAGGCAGTAGGTAAAACCTGTTGCAGCAGGAAGTTGATGTTCTGTGGTTGTGATATGGGTCTGGAGAGGTGCAGGACTTGCAGTGAGAGAGTGTTGTTTGGCACCTGGGAAATCAGTGAGGTACCATGCAGGACTTGGGTCAGTGGGATTGTGTTGTTTGGTTGTCAGGGAAATGAGTCTAGAGGCAGCCAGACTTGCTGCAGCTGTTCTGCCAATCCATGCTGTTGTGAAGTGTTACAGATCCCAACATGTTCTGCAGCTAGAATCCAGTTAGGCACTCCAGGGAACCATCCAAATGGAGTGGTGCTCACATAAATACACACTGAAACAAAAAGCAAGAACATGAATCACCCACTCTGAATGGAACTTAGAAAAGTTCTTGTAACAGCTCAAAGAAAACTTCTTTCAAATCAATAAAGCTATTCACAAAATTATGCAAAAAAGGAATTTGTTTTCACAGATCATATAAAGACATAATTTAGAACTTTAAAATTCATTACAAAATGTAACACGTCAGTGCATAAGTGTGGCAAGACAATTTTAGCAGCATAAACAGTGTAAACAGTATTATTAAAGCTGAAAAAAGAGACAAGGCATGAAGGGACAGCAGTTCACACTGCAACAGCTTAGCTCCTAAGGGCAAAAACCTTATGTTTCGCTACGACTAGGTGGAGCTTCTTCAGAGGTTAAACAGCCATCCATATACTCCTTATTTACAGTGCAATCAATAAAATAAAAAAGCAATTAAACAATTCAAAAGCACATCTAACTCTTGTGCTTATTTTGGTATACAAGCTTTTATCCAATTAAATTTGATAAGACCCAATAACAAATATTACCCTCTTATCCAACAAATATTACCCTCTTATCCAAGCACCCTACATTCTATATGACATTTAAAGTTAAAGATATTCACATGTTGCATATTACACTTAAGTCAAAGGAGAACAGATCCAGTCTACCCTTTTACAATTTAACTTTTCCAAAGGATGAAAAAAATATACAATAGAAACATTTCTTAAATATTACACTTTTACATAAAGAACCGTTAAGGATTCATATATACAGAAATGGAACAGTTCCCAATTATATTATCACTTCAACATAGATGAATGTTCATTCCATATCTATATTTTTTCAATTTTCTTTTTTCCTTTCATTCTTTTTTTCTTATTATTTTTCTCTGATATATTCACCTTTGGATTTGCTTTCAGCAGCACATCAAAGAGGCGATGTTTACAAATATGCTAATAAACAGGGAAAGACAATAATCATTAATACAATTACTAAGGAAGGCTTGTAAAAAAAACAACAATGCCCTCACCATTGATAAATGCCCCCCTCAAATCTATTACTATTAGTTCATATAGCAACAAAATTATAAGTAATGCACAAGTTCCACAGAGTCATTTAATCCTGGCAGATAGCAAGCCCAAGTTTGAAAAATCCATTTAGTTTCTGCCTGGCTTACTAGTGCTTCCCAGTCACCCCCACAAGGATCTTTTTGTATCTTTTGGATTCAAAAAAAATGAGTTTATGTTCACTTTTGTTTTTTCCTATCAAATGTCTGCCTATGGCATATTTTACATTGTTCTCCCTCCATGCTGTAACATGTTCCCCTATATGTGTTTTAAAATGACAAATAGTTCTGCTAATATAAAAAGCTTTGCACTGGCATAACATAATGTAAACTACCCCCTCTGTATTACAATCAATGAATGAATTACAATAAATCTTATCTTTTTCCCCTAGGGTGTGCTACTGAATTTCCCTGAATCACATAACTACAATAAGTGCAATGTCCACATCTTTTATTCTTATTAGGCACCATCCACTGTGCTGTTCATTGTTGTACCTCAGGATTATATAGTGCTGAAACAACTTTATTAGCAATATTATTTGCTCTCCCAAACACAAATTTAGGCTTCTTCTGAAAAACGTGTCAATCTCTGCTCTGTGGAGAGAACAGACTAATGTTACATCAATGTGTCTTGTAAATTCTGTACCCCAGTCATATAGTTAGTGATAAATCTTACACTGTCTGACCCCAATTTCCATTTGTCTTTCACTTTAGGTATTAATAGGGAAGTGTGATCTAACTCTCTAACTGATTCTACTGCCCTTGTCATTATTTCTTCATATAGCCTCTTGCTTTAAACCTTTCTATTCATTCCCTCTCTCTTATGTTATATATCTCCAAGCCAGTACAATTTCATTTTACACAAATCAACCATCCCTTTGGAATTGCTTTAATAACATGCTTTGGATGGAAGCTTGAGGCATGAAGTAAGGTGTTTCAATCTGTATTTTTTTAAAATAGATCAAATAATATATTCCCATCACTATCCCTATATAAAGTAACATCCAAAAAATCAATTTGGTGTTTCCCCACTGTCAGGACAAATCTCAATGCTTAATCACCTTTATTAAGAAATTCAACAGATTCCAAAAGCTCATTCTCATTTCCCTTCCAAATAATCAGAATGTCATCAATAAAATGCCTCCACAAATCCAACCTAAAAATGAAAGAATTTGTGGGAGGCGCTTCTGATCACTCAAAATTCTCATCTTGCTAGAAACAAATTTGCATAGCTTGGTGCGAATGATGCCCCATGGCATTCCCCCTAATCTGCAAATAATATTTAGATTTAAACAAAAACATGTTAAATTTAAGAATGAATCTGAACAAATCTAACAATAACTTAGTAGGAGAGCTATTTACTTCTCTTTGGTCTAAAAAATACCGAAGTGCTTCCAATCCCTCATTGTGTGGAATACATGTATATAAAGACTGTACATCCACAGTAGCAATGCTAGAATCGCTACTCATTTCAATGTCATTTATTATATTCAATAAGTCTGCTGTATCTCTAAGACATGATGGTATTTGTTGCAAAATGGGTTTCAAATACTTGTTGACAAATATAGATATTGGCTCAGTTAACCACCCGATTCCCAATATAATAGGTTGTCCTGGTGGTTTATTCAAGCTTTTATGTATTTTTGGGAGAATGTAAATGGTTGGTACTACAAGTTTTTCTACTGTCAAAAAACTTTTCTCTTTGTTATTTAACCACCCCATCTCTACTGCCCAAGACAAATACTCATCGGCAAGTTGTTTGAATACCCCTGTAAGGTTCCCTATTAGTTTCCAATAAAATGTAGCATCAGCCAATTGGTTCATAATTTCCACTTCATAATCACAACTATTCATTATTACTACTGCTCCCCCCTTATCAGCAGGCTCAACAACAAATGTTCTATCATTCTGGAATAAATTCTAAGCTTTACTTTCAGACAAAGTAAGATTGTGATATACTTTCCTATTGTTAGTTGTAGCCAGATCCAACTTCATAAGATCACGCTCACACATTTTCAGAAAGGTAGAGACCGCAGCTCCATGTTGTGGGCAAAAGGTAGACTTTGCTTTGAATTCAGGTTCAATCAGTTCAACTTTTTCCATTTGACCAGTTGGACACATATCCTTCTGAAAAATAGCCTTTAAAGTCAATTTCCTGGCAAACAAGTGAAGATCTATCAAAGCCTGTCTCGTATCAAATCTTTTAGTGGCTACAAAGGATAATCCTTTATTTAATACTTTATTTTCCTCACTACTCATCATTCTAGATGAAATATTAATAACACTGTTCTGAAAATCTCCTACATTTTTCCTCCATTGTTTGTTTAACGACCTCCTCCACCTCTGCCCCCCCTCATCCTTTGTTTTTCTGAGGAAATCTTAAGCGCGTTTGTTAGTATCCAGCAGAGTGACCATCCTTTGGACAGACCAACTGGGTGATTTGTCTTTTCTGGTGTTGGCTACAGTACCCAACTTTCCCTATATATATAGTACAACACTAAACGTTTTCTTTTTCAGACATAGACCTAGATACATAGGGAGTGAGGCAACTCAGAACAGAGTGTAGAAAACAGGGCAATCTATACAATAAAGTGTGGGTAAAGTCCAGGAGGGACAATAGGGTCAGTAGGTAAGGATAAAAAGGGGGGATAGAGCTTCAAACAGCAAGAAGAAAGTATATTAAAGGCAGGTGCACCAGAGTATACACTATGAATACAGTGTCTGACCAGGAAGGCAGTAGGGATATTGGCAGGGGTTAAAAGAGGCTGGATAGGAGGAAAGAGGCTTGGAATTAGGACAGCAAAGTAGAGGAAGGCAGGTAGTTGCAGGATTTGAATACCTACTTCTCATACAATACTCACCACCGAGAGTTTTATACTAAATTTAATTGGTTTGCATTGAACAATTGGCGACAGTTGCACAAAATTCTGTTTTTTTCATAGTTCCTAATGTACGGGACTATTTGGAATTCAAGTTTAATCACAGAATGCAGGTTAAAGTGTGAAGAGCAGCAGAGTATATGAAGTTAATAGTAACTAATATTTAAACCGTAAGCAAAGCTGGCACAGTACTGACTCCTATAGTTATGAAAACTCAGTCATTTGTAATTCAGTCACAGCATATTTGAGATTTCACTCTCACAGACCACTAACTAAAATGGAACTCTGACTAGTACAGTACAGCAAGTCTTTTTATTTGTTGAATTACTCTTGCCATTCAGGAGCTAGTTGCCTGTTAATTTAAAGTGGGGCTTGTGTAAATTTTCTGGGTGGGATTTTCAGATGGCCACATTTATTTTACAGATGCAGCTGCTCAAGATCGGCCAACATTGTTAGACCATCACAAAGTGGTGCCCTGATTTCTGTCCTGAAAATGATGCATGCATCCAAATTAGATGCATGCGTCATTTTTTTTATGCTGGAAAAAGGGGCAAGTGTTGCACATGTATCAGAATGTTTGTAGATAAGCCACAAGCATCCTCATGCATTTGTCTGGCTGCAACATGCATCCATAATATGGATAGTAGTGCTGCATCCAAAGGTATGAAAATCTCACCCCATTGCCCATTTACATCAAAGGGATACTGTCAATACCCTTTGGTTTCAAAGTGCCCCTAGGTTGGAAAAACACATGCTATGATTGTTCACATTCTGTAGAGACTGCTTATGTAACTGGTAGCTCGATTCTGATTTATTTTTTCTTTTAAAAAGTGAAAAACAGACTGCCCACCATACTGGCGTTGCCACATAAAAACATGTTTGTTTACAGTCCCTGATCAACTTCCACTACATCTCTTCTGGACTTGGGAACACCCTCAATACAGTCTAGCTGCTCATGATGCAGTGCAAGGAGAAGAAACTATTGCATTATGAGTAGATGCACTATTTGGGAGTGCTCCTGATGTTAATGTTCAGGAAATATTCAAAAGGTGTAGCTCAAGGATGTGAAACAAAACAAGTTACACCATTAGCATGTATATCAGTTATTCCAAGAAAGGAAACTGATAAAACAATCATCAGCTTCAATGACTTTTAGAGAATATAAGGAAACATAAAATTTGGGGGGTTGAACTAGAAATAATATGATGCAAGAAAGGTTGACAGTGTCCCTTTAATGCAGTAGATTCATTTGTATCATGTAATTTAAAACCATTAAGTTCCTATTCTCTGACTCTTCGATAAGAAACTTTCAGTACATATACTACTTTAACTATCAACAAAATGTATTGTTATTAAAATAGCTGCTACTGAATTATGGTTAGTTCTCACCCAACCACTTAACTTGTATCATATTCAGAATATATTATTTTTTTTTAGTTGTTTAGCCAGGAGTAGCACACTAAGCTAAAAGATTTTTTAAGGGCACAACCTGGGAGCACAGGGAAGTTAAGTGACTTGCTCAGGGTCACACAGTATGCAATTGGAAGCTGTGGGATTCAAACCCAGGTCTAGTCTGCTGGATGTCACCAGATTTGCAGCTCAGAGCCTTAAACCATTGCACTATAGTTAGGTTCTTTATAGTTTTTATAGTCTTTTAAAAGCAGCAGTGCAATGAAACTGGGCAAAAAATTTGACCCTACCTTTTTCACTATAAAAGATTCTAGGCATCATCCAGTTTTATTTTATGGTACAATTTTTTAATTCCATGAAAATTTGAGTGCTTTTATAATTTAGATTTTTTTTTCTCAAAAAAAAAAATTACATAGAAACAGATAAATTGATGGCAGAAGGGGACCAAAGATCCATCTAGTCTGCCCTGAGCCCTTCCTCCTCTTTAGGATTTCTGAGGGACAATCCCCTTGAGTCTGTCCCAAGCTGCTTTGAATTCCCCTACTGTTTTGGAGTCAATAACTCCAGCCAGTAGACCATTCCATGGGTTAACCATCCTCTCTGTGAAGAAAAACCTTTGTATGTTGCCCTTGAATCTTCCTCCCTTCAATTTCATCTCCTGTCCTCTTGTCCTACTGGTGCTATTGACTATAAAGAGCTCCTGTGTGGAGACTCTGATTATACCCTTCAGAAACTTGAATGTCTCAATCATGTCCCCTCTATCCCTGCATTGTTCCAGGGAGTACATGTTGAGTTCCTGTAACCTGCTTTCATATGACAACTTCTGGAGACTGTGTATCATTTTTGTTGCCCTCCTCTGTACTGTCTCCAATCTGTCTATGTCTTTCCTGAGATAAGGTCTCCAGAACTGGATGCAGTACTCAAGGTGGGGTTTCACCAGGGACCTGTACAGTGGCAGGATCACCTCCTTTCTTCTACTTGTGATGCCCCTTCCTATGCATCCCAGCATCCTGCTGGCCGTCTTTGCTGCCTTTTCATATTGTCTGCCTACCTTCAAATTGTCTGATATGATAACCCCTAGATCCCTCTCCTGATGGGTGGTTGCTAGTTTCTGTGATGTGGACAGCCAGTTCTGAGTGCTGTATCATTTTTTTAAATATGAAAATGAATTACTGATTGTCTGCTGAGATATCTGGTGCTCTTGGAATGACCCCCCCCCCCCACGGTCTCTGCTAAAAGATGAAAGCCATGAGCTAATTACAGGCCAGGCTTTCATCAAGGATATCCTGTTTGTCTGAGTTAATTATAGCTGTAGTTGCTAAGAGGGAAGATCATATCCATTTTATGAAATCTGTAGGGAAACCCAGGTTATTACACATGGGTGTGAAGTTGTAAATGTTCCTTTTGATGTTTGTGTGAGAGAGGAAGCTTATCATAGATCAAAGAGAGTCTTTTGAAGAACATGAGCTATGCTGAGGTTGCAGAATTTAATATGTGGAAAAGACTTCCTGTTTTTGTATAGATATTTTTTATATATATTCTGACAGAGAAGGAGCTAGGTGACCTCACATAAAGGGGTTGGTAAATAAAGTTTTCTTTAAGGAATATTCTGTTTTACTACACAGAGACACTTCTATCTAGACTCTTACAAAGAAACATCTGTGAGCAATTTAAGCAGGTATTTAGAGAGAGAGAAAAATCTGAGTACTGTAGTAAGAATTGCACTGTTAAAACCTGTTTTGTTTAAGAGATTTGTATGTCTTGTGATATACTAGTTCTGTATTTTATGTGTTACATATTTTTTATCTATTTTAGTAAAACTCTATATTAAGAGCTTACTTGATCTATCTTTGATTTATTTCCTTTACAAGTAGAGTATATATGGTTAAAGCAGACACTGTCCATAAGCTTGAATGGTGATACCAAACTGGAAAAAGGTAAGCGTTTAAAATCTGAGGTCTTTTATTACAGTTTTTAAGGGTTCATTTCTGTACACCTGGTTAGGTGCCAATAGGCAAAGATATCTGGCCCCCCCAAAGACAGAATTATCTGAGCCTGTGCAATGGATATGCTAGCAATAGGTTCACAGTTTGAATCCCGCCAGAACTTGAGAACAAAAGTTGACTTGAATCCACAAAAACAGACAAGAGGATTACCTGTTCTGTTAACTGTTCACAAGACTGCGCTCGGAGGTTGGCACTTTGGGAGTAGAGGGCTGACCTGCTGAGTGGGTTTGTGACAGATTGGTGGCAGTGGTGGGATAATTTTGGTATTTCAATCTTGTATTGTTCAGTGTGTCAGCTGAGACCATAAGCTCACTTGCAAAGAAAGAAAAAGGAAGTGATTTATTTTTAAAAAGGAAACAGAACTATATCACTTGGTGTACAGTCAAGTTCCTACCCATTTTATTTTTTTTTCTAAAGTGCAAGTCAGAGTAGCAGTAGTGAGGGAAGAAGATGACTTCCGACTACAGTAGGCACACTGTAGACTCCTTAAAGCAGTTGTGTGGGGACAGAGGAGTCTCATTTGTGGTGAAAGCCAGAAAGCAGAACCTCATAGATGCCCTGATGGTAGCAGATACACAGAGCAGCAAGTCATGGACCATGACTGAAAAGGACCAACCCTCGAGTGTGGCAGGGCTAGCAGCCAGTGCAGTGTCCAGATATGATGAGGAGGACATCAGGACCACTGTCAGTGAAGGGCTACAGCAGCAGGGGAAGGTCACCAGTATCCTAAATCCAGAAGTACTCAGGCTGAAATTGAGTTGTGCAGGATGGAGCTGGAGTTCCAGAAGAAGAGAGAAAGAGAGAGATGAGAAGCAAAGCAGGAACAGCGGGAGGCAGACCGTGAGGAGCATGAGCACCAGCGAGTTGCAGAAGAGAAGGCAGAGCGAGAATGCCATGAGGCAGAACAAGAATGCTGTGAGGCAGAGGAGAAGAGAGAGGAGTGCCAGAGGCAACATGAACTGGAGAAGCTATGACTCTGACCAGCAGCACCAGAGCAGGTAAGTGGCTTGGGTTTAACTGGGACTGTAGGACTGGGTTACAAATTGAATTCCAAATTAATAGCCGACTTTAAAGAGGGGGAGGGTATGGATGCCTTTTTAAATTCTTTTGAAAAAGTTTGTATTCAGAATAAAATTTCTAGAGAGTCCTGGAGCTTGCAGCTATCCCCGCTACTTACAGGGAAAGCTCAGGATGCATTCGGTCAAATGGACAATGAGGACAGCAATAATTACAGCAAGCTAAAAACTGCACTGTTAAAAAAGTTTGAATTAACTGCTGAATCATACAGAGCTAAAGTCCGTAAGCTCAGGAGAAGCCCTGATATGATCTATGAGGAGCTAACCATGAAACAATATCAGTTTTTAAAACATTGGTGGAAAGGAATTGAGGCAAACTCTGTTGATAAACTTGAAAATGTAATTTTATTAAAACAGTTTTTCTGGGAGTGCCCAGCAGAGCTTAAAACCTGGCTAGAGGACCGAGACCCCAAAATAGTGCAAGAGGCTGCTGAACTCTCAGACTGCTATGCCCAGAGCAGACCTGCTCTGAGAGCAAATGGGGCGGGCGTGGCAGTGCAGAAAGGGAAAAGCGTGCCCTCAGGGAAGCTAAAACCCTCACTGCCTCCACTGAAACCAGTTAGCCCCAGGTTTCAGAGAAAAGATTTTTCTGAAAAGAGAAATGAATGTTGGTTATGTAAAGAAACTGGGCATATTGCTAGACAGTGTTCCAAAAAGGCAAGCAATAATATTCAGGGTGGTGCTAGAAAAGAAGTGGGTTGTTTGTGTGTCCCTGGAAGCATGCCAGTGAACATAAGGGAACACATGCACCCAGTCATGGTGAATGGTGTACAGACGCAGGGGTTAAGGGACACAGGGGCATCCTTGACCTTGGTAAAAGGGAATCTGGTACAGCCTGGTCAGCTTATACCCAATAAATACATCACTGTACAGGACTTCACTGGTGAGGTGAAAACATTGCCCCTCACTAGTGTTCTCTTAGACTGGGGTGAAACAGGGGGAACTGTGCAACAGGTGGCTGTAGCCAAAATCTTGGCAGTGGATGTGATCCTGGGCAACAATCTCAAACAAGGGGTGGTATGTACAATTACCCTTAGCCAAGTGGCAAGGGAAAATTGTAGTTCCTCACTAGTGCTAGACACCCTAATTTAGAGACTGAAGAAGACCTGTCCCATGCCGTGGGACTTGTGTGAGGGGTTTGCAGCTGCTCAGAGGAGTGACCCTAGTTTAGAAAAGCTGAGGGCTTGGGCAGACACTGACTGAGCACAGGGAGATGACAGCAGACATAAGGTTTATTGGGAAAATGGACTTGTGCATACTCAGGCAGTACAGACAGAGGGAGGGATGCTAGGAAGGCAGCTTGTCATTCCCCAGGGCTATCATGAGCAGTTGCTCAAAATTGCACATGATATTCCCTTGTCTGGTCATCTGGGAATTAGGCGCACTATGCAGCGGTTAGCCCAGAATTTCTACTGGCCTAACTTCACTCAGCAGATGAAAGAATATTGCAGGTCTTATCACCAGTGCCAAGAAATAGGGAAGGCGGGCAAGAAAACCCAAGCCACCCTGATTCCCTTGCCCACAGTGCAGGAGCCATTCCAGAGGGTGGGAATGGATATTGTGGGGCCTTTAAATATCCCCAGCTCCTCAGGGAAGAGATTCATCCTAACTGTGGTGGATTATGCCACCCAGTACCCAGAGGCAGTCACCCTATCCTCACTGAGGACGGACAAAGTGGCAGATGCCTTACTTGGGATTTTTTCCCCGTGTTGGGTTTCTGCAGGAGGTAATCACTAATCAAGGGGGTTCCTTTATGTCAGACCTGATGAAATGTTTATGGGAGAAGTGTGGGGTGGTGCAGAAATGCACGACACCATATCACCCACAAGCCAATGGGCTTGTGGAAAGATTCAATGGTACCCTAAAGTCAATGCCCTGGGCATTTGCTGAACAGCATGGGAGGGACTGTGAGAAACACCTTCCCCACCTGTTGTTTGCATACAGGGAGGTGCCCCAAGAGTTGACAGGATTTTCCCCCTTCAAACTTATATGAACGCGGGTACATGGGCCCTTTAGACCTGATCCAGGATGACTGGGAAGGCAAGCACACCACCCAGGGAACTCCCATTGTGGATTACATCCTTAGGTTTAGGGAAAGGCTGAAGGAGCTTATGGGGACAGCCCAGAGCAACCTGGCAGCTGCCCAACAGAAACAAAAAGTGTGGTATGACTGCAGAGCCAGAACTCGCTCGTACATGGTGGGTCAGGAAGTCATGTTCCTTATTCCGGTTTAGAAAGACAAGCTGCAAGCTGAGTGGGCAGGACCGTACAAAGTGGTTAGGAAGGTAAATGACATGAACTACATTGTGGAGTTACCTGACCGAAGACAGATAGAAAGTATGTACCATGTCAACATGATGATGAAGCCATATGCAAATAGGGCAGACATGGTGTTTGCAGTATGTAGTCATGGGGAGGAGACGGATGAAGGAGACCCCTTCCGGATTTTCTGGAACAAAGTAAGTGAGCCTCCTCTGTGGAGGCAGTAAAATTGTCTTCCCAGTTGGCCCGGACCAGATCCAGAAAGTAAGGGAGGTTTCAGCAGACTTTGCCCTGTTGTTTAGTGCCAAGCCTGGACTAATCCCCTTAGTGACACACGATGTGGAGACAGGGACACAGACACCCATACAGCGGACAGCATATCGGGTGTCAGAGGCTATTCCAAAGGACATTAGGAGGGAAGTGGAGGAGATGCTGGATTTAGGGGTAATCCAGAGATCCCACAGCCCCTAGACCTCACCCATAGTCCTTGTGCCCAAACCAGATGGCTCTACTCATTTCTATGTGGACTAGCATGGACTGAATGCAGTCACAAAGTCAGACACCCACCCGATGTCCCAGATGGATGAACTCCTGGACAAGTTGGGGGGGTGACCTACCTTACGACTATTGACCCGACAAAGGGTTATTGGCAGGTAGAGTTGAGAGACAGAGCTAGGGAGAGGTCGTCCTTCATCACTCCAGTAGGCTTATTTGAGTTTAAAGTAATGCCTTTCGGAATGAAGAAACACCCCAGCCACTTTCCAAAGGTTGGTGAACAAGGTGTTAAATGGTGCTGAGGAGTATGCTGTGGCATACCTGGATGACATTGCCATCTTTAGTGCCAGCTGGGAGGAACACCTATCCCACCTTAGGGAAGTGTTGGGCAGGATACAGAGGGCTGGGCTCACTGTCAAAGCTGGGAAGTGCCAGGTGGCCATGGGAGAAGTGGCATACCTCGAGCATGTGGTAGGCTGGGGACAGCTCCGTCCTAACCAAATAAAGATAGAGGTAATCCAGGCATGGCCCAGATCAGAAACACAGAAGCAGGTCAGGAGTTTTCTAGGGACAGCAGGGTACTAAAGAAAATTTGTACCCAATTACAGTGCCCTGGCTGCTCTCCTATCTGACCTGACAAAGAAAAAGATGCCCAAGAAAATTACCTGGGGCCCAGCCTGTGAGGAAGCCTTTTCCAAACTAAGGGAGGCACTGTGCAGTGCTCCTGTTTTGACAAGTTCTGACTATAGCAAAACCTTTATAGTTCAGACTGACGCCTCAGACATGGGTATTGGGGCAGTACTGAGTCAGGCATCCAGCCAAGGGACAGATCACCCAGTAGTATACCTGAGTAGGAAGTTACTTCCCATGGAGAAAGCATACTCCACGGTGGAGAAGGAGTGTCTTGCCATAGTGTGGGCCCTAAAGAAATTAGAGCCATACTTATATGGGCAGCAATTTGTGGTGCAAACTGACCACAACCCCCTGGTTTGGCTGATGCAAATGGGAAAGAACAATGGTAGATTGCTAAGATGGAGTCTTGCTTTGCAAGGGTATAATATGACAATATTACATAGGGCTGGAGCCAAAAATCAGAACTCCAATGTGCTGTCTAGGGTTTATGAGGAGTGAACTGATTTGAGAAGCTCAACCCATGCAGGGGATAGAGACCCCAAATTCAGTATAGGTGGGGAGGATTGTGACGTGGACAGCCAGCTCTGAGTGCTGTATAATTTTTTAAAAATATAAAAATGTATTACTGATTGTCTCTGCTGAGGAATCTGGTGCTCTTGGAATGACATCACTCACCCCCTCGGTCTCTGCTAAAAGATGAAAGCCATGAGCTAATTACAGACCAGGCCTTAATTAAGGATCTCCTGTTTGTCTGAGTCAATTATAGCTGTAGTTGCTAAGAGGGAAGATCATATCTATTTTATGACGTTTGGAGGGAAACCCAGGTTATTACACACGGGTGTGAAGTTGTAAATGTTCCTTGATGTCTGTGTGAGACAGGAAGCTTATCATAGATCAAAGAGAGTCTTTTGAAGAACATGAGTTATGTTGAGGTTGCAGAATTTAATACTTTTTAAAAGACATCCTGTTTTTGTATAGATATATTTTTTATATATATTCGGACAGAGGAGGAGCTAGGTGACCTCACATAAAGGGGTTGGCAAATACAGTTTTCTTTAAGGAATATTCTGTTTTATTACACAGAGACACTTCTATCTAGACTCTGACAAAGAAACATCTGTGAGCAATTTAAGCAGGTATTTAGAGAAAGAGAAAAATCTAAGTACTGTAGTAAGAACTGTACTGTTAAAACCTGTTTTGTTTAAGAGATTTGTATGTCTTGTGATATAATAGTTCTGTATTTCATGTGTTACATATTTTTTATCTATTTTAGTAAAACTCTATTTTTAGAGCTTACTTGGTCTATCTTTGATTTCTTTCCTTTACAAGTAGAGTATATATGGTTTAAGCAGACACTGTCCATAAGCTTGAATGGTGATACCAAACTGGAAGAAGGTAAGCATTTAATATTTGAGGTCTTTTATTACAGTTTTTAAGGGTTCATTTCTGTACACCTGGTTAGGTGCCCGTAGGCAAGATATCTGCCCCCCCAATGACAGAACTATCTGAGCCTGTACATTGAGTACGCTAGCAATAGGTTCACAGTTTGAATACCTCCAGAACTTGAGACCAAAGGGTGACTTGAAGCCACAGAAGCAGACAAGAGGGTTACCTTGTTCTGTTAACTGTTCACAAGACTGCGCTCTGAGGTTGGCACTTTGGGAGTAGAGGGCTGACCTGCTGAATGGGTTTGTGACAGTTTCTCTTCTCCTAGGTAGTAATCTGTCTCTGGGTTGCTTCTGCCCAGATGTATAACTTTTCACTTTTTCACATTGAATTTTAACTGCCACAAGTTGGACCACTCTTCCAGCCTGAGTAGGTCACTTTTCATTTGCTCCACCACCTGTGCAGTGTCCACCCTGTTGCAGAGCTTTGTGTCATCTGCTAACAGGCACACCTTCTCACTCAACTCCTCTGTGATATCTCTGATGAAGATATTAAAGAGTGATAGTCCAAGGACAGATGGATTGAGTTCTCTGTTCAAGCCAGATACTCACCAATGCTACCACTTCCTGCTCCACTCCTGTATGGTCAAGTTTGTTAAGCAGCCTTCTGTGTGGTACAGAGTTGAAGGCCTTGCTAAAGTCAAGGTAGATAACATCAATGATTCCCCCTGGCCCACAGCCCTAGTAACTGAGTCAAAGAACTCGATCAGGTTGGTCTGGCAGGACCTTCTCATTATGAAGCCATGCTGCTTGGTATCCAGTTGTCCAGATTCCTCCAGGAATGCTAGCATCCCTTCTTTGAGCAGTGACTCCATCATCTTACCCACCACCAAGGTAGGTTGACTGGGCGGTAGTTTCCTGTCTCCTTGCTGCTACCACTCTTGTGTATGGGACCACTATTGCTCTTTTCCAGTCCTGGAGAATTGTCCCTTCTTTCAAGGATCTGCTAAAAAGACCTGCTAGTGGTGCTGCCAATTCATCACCAAGTTCCCTCAGTATGCGTGGGTGGACTCTGTTCAGCCTCATGGCTTTTTTTTACCTTTAGTTTTTTTTTTTCTGTCCTTACCCTCCTTATTGTGAATGGGCTTGCATCCATTCCTCCTAGGTGACTTCTGCCCCCCTTTTGGGTGGGTACATTACGAGATGCCTCCTTAGTAAAGACTGAGCAGATGTACTCATTTAAGATTTCTGCCGTTTCACCGTCTTCTTCTACCCTCCTCCCATCCTTGCTTATGAGCCTGACAATGTCTCCTTTGTTTTTCCCTTTTTTGCTTATGTACCTAAAGAAGGTTGTATTGCCTCCTTTAACCCCCTTCGCTATGTCTTCCTCAGTCTTCACCTTTGCTTTTCTGATCACCCTTCTTTCTTCCTTCAAGCTGCACTTGTATGCCTCCCTATCTATTTCGCTGTTTGAGCCCTTGTATCTTTGAAATGCTAGTCACTTTTCCCTCACTGCAGCTGCCACTTCCTTTGTGAACCATAGGGAATTTTTTTTTCTTCATCTTACTGACTGGCCTGGAGTATTTTGTAGTAACCTTCTTTAGTGCTTCTCTTATTTGTATCCAACATTCGTCTACCCCTCTTTTTGCCTTCCTCTTGAGGATATCCATAAAGTATATTCTCATTTGATCAAAGTCTGTTCTTCTGAATTCTATGACCTGTGTCTTAGTCTGGCTTGTTTCCTTTGGCCTTTTTGACCTTGAATCAGAGAGATTCATGGGCACTTGACCCTAAATGAAACCCCACCTCCAACTCCTGGATCTTGCCACTGTTTGTGAGTACCAGGTCCAGGACTGTGTTTTCTCTAGTGGAGACCATGACAAGCTGATTAAGTCCAGCCTGTCCCAAGGTGTTTAGAAAATTTCTGCTCCTAGTTGTGGATGCTGTGCAGGAGTTCCAGTCCATGTCTGGCAGGTTAAAGTCCCCCATCAGCATGACTTCTTTCTTGGCCATCTTTAATATGTTTTCAAGCATTGCTTTGTCTCTTTCTGCCCCTTATGATGGAGGCCTGCATAGCATTCCTAGTCTGAGAGCTGAGCATGAGCCCGGTTCCAGAGTGACCCAGAGTACTCCATGTTCATCTTGGAACCTTTGGACCTCCATAGCTCTTATGTCCTCCCTTATCTATAACGCACCCCCCCCAAACACTGCTACATCTGCTACATCCTTTTCTGATTTCCTGAATAATTTGTAATCTGGGATTGCAACATCCCATTCATGGCTTTTGTTTAGCCATGATTCTATGACTGTGACCTAGTCCAATCCTGCATCTGCTATTGTGGCTGAGAGTTCTGGGATTTTGCTAGCCAGACTATGGGCATTGGTCATCATTGCCTTCCAGAGTCCAGCATCCTTGATCCTTTGTTTCCTTGTACTTTGTTAAACTTATGCAACCTTCATGGACTCCTGTTGTTTATGTCTATGTGATTGATGATAGGCACTGTTACATAGCTCTGCGGGGTGGTGACTGGGGTTCTATATTCCTGTTCCCATCTGGTCACCACCACCCCATCATCTAGTTTAAACTCGCCATGAATACGACTAGTTTTTTCCCTAAGGCCCTTACTCCCTCCCTGTTGAGGTGAAGGCTGTTGAATTTAAAGTAAGTCCTTTCCCAGAAATCTTTCCAGTCGCCCATGAAGGTGTGGCCCTTTTCAGAGCACCAAGTGCAAGGCCAAGAGTTCAGTTCAGTGATTTTGGCTTCCCTAACCTTTATTTGGCCTTTTCCCTTCTCCCATACTGGTAGTATCTCAGAGAAGGCCAAGGTGGACAAAAAAGAGGTGAGTCTATCCCTTAGATTTGAGATATGCTCTTTGACCTTTGTTTCTTCTTCCTCCTCAAAAAACAATCAGTTTGTTAAGGTCTGCCACTTAAAGCCACAACTAGAGACTGGAGGAGAGGATGTCTCTCTCCAAGTCAGTGAAGATCAGTGAAGCTCGGCAAATAGTAAAACTAGGGGCTGGACTGCATCTGATGTATGCCTCTTAGGCTTGCCCTTTGTGTATGAACTGTTGCTTCTAGCTGAGAGCATTCTATTAGCAGACCACTATTTCGGTAATGGGAACAGCAGACAGTAAGGCTAGGGGCTGGACCACTCTTGGTGTATGCCTCCTAGGGGTGCCCTTTGTGTCTGAGCTGTTACTTCCAGCTGAGAGCTTTCTATTAGTTAACCACTATTTCAGTAATGGTACAGCAGTATAAATGCTGAGTTACATACAGCAGCCAGGAATTCTGTTCCAGCTGCTCCTTATGCTGAGAGACCAACCGCTGGCTGGGTCTAAGCAGAGCGATCAAGGACAGAAGTCACCTCTGGGGGGATAGGAGCCCAGACTGTGCACTCCAAGGGGGATTCACCCAGGTAGAACTGCTGTCAAGGAATCCCTGCTTCTTCACCTGTCAGTCTGTCTTCCCTCTGTGATTGGTTTCTCTCCTATATGGTGGTGATCAGTGAAGCTCGGCAGACAGTAAGGTTGGGGCTGGATTGTGATTGGTGTATGCTTCCTAGGGTTGCCCTTTGTTTCTGAGCTGTTGTTTCAGGTTGTTTCTGGATGAGAGCTTTCTGTTAGCTGACCACTGTTTCAGTAGTGGGTACAGCACACAGTAAGGCTAGGGGCTGGACCACTGCTGGTGTATACCTCCTATGGGTGTCCTTTGTGTCTGAGCTGTTGCTTCCAGTTGGGAGCTTTCTATTAGTCAACCACTATTTCAGTAGTGGTACAGCAGTACAAATGCTGATTTACATACAGCAGCCAGGAATTCTGGATAAGTGTTCCAACTGCTCCTTATGCTGTGAGAGCAGCCGCTGGCTGGGTCTGAGCAGAACGATCAAGGAAAGAAGTCACCTCAGCAGAGATAGGAGTGCACACCAAAAGGGATTCACCCAGGTAGAGCTGCTGTCAATGAATCCCTGCTTCTGCACCTGTTGGAGTCTGCCTTCCCTCTGTGATTGGTCTCTCTCCCAGTCGGTGAAGATCAGCAAAGCTCAGCAGACAGTAAGGCTAGGGGCTGGACAGCACTTGGTGTATGCCTTCTAGGGTTGCCCTTGTGTCTGAGCTGTCACCATATTTTGTATAGAAATAGAATTGTAGACCTGACAAGGGTTAGGATCAAGAAAATAAAAAAAGACTCAAGGTGCACAGCATAGGAGGTACCTAGACAAGTACATCTGACAGGTATGCTAGTATTTTTTATTAATTGCTGCTGAAACGAGGTTTCTTTTTTGGGAAAAACATTTTTCTTTGCACTGTTGCTTTAAAGAATATTTTTTTTAGGTCTGGAACATGTAATCAATGTAAAGTATGCTGTTCATTTTTACGACAATCAGTATGTCATTGTAATTTAACTTGTGCTTAAAGATTTGATTCAAAATAATCACAATTGAAAAATTGAAACTGCATGTAAAAGTTGATTAGTAGTAATGTGGTGTCAGTGGGCAACATTTCAGTTCACTGATTATTTTGATGGTATGTTATTTTTTAAAATTTTGTTTGTATTACTAATGTTGATTGAAAGCCATCATTTAAAAAACATGGAGACCCTGCTGGCAATGCCAACAGAGTATTCATGGTTTTGCATTAAACTCTGGTCTAGTCTTACTACAATGGGATTAATGTCAACTTAATGTATGCCAAGATATGGCCTTAAAAATAATATAAGTTGATCTTCTCACCCAACATGAATACTTCAAAAGCTCCTTTGTAAATCTAAATGAGCTGTTCAAAGTTGCAACCTTTGTACAAACTTTTATAGTTCAGGGATATTGGTTTACAAGTTGTTGCACCAAAGAAACTTGCCTTGGAAAACTTAGCTCTGCAGCCCATGTGAATTGACAGCTGGGGTTTATGAATTTAGAAGAGGGACATAGACTTCTGGGATGAGGTGCAGGAAGCTACACTTGCCATGCTGCCATTACATTCAGTCTCTGATACAGTAGTTGAATGTTAATTAGAAGGGATGTCCTACATAGCTTAGTCTTGACTTCATTGCTGTTCAGAATATTTTTGTTCTACCTGTTAACTTGATCATTAAGTGGTCTAATGTGTTAATACTGTTATACTGATGACACAGAGTTTCACTTGACCTTTCTCTCAGGTTATAACCTGTCAATTTCATATGTGTGCAGTTGCCCCAATATGATATAGACATGGATAGATCAAACTGACTCATGCTCAACCAGGATACCACTGAGGTATTGCTGATGAGAAAGAAAGGTCATGTAGAAAAACTGAAATGGTTGCTTGAGAGTATTGCTTTGAATGGGATATTAATTATACTTGCCCTTTGTGTGTGTGTATCTTGCCTGGGTGTGCTCCTGAAATTAAGTGTAACACTGGATGTTATATTCTAGCCATGAGGAATATGGAGAGGTAGCCTGAGGTTCTGCAGCTAACATTCAATGCCAAAACATGCAAGGTGATGCACATAGAACAAGAACTCGAAAACAGAGTACTGTATAGGAGGTGTTAAGCTGGGTACTGTCTCTGAGGAAAGGATTTAGGAGTCATCATAAGCAACTCCCTTAAACAATCTAGCCAATGTAACAAGGCCTACAGTAAGGCAAACAGGATGCTGGGGTATATTGGGAGGGGTTTTGACATCAGAAGGAAAGTGGTATTACTGCCTCTCTATAGATCACTGGTAAGGCAGCACCTGGAGTACTGTGCCCAGTTCTGGTATCCTCATTTAAGGAAAGACAAGGCCAGGCTGGAGACAGTGCAGTACAGGGTAACCAAAATTACTCAGGGCCAGCAGGGCAGATGCTACGTGGGTTGGCTTGAGGCACTGAACATGTACTTGCTCAAGGTCAGATGAGAGAGGGGTGATATTTATAGAAATTTTCACGTTCCTGAAAGGAATAAACAGGATGAACTATGAGAAACTACTCAAAAGGAGTAGTGAATCTAGAACATAAGGACATGAGTGGAAGCCGGAAGCTCCCAGTGTCTTAGCTGGGACTTGAGTGCAGACCATCCAGAATACTGTAGCGGTTGCGCTAATCAGCTGCACCACCAAGGCAACTGGAACCTTGGCCATCCCGGAGCACACATTACTCTTTCTCCAATGCAAAACCTGGTGCTGCACAAATAATCATGACCAGATTGTTATTCCAGGCAGCCTGGCTTCAAGTCCCAGCTGAGGCACTTACTTCTTTCTCTCCTGTGTTTGTATGTGTTCCATGGATATGCACACCACACTCATATGATTGAAAATTAAGTAATTGTTTGTGCAACACTAGATTATGCACTGGAGAAAGAGTAATGTGTGCTCTGGGATGGCCCAGGTTCCAGTTGCCTTGGTTGTGCAGCTGGTTAGCATGACCAGAACGGGTATTCTTGGTGGCCTGGGTTCAAGTCCCAGCTGAGGTATTTACTTCTTTCTCTGCTCTGTTTGTATGTGTTCCATGAATATGGACACCATATCCATGTGATTGAAAATGAAGTGATTGTGCAGCACCACATTGTACATTAGAGAAAGAGCCATGTGTGCTCTGGGATGGCCCAGGTTCCAGTTGCCTTGGTGTCACAGCTGGTTAGCATGACTGGAACAGTATTCCAGGAGGCCTGGGTTCAAGTCCCAGCTGAGGCACTTACTTCTTTCTCTCCTCTGTTTGCATGTATTACTCTAATGTACTTTATGTAGGATTCCCCAAGATGTTCATCCACAATCTAGTGCCACTGTGGTGCCCAGTGTTATATTCCTTTTTGTAAGTAAGTAAGTAAAATGTTATTTGTATCAGGCCCCCTTCCTGTGCTCAGGGCACCTTTACAATACACATTAAAAGAAAAATTCATAACATTACACTTAAAAACAAATAAAACTAATTAATACACACTCAATAGGTCCCTGAAAATGCCTGGTTAAACAGATAGGTCTTCAGTGACTTTTTAAAACCTTCCACGGTCAGGCTGTCTCATATCTGGAGAGTTAGAGAGTTCCACAGGGTAGATACCATAAAAGCAAAAGAGCTTTCTCCTGATGTTTTTACAGATACCCTGGGAATCTCTAGCAATCCTTCACTAGAGTGAATGGGTGGGACAGTAAGGACGTAAGCGTTCTTTCAGTTAGTGGGGTCCCTGCTCATTTAGGGATTTATAGGTCAGCAATGTGACCGTGAAGGTGATCCGCCACTGTATTGGCAGCCAGTGCAGTTCACAGGTGTTATATGACTGGATCTAGGGGTTCCAGTCAACAACCTGGCCATCGCATTCTGCAATAGCTGCAGGCAGCGGATATCTACCCCCAGTAGCCCTTGATAGAGGGTGTTGCAGTAATCAAAATGACTGGTGACAAAGGCATGGACCAAGATAGGAAGATCTTCAAGCGGGACCAGGTGCTTCACCCGGGCTATGTTCCTTAGATGGTAAAAGGAAGATTTGACTACAGCTGAAACCTGCACCCTCAGGGTCAGGCCTTTATCAAATACCATGCCCAGGTTATGCACCTGGCCTGAGGCAATAAGCAGGGTCCCACCTAGATTTAATCCTGAGCGTTTCCGCCACCAATACCTCCATTTTTCCCCATGTTCAACTGAAGCCAAATGGCACTTATCCAGTTCTGAATCTCCATCAAGCAGTTATTAAACACCATAGCAAAGTCTAACTCCTTTTCAGGTACAAAAGACATGTACAGTTGAGAGTCATCGGCATACAAATGAAAACTCAACCCGTACCATCTTACAATGTCCCCTAATGGAAGCATGTACACCATAAATAACATGGGGACAGCATCGAACCCTGTGGAACCCCACAGGGCAGCCAGTGAGGGGCTGAGGAATAAATCCCCGACACCACTCTCTGGGATCTGCCCTCAAGGAAAGATCAAAACCAACTGAGAACCGCCCCCCTCAGTCCATAGAAGAACCACAGGCACTCGAGCAGCACCCCATGATCCATGGTGTCAACTGCTGCTGAGAGATCAAGGAGAACCAAGATGGAATGAGTTCTCTGATCTCTTGCCGTCAGAAGGTCATTGAGTACCCATACCAGGGCTGTTTCAGTGCTATGCCTTTTTCTGAAGCCAGACTGGAGAGGGTCATAGATATTGTGGTTAGTTAAATGATCTTCCAGCTGCAGAGTGACCACTTTCTCAATAACTTTCCCTATAAAGGGTAAGTTTGAGATTGGTCTGTAATTAGCTGGGCAGTCTGGGTCAAGGGAAGTTTTTTTCAGAAGGAGGTACACTACTGCCTCCTTTAAGGGATCTGGAAAGATCCCTCTCTCCAGCAAAGCCCTCACTATCCCAGCAAGGACCAGGCTTATAACCTTTACACACCCCACTAGTAGGCGCGTAGGGGCTGGATCCAAACTACAGTAGGTTGGCCGCAAAGTCTGGATGATCCTCACTATATCTACGACTACTGGCTGACTAAAGGTGAACCAGGTCTGTCGGGCATTAGTACCACCCGATTGATTAATGCAAGGTCCAGTGGGAAGGCACTGGTTGATCTCAACCCTGATGGTAGACACCTTATCAGTGAAGCACTTCACAAACTCCTCACACTGTACTTGTGACAATGCTCGACCCGAATGAAGACAGGCTGGATTGCACAGTCTGTCTACAGTTCGGAAGAGCTGGACTGGCCTATTCTTCACTGTAGCAATTTTCCTGGACAGGAACTCTGCCTTCTTATGGGAATTGCTGATTGGTAGATCTTATAATGATCCATCCATCTAAGTTTATCCACCTCCAGGCGAGTTTTCGGCCTGTGTCTTTCCAACCTTCGCCCTTGCCTCTTCAACTCATGGATTTCCCCATTAAACCAGGGGGCAACTGAGTGAAGAGTAAGAGGGTGAACACAAGTTGGAGCAACTATATCCAAGGCCTCGGTAACAGCCATATTATAGGCTAACACAAGGGTCCCTGGATCAGTGCTATCCTTTGGAAATCTCAAGTGGTCCAGTACCGTCATTAGTCCTTCTGAGGTAACTACTCTCAAAGGACAGAACTGTGCCAACTCCTTTGGGGCAAGCCTATTTCAGGGGCTGTGAAACTGAAGCTCAGGATGTGATGGTCAGACCAACCAATTGGTTCCACTTCCACATCGGAGATCTCCATCCACCAGGTGGAACGCCAAGTCCAATGAGTGCCCCTTCTCGTGGGTTACAGTGGTAATAACCTGTGTTAGGCCCAATGAGTCCATCAATTGGAGGAGGTTTTATCCAAACAGCGAGAGATCATCATCAACCCAGGCATTGAAATCCCCCAGAATCAACCATCTGGGGGACTCCAATTCCACCTCAGCAATGAAGTCTGCAACCTGCTTCAGGAACTCCCTCCCATCACCTGGTGGACTGTAAATGAGAAGGGTCCTGTAGCCTACACCTGCACTCACAATACACTCAAAGGAGTTGGTTGCTCCAACTGGCACCTCCCTGAGACCCAGTTCCTGTCTAAAGCAGACAGCAACCCACCCACCCATATGATTCTCTCTCGGGCGGTGAATCACTGAGAACCCATCCGGAACCGCAGACTCCAAGATGGGGCCTGCACTTTCATCCAGCCAGGTCCCGGTGATGCAAGACAGGTTAGCAGAGGCCACAAGGTCTGCAACCACTGTGGTCTTATTCTTAATTGACCTGGAATTGCTTAACACCACCCAAAAGGGATGGGAGTCCAAGGATTTCCCCACTTCCTGCCTGACTAAGTCAGAACCCTTGGGTATGGGCACAAGACAAGGATGACTTCATTCCTGTGTCCATTTCACCCCAGGGTGCCTCCTGATCCTCACTGTCTCAATCCATCCACCCCTTTCCCATCCCCCTTGAGAGTTCCAGGATCCTCCACTCCTTCCACTCCCTCATCTCCTTAAGATGCTGAACACACGACATCTAATATAAACTTCAAAAGGGAGCAGCGGATGATCAAATGGATGAAGATCCCTTAGTCTCAAGGGGGAGTACTGCCTGACCATATCCCTAACTCCCCAACACATGTCTCAGGTACTCCCACACACACCAATATGAATTCAATCACACCCCCACTCACTCAATACCCCCTCCCACCTAATCTAATCCTTCTTAAACTTACTTAAGGGTACATATACCCACTATTCTAACCAGTAAATAAGCCCTTATTACAATTTAATAACAGTTTCAGTACTCATAAAATGTCTTATAATCTCTAATTAGTCATTTTAATTTAATTCCTGTCCCCTCACAGTGCTTTCACCACTGCAGGGTAAAGACTTTAAGACTTCCAAGTCCCCTCTCACGAGGCTGGATTTAAAGTCAGAAAATCCTTAAAGCACTATAGCCAGCTTGTCATTAGATTTCACAGTCAAAGCCTTTTCCCAAGCATAAAAGAGAAATGTACTTCACCAGCTCCACACACCCAGTGAGCAGTCCAAGGTCCAAATTTTAATTTTCCTCAACCGGAGTCTCTCATTTAAAAAATTCAAGTCACAAAAAAGAAAAAAATTAATAAACCACGTAGTAACTTAGGACAACACATGTTAAAATAAAATCTTAAATACACCTCCTCTCACTGAGGTGTAACAAATCAAATCATGTAGACAGTATCAGGTGAAGTTCAGACCCCCAGGCCTTCTCACTACCTAGGGGATCCAGCATGAACACAGGCACTCTCACTGCCCAGAACAGAAATCATTAAAGTAAAAAGAATTTGAGGTCTGACCCTAAGTTTCCTTGCAGGCACACTTCCTGAAAAAACAGGTCCTCCCAGTGGTAATCCAACTCTTACCAGGTGATGAAAAAAGCCTGAAGGCCCTATCAATGAGGGCCACTGCCAGAAATATCTGCCCCCACTACCACGATTCCCCACTAGTGTCAGCCCACCAGCTGACCCCACAGAGAGCCATGGAAAACTACAAACCTGCTGGCTGGCTCCCTGGCCAATCCAGGCCCAGTCCTCCTGAGCAGAGACAGACACAGGCAGCTGAACCACCCACAATATAGGGTCTTCCTGCTGTCCTGGCAGTGATCCGATCAGAAATCCAAAATCCAAGTTGTTTTGGCACCACCTCTGGGTATCAGCACCACTTCCAAAAGTAAAAAGAATTTCTTGATGACTCAATCAAAAGGAAAATGAACCCAGACCCACGGTATGATCCTCTCAAAACTCTGCCTATGTCACGGGTCTCTCTCGTCCAGGAACTCACTCCACTTCACTCTGTCATCCGGGAGCTACTCCACACCACTTCTCTCCATAGTCTCCTCTTTCCACGGCTATCTCCTGGCTGTGACCAACAAAAAACAACAGAAGGGCAACAGTGTTTTACAAAGTGCACAAAAAAAATGCTTTTCCTCTCATGGTCAGAGTAGTAGCGGGACCGGTCAAACAGCCCCAGTGCACTCTTCGAAATCATCCGAATGTCCCCGATAATGCTCTAAGGCTAAATAACTCACTGATTCTGCCCTTACTAATAAAATAAAAACAATTTAAATTATTTGAACTGGGAAGAAGCGAAAGAGAGATTAAACAAAAGAAATACAGTCTAGCAGCTTGCTTTTAACACGCCCAGCACGGTGGCCATCTTCATAGTTTCATAGTTGTTTACAAGTTCAGGAGGCAGAGCCTATAATTGAACTTGCCACCCGAAGGTGGTTTTAATTTTCTATATAATCAAATTTAGTGTTACCCATATGTTTGTCCAATGATCTCTTAAACGTATCCATAGTTTTACTCTCAACTATAGAGGCTGGTAAGGTGTTCCACAAATTTACCACTCTCTGAGTGAACCATTGGAGTCTTTTTTTTGTTCAGCAGTTTACTCCTTTTAATTTCATATTGTATGATCTTGTATGTGATACAGATGTTTTTCTTTCCATACCTAATGTTTCTATTAGTCCTGGTTCATTGTGGGCCCTATAAATCATGCAAAGGTCTCCTCTAAGTTGTCTGTATTGGATTGAATACAAACCAGGTATTTTTAGTCTTTCACCATATGGTTCGTCAAACATGCCATTGATTTTTTTTGTCATTTTCCTTTGGACTCCCTCAAGTTGTTTCTTTCCATGAATTGTGGTAGGTGCACAAAATGGGGCACAGTAATCTAAATGTGATCTCACCACACTAGTGTAAAGTGGGAGAATAACCTGTGGGTGTCTACTTTTAATATTTTTCCAGATACAGCCCATGATTTTCTGACATTTCTTTACTTTAACCGTTGTATTATTTTCAAAAGTTAATTTGTTATCTATGTTTATCCCGAGATCCTTTTCGTTTTCTGTTATTTGAAGTGTTACTTTGTTTAATAAGTACCCATTTTTCAGATTATTGTGACCCAAGTGCATTACTCTGCACTTCAGCTCGTTAAATGTCATTTTATTATTCCTGGCCCAGATTTCTAGTGCTTCTAATTCTTTTTTCAGAGAGTCTATTGCTTCAACGGTATTAACAATGCATCCAATTTTACAATCGTCAGCATATTTGGATATCCATATTTTTTCTGATATTTGCATTGATGTTATTAAAATATTAAAAAGAACAGGGCCCAGCACAGAGCCCTGCAGAACTCCACTAGTAACATCGACCCATGATGAAAGGGCACCCTTAACTGATGTACATTGTTTACGATTGCATAACCATGAATTAATCCAGTTGATTAAAGTATGTGGAAATTTTTGCTTAGTTAGATCGTTTAGAAGAATTCTATGTGACACACTGTTAAACGCTTTAGACAGATCCAAGTATACAACATCTACTGGAAGTCCTCTATCTAATGCAGCACTCACATTTTCAAAGAAATTTAGTTGATTAGTTAAACATGACCTTCCCTTTCTAAAACCATGCTGTGATGTATCATATAAGTTGTATTGATTAATGTGTTTTTCAAGTCTCCGCAAGATTAATCTTTCAAGGATTTTTCCAATAACAGAAGTCAGGCTTATAGGTCGGTAGTTGGATACTATAGATTTATCACCAGTTTTGTATATAGGTATAACCACTGCTTCTTTCCATGCTTGTACACTAACACCCTCTTCTAATGATAGGTTAAATAATTTACATAGTGGTCCTGATATATAAGATGAGGTTTATTTTAGTAAAGTAGGATGTATCCCATCCAGTCTGGCTGATGAGTTAACTTTTAAGTTCTGTAGTTCTTGCATGGTTTCTCTACCGTAATAGGTTCGACAGTTGTTAAGTTATAGTTTGTGTTTAAGTTGTTAATAAATTGCTCCTTTTTTGAAAATATCTTATGGAAGTATTTATTGAATTCCTCTTCAATTTGTATTTCATTAGTAACAGTACCTGAACTGGTTACTAAAGGACCTATGGTAGCTTTGGAGCCTCTCAAAGAGCCAATATAGTTATAACATTTTTTCTTATTATCTGTAGTGTCTATAGCTAATTTATTTTCCATACTTTTTTTTGCATTTCTAACTTCTAATTTTACTTTGTTGGCATACTTTTTATAATGTTTCCATTTATCTATTGATGGTTGGACTTTATATTTCCTGTAGCTTTTTTGGTTTTTGACAATTCATTTTTTGATTTTATTGTTCCACCAAGCAGGATTTCTGTATCCCTTGTTGTACTTTTTCCTGTTAGGAACCCAGATATCTATACAATATTTGAGTTTAGTCAATAAGCTGTTTCATGCTTGATGTACATTGAGGCCTATCCATTCTGATTTCCAATCCCATATGTTCAAATATTGTTTAATTTTTGAGTAATCCACTCTTGTATAATCCTTGGTTAAGGTGTTCCCTTTAGTGTCTATTACTCTAGACTGTATATGAAACAGAATCATATTATGGTCACTATTTCCCAAGGGATCTAATAAATATAGAATAGTGGATAGCTGACTATCCACAACAAGGCTGTGTTTCCATCGAGGGAGTTGATGATGTCATAGAGACCTCAAGAGCGAAGCTCGAAGAGGTCTCCATGGCATCATCAACTCCCCGAGATGGAAACACAGACTTAGTTGTGGATAGTAAGCTATCCACTATTTTTTATACTATATGGTTTCTCCCAAAACGGACAAGGTTCATACCTTGCGTTGACACTCCTGCACTGGTCCTCACTCGAGTCCCCCAGGATACTGGTCCTCTTCACTGCGGTTATGCTGTTCTGATCACGTCACTGAATACAGTGGTCCCACTCTACTTTCACGTAACTGTGCCAGAGATTAAAAAAAAATAAAAAATAAAAACTGCAAATTGAGAGTTTGGATACACGAAGCCAATTATGGCAGTTTGTGTCCAAACTGTTTGCTCACCTGACTGCTCGCTAAGTGAATGTGCCATTTTAGAACATATTTTTTAAATCAGTGCCTGTTTCCACCAATCAGGTAGGAGCTCATGGGGCAAAAGTTGTTGTCCTATCGATGTGACGTCAGAACGATAGTACAACTTTTTTGACCTTTGAACTGTCCTACAACAGGATTTGGGAAACCATCGTTTTCCATCTACAACAAACCCTAACCATATACTATTCTAGAATTATGTACTAAACTCCCCATATTAGTTAGTACAATGTCAATGATATTGTTGTTTCTAGTACCTTCATGTATAATTTGTTCTAGGTTAAGATTAACCGTTAAATGTAGGAAACCTTTCTCCATATTTCCTTTCAAAGTGTGTTTGTTCCAGTCAGTGTTTGGGAAGTTAAAGTCACCCATTAGGATGTAATTTGTTTTTTGGTTGAAACTGTTTATCAATGTTAGGAATTCAATATTTTGATCTTTATTCAAGTTAGGAGATCGGTAAGCCAAGCCAATGCATATTTTTAAGGCTGGTAAATCGATCTCTGCCCATATTATTTCACTTTCATATTCTGTGTTATTTGGATAGCAGTGAAATGGGAACTCTTCAGAAATGTATAATGTAATTCCACCACCTATTTTATCCTTCCTATTTTTTGTTATTTTGTTAAATCCTGGTATATCGATATTCCAACTTTCATCTTGAAACCATGTTTCAGTGACCCCACAGAGAGAAATGTTTTCTTTGTCTATTATATATCTTAGTTCATTCATTTTATTAGACAAGCTTCTTGTGTTTAATAATAATACTTTTATATCACTTTTTTTTGTTGTTGTAGGTAAATAAGATTATTAGTTGTAACTATAGTATTTGTGGGTTCAAAGCTTATGATTCCAGGTAGTAATACAAGATTCTCATTTAAGGATTCCCCCTTCCCTTAGCTAGTTTAAATATTTGTCCAGGGAGCAGATAAATTGGTGACTAAGTAAATCACTTCCTTTATTGTTTAAGTGTAGGCCATCTCGGGAGAACAACTCATCTCATTGAAATGTACCTGTGTACCTGACAATGTTTTGCCAACACCGTGGCTACACACGACCTACTCTCCACATTGTCTAGTCATATTGCGACACAATTTTCATGATGCTCAGAGTAATGATTAACCATAATGATAGTAGCCCTCCCCAGCACAACTGCAGCATGCTGCCAGCCCAAAACCCACAGATACAGCTCTGATCAAACAGAGGGTTGTGGGAGCATCTCAAGTAACCCTCCTAGCACAGCTACAGCACACCACCAGCCTGATGTACCGGGTCATAATATTGTACGCATAATAGCACATGACATTATGCCGAATCCTGGACCTGTGCGCTCTCTGTGTTGGTCCCACCCCAGAGTTAGAATCCTTAGTGGGGAAGTCCGGGGGCTGCAGCCCCCTGTAATGGGGAGTGTGGGGGGCAGAGCTCCCCACAGAAGAAAAGATACCATTGACGTGTGCAACGCACTTATGCCGCATGACATTCTGCCGTGCGCAGTATTGACCCCATGCTCCAGCCCAACACCCACAGATTCTGCTCTGATAGAGCAGCAGGTTGTGAGGGCATCTCAACACCAGCCCGACACCCACAGATACAGCTCTGATAAAGCGGCGGATCATGAGGGCATCTCAAGTAGCCTTCCCCAGCACAGCTGCAGCACATTACCAGCCCGACATCCACGGTACAGAATTCGCATTTCAGAGCCTTGGGTGCCATTTTTAATTGCTGACACACACAACTGCTGGACTCTGAATTCACTCATATTACTTTAACTAGTCTCAGGGCTTAATTGATGTGTTCAGTGCTACTAGAGTGGACCTGTGTACATTGCTGCTATTTTCTGTCCCCAGACCAGTGCTGATACACTACTTTGGTTAAGATTTGTAGTGTTTTTATTGTTTAACATTTTTATTAGTATTATTTTGGACAGTATGCACACATAGAGGCAGAGTATTGCACTTACATATCTGAATCATATCACAACATTTGGCACTGCCAGCAAGTACAATTGCCACATATTCACTTCATGGGTTACAGACTTTAAAAACCATATATCTTGGCATAATGATTATGTTACAGTCCTTGGCTCCATGAATTAGTAAGCCAATGTAGGTTCACTCCTCCCCAAAAGAAGGGAGCCAAATGAAAGGAAAAGGCATATGTGGCAAAGAAGAGAGAGCTAGAACAAGCTAGGCTTATTCGCAGTCCAACTTCTCTACCTCAAGCATGTCCATCTGCACTACATGTTGCAATATCAACTATGTACAAAAGGAAATCTTAACTGAATCATACAAATAAGCAGATTAAGAAAAGGGATGAGGGGATGAGAGGACTTCTGATATGCAACCCAGACCTATTGTGGGGGGGGAGGGAATCTAAGAAACGACATTAGAAAGAGTATTGTGGCAATACTTAGACCTTAAATATGGCTGCCAACATTTATCATACTGGGTTAAAGAGCCTTGGGCAAAACTGGAGATCTTCTCGAATGTGGCCTCTTGAGCAAGGGCCAAGAGGAACTCCTGCACAGTTGGAATCTCCGGGGTTCTCCATCTCCTTAATATGAGTCTCTTGGCCAGTGCCCCAGCCGCTGTGATCCTATGTGCCACAGGGCTGTGTTGGGGTGTGGTCGAGCTACTGCAGCCCAAAAGAAGCAGAAGAGGGTATGGCCCCGTATTGGGGAACATCTGTTGGCAGATGCCCTGGATTTCTGTCCAAAAGTGCTGAAGATTTGGGCAATCCCAGAGTATATGGGACAGGTGGGCACCGGGGTTACCACATCTCCAGCATATGTCTGCCAGTATGAGTCCCATCCTGACTAGTTTAGCCGGGTCTCTATGCCATCTATGGAGGGTCTTATTCATAATAAGTCATGTGCGCCCATCCCGGCAGACTAAATGAATTTGCACCCATCCTTGTTCCCATTGTTGCTCCGAGATGGAAATCTGTAATTCCTTCTCCAACTGCAATCTGGCTTTTTGGGAGGGGTCTGTGGTGGAATCTTGGAACTCACTATATATGCGACTGGCCCTATTCTTGGTTAGCCTACCCCATGAAACAATGGGGTGAGGGCTTTTCACTGTTATATTGTGGGAGGGGAAATTTGGAAGGTGAGATATGGCATCTCTTATCTGAAGGTATCTCCAGAAGTGAGATCTAGGGAGATGATATCGTGCCTTCAGAGATTCAAAGGAATCTATAACCAACGTACCAGGAATTAGGAGGTCCTGTATTGAAAAGATACCTAGTCCCATCCAGATTTTCCAATTCAGGGGGGATTTCCCTATTTTCAGGGCAGGGTTATCCCATTTAGGCATATGAACCCAAGGATCCATATCATGGCCCAGCAGAGCCATTGCTTGCCTCCAGTACTTTATTGATAATAATATAGTGGGGGAAAGGCGCGTTGGTACATTTTTCTTACCATAGAGGGTGACTGCTGGGGAGGGCGAGTGAGTTAGGGAGGCTTCTAGATGGAGCCAGTTAGGAGAGGCCTGTCCAATTTTATACCTTGGGGGGACCATTTAAGCCCCATGGCAATAAATTCTTCTCCAGAGGCTGAAGAGTTCAGTGGAAGGATTTCAGTTTTGGACTGATTAGCTTTAGTCCAGATATCTTTGCAAAATCAGTCAGAATGTTAAAGACTGTCTGGATCCCTAATGAAGTATGTTCAGTAGTAATAAGGAGATCATCTGCGTATAAAAAAGTTTTATAGTTGGCATTACCCACTTGAATTCCAGGGATAAGATTGGAAGATCTGAGTGCAATGGCCAGGGGTTCTATAGCTAGAATGAACAGGAGGGGGGAAGTGGGCATCCCTGTCTCGTGCCCTTCTGTAATTCGAAGGGCCAGGACAGGGAGCCATTGGTCAGAACCGAGGCTAAGGGAGCAGTATATAAGAGTCTAATCCAGGCAATGTACTCAGGGCCAAATCCCATAGTGGAGAGAGTATGAAATAGGAAGGGCCATTTGACCGAGTCAAAGACCTTTTTGAAATCGATAGCCAAAGCTACTGAGGGGATTGATGAGAGTTTGACAGAATGGAATAGGGACCCCTAGGGTTCTATAATGATCTGATCCCAGATGGCCCTTAACAAAGCCCACTTGTGATGGGTTAATCAGGCCTTGTAGATGAGGTTCAAGCCAGCCAGCAAGAACCTTAGCCAATATCTTGGCATCTGCATTAATAAGAGAGATGGGATGATAACTACCTGGGAGCACTGGATCCTTTTCTTTTTTTGGAAACACTGTAATGATGGCTTCTCTCATGGAGGAAGGCAGATGTCCCTTAAGTAGGGAATGTTGGAATACCCAAACCAAGTAAGGGGCCAAATCAACTCCCCATAGTCAATACAGGTCTATAGGCAACCCATCTTTCCCTGGGGATTTACATAGGTTCATAGATTTAATCACCTGGGTCACTTCATCCACAGTTATTGGGACTTCCAGCAGTTTGGCCTTGCAGCCTGAAATTCTGGGAATAGGTAATGAGGTTAGGAAGGCTTGGATCTTAACTGGATCAGGGGGAGTTGGAGAAGCATACAAATTTTCATAGAATTGAGACATGATTAGGTTTATTCCAGAGTTAGTACGACACGAAGCCCCTTTCGTATCCTCTAGTACATGTATCACCTTGGATGCTTGTTGCCATTTAAGACAGTAGGCCAAAAGCTTACCTGCCTTTTCTCCCCCTTCCCAATAAGCATGATGAATACATCAGAGATTTAGCTCAGCCTATCGAGATAGATGGGCATTAAGTGATATTCGTGTGCTGGCTAGTTGTGCTAATAAGGTTGAAGACGGGGATTGGTTTTTAAGGGCTTTGTATTGGGATTCCAAATTATATAGTTGCTTCTCCAGCACCCTCTGGTCCACTTCCCGCCAGTGCCTTCTGGCAGCTGCAAAGGCAATTATTCTGCCCCTGATAGTAACTTTAAAGGCCTCCCACAAAGTCGAATTGGATACCTCCCCATTATCATTATCCATCCAGTATTCTGATACTGCCGGACCAATCCAGTCTCGAAAGGTTGCGTCCTCTAGCAGTAGAGGGTCTAAACGCCATGCAGGGGACCGATCCGAGTCCTGTCCCCTTTTAATGACTAATTCCAGAGGGCCATGATCAGAAACAAAAATTGGATGCATCAGTGCGCTACCTTTCCATAAGACCCAGAAGATATTAGCCAGAGATCTATCCTGCTGGAAGTTCCATGCGTCGAGGAAAAACATGTATAATCATACATTCCTGGGTATAATGCCCTCCAAGCATCCAGTAATCCAAGTTTGGACATTAGTTTGCCGACTGCTTTCCTAGCCTGTCTACGGGGTTCAGGGAATTTATTGCTTCTATCTATTGAGTGATCTAATGGTAGATTAAAATCCCCTCCTAGAAGTATTGGGGCTCTGTTTTTGTTAAAATCCAGCAGAGCCTGATTAATTGTATGAAAAAATTGAGGACAGTCCTGGTTGGGAGCATATAAATTAGCCAGGACCAGGGGACCTTCAGGTGTTTCAACTTCTGCTATGATCCATCTCCCGTCATGATCTCTTATATAATCCTTCACTTTCCACCCCAGATTTTTGTGAAAAAGTATGGAGACCCTCCTCTTATGGGAGGGTGCCATGCTGTGAAGTTCTTTACTCACCCAGCCCTGTTTAAGCTTCATGGCTTCTCCGGAGGAGAGTTTCATCTCCTGCAAGAAGGCGACCATAGGGACGAGTTTTTTTAAGTGTAGTAAAACTTTCTTTCACTTAATAGGGGAATTTAACCCCCTCACATTCCATGAAATCAGCTTCATCTCCATTTGGACCAATCATAAAAACAATAAAGCAGCAGGAATGTATAATCGGAAACAATATATACAAGGTCTGAGTTTAGCACCATTGCTTTCCTTAACCCCCCTTCTAATATTGAGGAGTATATCCACACCCCATGAGTAAGATTGCCACATAAAGAGTTAACACTATAACATATTACAACCTTTTTAACCTGAAACAAAAAAGAACTAATATTTACATCACCCAGTGACAGGAGGGTATTCAGACCTTTGTTGTTAACAATATCCATTTCTTCCCCCGATCACTACCCCACAGACCTACACATGACCAGCATCCACTGTATGTCGGCTAAAAATAGGCCCAGACACCAGTAGAGGTGCAAGGTCTGTGACCCCATATACTCATATCAAATAAAGACAAAGTGGTTCTCCTTATAACCCCTATATAAAAAGGAGGGAGAAACGAAAACGTTCATGCAACAACGGCCTGTATCATCAACCCAGAGGCAGATGGGCGGGGGTGCTAGAAGCCCTTCAAATTCCCTCTACATTCCCCAGCAGGGTCATCGAGAATGAGTATAGTCAGGACCTAAGTGAAACAGAAGGAGAAAAAAAAAAAAAGGAAAAACATAAATGAATATGCCTCTCCCTGTGTCATCAGTCAGCATATTTAGAGGGCTAACAGATATAGTACTGGTGTATACTGAGACAGCAGGAGATACATATAGTAAAGAGGAACACCAGAAAAAAAGGGATAATGACCCGGGTATATAACAGTAGGTGACTCAAGGGCCTCACACAGCCTTCCTCGGGGGGGGGGCCTTCTTTACCACTAGGGCCCTGAAAAAAAAAAAAAAAACAGCTTCCCAATCAGAGGAGAGGGCTGCCTTATCCACAACCACATGTGGTACTGTAAAAAAGGGGAATTATCACCCACAGTCAGCCTGCAGATTCAACCACTGGAGTTTACAATGGCTGGCACAACTGTCGAAGTCGAATAGTCTTCTGATGGGGTGCCCACTGGTTCCTCGGCCCAAAGAAGATGTTTTACTGCAGAAGACTTTGAACCCTCTGAGCGGGAGCGACTAGGAGGAAGAGGCACATTGCAAGGTATATCTTCAGAGGGGGAGATCCATTAGTGCCTTGAACTGGTTATTACTCATATCTGGGATCAGCAGGTCTTGAGAGCCATTGAGTTTGGGACTACAGCTGTGGCTTCTACTTCTAGAGTGGAGCCTTGGAGTTTTGTCTACGTGCCCCCCTCCAAACCTAGCCCTTCTCCTATTTTTTTTCTTGCTACCTGGAGATTTTGAGGAAGAAGCCCAGGTAGGAGTCTCAGAATATTTAACTGGCTGAGGGGGAGAAGCTGATAGCATTCCAGATGTCCTGTTTTTTGCAGTGTCTATCGAGACAGGGTGTACAGGCAATGTCCCAGAGCTGCGATTGTCTCATAACTTGCCCCAGTTTAATTTAGGAGATTGGGATGAGATAAAATCCTCCGCAGATGCCGTGTTGTCGAAGACCCATGGCGTTCCATTCACCACAATTCGCAGAGACGCAGGGTATCTGAGAGCATACTCGAGTCCCAGCTCCGCACATGCCCTACGTGCCACTGTAAAGGCCCTTCACCTGTTCGAAACTTCTTGTGAATACTCAGCAAAAATTTGAATGTTGTTGCCCTTCCAGAATAATTCTTTTTTTTGCTGAGCCAAGTGAGTGATCAGTTCGTGGTTCTGGAACTGGAGAAATCAGGCTAGGATAGTGCCGGGGCGTCCACCCGGGGCAGGGCGAGGAGCAAGGGTTCTATGCACTCTGTCTATCTCCCAAGGGGTTTCACATCGCCCATCCAACAAAGGGGGAAGCTCTTTTTGTAGGAATCATATAACATCATTGTCCTCACAGCCCTCCGGAAAACCCACAAACCTGAGGTTATTCCGGCGGCTGCGATTTTCGAGGTCTTCAACACGGGTCCATAGAAGACGTATAAGCTGTTCTTGGTCATATAATTTAGCCCCAGCCTTGCGCCAGCCATCCTCAGCCTCTGCCAGTTTATGATCAGATATGCAGGCACGCTGTGATAAATCAACGATATCTTCCGTGTTTTTCTTTGTAGCCACATCTAATCTGTCCATACGGTGTAAAATTTCGACGAACATCTGCCGTATTTCGGCTAGATTGCCCTCCGGAGTTGTCTGCGTAGGAACCGGCTCCATTATGACGAGCTGACAGGCCGCAAACGAAGTGGGACACCCGATATTAGGTTGCAATCAGACAGGAATCCAGTTGTCAATCGAAAAATAGGCATCAGGATGACCACCATCAGTTTGTTAGTTTAGCTTTGTGCCGTTGAGCAGGAACGAGTCCTTAAAAGCAGGATTTTAAGGGTTTTTTTAAGGAGCTAGATGTTTAGACGTCCATTTGGCTCAGCAGCTGGCCACGCCCCCTGATTTGTAGTGTTTTAGTTGTTTTCTGCTGAACTACTGTGTAAGCCTAGCCCCCCCACTCTCTATTGCAGTCTTTTGTCTGTCTTCCCCCTTACATAGCCCGAGTCTGCTCCTAGCCCCCCCTTACCTGGTGGCCTTTTAATCTCACTGTGTCTCCCTTCTCTCCCCAGATACAGCTCCGATTGAGCGGTGGGTCATGAGGACATCTCAAGTAGCCCTTCCCAGCACAGCTGCAGCATGGCACCAGCCCGACACCCACAGGTACGGAACTTGAAATTTGGAGCGGCACTGCATCCTACTGCCTGCCCACCCTCCCCAGCCACCCTCCCACCCTGAGGTGGATTTCCTTTTATAGGGACAGTAGTTGATTATAACTAGTCAGCTCACTTTTACCCCCTCTACTCTTGAAGGAGCACTTGATCTTGTCCTCTCCCCCCTTCCCGCAAGTCACGCCCATCATGGTTTCTCCCAGGATAGAAACCACTTTCACTCCCTAATTACTTGCCCTACAGCTGATTCTAGTCTTACCCCCTCCATCCCATCCCCCACAAATATCCACTTCTCCTGGTTTCCACTAGCCCAGCATACAGTCTTGCTTCTACACACCTGTCCCAAAATTACAGTTTATCCATAGGAACTTTTTGGCCAGATTTAGTGTGTTGACCCCCCTCCAAGGGATCCCGCAGCTATTATCACACCCAACCTGCCTGCAACAGCACTCATAATCCTGTCCTTAACTGGCCTGCTTGATCATGAAAACTACATTATGCCTCACTACTCTAACCAGCCTACCTCATTAACATTATTAGGCCACTTCCTTAGGCACCTGCAGTCTGCCTCCCTCCCAAGATTCATTATACATCCTGGTCTTACACAGCCCCCTCCTCAAACTCTGTTTCCTCTCAATGTGGATCTATGGTGCCTGCACAGGTACAAAAATGGTAAATTATGTGAGCCCACCTATAAGATCTCTACATACCACCTATTGCCACGTCAAGTCATTCTGCTCCTCCTAATCCTTTCTGACAATATACCTCTAAACCCTGGCCCTACCTACTCCATTGAAACATGTAGGGGTTACATGGAAGTAGCACATGTAAATATTGGGGGACTCCTGCCAAAGCTTGATGAGCTGGGCTGTGGGTATCCAACTCCAACTATGATATTGTAGCTGCGTCAAAATCTTGGCTCACTCCCAAAGTCACAGATAATGAAGTAAACCTTGACCCCTACTCTGTTTTGGCAAGACAGGACCCATAAAAGAGGTGGTGACTATCTGCTGTTCATAAAATCTCACTTAAAATCCACTTGGCTCTCTACTTCCCCTGTATCCGCAGATTGGGAATACACAGCTATCAACCTTGCCCTAGGTGCTAGGGGTGAGAAAAACATAAACCTCACTATAGCCTATAGTCCTCCCAACAGTGTCTCCCAGAGGCTTGACTGCCTCCATGACACCATCACTGGTTTAAACCCCCATCATGAAAAAAATCATACTCAGTGACATCAACTGTAACTAGCTCGAAAGCAACAGTAAATTCCACTGAAATAGGATTGCCAACCTCTACCTAACTCAAGTTATACCCACATCTACCAGAATCAATTACAAAACTCAGACTGCCTCACTTATAGATTGGGTGCTGGACAGTAATCTGACATGATCCACTCCTCTGAAGTCCTGCCTGATTTCCTGAGTGACAACTCCCCTGTTGTGTGTAAGTGGTTGGCTAGAACACCCCCAACTGCTCCTTCCTGCTCTAGAACTCAAGTGTTTCACTCAGATAAGATCCCTCAGATATGATCAGTGCTTCAGAGGACTGATTGGCCCTTCCTGCAGCAGATTCAGGATGATTTTATTTGTGAACTTTCTTTCTGCACTGGGTCCCAGGAACTCTCTCAAGTGGGACCCTTTAATTCCTACTGCTCTACCACCCACCTGGTACTCACTCTCCAGGAAATCAGGGACAGACACTCCCCACCCCACCTGGCCTGACAGACCCCCATCTCTGAACAACCCCGGGGGCAGGCCCACTGACTGACCCTGGTGCTCTGTCTAGAATCTAGTTTACTGTACCAGGGTAAGGCAAGGGATCAGAAGAGTTGGAGAGATGAGTCCAGCATTGGGTGTGTGGCTACAAGGCAATGTAGGCTGCCATCACCTATCCCAGGACTCAGGGATTTTTTCCCTGCAGTTGCCCCCGAGGCAGTGGATGTGCATTGACTTCAGTGCATTGAGAGAATAGGGCCACCCCCTCCTGCAGATGTCTGCTGCCACCTCCCCCAACTTGTGCATACCCACCTGATGCAGTTCCCCCAATATCCACCAGGGGACACTACAGGTGGGGAACCCCTGGATCCCACCCCAGGAGAGGAAAGCAGTCATCTGGATGCTCAATCCTCTCCTCCCCATTGACCCCGATGGTCCACATCCACTCCTGAACCCAGATCACCAGCATGGTGCAAGGTGTGGCATCCAGTGCCTCAACCCTCAGCACCACCGGGTTGGCTGACTCAGGATGTTGATACTGCCCTGGATTACTTTAGCATGCACTTCAACAGAGTTTGTGACCTAGTTGCCCCTTACAAAACACTCATCAAGAAAGGTACCTCCCAATCATGGTTCACCCCAAACCTCATTGGTCAAATAAGAGAATGGGACAGGGTCTGGTCACAGTACCATGAGCTTGGTCACAGTTCTCTCCTCCAAGAGTACAAAGAGCATAGAAATAGGGTTAAAACTCAAGTCAAAAAAGCCAAAGCTAACAATCATAAAAACAAGCAGTATGCCTCCCTCAACATGCCTAAATTCCTCTGGAATGGAATTAATGATATTCTAGGAATCTCTCATAAACCTCTTCCTCACTGCATCCTGACTGGTGAGTCCCTAATTGAGGGTGACATTAATATAGAAAATACCTTTAATAACACATTTAGTGATGTCTCTGCCTACACTCCAGCACCCCCCTGTCATCATGTGAAAGCCTATATCACTCCAATGAATAGTTTGCACTCAAGTTCTACCTTAGGAGATTATCCTGGGCAGATACATACAAATATTTTGGCATACAAAAATATCAACTTGTGTAGGGCCTGACAGCATTGACATGAAACTCCTCAAATCTGCCATACGTGAGGTTACTCATCCCCCCTTCAACTCATCCTTAACTTATCACTCTCAATGGGGCAAGTGACTAAAATCTGGAAAACAGCACATGTAGCCCCTGTCTACAAGGGAGTGCCCAAGACCTACCCACTAAATACCATGCCATTTCAGTTTTCCTCCCCACCTAAAATACTTGAAAAAATTGTTAATGACCAGCTTACCCGATACTTGAGCCAATATTACTGTACCTACAATCATGTGAACAGCATGGTTTCTGCAAAAACCACAGTACCTTAACTGCCCTATCAGAATACATAGACCATCTTCACTGTGCCCTGGACAGAGGGTAGCTTGCTGGCTCCATATTCATTGACTTCACCAAGGCATTTGACCTTGTCAATCATTCTGTGCTCTGCCACAAATTAGCTAATTTAGACCTCTCGGTGAAAACCACTGACTGGCTAAAAAACTATCTTACGGATAGAACCCAAGCGGTAAAATGTCAAATGTCCCTCTCAGACTGCAGACCTATGATGGTAGGGATCCCCCAAGCATCAATTCATGATCCCCTTCTGTTCAATATTTTTGTCAATGAACTTCTGATAGCCTGGAACTCCACAAACCTCCTCCTATATGCTGATGATGCAATCATTACCGCAACACATAGCAACCCAGACTATATCCAGCACAGCCTCCAAACTGACTTCTTCTGCTATCTGTGACTGGTTCTCAAACAACCTTCTTATCCTAAATATGAAGAAAACCAAATCCATGCTTTTCTATACCAGATATAAAACCCCTAGCCCCATCCTAGTCATTATCTCTGCCTCAGGTGTCTCAGTTAAACAAGTTGCTGCTTTCAAGTACCTGGGGACAATCCTTGACTCAGGCTTAGCCTACTCGGCTCATGTGGACACTAATTAAAGCAGCCAACTCCAGAATCAGCCTGCTCTGTAGGCACATAAATGCCTTTCTCCCTGAAATTAAGCAACAAGTAGTGGGCACGATTATGGAGGCACTCCTTAAGTAAAGGATAATGCAACACCTGGAATCCAAAGAAGCACAGGATCCAAGACAGCATGGGCTTACAACAAGTAGGTCCTGTCAAACTAATCTCATATATTTCTTTGACTGGGTAACCAGAGTGGTGGACCAAGAGGGAGCAGTTGATGTTGCCTACCTTGACTTCAGCAAAGCTTTCGATACTGTTCCACATAGAAGATTGATTAATAAGCTGCGTAGGCTCGGGGTGGGTCAGAAGTTGGTCAACTGAGTGGCAAACTGGTTGATGGGCAGAAAACCAAGAGTGGTGGTAAATGGTATACAGTCAGAAGTGATGCAAGTCACAAGTGGGGTACCTCAGGGATCAGTCCTGGTGCCAGTCCTCTTCAGTATCTTCATCAGTGACATTGCAGATGGACTGGAGGGTAAGGTTTTTCTGTTTGCAGATGACACCAAAATCTGCAACAGAATAGATGATCCAGATGGGGTGGGCAGAATGAGAAGACATCTGGATAAACTGGTAAAATGGTCAGAAGAGTGGCAACTGGGGTTTAATGCAAAAGTGCAAGATCATGCACATATAGGGAAGAAACCCTGAAGCCACCCATAGGCTGGAGGGAGTTGGTGGCAGTCACAAGAGAAGAAAGAGACTTGGGCATCATCATCACAGATGACCTGAAATCATCCAAGCAGACCACTAAAGCAGTAGGTAAGGCTAGGGGATGTTGGGGTGTATTAGTAGGGGTATCACAAGTCATAAAAGGGAGGTAATAATCCCTCTTTACAAGACACTGGTTAGGCCCCATCTGGAGTACTGTGTGTAGTACTGGAGGCCACACCTTCACAAGGACATTAACCAAATTGAGGGAGTCAGTCCAGAGAAGGGCAACCAAAATGGTGCATGGACTGCATCAGAAAACATATGAGGACAGATTAATGGAGCTCAATATGTATACCCTAGAGCAAAGGAGGGAGAGAGAGGTGCTATGATTGAAACATTCAAACACCTTAAGGGTATTAACAAGGTGAAAGTGTCTAACATGTTTCAATATAAGAAAAACAGCAGGACAAGAGGACACAGCATGAGTTTAGAGGGAGGCCGATTAAGGGGTTATGTGAGGAAGTTCTTTTTCACAGAAAGGGTGGTGGATGCATGGAATGACCTACCTCAGGAAGTGGTGGATATGAATACAGTGCAGGGCTTCAAACAGGCATGGGATAGGCATAAGGGAGCAATACAGATGAGTATGAATATATAAGCCATTGACAGAGCAAAGGCAGATGGCACATTCATAAGGTAGAAAAAGAAATGGGCAGACTGAATGGGCCTTGCGGTCCTTATCTGCCATCAGCTTCTATGTTTCTATATAGATGCTACATCCTTAGTCTCTTAGACTTTGGCCGTGTGATGTATGGTGCTGTATGTGACAGAGTGCTTGACAGTTTCAGAGACTTGGTGAATAGGTCCTGCCACTATGCACTCAGCCTAAAATGGGACTCCCATAAGTCCACCCTGTATAGCAACCTAGATTGGCTTAACCTCAATTCCCAACTACACTATATTACCCTCATCACTGGTAAAAAAGCCTTGCTTGGATTACTGCCTCAGGGGTCCTGTTACTGCTGAGTCTGGTGGCCTCCAAGTACTCAACTAGAGGTGTAATACATAACTTAATGGTGCTCCTATATAGAAAAACCTCCCTGGGTCAGACCTGCTTCTCTTTCAGTTTCCTAAAACTATGGAACTCCCTTACCTCATCAGTCAAAGTCACTGACTCTCTAACTAACTTTAAGTCCCAGATCCTAGCCTCTCTTGCCCCCTCCAAGCCCATGTGGTTGCTATTGTTGACCAGTCAGCTACATCCCTGAACCTCCCCTGACCCCTATGCTTTCTTCTTCCTCCATTTGTTCTCTGTTGCTTACCACTTGTATCAGGTTATCCTGTTTTAATCATAATTCATTATGGTTCATCTCAATGTATCCAAAATATTTTCTATTGCATTGCATACGCTGAACTTCTATCAGTTTCAGCTGTAAATATGTAATATACTTCACTGATGCTAAGCTGTTGTATATGACCCTAGACCCTTTGAAAATAGGCCCTGCCTAAAGGATATTTTGTGTAATAATCAAATAAAATAAATAACAAACACATACAGTAGCAATTAAGCAACTAGCAAAGATCTCCATTTTTTGCCCATCCCTGTCAGAAAGTGCTGTTTGACATGACTAGACAAGAAGGGACATGACACTAAGAACCACTGTAGTCCAAAATTCCAGAGTAGTGTTGGTGTTGCAAATGAAATTATAAATCCATGACTCATGTCTTCCAAGATCTGGCTTCCAGTCTGTGGCTGTGCTACTCTCTGTCTGTCTGTCTGTCTGTCTATCTATCTATCTATCTATCTATCTATCTCTCTATCTCTATCTCTGTCTCTCTATTTATATATTATAGTGGCACGATAGCACTACTATAGTTAGGGTTGCATAGGCAGTTTAATGTTAAACCTCAAATTTTGCACCTTAATAATTTTGAAACCGTACAACAGATTTGCAGGAAGTTTGGTATGTGCTGTCCCATGGGATAGGTCTCTTGATGTGCCAAGTTTCATTTTGATTGGATATGCAGTTTCTGTGCAGAGCATGGTGAAAAAAGTGTAAACGTTGCTTTTTTTTTGCCAGATTTTACTGTTTTTTTCCTCATCACACTGTGGCCACACTGTTTGGACTTTTGGTCTGACCTTTTCAGGGTAGATAGAACCTGCCCCAAATAACAAGCCAATGTTGGTTTGGTGAAAAAATACTAATGCACTCCAAGATTATTACATTTTTACATTTTGGGTTCTGAGCATGCTCAGTTCAGTCTTTTGGATAGCTGCACATGTTCAAAGAGGGATTTGGGCTCATGAAAAGGGATTTTGACAGCTCACAAAGAGGTTATAAATCCTGTTACAGAGAATTTTCAGGAGCAGCCATCTTGTTTTCAATTTTTGTGCCCAAACAAAACATTATAACTTGCCCCTGGGATGTCTTCTGAAGAAAATCAAGCATGGGTTTAGTTCATGGGGATGCCCTGCACACTTCTGTGCCTTTGGTTTAGTTTATTTTAGTCATTAAAATGCTTGTTTTTAAATTTTAAAATCCCTTTTTGCGACTTGCTTCCCATCTCTTTTCGCGTGCTGTCGAAATCCCTTTTTGCTAGCCGATCCCTTTTCGTGAGCTCCCAAAATTCCTTTTTGCAAGCCAGTCCCTTTTCACATGCTCCCAAAATCCCTTTTTGTGAGATGATGACTAGATGGCCCTACCTAGCGAAAAGGGATTTTGACAACTCATGAAGATTGGCTCACGAGGATTTTGACAGCTTTCAGCGATTTTTAAAAGAAATCCCTTTTCGTGAGATGTTGAGAAATCCCTTCGTGACCTGTCAAACCCTTTCGTGAGAAATGATGACCAGATGGCCCTACCTCATGAAAAGGGATTTCACGAAAAGGGATTTTGACAGCTCATGAAAAGGGATTTTAAAAAGCAATCCCTTTTCATGGATTGGCTCGTGAAAAGAGATTTCTCATGAAAAGGGATTTTGACAGATCACGAAAAGGGATTTTAAAAAGTAATCCCTTTTCTCGAGCTGTCAGAATCCCTTTATGTGAGCCAATCCCTTATCATGAGCTGTTAAAATCCCTTTTCATGCGATGATGACCAGATGGCCCTATCTTGTGAAAAGGGATTTTGATAACTTGTGAAAAGGGATTCGGCTCACAAAAAGGGATTTTGACAGCTCACGAAAAGAGATTTTTAATGGTTACTCTTTCTTTGGCACTTCACTGCAAAGAAATGGTTTGGGAATTTTTTGCTGAAATTTTAAGGGTAAAAAGGGCTTACCCCACAGATGTGACTTTTGCTGGTTTCATGATAAAATTTACAAAGCTTCCCTAGTTATAACATTTCGAAGTTTTGAAATTTCCCATAGGATAACAGTGTGGTGGACGTAGTCCCTTTCAGCACCTATATCTCAAAAATGGTACAAGATATGGATTTTTCACTAAATGCAGCTTAGCATGCATGCAGATTGCCAGGCCATGATTACAACTGCTGTGGCATTGTTTCCAGTGTTGCTATGGTTACTAAGATATTGCTCCATTTGCATCACAAGCGTTATTTGGAATATCTCCAGGTCTCTGCACTGCCACATATGGATAGCATTATGCAGTGCTGGGCATGCAGGACCCTCCATTATGAACTACTCCAGGCCCTGCACTCCCAAAGGGAGATGACTGTTCATGACAATATCTAAACACTTATGGATAGATGGGAGCACAGGACCCATAGGGCCCTATGCTACCACAACTGGATGCCATTATGAAGTGATGGGAGCACGGTGAGATGAGGGTTGATTACAGTGTGTATACACTTATAGTCACAATCAAAGACATGGTCAGATATTTCCTGAAATTTCTGTGCTACTTCTAGATAAATCTCCTGCTTTCTGTATTTCTAAAGTAGGGGCAGCTGAGAGAAATGCATTAGAATTTTTGAGAAATATCTGACCATGTCTGTGTTTATAGGAGCGCAGTGCCCAGAGGGCCCTGCACTTCTGTATTACAGAGGGCCCTGTACAACCACAACACACTATAGACTGATGGGAGGGCAGGGCCCAGAGGGCTCTGCACTCCCATAAACATATAAGGGTATGACTACACTTTCTCAAAAAGTAAGGAAATTCATTGCAAAAAACTTTGTTAATGCATCCAACCCTAACACCTCTCCCACCCCCACCCTCTAGTGGTAGGTCTCTTGACGTAGTAAATTTTCTGCGAATGTGTTGAACAGTTCCAAAGTTATTAAAGTTCAAAAATCCCTAAATTTACCAAGTTTTTGCCTTTCTTTGTCCACCTGTATCTCAGAAATGGTTTTAGAGTGTGGTCTGAAATTTTCAGGGTAGAAAGCCTTTGCTCACACATGTGCCTTTGGAAGGGTTGGTGGAAAAATATTATTCCATTCAAAAGTTATTAAATTTGTAAATGTACCATTATTTCCTATGGGAACATTTATATGTCAGGCATGAAAGTACTTTAATTATCACAGGAGCTAGTATTTTCACACACAGTGTCATAAAGTGTTTTCACGGAGGTCTCCTGTGTCTGCCATCTTCTTTTCCAGGTAACCAGAAAATGAAAGTAATGAAAATGTATAACAATGAATGGAACTGACTAAAGAAACATCAGATGTTTCTTTAAAGTGTGCCAAGAAATGCTTTTCTGGGCATCTGAATTCTCAGGTGTCAAGATTAGTGAGAGGACCACTTCTGTCCACATTCTCTGTATGATAACAGCAGAATTGTCTTGACTTCTGCAGCCATAGCTGCAAGTCATGCTGCTGGCTGTAGGTTTTTCTATACCCCATTGTTTTCCCTGGTGTCTAGTGGAACCCCCTCCTGCTGTCATTGTCCCCTATCCCTGATGTCTAGCAGCACCTCCCCCATCTTGTCCTGGTGTCTAGTGGCACCCGCCACCCTCCAATTGTCATAATTTATTTTATTATTAATATATCTGACACTGTGATGCCCACTTCTGGTGTCAGATGCCCCCTCCAAGAGCTTTGACTTATTGTTTGCCAACATCAGGGGTCCCAATACCAGTGTCCCCAAATAATAATTCAATTTTACTTGTGAAAAGAAAACATTCCCCTGACATCTTTTTTTCTTTACCTGAAAAAAAGGAAATGGTCCCTTGTTGTCCCTGTCATCTCCCTCCCCATCCCAACCCTCCCACTGAGCACCCACCACCCCACAACCCCCCTTACCCTATACTTACCTGAAGTGGAAATTTCATTTTTGAAAATGCAGTATGTGTGAAAATAGGTATAGGTTATTTTCACACATACTGCAATTCTGAAAATGAAATATCCACTTGACTGACCTATTTCATTACTAAAGCAAAAAAATCAATGAATTAGCTACAGATCCTCCATGGTTCAGAGGACAGGGATGGGATACCCAAGGGTCCTGGGTTTGAAGCTAGTCTTTCCATAGTTTTTTTACCACCTATACTGAAGGATGAGGGGAGGGTGGCCTCAAACCCCTGTCCCCTATGCCACAGGACAGGAACAAAAGGGCAGGTGTTTTTTTCCTTTAGTTATGAAGATATGAGCTGCAAATCTGGTGACATCCAGCAGACCAGACCTGGGTTTGAATCTCACAGCTTCCACTTACATACTGTGTGACCCTGAACAAGTCACTTAACTTCCCTGTGCTCCCAGGGAGCACCTGTAAAAAAGATTTCAGCTTAGTGTGCTAGTCCTGGTTAAACAACTGAAAAAAAAAATGAAGTCTGTCAGTTATCTGCATGCTTGACCGCAAGTGGATAGTTCATGTTGGAAATTTTGGTATGTGTGAAAATAGGCATAGCTTATTTTTGCACATAACACATTTATGAACATGAACTATCCACCTGTGGTCAAGCATGGAGATGATTGACAGTGTGTAGACACGGAGGTGGAACTGCTGTCCCCTGTGTAGTGGCAGACTCCCCAACCCCTTGTGTGTGTTTCTCTGGTGTCTAGTACCCATCCTGCACCCTCCAACCCACATTTACAAACTCCAGAGGTGTTGGGATCTGAATTTGTGATTCAGCAGATGAACACAGCTATTTGTACAAAAGAAAGCAAAAATATAGGGAAAAATTGCAATTCATAAATAATATCTTATAGGGCCAATGAATTATTTATGTATGTTCTTCTGATTTATATAGTTGTAAAAATGTTTATTAAGGAGAATATGATGGTTTAGTCATCATCTTATGCCCAATTTCAGGAAAGCCATTATGTTAGGGCATCACTGCTTCAATGGATTTTCCATAGCCTGAACAGAGACCTCCAAATGGAAGCACACTGTCTGGTTCTGCTTGACACATAGTGCTACACTTAAAGAAAAACTTGTCTTTTGCAGCCACATATACAGTAGATCAATTTGTGTTCTGACATGTCATCATACAGTAACTGAAGGGAGTGCCATTCTATTCATTTTTTTGAGTTTGTTGCTATGATCCCCCCGGGATCCCTCTGTGGTTTGGCGGCATCGGGGGGCCCAATTCCCATGTTTTCACTAGAAACACCCCCCTTTCCCAGCAGTGTGGGACACTGGGGAGCCCACTCTGTTTCCTGAAATACTTATTTATTCTTTAGCTGAAAAAAAGGAAACCGTCCCCCAATGCAGTCTTTATTTTTTCATTTAACCTGAAAAAAATTAAACAATCTCTCCCCTCCCCATTCTCACCCTGTCACTGAGCACCCAACACCCCGTGCCCCCCTTACCATATACTTACAACCAGAGGTCATCCGCTATCATCTTCTGTGCACCAGGACACGTCTGCACTCTTCAAAGCCGAACGGCAAACTAAGGAATCAAGGTAAGTACTGTACAATGTATTTCAATGGTGTATTGAACTTATGTTGATATATTTGCCATTTTTAGGCATTTTTCCACCATATTTTCATCATAGGCTTTTTGGGACCCCGCCTCATGAACACTGTAACTGTCATTTCATTAATCAGGCCGGGAAGGTGATTTCACAGTTGCTGCGTGAAATCACCTTTTAGGACAGATTAATGAAATAACATTGCCAGCGTTCTGGTAGTGGGGTCCTAAAAAGTCCATGTTAAAAATTTGGCAGAAAAATTCTTAAAATAGGGCGAGTTACTCTCGATTGTTGAGATTTTTCTACACACGCATGTAACTTTGGTAATTTTTAATTTTTTTACTCCAAATTTTCAACATAGCCATTTTTTTCACACCACATCATGAACAGTGCGGCTGTCATTTTTCACAACCTGCCCAAAATGTGTTTTTGCATCTCTGGTGTGGAATGGCATTTTAGAACAGATTTTAAAATTTTCACCTCTGAGGTTTGTGAGGTGGGATCATAAGAAGACTGTGTTGAAAATTTGTGGTGAAAATACAAATAAATGCCAAAGTTATGACCATTCATTCCAGTTTTGCTATGCCAGCTCATAACTTTGGAAATGTTAAATATTTTTACGCCAGATTTTCAGCATAGCCTTCTTATTACCTCACCTCATGTATATCCCAGCTGTCATTTTCTGAATCCTGCCCAAATGTGTTTTTGCATATGTGGTGTGGATTGGAGTTGCAGTTGCACACAATTATGTTTTGGCATGGATTCAAAAATGTTTTGCATCAGGGCACTTGAGGTGGGGTAATAAGATGGCTAAGCTGACAAATTGCTCACTGTTGTCCTATAAATGGCTACACATATAGTGTGTGTGTGTGTGTATATATATATATATATATATATGTGTGTGTGTGTTTATATGTATGTGTATATATATATGTGTGTGTGTGTGTATAATGTGTATATACATACACATACACATACACATACAGTATCTACAAAGAGATAGTGGCACAGGGTCTGGGGGCCCTGTATTTCCTCTGACAAATAAAGTTATTTATTTTTATTTTTTTTTTTATTTATTCATTTGTGAACCGGGTAAAGGACACTGGACCATTGGCCCTTTTTCAGGTATAACCCAGAACACAAAAATCACAACACTATTAGACAATTACAACAGTAACAATACAATATATTGCACAATAAGAGTAAATTACAAAAAACATTTACATGAATATTTCAATAATAAAAATTCTTTCAATTTTTTCTTAAAACAGAAAATGGATTTTGCCTGCCGTACATATAAGGGAAATGCATTCCAATGTGATGGACCAGCAATTGAAAATGCAGAGGATGCAATTTGCAGTTTGGGCAATACAGTAACCAATGTAATACCATCAGAAGTTTTGGTGGCAGTATAGCGCAGTGGTCTAAGGCTCTGAGCTGCAAATTTGGTGACATCCAGCAGACCAGACCTGGGTTTGAATCCCACAGCTTCCACTTGCATACTGTGTGACCCTGAGCAAGTCACTTAACCTCCTTGTGCTCCCAGGTCACTCCTGTAAAAATGCTTTCAGCTTAGTGTGCTATACCTGGTTAAACAACTAAATATAAAAAAAAAAAGAGCATAAGTTAAAGGGAACATTAAGCAAGTTTACCAAATTGTAAAGTGGAAACTGAGATCTAAGAAAAACACTTTTGAAAGTTATACAGCCAAAAAACTATTCTATTCTGGCCACAGGAGCCATCCAACCCAGCTTAGAATACAAAGCACAGTGATGAGTTTGAGATGGTACCAGAAGAACAAATCAACAAATGTTGTTATAAGCAACTTTCAAGGATTGCAGTTCCCTATTACCCAAACCCAAATGAATATACGAAACATAATCAAAGAGTGGTAATAACGAGCCTACTGCTAGAGTCTTCCTTACTTCAGGTGAAAAATACTTTTTAAATTTATATAAGAGACCCAATCTTTAGTTTATGGTACGAGTTACTGTATGAACCTGAGATGAGAAAGTCAAGCCAGGGTCCAACAGGACACCGAGATACTTAAAAAGGTAGACCTGCTGTATAACCAAATCTTTTAGATCAGTCAAACATATAGATGGACTATTTCTAAGCATTCCTTTGGTACCAAAATCATAGATTTTGTTTTTGCAGAGTTCAGAACCAGTGAGTTTCTCAAGAACCAGGAACAAACATCCTCAAAGTCATAACTCAAAGCAGCAGACAGTTTCACAGAAGATCCACCCTGAGAGTAAATAATCAAGTCATCTACATATAAGATGGTTTCACGTTTTTTACAAACAGTGGGGAATTCATTTACAAAAATAGAAAACAATAAGGGGCCCAGAATGGACCCCTGAGGAACTCCACAACTAATCAATGATGTGTCAGATACATTGGGACCGATGTTAACAAATTGTGAACAGTTAGTTAAGTAGTCTCTTAACCAAGTGACAGCTGTTGCAGAAAAACCCAACACTTTTCATTTCTGACATATTAAATCATATTCTAATAAATTGAATGCCTTGGTCAGGTCCACAAACACTGCCTCAGTCATAAGGCCTTTTTCAGAGCCTCTTAGAGCAGTGTTTGTGAACCCAACTAAGGCTGTCCCTGTTCCATGGTTCTTGCAAAAACCATGCTGGTGTGGTGAAAATAACCCATTTGTAGTAAGATATTCATGTATTTGATTAGCCACTACTTTCTCTAATATCTTGCTCAAAGGATTAAGAATTGAAATTGGCCTGAAGTCATCAAGTAAGACTGCTTGTGCTTTTTTAGAACTGGCACAACTCTTGCCAACTTCCAATCAGATGGAAATTGACAGTATTCTAAGGAGAAATTGAAAAGAGCATAATACATAGAATCACAAGCCTCAAAAATCTACCATCCAACCCACTCCCACAGTTGCTGTATTTATTGAGAAGACTATTTAACAACCAGAGCATATCTTCCTCAGTGATCTTGCTAAAACTAAAGGTTGGTCTACCAGCCAACCTGGGATCAAGTTGTTTGATTATACTATCTGAAAAAGTAAGGAAATTCATTGCAAAAAACGTAATTAATGCATCATTTAGGGTTGTTAGTAAAGCAACAAAAGCAGGGAACTATGGTGTTAGGGTTTCCAACCCTAACACTGTACCCCCACCCTGCAGACACTGACAGGAGTGGGGGGTGCTTTGAGGTCATCGGCCCTAATGCTCACCTCATTCTCTTGTACTGCACCCATCTCAGCTTATTTACTTATGGAATGGGGTGAGCATTAGGGAGGAGTGAGGCCTACTTTCTTGGTGTCAGCATGTGGGATGGTAATTTCTGCTTATTGTTGCACTCTTTCTCTTTACTAATTCATGCAGCTCATAGTCTGCAATATGTCATAATATAGAGTACTACAGTATACGATCTGCTGCCTTGACCTTTGTTTTGTATTCTGACCTCATGATCCTCTATTCCTTTGTCACCTTTAGCAGGTTACATGATACAGTGCTTGATTGTTGGCCTTGGCATGTTAGCAAATACTGCAGCACACCTGACTTCTAAATCCTACCTGCAGGGTAGCCACTACCTAGATGTATCAGATGCAGATAGCACATTTCTTTACTGTGAGTACAACTGAGTTAAAAATAAGCAAATTACTGCTCTATTACATTATCAAGTATATTTTCTTTCAGCTCATACTGAATGGTCATTGATCTGTCATTGTACCCTTTGTCATTTCAGAGTGAAAATCAAGGGCTGTTGATGGGCCTTGTTGCCACACCCAATACTCTGTTCTAACTGATGTAACTCCTTTCCTCTACCACCTCACCATGGTCCATGAATGAGCACAACCCAGCCTGATCTATTGCTGGCTATATTTCATACAAACCATGCACTGTGCAGTGTAGCAACATTATAGCACAGTGCACTTTGTTGTATTGTACATGTCATCTTGCTTTTGTTTAGTGTCCATGCAACACAATATGTATTTTTTTAGATGGATAACAATGGTAACAAGGTGTAGACCCTAACACTCAGAGGGTGGCAGCAGTGATCCATCAGTTCCTGACTACAGCCCTTTTTTGTTATATTTTTATTATATGTTATTATGTTATTTGGTATATTTATATTTTGTGTACTTTATTAATTTATACATACATTTCCTAAAGATTCAGAATTATGTTTCATTATTGTGTGGTCTCTGTTCACTATCTGTTCATTACTTTACAGCATAAACTGTACTGCACTGCACTTACACATGGAATGCATCTTGTTTCTATGATAATGTATTAATTGATGCATTTGATGCTGCAGTTGAAATTTTTCAGTGAAATTATCATCAGCCATTTAGTGAGTCATTATCTTCAGACAGCTATTATGAAAGACAATCAACACTGTACTTTTGCACTGTACAGTACTGTATTTATTTAACCAGTCTGAAATACAACATTAACAATACTGTACAGTATGTAATCTTTACTGACATTTTGTATATTCAGGCGGCTAACCCACCCCCGTCAAAAAAGTTATGATCCTTTCCTAAAAGAACAATAATTAGTGGGGGTGCTGTGGAGCAGTAAATATGGCATGTGCTCCTCTCTAGAGCTCCAAACCTCATTACATTTAAAATTCCCTTTTTTTGCTAATCTCAGTACCTGAATTTACCTTTGAACAGCATCACAAGTAATGTTACCCAGCTGAGAGTGATGATAGGTTCAAAATGGAACCAGAAACAAGCTGTGCAAAGTCTGGACAAATATCTTGCAGCATCAACCAGCATGAAGGGAACGGGACCTACTCAACCCAGTGGGGCTAGTGGAGTGAACCTCCTGACTGTACAGATCCTAAGTTGATGAAAATCCATGCCACAGGGAAGGAAACATATAACTGCCATGTAGTGGTCAAGGCTAAACCTGGTGAGATTGACACCAGAATCCAGGACAATGCTACTGTTATTACAGAGCTCTTTCCAAGAATCAGAAAGACAGAGGGAGATAAATGCCATGTGAGATAAATGCTGCTTATGTGAAAGATGTACATTTTCTTAGAGCAAAGGTAGAATTGCTCGAGAATGCAGGGAGACAAACACATGTCAGGATTGTGGGCTTCCCTCCCCAAATGGTTGGAAAAACAAAACTGCTGTACAACAGTGTGCCATAAGCACAGTGATACCCTTACAGCGATGGCAATGTTGGTGCTGCAACCCATTTGACAGTCATTCTGGTGATCAGGATTTTGCAGCACCCACCGTCATTGCCACCCCAGGGGTGTTGTGCTTTCCCTTTACATCTCTAACCTGAAGGTGATTATATTATTTCCCAGGGGCTGCGGTGTGCAAAGCCCCCCATGGTGCGGGGTGTGGGGGCAAAGCCCCCTGCAAATAGCAAGGATGTGCCCCATTGCTTTGGCCATGATGGCGGTTGGGTTGCACAATTGTTGGGCAACTTGGTCACCATCGGCATTTTGCTGTTGCTGTAGTGTCGGTCGACAATATCAATGTTGAACTGACATGGTGGAACCCTGTACAATAATTAATCTTTACTGACCTTAAGTTATTGCCAGCTGACTTGTGGAGAAAAATGCTCCATGTATTCACCATCCTCATAAGAGCTTGACCTTGTGGAGGGGCTACACAGTGGCCCCTGACAGCTACTGTGACTCTCAAGCTTGGAAGCCCATATCCCTCTGCTCCAGATGGTCAGGAATCATGGTGATATAGCTTGGCAAAAGAGTAAGATAGCCTTTCCAAGCACAGGCAAAAAAGACCTGCAAGTAGTGGAAAAGACTTTACTGGCGCAGGATGTAGATGCATGACTGTTGTTTCAGTGAGGTTCCCGGTCCAATGCAGCAACAAGATACTTATTTTCACAGACCCTGAGTCAGCCAAAGCCTTTGCTGATAAAACTGTGGCTAGAGCAACTAATAATGGGGCTGACCATGGTGAAGACAGTGAAAATGGGGGATAATGGTCTCTGACTGAGGTTTTCCCCTGCTCTCATACTAAAATGCTTATTTACCAACTGCTTGTTTCTGTATGGTCTTAAACTGGCCACTCTGTATGACTAGTCTCTAGAGAGGATGAAGTGCTACATGTAATTCCTTTTACTGCCATGTAACCCATGCTTGTTTTCCTAGTTAAAGAGCTCAACATTCTTTTTATCTTCAATGAGTTTGGCAATGTTTAATTTGCTGTGCAGCTATATAGCACTCAGTCTGTGAACTGCACAAATGTCTTTCATATTTTCCTGTTTCCCTATGTGGTGACCGTGCTTGCCAAATGATGTAAGGAGGCTATGTGACTTAATTGAGCCCAGGCCATCTTTTTTTTTTATCCTAGTTAACTTGTAAGGAGCATCTGCCCTCCTGAAAGATTTCTGATACCTTGAGACGAGTGGGGAATATTGACATACAGACATTATTGCCTACTGTACTTCTGCTTGAGAGTGGAACATTCTATAGTGTTAACTTGTTGGACTTTACTCCTACATATTTGTTGGATGATCAAATGCATATATGGATTTTGTTGCTGTGTGGTTCTGGATCCTAAGTTATGACTTCATTGCACATGCTGTTATGGATCTGCAAGCCCACTAGTTTATGATGCATGGTTTAAGCTGTATATCATTAAAACTCATAAAAAAAGTTTAAAAATAAATGATTAAGTACCAACTCAGCCTGCTCCCCCCCAAACAAAAACTACTTCTCTCCCCTGAGGAAACAAATAAAGGTCAATCTGGTCTGCCCCCAAAAAGTTGCTTCCCTTCCCCAAGAAAAGGATAATTAAGGGTCAACCCAGCCATCCCCAAAAACGTTGATCTCATACCTTGAAAAAACAATAATTAGGGGCTAACCTGGCAAGCCCTGAAAAGGCACTTCCCTTCCTCCGAACATTTAAGGCCAAAACAGTGTGATCTGCCCCAGAAGTCACTTCCACCCTGAAAAAATTATTAAGCACCAACCTAGCCTGTAGCTCCCCCAAGGATAAAGGGACAACTTGCCCAACTCCTCCAAAAAAGTGAGTTCCATCTCCACAGAAAAGTAATAAGTGAAAGACAACTTGCTCCTCTCCCTTAAAAACTCACTTTCCTGGTGACTAATCCCACTAGAAAGATTGTACTAGCCTGTCCCTGGGATCCTCATGATCATCCCTCCTCACAAGTGTACTGGGAATTCTGGTGGCAACTGGTCAGCATTCATGTCTTCTTCGTATTCCTGAAGCCTTATCTATAGCTTATACACTTGAGCTTGGGGCCACTGAAAGTATAAAAAATGGTGTGCAAATACATATACTGTACTATATGTATAGTACTATACAGTAGTGTGTAAATAATAAATAAAATGTGACTGCTTGCTCTAGCGAGGAAGCCAGATGAGTTAAGTGAAGAAGAATATCGTCTGCATAGACAGAGAGCTTAAGAACCTGAGTATGAGCAGGGATGCCCGTAATTTGAGGGGACTGTTTAATGTGCCACAGTAAAGGCTCCAGGTACAGGTTGAATAGGAAGGGTGAAAGGGGACAACCTTGCCTGGTACCCGTATGTAGTAGGAATCTCCTGGAAAACACTCCATTACAATAAATCTTGGCAGAGGGGGAGACATAAAGAGACTGTATCATCCCGATAAATTGGGAGGGAAAGACCATTTTCCGTAAAGTAAGCCATAAAAATTCCCAGCAAACTCTATCGAAAGCCTTTTCGGCATCTAGAGAAACGACTGCCATTGGGAGCTGGGATGGTTGGGCTATCTGGAAAATATGTGAAAGTGTCCTGAGATGGTCTGCTGGGGAGCGTCCTGCCACAAATCCTACCTGTTCTGGGTTTAGTAATCGGATCCAAAAAGCCTTTATCTGAAATGAAAGTAATTTCGCTAAAATTTTAATGTCACAATTTAAAAGAGAAATTGGTCTGTAATTAGTTGGGTCCAGGTGGGATTTATCTGGCTTGAGTAAGAGAATGATCGTGGCATCCATAAGTGATGGATCTAACTTATCCGCTGCAAACATATAACTGTATAATTTAAGCAAGAGGGGGGCTATTTCTTTTGAGAAAGTTTTATAAAAATTTGAAGGGAGGCCATCCGGTCCTGCGCTTTATCGAGGCTAAGACTATTAATAGCCATTTCTATTTCAGCAATGGAAATTGGCGAAGTTAGGGAAGCTTGACATGAGTCCTCCAACACTGGAAGGTTTAAAGAGTCTAGATAGTTGCTAATATCTTGTGGGTTTAATTCAGTGAGACACTTCCCATACAACGACTGATAGAAACTCTCTAAGACCTTGACTATGTCACACGGCTCTGTTTTTATGGGACCATCAGCAGCCCTTATAGACAGGATTAAACTTGAACTTTCCAACTGTCTTAAACGTAAAGCCAGCAACCGCCCGGCCTTTTCCCCCGGTCAATATATTTAGCTTTAGTTTTTATAAGGGCATATTCTGCCTTCTCCCTTAATAACTCCACATAATCATTATGCAGGCCCAACATCTCCTCCATGGCACCCCTCGAAGTATCTGGAGACAAGGAATTTTCTCTCTCTTTAATCTGGGATAGTAAAGCTAAGGCCTTAGAGTCTCATAACTTCCTCCTCCTCCTGGAGGCAACTTTAATGAATTCTCCCCGAAGATAGCACTTCAAAGAGCACTGAAGGAGGTCATATCTCTGAACTGAGTCACTATTGTGTCCCATAAATTCGGCAATAAGTTCCTTGATATGAGAGATCAAAGGTTCATCTCGTAACAACTGGGTATTCAATCACTAAATTGTTTCTCTCCGGGTATGGTGGTTTACTGATAGGGCCCCCCATACCACCGCATGTTCTGATATCACTATAGGTTCTATACCAGCCTGATATAGGCCCGGCATAAAGGAACCACTAATTAGGAAATAATCTAGTCTGGACCAGGTCTGGTGAATATTTGAATAAAATGCATATGACTGTTGTGTAGGATTTAGGAGGTGCCACGGGTCACCCAACCCCAGCATGGCCATAAAATCCTGCAGGGCATTCTGTGAGGGTGAAAATGGCTTCAGTGGCCTATAGGTCCTGTCCAAATCTTGAGTAGGAGGAATGTTCCAATCCCCCCCTAAAATCACGGGAGCAGGTAGGAGCATTGCCAACTTGTTGGCCAGGTCCATCAAGAAACTTGGATCCCCTCCCACCGGGCCATAGACTGAACCAAAACCCACCATTGTGTTGTTTAAAATACCTTTGATTGATACATATCTCCCACCAGGGTCTGTAAATGTTGTGTCTACTTCCAAAGCAACATTCCTTCTGACTAAGATAGCCACCCCTCGACTAGAGGATGAACATCCTGCTGCGAAAACCTGAGACACTCCCTGTCTACGTAAGGATAATGACTCTGAATTAGTCAAGTGAGTTTCTTGAAGCAGAATAATATCTGCATTTAAGAGAACACAGTGCTTAAGTATTTGTAACCTTTTCAAGACGTCCCTTGCTCCTCTATCATTCCAAGTAATTATTTTTATTGGAGAGCTAGCCATTATTAATACCAGGTGCTTGTGACAATCTTAGAGTTAGGCATAACCCCATTCAGAACCCTAAGGCACACTCCAGCCCTTCCCCCAATCCCCGCCAAACAATATATGAAACTTAAAAACTTGTCCTAACACAAAACCAAAACTTCTTAAATGACACGTATGTCCTCCCACCCTCAGCCCCCCCAATCCCCTCCATAAACCTGATCTGTGATATTAAATCAGGCTCCTTAAAGGAAAGTTCACATCATTCACCCCGTATACTCTTAGAATGATAAGTCCAATGTTCCATGGCAGATAACATAGAATGAGCCAAACCAGTAAAATCCCCAAAACCCCATCCCCCCCACCATCGGCAACCTCCTGTAACTATTTACAATAGGCCAACCCATCCAGATAGTAATAACTGCCTGCCAAAATGAATCTTGTATGGGTGGCCAGACCCCAATGGCTCTAACTGTAGCGTGTAAAATAAAACACACGTAAAAAAAAATCCAGATACCATCCCCCTCCAACCTAGTACATCTAGCAGCCTTCCTGACTGCACGGTCAGAGCTCTCCGCACCCCCCCCTGATTAGGACAGGCACTCTAACAGTGGAAAGTCCACCTGAAACATGAGGCCCACACTACCAGACCAAGCCACAAGGAAACTAAACAGCATCCCTTATAGTGCCATGTGCACATAACCCCGGCGATTATGCAGCCTCTTAGCCCCCCATAGCCTGTCTAAAGTAACTCATGGTCAGTGGTTGTCCTGAATCCAGCACAAGGTGTTAATTAGAGGGGACTCCAACTTGGCTAGTAATCAGGGAACCACGTCATACATTGGAGGGTACTATACGCTGATACGGGCACCCCAAAAACTTTAATATTACCCTCCTGGCACTGAATCAGCAGAATGATGTAGAACCCTCCTAATTCAGTAAAAAAACTGTGGGAAAACAGACCTGAGCCAGCGCATCCTCCTACGAACGGGTTAGCTGGTTGAAAAGTAAAGAGGATACACCCTGTGGACTCAGAATATTATCCCCTGGGAAACGGTTCCTATTAGCAAAGGTTCCCATGTACCCTCTAGTGGCCATAAGCGCTTTCGGTCATCTTTCGGCCTTGCCCCCCCTCCAAGCATCCAGCCCCTGGAATCCCACTGAGCTCAACCAACACCACCCGAAAAGAGGCAGAAAGAATAGGTAAACTACTCACCAAATTAAATTGAATAGCAATCAAACTGTTAGTCTTTATAAAAGTTCAACCATCCTTGAACAAACTAGGTAGCTTTGCTGAAAGATCTGAGGAGGCCTGTTCCGGCGTATCATATGAGGACCAGGATCCCTGCACCAAAACTTGAAGCTTGGCTGGGTACTGCATGTGGAAGGGGATATGCGCTGCAATGAGCTTTTTAACTGTGGCATGGTACGTGGCCCATTTCATACGAGTCTCCCGAGGCAGATCCTGGGTGATTCTTAAGGTAGCATTCTCCCATTTAATACTTTGTAACTCCCTTGCTTTATCAATCACATGTTGTTTTTCTACAAAACTCAAAAACCTCACTATGATTGGTCTTAGCAAGGCGTTTGGTGGAGGTTGTGGCCTGAGGGAGCAGTGTGCTCTTTCGATCTGGTAACTAGCACTTATTGGGGAAGGGCCTATGACTTTCTGTAGAAACCTCTGCAAAAAGGCCCCAATATTCGGACCCTCCTCTGATTCAGGCAAGCCGAGAATCACTATGTTCTTCCGTCTACTCCTGCCTTCCAAATCCTCACACTTCAACTGCAATCTTTGTATTTGTTGGTGCAGTTGTGTTAAATCGGGCTCAGCTTTTTTCTTCCACCTCTCCACTGAAGCCATTCGGGCCTCAGTATCCCCCATCCTTCTTGCAAGACCAGTGAAATCACTGCATAGGGACTTCATCTCTGAGGAGATGTCGGAGACAGTCTCTCGGAATGTAAGCATCTCCTGTAAACAGCGATCCTCGGTTAACGGAGAAGTAGATGACGATGGGGGCACCACTTTCCTGACGTTAGCCCCTTGAGTTCACTGCTTTTTCGACAGCTTCTCTGACAAAGTTGGTGGAGTATGCCTTGGCAAGATCTGCTTCATATCAGATTCCATCTCTGCAATACCAGCAACCACAGGGCTAATTGCCTCAATAACTTGACGCTACCCCTCCAGATAAAGCAGAAATAGCTGCAATCATTATCGCAGGAGGTTATTTTCTCTAAAAATAAACAGATAGAGAGGTGAGGTGCTGGAGCTCTGCTTCAGTGCTGCTGCCAGGAACCCTGCATCACGTGATCTCCTGTTTGTTTTTTTTTATATTTTTTCATATTCATATATTTTCACTGTGAAGTAACTCCCTTCCTCACCAACATTAGTGTATAAGATGCCCTTGAATGATAACAAAACTTTGTTTTATATTTAATGTAAGCCTTAAAATGCACCAGAAAGCATCTAAAATCTGAGAGCTTCTGGCTTTTTACAAACATTTTTTGCACACTACGTGTGCAGCATACCTTTACTACTCACTAACAGAATCTCCCCTGGAAAAATCTAGGTAACAGGCCTGTTGGGGTGGGGGGGCACCATTTGCAAGTTTGCCTGTGGGTGCCATGTACCCTAAGGCCAGCCCTGTCTGCAGCAGCAGAATTTGAGTGGTTATGTTATTCATACTCTTCCCAGCTGTTGATTGTGGCTGTGGGTGGTTCAAGGCTGCAGGAGCTGGTACGAGAGCTTATTAAGCTCATGGGCTATGTAAATTGGCTTGTCTGTCTTGATCGCTTCTTTATCTGCATTATGTAGTACGTTGTGACACAACTTATCAAGCTTGTTCTCAATCAGCTTTCACTGGAAATAAACCAGAATTAACATACTGAGTTAGTTTTTAGTGATGTTTTGTTTCACCTCCCACAGAATATTTCTATCCACCATTATTTGGCACCAGACTTTTGTAATAATAATAATAATAATAATACCTATCTAAAGAAATTTTACCTGTAATTATTTAATGCCTGATTTGTGTAATGTAAATACACAGCTACAAAAAAATTCTGCCTTCTATTATTTGGGGGCTAGATTTGTGTAGTACTAATAATAATCATAATAATACACAGCTACAGAAAACTCTGACTGCCATTATTTGGCTCAAGAGTTGTGTAACAATAATATACGTCTACAGAAATGTTCTACCCTCCATTATTTGACACCACATTTGTGGACAACTATTGGTATAGTAATAATGCACATCAACCATTATGCTTTAAGCAGTTGTGATGGTGTTCTTTCAAACATGAATAAAATGAGCTGTTTACCTTTAATTTGAATTCTCAAGGAGCTTTGGGTGGTTTTTGGTTGTGGTGTCACAAACTGCCTTCCCACCACTGGCCCTTGTTTCTCCTTACAAGCTGTTGATGCAGAAGTTGTTCTTTTATAGCCCGAGTTCAGCTCTCTTCTGCAGAACTGTTATTTTGTGCCAGTTGAGTCCCACAGAACATTGTCTTGTCCATGTCTATCAGAGTCACAAAGGTTGCCATAACTGAGTAAATGAACAGTGAAAAACAATAAATTGGCAAACCTGGATTTTTAACAGGCATGGAGTGTAGTGGATAGAGGACATAGGTATGAATGACTCCTAGCAAAGGCAAAGGCTGAAACACGATTGGACTGGTACAGTCATTAACACTGTAAAGTTCAAAGATCAATACAGCAATCCATGCCACCCACCTCCACACCCTAAAAAACATCATAGGTTGACCTTTATGTGAAGCACTTTCAAGAACAAAGTGGCACAGGTCTTTTTAATTTTAACTTACCATACATTAGTGCTGAATGGAAGGTTCTCAGTCACACTTTGGAACAGTACTGTATTTAAGTAAAATGTTGAAGATAAATGCAGGAATGAGTCAGGCAATATTAAGAATGCATGATGCTAGTACTAGCGTGAAAACAATTCCTGTATTTCTTTAGAGTTGTGGCATCAGCATCATAGACCATGAGATATATGTACACCTTCAATGTGCCCCTGACTTAGTAATGTATTTGAGCAACTGTGAACACCAGATATGGTACTGAGCATTACTGTGTACTGTACTGATCCACTGACACCCTAGTTTAGCCTTATTATTCACCCGGTTACTCTATGATTTCACATTTAAATATCTATTCTAAAGCAGGACCATCAATACAGCAGTACGGCTACCTCATGTGATGCCAGGGAACCAGTTTAAAATGAGCACAGATAATCAGGGGTCAGTCATGGGAAGGAAGATTGATTGTCCCATGACAGATCTCTTCCTTCAGGATGGGAGTGCTCTGTGTCTCACTATGAGACCACCACTTGGCAGATTTCAAGCAGTAGTGCATGCTAGTGCACCAGAAGGGGATGGAATACCCACAGATATTATCATGCCTGCACACCACCCTGTATGTCACTGCATGCTGGTGCAAGGGACAAAAAACAGGAAAATGCCCCAGCCCTACCCCACACAGGCACTGCATAACCAACATGAGAGGCCACCCACCACCATGTGTTGTCCTGGGCAAGTGGGTGATAGCCAGTAAGTCCAGAGAAAGTGGTGATAATGCTGGGGGTGCCACAAGGATTGGGGATGGAGGAACAAAAACAGATAATGGAAAAATACATATTCTTTGTTCAAAGTGAAAACAAGGCTTGTGTGGATCACATAATAAATGATGCTGGTGAGTGTACATGAGAAAAATCATGATTTGCTAAGCATGTGGCATGGGATATCAGCTGTAGTAAAATGTTCTAGGATTGTAGTGGACATAACTTAACTTTTAGGGCTGCAGTGGGTGTAGCCCTGCAGACCTTTTGCTATCAAAAAAGCAGGCAGTGCATTCCTTCTGACCAAACAACATGTTGGAGTTGCAACTTAGTCACCTCTGTGCCTGTGAAGCCCTCTGCTCACTGTCTGCACTGGCAGTGTCACTGCACTATTCTGTAGTCTGTCAGTGATCATGGCACACTCCACCATGTCCAAGATGGCCACCAGACTGTATTGTTTATGTACTACTGCTAGTGGAATCGAAGTACACTGTAGTGGCCATCTTGGTTATGACATACTGTGCTATGTTCTGCCATGACCCCTCAATTTCTTTTTTTTTTTTAAAGTATACATATCCCTCCCACCTGACCCTCTCTTTCAGCACCCACCACCACCCCAGAAACATAACAATGACACTGGGGGTGCCCAATCTCCCAGTGTCATGATCATAAATTAACATAACAGTGACACTGGGGTTGCCCAATCCCTTAGTGCCTTTTTTATATATTTATTTTTCTCCCCCCACCCAACTGTCACTCACAGCACACAGCACCCCACCCCGATACATAACAGTGACACTGGGGGTGCCCTATCCACTAGCGTCACACTCACCTTTTTTTGTTTAAAATTATGTTTTTCTCCACCTACCTGACCCTCCCTCTCAGCACATGCCATCTCAGCCCAGAAACATAACAGTGACACTGGGGGTGCCCAATCCCCAAGTGTCATGCTCAGGAATCCTCTGTTGTGGTGTTTTTCACCTGAAAAAAGAAAACCATCCATTGATATCTTTTGCAGCCATTCCTTACCCTTCACCCAACCCTCCACTCAGCGCCCACTACCCCCCAAGCCCTTACTCACCCATTGGGGGGGTCCAACAGCATAATACTCTCTGGACTGCAGACATGTCTTCACTCTTCAAAGCTGAACCACGAACAGAAGAAACAAGTATGCGGTTCAATGTATTTCAATAGGGTTTTAAACTTAGTGGCATAACTTGGGCATTTTTGCATATTTTTGGCCCACATTTTCAACATGCCTTTTTTTAGGATCCTGCCTCATGAACAATTGCACTCACATTAGGCAAATCTCTACTGAAAGATGATTTCAGCAGCCCTGTATGAAATAACCTTTTGACCTTTTGAGTAGAAGTTGAACATTTTCTCTGCCCTTGTTCATGAGGTGGGGTCATAAGAAGGCTATGCTGAAAATCTGGTGTGAAAATATTAAAAAACAATAAAGTTATGAGCTTGCATTGAATTTTACAAATGCAGGCTCATAACTTCAGTACTTTTCAATGTTTTTAACACAAATTTACAACACAGACTTGTCTTTATAGCACCTCATAAATGTGATGGTTGTCATTTTTCAACTCTTGTCCAAAATGTGTTTTTACATCCTGAAAGTAGGTTTTTCAGTTCCTGTGCAAAATCACCTGTAGGCCAGGAGTTAAACATTTTCTCTGCCCTTCTTCATGAAGCAGTCATAACGAGGCTATGTTGATAATTTGGTGTAAAAATATTAAAAAACAAATATTCAGTATTTTTACCTTGAATTCCATGGCTGCAGCCCTATCTGCTCTGGACAGAGTTTGTTTTCATTGTTTATAGACATTGTCTTACAATGGAATGTAACTGCAGCAGGCAAGAGAATGGATTGTATTACAAAAGGCATTTCATGATGTAACTTTTGTGAATGAGATGCTGGTTATACTAGAACAAGGTGCTTCCATGACACAGAAGAAAAAGGGACAGGATTCAATGAAACTGTAGCCAAAGCATCTTCTAAAGATTTCCATCTGGACAGCAATTTCAAAGCACAGTCACAAACTGGTCTGTATTTTTAAGGGTAAATATACTTTAGTACTGTACAGCATTGTATAACTAATGAAAAAAAGACTCATACTTTCATCACAAATAATGTATTTGATGTTCTGTTTTTCTTATCTTGTAGAAATTCTGGACTGTCTCTTCTTTGGGAGGCAGTTATAAGGAAGGCTGATGTAAAGTTTGTCCAAATAGTATTTCCCAATGGCCAACACATTTATCAGGACAATGATGACCTGGAACACACTGCCTCAATACAGTTTACAGTTGAGCAGTGGATTAACTGGCCCAAAACACCACTGGAGTACAATGTTGTATAAACATTTGTTTTGGAATAACTGGCAAATATGTACAGTACAGTTAAATAACAGTTGTTCCTACAGTAGGTGCATGTTCACACCCCGCAATTTAATTGATCACTGGCTGTGTTGGTAGGTGGAGGGTCTGTTTACACCACTGTATGCTATGATAGATGTAAGCTGGGGTAAGTGGGAACCACTGGGGAAAGGGTGTAGAGATGTGAGTGTACAGGATGGGAGGGGGTTCAGCCATATAGCCAGGGGCGACTAAACACCAGAGATTGTGTGCAATCATACCAGGCAAGCAGTTGCAAGTGTACCACATGAGCCAGGAATGCTTGTAAATAAGAGATAAGAGGCATCAGATCTGTAATTGGAGGGGAGGGTGACAACTAGAGCCATGAATGATTGCAAATAACATATACAGTATGTGGCATCAAATCCATGACTGGGGTAGTGGGGATGACAAGAGCCATAGAGGCTTGCAAACAACATATCAGAGGCATCAGATAGCAGTTGTGGGGTCAGAAGACCACTAGAGCCAGTGATGATTGCAAATAATATGTATATGGCATAAAACCAGCAATCAAGGTGAGGTTGGGATGCTGGCAGTCGCTACCCAGCACCTTATTTATTTAGTTTTTGTTGACCCGGTAAGTGCACTAGACAAATTCTGCCTATTTTCAGGCAAAACCTGGGGGAAGGGGATACAGATGAATGCCAAATGACAATGAGCTAGATTAAGCTGTTGGTGATATTTTTAGTGAATTGGGAGAAATTTGGCCAGGGCACCAGTGAAATTCCCCTACTGTACTGTAGAGGGCCTCATGGGTTGGAGAAATGGCCACTCAGAATAAGTCTCTATAAAGAATGGATGTTGTGGAGGTAGAGGAGCTGGTCTCCTCTCCTACCATCTGTGTGCAAAAGACCAACAGTATTTTTGTGAATATGCCTGAGAAAACTGAAACAGATGGAGAAATCAGTGATATTTTTTTTATCTATGGAGGACTTGGCCACAGAGGTTCATCTCCTTGGTGCTGCAGAGGATAGATCAGTGGTAGACCAAGTGATGTTACATTTTCAGCAAGAGGAATAATGGCATTTGAAAGCTCAAGGTGAGCTGAATGCACAGCTAGCAAAATACAACTTTTCTACTTCTGAGTTTCAAGCTACTGTCTCACCTATCAAACTTACATCTGATGCAGTCACTTCAAAGGCTCCGCCTGGGCTGGGTGAGTCACCCTGTTGGAATGCCTCTTTTTCTGTTGTTACTGTTTCCTCTACTGATACACAGGCTGGCAATCTGAGCACTGCTGAAAGTACGTGCCGACAGCCTGAACTATTACCTGAAGGAATTTCTGTTAAAGATGTTATCAGCACTGAAAGTGCTTCCTGGGCTGGCAGTTTAAACACTGCATCAGGAGTGTGCCCTGAGCCTGGCATTTCCCAGAAAGCTATTTCTATCGATGTAAATATGATGACTGAACCCCCCTCCTGCTGCATTACGGTCAGGGTGTGGAGTCTCTGCACTATGGAAACAAGGATCAGAGGTCCAAGGTACGGACCATATGATGAGGGCAACTGGTTTTGTATTTAAGCAACCCATGGGCTTAGCGGGGGTAGACAACTCCTTGCTTAAGGAATAGTCAGTTCAATCTCAAACTAAAAAGGACTCCCAGGAGGGGGTTACTACTTTCTCCTTTTCTGCCAAAAATGCTCCCATAGAAACAGGGACGTCTAAAGATTTGAAGGGGAAATGTGCTGCAATAACTTTGGCTAATAGAAACATCGGGACTTATATTGAAAAGGGACAAATTCCCCACACAGTTGTAGATCCACAGGGTGTAGCAGTACAGGAAGCAGCTAGCTACCCTTTTCCTATTCTACCTAATGACAGATGGTCCCCTCAAAAAGCTTTACAAAATGCAGGTTAGCAGCAGACTCCCACTGGGAATTGGGAACCCAATACAGATTAGGACCCCACATTGAACTTTTCACAGGCTTCCCCTGAGTGGAGGTCACATCTTCCAGATCGCAGTGTCCCAGGATATTTAGGGCCCAAGCTTCCTACCATTAACAATATCATGGTGGGAGTAGGAAAAGCTGCACAAGAACTGCCTTTATCTCTAAAAGAAGTAGGCCAGCAACATGCAATCCTGCCTCAGCAGCCTGGACAAGCTATTGCCGTTAATGAACCTTTGTCTACCCCTAAAGAGGCATTGTCTGATAAACTTCCACCACCAAAGCCTCTTCTCTCTGAGTTATTTTCTAAATCCAAAAAAGAGGCAGCTCCTAGGCTGAATGCAGTTCACATCCGTTATAAAGGGGGCCTGGTGGATAGGCCTGATAGGCAGTTTGTGGGGAAAAACCTATTAAAAGATTCTTTGCATTTTTCACCAAGAGAAGTCTATGCCTTTATTAATATATCAAGGGAGGACAGCTATGATATATGTTTTAGAACTACTTATTATTTGGAATTATTTGGGGAGCATTATTCACAGGTAAAGTTTCCCCCACATGGACCCCCTTTTTGGTAATCCCTTTAACCAAACCTCTTATAAAATATGTTACTATAATGTTTCAGAATGAGGGGGTCCATGTGGAGGACATCACGTATTGGTTGTCCCAACGGTGTGATGTATTAAGTGAACCAGAAGCCATATTGGATTCGGAAATGTTTTGGATAGGGAGATGGAAGTACAAAGTTAAGTTACGGCAAACTGATGCTGGCATGGAGCATATCCCTAATTCTTTTATGCTTAGAAGGGATTGAGAGTGTGTGCTTTTACACTTGGCAGCCCAGAACCTGTTATAAATGTGGTTCTAGGACCCACTTATCCAGCACCTATGGCAAGGCATGCTGTGACAACTGTGGAGAGTTAGGCAATATCGCTATGCAGTGTGCTAACCACACCAGATGTGATATGTGTGAGGAGTATAGCCATGTCTTCATAGAATGTCCTTGGGCTGCAAAAAATAAAGCCTCTTGCATCAGTCCTGGGCTTTTGATTCAACAAGCTCAGGACACTGCTTCAGCTACTTTACCCCAGCCTCATTCTTCTGTTTTAGTATCACACCACCCCTCCCCCATCCCCAGAAGTGACAGAAACTATTGTTATTCCCGATGACCTGCCTCAGATTCCCCTTAAGGAGGATCCTGTGTCTAGTGATTTTGTGGATCCATTATCACTGGTCCCTGTTTGTTATAATGATCCTGATACTGCAGAAGGAGGTCCTGCGAACCCCATTGTTTTACCTCCTTTATCTAGGAGGCAGGCTATTAGGAATTTAAAACCTAAGTCACTCCCTCCACCAGTGTCTTTTGAGTCTGAAAACACTTACGCAGCCTTGTTTACAAATGAGGGTGATTCCAAGATGGAGCAGGGGGACTCCGATTCTCAAACCATGGGATCAGATCAGCCCCCTAGGGGATTAGAACAAGGAGACTATAAAGGAAAAAAAAAAAAAAAAGAAGAATGTATAGTTTCTTAATTTCTTTCATGATGATTTCATTGGCTATTGAATCTTTAAATATACATAGTTTGCTAAATAGTGTAATGCGGCAGGCTATTTTCACTTATGTTCATGAAAGTAAATTTTATATTTTTTTTTCTTCAGGAAACCTGGATGTGCACTAGGGAACAGATGATGGCTTTTAAAAGAGAATGGCTGTGGGGACCTTCATATTGGTCCTTTGGCCCTGACTGTGCTGATGGGGTGTGAATGTTGTTTGGTTCTTATGATTTCTCTTTAAATAAACTGGTGGATCTTATTCCTGGTAGGGTTCTCCTTGTAGATGGTATTTGGAAATCCATAGCTTGCCACTTTATTACTACATATTGTCCACAGCTGAAAGCTGACAGTTTCACTATTACAAACCATTCAGCCATACTTAGTTTCTTCCTATAACATTTTTTTTGGAGGGGATTTTAATTGTGATATTAAGTGGGTGCAAAAGCCCAATTGGAATGAGAAAACTCTATTGCGATTCCAACATGTTAACAAAGGCTATAGATACTGCAGGCCTGATTGACTGCAGTGTATATAACAGGGGGCTACAATTTACATACACCCAGAACAGGTTCAAAACCACAATAAATCACATGTTTGTTTCCCCTGATTTGCCTAAGGGGACTTTGAATATAGTCCCTATAGAATTTTCAGACCACTTGATGTTGGTCTCGAGATTGACAGCTATTACCAGGGGCCCTAAAATCAAAAATAGATGGAGGTTAAACACTTCAGTGTTAACAGATCCCCAAGTTAGAATGCATATTCTGTCCCTTTTAAGAGCCAGACTGTCTGTTCAGTTTTTGTACTCTGATATTGGAGAATAGTGGACAGATACTAAGACAGATTTGAAGGCCTGGTTTGTTAGGTATGGGAAATAAACAGGGAATGGTAAGTTCCTGAAATATTTATCCCTGCGTAGGCAACTGCAACATCTTTATATAGTAGCTTATTTTTCTAAACAGGTTTATACTGGCCAAATTTTCCAACTGAAGCAGGATATGCAAGCTTATCAATATGACAGAGCAAAATCAATCCAGGCAATGCTCTATGGAGGAACTCGGGGACCCCTCTGAAGAATGCAAAAAACTGCACGATACCATGACCATAGAATATCTGATTAATTCAGAGGGGAAAAAGATAGAGGCTGTTAGTGGAATAGAAGATATTATAAAGGAGCATTATCAATCTTTTGTACCATCAGATCCCCCTACTGATCAAAGTATTCAGGATTATTTACAGGACATACATGTCCCAGATTTTCTGGCAGAGGCACTTAAACTGCAAAATAAAATTACAGTTGCTGAAATAAAAGGTGCAATCAAAGCATTACAGACTGGTACTTCACCAGGTTTGGATGGTCTTCCTAATCAGTTTTACAAAACCTTTGTTTCTGAATTAGCAATCTATCTAGAGCAAGTGTACTGATCTTTCTTTCAGTCTGACAATATTGCTCTTTCTTTCACTGAAGGTTTATTAGTTTACCTCTTCAAATCGGGGGACAGATCTAAAATACAGAACTGGAGACCCATTATTTTATTGAATACTGATTATAAAATACTTGCACATATTATAAACAGTAGATTAAAGCATTATGCTAATCTGGTAATCTCGCCACAAAAATTCTGTGGACTTCCTAATAGGAAAATTTAAGATGCACTTATAATCATTAGAGATATAGTTGAACACTTAACACTTTCAGGTTCAGCAGGTTGTATACTCTTGGTTGACCAGGAAAAGGCATTTGATTGGGTTCTCCACTCCGTTTTTGTTTGCCACCCTCAGGGTGTATAAGGTACCTTTAGCAGTTATCAAGCAAATACAATTTCTCTATTCTAAAGTTTATGTCCGGGCCCTTATAAAAGGACAAATAACTAAGGGATTTTCAATTTGCACTGGAGTTAGACAAGGGTGCCCCCTGAGTCCCCTTTTATATATTTTTTCTTTGGATCCTTTATTAAAACATTTGACTGACAGGCCCAAATGGGTTGGTTTGCTGGGTTTGGGAAGCCAGCAACCTTTACTGATGCAAGCATGTGCGGATGACATTTGTGGTTTTTTAGCCAATTATAACCAAATACCTTTTTTCCTTTACAAGCATTAAACTTGTATGCACATTTATTTAACTCAAAACTAAACTTTTCAAAAAGTAAGGGACTGTTAGTGGGTATATGGAAACCCACTTTTTGTCAGATACAGGGAATAACTCTAACCACAGCTCCTATTAAAATTTTAGGTATTCTTTTTGGGCCACAGAACCTCCCCCAGGATAATTGGGAGACTTCTTTGAATATAATATACTATAAAATACAGAAGTGGAAGCACTGGAGATTATCAAAACTTAAAAGAATACAGATGGTGAAGCAATTTCTTATTCCCCAGTTACAATATGTAGCTAACATTTTTTCACCTCCAGTACATCTTGAACAAAAATTTATGGGATTTTTTTTCAGATATTATGGGGCAATAAACTAAATCCCATTAAACGGTGTTACACTTATTTAAGTAAGGGATAAGGGTGGGTTGGGAATTATAGAACCTATATTGTTCTTGCATTCGCTGTTCCTTTTTCATACTGTAAAATATGGTATATCCCCCACAACTACTGTTGCTCATGGTTTAGTGAAACTTACATTGGGATGATGTTAAGCTGCCTGTCATAACATGACTCCCAAATTACATCCTCATTTGCCTATTCCAGATTATTTTCGGCCAGCAGCCCAAAAACTCTTTAAATGGAATATTACTAAATTATCAATTTTGCAAGGTACTCAGAAAAATTTTTATCAAGATATTTTGGCCCTGATGTATCCCACTAGCCTTGCTTTAAAAATTGCTCTTCTAGTTCTACTTCTTTAGTCTTAAAACAACTTACAAATAGCAGAGTCCCTCAACAGATGTGGGAAACTTTATGGCTTATGGTATATGGGAGATTAAATGTAAGAGGTAATTCAAAACATAAAGCACTTGCAGAAAGGAATTGTCCATATCTGGAATGTATTGATAAAAAGGAATCTATGGATAATTTTTTATTTCTTTGTTCCTATTCAAAGCAACTATGGTCATTTTTAGGAGCTAGATGGAATATGGCATGGCTACAGAGCATAACTTATGATATTTTAGTGACAGGGAATTATCCCTATGGGTGTCTCAGCTATATCAGGACACCTTTTTGATTTTTCCTTGTTGTTTGAGGTTTTATTTATGGCAGGCCAGGAGCCAGTGGGTGATTCACCAAAAGAAAATGCCTTACGCTGTATTTAGCCACTTCGTTCACCAAGCAATGAGGACAGTGTATAATAATGATTTAATTTTATACCCTGGAGATAAAGAGACAGATATTCAAAGCTTTGCACAGTGTGAAAACCATTTGCACAGGATTAGCACTGGTCTGCCATATTCAAAAGGCCAAATAGCACATGCAAACTGCATTAGTGCTGGGCAAACCATAATTATATGCAAGGGGCAAAGTGAACATGAATACAGGTGCTATGAGATATTCAGTGACTAGCGCCATGCTAAGGTGTTTAGCATGACATAGCGTGACCCTTAGCGTGGCACAAATTACCACCCAGGAAAAGCTGGTCTTAACCTGGGCAAGCAGCTTTGCACAACATTGATGCTTTGTGTGGTGTTAGCACAGGATTAGCACAGCTTGCGCGACCCTAACATATGATCATGACACTTAGACAATACCAGATATAGAGGATACATGCTGCTCGCTGATGGCACCTCCATGATGCCAACAGCTGCCACCAGTCCCAGCCATGCACAGACAGTAAGGGGTGATCTGACCCACAGGGGACATCATGGTAGTGTGGCCATATAGCACACACCTATAGACCATACGTCGGTGGTGATCAACAGATGGCAGCACACACACATACAGCAATGTGGGCATGGTGGCAATTGAGGGAGGGTGTACAGGTGGCCAGACCTCACCACAGCCCAGGTGTGGCCACAAGGCTGGGACACATCATGCAGTGCACATGGGCCAGTAGTGGGAATACCCCACCACCTGTGTGCCTGTCGGATCTTACATGCCCCCCAGCCACATACCTCACAAAGCTACAGATGCCACAGCACACACAGCCAGCCATGTATATGTCATTGTGAGCATCCCATGCCACAGGTGCAACATCTGTGGAGCACACAACAGTGAAACAGTACTGTCCACAGTCAGTAATCACCTGCAGGCTGGACCTGTCACTGTGTACAGTGCAGTGGTCATCACTGCCCTACATACCATAGGCATTGCTGTGTCCTGCACACTACTGCCCCCGTGCAACTGTATTGTCTGCTGTGCACTGTAGCATGGCCTATGCTGTGTTGTTCCCTGAGACACACAGTGCTATGCTGTACTGCATGCATGTAGCCTGCAGCAACCATCATGCACTGTCAGACTGACCTACAGGTGGAGCTGTGGCCAGACCTGGCCAGCCCCTGTACTTCTAGACTGAACAACAGGTGGAGCTGTGGGACCCTACAGTAATGCTGGAGAAACTTCATGCAAATCAGGGAATAATGAGATGCTAATTAGGCTGTTTGCCCAGAGACTACCAAGGTAGGCTCATTTGTCTGTCACTTTTGAATATGGCAAATCTTAGTGCTGGGAAAACGTGTTTGCACCGGGCAAACAGCTTAGCTCTGCACTAAAGCCGCACTAATGTGTTAGCGCAGCGCAAACAGTTTTGGTTATTTATACAGTTTTGATCACTGGTCTTTCACATCTGCTGCTGCCTGCAGCTGTACAGGGTCCACGCATTTGCTGGCACACACATTGGCCACATAGTTCATCACTACCTACCCTCACGTTGCTGTGCACTGTGTTGTTGTGGTTTGTACTTCCTGGTTGCTATATTCAGTGCTGTCTTATTCCAGGGCTATGTTTGCCCTGCACTCCCAGCCTACTTTGCATAGCCTCATTCCCATTCTATATTCAGACTCTGTTTGCCCAGGGCTATTCCTTTTGAATATAGCTTGCTTTGTGCTCTGGGCTAAGTTTGCCCGCCGGGCAGTGTTAACTTAGCCCAGGGGCAAAGTTTTGAATATCTGGCCTAAAGTGTTTAAATGATGGAAGGGATTTCAAATCTTAATTAAATACAAATAAGGGGAGATTAAAATGACAAGGAATTACCTGTAGAACTTATATTGCAAAAAGCACGAGAGACTAGACAGCTTAAATGGCATGAACATAAAATTTACATCTATCGAGACTTTTCTAAAGAACTATCGTTAAAACGGAGGACCTATACAATGCATCAGATGGGCATACGTTTTACCCTAAGATACCCAGCTACTATGCTGATCTTTATTGGGAACTCATTTAAAGATTTTTATGATCCCGAATCTCTCATGTCTTTTTTAACAAAATATTCAGCTTCCGATGGTAACGAATCTACACACAGACAAGCACTACATACTCTTAATAATCAAGAAAATACTGACCCGAACATAACAAATAACATGCCTACTCTAAATGGACATGGCAATGCTCTGGATACCTCGATAAAGCTATCAAGAAAACAGTCTAACGTTGTGCAAAGTGAATCATTTCCTCCCATGGTTCAGACAACGACGAATAGCTGCAATTCTGATACATCTAATGAAAATATAGCTAAACCAGATACTGAACCCCTTTACCCTCCTGAATGTTGCAGTGCAAAATAAGTTTGCTGTACTTCAGGATTTACCCTCTCTTTGTGAGGGAATGGAAGTAGAAACAGATGTTCAGATAGGGGAAGAAGGGGATTGTAGATGAAAGGAGGTGTCCTGGCTATGCAGCAATGAAAGCTCCCCTGTCAAATTTACTGAACCGCCAAAGAAAAAGCGGCGCGGCAAAAATAAACATAAAGGAGACACTACCCCTTCAAAATAGCCAAGACGAATGTTTTAGTATATGCCTAGAATAGTGGAATATCTGTGTAAACGAGCTTCAAATAAAGAAAATGTTTTAGACCTGTTCTATGGGCTCCGGTCACTCTAATGCCACACTCTATTAATACATCCGAAGTGGGTTTATTGAAATGAAATTGACTGCACTGATGTGAGAGATCGTAATTTACAAACGGAGAGAGATCCCCCTCAGTCATCTTGTGTGATGGAGTGCCTTGCTGATCCTGTAGGTACATCAAAGGGCAAATATTAAAAATAAGAGCTGATGCAGGGTGATATCACGCTTAGGGTTATTTAAGATATTCATGATGACAGCAATTTGGTAAAATTTTAAGTTCCAGAACGTTGTATGGAATGCGAAGGAACTGAGATCTATCTCACTGTACCCGATCCAGAAACCTCATTCTTTCACTTAAATACATTAACTGGGATAGGAAACCATAAACAGGTCTAGGAAACTATGTGATAGCGAAGCAATAAGTGGCTGTGGTGGGACTCGAAATGAGACCAAGCTTACCCGCGATCATTGAAAGGAAACCGGCTGCTTTGAAAGGAATGATTGTGATTCATAAGCATAGAGAAATCGTTCAGTGGTCATACTATATGGAGTTCTTTGCTATCTTCGCTGATGTATTGATAGGGAAATATCGCAATGGGAGCTGGTGCAAAGCGCGGTCACTCCTTCAAATATCCGAGCCATTTCTACAGATCATTTGTAACGTCAGCAATCTGGTATCCTTCTAGGTTACGGATCATCATGATGAATGCAGGGGAATTTTAAAATTTGATTTACTGTACTCAATACAGAATCTTTGCTTATTATCCAAATATATCAACTGAGATAAGGAAATGCAAATTGGTCTCGAAGCTAAGAGATAGCTAATCAACAAGTGGCTGTGGAGGGACTAGAAATCTGACTAATATTATTCATGATCACTAAAGGAACCGCTGCCTTTGAAATTGGTAACGTGATTTATGAACGGAGATAGATATCTCAGGAGTCATATGTTTGCTAGAACACGCGGCATTTCAAGAATATGTTAATCTGGAATAGAACTTTTATAATAATACATTAACAATATTGCAGCAGAAGCTGAGTTTACCCTTTGAATGACAGAGTTATTTTGCTTTCGCCTGATTTACAAATGAATACCTGAGCAATTAATAATTAATCCTTGCCTCTATTAAGATCTTTATTTCTACTTGTAGAATAGCCTAAATAAATTATTATATCCAGATTATTATTTTTTTTAAATGTGGAATACATGAAGGAGAAATGTATCTATTCATACGGAGTTTATAATTCCTTTATACCTCCTTGTAACAAAGAATAGACACATAGTGATTTTTTTTTTTTCTTCTCTCTTTCCTCTCCTTATCAGAGGAGATGCTAGATGCAGTAATGCTAGTATAAGTTCTTACCTTTAACCTTAGTAGAGTTAAACCATATAACATCCTTAACCCCTTATCTGGGGCTATTGCAAACTATACGCCTAGTTAATATTTGCTAGACTGTGGTTTAATTATTTGTTCTAAAAAGTTGGGATTGTATTCTTCCCTTGTTTCAATAGGGATATCCCTTTTACTGTTTGATAGCTACGTCCTAGAGTACAGAGAGGTGGTCTTGGTCTTAGATACTTTTTTCTGTCATATCCAGACCGACCTTTTCCACTCTGTACATCTTAGATGATAATTTTACATTATTGTTACGGATTGTTAATGTTTAAAATAGTTAGAAGTACAAAAGCTAGAGAGAGCTGCTTTGAAACAAATCAGATAGAGAGGTTATATCTTTCCAAATTATTTAACTTAAAAATACCTGCCAGCACTATGTTAATAGGTAGTATTCATTATAACCCGACCTACATGTCATTATCTAACTTAAATCTGCACTATTGTCCCTTGACATTATTCTTACTTTATAGTACACCAATAACTTAATATAAATGGCTAATTTAGCTTTATGTACTTGGAATGTCAAGGGACTTAATGCACCAAGTAAACGCAAGCAGGTTTTAAATTACCTCAAGAAACATAAAATACAAATTGCATTATTACAAGAAACTAAACTGCTAGAAGTAGATAATGACAGGTTGAAAAGGGATTGGGTCGGTCAGGTGTATGCTGCATCGGCTACTACAAAAAAAAGAGGTGTTGCCATACTGATACATAAAAAACTGAAGTGGACACCATCTAATATTTTGAAAGATACTGAGGGTAGATGGCTTATTATAACTTTTAATACACCATCAGGGACAATGACTATAATCAATATCTACGCACCAAATTCAGATGACCCCCAATTTTTTCAAAACTTGATTCAAATATTAATCTCTTTAAACCTAAATAATTCCCCATTATTATTTGGAGGAGACTTTAATTTTACCTTAGATGCATTCATGGACAGGAGTAATAGATCAGTAGAATGTCATCCTAGAAGTTCAACTATCATTACCCAGTTAATGCGGGACTTAGGCCTATCTGACATATGGAGAACCCTTCATCCTAGAAATTGGGAATATACATTTTACTCCTCACGCCATCAGACTTACAGCAGATTAGACTACTGGTTAACTTCTCCTACAATAACTGCTAATGTAATTGAAACTAACATTCTCCCAATAATTATATCGGATCATGCTCCCTGCTAAACTCTTACTTGTTTGGGGCCCCCCACCCATAAAATCTTCTACATGGAGATTAGATCCATTACTGCTTAAGGACCCAGATTTTATACCTTGGATATAAAAACAAATTGAAGAATTTGTAGAACTAAACGACACAAAAGATACATCCATGGGCATTATGTGGGAAGCACTTAAAGCCACACTTCGGGGTAAAATAATTAGTTATGCGACTCATAGACGGAAACTTAGGGAACAGCAAATTAATAATTTAGAAAATCTATTGAAAGAAAAACAGAGATTATATTCCAACATCTCTCAGCCTAATCCCTCCTCGAACCTTCACTATGAAATATTGCAACTACGAATGCAAATCAACGAGTTAATCTCTAGAAAAACAGAAATTGCTTTACTTAGAATCAAACAAAAATTTTGGGAAGGAGGAGAGAAAGGGAGTAAAATTCTTGCATATAGATTAAGAATGCAACAAACAGAACGTTATATTGCTGCCTTAAAAGATCATTCTGGGAAGATTCAAACTAGTGAAACTGACATCAATAAGGTAATGGCATCCTACTATAAAAAACTTTATTCCTCACCGCACTCATCCTCACCTTCAGACATATCCTCCTTTTTAGATAAAATAGCCCTCCCTCATCTCTCGCAGGAGGCAATAGACTTCTTAGATTCCCCATTTACTACAGAAGAAATAAAAAAGGCCATTCATTCTTTTAAATCAGGGCATTCCCCGGGCGGAGATGGTTTCCCAGCCGAATTCTATAAACTTCTAGATGAACAATTAAGCCCTTTATTGTGTAAGGTATTCTATGAATCTTCTTTGTTAGGATATCTACCACATACCATGATGGAAGCAATAATTACTACCCTCCCAAAAAAAGATAAGGACAACACTATTCCTGCTAATTATCGTCCAATTTCAATGCTAAATACAGATGGCAAAATTTTTGCTAAGATTCTGGCAAGCCGGTTGGAATTATATATTCCTAAATTAATTCATAAATTGCAGGTGGGCTTTATTAAAGGGAGGATGGGCTCTGATAATTTGTGCTCTCTAATTAATCTTATTTACAAAGCCAAAACCCTTAACTCTCCAGCGGCAGCAATTGCCATAGACTTTGAAAAAGCCTTTGACTCTTTAGACTGGAATTTCTCTTTCTGGTATTATCTCGTTTTGGTTTTGGTAACCATTTTTGCTCTTGGATTAAACTTCTCTATACTAAACCCCAGGCTAGAGTATTAACCAACTCTACATTATCACAATTTTTTATACTAGAAAGAGGAACTAGGCAAGGTTGCCCTCTTTCACCATCTCTTTTCATTTTAGCTTTGGAAACTCTTGCCGCTTTTCTCAGACAAAATAACGATATAAAGGGCATCTCTATAGGTCACTCGCAATACACAACATTATCATATGCAGATGATATGTTAATTTTGTCAGAGAATTTAAAAATATCTGAGGAATTGCTTAAAAATATTTTCACTCTTTTCTCCAGACTTTCTGGACTTACAATCAACTATCAAAAATCTGAGATATTACCTTTAAATAAACATTGTGTATCCATACTGAATACACATTTGGGTTTTCGTTGGTCTCCGCGATTTATCACTTATTTAGGAATCAAAATATCAACTGAATTGGATAAAATATGGGAATACAATCTAGGTCCATTACTGACTAACATCAAAAGAGATTTAGATAAATGGAAAAATTTAAATCTATCCTTACTGGGTAAGATATCTGCAATTAAGATGAATATCACACCAAAAATTTTATATTTATTTGCTTGTATCCCTCTTAAGATCGCTTCATTTCTTTTAGAAAGCATTGACAAAGTGATAGGAAATTTTTATGGGAAGGACATGCTCCTAGATTCAACCGTACTAAATTACGATCACACTGGTCTCAAGGTGGCTTTGGACTACCATGGTACATGGCTTATTTTTGGGCCTTCAGAGCATCACAAACTATTAAATGGTTTATTAAACCTAATCATAATGTACCATTGTGGTACGATATGGAAGCCTGTTTGTCTCAAGGATTTATTCCTAACAGCAATATATACTTTGCATTGCCTTCTAAATTAAAGAAACATCCTACAATTAATACATTGATATATTACTGGTTTAAAATGCATAAATGGCTGAAGTTTGACCCCTCTCCTTTACTCTTTACACCTATTTGGGGAAATCCAAAATTTCTTCTAGAAAATAAGCCATTATATTGTAAAACATGGATGTACAAGAATATTCTATTCTTGGGTGATATTCTAACTGATAATGGTAACACACTGAATTCATTTAGGGATATCCAAATAAAATGGAATATTCCTAAGGAAGAATTCTGGAAATACTTACAAATCTGCGAAGCCTATCTTCTAACCTTCAACATTTTAATAAATCAGTGTTACTGTTTGCATATATGAAGACATGGATCAATACCTCTCATGGCTTAGTTAGCAAAATATATAAGCAGATTAGAGATCGCTACTAATCAATCACTTCTAGCCAGGGATAAATGGAATCAGATTTTAAATATAAATATTACAGATTCTCATTGGAGCAGCTGTTGGAAGCTTTATATAATGCTTTTAAAGATATGCGCAGCGACTGATTCAATTTAAAATTTTGCACTTATGGTATAGAACACCATCTCATCTATATAATATAGGACTGGCATCCAACAACAATTGTTGGCGATGTAACTCATCAAACGGTAATCTCCTACATATATTATGGTCCTGTCAATCCATATTTAATTTATGGCAAATTATTCAGGATTTGGTCAATCGGATCATTAGACGTAATATTATTCTTGATCCTAAATTATGTCTCTTAGGTATAACAGATAATAACATAAATTTAACAAAATACCAACATAGATGGTTACAGATTTTATTTATGCAAGTTAAAAGACTGATTTTAACTCATTGGAAACTCAATTTATACCTACTCTTAAAGACATCCTGAATAATTTGACTTACATCGCCTCTTTGGAAAGAATTTCATATTTAGTAACAGACCGAATCAATGAGTATCATTTGTGCTGGCAGGATTATTTAACTTTTCTTCAAAATCATAAAAGATAAGTATTATATAAAAAAGAAAAATATATACCTTTCTCTCTCTTCATGCAGATATAGTTTAAATATAATTGTACTTACATAAACTAACTCCATGCAGCTCTCGATTTAATGTAGTACTTTATATATATTAATTGAATCTTTTTTTTTATTTTCATCTGTAATCTTTCTTCTTTTTTTATGTTAGAATGATATTATAGTACAAATGTGTGATTTAATATGCTGGAAATTGCATAAGTTAATATGCCTAATACTTTATTACCTACATAATTCAGTATATAATGTGAAATATTTTTCATCTCAAAAAAAAAAAAAAAGATACGCATCAATCATGCGTTGTGCTGTTTGCATTCCTACTGATTTATTATCAGCCTCTTCCTCATTGTCTTGCATGTCTGCCACACCCACCTGACTTAAGACATCTCAAATGGGATTAGTATTTTTTTCATTCATGGTACATGTTTTGGAAGCAACATTCAAATTTGAGGACTGTGTGGTGGTAGCAACACCGGGTCTATTAGCTGCATCATGTTTTGCCTTCTTCTGCACCTGTGTTTATTAGCATCTGCCCATCACGTACACTACTTATCAGAAGGTCTGTCAACTTCTTAACCTGCTGGCACCCACCTTCAATGATTGAAGCCACACCATGTTTATATCATGGGTCAAGCACTGTGGCAATGCCTAACTCTTCAGAATGCATTGCTGCTGCGCATAATGGAGGGCGCCTCACAGGTCCCACTCCCAGCTAGCCACAGTCCTAGTCACACTGGATCCAGTCTCCAGCGGGGGTTGGGGAACCCCACTGGCCCCATCAGGGTGTGTAAGACCTGGGGGTAATGGTCAACACCAGCTGGTAGAGGCTGGAGGATGGGGCTGGGGATTTCCTCCAGAGGTAGGGGCCGCAGCAACAGGAGCATAAAATAATAGCAAAAGAAAATATGCATGTTAGACTGAAACACATTCAGCATGTGATCCATCAAGTCACAAGTACCAGTGTCGACACCAGCTTTGAGCTGTTGCTGAACATTCAACAGTGTTTGCCTCAGCACACACAGAAGTGGAATTGCCTGACTCATACAGGCACTGTCGGTGCTCATGGCCTGAGTGGCATGTTTGAGTGGCCTGAGAATCATGATAAGTTGCTCTATCTGCCACCACTGATCCATTGTGAGACTCATGGATGCACCAGCACTGTCCTGTCTAGTATGTATCAGCATATATTAGGAAATTGCCTTGTATTGCTCGTATAAGCGATGCAGCATGTACATGGTGGAGTTCCATTTTGTCACCACATCCATTTTCATGCAGTGCTGAGACAAGTTGTTGTGACTCTGCAGCTCATGGGGCCAGTCATGTGTCTTTCTGGACCTTGCAATGTTCACACAGATGCAGCTCGCAACAGACAAAATCTCCCTGATGTCCGGATGAGTGAGAAACTGCTGGACAATGAGATTCAGACAGTGTGCCAGGCATGGCACCCTGAAAAAAACGTCATCACGAATGCACTTCATGACATTAATCCATTATCACTGGCAATAAGACCCGCCGTCAGTGAATGTGGGTGGAGCCACTCATCAGTTTCTGAGATAAGTGCTTCCAGCATCTTCTCACCTATATGTGACCCAGCTTTGCTTTTCATCATCAGTGTGGCATGCTGACATAGACCCAGAATGTTGCTACTACCACAATTTGCCTTGCAGCAACTTTTTCCACTACCAAAGTCGAACAGTACCCCAGGAATGTGCCCAGTGAGCTGTAATGCACAAATATGAATTGCCAGCTATTTTGCCACTGGTTCACATATCCATACTCAGATGTAGATAAGGTGCTGCTGAATAAATAATGGCATAATTTAACATATCTGATATTCTGCCAAACAGTTCCAGAATAGCACATTTTGCAAAGTATGTTTGAGGTGGTACCTGCCATTTGGGAAATGCATGAGTCATGAACCACCAGAAGCCTGCATTCTCAACAAAGGAGTATGGCAAGAGATCAATTGCCAACATTTCAGCAGCTGCTGCATTGAGCTTCCTTGCAGTCATGCCATTCAGTGGAAATTTTAAATTTTGATCAAGCATGGTGTGGGTGTGGGCTGGACATTTCTTTGGGCATTTGGAGTAAACAACTTTAATCATTGTGGCATTGCTGAGGTGCTATGGGCTGGTGCTTCAATACTAACTTTAGCTGTGTTCTGCAATACAGTGACTATGCTTCTATGACTCAAAGGGGTGGTACTAGTAGCACTACTGCTATGACCATCACTCCTAGACAGAATTGAATCATGATCCTCCACTATGTAGTCCACAGCATTTGACATTGTGGACCCTCAAACCACTTTCTCAACTGGACTGACACTGTGAATTCTGCCACTGGCTTTCTTTTTATGCTGACACCAGCGTGCAGGGCGTCTGTTCTTGAGGCAGGTGAGTTGCCCACCAGTGCCTAGATGGCTTCCCTTTTTACCCATGCTTGACACAGCTGACAGATCACAACTGAATCATCAACAGGGCCAAGAACATAGAAATCCTACACAGGGGATTTAATTACCCTTCTTTTTCCATGGTACCAAGAGGATTGTGACAGTGTAGGGGATGGTGTGGAGAGATTGTTTTTTGAGCTGATTTCAGCGCATCAAAAATATTAGGTGTGCTTTCTTTACTAGCTGTGGTGCTAGTAAATGCAACATCCTCCTCAACAACATCTGGATCATATGACTTATGTTTCTTACTTTCAGGCTCCCAAAGTAGATCGTGCACATCATCATCATAATCATCAACAATGCTCTCCTTCTTTTCAATATGTATGTCCTCCTCAACCTCTGCATGTGCAGTCTCAACCACATTCTCTGCATCTCTGGTATTTACCACTGTCTCAGCACTGTCTGCTTCAGAACAACGACTATCAACACCACCCACAGATACCCAGACTACCTTCTCCTCTTCCACTGCTTCCTGCCTGCTGGTACTTGCGATGCTGCTACCTTTCTCTTCAGGTGTCACCTCACCCACCAGTATTGTTGCCACCAATTTAGCTTTGAAAAATTTTGTGACAGATATGCCCCCGCTGCTAACAACTACAGTACTCTTACTGCTATTTGCCTAAGAGCCCACAGGAATTGTCGATGACATGTACACTGACGTTGATTTTGGCAGTGAAGTATTAATTGCCACCTTTGATTTACCAACCCTCTTCCCTGGCACACAGGTGCTCATCCCTTTTTCCACCCTTTTTTATGCCAGTCATGATTCCTGTTTGTGTTTTAACGGCAAGTTTTTTTTTAAAAGTCACAACACAGATAATAGTATTTTTTATGCCCAAAGTAAAGGTCTTGTTTTCTAGCACAGGAAAATCTGGCAAGTGAAGCTGAACACCGAATCAGTATTTTATACACCGAAAGCACAGGTCTTGTTTTCTAGCACAGGGAAACCTGGTAACTGAAACTGAACACCGAAGTAGTATTTTATACCCCCAAATCACAGGACTTGTTTTCTAGCACAGGGAAATCTGACAAGAGAAAGTGAACACAGAATCTGTATTTTATATGCCCAAAGCACAGGTCTTGTTTTCTAGCACAGGGACATCTGGCATGTGAAACTGAACACTAAATCTGTATTTTATACCCCCAAAGCATAGGACTTGTTTTCCAGCACCGGTAAATTTGGCAAGTGAAACTGAACACTGAATCAATATTTTATACGCCCAAAGCACAGGTCTTGTTTTCTAGCTCAGGGAAATCTGGCAAGTGAAACTGAACACTGAATCAATATTTTATATGCCCAAAGCACAGGTCTCATTTTCTAGTACAGGGAAATCTGGCAAGTGAAACTGAACACCAAATCAGCACAAAAAAGGCAGCAGATACTAATACTGCACTGGATCAATTTATTCACATTTTTAATGAAGCCTATAATAAATTTGCCCCCTCAAAAAGCATAAAGTTAAATCGCTCAGTAACCCTTGGCTGTCAGGAGACCTCCTAAAAAAACTTAAATCCAGGGACCACCTCTGGGAACTGGCTAGAAACTCGGGTAAGCAATTCAACATCCAGAATTATAAACGGGCATGGAACGACTGCACCAAATCCATTCGGCAACAGAAATCTGACTACTATAAAAATGCCCTCACTAACTCCTGCGGAAATGGGAGGGATTTCTGGAAAAACATTAAAGATGTCACTGGAAAGCAGTCAAAGTCTTCGCTGAATATACTCAGCATAAATGGGCACACTGTACTCAACCCTAAAACTATTGTGAACACTTTTTAACATCACTTTCACTGACCTTAGCAGTGTTCTCCCCTCTGACTTCTTCCAAGATGTGTCAACTCCCACCCCCCCAACTCCTCCACCCATGTCTGTCACCCACCTTTCTACTTTAAAGCACCAAAGAAACATCAAGTCCAAATCTATGTTGCCAAAGCCATCAGCAAATCTAGAACAAGCAATGACACACTTGACCTAAAGCTACTGGCCCTAACGCTTCACAAGGTACTTGAGCCCCTTACCAAGATCTTTAATCTCGCTCTCTTTCCCTTAGCCAATTCCCGGACAAATGGAAAATGGCCACTGTTACCCCGGTTCACAAAAGTGGTGATAAGACTGACCATGCAAACTTCTGCCCTATCTCCATTCTGCCTTCCCTATCAAAGGCACTGGAATGTATAGTAGCAGACCAACTTACCGAGCATCTGGTCAGTTATAATATTCTCTGTAAACAGCAACATGGCTTTAGAAAAGTTTGTAGTACATCCTCTGCCTTACTTAAATTCATCAGCTCCATTCACAGTTCCCTCAACAATGGACAACTAACTGGTGCTATTTTCATTGACCTGACCAAAGCCTTTGATACTGTCAACCACTCCCTCCTGCTGAGCCAACTAAAAAATGCTTGTCTCTCCAATGATTCAATCTCTTGGTTCAAAAGCTGTCTTGAAAACCGCTCCCAGCATCTAAAAATTGGGGATGTACACTCTGATTCCAAACCTGCCCTCTCTGGAGTCCCCCAGGGTTCAGTACTGGGTCCCCTACTCTTCAGCCTGTTCCTTAACACCCCTACTCCAGCACTGAACATATCACCCTGTATGCTGACGATGCAATAATCCTTGCCACCCATCAGAACCCGAAGAAATTGCAAGAAAATCTCCAACTCGGCTTCTTCTCGGTTGAGAATTGGTTCACAAAGCACAAACTGATCCTTAATCAAAAAAAAAAAAAACAAGGCCATGATCTTCAGCAGCTCCCATAATAAACATATGCACTTCAAACTCTCTATTATCACCAGACAAGGTGCTGCACTGGAACAGGTCAAAAACTTTAAATACCTTGGGATCACCCTTGACTCTCACCTTTTCTACACTGCCCACATCACTCATGTCGCCAAAGCCGCTAACTCCCAGCTAGGCCTGCTATTCCATCATAGGAGACATCTGACACCCAAAGCCCTCACTGTCCAGAGCTCCATCATATCCATCATTGATTATGGCATTGTCATTTATGGCTGTGCTACAACCACTGCACTCAAACGTGTATCCACTGCCCTCAACAAGGCCTGTCGACTTGTCACTGGCTCCCAACGCCTAACTCACACCTGTGACCTCTATTCTCAAACTGGATGGTTGAATCTTGCCAATCAAATAAAACACCAAACTTGTATTACTACCAAGAAAATCTTGCTGGACCTTGCCCCCCTGAAGTCTGTGCCCTCATACAACTGAGAGTCCACACCCGCCATACCAGGGGATCGAAACCTCAGCTTCTGCATTGCCGTACAACACAACACCAAAGATCCTTTGCTTACCAGGCTGCTAGTTGGTACAATGGTCTTCCCAGTGACATCTCATCCTCACTATCGCTCAGCACATTTAAGACTCGGCTCCACCTAACACTCACTGCCTCCAACTCTTTGACTGTTGTGGCTAAACATGTCTTTTAGTTCCATAGCTGAAGATGCCTTTTTGGAGCCACATCTACTCCTGCACTTTGCCAGCACCCTCCCTCCTATCTTCACCTCCCCCTGCTGGCCCATGACAAATGCCACCTGGCTGCACTACCTCTATTCTTACCTGCCTTCCACCTCTCCTCTCTCTGTCCCCCCCACCTACCTCCCCTTTTCTCCCATCCTCTTAGTCTCCCTGATTTCACCCTCCTCCTTTCCCTTTCCCCTCCCCAAAGTTTCATCTTATTGTTCTTTTTTCCTCTACAAGACTATGTGTTTTTATTTTATTTTATAAACTGTTATCTTTGCTTATGTTTGTCTTAGTTGTACCAGTGACGTGGAACCTTTGCAAAAGAGCCTCGGCTCAAAGGTATTTGTAATCCTAGAACAAATAAATAAATAAAATAAATAAATAAAGTACTGGTCTTGTTTTCTAGCACAGGGAAATCTGACAAGGGAAACTGAACACTGAATCAGTATTTTATATGCCCAAAGTGCAGGTCTTGTTTTCTAGCACAGGGAAATCTGGCAAGTGAAACTGAACACTGAATCAGTATTTTATACGCCCAAAGCACAGGTTTTGTTTTCTAGTACAGGGAAACCTGGTAAATGAAACTGAACACCGAATCAGTATTTTATACACCATAGGACAGGTCTTGTTTTCTAGCACAGGGAAGTCTTGCAAGTAATACTGAACACTGAATCTGTATTTTATACCCCCAAAGCACAGGACTTATTTTCTAGCACAGGGAAATCAGGCAAGTAAAACTGAACACTGAATCAGTATTTAACACCCAAAATACACAGGGATTTAATTTAGCAGTGGGAAGTACGGCAAGAAGAGAAACAGAAACAACATATAACAGAAAAAACACTGCTTAAATAAGACAAAAATGACAAAACTACAGCTCTTGAACCAGCCTCCAACAATGCTGCTGCTCACCTCCCCACACAATCCACAGAAACCTCCACCAAGATGCAGAAACTGAAAAACATACTTTACAATATCCAATTGATGAGTGAATAAAAAAACAATACTGTGTATGCACATGGCACTCAAAAACAAATTTTGATAAAAAAGTTATTTAGATGGAATTTTTTTTATTGTTTTAACAGGTTTTATGATCAGTCAGACAAACACAATGTGCTCTCTGAGAGACTCTCAACTACTACACTACACTCAGACATGCCTGCTCAGCTTCCTATAGGCATTTCAGCAACATGTGACACCACAGAGCATCATATGACATCCTATCCCATACTGCAGTGCGAATTTCACATCAAGAGCAAATTTCGCTGGTGAAATTGTCATTTCGCTTAACAGTAACAACCCAGATAGTAGCACAAATGAAGCAAAGTCAGCAATTTCACATTTTTCGCAAAATCACTGGAAAAGGTGAACCCGGGATTTTGCCGGGTGTAGAATTTTGCAGAAAGTTAAAACTCTGCAAAATATTATGCAGAGTGAAATTTGCTGACTTTGCACACCACTCCCCCCACAAGCTGTCAGTGTTTGCAAGGATAAGTTGCAATATGGCCCCTTTCCTAGTGGGTTCTATAATCTGCTGGCTCAGAATGCCTCTTTTATTCTGTCTCCCAGGGCTTAGCTTGTTGTCTTTGATGCATTTGGGTGACGCAATCCACATACAAAAATTAAAGTCCCCAACATCAGAACATCCCCAAGCTGTGATATCAAATGAATTTTATTTTACATCTGATATCTGCCCCCTGGCTCTGTGTTCAAGGCCTATAGACCACTCCAATCCTAATTACCCTCCCCCTTTGCTATGGCTTGCACGTAGATTGTCTTGGTCCCTTTTTGCCCTGCCATCATCCAAACCCACTCCACCTTCCTTCCTTTTATCATGTCCCTCTTGTACAGTATGTATCCTGGTACCTGCAGATCACAGTCATTGTGCTGTTTCATTCATGTTTGAGTAGCAGCTACAATGTCCAATTGTGCCTCTACCATTACAAGTTTTGTTTCCCAGGCTTCTGTGAATCTTTTATTCAGGAGAGCTAGTGAGCAGGAAGTTCATTTCCACTGGTGTCCAATAATTTGGTGCTGTACATACATCAGTAAATGGCAGTACAAACATTAGTTTACATTATTATGTATTACATGGGATCATGCAACACATAGAGTACATGTCCTGAATCTATATTTATCTTGGAAGAAAGCACATATTTGTTTACAGGAAGGTGACATTCCCACTACCCTTTGGAACCGAATAGGTAAAGAGTTCCATGTGTCAGGACACATGTGACTGCACCCATGCATACCACGTGTTGTTTTGGTTCTCAGAATACTGAATTCAATCAGTCTGGCAGCTCTAAAGCTGTTGGCATGTGTCCTTCTACATATCCTTAAATACAAATGGTCTAGTGCATTCCCATCAGTGCATGTAACCACTATTAATATTTTGTGGAGCTATCTGTGCTCCTCCAATTAATTCCAGTTAAGAGTGGTTGAGGGTATAGCAGCTGGGTTTCGGTGCCAAAAAGTGCAACATCATGCATGTATGGCACAGACAATCAGAGGTGGTGTATAAATTATAGGAAGAGGTATTGAAGGTCATTAAACAGAAAAGGGAAATTTGGGTTATTATGTCTAATGATCGTGAGGTAGTGAGGCAAGACCAGCAGGACTCTGGGGTGCATAGAGAGGGGAATCACCTGAAAAAGGAGATGGGTGGTGTTACTACAGTACTGACTAATGATGAGACCCCACCTGGAGTACTGTGCCTGGTTCTAGAGACCACATCTGAGGAAGGACACATACAGGGTAGAGTCTGTCCTGAGGAGGGCAACTAAAATGGTGCAGGGGCCGCATCATAAGGCCTATAAGGAGAGACTGGGGGAGCACCACCTTATGCATTCAGGACAGCTGAGTGCCCACCCTTCAGTCATACGTTTTAGGTAATATTACTCAACAAATCTCCCATCCAGTGTAATACCGCTGAAGAGAGATTTAAAGATTCTGTCTATGCAGCATTCCCCTTAAAACCTCATTTACTACCAGGTGTGCCTCCAATCTCTTAGGAACTGAAAATTTCTCCCCTGACACCAGCCCTTCAGCCATGTGTCAAGCTTTCAGCTGCTCCCTGTGATGGAAACATGGCTGCAGTAAGACCTTAGAAAAGGTCTCCACTCCTGAACTTTCCCAGAGCATCCGGTCTAAGGTGTAGAAGCTTTCCTTTACTGTACTTCCTCTACACCCCTTCTGGCTAGATCATGCATTTCTATATACACTATCATATCTGGTCTCCCCTTTTGTTCTCAGTGAATTACAGCACCTTCTTTTAGACAGAGTCCACTGTTTTCCATGGGAAATGATGGACCTCCCTAATCCCTGTTAAGGAAAGGTCTTCCTGCCTGTGCCCCTAACAATGGAATTCCTTTTACTATAGTTCATATGCTACCCTCTTTGGTGCTACCCCCCGTTCCTGGCTTATGGATGGTGACTGGAGCCCCTGTATAAGAATATTACTGTTTGCACACTATAGTTTGTTATTGCTGTATAAGTTTCACAGATGTCTAAGTAGCTGAAGAGTCAGCATGTCCATGATTAGCTCATGAATGTATTTATTTAGCTTTTGTTTACCGGGAAAGTGCATTAGACAAAACTTGCCAATTTTCAGGCATGACCTGGGAGAGTATATTTCAGCTAAACAACAATGACCAGAACACAATGATTGAAAACAGTAGAAAGAAGTGCACAATGCCAACAAACATACAGTAGAAATATTGAAACTTGATGCCAGATAAGGACTGCTTGGCCCACCTAGTCTTCCAATTTTCTCTACCTATTGCAATACCACAAATCCTACTTGCTTTCCAGATTTTACCTTCTCTTTCCTATTCTTGGGGTTCCCTTGTGCTTATACCATGCATTCTTGCAATCCCTACTGTTTTTGCCCTTACTACCTCCACTGAGAGGTTGCTCCATGCATCCACCACCCTTTGTTTAAAAACATACTTCCTCATGTTACCCCTGAGTCTACCTCCCTCAGCCTCATATCATGACCCCTTGTTTTTGAACATCTTTTTTTCTGAAAGATACTACCTTCTTGTACATTATTTTATGCCCTTGAGGTATTCAAAGGTCTCTATCAAATCTATCCTCTCACTCCTGTCTTCCAGGGTATACATAGTAAGGTCCTCTTGTCTTTCCTTATATGACTTTTGGTGCAGAACTTGCACCATTTTTGTTGCCCTTCTCTGAACTGCCTCTACTCTTTACTCTTTGTTAACCAGGTAAGGCTCACTAGGCACAAGTGCCTGTTTTCAGGGGCAACCCAGGAGCTTTGGGCTGGTTAAGTGACTTCCTCAGAGTTACACAGTATGCAAGTGGAGGCTGTGGGAATCCAACCAAGGTCTGCATGTACCAAGCTCATTCACAGCTCATTACTCCAACCACTAGTCTATACTGCCAGCCTAGTCTACTCTGTCTATGTCCTTCTGGAGATGGGGCTTCCAGAACTGGACACAGTACTCCAGATGGGATTTCACAAATGCTTTGTACAGTGGTATCACCACCTCCTTTTTTCTGCTGGTGATAACCTCTCTCTATGCACCCCAGCACCCCACTAGCTCTCACCACAGCATTTTCACAATGCTTGTTCACCTTTAGGTTATCAGATATGATTACCCCCAGGTCCTTTTCCTGCTTGGTGGTCATCAGTACCTCCCCCCAATCATGTACTTCTCCCATTGGTTTCTGTGCTCATAATGTAGGATTTTACACTTCTTTGCATTGAATCATAGCTGCCACACTCTTGATCATTCATCAAGTCTGCTTAGGTCCCTCTTAATTTTTTCCACCCTCCCCGGAGTGTCAAACCTGTTGAAGATTTTAGTGTCATCTGCAAAGAGGCATACCTTCCCTTCCAGCCTCTCTGCAATGTCACTTATGAAGACACTAAAGAGGACTGGCCCCAGAACTGATCCTTGGGGCACCCCACTGGTCACTCTCCTCTCCTAAAAATTAACTCTGTTTACCATCATTCTCTGTGTTCTATCCCTTAACCAATTTCGGACTCAGTTTACCACTTTGGGACCCACTCCCAGACTGCCCAACTTGTTTACAAGCCTCCTATGTGGAACAGTGTTGAAGGCCTTGCTGAAATCCAGGTAGGTCACATCCACCACCTCTGCCTGATCTAATTCCCTGGTGACCCAGTCAAGGAAATCTATCAGATGTGTTTGACATGACCATCCTACTGTGAATCCATGCTGCCTAGGATCCTGTGATCCACTGGATTCAAAATATACCACAATCCTTTCCTTTAGCAATATTTCCATTACTTTCCCCCATCACCGAGATCAGGCTGACTGGCCTGTAATTGCCAGCCTCCTCCCTACTCCCCCTTTGTGGAGAGGGACTACATCTAACCTACTCCAGTCTTCCAGAAACACTCCTGTTTCCAGTGATTTGTTGCACAGAGCTATCAGTGGTGCTTCAAGCACCTCTCTAAATTCCTTTAATATTCTTGGCTGTATCCCATCCAGCCCCATTGTCTTGTCCACTCTGGTTTGTGAGTTTCTTTAGGACTGTCTCCTCCATAAATGGACTGGTGCCAACCTCTCTTCCATCAATGTTCCTGTCACTTAACTTAGGTCCCACACCTTCCCCATCTTCTGTGGTTACTGAACAAAATATTTGTTCAAGATTGCTGCTTCTTCCAGGTCCCCCCTCCCCACACTCGCCTCCTTCCCCTTTTAACCTAAAGGTAGGTACAGTGCAGTGACAATTAGTACAAAGTTAATGAAAACAGGTAGGGGCAAATAGCATAAGATGAACTGGCAGTGACAGGAAATCTAAATTTATGGTCCCTGAGAAAAACAAAAAGAATGAGCGAGGCTTTACATAACAATCAAGATGAGCAATGATTAAATACAAATAAGTAAAGTACAGTAGTTACAAAATAGTAAGCTGGCCTAGTTTCTACTCATACCAAAATAAAGCTACTTATACAGGTGAATGGACAGGTGTGGGGATGGTGCATAGTAGTGAGAGGAACAGGACAGACAATAAGATTAGACAAAGTCATGAGCAAGAAAAGTTATCGAAGGATCTCAGGTAACAAAATAAATCTTTTAAGAAGATTGAGTGAGGCTTTGAGACCCTAAGGTGATATGGCAAGGAATTCCAAGATGCAGAGGTGAAGTGAGCAAATGCCTGTTTGCCCATCTTGGTGGAGCATTTGGGAACTACCAGGAGGGCCTGGGTGGAAGACGGTAGTTGATATACATGGTCTGCAGGAGTAAACATAGAGGCCAAAGAGGCTGGTTGGGAGGATCTGATGATGTTGTCAGTTAGGAAGCTGAGGATGTAAGTACTCTGTGGGGGGCAGTTTAAGACTGAGTAGAGTAAGCAGTGGTGGATAAGATGGGGGGCAAACAATGCAAAACTGCATGCATTGTTGTAAGCAATGTCTCATTTTAAAAAGCAGCTGGAATTGGCCTGGGGAAAAAAGTAGGAAGTTCATAAGATAGTCTAAGAAGTAATACACCCTGGGCTATTGCTATTCTAGCGGTTGTGGTCAGGGCATGGTCAATACTGTATGCAATTCCAAGCTTAGAATTAACAGATTTATATATATAATTTATGTGTTGGGAGAACTCTAGGGCTAGGTCAAGCATGACACCAAGATATCATGAAAGAAAGGATCACAAAGACAAGGGAGCCATCAATACATCAGATGGCTAACTCTGAGGCAGAGGTGTAAGTCTTATGAGGGGACCCAAAGAGCATGGCTTGGGTCCTGCCAGCATTGAGGATGAGTTTATTTAGGGTTTGGATACTATGGAGGTCTAACGTGAGCTTAGAATTAATGTCATCCAGAGAACTGGAGCCAAAGTAAGGCATGAGGTCATCAAAGTACAGAAGGGAATGGCAATAGAAAAGGGAGTTTGGTACATCATTGATGAAAATAGAAAAAAAAGTAGAGGACCCAGTATAGTCCTTGAAGAACTGTTAAGGGAGATGGAGGTAAGGTGCCTGCCTGGTGCCATGGCTTGGAGGGACAGGGAGCGAATCCTAGGACTGCAGAAGCAGCTGCACAGGGGAGGGAGCTGGATGTCATTGTCGACCTAGGAACAATGACCTCACTGAAAAAGGGATTAGAGCAGTGCAGGAGGAGTTTGTGGAGTTGGGGAGGGGCCATAGACAAATAGCACACACAATAACCTTCTCAGAGGTGCTTCCTGTCTATGGCATGGGTGAGGCTAGGGTGATCTGCACCATGTGATTCAATCAATGGTTGAAAAACTGGTGCAGAGCTCAGGGTTTTGGCTTCATTGGGGACTGGGGGTCCACCTGGAGGGATACAGGCCTATACTGGTGCAATGGTCTGCATCTGTCAAGGAGGGGGACCAGAATCATGGGTGATGGGTTTAAATGCTTCATTGGCAAGCATTTAAACTGGCCAAGGAGGAGATACTGAAAAGGAGCAGGGAAATCCTAGTCCCCCCCCAAAAAAATCAGGGTAGTTAGTGAGGTAAACACCAAGATAGAGAAGTTGATAGGGAGAAGGGCAGGGTAAATGGAGAAAAAGGCAAAGGCAGTAAGGACAGGGATGCGGCAAAAATGGGTAAGGCCATCAAAAAATGGAGGACAATGAGTACCAATGCCCGTAGTCTAGGTAACGAGCTCCCTGAACTGGTGGCCTTGATGAAAGAGGGACACCTGGATATCGTGGCAGTCACAGAAACATGGTACACAGAGAACCATAATTGGGATGTCAACATAGTGGGGTGCACAATCTACAGGAGGGTCAGGGAAGGTAGAAGAGGAGGAGGAGGAGTAGCTCTCTACATAAGAGAAGGCATCAGAGCAATGGAACTAAAGGGTAAACAGGGAGGAGAGGAGGCACTGTGGGTCACCCTGGATACCGGAAATGGCACCACAATCCGCATGGGGGTTGTATACTGACCTCCATTTCAGGGGAAGGAAATGGACAAGGAAATGATAGAAGGCATCCTTAGGATGGCAGAAAAATTGGAGATATTTTTCATGGGGGACCTGAATATGCCAGATGTTAACTGGAGTTCCTTTACTGCAGCCACATCCAAGAACAGGGTCATTCTCGATGCCCTACCAGGGGAATGCCTCAGACAGCTAGGGTTGGAACCCACTCGGGAGGGAGCAATCTTAGATCTGGTACTCTCAAATGGGGACCAAGAGAGGATCTCAGATCTAGAAGTGGATAGCCATCTGGGAACAAGTGACCACCAAACAGTTTGGTTCATGATAAAGACAGCTGTAGGGTCAAGCCATACAAAAGTGAGGGTGCTGTACATTAGGAGGGCTGACTTTGTCAAAATGGGAGAGTGCCTCAGAAAAGCATTAGCAAACAGGCAAGAAGAAGGGGTGGAGGAAAAATGGGGAAACATCAAAACTGCCTTCAAAGAGGCAACAAGCCTTTGTGTGAAGCAAATAAATCAAAACGAAAGAAAAAAAAGCTATGCTTATCAAAAGATGTGGTGGGGAAGGTTAGGGAGAAAAATATAACATTCAGGAAGTATAAGGAATTGCAGAAGGAGCAGGACAGAGAACTGTACCAGTTAAAATATTAGGAAGTGGGAAAGCCAGTCAGAATAGCAAAAGCCCAAACTGAGGAAAAAAATAGACAACTCGGGTTAAGAAGGGGGATAAAACCTTTTATAGGTACATTTGGGAGTGAAGAAAGATCAAGGGAGGGACAGTGAGGCTTAATAAAGGGAGGGTGGGTGGGCAGAGAGACTGAAAAGCAGAGATACTGAATGAATACTACTACTCAGTATTCACAAAAGAAGAGGAGGGGGAGGTACCTAATCAAATCAATAAAATCACTCTGGATAGGGAAGTCGATGCCAGTCCCTTCACAGAAGAAAAGGTTCTGAAAGAACTCCTAAAACTGAAGGTGGACAAAGCAATGGGGCCTGATGGGATTCACCCCAGAACTCTAAAATAACTGAGGGGAGAACTAGTGACACCAGTGACTGCCCTTTGTAACAAATCATGGGAGGATGGTGTGGTACCTAAGGACTGGAGGAGGGTGGATGTGATTCCCCTTCACAAAAGTGGTAGCAAAGCAGAGGCAGGAAACTACTGACTTGTTAGCTTGACCTCAGTGGTAGGGAAAATTATGGAATAACTTCTGAAAGAAGAATTGTTGAGTACCTAGAGGCCAGCGGGACACAGGACCCAAGGCAGCATGGATTCACAGTGGGAAGATCATGTCAGATGAATCTAAAAGATCTTTTTGGGTGACCAAAATAGTAGACCAGGGAGGGGCTGTGGACATGGCCTATCTAGACTTTAGCAAGGCATTTGACACAGTCCCACACAAAAGATTAATAAACAAATTAGGCAGCCTGGGAGTGGGTCCCAGGGTGGTAGCCTGGGTAAAAAATTGTCTGGACAACAGGGCACAGAGGGTAATAATAAACCGAGTCCATTCTGGAGTAGAGGTGTTACTAGCATGGCACTGCAGGGTTCAGTACTGGGTCTGGTTCATTTTTAATGTCTTTATAAGTGACATTGCAGAGGGACTGGAAGGAAAAGTATGCCTCTTTGCAGATGACACAAAGATCTGCAACAGGTTGATACACACTGGGAGGTGGAAAGGATGAGAAGGGACTTGGCAAGGTTGGAGGAATGGTCAAAAGTATGGCAGCTTAGCTGGCCTGGTGGCGCTGAGGGTTGAGGTGCTGGATGCCATATCTTGCACCACACTGGTGACCTGGGTTCAGGAATGGACTCAGGCTGATGGGGGTTGCCAGGGGAAAGGAAGGATTGAGCATCCAATGACTGCTCTCCTTCCTCTGGGCTGGGCAGGGGCAATCGCACTGCACTGCAGTGGCAACTGGTGGAGGCCAGCTGCACTACAGTGGTGGGCATAAACTGGGGGGGGGCACGGCTGGTGTCAGCAAAACATGCTCTGATGCTATTGCACATCCGGCTCCTATGGGGAAAAAGTAATGGTGGAAAATAGCAGGGGGTGCTCTCTGTGGCTGATGGATGCACCTTGCACTCCCGGACTCGAGAGAGGTTGCCTAACTAGGGTGTGGAGTGATAAAGGTTGGCCCTGAGTGTGTGAGTTCATGTTGCCCACGCACATGACCGGGTCCGGGGATGCGGGTGTCAGTGGCCAGAGATCATGAGGGCCACTCCCCCAAGAAGGACAAATAAAGTGGTAATATAAAAAAAAAGTATGGCAGCTTAGATCAAATGCAAAGAAGTGCAAAGTAATGCACCTGGGAAAGAAAATCCCAGGGAAGAGAACACAATGGGGGGGTGTTAACAACAACAAAAATGGAAAGAGACCTGGGGTAATCATATCAGATGACCTGAAGGTAAGCGAGCAATGTGAGAAGGCAGTAAGGATGGCTGGGGGGATACTGGGATGCTTAGGGAGAGGCATCACTAGTAGAAAACAGGAAGTTGTTATCCCTATGTACAAACAGTTGGTGATATCCCATCTGAAGTGCTGTGTGCAGTTCTGGAGATGCCATCTCCGCAAGGATGACAGGATGGAGGCAGTCCAGAGGAGGGCCACTAAAATGGTGCAGGGTCTGCAACAGAATCCATATGAAGAGAGACTAAAGGAGCTTAATATGTATACCCTTGAGGAAAGGAGGGTGAGGAGGATATGATAGAAACTTTCAAGTACCTCAAGGGAATCAACAAAGTCCAAGAGGGTAGCATCTTACAGAAAAAATGATGTACAGGAACAAGGGGACACAATTTGAAGATAGAGGAGGGAAGGCTCAGAGGCAATGTGAGGAAGTATTTTTTTCACAGAGAGGGTGGTGGACTCATGAAATGGCCTTCCTGAGGAGGTCATGGGGTCACAAACAGTGGGGGAATTCAAGAATAAATGGGACAGATGTAAGGCATTTCTGGTGGGTGGTAGGAAGAAGTAGGCTGTTGGTTAACTAGGATCTGCAGCTTATCCAATAGGTAGGGAAATGGGCAGACTAGGTGGGCCAAGTGGTCCTTGTCTGCCGTCAAAGTCTATGTTTCTATGTTAAGGTAATAAGGGCAAGGGTGGAGAGGGCCTTGTTAATAGGGATGAACTGAGAATGGCTGTGAAGGTGGCTTGAGAACCATAGTAAGGCTGAGATAGAGACCCCAAGGGACTCAAGCTTTTGTAATAAGAGGGCGTGATTAACCAAGTTGAAGGCCTTGGTTAGATCAATGAAGATTGTACCCGTGAGCAGATCTTTATCTATACTGGATTTGATATTGCTAGTGAACTGTATGAGGGCAGTGCAGGTACTGTGAGCAGGCTGGAAACCATGCTGGGTGAACTTGCCAGGGCCAGGTTGGGGCTAGTGTGAAACAGGACAAAGAGGGTTCCCGCCTGACCCGAGGGGAGAAGTGAACTCCCCTTGAAATGACAGTTCAATCCAGATTACCTCCATTACTAAAAAATTTGTCAAAAGTTGTGTTTGAAATTATCTTTTGATTTACTAACATACTAACATGCTAGTCACCAGCAGTTTAGGTCTTATGGTCTGTCAAATCTGCTCGTGCCTTAGAAGCCTGGGCGGGTACCGAAGCCATCCCCCCTTCTCCTATCCCTGTTTCTCCTTACCTCCATCCCAGCTCCCCCCCAGGGCAAGCTGACCTCTGCTTCATCTCCTGTCTATTTCTATCCCACCATCTCTTGAAAACCTCCACCATAGAAGCCAGAACCAGCTTACTGGCCAGCGCATTCCATGGTTCCACCACTCTCAGTGTTATAACTCCTCCTCCTTTTCCTCCTCATCCTTCTACCTTCAAGCTTCCAACTATGTCCTCTGGTGATTCCACCCTCCTTTAGCCTAAAGATCCCATCCCGATTTACCCTATTTACTCCCTTGATGTACTTGAAGACCTCAATCATGTCCCCCCGGTCCCTCCTCTCCTCCAGCAAGAACAGGCCAAGCTCATCTAGTCTCTCCTCATACATCAACTCCCCTAGACCCTGGATCATTTTGGTTGCTCTCCTCTGAACTCTTTCCAGGAGCTGGATGTCCCTCCTGAAGTTCGGCCTCTAGTACTGCATACAGTACTCAAGGTGTGGTCTAATCAGGCCATTGTACAGCTGCAGAATCACTTCCCTGCTCCTTGAGGTAATCTCCCTTCCAAAGCAAACCAGCATCCTGTTTGCCTTTACTGCTGCCCTCCTGCACTGCTCTGAATTATTCATGTTGACATCCACCAGGACCTCCAGGTCTTTCTCCCCTGCTGTGGCCTTCAACTCATCACCTCCCAGGGTGTACTCATGTTTGGTGTTTCCCCACCCAAGATGAAGATGTAATACCTTGCACTTGGAGGAGTTAAAATTTGATTTCCAGGTACAGGCCCACCTATCCAGGGTCTCTAGGTCCCTTTGCAGGGTCAACCTCCCCTCCTTCCCCTCAACCACTGCACCCATCTTAGAATTGTCCACAAAGAGACTCATCTCACACCTGATGCCTTCCCTGATATCGGAAATGTAGGCATCAAACAAGAGCGGCCCCAGAACTGAGCCCTGAAATACCCCACTAATGACCCCCTTAGGAGACGAGACCTCCCCACCGACCACTACCCTCTAAGTGCACCCAGCAAGCCAGTTTCTGATCCATATGACCATCAATGGGCATACCCCCATCCCACTCAGTTTCTCCAGTAGACCATTGTGGGGGACTGAGTCAACCGCCTTGCTGAAGTCCAAGAACAGTACATCTGCTGGCCACTCCCTGTCGAGTTCCGATGTTACCCATTCATAGGACTTCACAAGGTTAGTTTGATTCAATCTACCTGGCATAAATCCATGTTGACGACTATCCAAGAATCCCATCTCCTCCAAGAACCCCCCAATCATTCCTTAAGTATACTCTCCATCATCTTAGCCTCCACTGATGTCAAACTGACAGGTCTATAGCTTCCCGTCACCTCCCTCTATCCCCCTTTATGGATGTGCACATCATGTGACAACCTCCAATCCCTAGGTTCCCACCCTGTCTCAAGTGATGTATTAAAGAGATCCACCAGGGATGCAGCCAGAACATCTGCCATCTCCCACAGAACTTTGGGATGTATGCCATCTGGCCCTGGAGATTTGTCCTTTTTAAGGGCTTTAAGAGCTTCCCACGCCTGGTAGATGGGGATAGCATCATCCAACCCTCCCCCCTTTTAGCAGATCCTTCCTGATGCGATATTCCTGAGGTAACCCACCTCCTTTTCTTTATCTGGTGCTCCAGCAATCCTACCCACTGCCCCTTCTAACTCCATCAGCTCCTGCTTTGTAAGTTTCTCAGCCACCTCCCTAGTGAACATGGAGGCAAAGTAATCATTCAGTACCTCTGCCTGTTCCCTAGTCTCTTCCACCCACCCCCCGTTTGTCCTCAATCTGCCGATCTGGCCCTTGGTCTTTCTCTGCTCCCCAATATACCTAAAGAACCCCTTTTCCCCACCCCGTATCCCCTGGGCAAGCCATTGCTCTTTTCTGGCCTTTGCCTCCCTCACCATCCTGGTGACTTGTCTGGCTGCAAGGTGGTAATTTTCCTTATCCCTCTCCTGTCTCATTTTTTCTATCTGCTTTAGGCAACCCTCTTCTACCTTACCACCTCCTGAACCTCCTTAGACCACTAGAATGGTTTACATGACCTCACCCCCTTGCATTTTACCTTTGCACAGGACCCGATGGCCTCCTGAAGTCCACATTTTGTGACCCCCCACCTACCTTCTACATCCATCCTTGGTGTCATCCCCTTCAAATACTCCCTGAGAATCTCTCCCATGCCCCAAAAGTCCACCCCCCTAAAATCAGCAGTCTTTGTCCTGGAACTATCCCCCTCACCCCCCAAATTTAGCCGAAATCAGACTGTGTCATGATCACTCCCTGCCAGGATATCCTCTACCGCCATATCCCGTACCAGATCCCTGTCTGCAAGAACCATGTCCAGGATATGACCATTCCTCATTGGTTCCAACACCTGCTGAGAGAGGAACACATCCTAGAAACCATCCAGCAGTCTCTGCTCCTTGGCCACCATGGAAGTCATAGTTCCCCAGTCGGTGGCTGGCATATTTAGCTCCCCCATCAACACCATTTCTTCCCCTTTTGGTCCACACTGGCTCTTAATGCTATCCAACAGACAATCCTCCAGATCCTCCCTCAGCCTGGGGGGCCTACATACTACTCCCATCTTGATCTTCCCCCCTGCAGGGGTTCACAAGGTGACCCATAAGGCCTCCACATTTCCCTCTGCTTCTTCCATCCTAATAATCAGTTATCTCTAATGAACATAGCCACTCCTCCCCCTCTGCCCTCCTTTCCATCCTTCCTAATCACTGTGTACCCACTCACATTAAGTTCCCAACCATGGTTAGGGTTGGCCCAGGTTTCCATGACCACCACCACATCTATCCCTCCTTCAACTAGCATGACCTGGAACTCTGGCATCTTGTTACCCAGGCTCCTGGCATTTGTTAACACTGCCCCCCAACCCCTGTCCCTACCCCCCTTTATTGTCCCCACCCTGGATCTTATATACATCCACCCTCCTTCCTTACCTACAAAACCTTCCTCCCTTAGGCTTTCACCCAATTCCCCCCCCAAGGGCTAAAGGCCTGACCCATTCGTGGAAAGTAAGGTCAACCAGACAGCCCCCCTGTTTTCCCCTCCCCCTTCATAAGTTTAAACCCCACCTAGCTTGAATGAAGTCTGCCATCCTGATTAAGACAAATTCTGGGAGATTATTCCAAAAGTTAATAACATGTTCAGTGTGGAAAGGTTTGTGCTTATCAGTTTTGAACTTTCTGTGTTTAATTTGTAATGGTTAGCCTCTAGTGTTTGTAGTGTATGAGTGTCTTTGAAGGCCAAATTAAGTTCATTTAATAAATATGGGTCTTGCACTATGTCATACATGAACAAAGTGGCACCAGATTTCCTCTAATCTTCTAATGAAATCAGATTCAGATTGTGAAGTCTTTCTTTGTGTTATGGATCTGTAAGGACTGTAATGGTTTTGGTTGTTTTATGCTTAACCTTTTCAACTGTGGTTATGCCTGCCTTGCTATATGGGCACCATACTTGACTATGATATTCCAGCATTGGCCTCACATACTACTGGTATGGGGCATTATAAGTACTGCCCATCTACTAGATATATTTCCTTTTATTGCTCCTAGAACCCTGTAAGCTTTGAAGATGTCAGCTGTATAGTGATCCTTTTGATCAAAACAGTTGTTTATTATAATACACAGATGTTTTCCATCTCACCAGCTTGCAGTACTATGTTACTCAATGAATACTGGTGATAAGCTTTGTTTTGCCCCAGGTGAATGACACAACATTTTTGAAGGTTGACGTGCCTATCCCATTTACATGCCCATTTAGTTATTTTGTCTACATCTGAATGAATGTTGATTATATTATACATTGTGTCACATGGTCCAGCAAGTCTGGTGTCATCTATATACTGTTATGCAGTTTATGACGTTAGTATTTATATCATAAATGATTATCTGAAATATAATGGGCCCCTAGGACTGACCACTGGGGCACGCCACTTGAAACACTGCCCTCAGAAGATAACCATTTATAGATATTTTGGGGTGCAGTCTGTGAGCCAGTTATTTACCCATCATACCATGTGGTCGTTTATACTAAGTTTTAAAATTTTTTCAGCCACTGCCCAATGTTGAAGTGTCATAAGTTTTGCAAAATTCCAATACTATGTCATCCACTAATCCTCTGTCTACTGTCAAGATATCCACTTATATTTCATAAAAACACAAAAGATTTGTTACAAATGAATGGCCAGATGTAAACCCATATTGCTCCTATTCTATGTTGTTTTTTTTGTTTTTTTTTATGTGTTCAACCAGTGAGTCCTTCATTACTGACTCAAAGAATCTTCCCAGGAGCTCACATCAAACTAATTGATCTGTAATGTTCTGCTTCCTGCCTATCTCCCTTTTTGTTGATGAGTACTACCTTAGTGCATTTAAAGCCCTTAGGTACCATACTTTCATTAAGTAATTTTTCATATACATTTTTTAATGATGTAATAATACTGTTTTTCATGATTTTTATCATTTGTGGCATAATGCCATCTGGGTTTTGTGTCCCATGTTGTTTTAAACCATTTATTTTACAAAGCTACATGATGCATTAATGGTAATGTATTCCATTGTATTTATAGTAAACTGGTGGTTTGATTTTGTTTTATCTGTAAATACAGAGCAGAGGCACTTATTGAATCTATATGCTATGTCCTGTGGTTCAGTGAAGACTTTGTTATTCTCTGTAATTTTTAATAATTTTGTATTGGTTTTATTTAAAGATTTTATGTATCAGTAGAACATCTTACTGTTATTTTTATTTGCATTGTTTGCTATTTTATGTTTAAATATGTTTTAGCCCTTTTTATATAATTTTTCACATGCTCCTACCTTTTTGAAGTGTTCCCATGTTCTTCTTGAATTTACTTTCTGATATTTTGAATACATATTATTTTTCTTTCTTATAAGTTATGTTATTCTTTAATTTAACCATTTAAGTTTTGTTCCTTTACTGGTATATTTGTTTGCCTTCTTTATGTACTGTATTTACTACATGTGGATGAGATGATTTCTTGTACAAAATGTCACTTTTCCTCAGTTGCTTTGTTCTTTAAAATAAAATTTAATTCTATATTAACAATAGCTCAGTTGATGGCCTCAGTGTCTGCTGTGTTAGATATAGCTATATCTGTAAGTATATTGGTGCACCCCTTAATTGTGTTCTGATTTCCCTGTATATTAAGTAGTATATAAGAGTGATCACTATTGCCAAGAGGCTGAGTTACACAGCAGTTGGTTATAGAAGTACTGACTGAACTTATCATTAAATCTAAAATATTATTGTCAAGAATTGGACTTTAATACATGCTGAATCAATTTGTGCTCAAAGGAGATTTTTATAAAATTGGTGCTCTGCTCATGGGTTGCTTTCTTTGTGTGCCAATCAATATCACTGTAGTGAAAGTCTCCAGCCACTACAGTTTCTTCAATTTCACTAGCCATTTCCATTTCTGTTATGATTGCTTGATTTGTTTCTGCAGTAGTGTTTGGTGGTCTATAGCACGGACCCAATATTTTATTTCTATTGTTCCTTCCTTCTATTTTTAACCATATTGTTTCTGTTATGCTATCATTTCCTTTTATTAGTTCTGAAATTTCTGTGGTCGTGATGTCATTTTTTATGTAGATGGCTACTCCACCTCACTTTCTACCCCTTCTATTGCGTCTTATCAGATAGAATCCTGCTATGTTTCCCCCCAAGTGTCTATTTCTTGCCACCAAGTCTCAATGATACACATTAGATCTATGGTCCTATAGGTTGCAAAAATGGCTTGCAGTTAATTAATTTTATTATTTAGACTTCTGGCATTATGTAGTAGGCTTCTAATTTGATTTTCTCTACTTGTTACACCTGGTAGTTTTAACTGCTATAGACCAATGTTTGGATAATGGTTTCTTGTTATGTTTGATCCACTCCCTCTTTAAAGTAAGTTTAAATTATTGCCTTCAATATGTGTTTCAAGAAGATTGCCTGGCACTTCTGTCTCTGCCTTATTTACAGTAGATGTAGTCCATCTGTGCTGTAAAAGATTTTTTTTATATTGAAAATTTCCCATGACCCAATAAATGTCATACCTTCTCTGTTGCACCAGTTAGGAAGGTTAGAATTGATAAATGTTATGGCTTTGCTTTTTTCATTCAGGCTAGTGGAATGGGTAATAGTCCAGATATATGCACAGATCACCCTCTCATTCCTATGTCTTTACCCATTTCTGTTAGTTCAAAACAAATGTATTTTTTATCTATACTAATGTTGTTAGTACCCACATGTAAGGCAACAATTTGGTCACTACCACAATTCAGCAGAATCTCTGGCATTCTTATTTTGATGTCATTTATTTTTTCTCTTGGGAGGCATGTTAGTATTCTCTTTTGTTTATCCTAAACACATATTATTGAATCACAGTTCATTATAATAGAATTTCCAACTACAATAGTTTGCCTCTTTCTGCCCTCTGGATTGCCTGTCATTATTCAAAGTTTTAAGCAGTTCATCATCCTTACTTAAAATACCATATTCAATACATAGTGCTAGTTCATTACAATTGGTTTTGTCTCTGCTGTTTAAAGCTGGTTCATACTGTAACTTCTACCAATTTCAATCCTTGTTTCTCTCCTAGCAGTTTTCTGGTGTCTGACAATATGCCATTCACTATCACTGGAGCCATTTAAGTCTTGCCTGCCTCTTTTATTTTTGTTCTCTACAGCATTAGTAGGGCTGCTGCCCCCTCCTTATCCCTTGTTCTCTTTTTGTAGCTTGTTTGTAGAATCTCTGTCATGCAATTAGATTCATTTTGCATGTCTTTCACAAAGTGCTCAGTGTTCACTCAGTTTACCAAGGAAGAAGAAGGCCAAAGACCCATCCAGTCTTCATCCCCACATCATGTCAGAAATGAGATTAGGTGCCCAAGAAATGTTATTCATTTTGAGGGCATTTTTTTAGTCCATGCTGTTTTTAATCAGTTTTGCTCTAATTTCAAAAGCTGCCACGCATTTGCTGTATGTGTAGCATCTGTTTGATGTATATGAGATGTTTCAGTATGCATCCTATATTTGTTGTGCTACACCTTTAAACCTTCCTTGCATAACAAATTTCAGATCTCCAGTGGGGTTGATCTTTGCTAATAACTCGCACACAATCTTACTAGAGTGCATGTTACCAGTGGAGGGCACACATTTTCCTTACACATTTCCTTCATGATTTGCCTCGCATTGGCTTACTACACAAAGAAGTTGATTTGTGCCTCTGACATGCCTAGTTGCTGGCTTACATAATACATAGAAATGAATGTGTGGTCTGAAAGGGATGACTAGGTCTGCTAATTTCTGAGTTCTTCCAAAGCTCAGGGGTTACAGCACAGCACACAATGCTGGGAACCTGGGTTCAAATCTCAGTGGAGGGCACACATTTTCCTTTCACATTTCCTTCATGATTTGCCTCACAGTTGCTTACTGAACTAAGAAGTTGATGTGTGTCTCTGACATGCCTAGTTGCTGACTTATGCAATACATAGAACAGAATATGTGGGCCTAAAAGGGATGACTAGGTCTGCTAATTTCTGAGTTCCTCCATAGCTCAGGGGTTAGAACACAGCATGGAGTACTGGGGGCCTGGGTTCAAATCCTAGTGGAGGGCACACATTTTCCTTTCACATTTCCTTCATGATTTACCTCTCAGTGGCTTACTGCATAAAGAAGTTGATTTGTATCTCTGACATGCCTAGCTGTTGGATTGTGCAATACATAGAAAGGAATGTGTGGGCCTGAAAGGGATGACTAGGTCTGCACATTTCTGAGTTCCTCTGTAGCTCAGGGGTTAGAGCACAGCATGGAATGCTGGGGGCCTGGGTTCAAATCCCAGTGGAGGGCACACATTTTTCTTTCACATTTCCTTCATGTTACTATTCTTAATTTTTTAATGAATATGTTCTGGCCTCCTTCCCACCTTCCCTGTTGCCTCTGCCCATGCTCACCAATGCTCACTGAGGTTACCAGATTTCTAGGGCCGAAACTGGAAGTGGCCATCTTTTTTTGCTTCTGGTTCAGTGCTTTGCTCAGGACTAAGCTTTAAATTAATAGTAAGCCTTTATAAAGCTTGCAGTACACAGCTTTAGTGTCTTAAAGTACCCCAATACTCAGGGAACAGGTAAAAAGTCAAACAGTAGTTGCCTAACAGCCCACAACATTCAATCTGTGGTCCTTCATGGTGCCACAGTCCCTCAGTATGCCAGCCACCCCCTCACAATGCCACAAAGAAAAGAAGATTGACAGGACTTTTTGTAGGATTTTTTTTCTGTTTTTTTACAGTAGTCTAGATACAGTATTTCTACAGCACAGGGGAATTTCTAGTTTGGTTGATAGATTTCTGCACTTGGGACAGTCTTCACAGCTAGTGCCTTCCTTACTCTTCCAACGCTCGCTGAGACTATGAGATTTCTAGGTCTGAAACATGAAGTGGCTGTCTTCCAGCTTCTGGATAAGGGCTGTGCCTAGGACTAAGCTTTAAATTACTAAAAAGCAATTATAAGGCTTATAGTACACAGCTTTATTGTCTAAAAGTACCCCTATACACAGGGAACAGGTACAAAGGCAGATAGTAGCTACTACCAGCCCACATCATACAATCGCTGATCCTTACTGGTGCCACAGCCTCTCAGTATCCCAGCCATCTCCTGACAATGCCATAGAGAAAATGACACAGTAGAAAGACTTTTGTTTTATATTTTCTTTCCATCTTTTCTTTTTGCAGTAGTCTAGATACAATAGTTCTGCAGCAAAGAGGTATTTCAAGTCTGGGGGATATATTTCTGTGTTAGAGACAGTCTTCATGGCTAGTACCTTGCACCTCCAACATTCGCTGAGTCTATGAGATATCTGAAGCCAAAACTAGAAGTAGCTGTCTTTCAGCTTCTAGTTTGGTGTTCTGCCAGAACTAAGCTTCAAATCAAGAAAATGTTTTTATAAGGCTTACAGTACACAGCTTTACTGTTAAAAAGTACCCCCTTATACAGGGAACAGGTACAAAGGCAGATATTGGCTGCCTAGCAGTCCACACCATACAGTCTGCAGTCCTCTCTGGTTCCACAGTCCCTCAGTATCCCAGCACCCCTCTCAAGGCCACAAAGAAAAGGAGAAGATAGACATTTTTTTTCTAGTTTTTTTCTTTTTCTTTTTTTTTTTTTAACTGTAGTCTAGATAAAGTAGTTCTACAGCACAGGGGGATTCCCAGTCTGAGGACAAATTTCTATGCTAGGGACAGTCTTCACAGGTAGTACCCTACACTATACACTACATACACATCTATATTGAATGAAAGTTTCTAATTCCATGTAACCCATGACATTTTGAATGGTATCTTAAATAAATAATGATGTGGTACCACGCGGAAAACTTATCACCAAGCTTTGTCTGTGTGCTTCAACTACAGAATCATTAGTTGGGTAAATACATCGCTGGAGCATACAGTAGGACAGATAAAGTGATAAATGGGCATATATCAAGTATAGCAAATATTACTAGTTGTGTACTACAGGGGTCAGTCCTGGGTCCAGTATTGTTCAGTATTTATATATCAAATCAGATATGGAAGAGACAATCAAAAATAACTGTAGTATATTTGCTAAGGATACTAAACAAGTTGGTGAGGAAGATACAATTGAGAAATACCAGAGTTAGATTTAAATGCATTGGCATCATGTACAAACAAATGGTGAGTGGCATTTAATTATCCAAATTTAAGGTTGGGAAAACAAACTGCAAGTATGAGTACTATGTACAGGGATATAAACTAACTGAAGTTCAAAACAAAAAGAATTTGGTTATTATACTTACAGGTGACTTAAAGTAGAAGCAACATTGTGTTAAAATGTTTACAGAGCAACGGTAATGCTGTTTATTTGCTATGTCAAGAAAGTAATTGATTTAGTGACTTACACGTTTGGAGTGACTGGCTGAATTCATGGAAGTAGCTATTTTAATCATATATCACTTCCATGAGCAGTTCAAGAAGTTTAAATATTTGTGATCTGATGCACTGCTATGCATGCTGCTTAGACTGAGAAATGTGTGGTGACATCAAATTTGAGAAGCAGGACTTTCAAATAGACCCACTCAACTCAATACGGACTTCAAGAGTACTCTTGAGTGGAGGCATCATGCCTTACCGCCTGCCATGCTGGCGACCTGTGTTCGCTGTGTGAATGGGTCACTGGGGGTTGGCTAGGGTGGGAGAAGATCGAGCATCTGGAGGACAGCTCTCCTCTCCTGGGGAGGGAGGAACATGGAGGCTGGCACATTTCTGACACCTAGTGATGGCTGAGTGTCAGAGCACCTGGACTCCATACATAGGAGATGGGGCGGAGTAGTTTGCTGGCATGCTGTGGGTGGCTGCATGCACAGCTCATCCATTGCTGGCATCTACATTGCTCTATCTCTGGGAGGGGTAGGATGGAGTAAAAAAAATGGAGGAGAAAACTGTCATGGGTGCAGCTGGATGATACTGACCCCCACAGGCACCGCTCCATGAATGGCAGGCACCTCCTGAACCAGATCCGTGTTCAGCAGGTTGAGAGATCCCTACTGCCCTGCCATGTGGGGCAAGCTGTGGAGGAAGAATGGTGGTGCACTGCAAGTGGGGGATGGGGCTGAGGGGTCGGTGAGATAGAGGGCCAACCAGGATGAAGTACAAATTAAGTAAAAAAAAAAAAGAGTGCTCTTGAGGGTTGGAATTGCCTGTAGTGCTATTTCCTATGTTTTGACAGCATTAATAGTGAACTGTAAAATAAGATAGATGTCATGTCTTCCTCTGATGAGTACGAGGAATATGACAGTGTTGTTTTCAGCTCAGCAATACAGTCAAACTCATTTGATTGCATAATAACAAGTGGAAGTGGCACCAGAGCAGATGTTGCCCATGATAGTGACAATTCTGAATCTCAGTGATGCTAAGCATGAGGGCAATGAAGAGGCAGTAGATGAATGGTAATTGCATTATATGCTGATATGTTTATTTTGCTATTAATTTTTTATTATGAAGCCACATCACATCGGAAAGTTCATTTCCTTGTATTGCACTTCTCTAATCCCCCCCAGCTAACATCCACTTGCCCTGCATCAACTCTGTCAAATGTGTTTGCTGCACCGGTGCTGTACTGGCCCTATATTAGAGTTAGTGAGTTATCATCAGCTGTATGAGCAATGTTGTGTTTCATACATTCTCAAATCCTCATTTAGTTAGTCATCACTGCTCTGCCAGTTGAGGTAGTAGAACATTTACCTCACACTACCAAGAGGGCATCCCGGCTAATAATTCACGTCTCCAGCCCAATCAGTCAAGGAACTACTGTGAGTCATGGCTCCTTCACCACTCATTTTTCTTTCAAATAATGCAATTATAGATGCATTCAAATTAGTGTTACAAAGGACTAATGTCCCATCATATGTGCTTATGATGTGGTTTTCTTCACATAAGTACTACACTGTATTGTATTGTTGAGTACATGAAGTACAGTCATTGTCACAAATGAAGTCTGTAAAGTGAACCAGCCCATTTTTTCAAAGTTACAGAAATTACTGATCAGCAATGTGATGTTATAAATGTCAAGACTTTCAGTGTTCAGCTTTGTCAACTGTTACCAACATTGTTATTTATGTGATGTCATTGTTTAATAACTTTGCTTTCTGCTTTCTGAATGAGCAGTGATGGATAATTTGACCTATTTCCAACATGCTCATAGACTGTGATCCTCTCTTAACATATCCAGCTGTGTTGCCTCTTATCTTATATACTTTTGAAACCGATGCTAGTGGATGTTTGCACTAACATTTGCCCAAATAACCGTTCCTCAAACCCCCACCCTAGTACTATGTTATGTTACTTGTGTGCTTCTTGTGTTGGACATGCGCAGCTGCAAAAACTTATGAGGACCGCTTGACGAAACTTCAAATAATTTGGTACATCCATTGACTTATCAAAAATAAAAACATAATCAGGCAACAGTGAATACAAAGTCAAGGGAATTTACTTTAATTTTTTGTAGTACCCAGAATAAATCCTTAAGGAAAATGACCACCAGTAGTACATAGTACACAATTTTTCATCTAGTGATACATCGCTTACAGTGCCAATGGAAAGTACAATGAGCTGTATACTAAATTTTACTTGTTTAGTACCTTTGATAAACACAATTAAACTCACTATGCATATACAGTATATGAAAATACTGTTGCAATGAAAGTATACTGTCTCTTTAAAATGTCAGTCAATACACACAGGAAAGGATTTCAAAATGTGTAGTACCTACAATGCACACTGCTATAGTCTACATACATTTAAATAGAAAACCATAATCTTTATGATGCAAAGTTGATATAAATTCAAGAGAATCATACACGCAATACTTGTTTTATGGCCACCAACTACAGAACAAAATGTAAACTGGACAACCGAGACACTTTATTTAGGACAATTAGTATCACAGTGTATTCATTTTATAAAGAGACTGTAAATACAAATAAATGGTAATATTTATTTTAATATATCATGTAAACCAGACAGAAAAATGCTGAACCTGTCATTCACTCTATATAGTAATAGTGGAAAACGATGACAAGCAGCAGACTGGTGGGTCAGAGAAAGCAAGGTTATAAAGGGCAAGGAAAATGTAATGGCTAGAGTGTCAGAAACAGCTATTAATCACACCAACCAACTCAGAAATATCAGCTGAAAAATCTTGTGACAGCTCAACACATCAGCAATGTGATGCTGCAATTCCAGAGTCACGTGTCTTCACTAACAGATGCTAACAATTTCTTATTTTATGCTGGCCACATTAAAACATGTCAAGACACTATCAGCAATAAATTAGAGTTTTCAAGTGTAAGGCATATGAATAACATAAAAATAAAAATGACAGGAAATGCTTGCAGTACCACTAGAAAGTGTCAAAGATAGGAGTGACACCGACAGTGGAGAAATGACAGCTGCAATTCAGATCGGTTCACAATGCTTGGAAAAAACAGCTAGTAGCAAAAAAAAAAGCTGAAATATGAGCAGGGCTACTAACAAATAAGGCACAGACTATTAGTTGTTAGTAAGGAAAGGAAAATTGGATTTTAGAAAACCGACAATCTCCAGTCAGTGTGAAGAGCTCAGTATAACGGGAAAATGCATAGCAATCTGTGACTGCTCAAAAATTACATTACAACTTCACCATGCATGCATGGCTTCCATAGAAACATAGAAACATAGAAGTTGATGGCAGATAAGAACTGCAAGGCCCATCCAGTCTACCCATTTCTTTTTCTACCTTATAAATGTGCCATCAGCCTTTGCTCTGTCAATGGCCTATCTATTCATACTCATCTATATTGCTCCCTTATGCCTATCCCATGCCTGTTTGAAGCCCTGCACTCTATTCATAGCCACCACTTCCTGAGGTAGGCTGTTCCATGCATCCACCACCCTTTCTGTGAAAAAGAACGTCCTCACATTATCCCTTAATTGGCCTCCCTCTAATCTCATGCTGTGTCCTCTTGTCCTGCTAATTTTCTTATAGTGAAACATGTTAGACTCTTTCACCTTGTTAATGCCCTTAAGGTGTTTGAATGCTTTGATCATATTACCTCTTTCCTTCCTTTGTCCTAGGGTATACATATTGAGCTCCATTAATCTGTCATCATATGTTTTCTGATGCAGTCCCTGCACCATTTTGATTGCCCTTCTCTGGACTGCCTCAATTTGGTTAATGTCCTTGTGAAGGTGTGACCTCCAGTACTGCACACAGTATTCCAGATGGGGACTAACCAGTATCTTGTAAAGAGGGATTATTACCTCCCTCTTCTGACTTGTGATACCCTTACTAATACACCCCAACATCCCCCTAGCTTTACCTACTGCTTTAGTGGTCTGCTTGGATGATTTCAGGTCATCAGTGATGATGATGCCGAAGTCTCTTTCTTCCCTTGTGACAGCCAGCAACTCCCCTCCCAGACTATAGGTGGCTTCAGGGTTTCTCTTCCCTATGTGCATGATCTTGCACTTCTTTGCATTAAACCCCAGTTGTTACTCTTCCAATCATTTTGCTAGTTTATCCAAATCTCTTCTCATTCTTCCCACCCCATCTGGATCATCTGCTCTGTTGCAGATCTTGGTGTTATCTGCCATTCAGTCAGCAAGCAGTTTACACTGTTTGAAGGCACTTCAAATAAAAGGTAATACAGTAATTACAAAACTATTTTGTGAGATATGTAAAAGGGAGATAGAGGACAGCACACTCTGGCTAAACTACAGTACAAATGCCTGATAAATAGCCCTTTGGCCTTGATCTTTAATAAAGCTATTTAGTAAATTCCATTAATAGACATTTCATCCACAGTTAAAGTGATACAATAATTCCATTATATAAGAACTATGTGAGGCCACATCTTGATTATTGCTCACCCTTTTGCGGTGCACTAAATAAGGGAGAAATACATAAATTAGAAAAAATACAAAGAGCAAATGACAAAATAAATAAAGGGAATGGAAAATAAAAGTTATGATGAATGATTAACACATTACATTTATACACATTACATAGAAGAAGAATAAGAGGTGATTTGTTATTCATGTACATGGTTACACAGGACAAACAATTATTGGAAGGTATGACTACACAACTAAAACAGAATAATATTACAAGGTCATAGTAAACAGATCAAGTCATGCACATTTAAAACAAATAGGAGGAAACAATATTATACCCAGAGGGTGGCTTAAAGTAGAAGCGACATTGTGTTCTGATTGCTTGAAACATTAAGGGTGAGAGGGATAACTGGAAAAAATATATGATATTAAAACATTTAGCTAGATTTTCTCCCCATATAGTTTTTATGCAGGAAACCCATATTCCAGATACTTAAATTATTCAGTTTTATAAAACTTGAGTGGGACAGGTTTTTGGGGAGGGCAGTAGTTGTAAAAGCTATGGGGTGGCCATTTTAGTTAAGAAATCTTTTCATTTTCAGCTTAAAGTAGAAATTAAGGACCTGGAGGGTAGGTTTCTTTTGGTACATGGCCAGTTGTGTCATTTCAAACTTGTCCTAGGGGTGGTCTATGGCCCGAATGTGGACTCCCCCCTCCTTTTTTACATTGTTGTTGTCTACACTGGCTCCTTTCTCTCATCTTCCTTTACTAATTGGCGGGGACTGGAACCTAGTGTTTGATAATGCAATAGCCAGATCTTATCAGACTTTGGCAGGTTTTTCTCCAGCCCAGTGGGCCTTGAGAGAGCTTGTAGATACTCTAGGTCTAGCTGATCCCTGGTGAATTCAGAACCCTGCTGCAAAAGAGTTTACTTTTTATTCTGTACCCCATTAAGTTTATTCCTGACTTGACTATTTTTTTTGTTAGTAAATAACTCCTCACATATATTTTAGAGAGTAAAATACAGACAAGGTTGCTCTCTGACCATTCCCCAGTGTCTTTAACTATAGATATTCCTAATTTTACTACTCGACCTGACACTTGGTCTCTGAGCAATCTTTTATTAAAGGATCAAACATAGTAAATCATTGAAAAAATGTTTTTGCACAAATGCTTCAAGATAACCTGGGCTGTATTGGGGCAACAAACACTCTATGGACTGTGTTAAACTCTATATGGAGAGGCAAATTTATTAGGTTAGCAACAATGTGGAAGAAGAAGCATCACACTTTAGTTGAAGACTGGCTTTACCAAATAAAGGTATTGGAGGGATCTTTGACTGCATCTTCTTCAGAGGTTGACCGATTGAAATTGACACATTTTTGTTCTGCCTATTCGGCTCACCTTTTGGACACAGTAGATAAGGCCAACCCCAGAGTGAAGGCAACCTATATAGAACAAGAGGAAAAAGCTGGGAAAATGTTGGCTTTATGCTTCAAACAGGACATTGTTGCCAGTGGATGTCGGCTTTGGAAGATCCTGACACCCTCTCTATAACTTGTAATTCCAAGATTTCCAATATCTTTCAAAGTTTTTACCAACAACTATATTCATCTTTGGATGTGTTTATTCCCTAGGATGCCCTTCTGTCTGACTTTTTTGCTTGAGCACAGTTGCCGAGTCTAACTTCAGACCAGCAAACTAACTTATTGGGTTCCATTGCAATTTAGGAAGCTTGCGCAGTTATAGATTCCTTACCTTTCACTAAGACCCCATGGCCCTTTTTTATAAATCTTTTAAAGATATTCTTATCCCCTTATTAGTAGACTTGTTTAATTATTAGGGTACAGCTTCAAGTCAGGAAAAGTCTCTGTTCAAAGCTCGTGTTGTAGTGCTTCCTACTTCTGGAAAGGATCCCCTTAAGCCTAGTAATTATAGACCTATCTCTGTAATCAATAATGATTTTAAACTTTATGCTAAAATTCTTGCCCTGTGCTTATCAAAGGTTTGGACTCCGCTTAAAGGTTTGGAACAAGCAGGATTTATTTTGGGGAGGAATGCCAGTGATCACTTTCAAAAACTGTTTTATTTGATCTCTGCATCCAGGGACCCAGAATCCCAAGCAGCTTTGGTGTCCCTGGATGCAGAGAAAGCTTTTGACAGGGTTGCATGGCCTTACCTGTTTAAAGTTTTAGAATGCTATCACTTTCCCCGAGGAATTTATTAACAGGATTATTGTTCTTTATCAGTGTCTGTCTGCTTGTATTTTATGTAATAACAAGCTTTCAGACCTGATATAGTTGAAAAGAGGTACGAGACAGGGTTGTCCATTATCTCCTTACTTATTTAATTTGTACATTGAACCCCTTATTCAGATTCTTCAAAATTATACTAGGATTAGGGGTATTCAGATTGGCAGAGCACAATTTAAAATATCGGCTTTGCAGATGATTTATTACTTAATGTTTTTGTCTGGCATTCCTCCCTTCTAGCTGCTTTTGATCTTATTAATCAATTTAGTTATTTTTCAGGTTATAAGTTAAATAGACACAAAACTATTGTTTATCATTTATCCTATTTGTGTACTAAGGGGAAGTACTAGGAAGCCACCTAGAAGATTGTATAGAAACTTTTGTAGGCAGAGAACTAATGGGGGCCTGCAATTGCCAGAATTCTATCATTATTATTTAACCATACATGGCTCAAAACATTTTAGATGGGGCAGTAGCTGGGAAGATAGATCGTTTGAGACAGATTGGGTACATAAAGAGGGCATTTTTTTAACAGTACAAACTTACCCCAGCATCGTTATTTTATACAAAATGGTCACTCCTTCCTAAATCGCTAAGAGACACTCCAATTAGATGGAATGTTTTGACTCATCTTCAACTTTGTAAATACCATAACCTTAAAAATGTATCAGATCATGCTCAACCTCTTGCTGAAAACCACAATATTTGTATTGGGGAAACCCACTGTGACTTTCTTTTATTGCGAGATTGGCTAATCTTAAATTTCAAGATTTTTTAGAAGGTGATACTATTTTATCTAGTCTGACAATAATACAACAGTACCAGTTAGAGGCTCAAATCTATTTTATGGTAGCATAAATCAGAAACTGTATTAGTAAATTTTTAGGCTCCCCTCCTTGGAATTTTAATACTGGTGTTTGTTTTCTGGATTTAATATTGTTTACCAGCCAAAAGAAACCTATGTCTAAAACCTACTCAATCATAAGAGCACTACAAGAATAGCATCAGTAAGAAACACATGGTCTATACCACGCCACCACAAATAGTGATGGGGAAAAAAGCGTGCTATGCACTGAGCACTCCCCAGGTAGCTGTCCATGGTAATAGATGCTGGAGAAGGGAAAGGGAAATGAGCCAGTTCTAGCTGCTCCTGTGGTGTGGAGTGCTAGTTCATAAGCAGCTCAGCTGGGATGGTGGTGGAGACCAGGGTCTAATTCTGGTCTCCCAAATTTTATCCCCCCACCCCATAATCCAACTCAGACTCAGAGTTGATCCTTATAATAATGGGGGGGCGGGGCAGAACCTCACACAAAAATACATTGTTACAGTGGTAGTGATCCCATACCACACTTGGGATCACAACCACTGGTGCTGTGTTTACTCGAGGCATTGTATACTGCCGCTATTCTGATCAGCGCTGTATGGATGGCACTGTTCTTGACAGCGCTGTCCATGCAGGCACTGATTTGACCTAGTGCCATCTAAAATCTATAAATAATTGGGGAATAGGTTTTGGGCATGATTAACATTATACTAATACTATTGGAAGAGTGTATTAAAATTGAAAAAAAAAACATTCCTATTAGTACAGTATTTGGCAGGGTATTTATCATTATGTGAAACAAGACAGGCTTTGCTAGCTGCAATTTAATGTGCTGCACGATCTTTATTTCACCCCTTTGCGGTTATATGGGATGGGCAAGCTGGCATCACCTTCTTGTGATAATTGTGGGTAGGCAGGGGGAACATTGTATCATAAGTTAGGGGTATGTCCAGTGATCAAAGGTTTTTGGCAGTAATAAAGGGCAAAATGGCTTTATCATTTAATTATTCAAAGTACTTTACTGTTGACATTTGTTTGATAGGAGATTACTCTGCCATTTCCTCAACCAGGGAAAAAAAATCATATGGCATTGGTGGCCTCAGTTACTAAACTGGTGATTATGTGACGTTGGAGAGATACTTGGTCACCATCCTATGCAGCATGGTATCAGGAATTATTAATAGCCTTAGTGGCTGAGAGAGCTGTTACCCTAGCATATGGTACATGGATTAAGTTTCAGGATAGATGGTCTTTTTTTTTTTGGCACAAGTGTTAAAATCCTCCACTGGTTAACTGTCAGAGGTAAATTTATTGTTTATATACCCTTATCCCTCTGAATTTGCTGATCCCTGTGAGTACATGGTAGATAATTTTCTCTTTGGTACTGTAATTATGAATGCAATTATGCTGCAAGAGGAGGGGTGGGGGAGGGAGGATTGATTGGGTTTTCATGTTACATTTATAGTTATTGTGCTGGTATTTATATTGTTGTATTATTGTTTATATTCTATTGTTGATTATGTATTGGAAGTCAATAAAGTATAGTAAATTGAAAAAAAATGACATCATTGACAAAATCTGTTTTACTAAATACAGTAAGAATTGTTTATTTCTAACCATAAGATAGTCTTTCATGCAGAGTTTGTCTTATTTTCTAACATGAATTGCTTGTGCTTTAAAACTAAGCATATACCATCATGAGGATCACTGAAGAAATAGTCCCATAGTCATGCAGTAGCACCAACATAGTAACTACAGACAAGCATAATTTAAACGGCAAGGCCTGCAATGGGAAGTGAATACCTCTTCAAAGCAAGCAGGCACTTAATGAATTCAGCTTCTCCTTCAACTATTGTTTGGTGCTGCATGGAAGCACCAAATGCTGTACTGTTACAGAGCAATGGAAAAACAGTTTTAGAAGATACATTGCTGTAACTTGAGCTAACATGTGCTTTCACTGGAAAATAAAAAGTATTAATAATAAATATATATTATGTGCATACAATATGGTTACCCCTCAGCCCTCCCCATTCACTGAATGCAGCTTTATTTTTTTTTTATTTTTTTTAAGTGGCTAGTTTTCCAATAGCAGGTTATACAGACCTGCCACAAGAGAGATTCTTGTTCTTTCATTAAAAAAAACAAGTATATCCTCTGAAAGACACAGTCCCTGGCTGCCTGGCCTTCCTGGCTGTATCCTCACTTCCCACTGATCCAACTACTGCTCTTCTGCCCCCTTTTCCTAGCCCCGCCAGCCTGTCTTAACCCTCTCCCTCCACCTACCCCAAATCCTACCTTAATCATGTGCCTCCACCGTTCTCTACCCTATTCTATTTCTTCTTGCCTGTCTTCCTCCCCTACTGCATGCCCCAAAAGCCTGCTTTCCCTCCCCCACAGCTTCCACATTCCTACATCCTTCTTCCACTTAGGCACGCTGCACACTGGTCACTGCTCCTTGCCCAGGGTCCATCCTACTGCCATGAAACTGTCCTACCCCCACACTGGTCCTAGCCCCCACTCTGGTCCCCCCTGTCTACACTTACCGTCACCCACTATCGTCGATACTCGGCAATTTCCCGAGATGCTAGCAGGTGAAAGCATTCCCTTAAAGAAATACGCTGGAGCTCCTTGAGGCAAGTACTCCTCCTCCTAATGCTGTCAGGCAATGTGCACCCAAACCCTGGCCCATTCTGCTGTAAAGCCATTAATCTGTGCAAGCCTTCGGGTGCCCTCTCATTCATATCAATCAACATCTGCAGCCTCCTTCCTAAAATGGATGCCCTACAGGCCTTCATCAGCCAGCACTGCCCTGACATCCTGGCAGTTGTCGAAACCTGGCTCATGCCATCAGTACTGGACCATGCAATCAGCCTTCCTTGCTACAATGTCTTTAGGCTGGATCACCTCTCCAAAAGATGTGGGGGCTGCACTCTCTACCTAAAAGACTCCATACAGAGGCACCACATCATTACCTCACTCCAACCCACAACTGCTCAGATACTGTCAGTGAGAATCCTACTCAGAGCCCATAACAAAACCCTCACTGTTGCCACCATCTACATCCCTCCCAAAGAACAGGGAACTGGTCTAACAGCTGTTCTTGACTTTGTAAAGTCACTCCCACTGAACACCGAATCCATCCTCCTAGGTGACTTCAACATCAACTGGCCTGCGGCCGATGCTGGTGCACACAGGGACCATTGCTGCGGTGAACCTCACACAAATGGATGATTACCAACCAGGAAAAATTACAGGACTGGCACCAGCACACTCTTGGACTGGATCTTTACCAGTCACCCATCGTGGATCTCTAACACTAATGTCCTCCCGGACTCTCTCTCAGCAACCACTCTCCTGTTAGCTGCACCTGGTCAAATAAATTCATCAAACAACCACCAAAAACTATCACCAGCAGGGTTCTACCCAGCGGTCACCTTCCTCAACTCAAATCCCACCTCCTCCATCAAGACTGGTCCCCTATCGTCAATGCAACCAATGTAAACACTGCCCTTGACCACTTCATAAACATCTTCACTGTGGCCTGTGACACATATGCTCCTATTAATAAATGCAAAGTCAAATCACTCAGTAACCCTTGGCTCGCAGGTGACCTTCTCAGGATGCTAAAAACAAGAGACCACCTATGGGAGCTGGCCAGAAACTCTGGAAGGCAAAATGACATCCCAAACTACAAACGTGCCCGCAAAGACTGCACCAAAACCATCCGGCAAATGAAGTCCGCCTACTATAAGCATGCCCTCACAAACTCCTGGGGCAATGGTCAGGAATTCTGGAAGAACATAAAGGAACTCACTGGAAATCCACCAAAATCCACCCCCCCATTAATACTCAACATCAACGGAACCACAACCCTCAACCCAAAAACCATTGCGGATACCTTTAACAAAGCCTTTACTGACCTCAGCACTGTCCTACCCCAGGACTACTTCAAAGATGGTGAAGCCCCTCTGTCCACAATGAACACTACTCCCACCAGCTCCCCCCACTTCTACTTCAAAGCAGTCAAGGCTCACCAAGTATGCAAATATGTTACCAAAGCCCTTGGCAAATCAAGATTCAGTAATGACTCCCTTGATCTCAAAATCCTGTCTCTCACATTTGATGAAGTGCTTAGTCCTCTGACCAGAATTTTCAACCTCTCCCTCAGCCTCAGCCAGTTCCCAGACAGACGGAAATCTGCCATTGTCACCCCAATCCATAAAAGTGGTGACAAAACTGCCCACAATAACTACAGACCTATCTCCCTACTACCCCCACTCTCCAAGGCCCTGGAACGCATAGTCTTGGACTAGCTCACTGAATACCTGGATACATACAACATCCTGTGCAAGCAACAACACTGGTTCCACAAAGGTCACAGCACCTCCACAGCTCTACTTGAATTCACCGGCTCAATCCACAATGCACTTGACTCCGGTGAACTACTAGGCTCAATCTACATTGACTTAACTAAAGCCTTCAACACCGTCAATCACCGCCTCCTGCTTGTCCAGCTTCAGAACACTGGGCTGTCAACCGACTCCATTGGCTGGTTTAAGAGCTACCTTGAAGAACGGTCCCAAACAGTAAGAATCGCAGATATACTCTTGGACCTTAGACTGGTCCACTCGGGAGTCTCCCAGTGCTCCATTCTGGGACCCCTCCTCTTCAGCCTATTCTTAAACTCACTACCGGACAGCTGCCCAGAACAAATAATTTTCTACGCCGACGATGCTGTGATCCTCACCTCAGACCCTGATCCAATCCAATTCAAAATAAACTTCAGCAGGCCTTCTCCTCCATTGAATCCTGGTTCCTAAATCATAAACTGCTTCTCAATTGTAAAAAAAAACAAGTCTATGGTCTTCTGCAGCCCCCACAACAAAAACAAACAACTCCACCTCTCCTTTGCAACTGAACAAGGAGCCATCCTAAAGCTACACAATTGTTCAAGTACCTCGGCATCACCCTTGATCCCCACCTCTCATACGCTGTCCATATCAGCAATGTTGCAAAGTCTTACAATGTGAGGTTAGGCATATTATTCCAGCACAGGAAACACCTAACCCCAGAAGCACTGTCAGTGGCCGTCCAAAGCTCCATCATCAGCATCATATACTATGGTCTTATCATATATGGGTCTGCAACTACCACTGCTCTCAAACATATTGCGACCTCCCTGAATAAGGCCTGTCATCTCATCACTGGCTCACATCGCTGTACCCACACATGTGACATTTATTCCCAATCTGGATGGCTTCAACTGGACAAACGCATAAAATGCCAAACCTGCATCATGGCGAAGAAAATTATAATGGGGCTTGCCCCACCTGGTGTCTGTGTCCTCCTTAAGCCTAGACATAGGAACGTCACTACAAGGAGATCCAATTCCCATCTACTACATATCCCAGGATGTCGCATGACCCAAGGACAAAGATCATTCCCCCATCGGGCATCCAACTGGCTCAACTCTCTTGGCAGTGACATAGCAACCGCTCCAACACTCGCCTCTTCAAGTCCAAGCTGTGCCTCTCACTGATTGTATCCTGTGATTGCCCATCTTAACATTTCCACTGTTCCAGCTGCAAATGCCCCAGCACCCAGCACTTACAATCAGTCTTTGCACCCCTAGCACCTTATCTGTCATATTCCCTCTACAAGGCCCCCGGGCTGCACTGTCTCCCACCCTTGCCCACCTCCCCCATATCTCCACTCCTGCCCCCACCCCAACCACCTCCCATACTCCCCTTACCCCTGCACCTCCTTCCCCAATCTCCTACCCTCACTTCCCCACCACCCCTTTACCTTGTCTTGCTCATAGCTCAAGTCTTTGTACTGGTTATTACATGTCTGTAAGTCAATGACTATATAATTGTAACTAAAAATGATGACTGTTGCACATGCTGATGTGGAACCTTTGTAAAAAAGCCTCTGCTCAAAGGTATTGTAATCCTAGATTGAAATAAATAAAATAAATAAATAAATAAAATTATGTGTGACCCTGAGCAAGTCACTTAACTTCCTTGTGCTCCCAGGTCACATCTGCAAACAAGCTTTGGCTTAGTGTGCCTTTCCTGGTTAAACAATTTTCCCTTTCCCTTCTATTATTGAGCCCTGTTCATATTCCCTAGACTGCAACTTAGCTGCTATGTATTGCAGAATACTTGTACTGATTCTGTGGAATCAACCTTCTCTGAAAAAAGGTCAGAGGTAACCAAAACATAGAGGCATCATTCTGCCTGGTATATGGCAGGCTGCCTGTCTGCACTGTACAGAACTGAGTTGTACTTTATTTATTTATTTATTTATTTATTTATTTAAGGAATCAGATTTCAACCTTTGAGTCAGGGACTCATTTATAAAGGCTCCACATCAGAGTACAATGCAGGTCAATAACAATCAGTGTACAAAAAACAACAATGGGGGTATGAATAGTGCAGTACAGATAGTCCTATCCAGTGTGAAACAGTTCAGATAATCCTATACAGTTTGGTAGCTACACAAGTCTTGAGAGGAGTTTATGCATGTTAGTGAGCAGTACAAGCAGGGAGAGGGTGTCACTTAGTGCCTTCATGTGGCATGATCAGTTGGGATATCAACATTGTCCAAAACATGTAGTCAATCCAGTGATACCAGTGGAAGATACATTGACCTTAGCCTAGAGTTATCTATGTTTTTAGGCAGTTTCCCTTATTAGCTGGAGCATTGGCAGTGACGGGGGAAGAGTATGTGGTTTTTGAGGGCTATCTTGCAGGGGTCTAGTCTGGAGATAGAGGTAATGGCGGAGAGAGTTCATTATACCATAGCGGCGCTCTGTATGAGAATGACCTTTGTGCTAAGGAGGTTGAGACCCTGAGAACAGCCCACATTAGTTTATCAGCCATGTGCGTGTTTACAGTGGTCTGCATAGTGAGAAGGGAGGCAGAAACTCCAGTTGGGGTGAGGCCTAGTTGTTTTTTTTTTTTGTGAGGAGACAAGTTTGATAACGGACTCTTTCATCTAAGGTGAGAATGTTTGCTAGGGCATTCAGTGTGCAACTGTCGGTATGTTTATCTACTCCAGTGAGGAGCCTACAGGCTTTGTTGATGGCTAGGTGGATTTTATTCAGGGCGGTGAGGTCTTCAGCCAAGTAGATGGTTAATCCATGGTCTACAAGTGAGAGAACAGAGGAGGCAATGACAATGTTTAGGGCCTCTGGTGGTAGGCAGGCTTTGTGCCGATACAGAAGTTCTGTGCGTATATTTACAGCAGAGGACAGATTACTGATATGTGGGTGAAATGAAAGGTTGGGATCAAAAGTAAGGCCCAAGTATTTATAGGAGTACACCTGTTCCAGTGGGAGGTGTGCTTTAGATAAGATTGTTAGCTGGGGATTGTAGTCCTTGCTCTGTCAGTGAGCAAAGAGCATTGATTTAGTCTTTTTTACATTGACCACCAGTCTGTGGTCAGTGAACCAGTTTTCAACGTGGTTGAAGGCAAGTTGTAGGGAGCACTGAAGGATTGCTGGATGTGAGTTGGAGTCATATAGTACCGCATTGTCTGCGTAGAGCAAAAGGTTGTTGGGCAGGATTTAGGCAGGGTGTTCAGGAAAATGCTGAATAGTAATGGACCAAGGATGGAGCCCTGGAGGGCCCCCAAGTGGACTGGTAGAGTTGGTGAGAGGGTGCAGTTTATCTTCACACATTGGGACCAATCTGTGAGGTAGCTTTTGAACCAAGTGATCATTCCAGGGGATAGACCGGTGTGGCGAAGAGCATTTAGGAGTGGAGTGTGGGAGACTGTATCGAATGCTTTTGACAGGTCTATGAAGACAGCTCCAGCTAACTGCTTCTTATCTAGGGCACTGTGCAGAGAGTTTGAGAACTCTATGAGGACAGTGGTTGTGTTGTGTACAGCTCTAAATCCATGCTGTTTCCTACATAGTATGTCATGTGCAAGCAGGTAGTCTGTGAGTTGGGTTGCAATAATTTTTTCCAAAGCTTTTGAGAGGGCAGGGAGAATGGAGATGGGCCAGAAGTTACAGAGTAAAGCAGGATCCCCACTTTTTAGTATTGGTGTGATAGTGGCCATTTTCCAGTCTGTAGGAAATTGCCCAAGGCATAGGGAGAGGTTAAGGAGATCAGTCAGTGGGGAGAGCACCAAATCAAGTACCAGGTTAAGGATTTTCACGTCGAAGGAGTCTTTGCAGTAGTTAGAGCCTCCTAGGGCTTTAGCTAGGTATGATCTTGCTTCATTCATAGTAATAACCCTGAAGTAGAAGTGGGGTAAGTGTTGCTAGGCTTGGCAGTCTCAGGGGTGGGGTCAAAGAAGTTGTTAGGAAGAACTGTGCTTAGATCAGTGAATGCAGCATTTAGGCTACTGGTGATGGTGAGTGGGTTCGAGGTAATACTATTGTTGACAGTTAACTGGGAGGGGGTGGCTTCCTGGAGTTTCCATTCAGGTCCTTTAGGTTGTCCCAGAACAGCCTGGCATTTCCCCCAGGAGGAGGCGAGGGTGGATCTGTAGTAGCTAGATTTGGCCAGCCTAATAGCCCATGTACACTTGTTGCGGGCCACTTTATAGTCAACTCTGTCTGCCTACCCACCCGAGGCAACTGCCTTGTGCCAGAGATCATCATAGTTTTTTGGTTGCTGAAGCAGTGCTGGTGTGACCCAGGGGGCATTACATTTTTTGGATTGAACCTTTGTGAGTGGGGCAAATCTATCACAAGCATTGTTGAAAGTGTGAGTGAAGTAGTCAAGGGCTACATCTATGGAGGATGCGTGGCTGATGGGGGACCAATCACACTGGGTAAGGTATTTCCTCAGTTTAGTGAGGCCTCCAGGTTGGAGATGGCATCTGGTAAAGCTGTTAGGCTGAGGAGGTTGCCAATCACATGACCAGGTGAAGAGAATGGGGGAGTGATCGCTTAATGAATCTGGGAGTACAGCTAGATTTGAGATTTTGTTTGGGTGGTTGGTGAGTAGGAGGTCGATCAGGGTGGCAGTACCATTACTGGGGTTCACTCTGGTTGACTGGTTAACTAACTGGGCTAGATCTAGTGCAGAAAGGGTATCTTTTATAGGGGAGGCTGAGCTTGATGACCAGTTCACATTAAAGCCCCCATGATAATGTGCTCTGTCTTCAGTGGGAAGCTGGTGATCTAGTCGACCAGGGATTGAAATGCAGGAGCTTGGTTTCATGGTGGGATGTAAGCCACTGTAATGGTTACAGGGGCTCTGGTAGGGTCTGGTTTTAACTTTAATGTCAGTGCTTGTGCCCCGTGGTTCAGGGAGGGTGTCGGAAGTTTTTGGCAGAGTAGAGAGTCCCAGATGTAAAATGCACACCCCATCCCCATTTGCCAGTTCTGTTGGCTCATAAAGCATGAGGCCTGGGACTGCTACAGAGGAGTCTGGAACCTTCTTTCACAGCCAGGTTTCAGTAAGTGCCAGCATATCTGGTTGATGCTGCTTCATCTAGCATTGTAGTGGAGCTAATCTTTTGGGTAGGCTGCAGATATTCATAGCAGCTATACTTAGTCCATGGTGTGGGGCACTGGGACTGGGTGAGATAGGGCTTGGATTGGGGTGAACATTGCCTAAGATAAGGAGCAATAGGGCAATGATTCTGAGTAGTGCCAGAAGTCTCAGTTTGCTAGTGTTGGTATGATGCTTCTTGGCTAAGGTGCAGGCAGTGCAAGGGATGGCCATGGAGCTAATAGTAGGGAAGGAGAGGCACGTAATGGGACATGTCAGGTGGAGGTGGGAGGAGATAGCTGGGAGATGAGTAGGGGTGGTGGTGGTAGAGCTGCTGAGAGAGGGAGAGTAGGTGGGTGCCGGTGTTGTGTCATGGGGGTGCCAGGGGGAGAGCCATGGGTGAGGGGCTGGGGGATCATTGTGCAGCATGAGAGGGGACGTTAAACCGAGGTCCCATCTGCCTGGATTGGTGGTAGTTCGGGTGGATGTTAAAGATCCCATGGCACTTATCGAAAAGAGTAGGGGAATTTCCCCGGTGTCCTGGCCAAATTTCCCTCATTCACTAAAAATACCACCAACAGCTTCATCTGGTTCAAGGTCAGTTGGAATTCATCTGTATCCCCCTCCCCCGGGTCGTGCCTGAAAATAGGCAGGATTTGTCTAGTGCACTTACCCGGTCAACAAAAACTGAATAAATATGTATTTAGATGTCTGCTGTTCACAATTACAACAGAATCCAACATGCTGTGGGAACTGACTATAGTGAGGGACACAGAGCTCATGCCAAAAGGGTGTCCTTAAATAAAATATTAATTCATTATAACTTGGGTTGGGAAACTCCTGCATTGTGATTGGTGGAGTCTAATCACATGATCATGGTACTATATACATTATGATATACCATGCCTAGTCATGTATTTTTGCTTGAGCCATTCACTCATTGTTATGCTGTGTTTTGTTTCTACTATAATCAGACATGTAACATGATGTCAGTGCACATAAAGAGGTACAAGGTCAATTATATGCACAGTACCACCCACTAGGATGAAGCCCTTTTTAAATAGATGTCACAGACTGATGTGTAACTACCTGTAATTTGAGTACTAACTATTGGATTACATTGGTTCCTGCAGAAGCCTGCAATATATTACTGGCTGAAACTATGATACTAGCTTCATACTGGGGGTGGCTCTGAAAATCCAGAAAATCTAATGTTTTCTTACAGTTACTACAGTTTACTGTAAAATATTGTTCAGAATATAGTTAACTATATATTCATGGTGTCTTCCATTTAAACACTAGAGAAGAGATTCAATTTCATATCACAAGATATCTACAGTGAGCAATAATGAAATTATCTGTCACAGATGTACAGATGGTGCTGCCTGTTGGACTAGCAACATCCTGCCATGCCAGTGACTTGAGTTCAGGTGCAGATTCTGGCATTCAGAGTGGACATCTAAGGCTGGATGATGCTGCTGCTGACAGCAGTGTTATCCCAGCCCAGTGAGGTGAGGGATGCCATATTGCACCACAGCAATATCTGTGGTGGGCTAGGGTGCTTTCTCCCCCAGGTATATTGCTATAGCATTTGAGGCCGTGGCTAGGCTGTTGGACTCCTCTAGTGGGGGAGGGAGGAAAGCAAGACAGACAGAAGTACCCTTCGCCCCTGCACCTTAGACCCCAGTTGGTGATATGGTGGGTCCAGCAAAGGACTGGAATGGGGATGCAGCCACAATTATATACCCTTCAAGCTGATGGACTGATGGATAGCATAGGTAGTAAAAAATCTTGATTAAAAATGTGCAGATATTGCTCACTACAGATGTTAACTGTGTTATCCTTTCATTTCTCAGAAGACTAGCCTTTGTACTGTGCTTACTGAAGTAATTACAAACCATTATGTGACCCACCATGAAGTAAGTAAAGGTTAAGCTGTTTGAACCCAGTTCTTTGAGCACTGAAGTTCTCACACTGTTCCTGATCAGAAATCCATGCTCTGAAGAGTCCAGTTTTGGGATTAAAGAATATGGTTAACAAATGTGGGTTCAGTACTTATTAAAGGAGGTAGGGGTCAGTGCTTCAAGACCCAGAATATTTTTTGACCTTGTAGAAAACAGTCTTAAAGCAGACAAATGTGACATTTTCTAGTTTCCATGCATCAGCCATCACTTTCAAGAACACATAAGAAAGCTCATTCAAATAAAAAAATGGATAAATCATGCCCTTTGTATATTGCAGGTCCAAGCTGCACTGAAAAGACAATGGATGCAGTACAAAACGCAGTGGGGCCAGCGGCGCCGAGATCACTGTTCTATGCGTTCTGCCTCTTACACAGCAACGTCCATATCAGAGGTTCCCGTCTATTTGTACCACCGTGACTCTAACAGTGAACAGTTAAATGGAAAATATGGGGAGGACTCAGAAATCACTGCATTAAAAGCTAGAGAAACGTATGCTTAATTAGGTGGGAGAAAGATGGGAAGGAGAAACACAGATCATTTCACATTCTATCCATGAAATACTTAGACCTCAATGCCATAGTTAAATACTTAACTAACTGACCAGATGCACCAAATGATAAGTAAACAACTACCTGGCATTGACAGCCGTGATGAAGATGGATGAAGTATTTCATACAATAATGCTTTCAGGAACTGAACATTTAAATGGACCTGTCCACTGAGACATGTGGAATTTCCATGGCATCTAGTTATTGGCACAACAAATGAGACTGATGAAATTATGTAATTATGACTATTTTACGAGCCAAACATATTACATATCCCAAGGTGGTGAATGGCAGAGTTTCCTATCAGTTGCTGTGACTCAGTCTTCGTGTGCCTATGCCTTGGTCTGTGAGACTTAGTATGTAGGGTAGCCAGCTTCATCCCAATTTGAACTTTAATCTGACATTATTGTTTTACTGTAGCAGATAGTTTATTGTCCAGATTTATGTTTTTAATAAAATTCATTCCAATATGCCTCAATATGTAGGTATCAATATTTATTTTTTTTCATTATATCAGTTACTTAATGGATGTGTTGTTACTTCAAGTAATAACTAAATAAGAGAATAAGAGTTGTGCAGACTAATGTGGGAGTGCAGCAGTCCAATTTGATTGGTTATGTTAATTCTACTGTTGGTTTTCAAAGAACTTTAGCACAAACACAATATATATAGAAGATACATTTGATTTTTGCACCAAAAATATTCTTAAATTGAAATATATACTTGCTACTGTGCACCATATTTCTGTTGCAGACATAGAATACTCATTTGACTTATCCAGAATCCCTTATTTTATTCAAAATATAACCCTTTATGAGTAATATAGAGACATTTGATTTATTTATGAGTTACCTTCAGGGGTATAGTTATATTGTATTTTTCATCTTGTTTAAAAGGCAGAAAACACGTTTTGAGTTTCGCATCTCTACAGAATATAAAATTACACAAGAAAAACAATCAAAAACAATAGCCATATGAAACCTGAAATGTTTTGGCACTGTCATTTTTGTGGTATTTTGGAATTATGGAAGCTGGAAATAAAGACAGGAAAAGGGTACAAGGCAGCTTTACTTATGTATATTATAGTCAAATATTTATGAACATTTTATGCTGAGTAAGACACTCTGCAGTAGCACTCAAGAATCTGTAAGTAATTTCTATCTGAAGAAAGTCTAATATATAACATTATACTTACTGTAGTAAAGAGCATGGAAGAAAACTTGTGTATCTAATACAATATGTACAAAATGTTTAAAGATGCTGTATTATTCAATTTAACAATGTACAGCTGATAAATAGTTTTATTACATGGCAGAATAATGTTTTTAGCATTTGTATCCATTGCTGCTCATTCTACTGTGACACCTTTCCATCCCTGACAACTGTCAGTTAAGAAATGTTAAAATGAGTACTCCTTCAGGGATTTAGTACTCTATTTGCTTTGAATGATGAGCTAGATAGTTTGTTAGTGTGTTTGCTTTTAGACTACACACTGTGAGGATATGCCTCACAAGTGAGGCATTGTTTTCTAGACAGATATGTTCTATATGTTTGAAGGACACAAGATTGTTGGCATAGCCAGCCTTATGTTTCTGAGGGCCCCCAGCAGGGCTAGTGCTGAGAGCCTTGAATATACCTTAGTGAGTATTTTAATTGCATTATGATGCATTGTTGGAAAGATCTGCCCCATCCAGTAATGTCTCTTGTGTGATCGTTCAGTAGCACACAGGGAATGAGATACAAAACTGAAAAATAACATGAAATTTGAAAGGCTGATAACCTCAACAGCTTTTGTCTCTGTCTTCTGTCTGGTGGCCTCTGTCAGTAGGGGGCCCCCAAAGACCACTGGAACTGTGGGTGCCTAAGGCTGGCCCTGGGCATAGGCAGGCATACTCACTGTATGCATTTGTGTATATATTTTGTAACTACCTGTCCCATATCATAAGCCTTTTTATAACCATTATCACTGAAATGTGCAGTAAAGGGAATATGCCACTGATTTACTTGAATGTGGCCACTGATTTGTGACTATAACACTTTAAATTGAAGTTTTGTTATTTAGGACATTACAGAAATAGACATACAGTACATAACCTATTTTAGGATTTGATGAGACATTGTTCTTTCATTTTTACAGTTAGTTAAGACAACTAAGAAAATAATCTTCCACCATCAGATTTGTTTAAAACTTAGACCCTGTTCTTAGAGAATACTTTAAAAAGTATATGATATGTGACCATGCAGAAGTGGGAGAGGGGATCATTTTGAAAGAATATGTACAAAATTTTAATTTTGGATACACTCCTAGATGGAGATCCTGAATAGTCATCCTTCATTTGTACTAAAGTTCCACATTACTTGCTGAAACTGTAAAGAACATCCACACATAGCTGTTGAATTCATTATTTTTTGCAAGTCTAAAAGCCATATTGCCTCCTGTACAGAAATGTTAAAAAATATATGGGGAAACCCATATTCTTCATGAAATTTAGGGTATTTTTTCAGTTAAGAAACAAAGGCTTTTAATAATCCCAAAAGGATAGATGCAGATAAACTTGTATTACAGTATTCATCCAAACAACTTTTAGTTTCCTATTTTTCATTTATGACAGTGTGGGTCCTGTCCTTGCTCAGACCAAATCCTAAAAGTGTGTGATTTGGTAAACTGACCACAATAAAAACATTTATCTGGAAATGGCAAGCAAACTAACTTTGCAAGCATTCAGCATGCAGAAAAGTACACAGAAGCAAACAGTTCCTTGAGGAAGCTTCTGCAGGTTTGACTCACGTGCATCTTATCAGCTTTATAATGTGGTGGATTCAAAGCACTTCAGTCCATGTCAGAGCTGACTTTGTGTCGCTGACTTGGAAGAATCATGCTTAATTCCACTGTGCCATTAATTTGGATAATTCTACCAGACTTTTGTGAATTAAAGTAAATAGCAGAGTTAAGTCATTAAGGGCAACACAATAAATTAATCATGTCACATTTCATTCATTGTTTACCATGCAATTGTGTTTACTCTTATGATACACTTTTCTGGAACTGTCCTTCAAAGTAAACTGATGTGTATGATTTGATCACATTTAAGGGACTTTTTTTTGCATTACTAAATGTGGCAGCAAGAGAACCACAACCCCTCTTTTAAAGTACAACTGATAAGTTCAGCTTGCTGTTATTCACTTCACTAATGCCAAAGAGCTTAAATGCTATGACATAAAATAAATTCTGCTTATGATTTCATGTTAAAGCAAAAGTCTATAAACAACAGAGGGAATGAAATGAACCCCTCAACTAATGATTCAACATTTTTAACCAACAGAAATCAATAAATTAAATATATTTTGACAGTGTGAGCCTTTAAAACCAACTAAGCTGATTCAAAGTGTCCAAACTAAATAACAAAGTGCTGGGAACAGATTTAAAATACCAGACATATTAGGACACAACTCTGAACCTGACGGCTTACTACCTTGAACTTTCGGAAGATTGGAAGCCCTCTCTAATTGATTTTACATTTGATAAAGGATACCATGGTTAAATTTATATGTTTATTTATTAATTCAAATGTTATTTCCTGACAGCATTTCCATTGAGATGAAAGTATGCCATTTAAAAGAGGAGACCTGAGGACATAGCACATTAAGCTACAACATTCATATACTAAATATATCCTACTATAGAAAATTATAAGCATTTACATAGTTTGAGATCTGGGGAACAGTTAAATGTTTTTGATGTTTAGTTTGTGTGTTTTTTTTTTTTAAGAAACACTGTATACTCCCTTTTAACTTCAGATTGTCTCTGGTTAAAAAGACACATCTTATGATTGTTTGCTTTTTGTTGAATGTGTTGATGTGTCATTTTGATTTGCATCTGCCTCCTTTTTTCAATAAAAGTGAAAACCTGACTCTCCACAGCATATTGGTGTAATTGCATAAAAAACTGTTTGTTTTCAGTTCCTGATTTACTACCACTGTGTCCTTTCTGAAACTGGAAAACTCCCAATGCAGTCTGGCCATTCATGATGCCAACTGAGGAAACCACTGCAACATGAAGAGCTGGACTGTGTACGAGTAATTTCAAACATTCAGAAAGGATACAGCAAAGGTCAGTTCAAGGATGTGAAACAAAACATATTTTGGTATGATTAAACCAAATAGCACACTGGGCTCTTTTATTAAAACAGAGGAATTAGATAAAAACAGCAAGCACAATAACACATTCTACTGAAGGTAAGCTATCATTAAATCATTTCTTTTAATAAGAAAACATAGCATGCTAAAAGGGATGACAGTGTCCTTTTAACCCTTTTTCTTTTTTCTCTTTTCTTTATCCCCTCCCCAGTGCAGCACATGCATGCTATGGCTACCTCCCAGCCCCAACTGATACCTTCTCTGTCACTTACCTATTTCTTCAGTGGCTCCGCAGATCATAATAGAAAAATTTCTTACCATAACTCCAGAGGATCAAGAACATCTTCTCTATAAAGTACCTCTGTTTGGTCTTAGAACCTGAGGCTATAAGACCCCACAGGAAACAGAACTTTTGGAGATGGTGATGTCAGTGCATAGCACCAAATGTAGAATACCAGCCTTCCACCTAGAGATGTGCAAAAAAAAAATCTTCCACCGGTGGAATTTCCACAAAAGTCAGATTTTTGCTTCTGTAAAAGTGTGGAAATCAAATTAGCAACTTTTGTGAAATTCCAACTTAAAATGGCAGAATAAATGTATACATTGTGGAATGTTGTATTACACTGTGGAGAAAAAAGTCTGCAGAACTGATCACTGAACTGCGGAATAATTACATGTACTTAGGAATAATTCATTAAACTGTGGAAAAGCCACAGAACTGTTTTTCCCCAGTTCATGTGTATTATTCTGCAGTTCATCCAAAAACATCTGCAGAACAGGGCAAAAATCTGCCAGACACATTCAGAAGATTCCAGTTTCGCCAATGGCTGAAGTTCAAAAAATTCCACAACATTTATGAATTTTCATGAAAGTTCTGCAAAAGCAGAATTTTTAACTTTCACCCACCTATACTTCCACCCACTGTGTATGTAAAAGTGCCAGCCTCATTGGCCTCAAACTTTTTACTCAGAAGGTAGAGCTAAACTAGCTATCTGACAGTTAATAATGAATGAAACTTAGGCATATGATAGCCCATTTGCCCCACCTCATAAGGGACAATAATAACAATACCAAGTTTATTTATAGCAATTTCCCATTTGAAGAGAGGGAAGACAGCATACATGCAGGTGGAGTGAGTCTGTGGGATGAAGGGCTATGTGAGTGGTACTCTATGGAGAAGATACTCTTGAAGATATGGAATTACAGTAGCATGTCTGTCTTCCAAAACTCAGTGTTCTCCACTGAATCCTAATCATTAGTCTAAATTAGCAAGTAAGACTTGCAGCACAGTCACTCAGAAATGCAAATGTTTTTGGAGTGATTTTCTGAAGAATAGTGCTTAGAGAAACTATGATCACTACTGCAGGTAGTAGACCTATATATCTCTGAAATGGGGGCAGACAAAGCTGCCATAGCTTGGGTGAAACAAATTCTAACAGAGCCCTCCTATTGTTGTCTTGCTAGTGTACAACAGTGGTGGATGCAATTGATGATCCAGTTATACATGCACTGTTTGGAAATCTTTTCAATTGGGATCAATGAGAAAAACAATTGAGAGGCTTGTCTGTAGTCTTTTGTTCTATCAAGGAGGAAGTTAATGTCTGACATTGAGAAGTGCAAAACCCACTTTTCAATGGGTCTTCATTCTGGGAAAGAATATTGGAAGCAGTATATGAAGTGGAACTCTGAGACCACCTTAGGCAGACATTTAAGGATGTGCACATAGTACTACTTTATCCTTGTGGAAAAGGAAAACCAAGTATGAGGATCCATCACTAGCATTTGTAGTTCATAAACTCTGCATGCAGGGGTAATAGTTACTATATACTGTACACCACGTTACAGGTGAGGTACTGCATGTCACAGGTTTGAAAGGCTTATTAGTAAATATGAGTATGAGTATGAACATGTCCAGTAATAGGATAAGATTTCAACTAGTGACAGGTTTCTTTAAAGGGGGTCTCATATGCTGAATATTCTCAGAACTCTTTTGAAGAGAGGGTGTTTATCTAAAGGAAGAGTCCCCACAAGCTCATGTTAGGCCAAGATGGCCAACAAATGGACCATTATTGAGGGGTACAGAAAACCAGACTCTGAGAGGTCCAGAAGAATTATCTTTGAAGGACAGTGAAAGGAATCTTTGGAGTTTTTTGAGTGCCAAGTAGAAGCATGATTCCACTTTGCACCATAAACATTCCTAGTTAAAAGCTTATTTACTGGCAGCAGAACTTGGGCAACCAATTGAAACACCTGAAATATATCCACTACTGTCTTTTCAGAGCCATGTTTGGGATCTAGTGACTGTAGTTTCAGATGTACTTTCTGACCCTAAAATTGGGTCAGCATTTTGTTTCTCATGGTAAGCCCAGTGGTTGCTGAATCACCAGATGATTCAGCATTAATTGTTGTACCAGCTCTCTCTTTCTGCCAACAGGGACCTATTAGTATTATCTTACTGAACAAGCCTCCAGATTGAGAAGTACCCCCCGGATGAAGGGGAGTAGTGGTAAGGATTAGAAAATATTACTAGTACTGAGATCACCTACCAGGATATTTTCTACCCCAAGCAGATCAGTTGCCTGAAGAAGGATCTCATTCTCAAAGGATCACTCCCAAACTGTCATCTCCAGAGAAGGATGAAATGAGTTTCTCCTTGCCTGCTGAGGTAGTACATGACACGCTTGTTGTTTGTCTAGAGATAAGTGACCTTGTGGCATACTAAGTCTTATAGGGAATGTAGCCCATACAGAACAGGTCTATTCTCTAGCACATGTATGTGGGGATGGTGTTCCGAGGCCAACCAAGTCCTATGTGTCTGAAGACTCTGGTAAAGTGCACCCTTTCATAGTAAGATGGTGTCCATGGTCATACAGTAGTAAACTGTGGCTTTGTAAGAGAGAAATGAAATCTTTAAAGGAAGATCTCCTTTGATGACAACAAAGGAAGGAACAAGCCAGAGGCGGCTTCATCTGTACTGGGGGTTTATAGGGTGAGATGCTTATGATTGTTGTGTGTTGAGCATCCACTGTGACATGCTTATATGCAGTCTTGCAAGTGGTACTGTGAACACTGTGGCTACCATAAGTTCAAGCCAGAGCTGTGTGGTGTATTAAATTCTGTCAGGGGAATTTGGGCAGAATTAAGTAAGATTCTGATTCTGTTAAATTTCAAGGAATGTCTGTGAAAATTCTGTGAAATTCTGCCCAAATTTTAATTTACATTATTTCCATCTAATTCTAAAACCATTCATTCATATGCTGCCACATGTTTCATGTTTAAAATGCATACCATATTACAAATGTGCCAAATTGCAGATGCTTAGCATTAATGGTGGCTGAGTTACAGGCTGACAAACATTTCTTTAAATTGTAATTTTCAGTTAGTTCCATCTACTTTTAAAACATACAGTATTATCCACATGTCCTAACATTTGAAAGTCTTGAAGAACAATAACTTTAAAAGGGGCTCTTCTACAGTATAGTCAATCCAAGCATTTTTCCAAATTTCATTTGCAGCTATTTCCATATGTTATAAAACAACTTATCCAAATAGCAGGAAAGCATGTAGAGGTGAGAACATGGACAGTGGTGCCAAGTCCAATAGGAGCTTTCTAGATACACACTGATGGATGACACTTCAACATTTCCCTCAATAGCATGAAAGACAAAAATAAATTGTACTGTTACTCCATTTATTTACTAATAATGTCAAGAACAGGTGCAAACAAAAGCAATTCCAGAAAATAAAGAATGACAGATGCACCTGCACCTGCCGACCTAATGTGTTGCCCCAACTTATCAAAATGTTCTCAGATTTTAAACATCTTAACTTCTATACCACATGGATATGCGTGCCATGCCTTGGGGTACTAGCTTTAAAGGGGATCAACTCAGAAGAAGAAAATTGTCAGAAATGTTTTAACTGAATTTTTCAAGTATGAGTACTGTAAAATTATAAGCCACCTAAAACTTTTAAATGTTTAACAGGTTTATATATATCTTGAAAATGAGGCTTTGTGTGTCATCTATTTAACTTCTTCCTTAAGGGATGTCCTTTATATAAGCTGCACATTATGCTAAATAGCATTAGGACTTAAAGTCAGATTTCATGAGTCTTTCTAGAAATTGTTTAATTTATTGATAATATAATGGAAACTACAGTACATCCATTACTTCTGCCCAGCCAAACACATGACCTGCTATGAGCACATGAAGGAGAATTAGAAAGGCAGGTAAAAGTAATAATAAAGTTGGATTCAAAGGGGACTCTATTGTAAACACATTAGGAGAGCAGAAGGGGCATTATTGGATCTGATTGCTAATGTGTGTAAGGTTATTTGCCTGCCTTAAGGACAGGTAAAATGTGTGTGTGAACCACAGCCAAGCAATACAGCTAGAGGAAGATGACTGTTGTGTGTATTGTGATAGCAAGTATAGGTTCTGAAGAAAAAAGGTCATTAATTAAATCAGAGATGATCCTAAGGAGGGGGAGATGTCCAGAGGGATATTCTACAAGGCCCTCATCATTCTGGGGACAAGGATAAATGATAGTGACATTAATTAGACAGTCTTTTATTTATAATAATATCTCTACTGACACCATAAAGAAGATAAATAAGAAAAAAGGCCATCTACAACAGGACAGTCGTATAAGATTAAAAGCCAGACAATGCACATGGCAACTAAACAGATATAACATAGGTAAGAAATATACAATGAAAGATAATGCTACAGAGCAGAACATCAATAGACACAAAAATAAACAAGTAATACCCATGGGGGTATCACATATAGTATGAAAAATACTAAATATATACATAATGTAAAGATAAGGTTACAACATCAAATATAGCGTAATACAGCAAATAATATAAAAACAATATTGAATATTAGCTAGTGAAAACATAAGAAAAAGCCCAGAGGCAAGACCAGGGTTATCCACTAAAAAAAAAAAAAGCAGCCAGACAAAAACACTATGGGACAAAATCAGGATAAGTGCCAACTTTTAAAGTAAGTAAGTACAGTACAAAGGTATTTGTATAAAGCGCCCTTCCTAGGCTCAGGGCACTTTTTCAATATTCCATACAACAAGAATATGATACACTTTAAAATCAGTAAAACTAATAACAAAACCAATACCAACCATTCATCAAGTCTCTGAAAATACCTTGTTAAATAGGAAAGCTTTCAAAGATTTTTTTAAAACCTTCCACGGTCAGGCTATCCCATATCTGATGAGGTAGAGATAACCACAGGGTAGGTGCCATGAAGGCAAAAGATCTTCCTCCAGATGTTTTTAAGGATACCCTGGGAATCTCTAGCAATCCCTTGTCACAGGATCAGAGTGAGCAGGAGGGGCAGTAAGACAACAGGAGTTCTTTCAGGTAGTGAGGTCCCAAGTTGTGAAGGGCCTTATAGGTCAGCAATGCGACCTTGAAGGTGATTCACCACTGTATAGGCAGCCGGTGCAGTTCACACAACATAGGTGTTCAAGCACCCATCACCCTAAAATCTCCTCAAACACATTCAAAAGATTCAAATAATTGAAACGACACCATTCCTGCTTATAAATAGCATCAATGAGTGCTTCCCACTGAGTCACCTGTGGAGATCAGGGCTGACACCACAACCTTGTAAAAAAACTCTTTTAGCGTAGACCAATAAAATTAGTAATAATCTGAACTGCCTAGCCTGCAATGGAAAATCAGCCATAGGGATATGTAATAGAAGCAATACAGGAGACTACATGGAGTAACATCAAAGATTAGGGCAATCAGCCATGAAAGTTCTGACCAATATACAGTATATCCAAATTGGGGCACAGTCAAAAAACATGGATATGATCTGCAGCTTGCTCACCACACTGTCTCCAGCAAACTCCAACACTAGATCCCAGATAAGAAATGGAAGAGGCCAGTGTCTTGAAAAAGTACATTCTACATTTCCATGCAAATTCTCTGAGATATGGTGCCATTAAAAGTTTGTAAGTAGAGAGGGAGTAACTCTCCCACTGAGTATAATCACAATACACATGCAAATCCATCTTCTACCATTGAAAAATCATAGCAGTAGACTCAGTGGAAGAGGAATGTAGTATCAAATATATAGTACCAATCAGATGCTCCCAAACTTCTTCAGTTTGACAGGAAACTAATAAAGCTAATAACATCAATTTAGAACCGAAAGTACTCCTTGTCCAGTCTGGTAAAGGCTGAAGGAAAGTATGAAGTTGTAAATAATGATAATGGTCCATAGATGGTATCTTACATGTGGCCTGAAAGTCCACAAAGGGTCTAATCCCCTTGAAATTGATCACTTGATGAACATATCACAGGCCCATCCTGTCTTATGGCTGAAGAAATAAATCATATAAATTCAAAGGGATTTGTCAAATTCCAAGCCAAAGCAGATATAAAACTAAATTCATCAAGTTTTAATGAACACATGCAGGTCTTATGCCAAATGTACAAGACTTCCTGGGTTACATGAAAAAAATTAGAAAAGGGAAGATAATGCAGAGCATAGGAATAAAGGAGAAAACGAATATCATGAAGCTCATTTAAAGTAAACTCTATATTATCCCAATGCACCTGGAATGAAGAAGATGTTCATAAATATAATATATGCAACATGTAGTGGCATACTGTCAAAGATTAGAAACATTTATCCCACCCTGAAGCACCAAAATATCGGTGCCTAAATTCTGGGTTTTCTACTCTTCCAAATGTAGTTCAAAGCATCCACTGCCAAAAATAAATACAAGGGAGGAAGTGAGAGAGTCTTCAAGAAAATCAATACATGAGGCAAAACATTAAAGCGAATAACTTCCACACACTGAAAAAAGATAAAGGAAGACAGAGCCACCTATTAAGATCTTGGCCAATAGTTACCATCAAAGCCTCATAATTTAACAGTGACACTAATTAGACAATCTAACTTTTGCTCAGATCCTGTAGAAAGAGGAAGGACTCCTTTTCTAGCATATTAGAGGTCATTCGGGGCAAGAAATGCCTGCATGCTCAGGTTGTGCTGCAGTTGTCCAAAGAGGAGGGTGCTCTGGTTCTGTCAAGGGACAGTGCAGTCTGGGAGTTTATATTAATAGATAGGGGTTGAAGAGACAGCTAGTGCAGGGAGTAAGCAGTGGTGGGATTTAGATGCATGAGTTCAGCAAGAAAAAAAGTTGAACTGAAGCAAAAGAATAGTAGCCCCCCCCCCCCAGTTAGAGCAAGGAAGCAAAGGGGGACAAGTCAACATTGAATGCAGGTCATTTAAGAACCACACTAGTTCCCTAAGATGTCCAGGTTACCCTTTTTCTCATAGAATAAAATATGCTGTAAATCTTGTGTCATCCAAAAGGCTACTCAGTCCAGTATTGTGTGTAAAGAGGATGAACAGAAAGACAGAAGGACTTCTTATCCACAAACTGGTTTATTTATATTTTTTTTTATTACACACAACATGATTGGGCAATGTTTTATGGATGCACCACTTCATCAGGCCCACTGTGTCCATTATCTGTTAAAATATTAATAAATTCAGTGTAATAGTTCAACTTAAATTCAAATGACACCACTGTGCTCCCCCAAACAAGCACACAGTGCTTTTGCACTATCACCAGTGTTTCTACTATTCACCAATTAACACTTGATTATAGTGTCATAGTGTCATCTCCTCAAGGTAAGCTTAATGTTATTAATATCCATTCCTCAATCCATTTTTCATAGAGTTACTGCTCACAATGTAAGTCCCAGTATATACACATGCTTGCAATTACTAAATACACCTGATAACTCCTTAGAATTATTGAAACTGTAGTTTGTATAATGCTTATTTTATTCATGCTCTCCATTTCATAAACCAGTTTAATAATATTTAGAGTCCGATGTTATTCCAAATTCCAGAGAAAACTTTCAGTGCAAACTCATTACCTTCACTCTCTTATAGAAAAAATAATCACAATAGTATGAATTATCTCACTCTGTGGCCAAGTAATTTCTCAAAAAACATCAAACTATCTTAATTAAAAAAACAACATAATTTTGCACTAAAGAATCTGGTGTGGTCATACCTTAAAAGGTAACTCATTCTACCCAACTGGATATATCATTCCCTCTTCCCAAGTTAGTTATCTTTTAAAGTATGACCACACTTGATTATTTAGTGCAAAAGTATGTTTTTTTTTAATAGTTTGTTTTTTGATAAATTACTTGATCACAGATAGAGATGATTCATACTATGGTGGTTATAACTGTCTTTTTATTTTATCTATGTTTATTTTACTGTATGATATTTTGTGGAGCACAATGGTGCCATATCAATATGAGTTAAGTATTATGTTTATACTGATGTTATTATTATTTTGACAGATAATGAACACAGTAGGCCTGATGAAGTGGCAATGGTCATGAAATATTTCTGGTCCTGTTGTGTGGAAAACTAAACCAATTTGTGGATGAGATGTCTTTTTGTTATGGTGTTCCCTTTACACAAGGTACTACATAAAAGAATGACACACAGCAAAACTGATTAGCCTGAGAACCTGCTTTACTGTACCGATAAGTCTAAAGGATTGAGAGGCCTTCTAAGGGATGTGGTGGGGAAGACAATAACTGGGGCATCAAGAATGAGGTATTCTGTCTATTCTAACGGGATAGATCTAAGAGGAAATGGAGTAGAAGACACTTTAAGGGACTGTATCATCATGAAGAACAAGAAAGATATCAGGGGAAAAAGCAGTTCTACTGAGTATGGTCAAACTAAGAGAGAAAATGGGAGGGAGACAAAATAGCCCCCAAGGAAGGATCTACAAGACTGCAAACAATTCAGCTTATCAGATGTGTTGGTGCTGAGCGCTTTGCAAATGTTAAATTCCACAAGTGGAATTCTGGACACATTACCAGTTATGCTACCATAAATATGGAAAGTTCCAAACATCTACAATTTAGAAAAAATTCTCAAACTTTCACAGATAATTATATAATGAAAATTTGAACCCCTGTAACTTGAAAATTTCTGAACCAAATCTTCTCAAATTTAATAGTTTCTATGATCCTTCCAAAATACTTATCCATGCTAATTTGCACTTTTCTACTTCCAAAAGTGGCTGGGTATTAGCGGATTGTTATTTTCTCAAAATTCATCCCCCACCACTATCAAGTAAAATTGCAGATTTTGAGTCCCCTATACATTTGTTGCTACTTTTCTTAATGTAAGGGGTGGATGAAAAAGTACTTAAGGGGTGGAGGAGAAAGTGCCATAGACATAAAGAGGTTGACAGCATAAGCAATGCAACAAAAAAGGGCAGACTGGATTGGCCATGTGGCCCTTATCTGCCATCAGTTTCTATGTTTCATGATATTTGTCATGACCATAGAATCCCTAACAAGTAAGCATGCCAAAAGTAAGGTGTCTACCTCAACAGAGGTACAACTAGGGCTATATAAATTTCAACAGGTCTGAAGAATTCCATGACATTAAATGGCATTTCATGAAATGCTATAAGAATGACACAAATTCAGTATTTTCTGATTCTGCACAGTCCTACTCGCAACATCCTCTGCTTGTAGTGTTCACTCACCTAAGTGTGTTCTCTGACATAGCATGCCATGCACACCATCAACCTCTCCCTATGTTCCAGGAAAAGGACTGGGCTTGAGCTGAATCTCGGATTAACCCTTTAAACTGCAGTCTCTAAGAGGGAATCAACTGTGATATCTAAGTAAGTAATAATACCCAACAGGGTGGGCAGTATTGTGCTATACCGGACGACCCAGGGGCGTAATGAGGCCCGAAGCTGCAGGCGGATGGCCTTATAGTCCCTGGAAGGTCCGGGTATAGCACAATACCGCCCACCCTGGAGGGTATTATTGCACTTAGAAAATGGGTTATGGGTTACATTTTTAATAAAAATTAAATCAAACATTGTGAAGAAAACAACTGTTAAAAAAAGAAGAAAAATACAGTTTGATGTAAAGTAGTCCCTCTGCACTGTTGACCTACTCTTTGTACTGTCAGACAATGTCTGCCCCCCCCCAGTGGCTTTGATGATTGAGACGAATGGCAATCTTGTGAAAACTTAGTGGTGAACTCAGATTTCTTTTTCCTTTCCCCCACAGTCCCTAACCCTACCCCCAGAGTAGCTGTCCTTTTTTTAAACACAGGCAGAAAATCAATGGCAGAGAGTTGTGTCAGCGCTGTAGAGGAGAGAGATACTGAATGCAGAGTAGGAGAGAGCAGCTCATATTTTTTTCCCGGTTCCCCACAGTCTCTAACACTACCCCCAGAGTAGCTGTCAGTTTTTTAAACACAGGTAGAAAAGCAATAGTAGAAAGCTGTGTCAGCGCTGAAGAGGGGGGGGAGAGAGAGAGCTACTGAATGCAGAGTAAGAGAAAGCTGCAGCGGACAACCTTGTTAAAATAGTTAGCAAAAAGAATTGAAAGTAGCAGTTCTTACAAGTAAACAGCTAGTTGTTTATATAAGGGGAAAATACTTATACATAATCAGCAATGTACTGGGAGTTGGGTAGTGTGGTAAGCGCGATTGCCAGACCAGCTGACTAGGAGTTTGCGTACTGCAGAGCGCTGTGGTTAGCACTTAGCTGGAGGTTGCGAGCGCGAGATGACAGCAGGATAGCGCGGTCCCTTTCAAAAGAATAAACGGGATTTCTGTTTCTTTTAGTCTGTGTTGTTTTTAGCTAGTGTAGTATCCCTTTAGTTTTTTTTGGGGGGGGGGTTGCCAGCAGAATCAGGGATTGTGATGCTGGGAAAGTGGCAGCGCAGTGGGCCCGAGGGCTCAGTAGCATGGTGACAGGTGATATTGGCGCTGTTTAATTTTTTAACAGTTGAGCTGGTATCTTCAAGCTGCAGCCTAAATGATGGTGGTAGCACTAGCGTCGGTGACCGCAAAATTCATCGGAGTTAGTTAACTCTTTTTTGTTTACTTTTTTCCTTTTGGTGCCTACTTGTTAAAAATTTAGTTGTTGTGGCAAGTCAGCAACCCGGATGGGCAACTCCCCCGCTAAGCAGGTAAAAACTGGTGGCAGATCAAATTTGAAAATTTCAACTGGCTCAAACATTTCAGTGATTGGGTCAGTTGGAAATGGCACTTATTGTAACCTGGGCTCTGTTGTCTGATAGATGCCCACCTTGCCAGAGCTATCAGCCAATCAGAGCCCGGGAATTTTCAAACCCATTTTCTAAAGACTGAATATGACTCCCTTAGGTATAAGAATCTGGCTCATAAAGGACACTGCCAAGTCTATCTGCTGTTTAGACAGGCTCCTTAAGAGCCAGTCATCCCAGTAAGGAAGCACTTAAAAAAAAGTCCCTTATTTCTGAGGTGTACTAGATGCACTGAAGAATGATAAATAAAGACATGCAGCACCACTGCAAGCCAAAATGGCAGAACTCTGACATGGTAGTGTTTGAGACCCACACAAAAGCAGAGGTATTTGCAGTTGCCAGTCCTGACAGGGCTATGTTGATATGCATCCTGCATGTGTAGGTATGCCAACCAATCCTAGACTCTCAGAGATACTGTAGAAGACAAAATCTCAGAAACATCATTCAGAATTTTCTGTACCTTATGAACTAATTCAGGTTCCTGAGGTCTAAGACTGAGTGCTTGCTGCCTGTTTTGGGGAATGGCGAAGTATCTGGAGTAGACGACTTTGCTCATAACTGATTCTGGTACTCTCTCTCTACTGTCCCATTCTGTTGGAGCACAACTACATTCATGACAGGAGGACCTGCCATCTGATGTGACAGCTGATGCCGATTCCTTGGTGGTGGTCTAGAGGTTTTTCTGACTGCTCCAGGGGTTAACCAGCCCAAATAATCTTCAAAACCCAGGTGTCCATGGTAATGTTCTCCCACTGCTGATAAAATAGGGCTAGTCACCCCAATACTGGAGTTGAGTAATCCACCTCAGGCTGTTGAAGTGGACAAGAGGCTAGTGTCCCATTAGAAAGTAGCACTGGGAGCATTTTCATCCGTGCCTTTTGTTGCAGCTTCTATCTTTGCTGTTGCTAGAAGGGTTTTGTCCTACACAGCTGGTGGAAGTTTCTTTGGACAGGCTTTCCATGACATGACTGTTGCAGGTAGAAGTCACATTCTGTACTTCCATGAGGTGGAGTGTGCATGCTCTTCATATTCTTAAGGATTGTATTCTTTTCATTGTACTACTTAAACACCTACTCTTCATGCAGGCCAAAGTAATACATTCCATTAAACAGAGTATTCATATTCTTGTCTTGGTCACCTGAGGTGAAAACTGACATTCGTGGCCTAGACTGCCTCCAGATACAAATTCCTGCAACAGCTGCATTTGCCATTAGGTCAGAGGCAACCAAAGTGACCCTTACTGAGTGGTTATTAGATACCAACCCTAGTGTAATAACTGTCAGGGTCTTGCTCCCAATATGAAACTGGTAGCTTGCTGTCCTATGGCCAACAGTAGCTGAAACAAACACACATATTCCCAAATTGTCAATCTTACAAAATATTTTTATTGGGAGGCTGCATAGCAAACTCACTAGGAGTGACCGACTTACAATTATTAACCATAATAGCAGCATCTGCTATAGGCTAAGTGAAGTAAACTGGTTTGATTTGGGGTTCCATATACTTTTTACTGAAGAACCACGAGACTGCTGGAACTAAATCAGGTGTACTTTACACTACCTCAGTTAGGGTCTCTAGAGCTGGCAAAATAGATGATTCTAGAGATACAGGCAGAGATTGTGTACTGAGATACTCCATCTGTATCATCTTAGCTTCATCTACAGCCACTGTCTTAAAGTTCAGAGCTTTGTGCATGTTCTTCAACTGTGACTGAAAAGAGAGGAGTTCCTGAGGAGCTCAGACTATCTGAGCATGTGTAACCACCAGGTTTAAAGGATACTCTTCAAAATCCTGTATCATCATGGAGATCTGGATCTTATTTCTGCTCATTCTCCAGCAAGAGAAGAAAGAGCTACCATATCTGATGGGTACTCCCCAACCAGTACAGAGACTATTCCAGGTGCTGGTAGTGGCCTCCAGTAGGAAGGCCACATCATTGCCGAAGAAGGTTCTAGTATCAAAGGAGGAGTTGGCAATGACAGCAAATCAAGCATCGACAGTGGTGTCAGCACTGAAAATGGCTGCAGCACCAACATTGTTCATACAACTAGCAACACTGGCATAGACAGATGTGCCAGCAATAAAGAAGGTACTGACTGACCCTGAGAATGTTTCTTGAACAGTAGGTGGAACCACAAGCAGATCCAAAAGAGTGCAAAGGATCTACTGTTCCATGAGAGCTGTCCATCAACAAGACTGCTCATGCAATATGTTCCCAGAATGCAGAACATGTACTGGAGATGGGTGAGTCAGGCCCTAATGGTGCAATGAAGTTCAGTGTGATATCCTCCCTCATCAAAGGTGATAAAGGATGGGACACTGGGATTTCCACACCCAAGGGTGATGATTACTATCAGATAAAGTGGTAAAAATGACCAAACTTGTCATCACTTTTCTTTACTCTTTTTTATGTGTGGATGAGGTAAAGGTCAAAGGGCCTGATTCCAGGATGAATGTTTCAACTCACCGGTGCATGTGAGTTGTGGCATTCGCCGATACGCCAGGGACCCTAGATCGCATTCCAAGAGCGGCAGAGTTCCAGCACTTGCGACATGTGGGATGCACCATGTGGAGGCTAATGCTATGGGCATGGCATAGAAGCCCCACATGTCACAAGTTGTGGCCCACTACCTGCAGACCCCCAAAGCCCACCCACCCTGGAACACCACGGCACACACCAGGGGGCCTGGGGGGAAGGATAGGTGGCACAGGAGTCTGGGGGGCACACCGCAGATCGGACCCCCAGAGGTATCTGACATTTGGGAGGTGGGGGGCGGGGGTGTGCTTGTGGGGGCACAGAAGGCACATCGACACCATTGCCATGGCACTGTGGAGCAGGCATCTGATGGCTGGCACCATCGGATGCCCATTAGAGATGCTCCAAGCTGCTCTAACTTAGCTCTGCCAGTGCGGCTTTCAGAATTGCACCAGTGGGTTATGGCAGTCGCCCTCTTGGAATAGAGCGCAGTTGTGCCATGGCGTTGCAGGCTGTGGTGTAATGGGTAGCATAACCCATGGTTGCCATAGCTCACAGCTGCCATGGCGCATGGTGCCTCTTGTAATTGGGGCTGGCATAATGCTTGGTGTAAATCATGAGATATACCAAGGGGTTTGGCGTATCTTGGCTTACGCCGGCGTACCTGGTCTTGGAATCAGGCCCCAAGTCTCTGGAACCTGATGCCAAACATGAACATGGCTGAGACTGTTTCTTTTTGTGACTCCAAGAGGAATACCCATCATTTCTGCCATGAGATTTCTCAGTACCAGAACATTTACTTTTAGAGGATTGGTGGTCAGACACAACCACATTGCTGGAGCAACAAACTTTTTCAAATTCAGTAAACGTTATTTACATTTTTGGTTTTATCCATCAAAGGCAAGTAGACAGTGATGTTGTACAAAGAGCAAAACAGAAAGTTATCTTGTAGTACCAATGCATCCTATTTACAAATGTAACATAGAAGTTGTCTTTGTAGACCTATTAAACAAGGATGAGATATGTACAACATTCAGAATGATGCAAAGTAAGAAACCCCTCCCATCCCTCCCTCCCCAACCCCTATGAACCCTCCTCCTCCCTCCCTTGGTACACACATCTGTAACATGTGATCAAGAAAAATTAAACATAGTATGACATAATAAACAGAGAGAGACAGTGTCTGCCTAACTGGTGCTACCAGTGTCACAACACATACCATCTGACTAGATGGTCAGTAAGGTGTGCAAGGGAGCCCATACCTTTTGGTAATAATGTGGCCTGTTAGACATCTGAGTTATAAGATTTTCTACTTGTAAAGTGAAGAGGACCTTGTGCAGCTATTCTGCTTGGGGGGGCACCTCCTGGTCAAGCCAGTGGCGTAAAATTATATTTTTGGCACACGGTGAAACAATCCATAGTCTTCAAGGATACAGATTTCTGATGTAAAAGCATCTGAAAGGCTAAATAAGGGGTCCAATTTAGGCTTAATAGCATCCCAAAATGGTGAGACCTTTTCACAGCCCCATAGTATGTGCAGCAAGATGCCAGGTTGTGTCCCACATCTGGAACACAAATAGGAGGAAATCTGACCCATTTTATGCAGTTTAACCAGGATATAACATAGGTCATGAATTACAAAGAATTATAGTAGATAATACCTATCCTTTATCCCATTACACATCCTTGTATAAACGGCACCATATATTGGATCAGGACCTCGTGTCTGAGGAAGTAGCAGGTAATGTCCTGTCCCATGAGTAGTGTGATTGGCCACCTAACTCCTCCAGAACATCTCGCAGGAGATGGTAAAAGAAAGAGATGAGATGTGAGGTGGGGGAGATAGGGTGACAGGTAATATGGGTCCTGCTAAGCATTGCTCACAAAGTCCTGTCCCAAAATGGTGACTGAGCATATGTGAGAGCTGAAGATACTTAAAGCAGTAAGCAGCAGGCAAACTATTTGAGACAGGCTTCCTGGAATGTCAGCAGTGTATGGTCCTTCAGAAGATCAACCATGGCCAGAAATGTTCATTAAGGGGCTTACCGCTAATTGTGAAATTAGAATTTTTAAGTATAGACTGTGATACGTCTTTCATTAAGGATACATGAATCATAGCACTTAACAGGGTGTGCACCTGGAGAGTAACCTTAAATGGTGTGTGAAGCAGGCCTTTGGGAATGTTCCTGAGGGGGGCATATGCGGTATAAGTGTACTGAGGTCAAGACAATGAAGGGAACAAAAAGGTTTTTCATTTTGTAGCCAGTAGGGGGAGTATGGCAGAGAGTCCATCGGTGGCACTTCCTTAATCTATTGCAAGAGGACCGAACATGTCACCGAAAAATAATAAAGAAGAAAATTAGGTAGTTGTAAACCGCCTTTGGTTTTACTACGCTGTAGTTCAAAGAGAGCTCTCCTAGGCTACTTGTTACCCCATATGAAACTAGATATTATTTGATGTACCTGTGTGAACCAGAATTTCAGGATATATATATTGCAAGGGATATAACAAGTGAGGAAGAACACTCATTTTTATTACATTTATACGCCCCCAAAGTGATAAGGGAAGTAGGATCCAACGGTTTGAATCTACTTTAATTCGGGTAAGAATTCTGTCGAGATTATATTGTTTCATGTGGGAACTAGAAGTGGAGAGATAGATCCCTAGATATTTCATATTATCCTTGACCCATTGTAAACCCAGGTGAGATAGCTTGGAATAGAATGTATGGGTGTTAAGTGGCATTACTTCTGTTTTGGACACATTAAGTTCATAGTTGAAAATCTACCGAATTCCTCAATAATAGACAGTGTGGCCTTAATCTATGCGGAGGGGTGGGAAATATGAAGAAGTATATCATTAGCATAAACTGATGCTTCATATTGATGGGACCCAACAGCAATTCCTGAGACTAAAGAAGAGACATTAATACTACAGATAAGTGGTTCCAGATAGAGATCAAACAAAAAAGGAGAGAGGTGGAATCCCTGCCTGGTGCCCTGTTGCAGAGTAAAGGACTGTGACAGCAAACCATTACAAAGCACACGAGCCGTAAGATGCATATACAAGATTTTTATCCAATTAATATATTGTGGAGGAAATCGATATTTGGGCAGGAGGTAAAACAAATAGTCCCAGGAGACTCTATAAAAGGCCTTCTCTGCATCCAGAGAAACCAAGGCAGCTGGAATTAAGGAATCCCTGGATGCAGAGATACGGTGTGCCAATTTATACATATGGTCTGAGGAATATCTATCTGCTACAAAACCTATCTGTTCTGGACTTATCAGACATTGCCATACCTTGGCTAGTCTGTTAGCTAGAATTTTAGCTGATATTTTAAAATCTATATTTATCAAAGAAATAGGGTGATAATTAGAGATGAGAAGGGGATCTCTCCCCAGCTTAGGGAGAACTACTATCATAGTTTAGGAGAGGGAATAGTTGGACATATCATGCTCATAAATGTAGTTATATGTGTCTAATAGAATAGGGGCTAGTTGCTTTTTGAGAGCTTTATAGAATTCTGTAGTATAGCCATCTGGACCTGGTGATTTGTTTAATGGCAGTGTATCTATAGCAGAACATATCTCAGCGACCAAGAGGGGGGCCTTCAATACAGCTATCCGGTGTTCCTCCAGATATGGAAGCTGGATATTCTGTAGGAATCGGTCTGCCACTTCAGAACAGAAAGGGGTATTTGGACAAGAATATAATACTTGATAATAGTCCCAGAAGCAGTGAAGTATGTCCTGTGGGGAGGTGACAAGAAGGCCAGTAGCATTGTGAATGGAAGGTATTATACTATCCACAGCTTGAGCCCATAGTCGAAGGGCTAGTAATTTGCCTGCTTTGTCTCCCTGATCAAAATAGCGAATCTTGGTTCACTGAAAAAGATGCTCAGCTTTATCCATTAATAATAGATTATACCAGTTTCGGAGAATTTCTAACTTGTAAAGAGCCTCCAGAGAAGGGGAAACTGGAAGCAACAGTTTTACTCTCCTTATTTCTTGAAGGAGATGGGATGTACCTGAGAGGCAATCTTTTTTCAAATGATGGCCAAACGGATAATCTCACCCCTAAGAGTACACTTTAAAGCTCCTCAGAGCATGTCTAATTTGGAAATGGTGGGGGAATTAATATTTAGAAAAGTGTTAAGAAAAGTCTGGAGATGGGACTTAAGGTTATCAGACTTTAGTAATTGGCAGTTAAAACTCCAAATCTTATCTCGGGTAACAGGGGGCCCGGACTCCAGTGCAGTAAGGTGGGATAATGATCAGAAATAACTTTAGGGAGGTAGGTGCATGACAATACTGAGGAAAGTTGTCCTATATCCAGAAGAAAATAAATAATCCTAGAGAACGAGTTGTGGGGCATAGAATGGAAAGAGTACTCTTTTTGGGAGAGGAAGAGGGCTCTCCATGGATCAATTAGACCCAGAGCATCTATCATTTCCCTGATGGCAAGTTGCGCAGGGGAGAGAGAGGAATTACTGATTCTAGAACAATCAAGAATATCACAGTAAGCCAGATTCCAGTCTCCACCCAGCAGATGAGGACAAGAAGACCATGGAGCTAGCTGGGCCATAAGCATTGTAGAAAACTGAGGGTCATCTGCCGTAGGACCGTAGATTAACCCTAGAACCACCTGTGATGGTCTGGGGTGGTGCTCCGGAAGAATGAGGATGGAACACCAAGGTCCAAATTATTGTGGATAAGATAACAGTTACCCAGACAAGGAGAGGCAAGAGTCATCCAAGAGATTCATGTATTTAGTACCTGTGGGTAGGGAGACACAGTCACAAGAGAGGGAGCGAACACCCATAACAATAGGGCAGTAAAGATGACAGAATTACTTTTCTCTAAGACTGCTAAAATGATTACAAACAATATTAGAATACGAATCTTGGCCTACTGCCACTATACTTCTATAATTCTTCAACAGTAACCTATGAGTATAACTAGAACTTAGGCAAAAATCAGGTGTTATTCACTACCCACAATACACTATTTGGTTTTACAATGACCATCGAATTCTCACAAAATCCAAATGTCTGTCATCTTCGTGCGCACTGTCTTTCTTCGTTGGTAGCTACAAGGGAAGTAAAACAGAACTGTAAAACCCTAAACACAATTCCCAGCAAGGACCTGGTTAAGGCCACTGGGGTGGTGAGAGGTTTGGTGAACAGACCATATGTTTCTTCAGCAAAAGCCCACTCTCTCCAAGGTTGCCAGAAAGAAAGAACCAGAGAAAACTGGTTCCTGAAATAAATCCACGGATGGGTTGTCAGATTCTACACTGGATGCACAGGATTCCTTGGCTAAAACCCACTTCTAGGGCCACCAGGGAAGGAGAGAAACCAGGAGATGCATGGCGATGAATCCACTTGAGGACTACTACAACCTGGACAATGCTGCAGCACTCCAAGAGCCAGCAAGACTCTGAAGAATCTGAGGTGAAGATGGATCTCCGATAGAACCAGGAACCAGACGGATCTGTAGTGAAGATGGTTGATTCTGCAATCTTATCACTAGGAACTGGAACAAAAATAAGGAAACGGCGGACGCATCCCGAACTGGGCTTCGATGTACTCGACTTATGGCGAACAACAAGGGGCGCAGACCGGGTTCTTCCAGGGTGTGCACACTCTCTTCTGCAGAGGGTGACCAACTTTGGGACATCTGGAACAGGAACCATATGAAACTACACTAGCATGGTGGTCGTGATATTTTTGAACTGTGGCGAACGTAACTTTGAACTGTAAAACAAAAGAAATGGTGGGTATGACTTGTGCGAACGGCGACGTAATCGACTTCGGCGGATGGCACGGACGGAGAAGATGATCTGATGGTCGAACACTTTTCTGGTGAAGAATGATGATGAAGGTGTCCTCTTCTGGGTACAGACTGATTCTGGATACGTAGGATTACAGACTACACCATGGAACATCAATGTGGTAGAAGATTAAGACTGTCCCCATACACTGGCAGCAATGTAGCTATATAATACACCTCCTTGCAATGCCAAGAGAACTGCATAATGACCAGATAATTTGCCAGGAGGAAGGGCAAATTATAAATTTTGGGGCAATTATTTTATACTCAGGGCAATAGTTCAGATGCATAGGCAATAGTCCAGATGCCTGGGACAACAGTTCAGATGCTTAGGGCAATAGTTCAGATGCTTAGGGCAATAGTCCAGATGCTTAAGGCAATAGTTTATACAACCGGGGCAAATAACCACAGTCCCAATGTACAATGCAGTGTTGGTGCTTCTAACAATTAACACAGTCTTTTGGATGCTTAAGCAATAAACAGTGGCACAAATAGTACAGACATTACAGTTCCTTGGTAGCATATTGTGAGCTAAGCACTCTTAAATGGACGCTTTCTTGGCTGTAGAGCCTACTGGAATAGGATCTGGCTACCCCTGAACATTTTTACGATGAATGCCCCAACCACTATACTAGGGGGTATCACTTGCCCTATGTTAGTTGCCCTGAACACTAAAGGCCTAAACACCTTATTTGCTTTAGGGCCTATATGCTCTACTTACTACTGTGCTGGCGTTGCCTTACTGGATAGGCCTTGGCTGCCCTTACTACCACTGGGCTGACTTGCCCTGACTCACTAGGCCAGGGCTTCCCTTACTACCCCTAGGCTGGCTTGCCCTAATCCACTAGGCCGGGGCTGCCCTTACTACCACTCAGCTGGCTTGCCCTAATCCCCTAGGCCAGGCTGCCCTTACTACCACTAGGCTGGCTTGCCCTAATCTACTAGGCTGGGGCTGCCCTTACTACCACTGGGCAGGCTTGCCCTCATACCTCTCAACCTTTTGTACCCCAAATGTGGGACATTGCCTCTCAAAATGTGAAACAAATGAGCAAAATGTGGAACACTTAATCAAATCTTTACCTAAGAAGCTCAGAACACTGTTAAAATGTTTGCATTTTTGTTCAGAAAGTCTGTTATTAATTGAGTAATATATGTTTTGCATCGTCTACTAGAGATTTTTCCTTTAAAATGTTAACACTGAATGTGGGACAAGTCCTCAGAATGTGGAACAAGGAGATTTTGTGAATTAAAATGAGGAACATTCCTCGTAATGTGGTACAGTTGAGAGGTATGCTTGCCCTTACTTACCAGGCCGGGACACCCTGATTTACCGCGGGCCTGGTGCTCTACATTTACCTCAGGCATGATGCCCTACCATTAACTCAGGCCTGATGCCCTACCTTGAACTCAGGCCTGATGTCCTCTTTACTTTATCGTGGGCCTGGCGCCCCTTTTACCTGTGGGCCTGATGCTCACTGCTTACATTGGGCCTGATGCCCAGTCTGAATTTGGCCTGTAGCCCTTTTACCTGTGGGCCTGATGCCCACCTTATAATGGACCTGGTGCCCTTCTTAAACTGGGGCTGGCATCACCCTTTAAATTCTAGGAGGAAGGGCCCCTTCTATTCTTCAGCTCTCTTAGAGCTGTCACTCGATCTCCCTCTGCCCCTCCTTAAGTTCAGCCCCCCTCCTGCATATTTATAAGGCCTTTGCTTGGCCTTGCTTAATAATTGCCCTCCTCGTGGGCGTCGCTACACCGCCCCCTTTTTAATAATTAATTTAATCTGGGTCCTCAGACCTGACTGTCTCAGCGGCGATTGGGCCAGTTTTAAAAAGCATTACACCTCCAACAAATAAAAAACAGTCCTTATTTTCTTTGGGCGGACAGCAGAACGAGGTGCTGCCACCAACTCACCACACCGGCTGGAGCTTGAGGAGGTAACCGGAGGCGGAAGGTATTCTGGCAGTGGGAGGGAACTGGTACAGCTGGAGGCAGGCACCGAGAGGGACAGTAAGGGGCTTCTGATGACAGTCGGCAATGCGATCGCGATGCGGCTCTTCTATGCCACTGACGGGGGACTGGAATACTATAAAATTTAAAATAAAAAAACGAACAGGGCTGTACAGTGTCCAGACCACAGCAGGGGGACGAAATCTTCTTTTACTTCGAGAGGGGCAGCACAACTTCAGCAGCACAACTTCAGCAGCACAACCGAACAGCAGCAGCAGTTGTCTTCACTGGACTGGAGGAGGGAATCACCGCGGAGTCAACAGGACTGGCTTCACAACTCCAGGTAAGCCACAAGTCCCTGTTGCACTCCTGTGATCCTCTCCACTCCACAGCCAGTCTGAAACTCTCCACAATGGGCAAAAACCCTGTTTCAAAAACTGCTTGGGGTTCGGATTCTGAACCCTGAGCTCGTGCCACACAAATGCCAGGGACCAGGCAGGGTACCATGCGCTGACCAGAGACAGCGAACCTGGAGCGTGGGTGCCCATTCTCCTGCTGCTTGCTCGGGAGGGGGGTGGAATGGAGCAGGCAGGCAGTAGGGAGGAGAACACTTTTCTTTATTTTTTTCTTTTTAGCCCTGCCTAACGCTTCACTAGGGGCAAAATAAAAGGGACCCCTTGGGCATTTAAAAACTCCTAACTTTCTCTGTGATGCCCCTACTTTTAACCCCTTACTTTGGGGCATTACACACCTCTGAGTGGCCTATCAGAGCTCTAATTACAATAAACCTATCTTGGACAACTGTCATGGTGTCCAACCATCGGAAGTGTAATCTGTGTGTTACTAGTATAGCAACTCCCCCTCTAAGGGTATTAGGGCTTTTTCCCAATCCTTGACACACCCAGGTCCTCCTGAACTGGATTATCTGGGATTGGGGCAAGCGGGTTTCTTGGAGAAAGGAAATGTCAACATCTAGTTTGTGAAGATATAGCAGTATTTTTGCTCTCTTCACAGGAGATTGTGCACCTTTCACATTCCAGGAACATAGCTTGCATTATGGGGGTATGTGTGATTTTGTATATCTTATAACTAGCCATATGAGTCCCTTAATGATATAGCATCCTTTTGAAATAAGTCAATGTAGCAATAAATAAAACTCTCTGTACAAAAAATCTTAGCATGAGTTCCAGTGCATACCAATTCCCTAAGACCCCCATCCCCTTTAAACAAATCCAGTCTTGAAGTATAAATACCCCTGAGAAAGTGAAGTAATTAAAGTTTTGACCCCCAATCCCTTCCCCCATCCCACCCTGCAACCCAGTATCAATTCTCCACAGCATAGTGGATGACGCCCACCATGGGTTGACATAATGCTTGACTTGCCAGAAGCTGAGGCCTAGTGAAATCTAGCAAAGAGCAAAATAAAATTGTGGAATACGCACATGTGGCAGCTGTAGATGCCCCCCTTCCCCTATCATAGCACATAATGCCCTGCTGAAACTGCAAGACCACCACTAACCCGTCCCCCATCCCAAATAACAGCATCATACAGTAACATTATTGACCATGAAACAAAGAAAAAGAACAATTTCTTGATAGTAGACAAATAAAGCACCCCTGAGGGGAACTATGTACAGAGGATTTAGACAGCATCCAAAAAGCAAAGGTCATCTAAACGAAAATTAGGTGTGTATCCCAGGTCCAGCTTGCCAGTCCCAAGAGTCTTATAGCCCAGAAACTAAAGTAATAAAAGTTATACAGTGGAGTCCGCAGATAGACTGGAAGAGCAGGGGTGCACAAAAGACCGCAGCCAAAACTACCCAATTGGCTGGTAAATAGAGGCAAGACAGAAGCATAACACATATAGTACCACGAGACAAAAGCTGCCATACCAGACAGCAAAAAGAAAAGAAAAAAAAAGGAAAAAAAGAATGGCCTGGAGCAGTCTGTGCAGGGCAAATCGGACATCCAATAATAATACAAAAATGCTGGAGAGCAGGGGAACTTAAAGCAAACAGGAGAAAGTTCCCTGGTGTTAAACTGTCAAAACAGGATCCAGACAACACAATACTTTGCTGCCCTCTTGTGGTTAGACCTGGCCATATCAAATCATTCACACAGGAAGGTGAGCACATTCCTGCGGTATAATTCAGTAAAGCAAAATAAAGTAAACTTTTATTTATATGAGGCACCCTTTCAAAGCTCAGGGCGCCTTAACAATGTACATTCCAAAAATCTTTCAACAATACACATAAAAGCAGGTAAAACTCTTTATAATCATTCAATGTGTTCCTGCAAATGCTTGGTTGAATAGATATGTTTTTAAGGATTTTTTAAATCCTTCCAAGGTCAGGCTTTCTCATATCTGGTGAGGTAGAGAATTCCACAGGGTAGGTGCCATAAAGGCAAAAGATCTTCCATCCGATGTTTTCAGGGATACCCTGGGAACCTCTAGCAATCCCTCACCAGAGGATCAGAGAGAGCAGGTGGGACAGTAAGAATACAGGAGTTCTTTCAGGTAGAGGGGTCCTAGCTCATCAGGGCCTTATAGGTCAGCAATGCACCTTGAAGGTGATTCGCCACTGTATTGGCAGCCAGTGCAGTTCACGCATCACACGTGTTATATGACTGGATCTAGGGGTTCCAGTCAACAACCTGGCCATCGCGTTCTGCACTAGCTGCAGCGGCAACATCTCCCCCGGTAGCCCATGGTAGGGGCAAGTAATCAAAATGACTGGTGACAAAGGCGTGGACCAAGATAGGAAGATCTTAGGGCAGGACCAGGTGTTTCACTTGGGCTATATTCCTTAGATGGTAAAAGGAAGATTTGACTACAGTCGAAACCTGCGTCCTCAGGGTCAGGCCTTCATCAAATAGCTGCAAGGAAGTCTGAGCTGGACGTAATTGTCCACCTAGGGACCAATGACTTGGTTCATCATGAGATTAGAGCAGTGCAGGAGGACATTGCAGAGTTGGGGAGGGGCCTAAGACAAGTAGCACACACAGTATCCTTATCAGAGGTGCTGCCTGTCAAAGGCATGGGGGAGGCGAGGATAATTAGCACCATGCAGTTTAATGAATGGTTGAAAAAATGGTGCGGAGCACAGGGGTTTGGCTTCATTGGGGACTGGGGTTCCACCTCGAGGGACACCAGCCTATACTGGCAGGATGGTCTGCATCTGTCCAGGAAGGGAACAAGTCTTTTGAGCAATCGGTTTAAATGCTTCATTGGCAAGCTTTTAAACTACTCAAAGGGGGAGGCACTGACAAGCAGCAGGAAAATCCCAGCCTCTCCCTTCAAAACAGGGTACTAAATGAGAAAAGACCTGAGGAAGAACGGTCAGTGGGGATGCTGCAACAGAAGGTAAAGCCATCAAAAAATGGAGAGCAATGAGTACCAATACCCGTAGTCTGGGTAACAAGCTTTCTGAATTAGTGGTCTTGATGGAGGAGGAACATCTGGATATTGTGGCAGTCACAGAAACATGGTACACACAAAACCATGACTGGGATGTAACCATACCAGGATACACTATCTACAGGAGGGACAGGGAGGGTAAAAGAGGAGGAGGAGTAGCTCTTTACATAAGGGGAGGAATAAAAGCAACAGAACAAAAGTGTAAACAGGGAGGAGAAGAAGCACTGTGGGTAAATTTGGAGACAGACAATGGCACCATAATCCACACAGGTTAGTATACAGCCTTCTCAGGGGAGGAAATGGACAAGGAAATGATAGAAAGTATACTAGAATGGCAGAAAAGGGGAGATATTGTTGATGGGTGATCTGAATATGCCAGATGTTAACTGGAGTGCAGTTGCAGCTGCCACTCAAGAGTGGAGTTATTCTAGATGCCCTACAGGAGCATGCCTTAGACAACTAGTACTGGAGCCCACTCAAGAGGGAGCAATATTAGACTTGATTCTCTCAAATGGAGATGGAGAGAGATCACAGATGTAGAAGTGGGTAGCCATCTGGGAACTAGCGACCATCGAACAGTATGGTTCACAATAAACACAGCAATAGAGTCAAGCCATACAAAGACAAAAGTACTGGACTTTAGGAGGGCTGACTTTGCTAAATGGGTGAGTGCCTAAGGAATGCACTAGCAAATGGGCAGGAAGGAGGGTGGAAGAACAATGGGAATAATAAAACTGCCATCACAGAGGTAACAAGCCTTTGTGTGAAGCAAATAAACAAAACAAAATGATGTAAGAAACCACTATGGTTCTCAAAGGAAGTGGCAGTGATGGTTCAAGAGAAAAAAGCATTCAGGAAGTACAAGGAATCACAGAAGGAGCAGGACAGAGAACTGTATCAGTTAAAGCAAAAGGAGGCTGGGAAGGCAGTCAGAACAGCAAAGGCCCAAACCAAGAAAAAGATAGCCAACTTGGTTAAGAAGGGGATAAAACCTTTATAGGTACATCAGGGAGCGAAGGAAGACCAAGGGAGGGATAGTGAGGCTTAATAAAGGGAGGGAGGGTGGGCAGAGGAAGACTGTGAAAGGCAGAGATACTAAACAAATATTTTGCTCAGTATTTACAAATGAAGAGGAGGAGGTACATAAAACAAACAGTAGAAACACTCTGATACAGAAGTTGATACCAGCCCATTTAGAGAAGAAAGAGTTCTGAAAGAACTCTTAAAACTGAAGGTGGACAAAGCAATGGGGCCTGATGGGATTCATCCCAGAATTCTAAAAGAACTAAGGGTAGAACTAGTGACACCACTGACTACCCTTTTTAACAAATCATGGGAGGATGGGATGGTACCCGAGGACTGGAGGAGGGCAGATGTGATTCCCCTTCACAAAAGTGGGAGCAAGGCAGAAGCAGGAAACTACAGACCTGTTAGTTTAACCTCAGTGATAGGGAAAATGATGGAATCACTTCTGAAGGAAAGAATTGTCGAGTATCTAGAGGCCAGAGGGGCACAGGACCATAGGCAGCATGGATTCACAGCGGGAAGGTCATGCCAGATGAATCTGATAGATTTCTTTGACTGGGTGACCAAAGTAGTGGATCAGGGAGGGGCTGTGGACATGGCCTACCTAGACTTTGAAGGCATTTGACACAGTCCCACACAAAAGATTAATATAAGTTAGCCAGCCTGGGAGTGGGTCCCAAGATGACAGCCTGGGTAAAGAATTGGCTGGAGAATAAGACACAGAGAGTAATAGTAAATGGAGTCCACTCAGAAGGAAGGAGGGTTACTAGTGGGGTACCGCAGGTTCAGAGTTAGACCGTCCTCTTCAATGCCTTTATAAGCAACATTGCAGAAGGACTGGAAGGAAAGTATGTCTCTTTGCAGATGACACAAAGATCTGCAACAGAGTTGATGCACAGGGTGGGGTGGAAAGGATGAGAAGAGACTTGGCAAGGTTAGAGGAATGGTCAAATGTATGGCAGCTTAAATTCAATGCTAAGAAGTGCAAGGTAATGCACCTGGGAAACAAAAACCCAGGGGAAGAGTACACAATGGGGGGTGAGATACTAACAACAACAAAATGGAAAGGGACCTGGGGGTAGTCATATCCGATGACCTAAAGGTGGGCAAGCAATGTGAGAGGGCAGCAAGGAGGGCTGGGGGGATACTGGGATGCATAGGGAGAGGCATCACCAGTAGAAAACAGGAAGTTATTATACCTCTGTACAGACAGCTGGTGAGACCCCATCTGGGTACTGTGCAGTTCTGGAGACCCAATCTCTGCAAAGACATAGACAGGATGGAAGCCGTCCAGAGGAGGGCAACTAAAATGGTGCAGGGTCTGCACCGGAAGACATATGAAGAGAGACGAAAAGAGCTTAATATGTATAGCCTCGAGGAAAGGAGGAGAGGGGGACATGATAGAAACGCTCAAGTACCTCAAGGAATCAACAAAGTCCAAGAGGGTAGCATCCTTCAAAAAAGAGAGGTGCAAGAACAAGAGGGCACAATTTGAAGATGGAAGCGGCTCAGAGGTAATTTAGGAAGTGTTTTTTCACAGAGAGGGTTGTGGATGCATGGAACAACCTTCCGGAGGAGGTTGTGGAGTCAAAATCAGTGGTGGAATTCAAGCATCCATGGGACAGTCATAAGGCAATTCTAGGGGGGTTGGGGTAGGAAGAAGTAGGCTGCTGGTTAACTAGGATCTGCAGCTTATCCAGTAGGTAGGGAAATGGGCAGACTGGGTGGGCCAAGCGGTCCTTATCTGCCGTCAAATTCTATGTTTCTATGTAAATATTACACCCAGGTTACGCACCTGGCCCGAGGCAATAATTGGGGTCCCCCCAAGATATAAACCTGATGGCTTCCCCACCCATGCCCCTCTCGTCCTATAACCAGGGTCCACTACCAATACCTCTGTTTTACCCAAGTTCAACCTCAGCCAGCTAGCACTCATCCAGTTCTGTATCTCCAGCAAGCAGCTATTAAACACCGTGACAGAATCTAACTCCTGTTCAGGCACAAAAGACATAGAGCTGTGAGTCATCGGCATAGAAATGAAAATGTAACTTATACCGTCTTGTGATGTCCCCAATGGAGCTTATACACCACAAAAAACATGGGGGACAGCACCAAGCCCTGTGGAACCCCGCAGGGCATCCAGTGAGGAGCCGAGGAATGAATCCCAACACCACTCTCAGGGATCTGCCCTCAAGGAATGATCAAAACCAACTGAGGACTGCCCCCCTCAGTCCACAAAAGAACAACAGGTGCTCGAGCAGCACCCCATGATCCACGGTGTCAAATGCCACTGAGAGATCAAGGAGAACCAAGATGGAATGGAATCTCCGATGTCTTGCCATCAGAAGGTCATTTAGTACCCATACCAAGGCTGTCTCGGTGCTATGCCTTTTCCTGAAGAGAGACTTGAGAGGGTCATAGATATCGTGGTTGGTTAAATGATCTTCCAGCTGTAATACGACCACCTTCTCAATAACTTTCCCTACACAGGGCAAGTTTGAGACTGGTCTGTAGTTAGTTGGGCAGTCGGGATAAAGGGAGGGTTTTTTCAAAAGGGGGCATACTATCACCTCCTTTAAGGGATCTGAAAAGATCCCTATCTCCAATGAAACCGCCACTATCTCAGCAAGGACCGGGCCGATAACCTCTACACACCACACTAGTAGGTGTGTAGGGCCCAGATCCCAACTACATTAGGTTGGCCGCAAATTCTGGTTAATCCTCACTATATCTAGGTCTGCCGGTTGGCTAAAGGTGAACCATGTCAATTGGGCATTAGTACCACCCGACTGATTAGCGCAAGGTCCAATGTGAAGGCACTGGCTGATCTCATCCCTGATAGCAGACACCTTATCAGTGAAAAATTGCGCAAACTCCTCACACTGAAGTTGTGATAAGGCATGACCAGACTGAAGATAGGCTGGATTGCACAGTCTGTCCACAGTGCGGAACAGCTGGGCTGTCCTATTCTTTGCTGTAGCAATTTCCCTGGATAGGAACTCTGCCTTCTTATGGGAAACTGCTGATTGATAGATCTTTTAATGATCCAAAAATCTAAGTCTATCCCCCTCCAGCTGAGTTTTCCACCAGTGCCTCTCTAACCTTCACCTTTGCCTCGTCAGCTCTCGGATTTCCCCATTAAACCAGGGGGCACCTGGGTGGTGGGTAAGAGGGCGAACATGAGTTAGAGCAATGACATCCAAGGCCCCTGTGACAGCCTTATTATAAGCTAACACTAAGGGCCCTAGGTCAATGCTATCCTTTGGAAGTCCCGAGAGGTGCAGCACCATCATTAGGCCTTCTGAGGTAACTCCTCTTAAAGGACAGAACTGTACCAGCTCCTTTGGGGCAGGCCTATTTTGGGGGGCTGCGAAACTGAATCTCAAGTTGTGATGGTCAGACCAACCGACTGGCTTCACCTCCACATCAGAGATCTGCATCCCCAGGTGGAACACCAGGTCCAATGAGTGCCCCTTCTCGTGAGTTGTAGTGGTAATAATCCTTGTCAGGCCCAATAAATCCATCAGTTGGAGGAGGTTTTGTCCAAATGGCAAGAGTTCATCGTCAACCCAGGCATTGAAGTCCCCACAGAATCAACCATCTGGGGGACTCCAATACCATCTCAGTGATGAAGTCCGCAACCTCCTTCAGGAACTCCCTCTCATCAACTGGCGGAAGGTAAATGAGAAGGGTCCTGTATCCTGCACCTGCACCCACTATACACTTTTCAGCAGACATTCAGGACGCCACATGCTGGGAGCCATCAAAAAACAGAAAATAGATCTGGAAGCAGGGCCTGCAGTGCTTGGAAAGCTTGCCGAACTGTGTTGAAGTTATGCCAGGATCCTGAGGTAAATACAGTGAGATGGGAGGGGTACTGCACCTTATATTTAATCCCAGCAGCTATGAGCTTTGTAACTAGAGGATGATATTCTGCTCTTCGCTACCTGACTGTGACCAGTAAATCTTGAGCAAATCTAAGTTGCTGACCTTCCCACAATACTTGTTGAAGCTCTCTGACTTGCCCCAGGACAAGTGTCTTGTCCAAGTAGTTTAGAAATTTTAAAATTGGAGGACAGGGTGGCTTTCCATTTGCTGGTTTTGGTCTTAGTGAGCGGTGGGCCCTCTCAATAATGTATGTGATGTTGTTGGGAGAGGGCCTGGCAATCTTGGTGAGCATTTTCTGGAGGAAAAGAATTGGTGATGGTCCCTCTGTATCCTCTGGAAGGTCAAAAATGATTATGTTATTTCTACAACTTCGGCCTTCCATATCTTCAGTTTGGTTTCAGTTTTGTGTAGCCTTTGCCGCAGACTGGTGATTTCTGGATCAATTTTGCCTCTCCAGCCCTCCAGAGATGTCACACGGGCTGTAGTATCATAGATAGCTTGATTGATGTCAGCAAATTTCCCTCTCAATGTTTTGAGCGCTGCCATGATTTCTTGCAGTGCTAGTTTAATTGGGTGTAATTCCTCCAAAAATGTATTTTCAGAGAGAGGATTTGAAGCTTGTAGGGCTGCCGAGGTTGCGGTTGCTTTGGATGAGGCCCCTGACTGACCTGTGGATTTCTTCTTCCCCTTTTCCGGAGATTGCGGTGGGGTATGAGTCGGAGGTGCCTGGTGCATTTCAGCCTCCATGCCAGCAATAGGCCCCGATTATTATAACCATGATCCGTTGCCTTCTACTGCTGTTTCTCCCATAGACTTCACCTCTGATGTGTCAGGAGGCTATCTGAAGTTGGCACTGGTAAGTTGTGGAGAAAAGATTACAGATTAATTGTAAAAATTAGTAAAAAGCTGAAATTCGGGATGGGAGCCGGCCCGAGGTGCTGCTAGCTGCACAGTGGCATCACGTGATCCCTGGAGCAATAAGCTTATTTAGGCATCCTATCTGTCATAATGGTTTTTGAACATAATTAAATGAGTAAAAGTTTTGAAAAGCCTTGGTAATTTAAACTACATAAACTGAGAGAGAAATAACAGAAGTACATCCCTTCTCTTCCCACGGCATGATTTGTATACAATGCCATGTTGTTTCTTCCGCCGGCACAGCCATCCATTGGTTGGAGTAAAGGGGATGGACATTATGTCTGCCAGCTGTTGTGTTTTTTAGAGTAGAATCAGCCTGCTAATCAGGGCATCAACAGCCCTGCATGCTGTGAACCATCTGAGTAAGGCAGTCTCTACAGACTTGCTCTTACCCGCTCGTTTTTGTTTTCTGCCAGTGTTCTCACCAGCTTTCCACTCGGCCATTAAACACTCCCTCGCACCATAGATACAGGACACAGTAGACACATCAATGCTATTGTAACCCCCCTGCAAATGGGGGTTCCCAAAAGACTTCCAGGAGCTTGCTTGAGTGCTCCAAGCCTGAATGGTGTTTGGCATTTAAGCCACTTATCAGTGAGTGTTTTTAGAACCTCTGGTACTGTCTCTTTAAGAGCTGTCTGCTTGCAGACATAATTAGTTTGTATGGGGGACTGTGTGTTTCTTTGATTGAGTACCACTCTGCTGCTGCCAATTCACTTCATTTTTGCAGTCACTAGGAGTGCAAAGGAACCTATCTGAAAGATGTAACTGTTTGCCAGAAATTATTTAGAGTAATAATGAAATTACAGTTTGTCTAACCTGCTTCTTTGCAGTCAGAACTGTGTCTGCTAGTTCCCCATTCTAGTTTTGAACTGCTGAACTGGACCAATCAGTGTGGGGTAAGCTAGCTCTAAAATGGTGCCTTGGACGAATCAGAACTTGGACTCATAATCTGAGCCAGCCACAAGAGGATTGTATGGGCAGTGACTCTGGGAGATGTAGTTTAGACTTCAGTGCCTTTTTGGACCAACAGCAGCAGTCTATTGTGAGTGACAGCCAATCCAGTCAAGAACTGGGAGGAACTCAAAGGAAGTGCTCGGTTTTTGTCGGTTGGAGTTTGAGTTGAGCTTTGGCAGTGAAGAAGGAAGAAGCCCTGTGCTTTTTCAGTGTGCAGTTTTAGTCAAAAAACGTGTGTAAGGCCCAGAGTTCCGGTCTGCAGCTTGTTAGGACTGAATCTGTCCTGTGAAAAGAATCAAAGGATCTCTGAAGAGTAGAAAACAGGCTCACCCTGTAGAAGACTGGAAGAATTGCTGAAAATTGCACTCGGTCTGTCAGGAACTGAATCTGCTGTGTGTTCTCCGGTATTGTGCAGTAATTGCGATTGGGATACAGATGCAGCCTGCCTGGTATAGTGCTTCTTTTGTATGGATGTGTGAAGAGGTTTTTGTACCTCAAGTGAGCCCTGCTGACATTGAAGGACCCTATCTTGTTTGGAGGTCGGAGTACTAATTCAGGGTCGCCCCTGTTGAATTGCCACATTAAATCAAATGGAATTACTGTACTGCTGACTGTTTAATTCTCCTTTTCTGGTGTGAAAGGGCCCCTACCAGCTGCCACGGGTTTGACTAGCCACTAGGCTTGGGTACCCAGGGACAGTAACTGATAGGGATAGGCTCTGCACAGAGCCATAGGTAGATTATTAGAGTGATAAGCTAATTAACCTGATTTCCCCTGTCCTTGTTATATCCCCTAAATAAATCAGAGCTGCTTGTTTCAGCAAAGTTATACTGCCTGAGGTATTTGTCTCTGTTAAAGTACTGTACTGTGATTGTTGCACTGTATCTCATTTCACAGGAGGTCCCAGTGCCGGAACCAGACCTGGGGGTAAGTGTATACTGTGAAGGTAATTCTGATATATTGTGTGGGCCACTAGTGGGAAGAAAGGGGGGTTGCAGTGTCCCAGAGGGCTGTGACCAAGTTAGTTTAACTATTGCAAACCCTGACCTCTGGGTGGAGGCACCCGCCATTGGATCCAGGCCCCTCAACCTGTTAGTGGCAAATCAGTCAGGGGTAGTAGCCCCTGGGATAGCGCCATTTAGGGGTTACACTATACTCATGAGCAACATTGGACTGCTTGACATCTGGCTGACTTAGTTTGTGTAATAAGGCAACCTTCTGCTCCAGAGCGAGCATAACTTTCTTTCCGTGATCCATCACTGAGTGAGTGAGTGAGGAACAGCTGCAACACTGTGGGTTAAATATAGCCAGGAACATTTTTTAATAGGTGCCAAGGCAGGCAGTGATTAATTAGTGCTTAATTAAAGTGTAAGGTGGACTATAGGTGGCCTTATAAAGGTAGAATAATATTTTGTTTTGCACTTAAGGTGGTACAAAGGATAAAAAGTTCAAGTCTTTTCTGCAAAAAAACTGCACTTAACCGAAATGTGCACTTAAACAGTGTACACTTGAGCAGTTAATTTAACATGGGAAATGTAGGGAAAAATTAGATATTGAAAATGTGTGCACTAAAGCGGGATGTGCACTTATCCAATGTACACTTAGCAGGGCTACACTGTAGTTAAATACTCTAATAGAAATATGATGAAGAAAAGTAAATGCCATTGGTACAGAAACTGGTTTTCTTGTCCCCAGTGGGGAAGGCACTCTTCTTTGACAGTGGTAAAGAAGGCCCTAAGGCAGTCGGATCTGGTTCCGCTATATACCTTGCAGGAACATGGATTACACTGTCCATCTGGGTTATGTGAAGATGCCACTAGCCCCCAAAATTCAGGTTTCTATTGGATCCTGTGGCCTCTGGGGTTAAGACCAAAGACTGAGACCTATACTGAAGCTTTCTTTTTTGGAAGATGCTTTTTCGTTCTGGATTCTGTTTGGGAGGGTGTCAGCAGATTCGGGTCACTCATATGTGGGAGACAGTTAGAAAATCAGGATTGCTGGCACCCAAGAGTGCCAATGTCATACAGCCATGCACTCAGGTTATCTTTTTTGGTTTTAGTACTGATCCCCAGCATGCAGGTGGTAAGGACTCTATGGAGCACATGCATACACAATCTTTGGTCACAGTCCAGGTCCAGCATGCTTCCTCTCTCATAGACAATGATGGTACAAAAAGACCAGATGTCCATTCAGGCTGACCAAGTTCCCTATAATCCTTGGAACCTACTGTTCCTCCAGGGTACTAACCCTTCCCTTCCTCTCTCTATTCTCCTCCTTGATTCTTTCACCCGCAGTAACCATATTTCCTTCATTATGTCCCAGCCTGCTTGAATCCCCTGACTGTTTTTGCACCCACCACCTCAGCCGATAGACTGTTCCAAGGTTCCACCACACTTTCCGTAAAGCAGTACTTCCTCACACCCCTCCTCAACCTACCTTCTGTTAATTTCCATTCATGTCCATGTGAACCTGAACTGGCATTCGGGCTAAATTGTTCCCCACTGTTCACTCTGTTAATTCCTTTAAGGAACTTGAAGGTCTCTGTCATATCTCTGCTCTCCCTTCTGGTCTCCAGTGAGTACATATTTAGTGTCTTGAGGTGTGCCTCATAGAATCTGCCCTGCTGGCCCTGAATCATTTTGGTTACTCTGCGCTGCACTGTCTCCAACCTATCCTTTTCCCTTTTGAGGCGAGGACTCCAGAACTGGGCACAGTACTCTAGGTGAGGCCTCACCAGGTATCTGTAGAGGGGAGGAATTACCTCTTTTCTTTTGCTATCAATACACCTCCTCATAGTATATCCCAGCATTCTGTTAGCCTTGCTATAGGCCTTGTTGCACTGACTCGATTGCTTAAGTGAGTTGCTAATGATAACTCCCAGATCCAGTTTCTCAGATGTAGTGCTAAGTCTCTCTCCTCCCATCCAGTACACTGTCTTGGGGTTCTTTTTCCTTAGGTGCATTACCTTGCACTTTCAAGTATTGAATTTTAACTGCCAGACCTTTGACCATACAGTACCTCAAGCTTTTGTATGTCTCTCTGCATTTCCCTTATTCCCTCATCACTATCCACTCTCCCACATAGTTTTGTGTCATCTGCAAAGAGACACAACCTGCTCTGGATTCCTTCTCTAATGTCACTAATGAACATGTTGAAGAGGACCAGACCCAGGACCGATTCCTGTGGAACACCGCTCATAACCTTCCTCTCTTCTGATTTAGCCCCATTGACCATAACCCTTTACTGCCTCCCCTCTAGTCAGTTACCAACCCAGTTCATTATGGGTTTAGCTGCACCCAGGCCTTCCATCTTCTTGAGCAATCATTTATGAGGTATGGCGTCAAAAGGCTTACTGAAGTCAGAGTACAGCAGATCCACATCGTGGCCCTTGTCTAATTCCTTTGTCACCCAGTCAAAGAAAACTATCAGGTTAGTCTGATAAGATCTTCCTGCCATGAAACCGTGCTGTTTACTATCCTGGAGCCTGTTACTCTCCAGGTAGTCAATGAGGTCCTTTTTGATCAGTGACTCCATCAGCTTCCCTACGATAGAGGTTAGTCTGACAGGCCTGTAGTTCCCTGGTTGCTCCTTATCCCCCTTAAGAAGCGGCACGATGTCTGCCAACCTCCAATCCCTTGGAACCTCCCAAGACCTAAGTGAGCAGTTGAACAGACATACCAGTGGTTCAGCCAGCTCCACTGCTCATTCCCTGAGTATCCTTGGATGCAACCCATCTAGTCCTTTGACCTTATCTATCTTAAGGGCATCCAGCCCTTTCAGAACCCTTTCACTAGTAAACAATGGCTGTCTCATTTCCGGGAGTCCCTTAGTAGCCGTTTTGATGTCACTCTCTGGCATGGACCAGCTGTCCTCCTTAGTGAAAACTGAGCAAAAGAAGTCATTTAGGATGGCAGTCTTTTACTCATCTTCCCCTATCACCCCACCCCCTCACAATTCACCCACCTTTTTTCTTTTTTTCACTGATATATCTAAAAAATAGTTTTTCTCCGTCCCTGACCCTCTCTGTGATACTCAGCTCTGTATCTGCTTTGGCCTCCCTAACGGCCCTCTTTGCTTTCTTATTTTTCTGTAGGTAATCCTCCCATTCTGCCTCCTGTTGCTTTTCCTTGTATTTATAGAAGGCCTTCTTTTTGTGCCCTTACCACTTCCCTGATCCTTGCTGAGAATCTTAGTGTTCTCTTAAACCTGTTTTTTTTTTTGCTCTACTTATGCACACTTTAGATGCCTCCTAAGACAGACCCCTTAATTATCCCTCATCTCTCCTCCACCCCATCTATGTCCTCTACCCCTACTAACTTATTTCTGACCAGTTCCCTTCATCCTATCAAAGTCAACCCTTCTTAAGTCAAGGACTTCAGTTCTCAACTGTGGCTTGCCAGCCCTGAGGGCCAATTCAAACCAGAGTTATTGCCGCTGTTCCCCAGCAGCTCCCCAACTCCCACTGCTCCCACCATCTCTGAGCTGGTGAGCACCACATCAAGGACTGTGGTCTGCCTGGTGTTCTTTAACTAGCTGCACCAGTAGACAATCCTGGAAGGCATCTAGCAAGGCCTGACTCCTGGCACTCTCCTACAAGACTTTCCAGCTTCACCACAACCTGTGGGCACCTAGGTGGCAGTATATCTTTGACCTTGACAGGCACTTGTGCCTAGTGGGCCTTATCCGGTAGCCAAAGACTAAAATAAAAAAAATACACAATATATATATATATATATATATCTGTATATATAGATATATATAGAGATATATATATATGTATCAGCCAACATTGCTATCCTGCCACCCCATTGAAGGAGAGTGTCCTGTGGGACATTTGAGCATCCTCCCAGCCAGCCAGTGATGTCTGGGACTCTTTTCTGAATCTGGATTGCCAGTATCACAGGCAGCACCACCACTGCTGCTGCACTGTCAAACCACCTTTAGAACCTTTTTCAGTACAGAATCATAGTCCAGAACTGGAATGATTAACTAAGCCAACAATGGCAAAGCAAGACATACTTAACAGTCTCCATAAAAAATCTGGTCTCTTTGACTTATGGTGTGACTTGTGTCTTACCTCCAGCCAGGCTCAAATCCTCAGAAGAGGCTCAGTCTGGGGCAAGGTATTGGAAGCACATGAGCTTAGTGGTTTATTTGTTTATGAATTTGTTATTTTCTATAGGACATTGATCCCCTTCAGGTTGATCCCCATCAGAAGCCCTGACTTTGGCCCTTGCTTGGGTGAACCATGCTACCGCAGCAGCTTCCACCCCTGCCCCTCTAGTGGCAAGCATGATCATAGAGTACCGCTGTATATTGTCACTTCGAGAACCAGCCTTGTTGTGGTAATAAGTTATCTTGTTACCCCTGGTCTGGGGATGAAGGAACCCCGGTGTTGAATATAGGATTGGGGGGGTTGACAATCACTAGGCAGGAAAGGAATGTCAGGGCCATTATTTCAGAAGACTTCAGATGACCTTAAGGTGGCAATGCATTGTTACAAGGTTGTGAACAGGGCTAGTAGGATGTGGGGTGCATTTGGAAGGGCATAACTAGCAGGTGATGCTACCACTGTACTGCTCTGTGGCATGCCCCATCCAAAATACTGTGTCCAGTTCTGGAGACTGCACATCAGAAAAAACATAGATAGGTTGGAGGTGGTCCAGAGAAGGGTATCCAAGAGGTGCAGGGGTTACCCAGTAAGTCCTATGAGGAGAGACTAAGGAAGTTCAACATGTACACTCTGGAGAACAGAAAAGTAAAGGCTAACATGGTCAAGACCTTCAAGTACCTCACAGGGGTGAACAGGTTGCAGGGAGGGTGCCTCACATAAATGAGGACTAGCTCCAGGACTAGAGAACATGAAATGAAACTGGCAGGGGGTTCAGTAAGGATGTCAGGAAATACTTCTTCACAGAAGAGTTGGTAGATGCATGAAACTGACTGCAAATCTAAGTGGTCGAGGCTAGGCTTCAAGTATGCATGGGATAGACACAGAGACATTTTAGAACACAAACAAGGAGTGGGAGGGTCCCCAGAAACCAGTGGGGGTGTGCAAAGGTACAGTAGGCAGGGAAGCACTGGGCAGACTGGGTGGTCCTAGGAGTCCTTTTCTGCCAACAAATTATATATCTCTGTGTTTCTATGGTGGCCTCGGGAAGGCATAGCAGCAGCAGCACTAACCATAGCACCACTGGCTGAAGCAGTCTAATAAATGAACCAGATAAAACTTAATAATTTTCCTCCACCTACTCTTCAACATTCCTTTGGAACCAGCAGACTGACTTAGGACCAGCTTTTATTGCTGACAGCAGCCTTGTTGTTGTCAGCTGCCATGGTATTGGCATTCTGAGCTTCCCTATTTTAAGCAGACTCCCATGCTCTTCAGTCTCTCTATGCAGTCTTAAAAGGTGATGTTGATAGAAATAGTTGCACAACAAACCCCTTTACAGCCCCAACAGTTCTAGCAATTGAATCTTCAGGTATGGTGTAATTACTTATCCTGAACTGCTTGCAGCATCTGTAGCACTATCTTGCTGAGTAGCCTTTCCTTCATGTACACTTCAGAAGTGGCACTGGGAGGACCGTAAAAGCTCAAGGGGGAATTGATGGCATGGACTGTTTCCCCTCTGTATGCTATGCAGTACTGAGGGACTTATCTTAATCTTCTTGCTGTTGTCACAGAACTTCTATTTCCCTTCTACAGGGTGCCCGTTCCAAAAATACACTGCCTGGCCAACAAGCTACAGGATTGAATATTTGTGGAGAACATAATTGTAAATTTCATTTGTAATTGGGATGTTGACTTTCTGAATATGAATCCAAATCACTTCACCCCCAATTCTGAGTTCAGCATTGCCCCTCTCTAACTTTTAAAGTTTGAAAGATACACTATACAGTATGAAGACATTTGGCAATAGTAGACATATTACACCACTATGATCAGCATTTGAATAATCAATTAAATCATTACCTATATACTTTCTCTAAGAATAGATACAGTATAATTTTTTATTTCTATGATCATTGCTCTGTTTTACCTGTGAACTGTGATACTGTATGGCAGAGTAACCACACCATGTCTATAAGTAACCTACTGTACATGAATTAAACAATATCCCAATAATAATGCTTGTCCTATGAAGTCAGCATTGTACATGTCACAGTGTGGTGCTTATTACATTCAGTGAGATTTTAAGGAGGCATCACTGAAGCACAGTACTTGGACACAAAATCACTTAAACAATATGAAAGAGGTCTTTTACTAGACATGTGGCACAGCCATTATTAATGCTGAACACTTGATAATCTAAAGTTCTAAACCATAGTTTCAGACATGAAATGTAAATCATCTAAATCATCCTACTCCTTTAGAATGATAATTACCAATCTGAATGGGCACCCAATCCAAGCAGTTTTAGAATGTATCAAATTCCTACCCAAAGTAGTCTAATATCAGAAGCTCTTTTATTGCAGCTACTGTAATCTAATAGTATAAAATGCATCATCTCAGCTAGCAAACCTGCTTACTGTAGCATTTATTTTCTAAAAGACAGTAATGTGTTTGTAAACAAATAATACATATGAATACTTATATAGCCACTCTGCAACAGTCATTGATAAATTTAATTATGAAGTGGATGAGAAAATTCTAAATGCTAAATGGCTGATCACAGTTTCAGCCAGCAAATAATTTATTGTTTCATCATCATTCTGACATACTTCCTGCTAACATCTGATTTCATTATGAGAAATCCATGTGTCTTCATAATCACTACCATGACTCCTCAGTCCCTAAAGGGACCCATCACCACATAATGTTCTTCAGCCCTTGTCTAGCCCTATAAATGCCCCTCAGTGAACTTTAACTGCAAATGGGACAGAAAACAAATTTTCTTTAATTCCACTTACATTTCCATCCCATTTGTCCTCTCCCTCACATCACACTCAACCCTCAATTGGCTAGCAACCGTCAACAGGGACAAATAAAATGATATTGCCTGTTGACCCTCCTGTTCTTCTTGGCTGCTATGTTGTGTCACTACCTAGTCTCTAATGATAACAAAACAATCCCCACAAGTGGTGGATACACCATCTTCCCCTATGGGTGAAAAGAAAAGTTGCCACCAGCCATAATACTCTGCTGTTGCTCTGATGAAGCAAAATCAACAACTGTCAGAAGTCACAATGCTACCTACCCCCAAATAAACTAAAAACCACTGCTACCAGTGAAAGCAATGCTCCCTAGGATCCTGGGAGGGGGGGGAGCAATCACCAGAGCTGTTCCTTAGCTCCCTGATGGTACTGTACATTTAACAACTGCCACCCAGCTCTTGAGTTGCTCTGTTCAGAATACTGATGATAACAGAGCTCATGCCTCTAATCCCTAGTAACACAAATGTCTGGACCAGGTTTTAAAAATATTAAAAATGTATACAAACCAATATAAAACATTTTCTTCACATAAAAAAGTACTTTTAAGACCCAGCCATAACAATAATGTTAAAATATTAAAATAAAAAGTGATCGCAAATTTTTCATTGACAAAATGGATCCCTTTAAGAATACCAATAGGACCCTCCTGCCTATGTTTTGTTGTAGGATATAGTCATGTCTCAAGTGCTTTCAGTACACCCCAGGCATGACAATATTTTATGATAACATTTCCCCATTGAACTTCATTGGTTAATTATGCCACTACCAACTTCTGTTAAATATTATGAGTTATCTGACTTAAAGGTATTACAACAGTTAATAAAGAGAATAATGGATAGTTCACTGGGCATTACCAGTGAGTAGTACCATAGAGAGGTTCTGGACATGTAGGGAGCTCAAGAGCGAAACTTGAGAGGTTCCTGTGTCCAGAATCTTGAGATGGTATCTCACCGGTAATGCCCTGTGAGATATCCATTATTTTTTTTAATATAGGGATCTGAATATTTTTTATTTTAGGTCATTTTGAATTACTGAAGGTGTCTATCTCTTGGTCCAGGCCGACTGCCGCTGAACTGTCTCAGCCCTCTCGGCCGGCAAGAGCCATCTCGGCTTGAGCCCCCCGGAGATTTTACAAATAAGCTGCATTTCAGTTTTGCAGGCAGTCCTACCTTTGGGTTTTTTTTGTGAAGGCAGGCTCAATTTGATAAGTCCAGTTTTGTGGAATGAAAAGAAAAAATATTGGGGAAATTCTGGGGACTGGACGTGATTCAGTCTCGTTAAGCGAGAAATGGCCCCCATGTAATAAAACTTGTTCTGCCCACCCACAAAAGAAAAGCAGCCAGTCAGAAGGCATACTTTGGAAGATGTGGAATAGCAGACTTGTTGTTGCACTGTTGCAGTTTGATGATAATAGTATCGTTCAGATATGGAACGATAGTATTACCGTATCTGAATGACAATATTATCGGTCAGAAACTGTACTATTATCGCTCTGGGAGTGATAGTATTACTGACTTTTTTGTATTCTTTTGGACAGTATTAAATTCAAGATCCATATATTAAATAGCAATAACAATACATGTAGTGATTGATTGGGTTTAAAGCTTTTCAAAACTAATTATAGAACTTTTTAACTTGCCCATAAACACTGGTAAAATACAATGTTGTTATCTCTATCCTATTGAATGGAAACAATTGATAATCGTAAACCTATTTTATTGTTTTCATCAATCTTTAATCACTCTGAAGAAATATATTCATAGACAAGGTATGACTTCTGTTTTCAGAACAGTTACTTTGGCTAATTTCAATTTAGCTTCAAAGCTTCTAATAAAAAGAGGATCATAGTTGGAAAATCATACAGAATGCAACAAGGTAGTAGTTCCATTGCAAGTTTGTGGTAGCATTTGTATATCCGCTAGAACCCTAGTATGGAAGCATATGTGGAGTTTTATGAGGTTTTCTGCCTATTCTTTATAATACCATATGTAGAACTGTGCTTGTTAACATTTTTAATTCATCTTCATCTGCTGACAACCTTTGTGCCCTACCCTACCAAACTGGTGATGTTCAGCTTATATGTTTCAACACCCCATCCCATTGCTTGACTTCTCTTTGCTCCTGTACTAAAAATAATAATTTGGAAGAAACTAACAAAGTTTCAATGAAATCTGGGGATCATCTCTTCCAGTCCATTACTAATGTGCCTGCCATTACACTGGTGCCCTGTCTGGCTGTACTGCATTTCTATAGAAATGCTTGCTGCATACATGCCCAACATTGTTACAGAACAGAGCCTACATGGGGAAGAGTGAGACAGCAGGCTAAATTATGAATGGGCCTGGGGAGATGACCCAAAGGTTTTATTCAGACCTCATGAGTTTTTAATTATTTCTTTTTAGTATAGGGACAGGGAAGGGAGTCATCAGATGGGAAAGGTGATTTGGGTAATATGTTTTGATGATTCTGGCTCCTCACTGAACCATCTGAAGGGCTGGGGTGTTTTTTGTGATTTTACTGTAGTGAGAAAACATTATTTGGAGGCCATTGCTTCCTCATGGAAAAGAATGACCGTCAGCTTACTGTAAAGATTCTACAGTTACCAACATCATAAATGGTACTGTGGATAACATTGTGTTGAAAGGAGCCACGTTTATTATTATTACCAGAGCCACTGATTTATGGTTTTACTGGATAATGAGTAAGTTCCAAGAGTATTGCTGTCTGCACACCAATATAAATCACACAGTTTCACAGAATTTGTCATTTTTACCTAAACACTGAATTTACATGCTAGCAGAGCAATTTCGCCTTTAACTGTGTTTCCTGTTTTGTAAACCCACTTAGTTAAAGTACTCCAGGGGTGGGATATTCCGAGCAACCCACTGATGTGCCCCGGTATGATATTAAAAAGGGGCTATTGCACCACGCAGACCCTGATGCACCAGAGCGCACCAGTAATGTATGCGGCACAAGTGTGGGGGGCATGCCCATGCATATTCCGCACATCCCGACATTCAGCCAGGGATGTGTGGCACATATGCTGATGCAACCCCTACTTGCGCCACACACTGGTGCTTAAAGTTGAGCCACAAAGAAATAGGAGCAAGGGCTGGCCACCCACAAGCAAGCTGCCATATTTCAGGGTGCAACACAACAGCCTCCAGCTGTGGGTGCCAACCCAAGCTCCGGAGCCAGGGCCTGTCAGAGTCGCGCCCCCCCCACACCCGATCATGGGCATATGTATATCATAAACAAGTCCGATATCCCTTGTGGTCCAGTGGACTGCTTCCAGTCCAGTCATGGGCATTAGTAAAAATAAATGAAGTCCAATATCCCTGGTGGTTCAGTGGACCGGTTCCTGCCCAGTCATGGGCATTAGTAAAAATAGATCAAGTCCAATATCCCTGGTGGTCCAGTGGACAGCTTCCAGCCTGATCACGGGCATAAGTATCCTAAACACAGTCTAGATCATCCCTGGTGGTCCAGCGGTACTCCCCTTCCCACCTGCCCACTGAACCCTGCCAGCCCACTCACCCCAGTCAGCTGCGGGTGGCAGCTCCCCACCCACAAGCTGTCCAACTGCCCGCTGACTGACTGCATACAGTACAGCTGTATGCCCATTGGTCCACAGTGGGCCAATGGGCATGTTGACATAGCTGATAATATTATTAGTCCAGATATGTGAATGGATCCATTCACATATCTGGACTGTGTAGTATGGTACGGTCTGCAATCCCATTGGTCCATGCTGTGGACCAATGGGTGTACAGCAGTACTGTATGCAGTCAGTTGGTGGGCAGCTGGGCAGCTTGCATGTGGGGAGCTGCTGCCCACTGCTGACCAGGGGGAGTGGGGTGGTGGGGCTTAGTGGGCAGGTGGGGAGGGGGGTACCGCTGGACCACCAGGGATGATCTAGACTGTGTTTAGGATCCTTATGCCACTGATCAGGCTGGAAGCAGTCCACTGGACCACCAAGAATATTGGACATGAATTATTATTTACTAATGCCCGTGATCGGGCATTGGAGCACTTAGCCACGATGTGCAGGGGGCGTCGGTCCCCGACAGCCACCGCTTGGCAGGGCGCCAGGCACAAGTTGCCGGGGATCAGTGCACCTGCATGTAAATGGGGCCATAATGACATGCTAATGGCCTGAGTTGTGTCTTACATGCATTATGGCCCCATTTGCATATCCACCACTGAATATCATGGTTCCTGCACCTAGCGCAACTGCACTTGCACTGGCGCATCCCCCTGCTCCTCTCTTACCACTTGCACTGGTGCAGTGCCACTGTACCATGCACAATGCGGGAGGCCATGTTGCCATATTCAACAGTGCTAAGCCATGGCACAGCACCATTGAGTATTGCCCAGCACAGTCCCTGGCACATCCCAGTTGAGCTGCACCCGGCTTGCGCACTGCCTGGCGCATTTCTGAAAATCCCTTCCCAGATGTTTATGAACTCCTGGTTCTAAAAGCTTACTGTTCTGATCTATTCTGTATAATCTTACATATTAAAGGTGGGCAGGAAATGTGTACTAATGGTAGAAGTTAGTAATGCTTCTGTTTACTGCAGTGAAATATTCATATCTCCAAATGGTCCATTATTTGACTGTACTTGAATAAACACTGCTGTGAAGAATGGTGTTTTCAATTTTTTCTTTTTATGAACAACATGCTGCACAGATCTTTTCATTGAACTGGTAGCTTGGAATTTTTATTATGTCATGATTAGTGTACAAAATGCTAATTATGAACTGCAGGCCCTTTGGAACCTTGCTCAGCATACTGTGCACAAACCATGACACAGTGAAAACTCCAGATCACAGGTTCCAGGAAGAGAATTGCAACAAAATACTGCCCATAAAAATATAACGATGCAAAATACAGTTGTGTCATATCAGTCTATATTCAGGTACAGTTAAAAATTCGTAAGTTAGAGGAATGAATATAATTTCTGAAAATAAGAACTTTATAAACAGCTTCCAATCAGAAATTATTCCTGCCCTATTTAAATTAATAAACTTCTCAATAATGTTCTTTGTAATAGCTTTTGTTTCCTTTTCTGTATTATGATCTGCCTGATTTTCTTTGTAAAGTGTTGTTACTGAACCCTTGCTTGTTTCCTTGTTTTTGTTTTTCCTCCATGGACAGACCTGGAAACATATTGTTTTTTTAACTCAGATTGCCTTCCTGGCTCAAAAAGTTTAAGTAAATTAATGTATTTTGCTGTAAATTACAACCCTTTGATTTCTTTTTATTCTGTATTGAGTTTTCTTTCATTCTGTATAGCTACCCACACAATAAAAGAATTAAAGTAGAATGCTGGTTAAATACAGAAATTAGACTAGTAATCAATGGAAGCAGTCCTGAATTTCAAATCTGTTAAATGAAAATTGAATACTGCATTCACTATAAATCGATGGTTCTGATTTATGACCAAAGCTTTTGAAATGAGTCTTAACCATGCTATTCTACCATGAAAATTAAATAATTGATGCTTGGATCATGTTTCTTCATTTCCAATTTGAGCTTTGCATTGTTCTCCATACTGCCTCTGTAATACTCAGTACTACTTTTCCTAATTGTTTACAATAATTTTATGCTAATTACTATATATGCTGATACTATTGTAAATGCAAATTAACACAGTATGAACAAACTAAATGATAATCTACTGGCTGTTATTATGCAAAGAAGAAATAACTGCCAATGTACAGTTTGCACTGACACTCAATAGACAATAAAATTGGAATAATGGTACAGTAGTTGGTACAAGTAAAAATTAAAGAAGCAATGCATGATAGCAGTGACATTTTGACCTATACTTTTTATGCTATTTCAGATTGCCCCATCATCTAAATTGTATGCTACAAATTCCCCATGTTTAGTCTACATTACCATTTTTTATTGTTAAAGTAATAAAAGGAGCGCACCTTTAAATATGGCTCATATCACCTTTTCACTACTATTCTCAGCTGTTTTTGAACACCCAGGCCCAGATATTGAAAGGGGTTGTGCATGGCACAACAGGGTTGCACCATGCACAACCCTCCAATGTTCCCCGGCATGATATTCAAAGGGGCAGGTTGCATGGTGCAACTCCTGATGCACCAGGGCACATTGGTAATGTATGCAGCGCAGATGCAGGGGGCGTGCCCAAGCATTTGAGGCACATCCCGATATTCAGCCTGGGATGTGCGGTGCATATGCTGGCACAACTCCTACATGCGCCGCCCACTGGTGCTCAAAGTTGAGCCAAAAATTAAAGGCTCAAATGCTGGCCATCCACAGGTGGGCAGCTGTATTGCAAGGTACAACACAACAGCCGCCAGCTGTGGGTGGCCACCCACCCAGCAGGAACACCGTCCCCAAGCACCTGGAACCTCTCTGGTAGTCCAGTGGACCCACCCTTCCTCCCCATATGCCAGATTGCAGGCTGTTTTAATAATAAATATTAACCTGGTGGTCTAGTGGTTCCCTCCCTCTATGCCCTATCGCAGGTTGTTGTAATATTACATTTAACCTGGTGGTCTAGTGGTTCTTCCCTATATGCCCATCATGGCTGTTGTAATGTTACATAATTCTGAATCATCCAGTGGTGATTCCTCACCACTACCCACAGAGGACCCTGAGTTACCTGGCACCCCCGTCATCGGGCGGACAGCGAGCTGTCCGCATACCACCTGCCGCTTCACATCGGTCGATAGTGTACAGTATGATTCTGTATAAGAGTTGGTCCACAGGTTAGCCGGGCTTGCAGACCATTGTGTTATTAGACAGATATGTGAATGAATGCATTCATTCACATATCTGGTCTTTATGTACAGTATGGTTCGTAGCCCATTGGTCCACACTGTGGACCAATAGGCATACAGATCATACTGTATGCTGTCATTCAGCAAGTGGCTGGGTGGTATGCGGGTGGGGTACTGCCGACCACTGATGACGGGGGTGCTGGGTGGCTGGGGGTCATCTGTGGGTGGGTAGGTGGGGAGGGGGTACCACTGGACCAACAGGCTAATATTTAACATTACAACAGACCACAATCGGGCATATTAGGAGGGAACTACTAGACCACCAGGTTAAATATTAATATTTCAGAAGCCCACAATAGGGCATATGGGCAGGGAACCACTAGACCACCTGGTTACAGTTTATTTTACAGAAGCCCACAATCGGGTATACGGGGAGGGAACCACTAGACCACCAGGTTAATCTTTAATCAGACCTTAAATCCATGCTCCTAGAGACCTAGAGAGAGACAATCTATGGAAAAAGGCATGTAAAACTAAGACACTGTCAGACTGGGGACAGTTCAAAAAGGCCAGGAACATATGTACCAGGAAGGTCAGAGATGCAAAGGCTGCTTACTACCGTGCTGAACTGGACTCCTCTTTCCATAGCCCCCTAAACTCTGGAATACCATAAATGACATATCTGGACATGCTCCAAGTAACTCGCTCCCAGCCAAGATAATCTCCGGGACGACCATCATCAATGACAGGCTGGAAGTCCTAGAGTCCTTTAACAATCACTTTACGACCACAGGATTAGCATTTGACAACTCTCCTGCAAACTCAGTGCGATCCAAGTTAGGCATACAACTTACCAAAGCTCAGATAACCAATGCTACATTCTCCTTAAAACCAGCCACTTTGAAGCAAGTGGAAGATTTACTATGCCAACTGGACATAAGGAAAAGTGCAGGTGCGGACTCCCTCGACCCCTACTTCCTAATGATTACCTTGCATGTACTAGCAGTGCCAATAACACATTTATTTAACCTCTCATTACTACTAGGGACTATCCCTTTGATTTGGAAAACTGCACAGGTCATTCCACTATTTAAATCAGGGGACCCTTCTGACCTCAACAACTACAGACCAATCTTCATCCTCCCTGTACTATCCAAACTACTGGAAAAGATTGTAAGCACACAACTGAGAGCCTAACTTGAATCAGCTAACCTCCTAAACCCAGCACAATCTGTATTCAGAGCCAAACATAGCACCATTACAGCCCTAGCAAAAGTAACCAATGACTGGCAATTAGAATTGGATAAAAAAAAATTGTATCTGCGCTGTGTTTTTAGATCTGAGTAAGGCATTCGACACAGTTGACCACAAACTGCTCCTTTCATCCCTGAAATCCATAGGGCTGGATTCACTCTTCTTACGATGGTTCAACAACTACCTTACTGGATGGTTCCAGCAGGTCAAAGCTGAAGGGGAGTTGTCCCCACTTAAACCACTGCAAAGAGGAGTACCCCAAGGATCTAGCCTCGGTCTTATTCTATTCGCCATCTACATCAACAGTATTGATAATAACATCAACAAGGCCACTGTACATCTATTTGCAGATGATTCAGTGCTCTACGTCAGCTGCCCTTCTCCAGAGGCAGCATGCAATGAATTACAAGCAGAGTTCAATTTACTCCAACACCAACTCCTAAGCAAAAAACTTCTGCTCAATGCAAAGAAAACAAATACAATGTTTTTCTCTCCCCACACGCATGCAGGACATTTAGTCACAAGTACGCTCCCACACATATCCACTATCCTTGGTGAAAACCTTGAATTTGTCACAAAATTCAAATATCTGGGTGTCTGGCTCGACAATAGAGTTTCCTTCATAGAACATATGGAAGAACTACTAAAAAAACTTCGCCAAAGACTTGAGCTTTATTTTAGAATAAAACACTTTCTCACAAGTGATGCAAAGCTTAAGCTGGTCCAGGCCTCATTTCTTTCTGTAATCGACTATGCTGATTTCTTATACGGTCATTGCCCCATCTCATACCTGGGAAAATTGGATACACTCTACCACAGGGCCTTGAGCTAGATCACAGGACTCCCATTCAACACCCACCATTACTCCCTTTATGCAGCAGTTGGATGGACCTCGCTTCAGTTCAGAAGGGACAGAAATGCTGCACTATGGATCTTCAGAGCTATTTCCAAGAAATTACCACATATGTCTCGGACTGCTTCACACAAGTTACCTTAAGTAAATATGCCCTAAGAAGCTACTCCTCCATCATGCTCAAAGTGCCCAAAGTCAATTCTCACTTTGGAAGAACAGCCATTAGTTTTGTGCTACCCTCCCCATGGAACAAGTTGCAGAAAATACTGAAACTGAGTATACCTATATCCATTACGTCCTTTAAATCCATCTACTCTAGGCTTATCAAGGGAAAAATGCAACTGTCATTGACTGTAGTAGGGAAAATCCTCTTCCTCTCTTTCATCTCCTAGCCTGTCCCTTCCACCGACTATCTCTGCTAATTCCATGTCCAGCACTCCTGCTTTACTTCTCACCTTTTTACCCATGTCAGCATTTAGTGCCCTATCGTTCCTCCCTTTCACATTCCCTATTCATTCATCACCTATTTCCACCCTCCCTCCCTGCCTACTTGCATCCCCTCTCTCTCTCTCTCTCTCTCTCTCTCTCTCTGTAAGCACTGCCAACTATTCACCTGCCCTGACCATTAATTGCCTATTTTGTCACCCCTCCCTGCTTAGTAGCATCCCTTCCCCTCTTCTCTTCTCTCTCCAAAGTATCACCTCCTTCATCTGTCCAGACCACTCACTGCGTATTTCCTCTGCCTCTGACAATCCCCCTATACTTTACACATTAGTCACCACCTAATCTCTCTCCATGCCCAAATTCATATTCCCCCAGTTTCCTTACTTATATGTAAATATGTGAATTTGGGTAAATGGATCATGCCTATTTGCACATATCCATGTGTTGATATCCTTTATGCCTGTATAACCTGTTCCTTCATTGTGTTTTGTTCCTTGCATTGTACTATATTTTTATGTAACTGTTCTTGACCTAACCAGGTCCATCTTGCAAATGAGCTCTGCTCAACAATGTTTGCCTGGATAAATAAAGATTTGATTGATTGATTGTTTGATTTATCTTTCATAGTACAGAATCCCGCGATCAGGTGTACGGGAGGGGAGGGGAGTCCAATAGCCCACAAAGGACCCAACCCCTGATGACAGCAGCTAGACAGGGCACCAGGCACTTTTCACTAGGACGCCCTGTTTATGGGGCTATAATGACATGCAAATGGCCCCATTTGTGCCTTGCATGTCTTATGGCCTCATTTGCATGCCCCTGGCTGAATATCATGGGTGATGCGCCTAGCGCAACTGCACTTGCACTGGCGCATCCCTATGCTCCCTCTCTGTGGCTTGTGTTGGTGCAGTGCCATGGTGCCATGCACAGTATGTGAGCTGACCATGCCATATTTAACGGTGCTGTGCCATGGCACATCACCGTTGAATATCGCCTGGTCCTGGCCCCAGCACAGCCCAGTTGCGCTGCACCCAGGCTTGCGCCACTGCACAGCGCAGTCTGAATATCTGGGCCCCAGTGTTTAAGATCACTTTTATTGTGATTATAATAAATTAGCATGCAGCAGTCAGTGCTCCCTGACCATACAGGACAATGAGTGCACAAAAGCAGCTGGGAATACATATGTAAAACCTGGTCAGAGTCATATTAAAAGGAGAGTAAAAAAAGTGGCAAAGGAGATTCAGAATGTGGAAAAATGGTAGCATACAGTACAAGTCAGGAGATATGGGGCAGTGTAAAATAGGATACTAATGTATAGGTCACAGTTTTCATCACTTTCTTGCACTGCTGCTTTAAGGTCCTTCAGAGAAATCACACTCCCCACAAAGACACAAATTACTTAATTGGTTGATAAGTACACATACCTAGATGTTTGACTTGGAGAGCACTTATTTTAAATGTTTTATGGCTTACATTGTTTTAAATTAATCGTTGAAAGCCAAAGCTGTTTCATCTTTAGAACAAGATGGACTTCAGTTTCTGAGATGACCTTACAAAGTACTAAATATGTGGCTATATATATATATATTTATATATATATATATATATATATATATATTGTACAAGCACTGGGCAAACCGGATATACTGTATTATGTAATTAGTAGAAAAATATAGAAACCTAATTAGCTGACAGTCTTGGAACCCATGCTGATAACCCAGCACAACAGCACAAAAAGAAGTCCCATCTGCTGTTTTGACTTGATTATCAAATGCATCTATGAACCTGAAAATGTGTACCCAAAATGCCCATGGTAAATTTGGCTATCCTGTCATCACTTCAAGAAACACCACCACTAAAAGACTGACAGAGGTCACTTCAGTGTAACAATGTATTCATTTTTTTCACGATTTACTGGTCCACACTGCCCAGTACTGCTGCCAATCAAATGAGAGCAGAAGATCCAGCCAACCAGGCTTACTGCCACCCCCCCACACTCTCTGCCTGCTTACCTGTTCATGTTGCTAACTGTGCTCCTTGTTTCAGCTTCAGGATACCTTATACATTTTTAAAATAAATCTAGCATATCAACCCCTACCCCACCCCTGATAAGAATTCTTACTTTTTTCTTTTTCTCAGGACTGGTACGTTTTCCAGTTCTCCTGTCCTGCATAGCTCTGTAGGGTGCTACCCAGCTGATACTGCTCTTGACCAAGGGGTATATTGCCTATGTACTGCACACTACCTGCTTCCAGCTACCCAGCTTGAACAGTTGTTGACTGTAGCAGACATTGCCTCCTAACAACAGAGCTCCTAAACTTGCTCTAACCACAGTGCCTAATGCTCTAACCATGACTCCAGCATGATCACAGACTGAATCCAAGATGAAACTTCAACAAGCCACTGGTCCCATGCTGCTGCACTGAAAGCTCCAGTGCCTTTACACACTTGAGCACTGTCCTTAATCTACTAAGACAGACAACATGCAGCATGGGTACTACCTACTGCTCCAACCTGAAAATGGTGTATTAGTCAAAAGGACTAATTTTTCATTTAAATATTTGTTTTACTTTTTTATTAGTATTATTATGATTATTATTATTAATAACATATTTTAATATAACAAAAACTTCTTTTAGAAATCTGTTTTATTTTCATTTTGGACCCATTTCCTTATCACAATAAGGCACTCCAGGGGTAGAGCTGTGCTGGGATAATGATACTTCGATGTTAGTGAAAGCACTCATCCTTTGGCCTCTGCTTTAATCCAACCAAGGCATGCTGTCATCTCAGCATAATGCATTCCCTGACTTTTATTATTAGTATTATTATTCTCGTTGCTGCTTAGGTATACAAGTATGGTTAGATGTGTGTAGGGTTGTGATTTATATAACCAACCAAGCAAGGTACATGCTGGTAGTGGACCCAGGTGGTCGGATTGAGAGGCCGGGTATTGGTGCACCATCTGGAATTTTCCTTGGTGGAGTATCTCTCCCATCCTCAGAACGGGTGCGTAACCTTGGGTTTATTCTTGAAGACAGGCTGACTCTTAAATCTCAGGTGTCAGCCATTGTCAAGACCTCCTTTTATCATCTTAGTAATATTGCCAGGGTTAGGCACCTTGTCCGTCTGACTCCCTGCCTACTTTGGTTCATGCTTTTGTATCTTCACGCTTGGACTATTGCAACGCCCTTTACTTTGGGCTTTCTGGGGTTGAAATCCATCGCTTACAGCTGGTGCAGAACACTGCAGCCTGGGTATTGACTGGGACAAGTAGGTCCTGTCATATCGCTCCTGTGCTGCACGGACTGCACTGGCTTCCTATGCGGTGGCGGATCACCTTTAAAGTCATTTTATTGACTTTCAAAGCCCTTCATTATCAGGGTCCAGCCTATCTGAAAGACCTCCTGGTTCCTTACTGCCCTGACCAATCTCTCCACTCAGCCGACATTGGGTTGTTAGAGATCCCAAGAGTGAGTTTAAAATCCTCTGGCAGCAGAGCGTTTTTGCATGCTGCACCAACTCTTTGGAACTCTCTACCATGTTGGTTATGGCAGTGCACCTCCGTGGAGCTATTTAAGAGAGATTTGAAAACATATTTGTGGAATATGGCCTTTTTAGATAATTAAGTTATTTATTAATGTTTGGATTTTATTATAAATATGTTATTATGTCGATACGCTGATTTTTTATGGATATTTTATGTTTTTACTTAGAGTTTTGAATTGTTTTAAAACTGTTCAGCACCTTGATACACTGAAAGGTGCTATACAAATAAAATTATTACTATTATTAAATTGGTTATTTGCAATAAATCATCACTGGTATTACTTATTGTATCTGGTAAACCATTTCCATGCCAAAGCAAATGTTTTACTTAATTGTTCCCTTAAAACAGCAGCTTTATGTATTGAATGTGCCCAGAATCATACCTAGAAAGGTTAGTATGCTTTTGCATGAGGAGATCTAAGTGATTTGGAATTTACAGTAACAGAAAGGCAAACAACGTTTTAAGCAGTAAAAAGTACGTTGGTTTTCTTGTGTTTTCCAGGCTAGTCTTAATTAGATAGCTATGTATTGGAAAGTTCTCAGTAATGCACTTTCTTTGAAATGGCATCTCACCTTTTAACAGGTTCTGGTCAGCCAATATGGCTGCCGAGAGCTTTTAGGAGTGGCAAGAGCATTGAAAAAAGATCATGCAGCCTGCCATCTCCTGAAGGATGGGTTGTAGCATGGCTAAAGCAGCTACAGCAAGAGAAGGTGGGGATGTGACTGATGTCTGTATAAGATATTCATGAGATTGCACCTGGAATACTGCATTCAAATCTGGAGGCCCCATCTGAGAAAAAAAAAACATAGACAAGGTGGAGATTGTGCAGTGGAGGGCAACTACAATGGCATGGGGCATATGGAATAAGACCTGTGAGGAATGATTAGCCAAGTCAATATTATAAATATTTATTTCATTTGGGTAAAGCATTTAAAACATTTTAATGTTGATTTTATAGATATGCCAGTTGAGATCTGATATATGATGTATCAAATCCAACTGGCATATCCTGTAAAATATCACTTACAGTGTTTTCATGCTTTTATCCATTATTTCTAAAGGATTTGCACAATGCAGATCTGCTGAGAGTCAGTTTCAATGCTGTCTTCCTTTTACACATTTTTGCATTGTGTTTTCATTGAATATGTCTGCTGATTCAATATACTGTATTTAGCCTGGATAGTTCACAGAATGTGTGGCATCTTATTTTCAGTGGGGTTCTGCAGCTACACAATATTATGCTGTGTTGTGTAAAATTAGAAAATGCTGAAAACAATATTTTACATCTGGACTAGGCTACCCTGAATAAACACATTATAAAAATGGTAAAATCATGACCACACCGAAAACAAGATATTGCATCTAATCTGGGGCATCCTGAGTAAATACGGTGCAAAAATGTGTAAAATGAAGATCCCTATGAGAATGAGATGTAGCATCTCCCCTGTGCTATCCAGGATACAAAATATAGGATAAGAAATATTTAAAATAAATCTACTGTAAACTGAACTTCACTGTGTTCCATATAACCAAGACTGACATTAACAAACAGTTTTTTTATTGTTTTATAACATAGTAGATTGCAGTATTTATTTTGAATGTTGTTTCCATGAGGATGGTGTGTACTGCATGAGTGTGTGTGTGTGTTTCCTGTATAAACTATGTCTGAGACTGTTCTTATCAGATAGTGTCTTAAGAGTTTAAAAAAAACATTGAATCTCAACTGGCATATCCTGTAAAATATCACTTATAGCATGATCATGCTTTTACCCATTATTTCTAATATTAAGGTTTATACTAAGGTAAGTTAAAGAGCAAGGAGGCCAGATCCCATGATGCTCTTATACTAAGCCAGTGAGTAATAAGAAATATTATACCCCAAATAAATTAATTTATCAAGTCGATATTTAAAAATGCTTTTGGATGGAACCCTGGGGCACCCCACTAGTCACTCTTCCCATATTTGATAAAGAACCATTGATTACTACTTTCTGGATTCTGTCTTGTAGTCAATTACTAATCCAGTTTATAATGTAATTATTAATTTTGAGTTTATGAAGTTTTGTAATAAGTGCCCAATGTGCCATGACTAAAATCAATGAATATGATGTCACATGATGTTCTACTATCGAGAAGTGAGCAGATATGTTCATAAAAACACAACAGATTCATAAGGCAACTTCTTCCACATTTGAATCCGCATTGCTCTGGGTCATGATTATCAAGTGTGAGGATAATAATATCTTTAATAAGACTTTTGAGGATCTTGCATATAGACAAGGTCAGACTTATAGGTCTGTAGTTCTCCCAGTTATTTTGGGGGCCCTTTTTATGAATGGGGACAACCTTAGCCTCTTTCCATTCAACTGGGACATATATATGTGCCAGAAAATGTTCAAAACATAATTTTAAAGGATGAGCTGTACTATCTGCTAATAAAAATAGTAGATGTCCTGCTAGATTGTCAGGCCCTGGACAATATTTACCCTTTTGTGCCAGCAGTTTTTTTTATTATAGCTTCCTCTGGGAAACAAATATGGGGGTCTTTATTTTGTTAGATGGGACAGGGTATGTTTTGATTTATTGGTGTAAACAATACTGCAAAATTCCTTGTTAAACAAGTCCACCATAGTTTTAGGATCATAGACTAACTGATTATTTAAAGATAAAGGTCCAACCTGGCACACAGGTTTCTTTAGGGAATTTATGTAAGAATAGAAGTGTTTGCTATTTGTTTTGTTAGCATTACTGGCAAGATTATGTTCCCATCATAGTTTGGCTTTTTTAATCCTAGATTTACATTTCCTTTCGATTTTTATATAAAAGTCCCAGTTAGACATAGTCTTAGCTTTAAGATAAATGTTGTATTTTGTTTTTTGCCTAATAAGTTTTTTTATGGAGTGATTCATCCATTTAGGCAACCGCTTATGAATTGGGAATTTTAGTTTTGAAGGAATTAAGGTGTCCCTTAAGGAGCTGATGGTAGATTTAAAAGTATGCTAACCTTGTTGAGGGGTTGAACTGGAAAGAATAGAGTCCCAATTAATATCATTAAGAGCATTTTTAATAGCAGCATGATCTGCTTTATCATATAAGTATGTGATAGTAGAACTGGGGTTATAAACATAATATTTGTGAAGAGTAAACTGGATAGAATTATGATTGCTACCGCCAACTGGGTCACAGATATTAACATTATTAAGAACCAAATCATCATTACAAATGACGAGGTCCAAGATGTTATCACGTCTAGTTGGAGTTAGTACACACTGTTTTAAATTTAACTCAGAGCAGACAGACAGAAGTTTATTGCCTTTGCTACTAGTGGCAGTAAAATCATGCCAATTAATTTCACTAAGATCAAAATCACAGTGACTATAATATTTCCTAGTTCACTAGCTTGTTTGATTTCATGAATTATGGCTTCCAATATCTCACCAGATGAATTTGGGGGATGATAGCATGACCCTAATATAAGAAAGTCAGAGTTAGTAAAAAAGATTTTAACCCAAAGTGTTTTGGTAGGTATATCATGGGTTTTGATACAGCTAGTGATATCTACCAAGTTAATTTTATTACTGACAAAGAGTGCTACACCGCCTCCCTTTCAGTTCTGTCTATTTAGTTTGTAAGAATTAAAACCAGGTAAATGAGCATCCTAAGATGCTTTGTCAACTCTCCACGTTTCACATACTGATATAAAATCTAGATGGTCCTGGCATGCCCTGAGGTTCAGTTCATCGATTTATGGGTCAAACACCTGGCATTGAAACTTTAAAATGTAGTTAATGACTAGAAAGTTTAATATATTTTTCTTTTCAATTTATTTATTTGTTCAATCTTAAAATGATTTTCACAAAATAAAATTACAATAAGACTGACATATAAACAAGGACAATAAATACAATCCATGTTAACATATAATACATAGGACCACAAAGACACCAATAATGTGCAAAGTAGCAAGATAAAATCGGTGGATGAATAGGGACCTTTAAGAGAAAAGGATACCACCGCAGCATCGATATCATGTTTTAAGGGCATTTAATTTTTGTCTCCTAATATTTCTTGTTTGGAAAACTAAATTCCCTACAGAATATATAATAGTATAATCCACAGAGGAAAGAAGAACCTTAATAAGTTCCATATCACTGGATGTTACTATTCCATTAATTATTGGAGATAACCACATGCGCCTAATCCAGGACTACCAGGAGCACCTCAAAAGAACATGGGCCATATCCTCCCTTTCTTTCTGTGCACATGCACAAAACCTATCCTCCAGAATACAAGAGTTCTTATATAAAGCATTTCTAACAGTAGATTCAAACAATTCAAGCCTAAATCTTGTAAATGTTTTGCGAATATCTGGGTTCTCCAAGACATCAAGGTAAAATCTATATTCATGGTTATTGACACTGTGAGAGTAGCATTTGAGTATTTTGAGTTAGCAGTTCATGCCAAATCCAATTCTATGAAACTGTTCTGTTTTGTTTTTGTATATGCTTTATATTTCTCACTAATATTCACACACTGATGTCTATATTTCAACAAAAAGACATCATATATTTATCAAGCAAGTTATACAAATGAGTAAGCCAGTTAGAATGTTTATGTTTATGTTGCAACCAGACTTCTTTCTCCATTTAACAAATCTTAGCCCATCTATCATTTGGTAATCAGAATTCTCTAATCCAGAAATTAATTCATTTTGAGTCAGCCAATGCTTGTAAACTTGTAATACCCAACTCTGTTCTTAGAAAATAAGCTGATATAGAATTTTGACAACCAGTGACTTTCCTCAAAAGTTTAATGGCTGGGATTTTAAATGATTCACGGGTTTGAACCCCATATTTCTATCACGTATAGTGTTTGTGCGTTAAACTTTGCCTGTACAGTAGACAAGAGGGTCTAAGTGAGTAAACACCATAGGCATGATTAAATTTTATCAAAGCCCTAATTGTTTTATTAGTTTTAGAGCATATATTATCTCAGTGGCTATGCCAGGATCCATTATTAGAGTATGATATACCCAGATAAATATATGACTACACTGTTTCTAAATACTCCTCTGCTAATTTCCACCTATACTTATTAGTTCTTGCACCAAATACCATTACTTTCATTTTACTAGGTTAATTTTCAGTGACAAAGACTCTGATACATTTAACAATAAATTAAACTTTTTCTGAAGACCTGAGACAGTAAGAGAACACAAAACAAGATTGTCAGCATAAGCAAGAGATAAACATACATGTGTACCAATTCTAGGAGAGCCTGAATTTAAAGATTGTAGTTGAATCAACACATTATCCAGATAAATTGAGAAGAGCATAGGTACTAGAATGCATCCCTGCCTGACACCCTTGTTTATCTCTATTCTATCTGATAATACACTCCCTGTACAAATCTGAGCCCAGGTATAGAAATATAAAATTCTGATACTATTAACCAAAACAGGAGAAATTCCTCAGGATAACATTATTTCCCATAGTATTGATATGTTAATTGTATCAAACACTGAACAGTAATCTACAAAAACTATGTACAATTTGTTTTCTTGTATTAACATATTTTTCGAACAAATGGAAATGTATAAAGCAGTTATCAAGGGTTGAGTAGCCTTCTTGAAATCTCACTTGATTAGAAGCAAGTCCCCCTAGTTGTTCTATTTCATCCTTAAGTCTATCCAATAAAATATTTGCAAAAATTTTACCCAAGACATCCAACAAACTCATACGACAAATACATCACAGGGTCATCCTTTGGTCCCTTTTTATACATTGGAAAATAATGGTTCCCACCCATGAATCGGGAACAAAATTATTGTAAACACAGTGATTAAAAAAAGTAGTCAGAAAATTTGCCAACCTCAGGTAAGCACAAATAAACTCCTCCCGTATCCTATCTGGACCTGATGCCTTGCTAGATTTAACATTCTGAATTGCTTCCAACAACTCCATTTTCAAAAATGGAGTAAACTGGACTCTAACAATGCTCATGTCTATCAGGTCCCAAGCAGATGGAGTACTTGGATACTGCAACATAGTATCATAAAATTCAAGCCATCTACGTGGTTCAACATGTTGCTCTAACTTATTTGACCATCACATACAACCTTTAGCAACTAAAGACCAGAAAGTTTTAACATCATTATCCATAACTGCTGCATACATCCTTCCCCACTGTTGTTCAGAAAATATTTTCTTTTTTTCCTTTATTAAATGTCTGTAAGCTTTTTTTGCAGATTCCAATTTAATAGCACAAGATTGACTCGGATTATCTTTGGCTTTCCTCGATATTTTATGCAACTGCTTTTTATGAAGCTTGCACTCAGAGTCAAACCATCCTGCAAAAATTAGCAATTTTGACTCAATTGTAGTCTTATATAGGTTAGACTCCAAAGTACTAAAAAGAAATTTAAGGTTTTCATAAGTCAAAGACGGATCCAAGTCCACATTATCCCAAGTATTAAATAAGGAAATAATCAGGGATATCACAACAGACTGCGAATCCCATGACCATTCAACTTTTTTAGAATATCAAATAGTAATTGGTGCAGCTATTGAACAACTCTCATGTTTCCACATGAATCGTTTTTTATATAAGTGATCGAAAGTGATCACTTTCAACTGTATTTACTCACGAGGTCCTCCCAATAATTGGGTGGACCTTGCCAGAGACTAAGTCAATTACTGAAAACTGACTTTGTTAAGTAAGAAGGGGAACCCAACTGGTCTCCCTGTGTTCTACCATTAAGGGGATATATCAAAATATTATTCATAAATTTTATAAGTTTATGGCCATTATAATTAATTTTTGAATCTGTAGATTTTCTTTTCATTCTAGGGGCATCTGGAAACATATAACCCAACATTGTATTATCACTCAATCCATCAAAATTGCCAATTCTTGCGTTAAAATCACCAACTAGCAATAGAAATGCATTGGGTTATTCTGTTTGTAATATTCATACCGATTCAATTAATCTATCCCAGATCTCATTCAAATATTTTCTATCTTTAGCAGGAGGGATGTAACAGTTAAGCAAAAGAAACAAAGTTTTATTAACAAAAAAAGTTATCCCAACAAAATTCTGATCTGATATCAAGTGCTTAACTTCCTTAAAGATCCTTCTCTTAATGTATGTTAGTATAAACTCGATAAACGCCCTCTGCCAGTTTTGAGACCTGGAATATGAAACAATGTATAACCATTTATGTCCAGCTTATCCACTTGCTTATGCCAAGATTCTTGAAAACAAATAATATTAAAGGAACATACATAATCTATACAATCCCTATCTTGTTGCTTTGAGCTATAACCTGCTATACTGCCCAGAGTCAGTGGCTCAGCAGGTAGCACGCTTGCCTCTGATGCCGGGAGATCAGTAGGCTGTGGGTTCTATCCCCACACCAGGCACCTGGGTTACTATCCCAATACTGACAATTTAGTGCAGCATGAGGAGGGTTCTGCACTCCTGAGGTGCCATCTTTCAGATGAGACGTTAAACAGAGATCCCATCTGCCTGTTCTGGTAGTTCAGGTGGATGTTAAAGATCCCATGGCAGTTCTTGAAAACAGGAGGGGAATTTCCCCGGTGCAATGGCCAAATTTCCTCCATTCATGAAAAAATACCACCAACAGCTTAATCTGGTTCAAGGTCAGTTGGCATTCATCTGTATCCCCCCCCCCCCGGGTCGTGCCTGAAAATAGGCAGGATTTGTCTAGTGTACTTACCTGGTCAAAAAAAATGAAATAAATAAATATTCCATGAGATTAGGACAGATGCTTTTCTATCCATATACACAGACAACAAATTATCTGATTGTGATCCCAGATTAAGCATGCCCCTGGAGTCATCCACCTGTGTCCCTGATACAGAAGAGACAGGCTCCAATATGGAGTCTAACAGTCATTCATCATATTCTGCAATAGCCATAAATCTGTTTGAAATAGGAATTGTATAAGTACTTCTAGTATCTAAATGAGAAATATTTTTTTCAAAGACATAACTATAATCAGATAAAAAAGACGGAATTCTGTCTTCAGCAGTAAGATCAACCAAATGAAGGCTAGGTGCATCTAAAATTCCTGCAGACTTCCAAACTCTACCTGCTGTGTCAGAATTTTTAAAAATGATATCAATTTGACCCCCATTCTGCAGAGTCGGGTGCCTAAAAACTCCTATTGCCTCTTTATAACCCAGTCTAATAGCTAAAGTATTTGCAAATAAATTGTATAAAACTCTTGTCAATTTGTCATCTGTTTCTTTATATAATTTTTTATGCCCAAAAAGACTCAAGGTAACTGGAACAAGCTCATGAGCAACATCATTTGTCATGCTCCCCACAATATTACCTCCAAATAAGCCTTCCTTACATTGATTGATAGTATCAATCACCTTAAGATCTTTGTCCAATAACACAACATTAAGATTAAATCTTTGCATGCCAGAGAGGTTTTTTCAGACATAATATATCGATCGCTCTGAGACCAACGTCACATCTATGCTGTCTGTGAAGAAATTCTCATTGGCATCCACATTTCTTTTTACTGTAGAAAGGTCATCAATAGTGATGTCTAATTCAAGTTTTTCACTAAAAAGTTTATGAATTAGTTCTGGCAGAGCATTTTCTTTTACCATTTTAAGACCATAAATTCTGATCCAAGATGTGGCTAAGGGAATAGTTGACAAGCAATGATTATGTTGAACATTACTCAAATTCACATTCTTTTGAGGTAGTTTAAGGGACAAAGCACTTTCATTAAGCAAAGAGTCATTTCCCATCCCTTCCAGGGTTTTTCCTTTTGAGGTTCTAAATTATTGAGATTCCTCAACCCACTTTTTTTTCCTTATTTTCCTCCTGTCTGCTACTATGCCCTTCTCCTTTCAATTTTGTGTTGGCCACTTTCTGTTTGTTACTTGTATAATTTTTGCTCTTTTTTTCCCATTTGCTTTTCCAACCAACTTTTTAATTATTCCTTCCTATCTACAGACATTTCTTCAAGAAAGTCAATTGATGAAAATTCTGGTCTAATGGGTAATGGGTTGTTTACCATAGATGCATCATCATTAATTTTCTCACATTCCAAAACTATGGAGGAAGATTCGTTTGTTGGGTGTATTTCTTTTAAAATCCTCATAACATCATCCATTCTTGCTCCATTTATTGCTACAAACTCTTTAAGCGACTCAATTTCTGTTCTATTAATAATCAGCTGTTCACAAAGCATAAGATTAGCAGCAGTTTGATTTTTAGAACTTTAATTATATCTTCACTTAAGAACAAGGAGTGTGGACCGATTTAGAACCATTCATTTCATTTGGTACTGATTGATTAGAGACCTCCAAACCCTTCATGTATTTATTTACAGTATCATCCAAAGAATTAGTTGTTCTTGAATTTTGTGTCCAGTCTATACAAGAATGGGTAAGCTGAGTCATATAAGGATTGTTTTTTTTTTGTGTGTTACATCCAATTGTTTAAGCCCCTGTATGGTAACTTCTAATTTACTTAGGACCTCATTTAAGATTGATTTACAGTCTTGGGATATATCATGGGGAGAATTAACCACTCCAATATCATCCTTAACTCTATATTGATCCACCCCACTATTAACACAGATTCCATTCTGTTGATCAATCTGCCCAGACCCTAAATTCTGGATACTCTGCCTACTCTGGGTTTTGAAACTCAAGTAGCTCCCATTACCATCAGTTTTCCCACTTACTGGGGCTTGATTCTTACTTTGTTGTTCATTATGAACACCACCACTCATATAAAAATTTTCCACAGCTGGAAAAATAACATTAATACTAGCCTCTGCATTGTTGGAAATATTAACAAGAGATTTATGAGGGCTAGAAGTACAAGATTTTGGAGTTTGTGTGGGTGTAGAAGTAAAACTCAATGAAAAATCAACATTGTCTTGGTTTGTTCTAACCTTATCCTTCAGAAATACTTCATTAAGGGCCTGTTGTTTAAGTTTTGGTTTTGGTAGAATATTCTTTGATTTAGCTTTTAAAACTGGAAGTACAAACACAGATCTCCTGTCAGATTTCTTATATTGATTAACAGAATATTTAACCTTTCCCCGCTTGTCCTTTGGTCTAGCACTAGGATTGTGCCCAATTAGGGCACTATCAATTGAATGGGTTGCTCCATTATCATCTTTAATACCCATAGCTGTAAAAACTGACACAGAATCAAGATTGGGGCTGTAGATTAATTCAGGTTGATCTAAATTACCCATAATATCAGGGACAACATTGCCTTTAATTAAAGTACATTGGTTTCTAGTGAAAAGTATAATTATCCACTATACAGTAAATGAATTAAGTGGTAAGTGGTAAATTAGTTAATTGGATTAAATTAACTAATTTCTAAACAAACATTTCTCCAATGACCTGTCACCCAGCCAAACAATGAGGTTAAAGGTTAATTAAAGCTAATAAGACCACCTCAGATACCAAAATATCAAAAAAGAATTTTAATTAATGATGTCCCTCAAACTTCATTAAAAATCAGCAAGCAGCAGCAAATTCAAGTATTAATGTTCATATATACCAGATGACCTTTGTGTTCAATGTACAAATATGCGTAATAATAAGTACTTATTCTTTTTTGGAAAAAAATGCAGGAAAAAAAAGGAGTCCACAATATCTTAGAACAAAAACAAGCAAAACTTGCTCATAGTTAAAATTCTGCTCATAGATGGTAGATCTCTAGTGTCAGGAAAGAAGGAGAGTACAGCAGAATTTTTCGCCCAGATCACAATTGAAGCACTTTAAGCAGTTCATGCCATCAAGCTAGTTCAAACAGTCTTCATCACTGACTCATCCGAAAAACAGCAGCTTCTAATATTCAGATAATTCAAGGCCTGGGCTTCCAAGTTCAGGTGATCCCATGAAACAAATTCAGCTTGGGAATACTGCCAGTTTAAAATTTCCAGCTCACTGACAGTGCCCTTGGCCACCCTCTATATTTCTCAAACAGCACTGGGCAGAGAGAAAAAAATAAAACCTTTTAGAGTGTTAAATTCTATACTAACAAAGACTCTTATATCTATTATCTACTACAAAAGCCTTCCCTGAACCACATAAAAAGAAAAACTGAGCACTTACTCTTTAAACAGGACAAGATTCAAAATATTTTGGAATTGAGTTGTGTGAATCCCCGAGCTGCTAATAACTTGTAACCTATAGTCAATATAGGGCTCGTTTACAAAAAGGAAAGCATGCTATTTAAAACATAGCTGTGAGCTATACTATATGGCTATTTATTGTAAAGGATGAAGTAGCTCAGTAAATAAATAAAAAAAGAAAAGCTCGGTAAATGGCACCTCCGATGCTGTATTTTGCTCTTGGCATGCTAACACTTGACAAATGCAAAGGCTATGCCCTCCTTGCTGACATGCACAGTTTATACTGGCTTGGCACGTGATAAATAAGAAATAAAACACATGAAAATTAAAATGAAATAAAATCCTTTTATCTAAAAAAAATTAAAACCTTGTATTTAGAAAAGCCTGACAAAATTACAGTTGTAATACAGTTGTTGCTTATCCATTGCCATTACCACAGTAAACTATTCTGTTCACCCAATGGGAAAGGATTCAAAATAATAAAAAACTAAATCTGAATTAAAATCACAAAACACATCACCACTTTAAAAAAATAACCAAAGAATGCAAAAATTGGAAGCCGGAATACGCTCCTCAAAATAGGCAGTGTGCAATGAGTTGCAACTAGCAGCTAGCAATCTCTATCCTCCACCACTATCCGACTGGTGTCTCCAAGGGCCTGTGTTTGGTGCTGCAGCTCTTCCACATCCCCTCGGCAACACCGCGGCTTCCACAGCCTCTTCACTCCCCCGCAGACTGAGTCCTGCAGGCAAAAATAAGAGAAAGAGGACAGCCCACTGGCCAGGATGAGCAATCAGTAAGTTTGTCTGGAAGAGATCACACACTCTGGCAACAATGGTATACCTGTAGTAAAATGAAAACTTGCAGTGTGATCCTGCATTTGGGGACTACTCCTCAGGCACCGAAGCACATAGCTTGTGTGTCCTCCCTATCCTGTCCCCAAGTTTAATATAGCCAGAATGTATTTTTTAAGATGAAGGCAATTCCTTCTTCTCTCCCCGATTACCTAGTTTGAATGATTATTTATAATTGATAGAAACTGTTATTCTAGAAGGGTGTTACCACACCTACTAAGATGTAATCCATCTATACAAAACAATTCATTCTTATCAACAAATTCTTCACAGTGAGTAATACAGGTAATATTTTGTTTTAAGTACCATTTATAGAGCCGTTCATTAATAACTTTAATTTTTTGATTTAGGAGTGGAGAGAATCTGGGAATCGGGAGAATTTCTGAAATGCAAATATCACACCCAGTTTTCACCGTTTTATTCATCATGGCAAAAAAAGCTTGTTTAATCTCCTGTATAGAATCATGGTATATGTTATTAGCTCCCTCGTGTAAAATTGCAACAGGGTTAATTCCACTATCACACATGATGTTGTTAAACATTTAAGTAAGGTCAGTAATGTTAGCACCACTAAAACTAGAACATGTCCTGTTAGATTTGTCAGGATTACAAATTGTCCTGTCTAAATGTTTGGTTATTGAGTTTCCCAGTACTGTAACTTCTCTTAGACAGGGGAATTGAGAGGAGCCATTATCAGTTACTGTCATGGCATTAGTGATGAAAGGCAGGTTATGTAGTGTGTTAGGTGCATTTACTGATGAAAGATAAATTAATGGTGGATCAATAATCCCAGAGTTAGGCAGGTTTTTGAAATTGGGGTAAAGTGTCTTAATGTGGTATTGGTGCACATAATAAGCTACTAGTGGAGGTACTCAGAGTAAAATCTGCTGGTATACTGCAAATGTCCTCTGGAAGGAGAAAGTTAAGGAGGTCAAACCTATTGTGCAAAGGGATGCTGTAAAGCTTCACCTCTCTTCCCTTTTTACTAACTCTAGTACTTTGTACTTTGTACCATGTATCATCACCACTACAGATGTCATTGGTGGTTTCTTCCTCCCTAGCTCTCTTTTTTGTTGGTTCAAGGTTGGAGGATTGTGTGGCAGAACTTAAAATCAGCAGCATGTGAAAATGGGTTTATGAATCAAAACCGCTTTCCTGTTCACAAATGTAGGAACAGTGTTACCCTGATTATGTTGAGTGGGTTGTGATACTGCTACCAAAGGTTAAGAATTGACAGCGTTGAACCCTCGGGAGTTAGGGAGGCAGCATAGCACAGTGGTTTAAGGCTCTGAGCTGCAAATCTGGTGACATCCAGCAGATCAGACCTGGGTTTTAATCCCACAGCTTTCACTTACATACTGTGTGACCCTGAGCAAGTCAGTTAACTTCTCTGTGCTTCCAGGTCACACCTGTAAAAAAGTTTTCAGCTTACTGTGCTACTCCTGGTTAAACAGGTAAAAAAAAAGCCTATTAGTCATTTCATGCTGACTTTTTTCTAAAGCAACAAGACGAGAATTAAATAAAATAATTTCATGCTGCAGTTCACAATTTTCTATGCATTTGCTACAATGATAAGGCTGTGTGGGAACATCCTCAAATATCATAGTATACATTTTACATATAGTACATTTTAATCCAACTTCCCCAGACAGGGTGGTAATAGTATTATTAGCAGTGCTTGTAGAAGTAGGAGCAGTCATTTTAATATGCTTCTGTTAAATATTGCACAGTTCAACCACCATAGATACATTTTCTAACCTGTCTAAAGCATTCGATACTGTTTCGCATCCTCTTTTGCTCTCCACCCTCGACCTAATAGGCTTTGCCTCAGGACCTGTTTCCTGGTGCACCAGCTATCTCTCCGCCCGCTCCCAATGTGTGAAAGTCAATGGTACTCTCTCTGAAACATGCCCCATTCACTCTGGGGTGCCATGAGAGCTCAATTCTTGGACCCTACTATTCTCACTCTTTCTTAATTCCCTACCTAGCAGTTGTACGGGATGATGCTTCTCTATGCTGATGATGCTGTTTTGTTGCCTCCCACAATGACCCCATGCTGCTACAGAACTCCCTCCAACTAGTCTTTGACTCTGCAGCTACCTGGTTCACTGAGCACCGACTTGTTATCAACCTTAAGAAAACAAAAACAATGCTCTTCTCCCACCCCCAAAATAAGTACAGCAAGTTTCCCTTAGCTGTCCACTCCACACCCAATCTCGTCATTGACCAGGTGCAGTCCTATAAATATCTTGGTATAACCTTTGACCCTGCACTTTCATTCCATGGACATATATCTGCCCTAAATTCTGTCGCCAACTCACGGCTAGGCATTCTTTACCGGCACAAGAAATGCCTCCCTCCTGATGCCCTCCGCCTGGCTGTCACCTCCTCTGTCATGTCTCTCATTGACTATGGCCTTCCGGGTTCATGGCTCAGCAGATCAGACTGCCCTCAACAAGGTTCGCCTCACAGTTAATAAGGCCTGCAGACTTATCACTGGTGCTCCCAGACTCACTCACATGTGAGCTGTACACCCTGGCTACCTACTCAACCTGGAAGAGGCGACTCATGTATCAGACATGCCAGCTCACCTTTAAGTGCCTCTGCGTGGCCTATCCCCATAGGCCTATCCAACTCCATTTGCCGTGACTGCACTGACTCTGATCACGTGCAGCCTCGTCAAGAGCTACCCTAGTTATTCTGAGAGCCAGGACCTTCAAGGTCAGAGGGCATTCCCCACCGCACCCCACTGGTATAACTCCCTCCCTGCCAGTGTCTCAAACTCACTAACCTTATGCTTGCTTTAAGCCCAGGCTCAGAAACTTCCTGCTTAGCCTCGCAAATGCAACTGCCGCTAGCTAGTGTAAAAATATATATTTATACTCTGTTTGACAATGCTCACTGAGCAGCTCCTCCCCCCTTCCTTTCCCTACTAATTCCTCCTCCCCTATCTCCCTCCCTTCTACTCCCACCAGCTCTCCCCCGACCATAAGTTTTGCACCTTTTGTTATCTTTTGCTTCGTTGGAGATTGTATTCTATTGTAACAAAATTATAATTGAACTGTAACTTTTTTGTTTGTAAGTACTGTGTCCCTTGTACTACTGTTCTGATGTCCTCTTTGTGATGAGGTACCTTTGTAAATGAGCCTCTGGCTCAAAGGTTTCTAAACTGATGTTTAACTAAATAAATAAATAAATAAATAAATAAATACACATTTTGCAGTCTGTAGATGTGATGGACAGAGTCAAACCTTCAATACGATATGAAGGTAGACAGTAGCTTACCGAGGATTGCTTATGGTGGAGTCCTTCTTACCCTGTGGACTCTCTGGACACTCTAGACATGTACAGATGTGAGTGTCTCGGCATGTGGCTCTGCGCACACAGCCGTGCGCTTACCCTGCTTGCACAGGGTCGAGTTCTAAATACTATGTGACCCGGAAGTACTGAGCTGGGTCACACACCAATAGTGAACTACACAAAATTTAAAAACACTGCAAATAGTGTCCAAAACAGGCTAAAATGCAAGTACAAAGTAGAGCACACCCAGGTATCAAAGCAGCCAAATTCTAACTCTTGGGAGCAATTTTGTAGTTTCCTAGCTAGTAACAGGGACTACAGCTCCTGCAAAACTGCCTCCTGGGATGAGACCTCCAGCTGGAGACCCACAGGCAATACAAGACAAACTGCAACTGCTATTTTGAGCAAACTACTGACTCCCGTACTGTCTCACAGACCAATACAACTGTCTCACAGCACAGGGGGTCAGTATAATGCCGGCTCGGTATAGCACTTGCAGAAGAGTGAGTTCTAAATACTATGTGACCCAGAAGTACTGAGCTGAGTCACACACCCCAATAGTGAACTACAAAAAATTTAAAAACACTGCAAATAGTATATGAGACAGGCTAAAATGCAAGTACAAAGTAGCACATACTCAGGTACCAAAGCAGCCAAATTCTAACTCGCAGGAGCAATTGTGTAGTTTCCTAGCTAGTAACAGGGACTACAGCTCCTGCAAATGAATTTGCACAATGCAGATCTGCTGAGAGGCAGTTTCAATGTGGTCTTCCTTTTACACATTTTTGCAATGTGTTTTCCTAGAATATGCCTGCTGATTGCTATATACTGTATTTAGCCTGGATAGTTCACAGAAGATGTGGCATCTTATTTTCAGTGGGACTCTACACCTACACATAATTATGCTGCATCGAGTAAAATCAGAACATGCTGAACACTATTTTACATCTGGACTAGGCTACCCTGAATAAATACATTATAAATATGGTAAAATCATGACCCCACTGAAAACAAGATATTGCATCTAATCTGGGACATCCTGATTAAATATAGTGCAAAAATGTGTAAAATGAAGATCCCTATGAGAATGAGATGTAGCATCTCCCCAGTGCTATCCAGGATGCAAAATAAAAGATAAGATACATTTTTTTAGGAAATCTACTGTAACCTGAACTTAACTGTATTCCACATAACCAAGACTGACATAAACAAACAGTTTATTTACTGTTTTATAACGTATTAGATTGCAGTATTTATTTTGAATGTTGTGGCCATGAGGATGGTGTGCACAGTGTGTTTTGTGTGTGGGTGTACTGTATGTAATGAACTGTCTCAGACAGTGCTTATCAGATAGTGTCTTAAGAGGTTAGAAAAACAGTGTAAGTCTTTTTTGAAGATTCCTTGCTGAAAAGGGTGACATTTATGAGGCATGAATCTTTCTTGAAAGAGAATATCTGCCCAACTGAAGCTAGTGGCATTAAAATGTTTAAATGCTAAGTATTTAAATGTGCAAGTTGTTGCATTTCGAAGGGGGTAAACAAATCTCCAGTTTAACAGGTAAACAATATTTAACAAGCTGTTTCAGTTTCTTAATGGCCATCTGATAAGCAGCTTGGAGTTTGGTCTACAACATTTTAAACAGAAAGAAGGGAGTATTTAACTGTCAAAAGGGTGACATTTATGAGGTATGGATCTTTCTTGAAAGAGAATATCTGCCCAACTGAAGTTAGTAGCAAGAAAATGTTTAAATGCTAAATATTTAAATGTGCAAGTTGTTGCATTTCGAAGGGGGTAAACAAATCTCCAGTTTAATAGGCAACCAATTTTAACAAGCTGTTTCAAATTTCCTAATAGCCATCTGATAAGCAGCTTGGAGTTCTGTCTACAACATTCTGAACAGAAAGAAGGGAGTATTTTACTGTCATTGTGATTTACTGTTATGGAAGGATACACTGAAAAGTATTAAAAAATGTGTTCCAAGGTATGCCAGGTTTTTCCAGCTAAAGCAAGATGACTGTAGGCTCCACCCACAGCCATAAAAAGGGGGTTGCAGCTTTGTTCCATTTTACAAATAACTGTATCTGTTGTGTTTAGTGATGTCCACAACTCCCCACACATGCACATACAGTATACATAGTGATCTATTGTATCTTAACTACAGTAGCTTCTGCCTTCTTTCTGTTTCAGTTCCTTTATGCTCTCTTTGTTAGACAAACTACTGTGCATTTTTCATCTTCTGCAATCTGGAATAATGCTAGTAAGATATTCTTTAGGCATATAAACTTAAGTGAGAACCTGTTTTTCCACAATGTGTCTTCTTGTGAAGACTGGAAAAATTAAGCATGTTTTATGCAAAACTGCAAACAAATTATCAGTTTTCAAGTGAAATTGCTGTTGTGTATGGAAACCATCACAGGCCTTCAAGCAAAAACTTTGATTTTATGTACAAAATGTATTCTTTCCTTAAAATAGCAACTTGTGCAGAATATTTATTTTCAGTAACATATTTTTGTGGTGTTTTGGGATTTAATGAGAACATCCTCACAAAACTCCATGGCTGCAGCAATACTAGGTTCAGATATGGAAGCACCACTAGTGGTCGACAGTAAATTTGTAATATCCCACACAGTGATGGCACAATACCGACACTAGTATTGTGCCATCACAAAGAAAGTGTTTTTTGTGGGGGAGACCCCACATACCCCATCATTTAAATATAATTAACTACAGGCTGGAGTTGTTTAAGGAGGAGGCAAACACTGAGAGAGCAAGATCAGGAAAACAGACCATTACAGCAACTGCTGCTGTAATGGTCTGTTGTTAGGTTTAGTTGTCATGGTGTCACTATAAAGTGGGCCACCGGTCAGATATTTACAGAAATGTCACATTGTTTCTAAGGAGATTCTCTCTGGTGGCCCAACAATGACAGGTAATGCACATCTCTAGAGATATCACAGAAATTTCAGGTTATATCTGATCACATCTTTTACTGCAACTGTAAGTCAATTTTATTCATTCCTGGTGTGGAACAGCCTTTGCCTCTTTTATGCCCCCTTTCCTCTTTCCTTCATTCTCTCACTGTCTCTCTTCTCCTCTCTTTCTCTCTCTCTCTCTTACTTGCTCTTCTCTTCCTGCTCCTCTTTTGCTCACTCTCCTTCATCTGTCCCTCTTTCTCCCTCTTTTCTGTTGTCCTTTCCCTTTCTTTCTCTCTCTCTCTCTCTCACTCACTCTCTTATTTCCCTTTCCATCACCCACTGTTTCTCCCTTTAGTTTATTGGCCCCATGCCCTTTTCCAAAGCTCTGTTTTAAAACATTTCTTCAGTCCTTTACCTATAACTGTAAATTCCTCTTCTCCAGTCTCCATCTCTTAGTTCTATAGCCAGAACTCTGCTGTTAACCAAATGATCTGAAGCTATATTACTATCATTGCATTTTACAACTATTATATTTGTCATGTATCACTGTATTTTTATTCCATTGTTTTTCCCATTATATGTTATATAATTTGATCCTGTAAAATATGTTTGACTTACCTTCTATAAATGATGCTATACAAATAAAGTCATAGGGTTGGATTTTCAAAGATGGTGACACAGGCACAGTTCCTGATTTGGGGTTGAGCCAGCATCAGAACCAATGTGGCAAAATCATCGACCCTTATTTCAAATATTTTAAGTATTTGTAAAGTTAACCTACATTATGGCAAAACACAATACAGTTAAAGTGTATTATTAAAGCTAAAATAGTAATGAAAATGTGTTATTAGGTCTTTTAGAATGCTAACACTTCTACCCCATACTCCACTCCATGAATTCCCTAAAATTCCAAGGTTTCAAATATATAAATAACATTGTATGAGGAATAAGTTACACCCCATTATGAACACATTGTACTGTATGTTGTGAGACACAAGGCTACAGGATACAGTCTTTGGGCAATGTGTCTGTGTGCCACTCACAGAGTGGCTGCATCAGTACACATATTGCCCCAGACCTGTTGCAGACCTGTAACAGCAGCAGAGTCACAAACAGTGCCCCAATCCTGTATCCTGTGGCATTGTGTCTGGCAACATTTTGATAACTGGGAAAGAAGAATCCAAGGACAAAAGGTGCCCATTTTTAACATACAAGTAGTATTCATCATGGGGTATAACTGTCTTCCTTATACTATGCTATTTATCTCTGATGCTGAAACATATGTTTGAAACCTGGGTTGTGCGTGGTCTTTTAATTAAGAGGTGGGTTCATGGGTGGGTGGGTGGAGTTAGTATTCAAGAAGTCTTAAATCGCAGTTCTTACTTTGTAGCTTTAATAATTAACTCTAATTTATACATTAACAGATTTTTCTGCAATGAATTTCCTTTTTGCAGATAGATAGCCATAGTAGTTTGCTTTGAGTGGGGATCCCCGGCAGTTACAAACAGTTCCCTCCTGTTCTAGAAAATATTCACATAAACAAAATACTAAATTGGCCATGTTAAACAAGACACAGCAGATGGTAATAACTAGACCCTTCCAACAAAGTGTGGGTTTGTAAATGGATAGGAGGCCAAGTAATTGTCTCAAGATGTAAATTGCTGTGCCAACAGGCCAGTACTCAAATTGCTTCTTTTAAAAATAAAATAAAAACAAATTTTACATGAAGGGCTATGGACAAAAAAAGACTACAATGAAACCCAGAAAAAGGTATACGTCTGAGAGATCAGTAGAGGGTCAGCAGTAGAAAGAGTACAATTGCGTAACCCCAGTTTATAACAAATCTGAACAACATGTATTTGTTAAAAATAGTTTTCATGTTACTAATCTGTATTTTTGTAAAATGTATTAGAAAACCTTTATTTCTAAGGCATACCAATGTTCAGCATACAAAGATGCAATAAAAGTCTGTATTTTAAACTGTTTGCTTAATCTCTGCATTTAATAATGTGTTGTTTTAATGTAGTATACAATTATGCATTACCTTAGATAGTGTATACCATCATTAAGTAAAGCAGGCTGGAATTTGTGGAGATGGAACAGTACTCTAGGTTCTGCTATGGCTTTAAACACCATCAAAACAATTACCTAAGATTATAATCAATATCATGTAAATACTGACTCTATACCTAGTACTGTAGGTATTCTGCAGTCAAAGTGAACCATTAGGACAGATCTCAGGGAATCCTAGCAAGATCATTTCTGCTATTTTGAGATGTATTAATAATCATAAATAATAAAAAAAATCATGCAAACATGTAAGGAACTGTGCATCCTATTCTCATAATCCTGATGCATTTGCAACAGTTTCTGCAATTTACAATTTGTTGTACTTTTGGCTGCAACTGTGGTACTTGCATCCATTATTCAGAGGCACCTGCAATATTTGAGCCATACAATTAGACCACCTTTTTGTAGTCTAGCTTTATGGACAGAAGTGCACAACTGTGTCTGGAAAACAGATGCAGAGCTCAAAAATCCTTTATGACTAAAGGAAATGACATGTCCATTAAAGGGATATTGTCAACCTATCACAAGTCAGCTATGCCTTTTCATTATTCTTTTCTCCTTGCCCTGACAGCCCCCCCATTCCCCACCTCCCTAGCCCTGACATCCTGGCATTCTTCAGGGCTTACCTTAGTCCATCAGCTTCCCTTGACTTTCACCCTGGTGGGCCAGTGGGACCCCTAATACCACCATTGAACAAGGGAGGCAGTATAACACAGTGGTTTAAGGCTCTGCTGCAAACCTGGAGACCTGGGTTTAACTCCCACAGCCCCCACTTGCATACTGTGTGACCCTGAACAAGTCACTTAACCCCCTTGTGCTCCCAGGTCACACCTGTAAACAAGCTTCACTTTAGTGTGTCTCTCCTGGTTAAAAATAAATAAATAAAAGATCTAATGTGCTCAGATGGTACCTGGAGAGCCAGGTGCTGGGCCTGTTGGAGATCAGCATCTTCCTCCTGGCCAAGGAGCCATTTTGTCCTCCTGAGATCTTCCCAATAGGTGCAAATGTGCAATGCCATCTTGATGCATGACTTACATCAATGGCCCTCGACCTCCAGTGTGCCTTGATGGCCTTGAGCTGCCATATCACTGATATCCACCAGGTGGCAGGAATACCCTGGACTCTTCTGTGTGACCCCATCTAGATTTTTTTACTTTTTTCCCCTCCAGTCGCCACTTTCTGGGAACTCCCTTGATGACAACAGTCCAGCTTTCTCCCACCAAGCCTGAGACCTCCAGCCTGGGTCCTCCAGAACTCTAATCCATCCATGCCCCACCAGCCGGAGATTGCCCAGCTTGTAACCCCCAGGGCTGGCACACCTACCACTTCCTTTGGTGCTCCTTGCAATCCTATTGCACTGCAGGTGGAGATAAAGGCCATCTCCCCAGTGCTCAGAAGGCAGATGGCTCAATACCTCCCAGCTTTATTTATTTTATTTATTTATATTTTGGTGATAGGGTAGGCAAGCTGATCCAAAGGACCATTTTCAGTTGTGACCCGGGCCATACAGTGGCAGGCAATACAAGGTTGAAGTAATAGGCACAGGTTACATTACAGAGAGAGCAATATACACTGAGTAGAATGAAATCAACAGCAATGAAACATTACCCATAAAATCCACACAAGTTTCATAACAAATACAAGAGCGCATGCCTGGGTCTCGGATGCATGGCTGATCACTGTGGGAGTAGTCAAATCATAGATCCACACATCATGGATCAGTCAGGATATGCGCTGGTGCAAGGTGAGATAGTCTTATGGGGATCCATGTGATCCCAGGAAGGAGCAAGCAGCACTAAGTGTACAAAGTAGTAGTCAACATCCAGGTGGTGTTATGGGATACAGTATGGTTTCTATGGAGGCTGTTTGCGGGGAGGGTTGCCTAGGAGCATGCACAGATGGCCGGGACTTAAGCCACTCTCTCAGTTGCAATTTGAAGGACTGATGAGAGGGTGCAGTTCTGATGACAGGTGGAAGTTTGTTCCACAGAGAGGGTGCAGAACTAGAGAGGGACTTACTCCCCATGACAGCAGTTACTTGGGGGACTACCAGTGAGGGAATGGAGGAGTCTCTGAGAGAATGAGTAACCACATGGGCAGTGAGATTCGGTGATAAAGGTGACTTCAAGGGGTTTCTGAGAGAGGTGTCGACTAGCTTGCCCAAGGCATATTCATAGCGGCCATGAGGGGATAGCCAGCCTAGTGACTGATAAAGAGAGCAGTGATGAATGGAGTAAGGAACCTGGAGGACAAAGCGACAAATGGAGTTATATGTGGTACTTAGCCTGGGGAGAAGTGAGGCAGAGGTGGTTGAGAAAATTGGAGAACAATAGTCAAGAAAAGGCAGGAGGTTTCCCTTGGCGAGAGCAAGGCGAGCTTCAGGGGTCAGGAGGTGTTTGACCCGGTAGGCTGTCCCCAACTTCTGATGGACCTTTTTTACATTATTATCGATGTGGGCATTAAAAGTAAGTGAAGGATCAAGAGTCAATCCTAGATATTTGAAGGAGGATACTACATCAAGGGGAGATTCAGCAGGGGTTTCTATCAGAAGTGTGTAATTTGTTTTGGCAACCTTTGTGAGGAATGGCTTTGAGCCAAAAAGCATGGCCTTTGTTTTTTTCACATTTACCAGGAGTTTTTTTGAAAGGAACCAGTTTTGTGCTACTCCATAGTTGTTGGTGAGGGTGGAGGATAAGGTTTTGAGGAATCTGGCACTATGATAGATGACAAGATCATCAGCATAGAGGAGGGTGTTTCACTTTATGCTCTCTGCAGGAAGATTATTTATGAAAAGAGAGAACAAGAGATGCCCCAGTATGGAGCCCTGGGGTACCCCAGTGTGGACTGGTATGGTGGCAGAAGTAACCTTGCCTATTGTGACAGACTGGGTTCTCTTTGCTAGGTAGCTGCTGAATCAAGCAGCCGCATCCATGGAGCAGCCTATGTTAAGTAGGGTGGTATGTAGTAGGTGATGGTCCACAAGATCGAAAGCTTTTGAAAGGTCTACAGACACTGCACCTGTGGCCAAGCTGAGGTCCATGTTTCTAAGGACATGGTTGGAAAAAAAGGCCAGGCTGATGAGGTGCCATGTTGTTTGCGGAAACCATGTTGGAATGGGGTCAGAAGGTTGTAGTTTTCCAGATATTCGGAAAGTTGGTGCTGTACGATTTTTTCTAATAGTTTGCTTAGGTGCGGGAGGAGGGAGATGGGATGGTAGTTTTCCGGTGCAGTCGGTTCACCAGCTTTGAAAATAGGTACCACATGCTAATGTTTTCATGAGTCAGGTATCGTGGAGGATGAGACAGTGAGCTTGAAAATGTGGGTAAGTGGCCTGACAAGGGCTGGGGAGATGAGTTTCAAAAAGGAGGGATACAGGCCATCACTGCCTGTGCTGCCCTTAGCAGGTAGCCATCTTAGGAGTTACCAGTGATCCTGTGATCAATGGCCCTTAGGTAGCAAGCAGGTCAAGGTGGATAAGGATGTCTTTGGTGGTTATTTTGGACAGAGGTGAACTGAGGAGGGATTTGGTGGTGTAGGATGTGAGGTCGGTGAACATTTTGTTGATGGTATCTGCAATGCTTTCCAGAGGAGGTTGTGGAGTCAAAAACAGTGGTGGACTTCAAGCATGCACGGACAGTCATAAGGCAATTCTAGGGGTGTGGGTAGGAAGAAGTAGGCTGCTGGTTAACTAGGATCTGCAGCTTATCCATTAGGTAGGGAAATGGGCAGACCGGTGGGCTAAGCGTCCTTATCTGCTGTCAAATTCTATGTTTCTATGTTTCTAGATCATTTATGGGACCAGCAGGGGAGGTGAGTTCAGTTATTGGTTTGTTTGGCTTTGGGTTCAGGAGGGTGTTTATGGAGGCCCAGAATTTACGGGGGTTACTAAGTGACTCATTTTGCAGATTGGTAAAGTATTTACATTTTAATGTTTTTACCGCCTGTTTACAGGAGTTAGGAAGTGACCTGTAGGCATTCCATGAAGGAGGGGAAGGGGATGCCTTGAAGGCTCTCCATGTCTTGTCCCTTGCTTTCAATGCATGCTGTTACTGAGGCCTTCAATTGTCCCTCCCCAGAGAAGGTGAGCTGTCATTGGATGCTCAAACCTTCTCCTCCCCAGCCAACCTCAGTGCCTTGAGCTTGCTCCTGAACATGAGTCACCGTGAGGTGTGAGATGTGGTGCCCATCTCAACCCTTAGCACTGCTGGGCCTGCTTAGCTTAGATGTTAACAGAAAGATTGTAGTAAGGTACAGTTCACACATCTAAAAGTACCAAATGCAAAAGGGTAAATATTTACTAGTCATCATGACAACAACTATGAAATGATAAAAATAGTTATGACAAATAATAAAGATATTGATGAATTCAGGATGACTTGGATTTCTCAAGTTGAGGTTTGCTTTTCTTCATCTTTCTCCTACTCCCAGTTTCTCTGACTCTCTCTCTGTCTTCTTTCTTCAAATGAACACAGCTGCAAAGGTTAGAACTGAGCCTGGACCCAAATTAACAGGTTCAAAAAGACCTTACTTTTCAGGTGTGGATTTATGACCATGTCCAGCAGGGGTAGACAGACAGACCAACAGACCAGCAAGCAGACTGATGGATAGATACTGTAAGAAGATAGATAGATAGATAGATAGATAGATAGATAGATAGATAGATAGATAGACAGACAGACAGACAGACAGACAGACAGACAGACAGATAGATAGATAGATAGATAGATAGACAGATTGAGTTTGTAGATTGTACTGTAACTCCTAAATGTAAAGAAAAAGGAAACAGAATATAGTAAATCTCTACCAAGAAATAGGCGGATGATTTGTTGTCTGGAGTCTAATTATACTGTGGGATATTTATGATGCTTAATATTTCTAAGCGAAGTCTTCCCATGTTTCTAAGAAATGCCATTGAACTTTAATAAACATTACTAAAACTGTCAAAGCACTAACTCAATGTACAGTAAATGTAACTGAATTCAGAAGAAGTGTGGCTCTACCATTTGTCTGTATCAGTAAGCTAGGGAAAAGAAGATTGAATTCAGACATGTAGCATTTGAGGTTGAGGTGCTAGAGAGTATTTTGTTTCTCAAGATTTAATTTGGTTCGCCTTTGCTGGGTAACATGTCTCAGCCACCTCTAACAGAAATACAGAGAGAAAGACAGAGAAAGAAAAAGAGAGAGTGACATCTAGGGCAACAAAAAAGAGCATATTCTTTCTTTAACATTACTTTCTAATATGTTTGAATCAATTGATACTGACACTCAAGTAGCAGAGCATATACTTTACCTAAGCTAGACATGAGGCCACAACAATGCTGAGTTCCAGTATGCAAGACTAAAAGAACAGCAATGGATAGATCAAGTCTTCATTCTAAAACCATTCATTTTGAGCCAAGGATTATTCATGCTACAATATAACACGCAGTGAATGGACACAAGACTGATGGACACCACCAGAAATGGACCTGCAGATCTTTTGGAGAACAGGATGGCCTGTTTTGAGTAGGTTTTCTCATATGTCACTATCCATAATGATGCCTAAATCTAAGGTACATATTATAGGAAGCTCTATTATCCTTCATAAATGCATCATGATGAGGACTGAAAATATTTTGTTCCAAGTAGAGTTAGGGGCACATGGAGATAGAGAGAAGGAAGAGTAATGCATGATACTTGCAGAATGCAAGCAAAAAGTGGTTAAGTAGTGGATGCAGACATAGGCAGGGCAAAGGCAGAAACCAATGCAAACTGCACTTAATTTTTGGTTATTTGCTCTACACTTACTGTTTTCTGCCTACTGTAAATCCTGAGTTTCAGCATAATGTCATATTACTTTTATTGACTTCAACAGTGATTATTGTTTGTGAACAACCTTAACACTGTGATCTGTGCCTGGTCTGCATTCCTGCCTGTAACTTGTTTTACTGTATATGCAACAGCATCATTATATGTTACTTGTGTTTTCTCTTTGCTCTTTAATATTGGGATCTCATTTGCAACTCTGCTAGAAGATTGCCTTATTGCTCTACTTTATAATCTCATGGGTCATACCAAAAATAGGCATCTGCGTTATGTGGTGTGCTAATCTGGTTAATAAAAGATAAATAATTAAATACACTAGACACATTTAACTGAATTCCAGACTTGGAAAGAAATGAGCAAATTTCAGGAGTGGCAAAGAGACAGTTGTATAGAATTTGCCCAATAGGAATCCCCTCTTAGAAAGATGGATAGTTGGCAAGATTGTATAATGTAATTGAAAACTGGGAGCCACAGCCAGAAGTTTGACATCAGAGATAGCTTTATAGTGGTGAGCCTTTTTGTGATGGATCTATTGTGCTTATTGAAATTCTATGGAGTCTCAGCAGTGGTGCAGAATGTTACTTGCCATGGTACTCAGTGATAGGTCATATCATGTTACAACACTTCAATGGCTATCTCTCAGTAACTCTAGTTTATTTATTTGTGTTTTGTTCAACAGGTAAAATTTAAAGGCCTACTAGACTATTTTCAGGCATGACCTGGAAAAAAACAAGCACATCAGGACAATAGTTAATAACACCTGATACAGAGCAAATGCGATGAAGTTCTCACTGAACAATAACAATCATACCTATGTAGTAGTTAACAAAATACTCAAATGGTGTGGTGTTCAGTGAGTGAAATGGCAGCACTAATGTGTAGGGTGGCCAGCCCCAATGCTCAAACAGTACAAACCAAAAACACACATAGCACTAAATAAATGTCACCAGGCCAGAGACAGAGTTTGTCTGGAACCAGTAGGGATAGTAATTTTTTCAATTAACAGTTGGTCATTGCAGTTATCACAAACAGCATCACAGTCAAAAGTTGCACAGCATCAAGTCACAGGTGCATAATATAGTGAATAAAGTCCCTGGTTGGAAATGCAAACCAGCCTGCTTGCCCAACTGCTCCTGGCAGTTAGTAATGGTTAATCTAATCAACTTGCTGCATTTTAAACACAAGCTATTCTAGTTGTATATTATGTACAGACTGGGGAACTGTGATAATAATATCAGGATATCTTTGTTCATAACATCACCTATCCTTGAGCACCACTGCAGTGACAAAAGGCTTTTACAAAGGTCTCACAGCCACATAGAAGATTGATTAATAAGCTGGGTAGGCTCAGAATGGGTCAGAAGTTGGTCAACTTGGTGGCAAACTGGTTTGTGGGTAGAAAACAGAGAGTAGTGGTAAACGGTATACAGTCAGAAGAGATGCAAGTCGCAAGTGGAGTACCTCAGAGATCAGTTCTAGGGCCAGTCCTCTTCAATATCTTCATCACTGACATTGCAGATGGACTGGAGGATAAGGTTTGCCCATTTGCAGATGACACCAAGATCTACAACAGAGTAGATGATCCAGATGGGGTGGGCAGAATGAGAAGAGATCCGAAAAAACTGGAAAAATGATCTGAAGAGTGGCAACTGGGGTTTAACACAAAGAAGTGCAAGATCATGCACATAGAGGGAAAGAAACCCTGAAGCTACCTGTAGGGTGGGAGGAAAGTTGCTGGCAATCACAAGGGAAGAAAAATACTTGGGCATCATTATCACAGATGACCTGAAATCATCTAAGCAAACCACTAAAGCAGTAGGTAAGGCTAGAGGGATGTTGGGGTGTATTAGTACAGGTATCACAAGTCGTAAGAGGGAGGTAATAATCCCTCTTTACAAGACACTGGTTAGGACCTATATGAAGTACTGCATGCAGTACTGAGGTCATATGCACAAGGACATTAACAAATGGAGGTAATCCAGAGAAGGGCAACCAAAATGGTGCAGGGACTGCAGCAGAAAATATATGAGGACAGATTAACGGAGCTCAATATGTATACCCTGGAGCGAAGGAGGGAGAGAGGTGATATGATTGAAATATTCAAACATTTTAAAGGCATTAACAAGGTGAAAGAGTCTAACATGTTTCAGTATAAGAAAAATAGGACAAGAGGACACAGCATGAGATTAGAGGGAGGCCGATTAAGGGGCAATGTGAGGAAGTAAGTTCTTTTTCACAGAAAGGGTGGTGGATTCATGGAACAGCCTACCTGAGGAAGTGGTGGATATGAATACAGTGCAGGGCTTCAAACAGGTATGGGATAGGTATAAGGGAGCAATACAGATGAGTATGAATAAATAGGCCATTGACAGAGTAAAAGCCTATGGCACATTCAAAGGTAGAAAAATTAACAGATTGGATGGGCCTTGCGGTCCTTATCTGCTGTCAACTTCTATGTTTTTATACTTCACATAAAGAACTCTATTATTAAATCCAATCATAAATAGAGTTGATTAAGTAAATCAATAGCACCAAGTGGATTTCCCGGATAATGCTTATCATTGTTCTAGACTCAAATATCAAGTATCTGGACCATGATCTATTCACATTATCTGTGGTATCCACTCAAATCGTCCCCTTTCTAGACATTTCCACCAATATTCAGATATCTACACATCTTTAATCATAAATTAATAAAAGTGTACCTAATTTGGGAATGCCTGCACTATCTGAAATTTCTATTTAAAATTTCTAAAAAAAAAATGTGCTAACATTTTCCATTGTATAAATGAACCTATGGTTAATTAGTATTTGATGTCAAATGGGAAACATTGCCAATAATATGTAGACTGAACTGAGCATATAAATACAATTCAGGTATTTCCTTTATTTAGCTCCCTTTTAGCCATTTACTAAGATCAATCACATGGGATCAGAATTCTCCATCATGTGGTTCTCATTTGCTTTGGCTACATGACTATAAGTGGCATTGTAATCCTATGCTTGTGACATGGTAATTATTTCTACAGCAACTAGCTGCAATATAAGAAGAGGGTTATGATGTCATTTTGAGATGAGCAGCTAATGCAGATGAAGACTAAGTGGCAGAGATCCTATTTTCATGAAAATATCATAAGTAATATATTAGCGGAAGGTATATGAAGTAAGCTACAAGCTATGGCAGGGTGTGCTTTAAGTAAGCAATAACCCATGACAGGGTGTGCTGTTACTGGGGATTAATCAAGAGCCTGGGTGCATTGTGAGGCACCAGGCCGAGTGTCCCCACAACACCCGGGAGGAGTGAGGTTTGAAATTGATAGCCAAGTGTCTTTATGCTCCTAGGAAGTGCATTCAGATCCTTTAATATGCACCTGGAGTGGCTTATTGTGTTAATAAAATAGCTTCCTGTTCCTATGTATTATGTGTCAAGTGAAACGTTTTAAATACACATTTTTTACATCAAGTCATTTGTTTAAATACATTTTAAATGTCAAAATTATATACTGAAACAGTATCTCATTTTGTAGGTAATAAGACATTTTTGCCTTGATAATGAGGGCCAGTACATGGCTGTGCATCACTAGCTTTTTAGTGCATGGTCAGGTGATATGTCTCTGCCAATGATGTTTCAGGATTTTTCATTGCCATTTTATAAATGTAAGCTAAGCTGAGTCTACTGATAATGTCAAAGTGTTCCCTGAGGTGCCAGAGGCAAAGTCCAAAAAACATTCAGTTCATCATAAGCAGTCTGGGATCTAGCATAACTCTCTCTCTTTTCTACAAGTAGAACTCAGTAGAGTGACTACACAGAGTAATATGTAGGCAAACATAATTAGTATAACCATACTCATAGAATTCCTCATTCACCCAGGGTTGCAGGAATAAGGCAAGCACAGTATTTCACCCCTTCAAAATTGTCATCAACAAAAATATTATTTTTAAATCATTGGCATTTACATGAAAATGAGCAATTTTTTTTGTAATATTAAATTGAAGGTCAAGCATGAACTCTGTTGAGTACACACAAGCAGTAATTAGAAAATGATTTTGAATGGTGAGATTGCAATATGTGAAGTGTGACAGCTGAGTCTAACCATCCCAGCCAATGGGAATTTACATTTACTGTAGATGAGTACAGTTGCTGTCTCTGAAACAAGGTATGCCTGGTTTGATTCCAGGGCCTGGTACATACCTTTCATAGCCTGGTATTCCATTTACAGAAGATACCCACCAACAGGCAGAGTAAAAACATATGGTACTGTAGTAAACATCAAACGTGTTGCTGATCTGCTATTCTTACTATCATCAACATTTTATTTATTTATTTAAAATTGTGGTTACTGGGAAAGGCACACTGAGCTGGTGCTCGTTTCCAGGTGTGACCCGGGGAGGGGGAAGTGGAGAAAATGCAGCAATAATACAGAGGTGGCTGCATAGCAATAGGTATAATAAAATACAGAATGTTTTTCTAACTATATACAATAAAGTACAAGAAATATTGCAAATGTATACCATATATACAATAAAAAGAAAAGAGAATGAACAGTGGTTTATGATCAGGCAATAGTATTAGAAGCAAAGTGCAAGGAGCTGAAAATGAGTGGCTAGAGAGTTAAGGGAGGGGAAAGAAATCAGGGGAAAAGAGGGAGGTGTGGAGGATGTCAAGGAGGATGAGGAGGGAAGCAGAAGCAGCAGGTGGGGAGGGGTTTATGTGCTTTTTGAGGGATGCAGCAGTAGGCAGGAGGCTGAATGAGTGGGGGACAATTCCAGAAGGCAAAGGATAAATTGCCTGATTGTGAGTGTGGTAGAGGAAAGGTGAATGTCAAGGGTCTCTGGTATGAAGTGAGTAAGTTGAAGGAGCAGGACAGGGGATTGGTGACTGACATGAGGAGAGAGCTGAGTACAGGGAGCAGTGGTGAGTTTGTGAGAGAAGGTTTGTAGTGAAGTAACAGAAGACATTGTACAGTGGGTTCAGTTTGGAGAGAGTTGATTTGGGCATGGAGCTGTACACAACATCAGCGTAATCTATGGAGGGCACAATTACTGTAGTTTGGTGACAAGTTCTTTCCAAGTAGGGAGAGAGAGAGAGACTGTCCTTGTGTCTGTACAAGGCATCAAGTTTGGGCTGGAGCCTTGCATGGAAAGCATCAATATGGAGGGAGAAGTCCAGTTTTGGATCAAGCCAGATTCCCAGGTATTTGAAAGATTCCACAGTTTCTAATTTTGAGTCATCTAAGGAATGGAAAGGGGGGGAGCTTAGTCAGTTTCTGTGCAGTGCCAAAAGCCATTGCAACAGTTTTCTTTGTGTTGCATTTGAGTGAGTTTTTATTTTTAAACCAATGTAGTGCATTCTCAAAGTCAGTCTGACACAAATATTTAAAGATTTACAAAAATAAGAACAAATTAGAAAAAGTTAAAAACAACTTAAGACATAGCAATGTGCGCAATGTCTGCTATTCAGTTTTACAGAATATTTTTATATACAGGATTTTACTATTCAGTTTTCTTATGGAGATGAACTTAACAGGGAAAAAGGGTTCTACTTTAAAAGATTTACAAGGTATCTCTTTTTCAATAGCCTGTCAAGCAGTGCTCAGTCCCAAATGAGGCTGTATTTGCATTTATGTCCTTAAAAATACCCAGCTGCTGATGTCCACCATGACTTCCTTGTCCCTCAAAATATCTGGGGTGGAGAGTTCCTTTTCTATCTCCAGTCTGGCACATCCCACAATATCCACATTTGCTGTAGTAGACCACTAATGCAAGATATATAAGGCAGCACACAGACTGTTACCATAAAGTGCGATCTGCTTATGGTTCTGCACCAGTAGTCAGTTCATATCATGGGAGTTCAGGTTGCCTATACTGTACTTCAGAAATGGAGCTGCCTGCATACTGGCATACCTGCAGTGCTCTGTCAGTCTCCACGTAGAACATAGAGGTGATTGGGACATGTCATGCTGGAGAAAAGAAAGGTGGACAACCCAAGTATTCAGATGGTGGGGGAAGGGTTGGGAACTAGTCTGCAACTTGGTGGAGGGTTTAGGAGCAAGTTCAAATGTGGCCAGGGTTTGGACAGTTCTGTATAAGAGGTGGTTCTATAAAAGTGCTCCCAATAGGTGGCACTTCTAAAAGGCAAATCTTAACTCTCAACATGGGCCCTAAATAAATTTTGCCCAACAGATCCTGATATTTAGGTTCCAAAACAGAGTTCTGAAAGTAACAATATTTTGACACTTTAAGCATTCATCTTTAACCTCATATCCTGCATAAAAATTAAAGGATCAAGAGAGATTTCTTGTATGGGCATAATAAAGAACTGAAAGCAATGGCAAAGGATGCTTTAGTAAAGCAAGCAAACCATGGCTTTAGTAAGTGAAAAGTATGATACTTCAGCTAAGACCCATCCATTCTTTAAAACTGTATTCAGCCCATGAGTCATTGTGTGTTTAGACTGAACAGATCATCTTGATTACTCTTCATCAGTATGACAATGAAGATCTTTCTTTGAGTGATAAAACTGTTGACATTTTCCATGGCTACATGTACTGCATATTTAATGAAATTGAGCATCTTGTTTATGAATGTTTTGGGTAGCTGCTGTCTGTTTACTTAAGGAATGTAATAAAATGAATTCTCTGGCAGCACAGGGCCAATATTAATTGTTTTTCCCTTTATTTGCTTCTGTTGATCAGCCTACATTGTTTTTACATAAAATGCCAGAACAATATAGTGGAAATGCTAGTATTACTACTACTCCAACAAACCACTGGAAGGAAAACAAAGCAGGCACTGGTCCATGGAGTTTGTTCTTTCTAAATAGTTTCAATATGTTACTGAAGACTATATAACTTACAGTACTTTGCTGCCTTATTATTGTTCAATAGTTAAATCAGCACTGAACAATAGAAAGGTATGAAGCAGGAATTTAATATTAGTAAGATCTGTAAATGTTCAGTTTCTTTGTCACACATTGAGTACTACCATCTTTAATAACTCACACCTTTTCTGTATATTTTCCTGAAGTATGTATTATAACAGATTAACTACACTTAGCTAGGCATAAAATAAGGAAGTACAATTATCCTGGCATTCTTGTAGCAAATATAAATGCACTCAACCTTTAGCCTTGTGGTTCATTAATGTTACCAGAACCCTTAGTAGCTTTATACCTTTTACTATATAGTTGGGTAGTTTATTTCTGAAATAATCAACAGGCTAAGCTTGGAAAAGTTGGCCTCTGGTCTGAACTTCTGCATTCAGACACTCACATTCAAAACTCAAAGCATATGATTTTAATATTAGAGCTAGATTTATTTTTTTATTTTTTAATGAAAAATATCCCATCACAACTCATAAAAATACAACAGGTACCAGTTTTTATTGTACAAAAATAAAGGTAACTAGGAATTCCTATAAACTGATGTTTCATAATCAGAAGTGTATTTGAAATGCATCTTTTTAATTGAGCACTAGCAACTTATATTATGTTTCTGAGCCCATACACAGAAAAGGTAGGGCATTGAATGTTCTGGTCAATGAAGTCTCTCTCCAAACTGAAACAGGAACTGTGCCACCATGCTTATAGCCCACAGATCCATGTTCATAAGTGTGGCAGCCATCTGCACAGACGGTTACAGTTTCTCCCAACCTCCTCTCTCTAGAACTGTTACAGGCAATGGGAGTGGAAAAGTTATAATCAGAGTAGGTCAGTTGACAGGGGTGTACATAGGGTAATGCAGCAGAAGCACAGCTCAAGAACTGGAATTTGGCTAGCAAAAGGTATCACTGAACACCAGGGAATGTCTTGGGAAGTAAAGCTGTATGAATGGTTGTTGGATAGCCTAGAATGCTGGACATAGGCCAGAAGAAAGGGATGATTAGCTCAAGAGTGTTTATGAGTTTATTTATTTTTATTTTTATTTATTTCAAACTAGGATTACTAATACCTTTGAGCCGAGGCTCTTTTACAAAGGTTCCACGTCAGCATGTGCAACAGTCATCATTTTAGTTACAAACATATAGTCATTGACTTACAGACATGTAATAACCAGTACAAAGACTTGAGCTATGAGCAAAACAAGGTAAGGGGGTGGGTGGTGGGGAAGTGAGGATAGGAGATTGAGGGGAAAGGAGGTGCAGGGGGTAAGGGGAGTATGGGAGGTGGTTGGGGCAGGGGCAGGATTGGAGATATGGGGGGAGGTGGGTGAGGGTGGGAGACAGTGCATTCAGGGGGCCTTGTCGAAGGAATATGACAGGTAAGGTGCTAGGGGTGCAAAGACTGACTGTAAGTGCTGGGTGCTGGGGCATTTGCAGCTGGAACACTGGAAATGTTAAGATGGGCAATTGCAGGATACAAGCAGTGAGAGGCACAGCTTGGACTTGAAGAGGCTGAGTGTTGGAGCAGTTGCTATGTTGCTGCCAAGAGAGTTGAGCCAGTTGGATGCCCAATAGGTAAATGATCTTTGTCCTTGGGTTGTACGACATCGTGGGATATGTAGTAGATGGGAATTGGATCTCCTTGTAGTGACGTTCCTATGTCTAGGCTTAAGGAGGGCACAGACACCAGGTGGGGCCAGACCCATTATAATTTTCTTGGCCGTGATGTAGGTTTGGTATTTTAAGCATTTGTCCAGTTGAAGCCATCCAGATTGGGAATAAAGGTCACATGTGTGGGTACGGTGATGTGAGCCAGTGATGAGACGACAGGCCTTATTCAGGGAGGTTGCGATACGTTTGAGAGCAGATGTAGTTTCAGACCCATATATGATAAGACCATAGTCTATGATGCTGCTGATGGAGCTTTGGACAGCCACTGCCAGTGCTTCTGAGGTTAGGTGTTTCCTGTGCCGGAATAATATGCCTAACCTCGCATTGGCAGACTTTGCAACATTGCTGATATGCACAGCGTATGAGAGGTGGGGATCAAGGGTGATGCCGAGGTACTTGAACGATTGTGTTTGCTCTAGGATGGCTCCTTGTTTGGTTGCAATGGAGAGGTGGAGTTGTTTGTTTTTGTTGTGAGGGCTGCAGAAGACCATAGACTTGGTTTTTTTCTGATTGAGAAGCAGTTTATGATTTAGAAACCAGGATTCGATGGAGGAGAAGGCCTGCTGAAGTTTATTATGTAATTTGATTGGATCAGGGTCTGAGGAGAGGATCACAGCATTGTCAGCTTAGAGAATTATTTGTTATGGGCAGCTGTCTGGTAGTGAGTTTAAGAATAGGCTGAAGAGGAGATGTCCCAGAATGGAGCCCTGGGGACTACTGAGTGGACGGTCTAGGGTCTGAGGTGTATCAGTGTTTCTTACTGTTTGGGACCATTCTTCAGGTAGCTCTTAAATCAGCCAAAGGAGAGTCAGTTGACAGCCAGTGTTCTGAAACAGGACAAGCAGGAGGCGGTGATTAGCGGTGTCAAGGCTTTACTTGTCAATGTAGATTGAGCCTAGTAGTTCACTGGAGTCAAGTGCATTGTAGATTGTGCCAGTGAATTCGAGTAGGGCTGTGGAGGTGCTGTGACCTTTGCAGAAGCCGTGTTGTTGCTTGCACTGGATGTTGTACGTATCCAGGTATTCTGTGAGCTGGTCCGAGACGATGCGTTCTAGTGCTTTGGAGAGTGGGGGTAGTAGGGAGATAGGTCTGTAGTTGTTGTGGGCAGTTTTGTCACCACTTTTATGGATTGGGGTGACAGTGGCAGATTTCCATCTGTCCAGGAACCGGCTAGGGCTGAGGGAGAGGTTGAAAATTCTGGTCAGAGGACTAAGCACTTCATCAAGTGTGAGAGACAAGATTTTGAGATCGAGGGAGTCATTAGTGAATCTTGATTTACCAAGGGCTTTGGTTACATATTTACGCACTTGGTGAGCCTTGACTGCTTTGAAGTAGAAGTGGGGGGAGCTGGTGGGAGTAGTGTTCATTGCGGACAGAGGGGCTTCACCATCTTTGGAGTAGTCTTGGAGTAGGACAGTGCTGAGGTCGGTAAAGGCTTTGTTAAAGGTATCGCAATGGTTTTTGGGTTGAGGGTTGTGGTTCCGTTGATGTTGAGTATTGATGGGGGGTTTGGGTGGATTCCTGGTGAGTTCCTTTATGTTCTTCCAGAATTCCCGACCATTTCCCCAGGAGTTTGTGAGGGCATTAAAAGGGTTAAAGAGGGAAAGGTTTCATGGTGGCACACCTGTTAATGCCAGGGTTATGGGATGGCATAGCATGTCTGACTGTTCATCTGGCCAGTTGGAGTGGGTAGGCATGGGTTATGGTATGGGTTATGGTAGGATCCCTGCCCAAGTGGCCTGTGCCCCCTCCACTTCCACTTTACACCACAGATTTGACATGATGCATGGCATGTAACCATGCCCCACCTCTGTCCCAGTCCCAGCCACCCTCTTGTGAATACACATGCCAGGGGGTCAGGTGTGCAAGGGTCGCCATCCACTTTAGTGCATGTGCAGGGTCTGATGGCACCCTCAGTGCATGGAAAGGACATGTACTAATGCCTACATGCCATGTACTGTATATGTGGCACACAGGTTTTGTAAATAGAACCCAATGTATGTAACATGAGAGAAAGGCCTGTGACTCTTGTTGTTCATGGCATAATTGGCGTTATTACCACTTATTTATTTATGTATGTAGTTTCATTACCTGAGTAGATGCACTAGACAATAAATTGCCTAAATATCAACATTCCCGTGTGAGTGTGTATTGGGCTCAAGGAATATAAGGATATCATTTCTTCTCCAAGGATATCTGTTTTATATTAAAATCAATTTACTTCATAGTGATTTTCAACCAGGCATTATTAGGAAAACTTAATCCTAGCCATGATTTTGCTGTTTTAAAAAGCAAAAAGTAATATTTTCTGGAATCAGAACACTTTAGAAGGGGCATATACTGAATATCTTTTGCACATTTTCAATAGAAGGGAGACGTTTGTTAATGATTGCATTTTAGTAAAAGTAAGGCATCCCCACCATGATTCATGAAAAAAAGTTTCAGCACCCACAATCATATTAGCCATGTTAACTTATTTTCTACAAGTATTAGTCTTCTCTCTCTGTGAAAATGTCCCATTGATAGAGGAGACAATTGTGGGGTAAGAGTGATTACAGCAACATGTATTGCTGCTGGGACACACAAAAAAATTTACTTTACATTATACATAGCCTCAAGGCTGATGCATTTATAGTGATAGTTTCCTTTATAAGGTGTAAAACTATTCTTGAAATATTTGTTATGGTTGGAATACACAGCCCAAGTAAATGAACTGGAATGGGCATTTAGTTATAACATTGCTTCAGACAGGAACTAAAAAGTGGTCACATTTCCATATCTCACAGACTTAAGGAGTTGTTTTCCTTTACTGCATTCATCTGAATTTTTAACTATATGTGAACTACAGATTTTTTTCTGTAAATGAAATAATGTATATTTCTAAATCTAATGTATGTTCTGTTGCACTGTGTACTGTATTTTACATTCAGTGGTATATAATGAATTACAATGAAAATCCTACAGTAAGTACTGTATATAATCTACCAACATGAGCACTTGTAAAATACATTGGGTTTACTAGCTCCTTTTATGTCACCAGTTCCCTGGTTTAAAAATCTGCCTTTTAATCATGTTTACTTTTTTAAAACATGCTTCTGATGTCTTAAATTTCATTAGTTTGGTGTTGAACACATTACTTACAAACATGTTTTTCCTTTGACGAAGGCTTCTATGTTTGGAATACAAAAGATATTGCAGTTCCAATAAAATATGTTTAGAGTTTTCATTATTAACAATTATGAAATTATACTGTTGAAGCAATATGTTTTCTGATTTTGTTTGGAACACCAACAGTAGTCTGGCAGTATAGCCCTGAGGTTAGAGTAAGAAGCTATAAATGAGCATGGCTCATCCCCCAGACCTGGGTTTGATTCTCACAACCTCCACTTGCATACTGTGTGACTCTGAGCAAGTCACTTAACCACCACACTGCTGCCAGGTCACCCCTGAAAACTGGCCTTTTGCCCAGTGGGTCTTGCCCAGCTACCAAAGAATTAAAAAAAAAATAACAACATCCAGTAAGGTGGTGACAGGGTAAGTGTTTCTTATTCTCTAATATCCCAATGAATGAACACTTCCTTAACAAAAAATGTTATACTCAACTTTATTCCAGAAAAAGTATAGTAGTTGCAGTGTGCACATAAATTGTTGAAGTTTTTTTAACACCTTTGCCTATGAAATATATATCTTACCACTCTGTACAGATGCATGAGACAGAAATGCAGGTAATGTATCCATCCAAACCCAGCAGCCATCATCTAGCTATCAGCATCCACACACTGGCATTCACTATCTCACAGGCTATATTTCTGAGGGTAAGAATTCTGCCTAGAACACCAGGAATATCCCCTAACCTTTTGAGAGATACCATGAAATGTTTAACTTTTAAATAGATGACCACTAGAGGTGGACAGAATATAATGGTGAGAAAGTGGACAGAGGCAAATTCTGAGTGGTTTCAATTTGGACCATCTTTCTTCAGTTCAGGGTTGGGATTTCAGTTAAAGTAATAAACATCATATCCTAATGAAGGAAATAGCATGGAGGGAAAGAAGGCTACAAATGGGATGTATAATAGCCTTGAAGACAGCAGTTAATATTTATCACTCTAGCTTCCTTGCAGCATGTGCTGTTGGCGTGGCAAAGCTAGGGACAGCTGTATTTGTAGTGGCATTATTGGGTCTGCTACCCATTAAGGCCACAGTCCACTGAATTAAATTAATACACATTAATTGCTGACCTCAAGGCTCATACTCCCCTGCAGTCTGTTTTGAATCCATGTCATATTCTGCATTCTCCTTGACCACATTGCTTTTCAAATAATACCCCCTCAAAAAATTCATTGTACAGTACAGAATACATTAAAATAAGTGAAACAAGCTTTCTTCTGTGTGCTCTGTACTACTGTACCATCTCAGCAGCAATGCAGTGAAACAACAGAAGCTTTAGTGCTTCCCATTTTTAGCAGAAATCCTTGACATCCAAATGGCTTTGCAGAGTTAATTAATGTGGGAGTAATATGTTTTCCTAGGTTGGGGTACAATTGAACACATTAATAAAGAAAGTCTGCAAAGCCAACTTGATGTCTGTGGATTTCTGCTTACTAGTGCTGGGTCTTCTTTTGTCTCACTTACTGTAGATGTAATGTTCTAGGATTTTAGCAAGGCTTTTGATCTAGTAGTGCATGATAATCTAATTAGTAAAGTGAAAAATATGGGCATTAATGGCATTTTAATAGCTGGATTTTCACATTGGTTGGAGGGAAGGAAAAATAGACTGGATAAATGGGCTTGTTCCCAGTAAAAGGTCCTGTGCTGGGTCCAGTACTGATTAATATCTACAAGCTCTTAGGGTGAAATAGAAAATTAGTAATCAAATCTGAAGATGAGACTGAATTGGGAGGATAGTTGAACATTGAATACTGAGGACAGCTAAATCTGCTACAAAGTGATTTAGACTGAATACTTTAAGTTGTAGGGTGGATAGGTGGACATGAAATTCAGTATAGGAAAATGCTTGTTTATGCACATGGAAAAGAGAAAAGACTGTGCTATTTATTACCTTAATGGAGAGCTACTTAGGGAAATGGGAGGAAAGGGACTTGGAAATTGTAATAACAGGGGACCTAAAACAGAGGCACTTCATTAGTACTGTACAAGGTAGCTGTTCAAAAAGCAAATTAAATAGTAGGTTGTATTCTAAGGAATTTAGCAAGCAGGTCATAGGAAGTTATTGCCCAATTTTACATGGCAAAAGTGAGCCCTCAGCCAGTGCTGATGCTTGGTAATAGCCCCTGAACTATTTGGCTTTTCTTTTCAACAGAGGCAGTATAGCATAGTGGTTAAGGGCACTGAGCTGCAAACCTGAAGACATGACTTTGAATCTGATACACCCCATATGCATACTGTGTGACCCTAAGCATGTCACTTAACATCCTTCTGCTCCCAGGTTAAACAATTTTCCCTTCCCTTCCTTAATCGTTTGGCACAAAAAACAACATTTTAATTAGTGACTTTTTGTAAGTGATCTTTATGCCCTGTTAACAAGTGTCCACTGAAAAATTGCTCAAAACCTAGATCTGTAAAACAAAAGGGTGGAGGAATATACATACATATATATATATATATATGGTGATAGATAACTATGTGTCGGTCGCTTTCGATATCACGATGCCTTGGTGTGCTAACCGGGCCTAAGGCATGCGATATCAGAGAGCCGAATGCGACACCAGAGTGGTTTTATCTATCTTATAAAATGTCAAAATTGTTTTGAGGGGGTAAAGTGCAGGTGTGCGGTCGTGCTCTGATATACGCACAGTCATGTGATGCTGGTCAGCAATGATATTCCTGCAATTTCCTACCCATTTTATAAATATATATATATATATATATATATTATAGTGGCATGGTAGTGCCACTATAGTTAGGGTTAAGTACTCATTTAAGGTTAAAGTCTGAAATTGTGCAGGTTAATAACTTTGCCACTGTATGACAGACTTGCCTGAAATTGCAGGTACAGAGCAGCACCATATATCTCTAGATCTGCCAAGTTTTTAATGGTTGGATATATACTGTAGTTGCGGAGTTATGAAGCAGAATAGAAAGTCATAGTTACGCTTTTTGTGCATTCTTTGCTCACTCCTACAGGTCGATAGTTTGTGTGACCAGTATGAAACCTTCAGAGAACATGCAGCCAGAGTTCCATATGCCTTTCAAAGATTTCATGAAAAATATTAAACAATTCAAACGTTATTCAAAATAAGTTTCCCATTATAGTTAATGGGAAACGTTAACAAAAGTTTGGCAGTGTCGCAATGCAGTTTTAGTGTCACAAATTACCTCTGTAGTGTCATGTGTCAGCCATTTTGTTTCAGTTATTGGTCACAGAAATGTTTGGCATTTAAATCTGGGACCCAATAGGGACCCAATCCTTTTTGTGTTGACCTAGTCAAGCCCTGAGGATGCTAGCCATATCTTTTTTTGGGGGGTTAAACACCCCAGAAACATGTTTTTGAAATTTTTGTAAACTGTAGTTTCACAAAGTAGTGTCGAACTTGTGACACTTTCATGATTTTTTTTGCGAAAGTGTCGTGATTTGAGACACTACTTTGTGACACTATGCCCAAAAGAATAGGAAATCTTTACTGCTCTGTTGCAAAAGAATGATTTGGTCTTTTGGGCTGAAATGTGGAGGGAAGAAGCCAAGATCCACACATGTGCCTTTTGGTGGTTTGGTGACAAAATATTACAGGGCTGCAAAAGTTACGGTACTCTGAAGTTGATGATTTTTCCATAGGTTAACATTATGTCATCCGTCCCACCTTTTCGGGGCCCATATCTTGAAATGCTCTGAGATACGGACGTTTCATCAGAAAAATGCTTAGCCCTGCCCCAATATGAGCCAAGTGTAAAACTATCTAGGAAAGTCATAAATTATATGAAATGTACATTTTTTTTCTATGCCATATGGTTCCTGACATATAAGCAATTTAGTATTCCAATTGTTCCTTTTCTGTGCCGAGGCTCATTATTATGCATACATTCTTTGTATTCATTGTGTTTCTCAATGCAACTTTTTTGGGGAAAAAAGGTGTGCGTTTTCATTACTGTTACAGTTATTTCCACTTGTGTTTCCATAACCATTTGCATTAGTGTTCCCATCAATGCCACCGTGTGCATTACTCTTTGTGTTTTTGTTTGCACTTGCATTTGTGTTACTGTTAACATTTGCATATCCATTACTGTTTTTGTTTGCATTTCCTTTTGAGTCACCATGTGCATTTCCATTTGCGTTTGCATACACAATTCCGTTTGCGTTTCTGTTTGTGTTTCTGTTTCCTTTGGCATCATCGTTGCTGTTACTGTAAGTGCTATGCTCCACCACATTACAGCGTGACCATTCATGTTACGATTTGCATTTCTGTATGCACTTGCATTTGCATTTCTATTTTCATTAACGTTTGCAATTGAATTTCTATTACCATTTACATTATCGTTACATTTGCTTCACCATATGCGTTACCATTTGCACTTGCATTTGTGTTACTGTTACTTCACTATTTATAGCACATTCTCAAAAGAAAATACATGGCAAAAGCTCCATGTAATGCATCAGTTAGGGTTGTTCCACAGTGACAAAGTGAGGAAATTGATGTTAGGATTTCCACCCTTGCACCCTCTCCCAACCCACCTCCACCAACAAGCATCGGGGTGTTGCTAGTGATTGGTCCCAGCTCCCACCCCATTTTCCTATACTGCACCACCTCAGCTTGTTTACATATGGATGAGGTGAGAGTTAGGACTGACAATCCCAATGCACACCCGATGCCTGTTGGTGGGGGCAGGGTGCGGTGGGGTGCAAGGGGTGGAACCCTAACATCAAATTTCTCACTTTTGTTGGTGTGGAACAACCCTAACTGAAGCATTAAATGGAGTTTTTATCATGAATATATATATGTGTATATATATATATATATAAAATTTGTCAAATGGCTAATTATTTATGGTGTCCAGAACCGACACTGACCTAAGCTGGAGTGTTGTCAATTTTAGGCACCTAATTTAACATAGAACATTGACAGAATAGACAGTATCCAATGAAAAGCAAATAGAATGATAAGAGGACTACAGGAGAAAAAAAACAACACATACAAGGCTAGACTAAAGAGTTTGGGTACATTTAATTTACAGAGGTAAGAGAGGATGAGGGGTGACTTTATTGCAATATGTAAGTTTTAACAGGATCAATATTTGAGATTATCTCACTGTGTGACTAATGGTAAAAGAATGTTTCCACTAGGAACTTCATTTGACTTCATGTTGGGCTCATAAATTAGGTTAGGCTTCAAGAATTCATCCAAATCTTTTCATCTCCCAGTGTGGTAATTGCCATTGGGTAAAGCAGACTACAAATAGGGATTAAAAAAGCCCTGAGATCAGCAGTGAATATTAATTACTGTAACTTACTTGTGTCAGGTACTATTGGTATCTGCTGTGGACTATTGTTTGAAGAGCTGAGGCAGAGTCTGAAAAATACATTAAAACCACCATTGCCCAGTCTGTGCTACAATAATAATTACTGCAGTTAAGCCAGAGTTTAAACTAAAAAGATGGAAGTAATAGGATGAACACAAAGCCTTATGGGCTCACCCCATACACAAAATGTGCAGTGTTCTAGTTTAGTTTAGTTTAGTTTAGTTTGTATTGATCACACTGGCACTGAAGCATTCCTTTCAGGCACAATACAGTGAGTTGAAAAATACAGTCATACAGAACTGAGAGGGCCAGGCGGTCCTTTTCAGTTGACAAATTCTATGTTTCTGTGTTTCATAACATAATTACAAACCATAATACAAAGTCATTAGACAAACATTTAGAAAACAAGAACTAATATTTGATCATTTTAAATATTCATATAAAGCAGTGCTAAATGCATCATCAGATTACAATGTGTGGAGTGTTGCAGGTAAGTTGTTCCACTGGAAGGTTACCTAATAACTTAAAGCTGATTGGCCCATATTAGTATGCATATACTGTAAGGAATTATGAGTCAATTGTTTCCTTATGATCAGGATTTGTAACTATAAGTGGAAGGTTTCAACAGACCTACAAGGCACTGTGGGTGCTGTTTATGTAAAATTTTGAATGTGAATTTAGGAAGTGCAGACTGGCCCTGAGTTCTGAAAGCAGCCACCGTGAATCTATTTAAATGTATGCAGTGATATATTCTGTTTCTCAAGGATGAGGTAAATTTAGTTATTTTATAATGGAGGACTTTTTGTAAAAGATAGTCTTAAAAATATTGTCAGTGACTACTGAGCCATCAGCAGTTATTGGTAAGAGATTATAAATTCCAGTCTGTTTTTTTTCTTAATACTCCAGTGTCAGAAATGTGTTGATCCATTAAAGGTGGCCCAGTGTTTGATGTAATGATGAGTTAAGCAAGCAATAACACACAACGAGGTGTGGTTTATTGCCTGATAAGAGCACGCCCAGGGGTGTACTAAGGCACGAGGCACTTGCGCTGAGTGCCTTATGCCACTGGGCATGCTTTTATGAGGCAATAAACCACACCTCGGAGTGTGTTATTGCGCTTATAAAATGGGCCCTGCAAAGTGATTTTTGTAAGAAAAAAAGAAGAAAAAAGTGTAAAATATTTACAGTATATATAAAACATTTTGTAATAGGTGAAATGGAGAAAAATAGTTCCCTTTGATAAGTGGTTCAGGCTCCTTACGCCCACCAGAAATGGTAGAGATAGACAATTTTATTTCATATTACTGTCTTTTGTTTAACTTTATACTGTATTTTGTGGTTTTAGGAAGATTGGAATCAGGAAGCATTAAAATAACAGGAAACTGACACAGGCTTTTAGGCAGAGAGCATGTCCCTTAGGAGCCTGTCACCCCCTTGCAGTGCACCACAAGCACCTACACATATTTTATTTCCTTTGCTTTTTCCCCTTCCTCTTTGTCTATGTTTTGCTGTTTTAACATAGAGTGACAGCATTCAGTATTATTCTGTCACTATCGTTGGGTTTTTCGGCAGCGAGCGTGACCCTCATGAGCCACCATATGGAGTGCGTCCAGTTTTTTCATTCATGCTGAAAACGGCCGTTGAACTGCTGCTTTCAATAGCAACAAAGTGCTTGTGTGCTGTGCTTTGAAAAATATCGGCAAAGCGGGTGTTTGCCATGACTTACTAAATTTCGGTAAGTGGACGAGTGGGTCTGTGATTTATAACCTTATGTCATGTTACCGGTGTGACAGCTGGGACTCGAGAGTTTGAGAAGGTGCTCGTCAGGGTGGGGCTCAGACTGCAAGCAGGATGTTAACATACCAGGGTACATAACTTACAGGAGAGACAGGCAGGGGAGAAGAGGGGGAGGAGTAGCACTCTATGTAAAGGAAGGGATAAAAGCAACTGAACAAAAGAGTAAACAGGGAGGAGAGGAGGCACTGTGGGTCACCTTGGAGACTGGAAAGGGCACCACAATCCGCACAGGGGTTGTGTACAGACCCCCATGTCAGGGGGAAGGAATGGACAAGGATATGATGGAAGGCATTCTTAGAATGGCAGAGAAGGGAGATACTGTTGATGGGAGACCTGAATATGCCAGATGTTAACTGGAGCACATTTGCTGCAGCCACATCCAAGACAGGGCCATTCTTGATGCCCTACAGGTGGCAGGCATGAGACAGCTAGTTTCGGAACCCACTCATGAGGGAGCAATCTTAGACCTCGTACTCTCAAATGGGGGCAGTGAGAGGATCTCAGATCTAGAAGTGGGTTGCCATCTGGGGACAGGTGACCATCAAACAGTGTGGTTCACGTTAAACTCAGCTACAGAGCAAGCCATACAAAAGTGAGGGTACTGGACTTTAGGAGAGGGCTGACTTTGGCAAGATGGGAGAGTGCCTCAGAAAAGCACTAGCAAACAGGCTAGAAGGAGGTGTGGAGCAACAATGGGAACTATCAAAACTGCCATCACAGAGGCAACAAGCCTTTGTGTGAAGCAAATAAACAAATCAAAACGAAAGGAAAAGCCACTATGGTTCTTGAGAGGTGGCTGTGAAAGTCAGGAAGAAAAAGATAGCATTCCGGAAGTATAAGGAAACACAGAAGGAGCAGGACAGAGAGCTGTACCAGTTAAGGCAGTAAGAAGCAGGGAGGGAAGTCAGAATAGCAAAGGCCCAAACTGAGGAAAAGATAGCCAACTCAGTTAAGAAGGGGGATAAAACCTTTTATAGGTACATCAGCGAGCGTAGAAAGACAAAGGGAGGGATAGTGAGGCTGAATAGAATGAACGGTGGGTGGGCAGAGGGGGACAGTGAAAAAGCAGGAATACTGAATGAATATTTCTGCTCAGTATTCACAAAGAGGAGGGAAGTGCCTAATCAATTAACAGAAGCACTCTTGATAGGGGTTCGATCCCAGTCCTTTCACAGAAGAAAGGGTTCTGCAAGAACTCCTAAAACTGAAGGTGGACAAAGCAATGGGTCCTGATGGAATTCACCCCAGAATTCTAAAAGAATTAAGGAAGGAACTAGTGAAACCACTGGCTACTCTTTTTAATAAATCATGGGAGGATGGTGTGGTACCCGAGGACTGGAGGAAGGTGGATGTGATTCCCCTTCACGAAAGTGGGACCAAGACAGATGCAGGAAACTACAGACCTGTCAGTCTGACCTCTGTGGTAGGGAAAGTGATGGAGTCACTTCTGAAGGAAAGAATAATTGAGTACCTAGAGGTCAGTGGAGCACAGGATCCAAGGCAGCATGGGTTCACAGTGGGAAGGTCATGTCAGATGAATCTAATAGATTTCTTTGACTGGGTGACCAAAGTAGTAGACCAGAGAGGGGCTGTGGACATGGCCTACCTAGACTTTAGCAAGGCATTTGACACAGTCCCACACAAAAGATTATTAGTCAAATTAACCAGCCTGGGAGTGGGTCCCAGGGTGGTAGCCTGGTAAAACATTGGCTGGACAACAGGACAGAAAGTATTGTAAATGAGTCCACTCTGAAGAAAGGGTGGTTATCAGTGGGGTACACATGAGGGTTCAGTATTGGGTCCAGTCCTTTTAATGTCTTCATCAGTGACATTGCAGAGGGACTGGAAGGAAAAGTATGCCTTTTGCAGATGACACAAAGATCTGCAACAGGGTTGATACACAAGGAGGCGTGGAAAGGATGAAAAGGGACTTGGCAAGGTTGGAGGAATGGTCAGACGTATGGCAGCTAGGATTCAATGCAAAAAAGTGCAAAATAATGCACCTGGAAACAAGAACCCAGGGGAAGAATACACAATGGGTGGGGAGGTAGTAACAACAACAAAACAGGAAAGGGACCTGGGGGTAATCATATCAGATGACCTTAAGGTTAGCAAGCAATGTGAGAAGGCAGTAGGGAGGGCCGGGTTATACTGGGATGTATAGGGAGAGGCATCGGCAGCAGAAAACAGGATGTTGTTATCCCTCTGTACAGACAGTTGGTGAGACCCCATCTGGAATACTGTGTCCAGTTCTGGAGACCTCATCTCCGCAAGGACATAGACAGGATAGAGGCAGTCCAGAGGAGGGCAACTAAAATGGTGCAGGGTCTGCAAGAGAAGCCGATGAGGGAGAGACTAAAGGAGCTTAATATGTATACCCTTGAGGAAAGAAGGAGAGGGGGACATGATAGAAACTTTAAGTACCTCAAAGGAATCAACAAAGTCCAAGAGGGTAGCATCTTTCAGAAAAAGAGACTTGCAAGAACAAGGGGACACAATTTAAAGATAGAAAGAGGGCGGTTCAGGGGCAATGTGAGGAAGTATTATTTCACAGAGAGGGTAGTGGATGCATGGAACAGCCTTCCTGAGGAAGTTGTGGGGTCTAAAACTGTGGGAGAATTCAAGAATGCATGGGACAGACATAAGGCAATTCTTGTGGGGGGCAGGAAGATATAGGCTGTTGGTTAACTAGGATCTGCAGCCTATCCTGTAGGTAGGGAAATGGGCAGACTAGATGGGCCTAGCGGTCCTTATCTGCCATTAAAGTCTATGTTTCTATGTTTCTGCAACTAGAAATAATCAGGATGGTAATTAAATTATTTTTGGTGCACTATTAGCCATTGCTAAGCTATTTAAATCACAAATTGTAGTGAGAAAAAAAATAATGTGACCTACTGGGAATGCAATCCAGGCCTGGTGCTCTAACTGCTTTGTCCAGTCAGTAGGTGCATTATTTTTAATTTCCCTCAGTCCTTGTGCCTATCTTTCATTTGCTTGAAAAGATCCTTTGTTAGCCATTTTGCACTGTCTTCATGGAATGTTAGTTAGTGAAGTGTGTTTATAAATAAAATTTGAAAATTCATCAATAAAGAAATCCAAGGCAACATTTACAATATGAGTGGCTCCCAAATAACCCCAATTTATGTTAGATAAGTCATTAATCTATTATGTTACTAACTCCATATGAAGTCTGAACAATGCATTGCTTAACCTGACACAAAATGGCCAGCCAGGAATAAATTAGTTAGACAATTCTGAAAAAATGAATTCTGAGCAATCCAGAAAGATTTTTTTTCTGATGGTTTGGGTTTTCAGAGGGGAGGACTCCATTAAATCAATATCAAATAGTAGAATGATTGCTAATAGCTTTTTATTCTGTCTGAGTTATTCACTATAATTCAGTCAAGCAATGTGTGTTTCTTAGTTGTTGAATTCGGTCTCATAGGTTCTGTTATAACTTGTTTTAAGCCTGCATCATACAAAATTAGGTTTGCCTGTGTTAGGGGGCAAACACTGTTGTCCCAGTGCTCCTGACAATGGGGGTAGCTCAGAAGATTTTGGAAGGGGAGGGGGCGGGGGAATAGGATGACTCAGAGGTGGGAAGGCTAGAGGACAGTGATGTAAGCACAACCTCACAAAAGGGTAGGGGCTTATATGGAAAGACCAGGTAGCCCATTGGCCCAGAAAAGAGAGAGAGAGAGAGATAGTGTGGGGCCAGGGGTTTAAAAGGTGATGTCTGACCTGGAATAGCCTCACTTTTCTGCTACTTAGAGTTTTTGATTGATTTTCTCTGAGCAGCACATCAGATTCATAAATATATACAAAAAATGGTTTTCCTCTTTTTTGGCTTAACATGGAGACACTTTCAAATTTTACTCAGTTGCAAATTTTTGTAGCATCTGGAATTGGCTGAGGTGTTTTGTCTGCAGTTCAAGAAGCAGGAGTGAGGACTTATTCCCAATTGAACAGGTAAGGTAGTGTTTTATTTGGGCCAAGCAACTGGGTGGCATGGTAATCAAAATATTGATGTGAGACAGATTTCTGCATGTGTTTATAACTCATTTCTCTCTGGCTGGATTAATTATGCCCACTCCCTAGAGTTTTAGGATGCTTTCATTCGAGCCTTTGGTGAAAGGGGTTGGGGTTCTTAAGTCTGTTTTCGCTCAGACAGGGGGAAAATAGGAGCTGCTTACATTTTTGTTTTCACTAGCCCTCCTGAATGCCCAAAGCTGTTCCCTGAACTGTGGTCAGATGATGGCCAACTGGAGTTTTTCTTTATTGTATGTAGGGGCAAGAGTCTACTTAAGTAGGAAGCCCACAGGAACAAAGGTAGGGGGCCCAAGAGAAAAAGTGTCCAGCAAACAAGAAGTTAGGCAGAGGAAAGGAAAGGATCCTGCCTGTCTTAACCGACAGGTGGTTTATGGGTGAAAGGGATAGTGTTCAGAATTAATTTGGTCAGACAGAGGCCGGGGCCCAGCATGTGGCATTAGACGCCAGGAGGTGTGGCTGGGGAGGTGAATGCCGGGCTGCTAGTCGCAAGGAAGCAAATGGTTTCAGTAATCAGATGGAACATGGCTTGGAATCTCTCCACAACAGGATAAAGTTTAAAAAAAAATAATAACAGCAAACAGAGAAAGGGAGTGACAGGTCACCTGGCCAAACAACAAACAGAGAAAGAGTGACGGGTCGCCTGGTCAGACTGCTTCTGGCAGAGGGGTCTATGGGTGGGTCATGAGATGCTTGTTTGCAGTTAGAGGGGTCACTGAAGAAGCATACAGATACCCCTCTAAGGCTGCAAACAAATTTGGCTGGGAGTCCTAGGGGTCAGAAATGAATTTAGAGAATAATTTTATTTTATGTACAGGACACACTAGCCATTGATTTTGGGAGTTGGGAGGTTACTGCACAGAAGGGCACCAAGTAAAAGGGAGGTGAAACACAAAGGATAACACAGAGGCATTTTTGGCAGAAAGGAAGATGTTTGGAGGAGCATGGGGGGGGGGGGTTCCACCAGTGAAACTTAAATGCGGCCACTATTTAAGGACTTACACTTGGAGGGCAGTCATCTTAGATGCTCCACACGAGGCCACCATCTTGAAAGAGTAGGGCTATTACAGGTGCGGAGAGATGGAAGGAAGCAGCTGCTATTTTGGATAACATTGGTCGGCTGCCATTTCGGACTCAATGGTTACTTCAGCTAATTTTAGCCAGGACTTGCCTTTAGCCACCAAGCTCACACACTGGCACAACAGCATAATGGATCACTGGGGCTTTTAAGGAGGGAAGGAATAAGAAAAGAAAAAAAAAATTAAATAAAGCTATTTAACACATTACACCTAGCTTAGCGGTATGGAGAAAAAGCTGTGGATGTACTGGGGCTATCATATTTATTGTATTTGAATAGGGGCAGGTTATATCCTACCCCCCCAAAAAAAAAGAAAACTCATACAATTAGATAGATGATTGCAAAAATTCCACTGATGCTGGGTTTTAGAGAAGGAGTTTAATTCACTACTTCATTTGTTCATTTAAAAAAATAATAATACTATTAGAGTCAAGCAATAATTAAATCATTAACACAAGGTTTGGAACAAAAATACAGGACTGACAGCCTCAGGGAGCCCAAGCTCAGGTACTGGCCTTGGTGACTTGGTAAAATGGATTCCTTTTGCAAAAAAAAGAAATCATAATATGTTGGGATACAGACATACAATGAACATATCAAAGTTTAGTGATTTTATTAAGAATAATGAGCTGACACGGAGGGCTGGGGGCACACAAAGGCCCAGATATTCAAAAGGGTTGCACATGGTGCAACAATGTTGTGCCATGTGCAACCCACTGATGCACCCCGGTGCGATATTCAAAAGGGAAAAGTGCGCCGCACAAATCCCAATGCGCCGGAGTGCATCAGTTATGTATGCAGGCACAGGTGGGGGGGTGTGCCCATGCATAACCTGCACAGCTTGATATTCAGCCCAGGATGTGCAGAGCCATGCATGCGCAACCTCTACTTGCACCTGCACAAAGTTAAGCCAAAAAAAAAGGAACAAATAATGGCCACCCAGAGGTGAGCTGCCGCATTGCAGGACGCACCTGCTGCCACCTGTGAGTGGCCACCTGAGTTCCTGCTGCACCTGGTGGCACCCCCCCATGCCCCATCATGGGCATCTGTTTAAACAAACCCCTCCTCCAATATCCTTGGTTATCCAGTGGACCGCTACGTGCCTGATCGCGGGCATGTGTAATGAAAGACTTCTCCATCCAATATCCCTGGTGGTCCAGTGGACTGATCGCTGCCCGATCACAGGCATCTGTTTAAATCACCCCCCGCCAATATCCCTGGTGGTCCAGTGGAATGATCGCTGCCCGATCACGGGCATCTGTAAAACATAAAAAAAGTCCTATTACCCTGATGGTCTAGGACCCTCCCCACACCGCCCACTGAGTCCCCACCACGCTCCCCAGTCAGCCAGTGGGCAGCACCCACCACCTGCCTCCCACCACCCACTGACTGGCAGCTTGGTAGGGCTGCATGCCCATTGGTTCTGGCGTGAGCCAATGGGTGTGCAACCATTCATCACATTCCAGATATGTGAATGAATCATTCACATATCTGGAATGTGTAGTACGGTATGGTTGCACACCCATTGGCTCATGCTGTGAACCACGGGCAGCCCTACCGAGCTGTCAGTCAGGTGGGGCGCGGAGCGGCAGGTGGTGGGTTCCTGCCGCCTGCCGCTGACCAGGGAGGAGTGGGCGGGGGCTCTGTGGGTGGGTGGGAGGGGGTACCCAAGACCACCAGGGTAATAGGATGTTTTTATGTTTTACAGATGCCCACGATCGGGCAGAGTGCAGTCCACTGGACCACCAGGATATTGGCCGGGGTGATATAAACAGATGCCTGCGATCGGGCAGCTATCGTTCACTGGACCACCAGGGATATTGGATGGGGAAGTCTTTCATACACATGCCCGTGATCGGGCACATAGCAGTCCACTGGACCACCAGGAATATTGATGGGGAATATATTTTATACATATGCCTGCAATCAGGCGAGAGAGCGGTCCACTGGACCACCAGGGATATAGGATGGGGATCTATGCTTTCAACAAATGCCCACGATTGGGCTGCAGGGGGCGTCAGTCCCCGATGGCTGCTGCCTGGCAGGGCGCCAGGCACAAGTCACCGGGGATCGGCACACCTGCATGTTAATCGGATGCAAATGGGGCCATAATGACATGCAAATGGCCCCATGTGCACCTTGCATAAATTATGGCCCCATTTGCATGTCCCCTTTTGAATATCGCAGGTGCTGTGAATGGCGCAATGGCACTTGTGCATCGGCATGCTCCATTCTGGCCACTTGCACTGGCGCAGTGCCACTGTGCCATGCACAGTGGGGGTGGCCAGGGTGCAATATTCAAAGCTGCTGAGCCATAGTGCAGCTCTGTTGAATATCGCCCAGGCCACACCCCTGCGCAGCCAAGTTGAGCTGCACCCATGCTTGCACCACAGCCTGGCGCAGTTTGAATATCAAGGCCCAAGGGTAAAATTAGGAGGAGGTTTACTATTAAATAAAGAGGCTAATGTTGTTTCTTTATTTTCAGCTTTCCTCTGTTTATACTGTAAAGACATTAACTATGGCACCCAGGAAAAAATGGATTATGAATGAGGATGCATATAAGGTCATTGTGGAGTTGGTGTACAAGGCCAATAAGAGTTGGGAGCTAGCAGAGGACAAAGAGCCTGGGAGGGGAGAGAAGTGAAAGGCTGGCAGAGGAAAGGGGGGCAAGGGTGGGAAAAGACCAGCACTACAGCCAGCCGGCCCAGCACTGCCAGAACCAGAATTGCTCTTGCCTCTTCTCCCACAGCCAGTGCTTCACCCCTTTCCTGCTCCAGAACCCACCCCAGAACCCCTACCTCTTCTTGAATGCCTCCCATGCTTGTTCCATCAGGTCCTCTGCCTCCACCACCTCTACCTGTGAACCCACCGACACCAGACAATGGTGGGCTTCCTGGCCTGGGGCCAAATTCCACAACAGAACTAGTGTCCAAACCAGGTAATGTGGGTTTGACCATTGGTAGTAGCATAAAAGAATACATAGAGCAGGTGATTGGCTCATTAGGTGATGATGGCTTGGGGCAATTTGAGAAGTTATTGGCAGTCATAAAAGGGAAAAGGCAAGGAGCCATGACAAAAGCCCATGGGTTTGGGAGAGGGTATGGGAACAAGGGAAGTGGGAACACGGGATGAGGATAGGTGAGCATGTTCCTTTAGCGACAAAAGAGAAGATTTGGAATGGGAGTTCATGCATGTTTTCACAGTGGTTAGCAAAGAATCAGTGACAAAATATGGATGAGGATGCATAAAAAAAAGACATGGCAACAGCCATTGTCTTATTGGGAAAGGTGGATTAGAACAAATCCATGAAGGGAAGATATGAGATGGATGGTCCATGGCTTCACCACCTATTCGGCCATAGTAACAGAGAAAAAAGCCTGAATTGGTGATACCCCTTCAAACATACTCACTAACAATACAAAAGGCCAAGATGAGAGGAGGGAATAACTGGCTACAGTATGATGAGATGTTTCGTCAAAGGATGGCTACATTGGGGACATGAGATGGAACACTAAGAATCAGACCTATGGCTGGATTGCATGACAGACACAGTCAGTAATGAGAGTGAAGGGGAAAAATTCACCCTGTTACAAAAATGTTGTTGGGGCTGCAATAGGGTCTTCTGCTTGTGGTCACATTGCAGATTTATGCATGCATGCTCCAAGTGCAGGGGCAGCCATCTGGTCTCAAAATGCAGAACACATTGGGTTAACAGAGGAAAGGTGGGGTTCACTCACAACCAGCCCAATCAGCCCTTTTGAGGGGGCACTCGAGTTTCAGGGGACAACAGTGGGGGAGGGGCTTCAGGGGAAGGGATTACAAAGTGGGTGGGGCAGAGTCAGTAAAGATGGGATAGAAAGCGCTCCAAAACATTACAGTCACCTTCAACAAGTCGGTGACCCCATTAAAGTGAATATTTTGAGCAATGGGTTCAGGAATACCTGAACAGGGAGGCCACCAAAAAACTAGTGGAGGGATTTAAGAGGGGCTTAAATTTACAATTTAAGGGGCCCAGGACAGCTAAGGACTCAACGAATTTAGGATCAATAAGGGGAAAAGAAGGGCTGCTGCTGCAGAAAATAGAAAAAGAGAAAAAGGCCAGGAGGGTGGAAGGACCATTTGACAAGCCACCTTTTCATAATCTGAGGGTATCTCCTTTAGGCCTAGTACACAAAAAAACAGCTAGAAGAATTTGGGATGATACACCACCTGTATTTTCCTGAAGGGGACTCCATCAGCAAGGTAAAGTATGCCACATTGGAGGAGGCCATACAGATTATTAGGGGCATAGTTGGCAAAGACTGATATTGAGACAGCATTCAGGTTGCTACCAATGTGAACAGAAGACTGTGACCTACTGGGTTTCAAGGTCGGCAGAACTAGTATTGACAAGCAGTCATGGGTGCCTCCTTTGGCTTGCACCATATTTGAGCTCTTTAGCAGCTGCCAACAATGGGTTTTTAAGCATAAGTCAGGTTACAGGGTCATTACTCATTACCTAGATGACTTTTTGTTAGTCAGCAGGGGAAAAGAGGAAGCAGAGCACATGCTGGCATATTTTCAAAAACTGCACCAGGAACTTGGGTTATCCTTAGCACCAGACAAAATGGAAGGTGGAGGCGGAAGCATTCCACCTACCAGACAAAAAAGTATAGAGGCTCAAGGAACACTTGGTGAAGCATAGACGGTAGAGGAGGGTCCAGTTGTGTCAGGTGCAACAGCTTATTGGGCACTTGAACTTTTCCTGTAGAACAATTTGCCCTGGTCAGGCATTTACTCGACGCTTGGCAAGAGCTGCAAAAGGGGCTAACAGATGATGCCACTGGGTAGCTATCTCAAAAGGCACTAAGGATGACCTACAGGTCTGGGAAACCTTCCTCCAGGATTTTAATGAAAGATCCTTTTGGCAGGATGACTGGGTTTTCAAAACAGACCAGGATTTGTATATCGATGCATCAGGTGCGCTAGGCATGTGGGCTTATTTATTGAGTAAGTGGTGTTTGGAGGTGTGGCTATAGAATGGTGGTAGAAAGGCTTGACTACGACATCACCCTATTGGAGATCATGCCCATTTGGGTGAGCACCTTAGTTTGGGGGAAATAACTACACAACCAGAAAGTCACCTTCTTGATGACAATAAGGAGGTAGTTGAGGTGCTCTACAAAAGGAGAGCAATGTCTGAATTGGTCATGAGGTTATTCACGACAGCTAATCTTACAAGGCCTTAAGCTGAGCATGTCTTTTTAAGACTAGACATATTGACAGGATTCAGAACACAATAGCTGACAGCCCTCCCATCTGCAACTGGACAGGTTGTAGGCCATCGATGTGGGCAGAGGTGCAAAAAGCACCCAGTACTACCAGATATTTTGGAGATTGGCTGTAAGGAGCTGAATTGTTGTTTCATAACCCTGGTCACCCAGGACCCTAAAAGCATATAAGAGAGTCTGTCGGATGTTTCAAAAATTCAGAGAGGGCCAGCATATGGAGGTAAGTAGGCCAGTCACTAATGACAGAGTCAGAAAGGATATAGTACACAACTGGGAAAGAGGGGTATCTATAAGAAATAAATGTATGCTTATTTCTTTATTTTTCTTTCTTTTTTTTTTGGAGGGGGGACATAATGTGATAAGAGCACAGAGCAATTACAGACTAAGATAACTGGCTGAATTCATTAAGCTTGTGACTGATAACTGCCTCATCATTATATAGTATATGTCTGTCTTTGCTACTCGTGGACTTGATCTAAATTTTTGGGCTGTCCAAGAGTATAAAACTTCCAAATGTTAAATCTTATTGAATGTTATCAACTGTTTATGTAGACGACTCTGAATTTGTTGTTTTAGTGTAATGTATAATGTATTGATATAATTAAAAAAAACTGGAACAGAGGGGTAGCATACACAGCCATGGGTGTACATTTGACAGTGATCAGTGTAGTTTGTAGCTTAAGAGGGTGGGGGACCCCAACAAAAACCATGCTAGTCAGCAGAATGATGCAAGGGTGGGGGAGCATTAGGGGCAGAACTGAGAACAGTAGGTGACCAGTTTCGGGGATGCTATTACAGGGACTAATGAGAGTGCTAACCAAGACATGCTGGTCAGTGGATGAGGCCATAATGTTTGCAGCCATATATTTGGTGATGTTCCATGGGGCATTCAGAATAAGTGAGGTAGTACGGCATGGAAAAGGGGAGGGGTCAGAGGAATTAAGATGAGAGGACACAGCCTGGGACTCAGGGGAAATAATTTTGGTTATCAGATGATCAAAGATGGACCAGATGGGCTTTGGGGCCAAGCAAAAGACCAGAACAGGCCAGCTGTTCATGCACAGAGATGGGAAACCAGTGACAAGCTATCTGGTGGTGCCCATTTTGAAAAAAAGATTTAAATTTTTGGGAGAGGACCCGAAGAGGTTTTCTTCACACTCATTCAGGATTGGGACAGCTTCTCAGTCCATGGCAAATGGTGGGGTCTAGTAGAGATTTACAAGAATTGGGGCTCTTGGCATTAGACAGCTATAAATGCTATGTCAGTCCATTAGAAGCTTGAATACTAATGTTCTCTCCTTTTTCTTTTACAGGAGCACACATTCTGGGTGATACAAAGGGGGCAAAAGAGCCCATTATTGTACTAAGGGGGATAAGAGGAAGTCAGAACAAAGCTCACACCTGTTATCTTCTTACCAATATGGTCCAAGAAGTGATTAGAAGTGTGGATTTGTGGGCACTCATTTATTTATTGAGTGAAGAAGACAGCATCAAGGAAGCTCAGGGGAAAGCAGCTGTACCAGGACCTGAGGCAATGTAAGATTACCTGGAGCAGAATCAGAGGGATGAGGTGGCCCAGCTATTACCTGTCCTTCGGGAGATGAGGGAGACAGAGCCCACACTGGACATGCTCATCATTCATTTAGGAGGCAATGACATTGGCACCAGACCCTGGTTGGATATATATTTTCAATTAAGAGATGATGTTGAAAAAATTAAGAAATGGTGGCCAGCAGTAACATTGGTCTCATCAGACATGGTGCCAAGGAGGGTATGGTTGCATGCTCATAGCCACAGGGCTATTGATAGGGCCAGGAGACGTATGAACCAGAGGGTAGGGCTGTTAATTTGATCCATGGGGGGATGGGTGATAAGAAGTGGCATAGAAGAACAAGATGATCAATTTTACAGGGAAGATGGGTTCATTTGTCCGGTATGGGTACCAACATGTTTAACTCTGAGATTACATTGTGTAGAAGCTTGGCAAAAGCAAATAGGTTGATGGGGGTATGCCTGTCTTCCATCACAAACTGGAGACGGGCTAGTGGAAAGGTAGAAGTAAGCAAGAGGGGGTCGGGGGCTGGGGGTCAGGTGGACTTAGAAGGCTGCAGAACTGCAGAGAAAATGAAGATCGGTACCAGTGTATACCAGTACTGGGAGAATAAAATAAAAGGGTCAGAGCAGCCCACAGATGTACATCTGGGGGAGAAGAGAAAAGGAAGAGGTATAAAATGTGTGTGTATATATATATATATTATAGTGGCACAACCGGTTAGGGCTCAGTTGTCACTTCTATGTTAAACTCAAAATGTTGCACATTAATATCTTTGGACCCATTCAACGGATTTGCCTGACATTTGGTATGCGCAGTGGGGCATGGTATATCTCTTGATCTGCCAAATTGTGTTTTGGTCAGACTTACGGTTATCCATTTTTGGAGGCAGCTTTTTGGATTTTGGATGTGACCCTGCATGGCCGTTGTGTGGTGTGCCACTCTGTGAGATGGCTTAATTGAAAGAGCGTTGGTGGCTGAACATGCCACTTTTCATTTGGTGAAAACATATTAAGGCATTCAAAAGTTATGCCACTTTTAAGTTCCCATTATAAGTCAATGGGAAAATTTATATGCATGTTTTGCGAACAAAGAATGGGTTTCTGGCCATCTTGTCCCACCTGGTGATCAAAGAATTTGCAGTCTCATGGTTCAAGAATCTTTCTCCCCCAAGAATTTTAAAAATGCTTTGATCGTGAGGTTCGCTATCTTGTTTTTAAATTTGCGATCGGAAAAAGCACAAATATCTCAGCTCAGGGGTCACTTCTGAAGTAAAACTTGGATGGGTTTTACTCAGGGGACTCCGATCTATCAAGCCATGCCTTTGGTTTCATCCAAATTGGTCAAAAAATAGAGTTATAAGCTTTTAAAATCTTAATTTGTGGCTCACTAACGATCTTTGAACGTGAGCCTGCAAATTCTTTGATGGCGAGATTCTTTGATCGCAATCTTGAATCGTGACCTAAAAACACAAATATCTCAGCTTAGGGGTGGGCTAAGGACACAAATGAGGGTGGGTTTTGCTCAATAGGCTTAGTTCTATTGAGGCATGGCATTGGTTCGCTTTGATACGGTGAAAGAAATCGCATTTCACCATTTTTTGTTCTTTGATCACAAGCGTGCAATTTGTTTGATCACGAGCCTGCAAATTCTTTGTTCACAAGATTCTTTGATTGTGATCGTGCATCGCGAGCGAGAGATGAGATGGCCAGATTAAAAAATGTATTTTCTCAGCCATGGGGTGCCCTAGGAAGTCAAATGAGGGTGGGTTTTGCTCAGAGGGCTTCGTTCTGCTCGATCTGTATAAAATAAATAATGTTTTATATATCCCTGGTAGTCTAGCCCCCCCAATCTGTATACAAAAAATAATGTTCTGCATATCCCTGGTAGTCTAGTGTCCCCCGATCTGTATATAATTAATACTGTTCTGCATATTCCTGGTAGTCTAGCGCCTCCCCCAATGTGCATAAAATAATGTTCTTTGTATCCTTGGTAGACTAGCACCCCCCCGGTTGGTATAAAATTTATACTGTTCTCCATATCCCTGGTAGTCTAGCGATCCCCGATCATCATAAAATGAATAACGATCAACAATTCCCTGGTAGTCTAGTGGCCCCTCAACCAGCCATGCCAGTCCAACCAGCACCAACCCACCTGTCCCCAGCTGGCAACTGGCACACCCACCTCTCACTTCCATGGCCAGCCGCTGACTGCATGCAGTAGGAGCGCTACTGCAAAGAGGCACTCAGAAATTAATTTCTGAGTGCCTCTTTGCAGTATTGTTGCTAATGCACACAGTCGGTGGCTGGCCATGGAGGTGAGAGGTGGTTGTGCCAGTCAGCCAGCTGAGGACAGGTGAGGGTGCTGGGTGGACTGGCATAGGCTGGGTAAATACCAGACTACCAGGGAATGGGGATCGTTATTCATTCTATGATGATCGGGGGGTCATAGACTACCAGGGATATGCAGAACAGTATAAATTTTATACAGATCGGGGGGGTTGCTAGACTACCAGGGATGTGGAGAACATTATTTATTTTATGCACATTGGGGGGCCACTAGACTACCAGGGATATGGAGAACAGTATAAATTTTAAACAGATCAGGGGGGCCACAAGACTACCAGGGATACGGAGAATATTATTTATTTTATGCAGATTGGGGGGCTTGCTAGACTACCAGGGATATGCAGAATATCATTTATTTAATACAGATCAGGCAGAATGAAGCCCCCTGAGCACATGGAGCACAATAACCTGTAGGCTTTTATTTTTTTATTCTTTTATCACGAGCGTGCAATTTCTTTGATCGCGAACCTGCAAATTCTTTGATCGTGAGATTCTTTGATCGTGATCATGCATCGCGAGCGAGGGACTAGATGGCCAGATTAAAAAATCTATTTTATCAGCTCAGGGGTGTCGTAGGAAGTCATATGAGGGTGGGTTTTGCTCAGGGGGCTTTGTTCTGTTGAACCATGGTGGTGGTTTACCGCAATTACTTAAATTTTTTGATTAATAGCATTTTTTATTCTTTGTTCGTGAACCTGCAAATTCTTTGATCTTGAGCCTGCAAATTCTTTGATTGTGAGATTCTTTGATCGCCATCTTTGATCGTGAGGGAGGAACAAGATGGCCAGATTTTTTATAATGGACTAGATAGGGAAAATTTACCAATCTTTAACATTGAATATCTCGAAAACGGTTTGGTCTTTTTATTTAAAATTTGGAAGGTGTTTATGGCTTTCCTGTAGATGTGGATTATGGTGTTTATATGTCAGAGAAAATTTTTTTTGCAGAGATAGTGTGTGACGCACTTTACGTGTTGTGGACAGTGTTTTGCATTGTACTGGTGGCTTGAAATTGATAGGGTGCCTAGCCTTAGTGTCATGGATCTAGTTTTCAGTCATTGTGTGTGTTAAATGTCAACAGGTGTGGAACTGTGCCACTCTGACAAATGAAAAATTCAAACTTTGACTTGTTATATTTCGGAAACGGTTTGGTCTTTTTACTTGACATTTGGAGGGTGTTGACGGCATGTCCTGTAAATGTTAATAGCGGTGTTTACATGTCAGAAAACATATTTTTTGAGGAGATTTTGTGTGGCACAGTTTACATTTTGTGGACAGCATTTTCTATTGTTCTACTAGGTTAACATTTGTTTGGTGGCTGGCCTTGGTGTTGTTAATGTACTTTTTAGTCATTGGGTATGTAATGTGGCCCGACACTTACAAGTTGGTGGGAACACGGGGCCCTTTGGGCTCTGCACTCCCCCAACTTGCTTAACTTTCTTTTCTATTCTTTCTTAAAAATTAAGGAAATTATATGCAAAAACTTAGTTAATGCATCAATTAGGGTTCTTTACAGTGACAAAGTGAGAAATTTGATTTTAGGATTCCACCCTTGCACCCCACCCCACCCCGCCCCACCAACAGGCATTGGGGTGTGTGTTAAAGTTATCGGCCCTAATTCTCACCCCATTCTCCCTACACTGCACCACCTCAGCTTGTTTACACATGGGATGGGGTGAGAGTTAGGACCGATGACCCTAATGCCCACCTTGATGCCTGTTGGTGGGGGGCGGGTGGTAAAAGGTGGAACCCAAAATCGAATGTTGATGGAATGTATAATGGAACTGATATGATATGACAAGGATGATATCTACATGGGATTTTGGACCATGATGTTGATTTTACCTGTAAAGCATTATTTTAAACTAGTAAAATTATTTGCCAATCTGAGCACCCACTAAGCAGTGTGTCTGTGCCGTCACTGGACGGGGAATTTGGGGACAATGAGGTTTGTCTGTGTTAGGGGCAAACACTGTTGTTCCAGTGCTCCAGCCAATTGGGGTAGCTCAGAAGATTTTGGAAAAGGAGGAGAAGAGGGGAAGGAAGGGGGAAGGGCGGGGGATAGGATGCCTCAGAGGTGGGAAGGCTACAGGACAGTGAGGTAAGCATGACCTCACAAAAGGGGAGGGGCTTATATGGAAAGGCCAGGTAGCCCACTGACTCAGAAAGGAGAGAGAGAGAGAGAGAGAGAGAGAGAGAGTTTTGCCAGGGGTTTAAAAGGTGATGTCTGGCCTGGAAGAGCCTCATTTTTCTACCACTTAGAGTTTTTGCCTCTCATCCACCATACAGGGGAGTTACTGGTCAATAAGGCATTTGAGGCATTGATTGACTGCCAGAGGTGGACTGCAGAAGGTGACAAAAACACAGGTTTATTAAAATAAAATGTATATAATAGAAATGTGGATGAAGGGACAGCCAAGGCAGATGGCTGATGTATGAAGGGGATAGAAGTAAATAAGGAGGGGCAGTGGGTGATGGGGGGACAGGCATACTTAGAAGGCTGCAGAACTGCAGAGAAAATGAAGATTGGTACTGGTGTACACCGCTACCAGGAAAAGAAAAGAAAAGGATCAGAGTGGCCCTCATATGTACATCTTGGGGGAGAAGAGAAAAGGAAGATGTATAAAATGTATATATATATAATCTGAATATAAAAGTTGATCCAGAAACAAATGATTTGATACCTTTTATAGGACCAACATGGATGTTACACAAAAGAACAAAGTGCTCTAGCTTTCGAACCAACCAGGTCCTTCTTCAGAAGCTTTATGGCAGTTATTTTGAAAATCCCAAACTATTAACACCAGATAATGTTGAAAAAACAGAAATGATTCTCATTGGCTTAACATATACATTTAAAACATAACAGAAGATTACATCAGAGACGCTAATTAGCACCAGTATGCTTTTAACTGAGAAGCCTCAGAAGGGCAAAGGTTATCAAGAATTATCAACAACAAAAGAGTTCTTCTCACATAAATTTTTAAATGTCTCAGTATGCTAAGAAAGCATATAGTGATAAAAAAAACCTTGGAATAGCATTCTCTCTAATACATGTAAAATGAGCTTACAACTTACATTCCAAGTGAACTGGTGGATTAAAGAACAGATAATGAGAGACAAAATCCTGATATTAGGTATAACTGCAAGTTGAAAACAAGCTCCAAATTGGCATGTCACCTACAATAACATATGTCGATACGCATCCTCCTCCTCAAGAAAAAAGCACTGCTGTCAGCTTTACGATGACTTAGGATGGCTCTCCCCCATGGCAACAAGAAAATATTATCTTGGCTCCCTTACTGACTCTGTTGTAGGGCTCAAACCCCCAAAATCTCTGGCAGAACTTTTAATTCCCCACTCCATCACTCACAGTCTGAGGTCTGCTGAAAACTCTCTACTCCAAGTTCCAAGATGCTGTACCACAAAAGGCACTGGGGCTTTCAAGTGTGCAGCTCCCCAGTTCTGGAATACACTTCTCCCTGAACTCAAATCAGCTGGAACTCATCAGAGCTTTAAAAAAGAACTTCACTGCTATCTATCGCGTACTGGCCCCTGCACCTGCTTTGATCCCACCTGATGGTCTTGATTATGTTGTGTGCCCCAAATGCTCTCTCTTTCCTTTCTGTTTTCCTCTCTGTTTATGTCTGGTCCTTATTTTTTTCCTTAGTCCTATAGACTTGCCTTCCCATGTTGTTCTCCAATCTCTCAAATCTCTATCTCCCTCCTCCTGTATCCCTGATCTAGATTCTTCATGCTATGATCCCTCTGCCCTGTCACGTTCTTGTCTGACCTCTACTTCTTCACCTCCCTCTAATACATGTCCCTCCCTACCCCTGCTCCCTGCTATGATTCCTCTGTCCTATCTCTATCCTGCACCTTCTTTCCCTTACCCTGACCACTCTGTCTTCTTTCCCTAAGCCTCTTCTCATTATATTACCCCATTTCCCCTCCTGCCCTTCTCCTCTACTCTAATTCCAAAAGACCTTATTTTTTAGAGTTAGACTTTATACACGAAATCTCTGAAAACTGTATTTGCTTGACTTATCCTTGTTTACCCCCTCAACAATTGCTACTTGCCTTGCCCACCATGGCCTACAGATGTATTTTCTGTTTCCCTCCTATTTATGGCATGTTATCTGCTTCTCACCACGTGAAAACCAGTAATGCTACCTATTACCTCTGTTTTGTTGAATAAGTTCTTTCTTTCAAGGTTTTTACATTGTGTACCTTTTGCTCAAAATACTGATTGCTTTCTCCCCATGTTAAAAATGAAAATGTTCTTGTACCTGTTTTATTTATGTTGTACTCTCCCAGGTCATACCTGAAAATAGTCATTGTATTGGCTAGTGTACTTACCCAGTAAACAAAAACTAAATAAAAAAAATAAAATAAAAAAACATACATACACATACATGATGCATGATGGTATCACTTGTAAGTATAAGTGCCAAATAAAAATACTTGTCAAGGACCCCCAAGAAAATGAGACTATGAGACTGATATGTGCAGATTTCAACACAGAGTCAGTATATAACAAAAATGCACAGAATCAGTCTAAGGAATCTAAATGAAAACTTCCAAGGATGAAATCCTCCAGGCACTCTCCTTTTTTTTTCTTTTCTCTCCCTCTCTCTCTCTCCTTGGGAAAGACAGTGTAACAAGTAGGAATGAGATACACTGTATGTACAAGAGTCATAATACAGCGTCATTCACACCAATATTAATATTTACCCAAAGGAAATACACCTTTTATGAACCCCCAAGTAAATGAGATATGCATCTTAATATGAGCAGATTTAAAAATGTGACAGTGTGTAATCCAACCACTGACAACTAGTAGAAGGAAGTAAATGTACACCATGGGTGGGATATTCAGACTGTGCCAGGCAGTGGCACAAACCTGGGCGCAGCGCAACTTGGATGTGCCAAGGTGCTGATAGGGTGATATTCAATGGTGCTTCGCCATGGCTCAGCACCATTGAATATCGCTCTGTGGTCACCCGCATTGTGCATGGTGCAGTGGCACTGCACCAGCACAAGTGGCCAGAGAGGGGTATGGGGATACGCTAGTACAAGTGCCGTTGCGCTAGGTGCATCAACCGCAATATTCAAAGGTGCACATGAAAATGGGGCCATAATGCATGCAAGGTGCAAATGGGGACATTTGCATGTCATTATGGTACCATTTGTATACAGGTGCACCCATCCCCGGCAACTTGCACCTGGCACCCTGTCAGGCTGCAGCCGTTGGGGACCGACGCTCACTGCACAAGTGGCAAAGTGCTCCACTGCCCAATCGTGGGCATATGTATGAAAATATAATGTCCTATATCTCTGGTGGTCCAGTGGACTGCTCGCAGCCTGATTGCAGGCAGAAGTCTAATGAAAGATTAATTCCCATCCCTGCAACCACCAGGGATATAGGACCTTCTATTTTTATACATATGCTCGAGATCAGACATGGGGGGTGCTACCCGACGGAGGGTGCTGCCAGAGCTTGGGTGGTCACCCACAGCTGGCAGCTGCTGTGTTGCACCCTGCAATATGGCAGCTCACCTGTGGGTGGCAAGCTGTTGCTCCTTTATTTTTTGGAACAATTGTAATGGGCACATGTAGGGGTTGTGCCTGTATGGGCTCCGCACATCCTGGACTGAATATCGGGATGTGCAGGGGTATGCATGGGCACGCCCCCCCCACTTGTGCTGCATACATTAATGATGTGCCCTGACACATTGGGATTTGTGCCACACACTTTCCTCTTTTGAATATCATGCCGTGGTGCATCAGTGGGTTGAGCATGGTGCAAGCCTTCTGAATATCCCACCCTATATGTGGAAACGAAGTGTCCTAGCCACATAACAGTTGCCCCATGCCATGCTCTCCCCACACATATGTGTGTACATACACCACACCACACCGCACACACACCCCAGCACACCCCACACAACCACAACACACAACAAATATAACAAACACACACCACACCACCCCACACACACACAAACACACGCACATTATACCCACAACACACAAAAACACAACACATGCAAAACCCACACAAACACACACATACATACATACATCAATTCACACACACACACTCACACACACACACATATGCACACACACTCACCACAGTGTTAAGGTGAGAAATCAAAATGTAGATAACCATAAACTTACAAAATCAAAGGCCCGCTGAAGAACTAAAGTATTTATTTCCATCTTTTAAAGTAAAGGTCTCTGTAAGTTTAAGTGGAATAATGTGTCATATAACCAACATCAATGTTCATTCCATCCGCCACCATATTGAGAAGTAAAATAAGTCTAGTTTCAGAAGTCCGTCTCTGTTGTGTACTGTTGAAATGTCCTTTTAAGACCATCACAGACATATCTGACATTGAGTGGCCATCCTGGGAGAATTGCTTGGCTACTGATTTTTCAGTCTTCTTGTTATTAATAGACTGTCTGTGTGAATTCATTCTAGTGCAGAGTTGTTGGCTTGTCTCTCCCACATAACCTGTGTGAGGGCATTTCTTGCATTGGATAAAATAGACAACATTACTTGATGTACGTGTGTAATTCCACTGTATCCTGAATAGTCTGTTTTGTGATGTAACCACACAGTCTGAAGTGAAAATGAGGTTACATGTCTTACATCTGCCTTGATGACAGGGTCATGTACCATATGATGTCATGGTATTCTGTTCTGGTTCAAGTTGACTCCTATTAATCAGGTTGGCTAAATTAGGTGGTTGTTTAAAAGATAGTGGTAGTTCTTGAAAAATAAAATTAAGGGTTTCCTCCTCACTAATTATTGGATGGAGGTCCTCAAGTAATGTGGTCTGTTTTATCCAATGCAAGAAATGTCCTCGCACAGGTTATGTGGGGGGAGACAAGCCAACAACTCCACACTAGAATGAATTCACACAGACATTCTATTAATAACAAGAAGACTGAAAAATCAGTAGCCCAGCACTTCTCCCTGGATGGCCACTCAATGTCAGATATGTCTGTGATGGTCTTAAAAGGACATTTCAACAGTACACAACAGAGACGGGCTTCTGAAATTAGACTTATTTTAATTCTCAATATAGTGGCAGATGGAATGAACATTGGTTTTGGTTATATGACACATTAATCCACTTAAACTTACACAGACCTTTACTTTAAAAGATGGACATAAATACTTTAGTTTTTCAGCGGGCCTTTGATTTTGTAAGTTTATGGTTATCTACATGTTGATTTCTCACCTTAACACTGTGGTGAGTGTGTGTGCATGTGAGTGTGTGTGAGTGTGTGTGTGTGTGTATTGATGTATGTATGTATGTGTGTGTTTGTGTGGGTTTTGCATGTGTTGTGTTTTTGTGTGTTGTGGGTATGATGTGTGTGTAGGTTGTGTTTGCTATATTTGTTGTGTGTTGTGGTTATGTGGGGTGTGCTGGGGTGTGTGTGTGTGTGTCTGGTGTGGTGCAAGTGCACACATATATGTTGGGGGAGCGTGGCATGGGGCAACTGTTATGTAGCTAGGACACTTAGTTTTCACATATAGTGTACATTTACTTCCTTCTACTAGTTGTCAGTGGTTGGATTACACATGCCACATTTTTAAATCTGCTCATATTAAGATGCATATCTCATTTACTTGGGGGTTCATAAAAGGTGTAATTCCTTTGGGTAAATATTAATATTGGTGTGAATGATGCTGTATTATGACTCTTGTACATACAGTATATCTCATTCCTACTAGTTACAGTATCTTTCCCAAGGAGAGAGAGAGAAAGCGAGGTAGAGAAAACCAAAAAAGGAGGGGATGTGGAGGATTTCATCCTTGGAAGTTTTCATTTAGATTCCTTAGACTGATTCTGTGCATTTTTGTTATACACTGACTCTGTGTTGAAATCTGCACTTATCCAGCTCATGGTCTTATTTTCTTAGGGTCCTTGACAAGTATTTTTATTTGGCACTTATACTTACAAGTGATGCCATCATGCATCATGTATATGTGTGTATGTTTAACTTGGGGCTTGTTTTCAACTTGCAGTTATACCTAATTTCAGTATTTTGTCTCTCATTATCTGTTCTTTAATCCACCAGGTCACTTGGAATGTAAGTTGTAAGCTCATCTTACAGGTATTAGAGAGAATGCTATCCCAAGGGTTTTTTTATCACTAGAATGCTTTCTTAACACACTGAGACATTTTAAAATTTATGTGAGAAGAACTCTCTTGTTGTTGATAATTCTTGATAACCTTTTCCCTTCTGAGGCTTCTCTGTTAAAAGCATACTGGTGTTAATTAGCTTCTCTGACATAATCTTCTATTATGTTTTAAATGTATATGTTAAACCAATGAGAATTACTTCTGTTTTTTCAGCATTATCTGGTGTTAATAGTATGGGATTTTCAAAATAACTGCCATAAAGCTTCTGAAGAAGGACCTGGTCTTTTGTGTAACATCCATGTTGGTCCGATAAAAGGTATTAAATCATTTGTTTCTGGATCTGTTCTTAAAAGGACCAATACGGCACCTACAACATTTTTTTTGTATAAAAGTTGATGGAACGTAAAATGGAACTGATGTGATATAACAAGGATGATATGTACACGGGATTTTGGACCATGATGTTGATTTTACCTGTAAAGCATTATTTTAAATTAGAAAAATTATTTGCAGATCTAAGCACCCATTAAACAGTGTGTCTATGTTATCACTGGACAGGGAATCTGGGGACAATGTTTCTATATACAGCTGCATTCAATAGCCAGTTGTGGATAAAATCACCCCAAATCACATTTTCATTACTTCCCAGTGTGGACATGGAAAGTGTGTTTATAGTATCTATTATCCCATCAAAACATATTTTGGTGGATTGTAAACACAGCAGAAACTAAAAAAAAATATTTCGTTAACTGACTAGAGATTAACACTGTGTATTATTATTATTATTGTTTAGTTTTTGTTTACCGAGTAGGTACACTAGGCATACATTTGCCTGTTTTCAGGCATGACCCAGGAGGGTACATAGATACATAGATACATAGATACATAGATACATAGACAGTGTCGGCAGATAAGGGCCTATGGCCCACCTAGTCTGCCCATTTGAGCTTGTAAGTTCAGTTTGTTTTCCTAGAAGTCTATTTCCCCTTACCCCTGACCTCTAGAATTCCTTTATGTCTATCCCATGCATTCTTAAATCCCGTGATTGTTTCAGCCCCCACCACTTCCTCTGGCAGGGTGTTCCACTTGTCCACCACCTGCTCGGGTGAAGAAATTCTTCTCATGTTTCCTCTGAATCGTCCTCCCTCCAACTTCACCCATGCCCTCTAGTACTGAAACATCTTTTCGCTTAAAAATAGTGTTTTCCTGCACCCTGTTCCTCCCTGTAAGATACTTGTGTCTCTCTATCATATCCCTCTCTCCTCCTCCTCCAGGGAGTACATGTTCAGTTCCTTCAACCTGTCTTCATAGGACTTGTGATGCAACCCATGCACCATCTTTGTTGCCCTCTCTGAACCTTCTCTATCCTGTCTATGTCCTTACGTAGGTATGGTCTCCAGAACTGTACACTGTACTCCAGGTGGGGCCCTCACTAGTGTCTTGTATAGCAGAATTATGACCTCCTTTTCCTGCTGGTGATGCCCTGCCTATACATCCCAGCATCCTATTTGCTTTACCTGATGCCTTGTCACACTGTTTCCTACCTTGAGGTCATCAGAGATGACAACCTCAAGATCCCTTTCCTGCTTGGTGCATGCTATATCCTCACCCCCAACTGATATATTGTGCCAGGTTTTGTGCCTCATATGCATTATCTTGCACTTCTTGCATTGAATTTCAACTGCCAAACCCTTGACCATTCTTCAAGTTTCTGCAGGTCCTTCTCATTCTGTCTACACCCTCTGGTGTGTCTACTCTGTTACAGAGCTTTGTGTCATCAGCGAACAGTGAAATTCTGCCTTCTAGGTCCTGCGCAATGTCACTGATGAAGATGTTGAATAGGACCGGTCCCAGCACTGATCCCTGTGGTACCCAACTGGTCACTCTTCCCTCTGTGGAGTGACAGCCATTTACCACCACCCTCTGTGTCCTGCCACCCAGCCAGTTACCTACCCACCACACTACTGTTCTGCCCACACCCATATTCCCCAGTTTGTGTAATAGTCTTCTATGTGGTACAGTGTCAAAGGCCTTGCTGAAGTCCAGATAGGCCATGTCCACTGCCCTCCCTGATCCACCTTCCTAGTCACCCAGTCAAAAATTCAATGAGGTTGGTCTGACATGACCTCCCCTGGTGAAACCATGCTGCCTTGGGTCCTAGTCCATTGACAACCAGATGTTCCACCAACTCTCCTTCAGTAGTGCTTCCATGATCTTTCCCACTACCGAGGTGAGGCTGACTGGTCTGTAGTTCCCTGCTTCCTCTTTGTTCCCACTTTGTATAAGGGACTACATCTGCTGTCCTCCAGTCTTTGTGTACCTCCCTGTTTCCAGTGATTGTCTGAACAGGATAGCCAGAGGTTCAGCCACCAACCTCTTAGTTCTTTAAGGACCCTGGGTGCACCCCATCTGGCCCCATTGCTTTATCAGCTCTTATTACTCTCCAGTTCCTTCAGGACCCTTTCTCGTAAAGGGACTTGTGTCCATTTCGCACCATTCTCACCCTTGTACTCCTTCAGACCCATTACCCCTCTTCCTTAGTAAAGACTGGAGCAGAAATACCTGTTCAATATGTCAGCCTTACTGTTGTCATCCTCCACGCGGCTCCCATCCTCCCCTTCAGTCTCACTATCCTCCCTTTGTCTTTCTTTTTTCACTTATGTACCTGTAAAGGTTTTGTCCCTTCACCCACTGATTTTGCAATGTGTTCTTCTGCCTGAGCTTTGGCTTCCTTACTGACTTCCCCTACCTCCCTTTGTTTCTACTGGTACTTCTCCTATCCCTTCTGCCTGTGTCTTTTTGTATTGCCTGAATGCAATCTTTTTGGCTTTCACTTTCTTTGCTACCTCTTTGGAAAACCATAATGGTCTCCTCTTCCTTTTCCTCTTGCTAACCTGCTTAATGCATAATTCTGTTGTTCTCATAATCCCCATTTTAAATACTGCCCACTGTTCCTCAACCCCTGATTCCTGTCCCATTCCCCTTAATGCCTCTTTCAAGTATCTCCCCATTTTCCCAATGTCTGCCCCCCTAAAATCCAGGATACATGTTTTTGTGTGGTTTGGTTCTGCTCTTTCTGTGATTTCAAACCACAATGACTGGTGGTCACTGTTACCCAGGTGCTCCCCCACTGTTACCCCCATCACACTGTCCCTGTTTGTGAGCACAAGGTCCAGTATTGCCTTCTGCCGAGTTGGTTCCATGACCAGTTGCTTGAGGAAGGCACAAGACATAAATACCTTTTCAAAGCAACTTGGGCTAACACAAACATATACAAAATAAATAAGGAGTACGTTAAACATTCATAATGCAATACAGTAATTAGAATTTAAGAATAAGCAGGCAGTAGGATAAACATTCATAGTGCAATACTGTAACAAGAGTTTAGGAAAACTCTAGACAGCAATTCAGAATGCAGCATATATGCAATACCATTCATAACAGTAGCATTAGGAGAGTAGGTAGAGGTCAGGAACCATCTTGTACCTGAAGCAGATGCATATTTAGAAAAGAATAGATGGATCAAAAGAATACAGGGATTCTGGTCCCCTTTCCCATCACCCCCCCCCCAAGAAATGAAGGAGTGTCTCTTTTGGGCAACCCCCAAGAGACACTGCCATTTGTGTAAGGCCTGGGGAGTGCCTAAAGGTATGTTCCATGCACCTAGCCCTGCCTCAACAGTCCATCTGCATTTGCATTGGCATTCTGTGCCCCACTTCGGTGCTGAATGGTCATAGTATATGACTGTAGTACCAAACGTCAGCGCAATAACATTGTGTTTTGCCAACTAGTCCTATGGAGCCATTTCAAGGGGTTATGATCAGTGACCACAGTGAACTCCCTTCCATACAGATATGGCTGCAGCTTCTGAAGGGCCCACACTATTCCCAGACATGCCCTGTCCACTGTGGCATATGACTCTTCCCTGGGCAGAAGTTCCAGCTCAGGTACACTATGGGGTGTTCCTTCCCTTGTGGTGTAACATGGCTCAGGACGGCACCCAGCCCATGGTCTGAGGCCTCCACATGTACTATGAACTTTAAGTCATAACTGGGGCTAGCAAGCATGGGTGACCCACATAATGCCTCTTTCAACTGTTGGAAGGCAGACTCGCAGTCCTCTGTCCAGAAAACTTTTTCAGGCATTCTCTTTTTTATTAGGTCTGTCAGGGGATTGGACACATCACTGTAATAAGGGGCTAACCTCCTGTGGTCCCAGGCTGTTCCCAGAAATGTCCTTACCTGTTTCTTTGTGGCAGGGGTTGGCCAGGCCTGGATGGCCTCAACCTTCCCTGGCTCTGGATAGATGTATCCACTGCCCACCCGGTACCCAAGGTAGGACACTTCAGCCATGCCTATTTGGCATTTTTCTACCTTAACTGTCAGCCCTGTAGCCTTCAGTCTGTGGAACACTTCCTTCACATGCCTGACATGATCCTCCCATGTCTGGCTGTAAATCATGATACCATTCATGTAAGCCAGTGCATATTCACCTGCCCCTGCCAGGATGCCATCTACAATCCTCTGGAAGGTTGCCGGCACAGTCCTCATCCCAAATGTCATTACTCTGAATTCAAATAAGCCATATGGGATAACAAAAGCAAACCTCTCCCTGGCTGCAAAGGTTACTTAACGGCACCTGCCAGTGGCCCTTCAGCAGGTCTATCATGGTCAGGAACCGGGCTCCATCCAGCCATTCCAAGGTCTCATCCGTCCTGGGCATGGGATAGTCATCATACTCTGTATAGCTGTTGAGCCTCTGGTAGTTGACACAGAATCATGTGGTACCATCCTTATTGGGAATCAGGACCACAGGTGAAGCCCAGGGGCTACAGGACTCCTGGATCACTCCAAGGGTCAGCATCCCCCTTAGTTCCTCCAACATGGTCTTCTTAACCCCCTTGGGTACCCTGTAGGGACTGCTTCATTGGAACCTGGGTCCTAGTGTCCATGTGGTGTTCAGCCATTGTGGTGTACCCCAGATTCCCCATGAACATGTCCCCAAAATCTTACATCACCCCCCTCAACTCCTCAGCGTGGGCCGGTGTCAGCTGCACTGAAAGGGTGAGATTATTCACTGAGGATCCCTCCTAGGTTTCCCCAAGGAGATCCACTAATGAATCAGCCTTGTTCCCCTCCTCTGGTGCACTGCACATGGTGAGGATCATTTCCTCCCTATCATAGTAGGGCTTCATCATATTCACATGATATTCTCTCTGCTTGTGGTCTCTGTCAGGCAGCCCTACTATACAGTTATCACTCAACTTCCTGATTATGGAGAATGGGCCCTCCCATGCTGCCTGCAGTTTATTGTGTCACACTGGGACAAGCACCATCACTCACTGTCCAATGTCATACTCCCAGGCTCTGGTCCCATGGTCATGCCAGGCTTTCTGTTGCTGTTGTGCAGTGGCTAAGTGCTCCTGGGCAAGCCCCGTGAGCTCCTTAAGCCTGGCCCTGAAATTTAGGACATGCTCCAGAGCAGATTCCTCTTGGGTGGCATGGTCACATTCCTATTCATCCCTGAATAAATCTAGGGGCCCCCTCACCCTATGACTAAACAGGAGCTCAAAGGGTGGGAACCCTGTGGATTCCTGTGGTACTTACCTGTATGCAAACAGGAGGTGGGGCAAATATTAGTCCCACCCCCTTTTGTGCTGGTCAGCAAATACCCTGAGTATAGTTTTCAGGGTCCCATTGAACCGCTCAACCATGCCATTTGTCTTGGGGTGATAGGGCGAAGCATGGAACTGTTTCATCCCACACCTCTTCCACAAACTGGTCATTCGGGATGACATGAATTGTGCTCCCTGGTCTGATAAAATCTCCTGGGGAAATCCCACTCAGCTAAAGATTCCCAGGAGCTCATCAGCCACCTTTTCTGCCTCAATGGAGAACATGGCCACTGCCTTGGGGTACCTGGTTGTGTAATTCACCACAACCAGTATGTATCATTTGCCCATGTGACTTGGGGTACTCAGGAGCCCCACTATGTCAACAGCAACCCCTTAAAGGTTTCATCAATTATAGGCAGGGGTACCAAAGGTGCCTTAGCCTTGTCCCTGACCTTCCCAACCCGCTGGCACTCTGGAGAAGTCTGACAGTAATTTGTCATATCTGTGTACATGCTTGGCAAAAATAAATTGTTGGCAAAATGCTTTTTTTGTGTGGTTAATCCCCAGGTGGCCTGAAAAAGGAATAGCATGGGCCAGAGCCAGAAACTGCTTTCAGTAGTCCCAGAGGACTACCAGCTGCTGGAGTTCCTCTCCCTCTAGCCCCCTCAGTGGTGTACACTCTTTGTACAATAGCCCATTTTCCTAATAAACTGGTATTTTACTCCCTTGGGAGGCCTCAGCACAATCTACTACCTCTCTCAGTTTTTGGAGCATATGATCAGCTCACTGTGCCCTGCCCAGCTCCTCCCATCTGACCCTCCCAGTTCCCTTCAGGAGGAAAGCTGTCCCTGGTGGCAACCTCCTTCTTGTAGCTGGGGATCAGGGCTTCTACTCCTAGCTAGCCCTTCACCCACACTAGCCACTTCCTCAGCTGCTGAGGGATGTGTCTGCACATTCTGTGTCACCCCCTCCTCCCCCTTAGAAGCTTGCCCTTTTGCCTGGCTATGGGTAGTAACACATTCCAGGTTTTCCCTGTGGTAAAAATCGCTCCCCATAATCACATCCACATGGAGATCAGGTACAGCTCCCACCTCCTGTACCCCATGGCCACCCTCCCAGCTCAGGAAGATCTGAGCCATTGGCACTTGGACCACTGGCTCTGTGACTCCCCGAATCTTGAAGAACTGCCCTGGCAGAATCTGCTTCACCTGGATCAGATCCTGCCTTGCCATGGAGATGGAGGCACCAGTGTCCATCAATCCCTGTGTTACCATCCTATTGACTAGCATAGGGTGCATATGCTTGGTGGAGTTTGGTGGCACTACAGTGTCTGTGAAGTTTACCAACTGCTGTGTACTGTTTTGGTCATCCCCTCCTCCAGGCTTTTGCCCTTTACTCCTGTTTTTAGGGCAGTCATAGGATAGATACCCCACTTTCTGGCAAATCCAGCATTCCTTTGTCCCTGGCTCCTTGTTCTCCTTAGAACTGGTGGGTTCTGTTTTGGGCTTAGGCACAGGATGGTTTCCTTTATGCTGTCCTCCCTGGGTCCCCTTAAAACCGTGTGCTGCCCCAACCCCATAGTTCTTACACTGCAAATGTGGTCTGCTGGCAACATACAAATCAACATTTTCTACTGCCTCCTTTGCAGAATTGCATGCCTGGTCTAGTAGCCAAATGTTCAGGTCATCAGGTACAATTTTAAGAAACTGTTCCCTTAAAATTAAATCCTTAACCAGCTCTACAGTCCTTGCCTTAGCCCCATCTACCCAATGATCTAAATAAGCGCACATTTGGACATGCAATTCTACATACCTTTCTCCTGGACCTTTTCTTAACTCTCTAAATTTCCAACTATATGCCTCAAGAGTCAGTTCAAAATGTTTTAATAACATTCTTTTAACTTTATCATAGTTCATACAATCACTATCATCCATTCAAGCAAATGCATGCAAGGCATCGCCAGTAAGTAATGGGTTCAGGTGGATCATCCACGAATTCTTCTCTAATTTAAATTGCCCACAAATCCTTTCCAATGATCTTATTAACAAATCCAGATCATTCTTGGCATTGTGGAATTAATCATGGCTTCATAGCTAGAACCACCTTTGCCATTACTTATGGTTTGCCACGATGTTTGCTGGTGCAGTTTTTCCATCTCGAGCTTATGCTGTTGCACTCTCTCTCACTCTGCTTATTCCTTCTCTCACTCTGCTCATTCCTTCTCTCATGCTATTCATTCCTTCTCTCACTCTCTCTCTCTATCTCTCCTCTCACATAAGGATCTAATACTGGTGAATCTTCTCCCTTTCCTCTTGCATAAGGATCTCATGCTGGTGAATCTTTTCTCTTTCTTCCACCTCCAGCCTTATAATCTTCCTTTCAGCCTCCAGCTTGCTCTCTGTAGTTTGGCATCCAGCAGCAGAAGCTCTGCCTTCAGGATCTTGAGCCAAGGTTGATTGAGCTGCACAGCTTCCCCAGCTTGTGCCACAAGGTGCTTCCCTTGCTCAGCCACTGGGACCTCAGTCTCGCTACCTGGATCACTATCCTCAGTGACCACCTGCTGACCAGGTATTGAGCCATGCTCATTTGAGACTATCTGCCCCTCCTGCAGCTGATCATGCACCAACAGGGGTTCCATAAGTGCATTTTTTGTCATGCCATCAGGGACAATGCCCCTTGCTGCACACAGCTCATTTAGCTGCTGTACATGAAATGTTCCATAGCTTGAGGAGCTCATATTCTCTAATTCTGCTTCACTAAACTGTCTAGAAATAAAAAAATAGTAAACAATGCAACCTTTTGAAATCCTGTTTCATGACTGTTTAAAGGTATATTTTTGCAGGCACTCAGTGACCAGTGTGCTATCTCTCTCTCTCTCTCTCTCTCAGAGTTCTGGCCTCACAGAAAAGCACACTGTCCACTGCTCTGCACTGGACTGATACCAGTTGCTGCATGGATCCCATCACTCTGTCACCAATGTGACAGAAATCCCACTCACTAGGGATTTCCAGCTAACTGCCACCATGAGGTTTTTACCAACGGGAACCAAGGAACCTGTTTTTTTACCTCCTCCTCCTCCTTGCTCAAGGTCAGGAAGATCAACACAATAACTGTGGGTAGAGTGCCCCTTTGGAGATGGACTTCAAACAGAGTCCAGCAGAAATAGTAAAATTACCCTTTTAAATGAAACAAGCAGTCACTGATTCTATAAAACTAGAATCTTTACTGAAAAACTACAAGTATTTACAAGAGGATGCATTTACAAGAAGATAAAACGGTTGCACATTTACTAAGAAACAGAAAATAAAGCAAGTTAACAAATAGTTGGTGTATAGCAAAATTCTGAGCTATACTTATCTAAAATCATTCACCTGCCCTAGCTACAGAATTACTGTCCCTCACTGTACTATCTATTCAGTCAGCTAGTCTTTGTATGGCAGGGGCTCTGGCATTGTCTGATGTTCCAGGCTAAGAAAGCAAGCCTGCTTACAGCCCCTCAATATATTTCTCCTCTCTGTGGAGAGGGGTCACACTCACTTTAAGTGACAGTTCCATGTTGTCCCAACCCTCTTTGAGAGAGAGAGAGAGAGAGTGTGTGTGTGTGTGTGTGTGTGTGTGTCCACCTACCCTTCAGCACCTCCTTGCTACTATAATGACATCCACCTGGGTCCTTTGTTCAACATGGGAACATCTCAGGGAAGGACACCCCCACTGGGTTTATTACTTTATTGCCTCCTCCCTGGCTTTCTTGTTAACTTTCCCATAAGAACATCAGACCTCTATCATAAGCTGTCATATACTACTTGATCATGTGATCTGGTAGCCGACTTGTACCTGAAGCAGATGCATATTTAGAAAAGAATAAATGAATCAAAAGAATACAGAGTCCTGTCCCATTTCCTGTCACACTGTGCTTTCTGTAAAAAGCATAGTTTGCCCCTATTATAGAGAATCCTAGGGTTACCTCAATTAGTATGTGGATGCCATGGAAGGTATGGGTGGTGGGTGGGCTAGGGGGAAATATTAGGCTGGCTAATCTGTTATACTGTTAGTTAGTTTTGTAGACATTGTTATCATGCGGTTAGCAAGTAATGTTAGTGGCACATCTAACTGGTAAATGTATATCTGTGTAACACTATGTAATCTGTGCCCTGTCAAGAGTGTCAATAAAATTAATTGAATTACAAAAAAAAAAAAAGCATAGTTTGGTAAAGCAATTTCATGCTCAATATGGGTTTCAGCCAGCTTTTGTTGATTGTTAGTACAAGAGGTACATGCTTCACAATCAGGGTTTCTATCTTTGTGTTCTTGAAAAGGAGGCTGCAAATGCTTAACTGCATAATGCAGTACCCTTTGTTAGATAACTAAATGCCGTGTTCAGAAGGGACAGAAACAATTTTTATTAACTGGTCCAGGCCAGATAGTCATTTCAGAATGAGTACCAATTTAGAGATATGCATTAAGTTTTGAAAAATAAAAGGAAACCTTACATAGCTTCTGAGTGCAGCTCCATGTCTCCTTCAGGTCAGACCCACAAGTGAGCCACCATGCAGTTTTAAATTAATTGAAGGTCTGAAAATTATCTGTTCACCATAGTGCCAAGGTGGCAAGCCTGTTGCAACAAAAAGGGGAAAATTAACAGAAATGATCATCAAGAAACAATACAAAACCCTTAACATTAAGCCTTTCTGCATCATTTTTACAAAAACTAGTTAACAAACAAACTAGGAATAAAATAATTAAAAATACACCCAGTAGAATAAGGTATCATACCTGTCTACTAGCCAAGAAAGCATTGATGGGCCTAACACCTCCTACACTAAAAAAACTGTTTCCACCCAGTGTCTAACCATTATAGCACAAGGAGCATGGAAGAAATGCCATTGAATTACCTTGATGTGAACTCAGCTGAGTAAGCATTCCTTTGCTACTAGAGCTGCAGGCCAGCTAAATGAACTACTAGAATCCATGCTGAACCTCCCAAGGTTTGTCCAGTTAAAAAATATCTCTGCTGGCTGCTGCAGCAGTTCATTGCAATTGCAATTTGTCACTAAACTATTTGCAATCATCATTTTTGTGTTCTGCTATCTCTCTTGCAGCCTGCTACTGGAACCTTACAAAGAGAGGAGAGAAAGAAGTAAGTGCCTCAGCTGGGACTTGAACCCAGGCCACCTAGAATACCATTCCAATCACGCTAACCAGCTGCACCACCAAGACAACAGGACTTGGCTGTCCCAGAGCACATATTACTCTTTCTCCAATGCACAACCTGGTGCTGCACAAATAATTACTACATTTTTAATCGCAAGGATGTGGTGCAGAAAATTTAGTAATTATTTGTGCAGCTTTTGGGAAATCATCCTAATCAATGCTCACAGTCTGGGTAGCAAAACTGAACAGTTCCAGATAGTTGTTACAGAGGTGGACCCATCCATAATAGCAATGATGGAGACATGAGGTGTATACCTGTGAAACAGCAAGAAAATTACAGCAAAGACCATTACAGCAACAAATTCAAGATTGTCACTGTAATGGTCCCACTGTACTGCTGGGTAAGCAGTAGTCTCAGGGAGGAGGCAGATTTTGGATGAGGGTCTGGAGCAAAGGCATGTCTCATTGTGCTTTTGTCTCTTTAGCCCTCCCTGTGTGCCAGTTTTGCCAGTGTTTCACCCCTGCTCAAATCAGCTCGACCTTGGAACTGATTATGAAAAAAATCAGGGGTTGTGGGGGCAGTGCCACCAAATGGGGGGTACGGGGTGCAGTACCCTCCCAGAAAAACAACAGTGATTTTCCAATGGGCAAAATTTTGAGAGTCAAAATTACACCTGTCGATGTTGGTAATTTCGACAACCAAGTTATGAAGTGACTTGCTGGAACCAACATGGGAGATGGAAAGTCATGACTGGGACATCCCTATCCCAGGCTACAATCTATTTGAGACAGAGGTGCAGGTGTGGGGGGGGGGTTGCATGTTGTACATCAGACAGCATAAAGGCAATTGAATCATAGTCTCAGAAGAGCAAGGTAAAATAGAAACAGTGCCACACAATTTGAAGTTAAGAGAGGCAAAAATCTCACTGAGAAGTAGTCCTAATCAGTGCTGTCAGTCTAAATAACAAAATTGAACAGCTCCAAGGCAGTGGTTGGAGAGGTGGAATGAGTCATAATAGCAATGACTGAGACATAGGCAATAGAAAATCATAACTGAGACATCACTATCCCAGGCTACAATCTATTTGAAAGAGACAGAGGTGCATGTGGGGGGGAGAGTTTCATGTTACATACCTGACAGTATAATGGTAATTGGATCTGGGGCTTAGGTGGTCAGGGAAAAGTAAAAACAGTGAGACTACTACTGGAAGTTAGGAGAGGCAAAAGTCTAAAACGGGGGTGATCTACAGACTGCCAGACCAGAATAAGAAAGAAGATAAGAGAAATAGGGAGAGATAGGTAATGCAGTTCTACTGCCTGATGCGGACTGAGAATATCTACTAGTCTGCAGCTCTAGGAACTAGGATCTAGTGGAAGAGATCAAGGATGGCTTCTACATACAATAGTCAAGGAACCATCAAAGGAACAGGCCATGCTTGACCTGGTTCTATCTAATCAGGGTATGATAAAGCAAGTGGAGGTGAAAGAGGTATTGAAAATTACCATAACATGTTCCGGTTCTCTCATGCACTGGGAAGAACAAAGACTGAAGTCTAAAATTACAGTTTTGGATTTCAGGAAGAACTTTGAAGCCATGGGGAAAAACTCTCTGAAATATGCTAAAAATAGTGTAAAAGACAGAAATGATAGAATAACTCTGGGAATGAATTAAGAGCAATGTGCTGGAAGTAACTTAAACTTGTATTAAACAATGCTGGCCTGCCAGAGCAGTGGTAGCACTACTGCTTGTGATGCCAGTGACCCAGGTTCAGCAGCAAGCCTGGGCTGCTAGAGGGCTGGCCAGGGAATAAAAGGATTGAGTGCTTGGAGGGCCACTCTGCTTCTCATGGGAGGGAGGGCTGCATTCCCTGCTGCTGTACTGCCACCTGAGTGACCACTGGTGGAGGTGCAGCTGGGTAAGCAGTAGTCTCAGGGAGGAGGCAGATATTGGATGAGGGTCTGGAGCAAAGGCATGTCTCATTGTGCTTTTGTCTCCTTAGTCCCTCCCCGTGTGCCAGCATCTGCAGGGAGTGGGACCAGAAAATGTGAAAAACTCCACATCGGCTCCTGAAGATGGGTCCCCAGTGCCAGTGACTGTAGAGATCAGAGGAGATGCTCTGCAGAGTGTGCCCACTCTGCTTAAGGTAAGGAAGGGAAATGGGAACTCCTCCTCTCCACTCAGAGGGCAATCCAAGGGCTTGAAGATTCATAGGGAGTGGGGCACCTGTGGGAGTGGATAGTCTCTTGTCCTCTGGTACAGCCTGTGTGGTCACATTGTGGAGCCCTGATGAGAGGAGCAGGTGTGGTGTAGGAGGGGGCATAAACAGACAGTTAAAAAATCCCAAAATGAGTAAAGTAAAGAGGCATTGCAAACCAATCTGATATACTAAGAAATTGGAGAAGGCAGTCAGGAACAAGAGGATGGCATTCAATAGATATAAGTCAGACTATACAGACTCAAAGACTAAGGCATATTGAGAAAATCTGAAGAAGGACAAAGGATGTCATCTGGAGAATAAAAATCAGACACCGAGTTTAGGATACAATGGAAGTTAAGCTTAATGGTAAGAATGTTTTTTAGATACATTGGAACGAAATGAAGAATTAAAAGATTGCATTTTTAGTCTGAAAAACAGAGCAAAGTTGTGGAGGGATATAAATTAAAAGCTGAAAACTGTAACAGTTTTTTTTAGTCTTCATGGCTGAAGCAGTGGACCCCTCTCCACACTGCAAGTTGAAGCTTGGGGAAGGAATGCAGCATAAACTAGAAATGGGACAAATATCATTACAAAGGGTATTAAAGGGATTCCATGTACTCAGAGTGGATAAATCCTCCAGACAGATGGGCTGCACCATAAAATGTTGAGGCTACTGAAAAATGAACTGGCAGAACCATGGGTGATCTTGTTTAACTGCTCACTAGAGACTAGTAGAGTCCCAAGTGACTACAGAAGGGCAGACATAATTCTCATGCAAACCGCATTCTATACACTCCAGAAACATGCACACCTAACAGGGTGAGCTTTATGGTTGACAACCCCAAGGAAGACTGCACCCTTTATTTGCTTCAAGTGTGGAGGGGTTTAGGGTTGGAAACCCTAAAATCACATTTCCCTTCTTTTGTCACTGTAGTCTTAGTCCTAAATGGTGTATTAATGGAGATTTTTGCAAAGAAGTTCCTTACTTTTGTAGATAGTATAATTGTATCCTCATTTGCTTGTGGGAGTGCTGGGCCCAGAGGGCCCTGCGATACCATCCCTCCCTAGATGCAGACATGTATGTTGCTGTGGAAGTGCAGAGCCCAGAGGGCACTACACTTGCATTTGCAGCAAAACAGTAATCAAATTATCAGCACAGATTTCTTATTACCCCACCTCATGAACCCAGTACAGAAAAATGTTGAATCCCCACTGAAACATTATTCCACACCACTGGAACATCATTATGTGCCACAGGTGCGAAAACACAGTTTTGGTAGGATTTGAAAAATTTCAGCTGTCATGTTCATGAGATGGTTTTAAAAAAATGGCTATGTTGAAAGTTTGTGGTAAAAATATTTAAATTACCAAAGTTTTCACTTCCCTTCATCACGTTGGTGTACCCATTGACTTTATTAAATGGGTCAAACTCTTATATTCCATTCCCACAGCTAAGGTCCAGTGCAACGGCTGCCTGTCTAAGCCCTTCCCCCCTTCAACGAGGCACCTGTCAAGGCTGCCCACTTTCTCCCCTCCTCTTTAATTTTTATCTTGAACCACTGATATGTAGATTAGTTAATTCCCCCACCCTGAAAGTTATCCAATTAGAGAGGAAAAGATATATTCTTTCAGCATTCCCTGATGAACTGCTTCTACATATAAAAGACCCAGGCATCACTATCCCCACCCTGCTGGCAGAACTGGATGGATTTTCCAAAGTCTCCTTCTATAACCTAAACCTTTCCAAGATATTTCCTCTCTATAACCGGCTTGTCAGGGCAGATTTTAGAGACCTGGGCCTCTCTTGGGAACCCAAAACTCTAACATATGTGGGTATTAAAGTCTCTCGATACATCCCCACTATGATAAAAGAAAACTTCCAAAAAATTATTACTAACTCAGAAATCTGACTTGGACAGATGGGGAATGATTACTTTATCAATTTGGAGCCAGAATAGCATTCTTAAAATGAATGTCTTACCTCGCTTACTATACCTGTTGGGCATGTTGGGTTTTTTCTTCCCTAAGCTATGGTATACTCAACTTCAAAGAATGCTTAATGCATTCCTATGGAGGAAAAAGGTGGCACGAAGGGCTTATGGCAAACTTACTGCCCCAAAATCATAAAATGGCCTAGCCCTCCCTTCCTTCTTTGCACACTATGGGGCCCAACACATCAGTAAGCTTGCCCTTTGGATGGAGGATCCCAACACTTATACCCCTATTTGGTTAGAAATTGAGAGGGCCCTTGTGAATAAATGAAAGTGCTCCCTACCTTCCCCAGTGTACCCGCTTCCCTCTCAACTTCCCTGGCCCCTGAGGAACTATCTAATTGGCTGGTCATTCAGGGCCCTGCACTGAATACAGATCCATTTATCATTGAGTTGGCACAGGTCACCTGCTCAACCCATACTAAACAGCCCTCACTTTCAGATTGGTCATCAGTCCATCCCACTCTCCTTTTGGACCACTTGAGGAGCTGTACTCTCGCTGACTTCCTCCAGGGAGAGGAGTTGGTCCCCTTGTCAGCTCTTCAGACCTGGCTCCAACTTCACAACAAAGACCTATTTAAATTCCTTCAAGTGAAAAATGCAGAACTTTCTTTCCTGGGACCCAAGCCTTGGACCTCCCTACCCTTGGAGGACTTACCCTCCATATTTAAAGTTCAGAACCAGCCACATGCAGTTTCCAGAGTTTATAAATACTTACAATCCCTGGATCCACACCTCCCCTCTGGAATCTGCTACTACTGGGTCCAAGAATTATTTCTCTCAGCAGAGTTTGTTTTCTGGAAGAAAGCCTGGAGTACTGTGTACAAATTTATCAGACAGGATAGGCTCCACTTGATCCAGTTTAACATCATGCATAATCTATACTATTCCATGATAATATTACACAAAATAGATATGCTAATTTCCTTATTATGCTCCCGCTGTAGGGATACCCCTGAGTACTTATATCGCCTGCTCCTTTCACCTGCACCTTGCTCACCCCCCACAGCTAGCAGTGGAACCAGTGAACCAGAGGAGTGGCTATCTCTGCAAAGCAGTGTGCAAAAGATGGAGATTAGTGCCCAAGAGGTGGATAAGCAGAAAAGGGGCAAAATTCAGCAGAAGGGCAGACAGCAAGGAAAACCAGGGATAAATGACAACCAAGGAAGGGGCTGGAGTAGAACAGTGAAGCAGTCTAGGAGGTCAAATCATGGAAAGCCATGTGTGCAAATGCCAGGAGCCTTAGCAACAAGATTGAAGATCTGGAGGCTGTCATGGTACAGTCAGACCTGAACATTGTTGGCCATCACTGAAACCTGGTGTAATGATAACCATGACTGGGAGATGGCCATACCTGGCTACAACATATTCAGAAGAGACAGAGCAGGCAGGAAGGAGGAGGAGGTGGCACTGTATGTGAAAAATGACATAAGGGCCACAGAGATCCAGGAGGAACAAAATGGGGAGAGATACTGTGGGTTAAGCTGGAAAGGAAAATGGGGCCAGCCATCCGCACAGGTGTGGTCTATAGACCACCAGCCCAGGAGGAAGAAACAGATAGGGAACTGATGCTAGCATCCAAAGGATGGCAGACAAAGGGTGAGGTAGTACTGGTTGGAGACTTCAATATTCCAGACATGGACTGGAGCATCCAGCAGCAGCATCAACTAGAGCAGATTTATCCTGGACTCCCTTCAGGGTGCCTTCCTCAAGCAACTGGTCATGGAACCAACTTGGCAGAAGGCAATACTGGACCTTGTGCTCACAAACAGGGACAGTGTGATGGGGGTAACAGTGGGTGAGCACCTGGGTAACAGTGACCACCAGTCATTGTGGTTTGAAATCACAGAAAGAGCAGAACCAAACCACACAAAAACACGTATACTTTATTTTATGGGGGCAGACATTGGGAAAATGGGGAGATACTTGAAAGAGGCATTAAGGGGAATGGGACAGGAATCAGGGGTTGAGGAACAGTGGGCAGTATTTAAAATGGGGATTATAAGAACAACAGAATTATGCATTAAGCAGGTTAGCAAGAGGAAAAGGAAGAGGAGACCATTATGATTTTCCAAAGAGGTAGCAAAGAAAGTGAAAGCCAAAAAGATTGCATTCAGGCAATACAAAAAGACACAGGCAGAAGGGGATAGGGAGAAGTACCAGGAGAAGCAAAGGAGGCAGGGAAGTCAGTAAGGAAGCCAAAGCTCAGACAGAAGAACACATTGCAAAATCAGTGGGTAAAGGGGACAAAACCTTTTACAGGTACATAAGTGAAAAAAGAAAGACAAAGGGAGGGATAGTGAGACTGAAGGGGGAGGATGGGAGCCGCGGGGAGGATGACAACAGTAAAGCTGACATGTTGAACAGGTATTTATGCTCAGTCGTTACTGAGGAAGAGGGGGGTAATGGGTCTGAAGGGAGTACAAGGGGTGAGAATGGTGCAGAAATGGACACAAGTCCCTTTACACGAGAAAGGGTCCTGAAGGAACTGGAAGTAATAAGAGTTGATAATGCAATGGGGCCAGACGGGTGCACCCAGGGTCCTTAAAGAACTAGAGAGGTGGTGGCTGAACCTCTGGCTATCCTGTTTAGCCAATCACTGGAAACAGGGAGGTACCCAAAGACTGGAGGACAGCAGATGTAGTCCCCTTATACAAAAGTGGGAACAAAGAGGAAGCAGGGAACTACAGACCAGTCAGCCTCACCTCGGTAGTGGGAAAGATCATGGAAGCACTACTGAAGGAGAGATTGGTGGAACATCTGGTTGTCAATGGACTACAGGACCCAAGGCAGCATGGTTTCACCAAGGGGAGGTCATGTCAGACCAACCTCGTTGAATTTTTTGACTGGGTGACTAGGGAGGTGGATCAGGGGAGGGCAGTGAACATGGCCTATCTGGACTTCAGCAAGGCCTTTGACACTGTGCCCCATAGAAGACTGTTACACAAACTGGGGAATATGGGTGTGGGCAGGATAGTAGTGTGGTGGGTAGGTAACTGGCTGGGTGGCAGGATACAGAGGGTGGTGGTAAATGGCTGTCACTCCACAGAGGGAAGAGTGACCAGTGGGGTACCAGGGATCAGTGCTGGGACCAGTCCTATTCAACATCTTCATCAGTGACATTCGCGGGATCTAGAAGGCAAATTTCACTGTTCGCTGATGACACAAAGCTCTGTAACAGAGTAGACACACCAGAGGGTGTAGACAGAATGAGAAGTGACCTGCAGAAACTTGAAGAATGGTCAGGGTTTGGCAGTTGAAATTCAATGCAAAGAAGTGCAAGATAATGCATATGGGGCACAAAACCCTGGCACAATATATCAGTTGGGGGTGAGGATATAGCATGCACCAAGCAGGAAAGGGATCTTGGGGTTGTCATCTCTGATAACCTCAAGGTAGGGAAACATGTGACAAGGCATCAGGTAAAGCAAATAGGATGCTGGGATGTATAGGCAGGGGCATCACCAGCAGGAAAAGGGAGGTCATAATTCCGCTATACAAGACACTAGTGAGGCCCCACCTGGAGTACAGTTTACAGTTCTGGAGACCATACCTACGTAAGGACATAGACAGGGTAGAGAAGGTTCAGAGGAGGGCAACAAAGATGGTGCATGGATTTCATCACAAGTCCTATGAAGACAGGTTGAAGGAACTGAACATGTACTCCCTGGAGGAGAGGAGGGAGAGAGGGGATATGATAGAGACATACAAGAATCTTTCAGGGAGGAACAGGGTGCAGGAAAACACTATTTTTAAGCAAAAAAGATGATACAGGACTAGAGGGCATGGGATGAAGTTGGAGGGAGGACGATTCAGAGGAAACATGAGAAAGAATTTCTTCACAGAACGGGTGGTGGACAAGTGGAACACCCTGCCAGAGGAAGTGGTGGGGGCTGAAACAATCACGGAATTTAAGAATGCATGGGATAGACATAAAGGAATTCTAAAGGTCAGGGGTAAGGGGAAACAGACTTCTAGGAAAACAAACTGAACTTATGAGCTCAAATGGGCAGACTGGGTGGGCCATAGGCCCTTATCTGCCGACACTGTCTATGTATCTATGTATCTATGTATCTATGCTCTGGAGCTGCCCTAAGTCCCAATTATTCTGGAACTCCATAAAGCAGGTGTTAGATTTTCTTCTGGGTCTGGAACCTTTATTCACTCTGGAATGTTACCTTTTAAACCTGTTCCCTCCCAGAATGCCCAGAACAAGGAAAGCACACCTTGCCCTTGTGGTTTTCACAGCAAAATTAGTAATGGTATGGCACTGGAAGGAGGACTCCCACCCCTCAGTGCTGGAGTGGTACCACAAGACCTTGTTTGCAGTCTGGCTGAAGAAACATATAGCAAGTATGCAACACAGACTTCACTCCTTCCAGGCCATCTGAGAGCCCCTATTGACCCTGCTCTCCTTCTGGAAGCCATGAGTCAGTTACCTCCTAGCTGGTTTCTCATTACTCTTCTTCTCCCTGACTGAGGCACAGACATAAGGCTGGGGAGGGTTAGGGGAAGGAAAGGAGGGCAGGGGGTTTTGTTTGTTTTATTATATGTATATGCAGCCTCCTGTCATTCTCCTGTTGTGCCTTTTACTGTGTACTGCATAAAATGTAATAAAGTTTAGTAAATAAAAAACAATTACCAAAGTTACCAGTGAGCATAGCAAAATTTAAATGAATGCACATAACTTTGGCATTTTTACATATTATGACCCCAAATGTTTAATACAGCCTTCTTGTGACCCCACCTCATGAACAATGGCAGTGAAAATGTTCACATCCTGCCTGAAAGGTGATTTTACCAAGTGGCCACAAAATTGCCTTTTGGGCTGGATTTGTGTAATTCCATTGATATTGTTCATTCAGTGGGGACCAACAAAAGGCTGTGTTGAAAATTTGGGCTCAAAATATATAAAAATGGCAACATTATGCCACAAAGTTGAAAACCCCATTTAAATACATTGAACCGCACTTACCTTACTTTCTCATATTGCAGTTGGCATTTCCAGCAGCAAGATGTATCTTCGATTAAAGATTGGATCTTCAGCCTGTGACCTGTTCAGGGATGTGAGGGGGTGTGGAGGAGTGTGGGGTGGCAGGTGCTGTGTGAGAGGTCAGGGTAGGTGGGTCAGATTAGCAAGAGACTGTTTTCTTTTTTACAGGTAAAAAAAGACATTGAGGGACCATTTTCTTTATAATAGGTAGTATGGCACTGAAGGTGAGGGATGTCACTAGACACCAAGGAAAGAACAAATGTAAGTGGGTATGGCCATTGTTGTGTGAGGGTTGCCACTAGACACCATGGAAAAACTACTATTATGACAGGGATGGTGATTGGAGGTTGGGGGGCACCACTAGATACCAAGGAAATAACAAACAATACTGGGACAGCAATCGGTGGATGGAGGGGTGCCACTAGACATCAGGGGAAAAATAAATCATTATGGGGATCATGATCAGAAGGTGGGGGTACTGTTAGACAACAGGGAAAAAAAATTAACAATACGAGGATGGTATTTAGTGTGTGGGAGACTCCACAAGACACCAGGGACAAATTATAGAATTTTTCCCCTCACAAAAAAGGATTGGCATTAAATGAAAAAGGATTCCTTGTTTGTTTCATATAGCTAGGAAGTGAGTCACAAAAAAGGATTTAAAATGTAACAAAAAAACACATTTGTGGGTAATTTTTCCAACATCTGAATGCAGCATCTACTGAACGGGATCCCAATGAGTCAGATAGATAAGGTGTCTCTTTCCAGGATGTCATTTGTGTGGCTTTTGAAAATGTTTTTTAGAAAAAAATGGAAATGAGATGGTGGCAAATGAAAAATGATTTTTTCCTAATGAAAAGGGATTGGCTCCATACAGAAAAATAATTCCTTTTTGTTTCGTACAGTTATCTTGAAGTGTTTACTGAGCATGCTCAGAACCAGTTTTCAAAATGTTAAAATTAAATAACTTTGGAAAGAATTATTGTTTCACCAAGCAAGCAAAAATCACATCTGTGGAGCAGCCCCATTCTCCCCTAAATTTTTCAGACAAAAATTCCAACTGTCTGGGTGCCAGCCAAGTTCAGAGAAATACAACAAAAACAACTGGAAAACACACCTGAAAATTCACTTTTTGCACTATTCACAACTCAGAATCTGCACATCCAACCAGAACGAAACTTGGTATATCCATACACCAACCATCTGAGACCATGAATGCAAACCATCATGGACATCTGATGTAAGGTTGTGAAGTTATTAAAGTGCAAAAATTGAGGTTTAACATTAAACTGCCTACTCAACCCTAAATATATATATATATATATATATATATATATATATATATATATATATATATATATATATATATATGCTCCCAATGATGAAACACAGCACTGTAAAACTGTGCAGTAGAGTTACTGCAGTAAACAATGCAGTTTCAATGGGAGTTAATCCCTTTTGTCATGTAGTAAACCTGTGGCACTGTGTTTCATTATGGAGGGTATAAGTATATATCTATCTATATATGTATATATATATATATATATATATATATACAATAGGGGTGAGTGGTAAATGAGTGAGATAAAACAGCGTATCATCCACTGCAGTGTGATATTTTCACCCTCTGCTCTCCTGTGATGATATCAGCCATTTACACACACAGGTCACAAAATGTCACTGATATCATCATCTTAGGCAGTTTTCCCCTCAGCATGCAAGAAACACCTGTGCTGTCACCATAGACACAAATGCAAAACTGCCTGAGAGGTCTCACTGCTGCCTACAGCTAACTCAGTGAGCATTACAAAACACACCAACTCCCCCCAACTTCCAGATCATTACTGTGATGCTCTCAACTTGATGTAGCCAGAATTCCAAACAGCACAGCTTCACAGAACAGTCTTAACTACTGCCTGCAGCTAACTCAACTACCACTGAAACACACTCTCACTTGTTCCTCAAACTCTGATTCTCACCCATTACAATTACTGTGACAATCTCAACTTCACTGCAGCCAGAATCCTAAAGAGCACAATTTCACAGAACACTCTGCACTCTGCCTGGAGCTAACTTAATTACCACTGAAAACAGTATCAGCTGTTTTGACACTCTGCCTCTCAGCTCATTGCAATTACTGTGATGCTCTTAAGTTCACTGCAGCCAGACTGCTAAACAATACAGCTTCACAAAAGTATATTTCTCACTCCTACCTAAAACTAAATCATTTAGCATTGCAAAACACACTCATGTGTCTCTCAGAGTTTATAACACTGCCAGCCCATTCAGAAAAACTCACACACAGAATGATCAAACACATAAACAGGAACTGAACACAAGACAGCATAACAAAACTTCTGAAACTCTTGGCCCTATTGTATATATCGAATACATGATGGGCAGATCATGTGCTATGGCAAATATTGTCACTCCTACATCGTGAGCTTGGATATCTCACTCTGCAGGAGTGACAATATTTGCCATATCACACTCATGCCCATCATGTATCCCATTTATGGTGCAGTGGTTTAAGGCTCTGAGCTACAAACCTGCAGACCTGGGTTTGAATCCCACAGTCCCCACTAGCATTATTGTGTAACTCTGAGCAAGTCTCTTAACTTTCTTGTGGTCTCAGGTCACACCTGTAATCAAGCTTTAAGCAAGAATGCATGATGCTGAAAAGCTTCTCACACAGTTTTGCAAATGGTGCAAACAGAAAGACACAGACACATATTTTGTCCTACCAGGACTCATCAGTGTGCCTCATCTGTATCATACTCCAGGGGAAATGAGCCAGTCCTAAGTTGGTTTTAATGGTTAGGATCATGAAGTGCCCCAAAAGCTTGTTTTTTTGTGTATTTTTGGGGCTCACCATGACCCTAACTCCTGAAATAGTGTCACATATGTAAACAAATGGTAAGATGAATTAAATGAGGGAGGGAGGCATACCACAAGAATATGAAAAGGGACACCACAATGTAAAGCAAACAAACAAAACAACTAATAAAAGTACTGTTAGTATATTCAGTTCATATGGCAATTGCATTGGCAGTTAAAAATGTAATGAGTTGAACCTAAAATGATGTGCAGCATGTTAGAAAAATATTTGGACATATCAATTACAGTGGGTGACAATCAAGGTGGTGAAAACAGTGTGAAATGTCAAAAAGGTGTAAACCTCTGCAGCATGAGTCCCTTTCTGTAGACAGTTCACTCTTACAGCTTCTAAGTTCAAAGAAAGTTGTAGTCCGCCTTATTCTTATTAGTGTTGTCCAAGTGATGTGCTGTCACTGTGTGATCTGAAGCACAATATTGACTAGTGACCAAACAAGTTCTGGCAAAGCCACTATGGCTGTAAATACATTAGCTAGATAAGGGTGTTTCATGGGCTTAAACATAAACATGAATTGCTGTTGCATGCTCTAACTGAATCAAAGTGTGGTACATTGAGAAAGGGTAGATATAACAATAATGCCACCATCTGTATTACAGTTACCTGTATGTTTCATATTTTATTCTATGCACTGTTATAGCAATCAACTCACCAGAACCAGGCCATCATATACATGAAGATACTGTACCTTAATTGCAAACACTGATGCGACAACTATATGTTGTGACAAGGTGGAAGATAAACACAACATTTTTTTTTTACAATTCTTTTTCCCTCCTGTCACGGCCTGCAGAGCCTCTCTCAGGTATCCTGCCTGTTCCTGCCCACCTGAGGTTCTTTTGGCCCTATGCCTCCTCTGTCCCCTCTCCTCCCACAGCCAGCACCCCTAGCTTAACCCCTCTGGAGTGGGGCCATCCCTTTTCATTTGGGTGCTCTTACAAGTCAGACCCTAGCTGTAGGTGAGGGCCTGGGTAAAGGAACTGGAAGGGAAGGCGACATGAATCTGCTGGTGGGTATGGGTGTCAGATGCCATTGCTGACCCAACAGAGCTGGGCTTTTCAATGTTCTGCTGCTCTTCTCCCCCTTGCGTGGGCACACCTGATGCCATGGTGCACAGCAACGTTGCCGACATCAGCCATGCTGCTTAATGTGCTGTTTGCATACTGTAGTGCCCCTGATCTCCACTGGGAGCTGCTGGTAGGCCAGACAAACCCCAACCCTCCCACCCAGGGGAGGAGAGCAGCCCTGCGGGTGCTCGATCCTCACCCCATCCATGCCAACCCCTGGCACCCGAGCTCACTCCTGAACATGGGTCACTGGTGTGGCATGAGGCGTGGTGTCCAGTGCCTCAACCTTCAGCACCACCTGGCCCGATAAACACAAAGTTGAGACATGTTTTTGAAGACATTTGATGTGTTTAATTGATTTTTCTAGAGATTGCTATACAGTTCACAAACACACTTAGTATAATATAAAAGTGCATATACCCTAATGTCAATATAAATCTTACACATTTCACTGCAAGTTGTTCTCCTGAAGGAAGATCTTACTGTACAAGGTCTAAAAATGGAAGTTAGGTAAAAATAAACTTGGGTAGGTGTGTTATTGAGGAAGAGACTGGCCTGGTGAAGGAGGGGGAACCTTCAGATTAGTGCCCACTTTCAGCTCTTGACCTTCAGGGAAGCCCGGAGGGTCTGGTTGTGTCAGTGGGCAGTGGGAGTGAGGAACACTTAAAAAACTGTTGCATGTCCAGCAGCTGGCTCAATTCCATGTCAGGGGTATACTACAACCCCGATGGAAGAACCCCAGCTCTGCAGTCCCCAGAGGAACTGGAGAGCGACTTATCAGCCGCAGCAGTGCAGACTTCAGAAGAGCTAACGTCTGATGTATTGGCCTGGGCCATGCAGACAACAGCAGAGCTGGAGTCCAGTTTACTGGCTGTGACTGTGCACTCCTCGGTGGAGCTTGGGAGCAACTTATTGACCTGGCTGCTGGTGATAGACCCTGAAGAAGATATGGACACAATAGGAGTTCAGTCATCCCCGACTGCACCATGAGTAAAGCAGGCAGGGAGGCCATGGTCTGATCCACCAGAGTGGTAGTAGGCCTGGCAGTAAGGTGTACTTACCAAAGTGGAAACCCCTCAGGTGCCAGTGGTGCCCGATGGTCACTGCCAAGTGGATGGAGACCTATCCCAGTCTTGGTACCTCTTCTTGTCCTTTTTCTTCTTTTTGGGTTTTGGCATTGGAAAAGAAGATTTTTCCCACACATTCTGCAGCTCCTTTTCCATCAAAGCTAGGCACTTCTTCAGAAAGTGGGCTTTGAGCTTTTCTGGTGCCTAATATGTGTGGCCTGGTTGAAGGATTGGCAGGGTGCACAATCCTTGACCTGGTGTTTGGGGTCTAGGAAGATCATGAAGTGAGAAAGCTCATCAGCAAGCAGGATCTGGGTGCTGCAGGACTTACCCATCTTTTTGACACATCACCCAACTGTTCATGTTCCTGAATTGTACCTCCAACTATATCCCATGCTGTAAATTTGTCACTGTTATTTATTTGCTTCCCCTTTCTTCTGTATATCCCTCAAGATCTTTGTATTAGACCTGTTTATACTGTGTTTACTATGTAATTGTTTGACCTGGTGTTCTGTTCTCTTTTTATGCTAAACTGGACATTTGTGTATATGGGCATTTTTGCTCACATACCTTTCAGTATAAATTAAAGACTGATTGATTAAAAAATGGACTGACAGGCCTGAACCACAGCAGTTCTTTAAAAATTCAAACTGGCCATACTGGGTGCAACTTGTACAAATACTGCTAGTCCAGTCACTCTGGTTGCACTGTGCAGTCCAACTTTTATGTATCTGGTCCACTCCTGGAAGTTTGTTTTTCAACTCTACCTTGACATGATTGAAAACGGAACCATCAGGACCAGACCAGAAAGGTAAAAGCCAGACCAGATCATCTGGAGTGAGTGGATCAGCAATATTTGCACAAGCTGTGCCCAGTCCAGATTTTACAGCTCTGGTCCAGGTCTGGTGATCTGGTTTTACCCATGCCCCACTACATATGACTTAGTGACATACTGTACAGATGGATGCAGAGTCAACCCATTGAAGGCTGAAGTTTCAGAAAACTATTATGCTAAAAATACCAAGACTCACTCTCCCACCTCCAAGTCACACTTAGTCCTCTACCAAAGTCATGCTAAATATTGGTGCCTCTGCAGCCATACCATTAAGCTTTTAATGCCATCATGCCTCTTCTGCTGCCATGAGCTCCCCCATCCATGAAGTCCCATTCTGTATTTGTCAGCCCCTCCCAACCAGGTAATTTTCCTGGGAGCATCTCTTTACACCACATCAACTAAATTACTGCTAAACTTCTTATTTTTAAACATTTTGTTGAGAAATGTTTGTTTTAGTATATCCATGGTCAGGAAAAATGAATTTGTAAAAGAAACCAAAGCTCCCATTTATCAGTTCATTTAATCACAATACAGCATGTTATGAACTGATCATATTCTATGTGTAACCTAAGTCAAACAAAAATTAGACACACACATACCTACCTATTTGTAAGTGAGGCAAATGTGGTTACTATCATTCAGTAGTAAACACCTATAGCCACAAATTGCAGGTTAAGAACATTCAGTAGAATATAAACAGTAGCCCAGAACTGCCTGCCTGAGAAAATGAAGTTGGTGTATTATTTGGAAACAGGCAACACTGGGATTCTTGCTATGGAATGTCCTGCAAAGTGCAGAATGACTGCTCTTAGGATGGTGGTGTCAAATGGCTTAATGAGGTTGTTCATAGGGGCCTAGGGGAACAGCAGAGCTTATTTGTTATGCAGAAAGCTCTAGGAAGTTTTTAATCCATTCTACTTCCAATAGCTTTCTATGATGTCTGTACTAATCATTGGTAATCTGACACAGAATGACTGCCAGAAGATAATGAGTTAACTTTCTCTGAGCTCAATTAGCTCCTCAAGACAAAGGAAAAATAGTGCTCTACAACTTTCTGTACACACACACACAGGCAGTGTAGTAATGAGACTTAAGTAGTGGAATCTATTTTTAACAGTCTATCATGTTGTTTGGTAGCAAAAATGACATCAGCCCTTTTCTGAATGCAAAACGCCTGCTGGGTTACACCCACAGTCGTAAAAAAGTGGCTTCTGTCATTACATGCAGCTCAAGTTCATAGGCAGACAGCTACATTACTTGATCACTAGCAAATGGCCCAGTTACTAATGAAATGTTTGGGACTGGCAGTCATTAGCACTGCCTTTTGTATGTAAGGTGCTCTGTAATACCTTTACATTTTTGATGTCTAATGCTGGCAAATAATAATGTCAAAAAAGAACACTGATATAGGCTGGGGGCCAGCAGAGATGTTTTGACAAATTCAATTAACAGTACCCACACAGAGAGAAATGGGACCAAGATAAACACCAAAACTGGGCTTTCAACAGTTGTTCTTTACTCAAGAAATTGCATCAGTAATAACATGTCCAGCTGCTAGTAAACCATATAATCCACATGTGTGAAAATGGAAAGTGTCATCATAGCACTCAAAAACACTAGGGTTGAGTAGAGGGCAGAGGGCTTTTTGCTAAAGGGTTGCAGGTAGCTGGCTGCATACCTCTGGGTGGTGGCAGCTGATGCAGTAGCTGCATTGGGTGACCTGTACATACTACTCTTGCAGGGAAGCATTATGTGCAGCCCTACTGCTGGTCAGAAGCTGATTTTCATAAGACTGGCAGCAAATGGCAGTAGTCAGGGCAGAACCATCAGGGGAAGAGGCATCAACCTCCAATCTGTTTTTTTTTTCAAGTCAGCAACATGTTGCAGGATCAGAACTTGAATGCAACAACATGGGGCTCCCAAATGCTTCCCACCAGCTATATGTTCAGATGGGAGTCAATGACGAGCCCTGCATTCACCATTCTATTTCTGAAAATCAGTTGAGTGGCACTGGTGGAAAGATGCTCGTTTTGTTTAACCACACTTGTTGCTTCTGGATTATCAGAGACGGTGTTGTAAATTAAATTAGAATGTCACAATTTTCAGAAAAATTAAATAATGTATAAAACCCTTCAGAATCATAGCACTCCTGTAAGAACAGACAGAAGATCAGTGTGATGATGGATTTCCCACTTAAAAGAAAAGTTAATCATACTCAGTTTAATGTGAAAGAAAACACATCGGTTGAAAAAGCTTAGTGTATTTTAGAAAATGAATTACCATTATTTGACCAAGTCCATGCCTGAAATTTTGTTCCATGATTATTTTGGTGCCTGAAATAAAATTTGATCTTTGAAATTGTATTTGCTCTTTGATCGCTGATATTCTGTCTGTTTTTTATAGCAGTGCTATGATTCTGAAGGGTCTAATACATGACATAATTTTTCTGAAAATCATGACATTCCTCTTTTATTTGCAACACTGTCTCTGAAAATACAGAAGCAACAAGTGAGGTTAGAGGAAAGGAACATCTCTCCATCGGTGCCACTCAACCAATTTGCACAAACAGAATAGCGAATGCTGAGCTTGTCATTGATTCTCATCTGAACATACATGCAGCAGGAAGCATTTTGGAATCCTTGTTGCTGAATGCTAACTCAGATCCTACAAAATCTCACTGACCTGAAGAAAAAAATACCTGTTGATTCTTTTTCTTTCATATCCCCCACTGCTGCTGGGGTGCTGGTAAGGACTGAAACCATTCTGCAATGCACCAGCATGGGGGTGGCGGTGGTAATGGAAGGATACATCATACACTGTTCACAGATGATACAGAAACAGCTAGATAGGAAGATGTGAGGAGGGGAGTGGTCCTACAAATGCAGAGACTCCCAA